>OX381721.1:25554426-27954426 GCA_947462335.1 Harmothoe impar
GGACGTTACGGACGTCCACCGTTGACTCTGTCGAGGAGTCCCGCGACGACACGCCCCGTTTCCTGGCGGACTTCTTGCCGCCCTTCGTTCCTCCGGCCGGGGCCCGCCCCCGCTTCTCAATATACGTTGCATCGGGTATATTGTTGGCGTCCTCCCACTCGTGTGGGATGGGGCCGGCCCGACCCCCGACCCTGTGCAAGCCCATGTGGGTGGCGAGCTCGCCCTTCCTATGGTCCGTCTTTTGGAGCTTGCATGGCTTGCCCTCCTTGTCGACTCCGGGGCAATTCCAGCCCAGTATTAACATGGGGTGGTTGGCCAGGTGCCGATCGTACTCCTCGGCCGTCCCCTTCCAACTCCGGCCCTTCTGGTGGCAATCCCCGCAGGAGAATGTATTCGAAGCCATTTCGTCCGTCTCTGTCTCTCCTCCGGCTTCTCCACTCTTATATAGCACCCCCGCACGTGGGTCCGACCCCACCCCCTCTCCTGATTGGCTGATTTCCTTTTCGGCCGGCGTGCCTGGCGCTACCCGCGCTGTGATTGGCCCGTCTTGTTTCGAACCGGGCGTGGGAGAGCGGGGCCGGGGCCTCGACCGGGCGTGGGAGCATGTCCCATCCACGAACCCCGCCCGCTCCGTGGGAACCTGGTTCGTTCCAAACCCGGCCGGTGGCGTGGGATCCTTCCTCTCCTTGCGGGACGGCGTGGGTAGTTTGGGGGGTTCCCCTTTTCCCCTGCTCTCAGCCATGCGGCCTTCCCCCCTACCGTGTCCCCGGCGGCCGTCGCCCTCCTCCCGTCGGTCCGCGTGGGGCGCCCGGTGCCCCTCCCGGGAGCGGCCTCGCCCCCCCCTTTCCTTCCCCGATGGTTCCCGCCTGCCGGCCTCCTCCTTTTTCCTCTCTTCCACGGCCGGTTTATGGGGCGACCGGGAGTGTCGGCTCCTGGAAGAGGAGTCCCGGCTGCCGCTTTTCTCTCGGCCCGTTCGCTTCCCGTCTTTTATTGTCGGCCTTCCCATTGTCACCGTCCTTATCTCTCGTACCGGCGAGTCCGGCGGGGTGGGTCGGGCGGCGGGCTCTATTGGGACCCTTATATGGTCTGATTTTCGTCTCCGGGCCCCGGACCCTATCCTTTTCTCGCCGAGTGACCACGTCACCCTTAGGGATTCGGTGTCGTCGTCCTCGTCCGAGGAGAGGCCGTTTATTAGCTGAAATTCGACCCTCTTATCGTGGGCCTCCTTCCACCTATGGTACGCCGCTGGTGGCTGCTCCTGCGCGCCTCCCTCCACCCGTCCGACCCACCTCCTCACCTCCGGCACTTCCTTCCTCACCTGTCGTCCCCACTGCGAGGGGGAGTCTTCCCGGGCTTGTCGTCTTTGCTCCTCGTACAGCTCCGCCGTGGTCCGGGACTCGTCCGAATCCCCTTCGCTCGCCCACTGGCCGAAACCGGATAAGATAGCCGGGTAAAACTCGTCTCGGGGGTGTAGCGCCATGACTGACTCCCGCACCCCAGCGGGTCTGGTTATATACCCCTCCTCCTGGGCGTCCTCGCCATGGTTACCGCCGCCCCCCCCTTTTCCCCCAATCACGGGCCGGGTCGGAGATTCCGTCCCGCCCCCTCCCAGGCCCGGGGGGCCTGGAGGCTCCTCCCGGGGCGCCCCCACCCGGCGACCGCCCGCTCTTGCCGCCCTCGTCCCCATGGATACTGCCGCGTCCCCCTTCCCGGGGACGCCGTCCCCATCCTCCGCCGGTCCCACCTCGGCTACGGCCGCCTCCCCCTGTTCCGGGGCGCCTGGTACCACCTTCAAGTTGTCATAGTGTTCCACCCGACGCTTCCTTCCCATGGTGATTTCGTACACTGGCCCGCCTATATTCCTTGCCACCCTCCACGGCCCCGTCCAATAACTCTGCAGTTTAGGGCTGCGGCCGATTTTCTTTATGGGGTGGTAAAAATATACCTCCGCCCCGTCCGGGATGACGTGCAGTTCCGCCCTCTGATCGTAGTTCCGTTTCTGCCTTTGCACCGCCCGGCCGAGTTGCTCCCGGGCCAGGTCGTGTGCCTCTGCCATAACCGACTGCAGTTGGGCCACATAACCCTCCCCCGGGGGCTGGTCCTTCAGTGCCTCCACTGGGTAAATGAGGCTGAGGGGGGCGGCAGTTTCCCTTCCCAGCATCATGGCGTTCGGCGACACCCCGGTGGAGGCGTGTTCCGTGGCCCTGTAGGCCGCCATGACGAAGGGGAGTTGTCGGTCCCAGTCCCGTGGTACAGAGGAGTCCAAGCATGGAACAAGCTCCCTACTGATACTCAACGGCAAGCAACCAGTGCAGCATTTAAACATGCCATACGCCACCTAAAACCGCCTGTAAATTTCTGACTTGTCGAATAAGGTCTCTTGTATATATATTATGTATTATGTAGATGTGGTTGTGTGTCTTAATCATGTCCGAACTGAAGTACTCTGTGTAATCGCCACCACGTGCAAATGTGGATTGATGTGTATAGTGCTACTTATTTAATTTTATTTAATTTTATTTTATTTTTCCTCATTGTTGTATTAGTGAACTCCAACTGCTCCATATACCTACAGCAGCGTGCATAGTCATTTATGGCCTGATCCTAATAACGACCAGAATGAGTCTGAATCTCTGTGAAACGTCGACGCACTTAGTTAAACAATTATACTAGTCCACCTATGTACACGGGGATGGTTTCTGGGAGGGATCAGCAACGAGAGCTTATTTAGCTAGGCATGCGGCAAGGTTTATAAGGTTTATGATTACCTGAAGTGTGAAGGAAAGCAAGGAGCAAGACAGGTTTAGTATAAAACATAAGCGACGGATACGTGAATTGTTCTGAGTATACTTTATTTAACACTTAAAGTAAGTCAGTAAGGGCTTGCGCCACACATATGTACATGTAACTTTTGCCGCAGAAGGCTACCGGTAGTATAACATCACGTATCATACAGTCCAAAAAGCAAGGACTAATCATTAAGTAATCTTTTTTGATGATAAATAAGGTCTATCTTATTCATAAGTAGGAAGATAATGTTTCCCTACTCACATATGTATTATTTTATTGATCAGTAATGACATACAAACCAAGAAAATTGTACGAACGCTGACCACGTTCGGGTTGCCAAAGGTCGATCGTCTTGATATGAAGAGGCAATAAACAGTGTTAAACTTGAACTTGAACTTGTTGGTCCTCCTGAATGACCGTGGCCAGCAGCGCCTCTATCGTCCGATTGCACCGTTCCACCATTCCGTCCGACTTCGGGTTGAAGGGGCACGTCCGGGACTGTCGTATCCCCAGCAGCTTCACTACCTCCCGGAAGGTGGAGGACTGGAACTCCCGTCCCTGATCCGTGTGTAGTGTCACCGGGGTCCCGAATCGACATACAAAATTTTCCACTATGGCCCGGGCCACCGTCGGCGCCTTGTGGTCCGGAAGGGCGTACGCCTCGGCCCATTTGGTAAAGTATTCCACCAGCACCAGTATGTATTGGTTCCCTCCGGCCGAGGGGTGGAGCGGCCCCATGATGTCTGCCCCCACCCTTTCCATAGGCATTCCCACCGTGACATGGCCCATGGGGTGCCGGTGCGGCGCCACGGCCGGCTTGCGCCGATTGCACTGCACACATCTGGCGCACCACGCCGTCAGATCCCTTCTGAAATTGGGCCAGTATAAAAAATCCTGGCACCTCCTTATCACCCGGCGTCTACCCAGGTGTCCGGCCAGCCCTTCCCCGTGCAGTCCATTCATCACCTCTGACTGCATCCCGGCCGGGACCAATATCTGTAGGCGGTCGGCCCCGCCCGGGGTGTACCACTTCCGCGACAGGACCCCCCCGGGCCCCTCCACCAGACGTGTCGTCTGTCTCGCGTACGTCCGGTGGTCGTAGGACTCCGTTTGTTCGTCCGACCCCGCCCCGGGGTCTCCGCTCTGCAGCCACTCCCGTACCCGGGATAGAACCGGGTCCTTTTGCTGGGCCGCCACCCACTCCCCGGGGCTACCCAGGCGGGTTACTGTGTCCGCCTCCCCATCCGACCCGTCCGACTCGTCCTCCGCTGGAGCCGTTGCGGCTCGGGTCACGGCGTAGCATGTGGCCGGGCCCGGGCCGCCCCGTCCGCACTGCCTGCAGGGGCGCCTGGAGAGGGCGTCCGCGTTGTTGTTGTCCTTTCCCGGCCGGTGTTGGATGGTGAAATCATGGGTCCCCAAAACTTGTAACCACCGGGCCACCTGGCCCTCCGGCTCCTTAAAGTCCGTTACCCACCTCAAGGCCGCATGGTCCGTGCGGATAAGAACGGGCCGACCCACCAGGTAGTGGCGGAACTTCTTCAGCCCGAACATCACCGCCAGCAGCTCCTTCCGGGTGACACAATAGTTCCCCTCCGGCCGGGAAAGGGTGCGGCTGGCGTATGCCAGGACCTTCTCTTGCCCCCCCTGCTCTTGGGACAATACCGCCCCCAGTCCGTAATTACTGGCGTCGGTGTCCAGGATGAGGGCCCCCTCCGGCTCCGGGTAGCTGAGGATAGGAGCGGAAGTGAGCAGCCCTTTCAGCTGGCCGAAGGCCGTTTCGCACGCCCCCGACCACTCGAACCTGCGGTCCTTTTCCGCCACGGCCGACAAGGGCTTGGCGATGGCCGCAAAGTCCCGGACGAACCCCCGGTAATACCCCGCCAGCCCCAGGAAACTTCTTACTTCTGCCACCGACTGCGGCCGGGGCCACTCCCTCACCGCCCTCACTTTTTCCGGGTCCGTCGCCACCCCATCCCGGCTGACTATGTGGCCGAGGAAACTCACCTCCCTTCGGGCCAGCTGGCACTTTCTTGGCTTCACCTTCAGCCCCGCCTGCATCAACCTCTGCAGTACCTCTTGTACTCTTTCCAAGTGCGTTTTTAGGTCGGCCGAGAACACTATAATATCGTCCAAATAGACGAGGCAGCTCTTCCAGTGTAGTCCCCTTAGGGTCACTTCCATTAGTCTCTCGAACGTGGACGGGGCGTTACACAGGCCGAAGGGCATCACCTTGTATTGATATAGCCCGCTGTGAGAAGTAAAGGCCGTCTTCTCGCGATCCTCCTCCTTCATTGCCACCTGCCAATACCCGTTGGTCAGGTCCATGGTACTGAACCACGTTGACCCCCCCAGAGTATCCAGGGAGTCATCTATCCTTGGTATAGGGTAGGCGTCCTTCTTCGTTACGGCATTCAGTTTTCGGTAGTCTATGCAGAATCTCGGCCGCCCGTCTTTCTTCCTTGCCAGCACCAGGGGGGAGGCCCACGGGCTGGTGGACGGTTCTATTATACCTAACTCCAACATTTCCCCTATTTTCTTCTCGGCCTCGGCCCGTTTGTGTGGGGCGAGTCGGCGGGGTCGCTGCTTCACCGGCTGGGCATCCCCGGTCTGTATCCCATGTCGGACGACACTCGTCTCCCCCATGTCGTCTTCCCAGTGGGAGAACGCTTCTATGTTCGCCCTGATCATGGCCTCCACCTGCGGGCGTGCCCCCTCGTCCACCCCCCGCAGGAGGGTGTCCACTACCCCTTCCGCCCCCTCGGCCGACTCCCCCCCCCGTGGCCACACACATCTGGGGGTCGTTGTCCTCGTCTTCCACCTCCTGCAGGGAGGCTATTCTGCCCAGTCGGGTGCTCTGGCGTAGCCACAGCGGCGTCGTCCCCACGTTTAGTAATACGACCGGGGTCCGGCCCCATCTGTTTGGTGACACTATCCCCCGGCCGACTCGGAAGCCTTCCTTCTCCTCGTTCTCTGGGAACCCCTCTATGACGCAGTGTAGTCCCTCGTCCGGATCCCATCCCGACAACTGGGCCGTCACCACCGCCTGTTGCCCGGCCGGAATGTAGCAGTCTTCCCACAGTACCGCTGCCCCCTGCGCGGGCCGTGCCTTTTTCTCCGCCGGCGGCCCCCCCCGCCTTCCTCCCACAGTAGCCGTTCCCCATTCATATCCACCAGGATGCCGTTCCCCCGCAGCAGGTCGGCCCCGAGGATCCCTTCCGGGGATATGTCGGCCACCAGGAATGCCCCCTTCATCCTTTCTCCAAAACGGCCTCCGTTCTACCCTTCACCGTCATTGGGCGGCCGTCGGCGCAAACCACCGTCCGGTCGTGTACCTGCAGCTCCCTGTCCGGGGTACGCCGCTCCCACCATCTACTGGAGATCATGCTGATTGAGGCCCCCGTGTCCACCAGCATGTTAATTTCATGGCCCAGGACCCGGCCCTCCACTATCAGGCCGGTCCCTTTCTTCTCCCTCCCGCGTACGGTAGTGACCGACAGCTCCGGTCCTATCCTCCCGGCCCCAGGACGCTCTATGCCTGGGGCCGGGTCCCGTTTCCCGACGCCGTTTTGTTCTCGGCCGGCTGCTCCGGTTCGGCCTTCGGCCGGGACTCTCCCCTCTCCGGGCACTCCCGCCGGAAATGTCCCTCTTGGCCGCACTTGAAACAGTTCCGATTCTGCGGCCTCGCCCCCCCGCCGGGCGCATTAGCAGCCGCCGACTGCGCCGCCAGGTCCTTCCGGATGTTTGCCAGTTCTCTCATAAACTCGGACCGCATGGGGGCCAGCTCCCGGGAAAACTCCTTCCTCAACGACTCCAGTTCTTCCGCCATGGTGGCGTCCGTGGCGAAGACCCGATCGCTCTTCCGCCCTGCTTGTCGATCCTTGTTGAGGTGAGCCTCCGCCCTTACCCCTACCGTGGCCGCATCTTCCAACGTCCTTGGTTGGGAGTAGAGAATGAAGTATCTCAACTGGCTGTCCTTTAGCCCGTCCAGGAAGCGGTCCTTCGCCAGGCTACAGATGGTTCCCGCGTCCGCGTCCGGGTATCCCAGCCGGGCCAGTCGTTCCAAGCTTTCCGAGTACGAGACCAGGTCCTCGTCCTGCCGCCGGTCCCGGTTCCGGAATAGCGCCTTATGGGACTCGGCCTGGTTTCGGGGCTGGAATCTCTGCTCCAATGCGTGTACTAGTTGGACGTAACCTAGTTCCCCCCCCGGGGCCACTCTAGATAGTAGTCGTCTGGCGCTGCCTCGTAAGCTGATACCCAGGAACATCCCCGCGGTGCGCTCGTCCCATTTATTCGCTTGTACGCACAGCCTGAAGTGGGCCATGAACTCGTCCAGGTCCGACGTCCCATCGAACGGCGAGGGCATGACAACCGGCCGGGCCCCGTCCCCCGCCGGCGTGTTTGGGATCGTCACGTTTATTCCGCCCGTCCGTTCCTGTCGCTCCACCACCCGTTCCCGCCCTGCTGGGGCCGTGTTGGGGGGCTGCTCCGTCCCTCGTCCCTCCGTCCTTCTCTCCTTTCTTCTGGCGCCCATACCTGACAGCGGGAGATCCCCGCCTGCCCCTGCCGTCTCCGCCGACCACGGTGCCCGGCCCGACATCCTGTGACGCCCGTCCGTCCTCCATTCCAGTGAGCTCCGGCCCCCTGCCGCCGATCCAGGCCGCGAAGACCCCCACATCTCCGGCGTCCGATCCCCGCTCCGATCCCTTCTGAGGAATATATCTTCGTCCGCACACTCCACCAGGTTCCCTCCGATCCTGCCTTCCATCCCGCCTCCCCGTGCCTCGGAGGTGGAGTCCCTGAAGATAGCCGTCCTCCTGCTCTCCGGATGCTCGTCTCCCGTCCGCAGCTCTCCGCCTGCCCCGCTGTCCGCTGCCGAATCTTCACCCCGTAACATCTCGTTATGTCCGTGGGTCCGTATGCCGTATAGTCACCGCTGTCACCAATGTAAAGATATTTGTGGGCATATGATGAACGACACGACAGCCAGCCTTGCGGTTTACCAGGAGATCCTTTATTAACAAGTACTCAACAACAACTGACCAACTGGCCTCAAACGTTCCCTTATATACCCCTCCCGCGTCCCTTCCCCGAGCTGCGTCCCGGCCGACTCCCGCTCCGGCCGACTCCCGTTCCGGCCGACTCCAGTTCGGCCGACCCGGTTCCGGACGGGAGCCCTCCCGGCCGAGAGTGTAGTTGCAGGGGCGCCCGTCCGGCCGACCCCCTCCTCCGCCCGCTACAATATATATATATTTCTATATATATATATATATATATATATATATATATATATATATATATATATCTATATGCTAATATAAGGTAGCTGTAGTATACACAGTTGAGCTCTCAGGTTAGATTGGACTGAGCCTTAGTGATTGTTTCTAATTGATGAATGCCTGGTTACAGGAGATTGAGACCCAAAAGGTCTTCGGACATCGGACCAATGTTCCTCCATTATAGTTTTATAGACCCAGATGTATGGAGCCTTGGAACTAGCTCCCATCGACCCTGGTTCCATTGAGCAGGTTCTCTTATACTCCAGTTTCTAAGTGCCTTCCATCCCTATCTAGGGTAGATTCACCATGAGTCTGACACATGCAATGGGATCGACAGTGGAATTTGAGATCATTCCTGTACAATTATGACTTCCAATTTTTTTTTTTTGAGAGAATAACACTTTGTCATTATCCACAAACGACGAGCTTTCAAGAAATGTGCAATGACCACAAAATCAAGTCCATCTCAAGGTATGACTGTGCCCGACTCTAGGTGAATCCACCCTACTTCACAACATCATAAACTGTCACATAAGGGATTAGGATGCACTAAAGTTATACAAGAGTTGTCCTACCTGCAGTAAGGTGTCCCTTGGTAGACTGAGGTTGGTAAATGAGATGTTGAAGGTGCAGTGGGGTGCAGCACAGGTGAGGCGGTAGTGGACGTCCTCCGTGCAGCACCTGGGGTAGTGGGGGGACGTTAAGGTCATCTTCTCTCCCACTGATACTGCCCTCTCTGTTACCTCAGCCTCATCTGTAGGAAATGCAAAGTGTGAACATATATACACTGTTAGAAGTAATGGTTTATAAGAAAATGCTAAGGCCTAAAAAAGGGTTGTTTCAGGCTTGCCCTATCTATTTTCTCACCAAATCTGGACTTTTTTTGTTTATCAAAGAATAATTTTCGAACTGGAAACATGGAATATGTCCTGTGTTTTGTGGTTGTGGATGAGAACATGTAGAGACTAGTCTAGATATTGACAAAATATGGGTATCTCTTGAGCAAAGACAGGATGCAGGATGCAAGCCATGAGGCCAACGTCCACAGCACAGGGGCGTGGCAACCCCTTGCCTTTTTAAAACCCTAAAAAGGTCAAACTTAAAAGATCAAGCAGAAAAAGGGCAAAATTGACCAGAAACCTCCCTTGTCCACCCAACCGTGAAACTGCTTGCCACACCCCTGGGCCAGAGGAATCACATACTATTGCTTATGACATGCTGCAATGACCTTAGGGCTTGAATGCTTAAGGCCATATAGAAAATAATTAGTGTTATTTGGGACAATAAACGTAGCAATACATGGTGCACAATTTCCCATCTATAAGACACTTTAGACCGCAATGCGCTACCTCAAAAGAGGCCTAGAAATCAGGTAGTACTGGACATGTTTTTAGACCACAATATTATGTAATTTTCTTATAGTACATGACTTCCTCAGTTCCCCAAAAAAAGTTCCTGACGGGGTATGGCCTCGTTTGCCCGTAATGGTCGTTTCCATGGCAACCACCTGAAAATAGTGGATACGGCTGTAAAAAGTGCACATTGGCTGTCCATAGGGCTTTTTGAGTTTTACCTACCCCCACTAAATTAATGTTGAGCTTTTATCTGGTCTCATCATGCGGTTCCTAGGGTAAGCGGTTGCCTAGCAACAGACATTCTATGTGAGAATTCCCTAGAAACGAGAGGAAATATCAATGAGATAGCTAATCTATCCATATCTAATTCATCAAAACTGACCCCCAAGAAACAATGGTGATATATCCTTGTTGAAATGGTCCATAGTTACCTAGCAACAGCAGATATGTACCTAGCAACCAGCGTTAACTACCAATATGGCTGAAAAATCACATTTTGGCTCTCCATAGGACCATACTAAGTTGACCCACCCCCACTAAATCAACTTCAAGGTTTCTGATGGCATTAATGCCTTGTTGCTAGGGTGAGTGGTTGCCTAGCAACAGCCATTCTTTGTTATAATTCCCTAGTGACCATGGAAAATATCCATCGTTGCGATGATATGCTTATACCCACTCCATTCAAATTGACCCTCATGGGAAAATGGTAATAAATCTATGTTGGTATAGTCTATGGTTGCCTAGCAACAGTAGCCATCTACCTAGCAACCATTTTGAAATGCATTATTTCACCAGACTTGATCATAGTTATCCTGAATACTGGTATATGGCAGTATTTAGGGTCGTATCTCAAGTTTTTTGACATTATCTAGGAAGTATGTGAGGCTCTATGGCGGTATCTAGGAGGCACCTGAGGATGCCTGACAATGTCTAAGAGGTAAAAAAGAATATTTAACTGTATCTAAGGGTTATCTCATGTGCTCTATTGTGTATCTTGGGGGTATGAGAGACGTCTAACTGTGTCTAGGGTGAATATTAATAAGCCAGAAACCAGAGCGATTATCATTAATAGAGGTGATGTACTCATACCTACACCCAAATGGGTCCACAGGATGACAATGATGCCATGTTCTTGTTGTTATGGTCCATTGTTGCATAGCAACAGTAGATGCCTACCTAACAACCAATGTTAAACGTGTGTTATACTAGCTTTTGCCATAGTGGCTTTGCTTACTACTGCTTTACAGTATCTGTATCAGGTGCTGAGGCTGCCTGACAGTATCTAGGAGATATGTCAGCCTCCCAGGCATTATCTAAGAGATACCTGCATTTGCCTAGCACAATCATATTGGAGGCTGCTTAATACTATATAATATTATCCATAGGCCATCTATCATAACCTTGCAGTATATGGCAGGTTGTTGGACAAATGTGATTTTGCCAGACATATAAGTCAACTTAGGTAGCCTGGTGATATCTAGGAAGAATGTCGCCAGTGCATGAGAGTATCTGTTGAGTAGCAAGGTGCTTGATGGGATAATGGGAGTATCTGACCTTGAAAAACATGATTCTGGCTTATTCACTGGCCCCATGAAATTGTTATGTGCCCCTACTGCCCCAGGATGTTAGCTAAGGAGTTTAACATACAAATTGCAGATCGAATTTGACATTTTGCTGACAAGGCAACATAAGTGACATGGATTTTTCCAGAATTATATATACTAACGCTAGAAACAGTTAGACAGTCATTTTCTCTCATTGGCAGTTTCTTTCTTTTTTTAATTGAAAAATATATTTCCTCATATTGACAGTCCAAACTGTGAATAAGAGGATTTTGATCTGGTATTGCCAGTTCAAACTGTAAATAAGAGAATTTTATGCTGTTATTGACAGTTGGAGCTGTCTTTAGTCATGCATACATGTTGATAAGCATGCCCTAGGCTTATTTGTAACATTCCAGGAAGAATAAAGGAACTTTCAACCTCAACTTCATAGCTTCTAGCTACTGTCAGGCACATCAGATACTTCTTTGACACAGTAAACAAGCCTTTGATACCATCTAGATATTCTTTGTCAACCTCAGGGACCTCCTACAACTTAGACACAACTTTAGGTACCCCCGATACATTGACATACAGTAGTAATCAGGGCACCTATGGTCAAGTCTGCTAAAATATAACATTGCCCCTTGGTTGCTAGGTAGATATCTGCTATTACTATGCAATCACGGCCAATAGCAGCACAAAAACAACACCATTATACTGCCAGTGAACCACAGGTATGCTCTAGTTATCTGATAACTTAACATTCACCCTATAAACAGTGGATGTCTTGTAACTCAATGCAATTTTGTGCAATATATTGGCTTGCCGCATGGAAGGGGTTAAGGAGGTATGTCATATATCCCCCAGATACACAATAGATCACATTAGATAGCCCTTAGATACAGTCAAATAGCCTTTTATACGTCTTTGATATTGTCAGGCAAGCTCAGGTGCCTCCTAGATGCTGTCATAAAGCCTCACATTCTTCCTAGATAATGTCAAAAAACTTGAGATACGACCCTAAATACTGCCATATACCAGTATTCAGTATAACTATGATCAAGTCTGGTGAAATAATGCATTTCAAAATGGTTGCTAGGTAGATAGCTACTGTTGCTAAGCAACCATAGACTATACCAACATAGATTTATTACCATTTTCCCAAGGGGGTCAATTTGAATGGAGCGGGTATAAGCATATATCATCGCACCGATGGATATTTTCCATGGTCACTAGGGAATTATAACAAAGAATGGCTGTTGCTAGGCAACCACTCACCCTAGCAACAAGGCATTAATGCCATCAGAAACCTTGAAGTTGATTTAGTGGGGGTGGGTCAACTTAGTATGGTCTTATGGAGAGCCAAAATGTGATTTTTCAGCCATATTGGTAGTTAACGCTGGTTGCTAGGTACATATCTGCTGTTGCTAGGTAACTATGGACCATTTCAACAAGGATATATCACCATTGTTTCTTGGGGGTCAGTTTTGATGAATTAGATATGGATAGATTAGCTATCTCATTGATATTTCCTCTCGTTTCTAGGGAATTCTCACATAGAATGTCTGTTGCTAGGCAACCGCTTACCCTAGCAACCGCATGATGAGACCAGATAAAAGCTCAACATTGATTTAGGGGGGGGTAGGTAAAACTCAAAAAGCCCTATGGACAGCCAATGTGCACTTTTTTGCAGCCATATCCACTATTTCAGGTGGTTGCCATGGAAACGGCCATTTCGGGCAAACGAGGCCGTACCCCGTCAGGAACTTTTTTTTGGGAACTGAGGAAGTCATGTACTATAAGAAAATTACATAATATCATGGTCTAAAAACATGTCCAGTTCCACTTCATATTTTGGGGCAGCGCATTGTGGTCTACTTCTCTGGATTGCTGGATTTTTCTTCGTGACACCTATACAGTATCAATGTAAGCAATTTTTTCAACCATATGGGATCGGTGCATTTTTGCAACAGTGCAGTTAAATTTGTTTGTCCTTAATTCATTTTCTGCCGTGTAAAATTGGCCGACCCTGTTAATGTATAGTAAGGCCATTTATTCTGAAAACTTGATATGACAGTGTTCTCTCCGCATGTTGGTAATTGACAAGGGGAAAAGCTTCTTTTTTTTAAATCCCTCGCACCCCTGCCTAGTTTCTTTTTCAGAATCAACCTGAAACACACCTTTTTATTTGGGCCTAATGATAATGGTGTCATTGTATCTTGCATGTTTAATTTCTCTTTTTATACTGCATCGGGTTGCCAAATGTGCTAACAATGTACATGTATGATATACATATTGATGTATTTCCTCTTCAACTGATTTTCTCAAAAATTAATTTTGTCCTGGTTCGTTACATCGGTAAATGAGAAGTTCATTTTCTGGGCATGGACTATACAGTGATACAGTGATGCAATATTCGATATCATAACTGTGCTCTTTGACTAACAAGTTGTCACCATCAAATTACGTATAAGATCACGTGCATCCTCTTGAGAGATAAATAAAGTACCTAGAGAATAATCATGTAAGGTAGTAGCTACGTTAAATAGTTAAACGTGTGTGTGTATATATATATATATATATATATATATATATATATATATATATATATATATATATATATGGTTGGTGGTATGGTTATGTCTGGTGGCTTGTGGCTTGTTTATTATGATTGGTGGTAGCCTTTTAATATCATGGTTGGTGGTGGGTTATAAACTATTCATCCAATGGTTAAGCTGTTCTATGTGCAAACAGATTAATATACGCATATACCTTATCTTACCTTGTGAGTGACACCAGGGAAGAATTGTAAGATAAATCAGCCATTTGGAGAATCGCATCTGAAAGCATAAACCAGTGCATTGCACTTAGTCGAAATTTGGTATTCTGCTTTGTCTATAGTACAATCCCTGAGCAAAGTTTAATTTTAGGTGTAGAATTTAAAATGAAACGTTAAAAGTTCCATGAACACAAACACCCCGGAAGATCAACAGAGCCAGTATAGGGAATCAAGTAAGCTAATATTGGCCAGCAATACCTGACACAAATGCCACTGTTTACATACTACTAGTCTGTCTAGTTACAGCAATGCACACTGTATCCTAAGCACTGGCAGATAGTCATTATGACAGTGTAAGTCTCACAATATACATTATTGGGAAGGAACAATTTTAGTGATGCAACTATTGAACGGTGAGCAAGTACAATAACATATGCAATAACTCCTGTGTGACTACAAGCAATGTCCATTGTGTCATAGTCATATCATTAATTCAAAATTAAATGAATTATAGTAATAAATTAAAATCAAACTTAGATTGATTAAATTAATTAGAATCATGGTAGATTTCCTGCTGATTCTGTCATGTACAGGAGTAATACATTACCTTGTCAGTATTCCACATTCCACGTGTATGTAGCTTTGTTTCCCACATGGCATGAATCCTAATCCTGTGATGTCCACCCTTTATCTATGTGGCACCAGTTGTAAAGTGGCTCTCTTTACTTTACAATAATAAACGACCTTCTCCTTGTGGAGCTGCTCTCTGTACTGTGTGCCGTGCACCTGGTGGATGAGCTGCTCCCAATGCAGCGCATGGTAGTCAAGTAATGCACAGTGTGTGTGTGTGGGGGGGGGGGGGGGGGGTCTGGGGCACAGCTAGCATGTGGTACAGGCCGACAGAGCAAACACAGACCCCCGCATAGACTATCCAGTCCGGGTATGGACTGTAAACAGCTGCCATCTTGTTCGGCATTTTGACAGGGGATTCCCATCAAAATGGTGGCTGTTTGTGCATGCCTGAGCCCTAAGCACCAGCAGACAGCTAACTGCTGGTTCCAGTGATCACTGGTCAGGTACTGTTGTCAGCAAAGTATAAAGTAGTCACTGCATGCACAGATCCCACACTAGTTTATAGGCCGTCTCACCGGCCGACGCTGTTGGCTAATCCCACCCACAGTGCCACCACCCACACAACACAGGGGAGGGGACCTCCCAGACGTGTGTCATGGTACCTTACCTGTCAGTAGTACCACATGGTAGACACACTCCGTCTCAGTCTGTCAATTATCGTATTCTCCTTATATGGACAATTGACGTCTCCTCTCTGGAATGGCTATACATACCGATAGCCCCCCCCCCCCCCCACCCACCCAGGGGATTTCCCGCGGAGGCACTAAGTCGAAGTAATATATTCTGCCTTGTGACTTGTTTATCATATTCCAGTACATATGATTATGATAGATGGGACATTATCATCACACAGGTGTCCTCCTTAGGGAGTGGTCATTTTCTAACAACAGGGGGCGGTGGATTTTCGCGTGAGCTGGTCGAAATATTTTTGGTCCCCCCCCCCCCCCACTGTTCTTAAGAAATGACCACTCCCTTATAGGGAAAATATTTTATATTCATTTTGGGGACATTAACTGACCCCAGCGGGTGGCTATAAATAGTCCCCCTTGGTGATCAAAGGGGCTTAGCTTGCATATAATCCCCCCTAGCTCTGCATATTCCCATGCCTACACATATTCATAATGATAAAAGGACTACAGTAGAAATTTGCTATGGTCCGCAAAATGCAAATTGCATTCTATGCACTATAGTATCATCATTTATAGGCCTTTTAAAGCGTAAATGCAAGTCAAACACTTATTTTGTTCTATTCTGTATTATCATGTGTTGTCCTATGTATGTGCCGTCCATTTTCTCTCAATTTTCTTATGATATGATTATATGATAGACACGACTAGAACGACAGAACATTTCTTGTAAATTGGCTTCTATAGAATCATATTGATTATTTTCACTAAACGGGTGTGAGGTATCTAAAGGCTGGCGAAGAATCATCAGACCTGTCTTATTAACCTTATTCAACAAATATCTTTGTACATATCGCTTTGGGCCTGAACAAAAACCAAATTTATTGAAACTCTCTGTGTTACTAGAGGCTAATCAATTATGGTGTTTAAATATATCCACACAGTGGAATAGTAGCATGACTATACAACAAGTATGTTATGTTAACATGTCATTGGAAACGATTCACCCAAAAATGTATAACTTTGAAGTTAGTAAAGCTTGAAATGCTCCGAATACAAATCAAGGGGTCTCATTTCATTGCCCCCGCGTTAAAGAGAAGTCTTTCGATCACTGTCACCTTGGGGTAAATACAACAACATTTGTCTCTCTGGTATATCTAATGGCCTGAGAACCCCTCAGCACTGACCAGTCGTTACCGGTCGAGTACCCGAGCATGCTAATCCCTCTATTTGATATCATATTACACTTTAAGTATTACGTTTATACCAACACAAACCGAGCTTATCTCACATGAATATTAAACAAAACATTTGGACCCTCCCATCGGCCTCCCATCCATAGAATACTGTCGCTGCTATCATGTAGGGGATCGGGTGCAGAATTCAGGTGCCCGACGTTACTCTGATTGTGTGTACCGATGTAAACACAACACCCGTCCATGCTGCCTCCGTTATAATATTCTCTAGTTCTTGAGAACTCAGAAGGCAGGCGCATGCAACCCTGGGGCCCTTGATGGGGGGGTCCCCATCTCGCATGTCGATTTTAAGGAATGGCCATGTCGCATGTCTATGTCGCTTAAAAATGCTCATGTCCCATGTCGATTTTAAGAACTGTCCATGTCCCATGTCACTATCTTCAGGGGCGTGGCAACCGGGGGGGACGGGGGGGACATGTCCCCCCCACTTTTGAACAATCCCAAAAAAGGTCAGACCAAAAATGTCGAGTAAAAAGGGGTATAAAAGGGTCAAAATACCCCTCAGCCCCCCCTACTTTGAAACTGCTTGCCACGCCCCTGATCTTTTTAAGCCTCATGTCGCATGTCACTAGGCCTCATGTCGCATGTCGAATTTAAGAAATGCCCATGTCGCCTGTCGAATTTAGGGGTCTAGGGCCATAACCCGATGTTATCCCGTTGCCCCAATAGGCGGTTGGGGAAGGGGCCACTAATTGCCACAACGTCATATGAACGGCTGTGATTAAATACAAACCTCACATAATATTATATAGAATGATCGATGCATGGCAAAGAATTATATTCTAAGATTAACACGCGAAACTATGAATATTTTCTGATTACTTTTATAATACGTCCAGTGAATCCACCCCGGTAAAATCACTCATTTCCGTATACTACTACCACCTAGAATTCAACCATCACCAAATGCAAATGTTTTTTTTTTTGTTTTATCAGCATGAAATAACGTCCTCATGTTTATCTCCGACCAGATTTCTTTATCTGCCTGGAGTGAGAGAATCCCCTCGGGGGAATCCCCCCAAGTAATCTCCACTTGTGACGTCATTGTGCCCCATACGGTCCGATCCACTCTTGTCACCGCTGCAACACTAGCTCTTACCGCCGCTGCTACTACAGTGCTGATCCAGGCATTTCTGGGAATCCATAAATAGGTGAAGGGAGGGGATGTGCCGGGGTGGGGTATTCAGCCCATGTATTTGAGACTAATCCGCTGCCTTTCTCTTAGATTTACATAGTAACACAACCCCGGAATACAACGCTTCATGTCAGCAATTTAGCTTCACATCAGTATTTATACATAGCGTCAGGACAAGCGTCAGGACACGTTTTGTCTCCTTTACATGTATTCTATAGCGATGACCAGGCACATCTATAAATAGCTCATACCAAACACCCTGTGTCTGTATTGATAGACAGTGGCATTGGCTTCAAGGAGCGGGGCTATACATAGCATCAGGTGTTGCTAAATTTGGCCTGCATTGCTTGTCAGAGGTCCATCCGCCCACACAACCCACAATATGCAGCATGGAATGCGCTATTTGTGTCTGATCCTACTGGGTGAGTCACTCAGACCATGACCTAGATAAAGTGCTGAGTCGTGCTGGGTATGTGAGGGGAGGCACAAGACGGAGGGGATCCCCCAGTCTCTGCCAGCACACACCGCCACTACAGTGACATCTCACTATAAGGAGAGCTGATATAAGGAAATCCCTCTTGTACCCCTAAATGGTCATAATTGTCTATTATTTAGTATTGGTTATAAGGAACCTTGCTTACAATGATTTGTCTTGTCTCACCCAGAGGCCCTTGTTGAAGTTGTTCAGTTGGACTACTGAATTCCACAGAGTGGCATGGGTATTTTGGGGGCGACAGGTGGAATAAAACGATGACAGAGGCATTACTTAAAATGCACAGGGCGACATTGTCATATTATCTTAAAACATGGGCATTTGGTTAAATTGACAGGGGGAATGGGACCCCTTTCTTCATCTAGAGAACCAATAAAGAGATGTTACTGTATGTTTCCCTTCAGGCGTAATGCAAGCGAGGCATCTTCTAGCTTTCTCTGGAATCCGGGCTGGTTTCTCGGAACACATCCTATCGATCTCTAGAAAACCATGGTCGGGACGGCAGACTATGTGCATTATTGTTTGATCACATTATCTTCAGAGGATAGCTATTTAAAAACATGAGTTCCGAAAAAGACTTACAATTATGGATATTTCCTAGAACATTACTATATACCGCTCAAAACTGGGTTCTCATTGCCGCGTTTGTCAGAAAAATCAGGTTTAGTGAATTGTCTTTTCATCATTTAAAAGGAAATGAGAACCTGTGGAATGTGCCCCTGGATAGGCCCACGTCATATTTTCCAGTGCCCGGTGAGGCAAAAAAAAGGAGTCCTTTGAGGTAACATGGGAGGAAAATGTAGGGTCGGTAGGTCGATGGTTTTTAACATGAATGTACTAGCCAACTTTTTTGAATACCCTAGAATTGACCAAAAAAGGGTAAAAATGTCTTCAAAATTGCATTAAAAACCCTAGGGTCGGCCCTGTTTTCGATAGGGGCATGATACAAACCTTCCTTTTTTTTGGCGTGATGATAGACCAGTCTTTTTCGGGGCCGTATCATTGACAAAGAACTGGAGTCATGTTTGTATGTTGGAGGTTTTGATTATTTGTCAGCACCTGGTTTAATATCGTAACACACGGAACAAGTAACCACAGAATGATATAACATGCAACGATATCTATGAATCGGGTAAATGGGAACAAGGGATTCACCTCGTTCTGGAAGGTCAGTACAAAATAGAGGGGACTAGGTCAACCTATTATGTATATACATATAGCCTAGACCTATTTTATTCAATGTAATACAATATTAATTGTAGCAAGGTTTGCTATAAGGGAGTGTTCATTTATTAACTACAGGGGGGTGGTGAGATTTCACGCAGAGGGGCGACATTTGTTTACACCCCCTCCCCCCTAGAGCTCGAGGAACGTTACGTGCCCCCTCACATTTGGACTATAGTAACGCGTGGGCTTTTTTGCTAAAAAGGGGCCTAAATTTTTACGCCCTCCCCCTCACGAGGGGTCAGAATTTTTTAAGCCCCCCCCCCTCAGGAGGGGTCGGAAATGTTTACGCCCCGCTGAAACTAATAAATGAAAACTCCCTAAGCTATAATGATAAACTCATTTTAAAAAACATAATACTCCAATGGTTATGCAGTTGTATGTATAATCAGCATGGAAACATGAGTTAACCCGGCCGTCCACAAGCCAAAGGAATAGGTTTTGTTGGCCGTTTTTCTTGTATTGAAAAGCTCTATTTGGGTAAATACTACACGTTTTATTAGGAATACAAGGCAGATATGCTAGGTTTGATGCATTGCTTTCATGATTTACTATTTGCACTAAGAAAACGGCCAGCAAATACCAATTTTCGGGCCAGTGGACGACCGGCTTTATGCTTTGAGGTCTGCAACGTCACAGTGTGGGCAAGCAAAGGCTACACGTGGCCAAGTAGCTGCACTATGATACCCACATAGGGTCATTACCCTGAACTTCATTTGTAATTCTATCTCGGTAAATCACTATGTAAGATACATGATAGACGTATGTAATGATATTTACTCCATATAGCACCCATCTAGTACTCTTTCTTTTGGTATTTTAGCTATATCGAGCTCAAACTTAGTGCCCACTAAACATAAGTTCAGTGTGTTATGAAACAGCCGAATTTGGGATCTGGTCATCTAGATGAGGCTTCCTTTAAGATGATATTTCACCAAAAATCAGCGATTGTATTTACCTATAGACCAATGCAGCGAGAAGGGGTGAGTTTTTTCATGTTAAAGTTGCCCTTACGTCGATTTTATCAGAATCCTCATAACATTATCTGTAATGTCTTTGTTTGGCAAATCTCATATCAAGATAAGCACAGGACAATTATTTTTCAAATAGGATATATTCGAATTCTGGATTTTGAGTTTATATTATCGTATTTGTGAGTCAGAAATGTTATCAACAACTTTCCTGAAAAGTCACACTTTCTTGCTGCATTGGACTAGAGCATATGTATCCTTTACCCATTTTTGTATTGTTCAATATTATATTCCTCTATGATATGAAAGTTCTCATTACGGTCAATTGAGGGAATTACATATCTAAGGCTGTAGTGGGGACTGAATGCCCCCTATATATGCTGCCCAGTATGGGACCAATGGTATGATGATTGCTTCAAAATGCACCCCTGCAGGTCAGGATTACTGTAGCTCTACAGTAATGCATTCTGTAATATGTATGGAACTTTAGAGCAGTTACATGGGGAGTAAGAACATCTACATTTTGTATGTATAGACATGGAAATGTATATGAAGCATCTAAGCATACTAAACATACTAGATAACGCAAGATTAGCTGAGATAGCAGCTTTCATCGACAGGAGCATTCAGTGGCAATGCACAGCAACATGGCCAGCAGTGGTAGGCGCAGGAGTGTTGGGCAATTTTCGACCTTTAATCAATTGATATTTTACATTCGGCCAAAAATGGAGACCAATCATCTCCCATCATGGCCCAAACACTTCATAGTTTAGTCTTCATTACCGGTATATACTATTATATTATGGAATATAGAAGTCTTCCAGCGTTATGCCTACATGGAATTAGAAATCAGAATTTTCCAGCAATGTTCACATACTCACTATCATTTGATAGAACTCATGAAGTCTTTCAGGAGTGTAAAGGAGATTACAACTTGTATGCCACCGCTCCAGCGGTTTGTAAATATATAGGCATTTGCCATAGTAATTTAGAAGTCTTTCAACGTCATGCGTAGATATGCCACCCTATATATAGCAACCAAGTATAGGAGAAGTAGCCAATGTATCTGTTAGAAGCAATAGACGATGGTAATATGTTCACATTATGCACATACATGAATAAACACATTCAGTAAGAACAATGGTTCATATCTATAACCTGTCCTGGCAACAGAATCCAGGCATCTAAGACATGGACACCAAATTGACTCAATTACTATGTTTGGAGGTCCTTCAACGTCTTCCCACTAACCACACATAGACCGAGGCTACATATGATATCATAATACAATGATCTAAAGCCTTTCTTGTCCCTATCTACGTACATATAATTATTTCACCGTATAAAATCTACAAAACATAGATTCCATTTCATCCTATGAATAAGCATTTGCAGGATATTGATTATGGATATAAACCCCGAGTGAACCTTAGAGGTGGACATGTATAATATAAACCACTCTGTCGTTTAAGGAACTCGTAATAGGCACAGTATCCATCCATTGTACATACAGTTGAGAAATCTACATCTACTAATCTCCGTTGTGAGCACTGTCAGCAGAGGCCAGTTGCATATTAAAGTGTATAATGCCCAAAGCACAAGTAAAATAGCAAGTCAAAATATGCATTTACTTTGACATGGTAGAGATTTCATGACTAGAAAGGGAGAACATTATCTCCCCCACTAGTAGCCTTATCTTATAATGTTTATTCCACATTATAATGGGAATGAGTTCATTTATCCAGCAGGAGTTGCTGGTGTGTTGAGTAGCTGCCTCTCTCCTGGTTAGTGTTAGCAGATATAGCTAGTTAGGGGTGCGGCGTGTCCGGTAGGTTGGCAGCCGCTACAGATGCATATGGCGGAGGGTGCGCCTGGAATAGAGAGGTGTGCCAATGTATAGCTACAGGTTTACCATGAACAAACCTTTGTGGTGAAGAAATAATTCTGAATTTTTACTTAAGATGCGTTAAGGTGATTGCCGGGAACTTTTGGGGATTCTGTGAGCAAAATTTCTCGTGATATCATGGAATTAAATGATTTTACATGTAGAATCTTATAGAATCATGGAATTTACCCCAGCATATCAGTAGGATGTGGGTTCGAATCCCCTGTGCCAGTTCACTCATTGAACCCATGGGGTAGAATTGTGCACACCACATCAGATATGTATCAGATATGTTATTCAAGCATGAATTGATGATACAAATTTTATTAAATGATACAAAAAAAAGATCACTAGGGATTCGAACTATCCACCTTCAGATCTACAGTGCCAGGCTCTACAGACTGAGCTAACCAGGCTTGCTGAAGGGTTGATACATAAGGTGATAGTGTTGCACCCTCTCCCTGTCTCAATGGGCACATGCTAGCACACAAGACAATGTATTTGTAGTTGGAAAGCCTGGTTTCCATTACTAACTACTTAAAATGCCCCATGTCAAATGATTCCCTGATACAGTTTTTTTTTATCAGAGAGAGAGAGGGTGCAGAGTGAAACATTAGGGACCTTTAGCAACCTGACATGTCTCATTAAACGCAAATGTAGCAGTGTTACAGGCATAACCTACATCATCTTTGAATGGGCTGCATCAATATTGCTGCAGGTCCCTATTACCTCTCCATGCATCAACCATTCAGCAAGCCTGGTTAGCTCAGACTGTAGAGCCTGGCACTGTAGATCTGAAGGTGGATAGGTCGAATCCCTAATGAGCTATGTTGGGAACATTAGGGACCCTTAGCAAACCTGAAGTAGTTCATTAGACCCAGATGTAGCCTACAGTTTTGTCATTGCTACATCAGCGTTTAAGGAGCTACAGAGAGAGGGAGAGAAAGGGTGCAGAATGAAATTCTATCACTCTAAGCATCAACCGTACAGCAAGCCCGGTTAGCTCAGTCTGTAGAGCCTGGTACTGGAGATCTGAAGAGATCTTTTTTTTTGCATGAAAGAAATATTGGGACAATCTACATGATGTATATCTGAGCTTATTAAGCGCAGACATATCGATGTTAAAAGTATAGGATACGTCTACATTTAATTGGCTACATTGGGTTTGCTAAAGGTCCCTCATGTCTATCCTGCTTCCCTCTTTGTCAACAACTACTCTATTGATACATAATATATTATGGTAGAGTCACCACTGGTCACAGATCATGTACTTCTCCGAAAACATGTCCCAGTAGGTCAGTGGCTAGAGCACGGGACTATGGGTCAAAAGGAATGTATGTAGACATTTTTCTAAGAATATTTAGATAAATCCAAAGACATGCTCACTAGAACTATTCAGGTCTACTAGTATGGGATTCAAACCCATGCACCTCTCTTCACCAGAATCCTGTGATATAACGGGAAATCTTGATCACAGAATCCCATGATAACACGAGAATAGAACCCGGGTTATTCCCAGGACTGACCTCAGTTTAACCCGTGTTATTCAGGGGAATTCATGGGAATTTGTTTCCAGGGTGTACTATAGTTTTAAACAAGGAATTTAAGAATAATAGGGGATGGTGGCTTTGCCGTTATTCCATGCTCAAACCCCCGTCCCCTTAATAAAAGGGGGCACAGAACGCTAAATCAGTGCTGACACTCTGCTGATCAGCATAGAGCTGTTGTGGTCGTTTTTATGTTTAAAAGATAGCAATTTTGTTCCCAAATAGTGCCCCCCCTATTTATTTTTTCTTCTGAAAATCCAGGATCTACCCCTGGTTGCAGTGCATACTTCTGAGCTGTTTTCAATAGTCAGAGTTGCCTCACCTCTTCCAACAATGGTGCAGACGGCTGGGGGTCATACACAGAGTCCATGGCCTCATGGTAGGATGGTGGCGCTACTGCAGCCGCCGGTCTGGTCACCTCCGGGGCCGGGGTGCTGGTGGTCTCTGATGGCGCACGGGACCTGGGTCTGGATGGTGCATGGGCACTGTTAAAGCTGGGGTAGGGGGTGATGACTGGGGTAGGTGTGGAGGCAGGGGAACTGTGTACCCCTGACAGCACAGGGCCCCGACTGTTGTACACCCCGGCCACAGCAGCAGGATAACCGTCTTGTGTTTCTGGAAGCAGTATTTGACGTAGTAGAGTTAAACAGAGACAAGTAAAGACGGACAGAAAGGGGACATACAACAGACCGTGAGTAGGAGACACGTATATAGAGAAGGACAGAAAGTGGACAGACAACAGACAGTGAGTAGGAGACAGGGATATAGAGAAGGACAGAAAGGGGACAGACAACAAACAACAGACAGTGAGTAGCAGACAGGTGGAGACAGACAGAAAGGGGACAGACAACAGACAGTGAGTAGGAGACAGGTAGAGACGGATAGAAAGGGGACAGACAACAGACAGTGAGTAGGAGACAGGTAGAGATGGAAATAAAGGGGACAGACAACAGACAGTGAGTAGGAGACAGGTAGAGATGGAAATAAAGGGGACAGACAACAGACTGTGAGTAGGAGACAGGTAAAGACAGATAGACAGAGACATATAAGTCATTTAAGCTGCAGACCACCTAGCAGACCGAGGTGAAGGACAGTGGTTTTCTGGGGTTGGTAGAGGTTTTATTTTTGCAATATAGGAAAATCTCAAATACCAAAGGTGCTGGTGGTCTCTGATGGCGCACGGGACCGGGGTCTAGATGGTGCATGGGCACTGTTAAAGCTGGGGTAGGGGGTGATGACTGGGGTAGGTGTGGAGGCAGGGGAACTATGTACCCCTGACAGCACAGGGCCCCGACTGTTGTACATCCCGGCCACAGCAGCTGGATGACCGTCTCGTGTTTCTGGAAGCAGTATTTGAAGTCGTAGAATTAAACAGACAGAGACTGGTAGAGACGGACAGAAAATAGACTGCCAACAAACCGTGAGTAGAAGACGGGTAGAGACGGACAGAGAGTGGACAGACAACAGACAGTGAGTAGGAGACAGGTAGAGACGGACAGAAAGGGGACAGACAACAGACAGTGAGTAGGAGACAGGTAGAGACAGACAGAAAATGGACTCACAACAGACAGTGAGTAGGAGACAGGTAGAGATGGACAGAAAGGGGACAGACAACAGACAGTGAGTAGACAGACATACAGAGACAGAGACATATATGTTATTTTAGGTGCAGACCACCTAGAAGGTCCAGGTGAAGAACAGTGGGTTTCTGGGGTTGGTAGAGATGTAGTTATGCCAGAGGTTCATGTCACCCCAGGCCCTAAACCCAGGTCCATAAAAAAAAATTCACTTTGACAAAAAAAACTTCACTTTGAAAAAAAAACTTCACTTTGAAAGAAGAAATTCACTTTAAAACTTTTTTTTTACGTGAGCCTCCTGGGCCACCATACATACCTCATTACAACACTTAAATCAGAATACAGATATAATTAAGTAGGATATATTCATTTTTAAGATTAGATATTTTATACGTACGCCCAATCGCCATCCTATTTGCTCTTCTACAAAAGTAACAGGCAATCAGGAGTCCCACGGCGATGATGACGATTACAACATAGATAGGTATATATTCCCAGCTAAGCTTGAATACTGAAATGAAATAAAACAAAATTTGATTCACATAAAACACAATAACATGACATATTGTTCCAAACTGAGGGAGCATTTATTACTTATGGGTGGGGTGAGCCTTCATGGCAGGAGTCTAAAAATGTGTTCTTCTTTTTAGCAAAAATGCAAGTGTGTTACACTGTAAAAAGATTTCCGTTAAAATAACGGAGATTCACTGGAAATCTCTGTTATAAAAATTTTTAACAGTGATTCTCAGTACCGTTAAAAAAACGGTGATTCACAGGCACCACTGGGTGCCGGATTTTCACCGTTATTTTCACGGTCACCGTTTTTCCCAAAGTCACCGTCATTTCTACGGAACTGTGAATCACCGTTATTTTAACAGAATACAAAACATCACTGTATTCTGATTCAGTGCCTAAACAATAATTGTAATGGTATTTTGTGTAATTTAACTGATTTGTCCCAGTGTTATTCAGTTCATTTATCCCCCTATACCTAACTCCATGCTCAATATGGTTCCAAACCCAATTTGGTACCAATCAGCAATATCATCTTAGTGTCAAGACTTCAGACCTAATCATTAGGAATTAGTCTATGAAAGCCTTATAGAATGCTTCATGACACTTTGTAATACCAGTCCATGAGCAGAAGTCACTCTAGGATGGCTACAGAGCAAACATTACAGCTGCATCTGTACATATATTTTTCTTATCACCACAAAAATGGTGTTCCTAGCATCTAGAAAAATCTCTTCATGAACCAAACTGCCACCTGGTGTGATAAAACTGAAATCAATTTAACGTAGCTTCACCGTAAAATAAACTGTGTTTCACTGTAAAAATAAACGGTGTTTCACTGTACTGGATTACGGATATTCAATGTAAAACTGATTGATTTTACATTGCCTCACCATAATCATATGTGATGATGAATCACCGTAAAATTTTACACTGATTCTCCGTATATTCAACGGAATATTTTTACAGTGTACTATAGGGGGCTCACAATTTTCAGCATCTTCAGCGAGGAGGAGACAAAATGTTTCACACAGTATAAGACTTTTTTCGCGCCTCCATGTGAGATTTGCTAACCGCACACCCTTGTTATTAAGTTATGACCACTCCCTAACTATCATGTATACAATCAAAACTATGTTTCTGTTGGTTCATGCAGGATGCTTATTCTTGTGGTATTTAATTTGATCATTTAAGTGCAATGTAAATACATGTAGTTGGTTGCACAGTAGAATCTACTGTAGGTGTACAATTAAGTGTAGGTACAAAACGTACACAGCATGGGTAGGCTACTGTAAAGCTAGAGCAGATGCTGTAGAACTACAGTACATTCTACTGTGTACCCTACTTCTGTGTGTCTATCCTGCCTACAGGCTACACTAGCACACAGCCTCTCCTTTTCTTAAAGGCTAGGTCATGTAGGAGCTAGGTCATGGAGGACCGGAGCTAGGTCATGTAGGAGCTAGGTTATGTAGGGATTATATGGCATCACCAAGCCTTAGACGAGGGCAGACCCCTATAACCAGTATGTTAAAGGTTATAACCTACAATAAACATGTACGATGATTGCTATTGCTAAATTGGACGATGATTGCTATTGCTAAATTGACGTTGGTGAGAGGAGCGGGGAAGCACCAACACAGCGTCACCAGCGTCCCGGACCAAGTCTTCACTATAGTGAACTATAGTGTGTACTATATCCAAATATAATATGACTAGATCTTATTATAGGCATACAGTGTGTCACAAACGCCCCTTGCACTGTAGAGCACGAGGACTGCCCAGACGCACTGAGGCAGTGGGCATGATGAGACTGAGAGTAGGTCACTATACTACATGTATTAATGTAAACACTGCGCCAGGTACGGAGCAGCACAGCAGCATACCTACTGGAGGAGGCCTCCAGCAGCCCTAGCCCTACTGGAGGAGCCCCACCACAGCTACCCCACCCATACACCAGCAGCCTACCCATTCTCCTGGATCTCCGGTCGCTGCACGGCCCTACGACCGTGCACGTGAGGGTAACGTAAGGTTGTCATCTATGTGGTGGTCCTCATGCACACTCCTGTGGCGTGTCATGTTTGGCAGTATGCCTAACCTGGATGTCCCACCACAGGGGCTATGTCCGTCAATGCATCTGTCCAGGGGAGGATGGGTTGTAGCAGGGCTGAGCAAACAGACGGTCATGTGACAAACTGGAGTGTAAAACTAGGTCATGTGACCTGGACAAAATGGCGCTGCAAGCCGCTCACCAGCTGCTCGTGAGCTGCTCATGGTCTCAGACAGAGGCATACAGGGGAGAATATGTCCACTATGTTAGACGTGTGATACACCGTATTGCAGTCAACTTGGGATAAATCGCTCGTACATCATTATAGGTTATCTTAATTGTATGCCTATATACAGTCATAATAAGTTGAAATAAAACCCTGGGCTCATCAGGAAATTCTTAAATGCTAGAGATAAATGGGGACTTATATGAGCACAGACTTTCTATTTCACATATCCAATAGTCACTCATTGTAAATCTATTTTCAATAAAACTTTCCTTTTTAATTATTACTAGTATTTGTCCTTAGTTGATTTACCATTTCCTGTCATACATATCAAGTCCTGCCTAAGAAACTATTTCATCAAGACTACTGGGAATGGTTTAGTTCTATGCATTTAAATGATTAAGACACAAGCTTTGAACTCCAATTCCCCCAGAGAAATAGGCCTTTATTGTCACCTGTCTGGATACAGTCATATCATGGAAAGGTGAAGATATCTGCTGTAGTCAGGGCTGTTGTGGAAATCGTTTGGAAATAATTGACCAAAGCAGCAACTTACACATAGTTGTCAAAAAGTAAAACACATTAAATGGGATATCAAATGGAGATTAGTATACGTACTTAACCACATAGTAGACTAGAACAGCACAAGAATTGTGAGTGGGATGCGCTCGGTGATTATGCCACTTTAATGGAACGTCTTAGTTTGAACTTTGCCTTATCGTTTCCACAAAGCTTTCTGGTAGGTTGCAGTAGGTTATAGATCTACGTTCTTTGAGCGTTGATACATGTACGTCAGTAACTGTCTATTCCTCCTTGTTTGTACTTTCTCCAGCACAGCGTCTTCATGGAGATCATCCACGTTCGCCTCATGCATGTAATGCATGTGGTTGACTATGCAAAGACAATCATTTTGGATTGTTTGTAGCTTCTTCACTGCCCAGGTGGAGCCACTATCTAGAAGTACAGGACAGTACTAAAGGCATGGTAGTACCATGGTGTTATATATCATCATGGTCGTTGACTTGTCAGTTTCTTTTCTAGTGTTCCACAGCTGAGTGTACTTGCCCCTTACGGTGCCGATTACCTTCTGTAAGTGTTGGCAGAAGGACAGGTGGCGATCAAGAACTACGCCAAGGTAGTTGAAGGACGTTACAACTCCTAGGTCTCTTTCGTTCATTTTGATCTCTAGGCCAGTCATGTCGATGGGTGTTGTCATGGGATAGATTCAGAGCACTTTGGTTTTGTCCTCAATGATTGTCAGCTGGTTATTACTACTCCATGCTGAGACGGCTGTTGTGTCTTCCTGAAGTAGAGATTGTACTCATGCTGGTGTGTTTGCCGAGCAGACTAGAGCTAAATCATCAGCATATATGTACCCTTTAGTGTTCTGGATGGCAATTTCAACGTCATTGACATACAGGAGGAAGAGCAGACGCCCCTGGACAGATCCCTGGGGCACTCCACAGCTGATTGACTCGATTGTTGAGTCGATATTATTTGCTGTTGTGTACTGGTTCCTGGTGCTTAAGTAGCTTCTTGTCCAATTAAGAGTTTGTCCAGCGATACCTTATTTGAACATTTTTGAGAACAAGATGGTTCACCGTGTCAAACCCCTTGCGGAGGTCAATGAAGATGTTAATTCAATTTAGTATTTTAGATACTACAATCCCTATATCATGCTTATTAACCAGAATCTGTATCCACCCCCCCCCACCCCCACCCCCATTGGATACGATGTGGTTGTATCACATGGGTGGGTGACTCTCCTTCATTTCACAGTGGCGTAGGAGTAAGGGCCCCGAGAAGTTACTTGCAGAAGCTATACACAACCACTGTGCACTGAGGCAATGAAACACTCTCACTGCTTGTGGTTTTGGGAAGTAATGGAGTAGTCACTAATTAATGGTGGGGGAAGGGGTGATATCTCGTGTGGAGACCGCCCCCCCCCCCCCCCCGTTTTGTACCATAGTAACACACCGGCTCTTTTGCTATAAAAAAGGGGGCTAAATCTTTTTAAAAAATTAATAGGGATCAGAACTTATTATACCCCTTCCTTAAGATGCGAAGGATCTGTATGCACTCATTCAATCCTAAAACAAGTAATTGTATTATAGTTTGCTGCCAAATGGCATTAGAGTATAAATATCATTGTGTGTGATTTTCCCCACATTCAGAAAAATTGAAAAGTCCCTGTACGAGAAAAACATCAGCTCCATAGTATCCAATTTAAATAAATGCATCCAAAATCAGCTGAAAAAGCAGTTGACAAGCAGTTGATTTAAACCTGAAAAATTGCCTAAATAATTGTCTGAAAAGCTGTTCCACCGGAGTTGATATTTCAAGCGATTTGAAGGCTTGATAATTTTTTAACGTTCCAAATACAATGATGTTCCAATGATATCAGATGGCTAAATTGACTATAGTGAAATATGCTGACCAGCATGTCCATGGATGAGGTTTTTCTATTTCTCACTAGGTGGTGTGCTGGTTCTCCTTCTTCCCCTGATCGGCAGCTGTGCATTGCAGACAGACATCTATTTGACTCTCTACATGCAACACGTGCCAATGGCCTTTCCACCCTTCAAGTGACATACCTCGGGACAATTTCAGCTCAACATTTATGATAACTATTTGAAAAAGGGGTAAATTGGTTAATTTAGCGGTGAGGGTGTTAACTACTTTACCAAAACTGGTGCAAAAACGTTTACTTGCCACAGCCATACCGATTAACTGATCCTCAACCTCTCTATTATCTGTTTATCCGCATGAAGTAACGTCAAAATGATAAGCTTAGTACAAGTTAGTTACAGTTTAACAATGATATCATCCCATTTCGCTGTTGGTAATTAGGAGTATAACTATATAAAGTGCAATATAAGTCGTCTCCCGATACATGTATAGCTATCACTGTAAACGTATTTCAAATATGTACTATTTTTTTGGTCTTTGTCCGTCCAGATGTTTCCCACGCAAAAAAGAAATTCTGAACAGAAAAGTAAAAATGAGATGCTGTAACCTATGGCATAATATCATAAATGCCCCCATCCTTTTCTTGAAACGGTGTTTCTGAAGTTAGTGGGATTTATTCTTACTAAAATTTCAAAAGAAAATATTTTTTATTTTATCTTTGGACTCACCTTCCCCCTCTATGACCCTCTATCCCCATCATCCTAAAAAGGGTTAGTTGCAAAATCCTGCAATCCAAGTCATCAGAATAAAATAGCCTAAGCTTAGCTTCCTGATATCAGAGGATTACTGATTTGCACTGTTAGCAGGGCTGTTACTGTGAAAATCGTGTCTATTTACACTGAGAGTGAAAAAAATAGGGAGAGTAACTAAGGGTACAGTACACTCATCCAATAGCTGGGACTCATTTATATATAGTTCAATATTATATTGATTCTATTGTAACGCTGGTCGTGTGTATACCACAGCTGAATAGTTAAAAGGTTTCAGATGGCGGCGTTGACAAGGGTCGTTTAAAATGAAGCGAGTCGTGTTTAGACGGAAGTGTGTCTTTGCTGTCATGGCTACCGGAACACAATGTCATGAGGTAAACTAGGCAGTTTTAGAACCTTCTCATGATTATTGGTAGTAGTAAAATAGAGTATATATGAAACAAAATAAAGAATTGCATTATCTATATATCAATTACTATAAGTGTGTGTATGTTAATATCTTACGCAATCCAGTCGATCCTATATTGAAAGATCGTGGTTGCTTTTTTTCATGGTTTATTTTGCAAAATATAAAACCGATGTCAAGATGGTAATAGTACTTTTCTCTTTCACTCGATATTTTCTACAATATTATGTGTAACATCGCAGTAACATTCCTATTATGCATTTATAGATATCTCCGCTTGTGGCCGTTTGTAGACAGGGACTAGTTCGTAATCGATACAGAGTATTGATTTATTGATCCAGCCTTGAATCGTGAATGCTGAGATAGTGGCCTAAATTAGGGAGCTGAGTGGTGCGTCTGAGAAGGGGCAGGTCTGAATTATTACCTCTGTACCCCATAGCCCAGCTCATTTCTATTTATAAATGTTTATGTCGATGTTTTCTTACCATAGCGACATATTCAGTTAACTAAGGCAAATGGAAGAAATTGTTTCGAGAATCATTCAAAAGAATTGCCTTGTGATGAAAAACACCCCCCCCCCTTACCTACCTGCTGAACATATTCTGATGATGTCTCCCTATAACAGTCTAATGGTTTATTATTCTTAAGTGATGTATGAATATTTCAATAGTGCATGAAGGAAATGTGCATAATAAGTAAGGCAAAATTTCATATATACAGTTTATTTACAATAGACCATTAATTAATGACTGTATACATGGTAGCCAATAAGTGTACATAATAATATTAAAATGTAATTGTCAGGCAAGTACCTGACACTGGTCTATCTCAAGATAGAATTTTGCTGATTGCTTCAAATGATATTAGTGTGCATAAAACCCGTTTATAAATCAACAGCAGTTTTACATGATAATTTTATCTCACATAACTATATCACACGCCTATCATAATATCACTGTTCCGTTGCCAACCCACCCTTACTAATGTTCAATGTGATTGTATCTTATATACTTGAGGTGAAGGGTATTTTATATACACTACATAAATCACAATAGTTGAATAAATACTTTTACAAAATTAGATGATGTACATGCAGACAATCCTGTTGACTTATGCCAGAGTACAACTATATTTTATGAAATGGCCGTACAGTTCCTTCCTATATAAATTGCGTATATATGATGGCCATATCTGGCCGATTTATGTACTGTGCACGGTGGCCGTTATCACAGTCAGAAACACTTTGTTCTATCACATCTGATCTAAACGCTTCCTTTACAACAGTATCATATACAAACATAGAGAGAAGGAAGAAGGATATTCCCATCCATGCACATATTATTTACATTGGATATTAGCTGGACACTCATTATATCTTAGCATGAGGGTATTTACCTTTTTACCAATAGTTCCAAACTGTCTACTGATTATATTTTTGATAATAAATGCCCACCAGAAACTATAACTCATAGCAAATTGCTGCTTCTGCTGCCTAGACCTACTGGACTGTCATGAATGCTGCAATGTCATCGCCAGCTGACCTCAGTCGCTGCCATACACCTGAATTGGGGATTGTTCTTTTCCCATACCAATATACCCAATGTACTGTCTAGTGGTTTGTATCTTGAATAAGCAATGCTCACCAGAAATCATAACTTGTTTACTTGTACTAATTTGTTAAAAGTTTGTCTATCCCCATTTCAAGATGTTATGGAAACATTAAACAGAATATCTGAATAACCAAGCTACGTACATTCACCGGTTAAGTTGTATGTTTATCATACAAATATCACAAATTATTTGGAATTTAATAGGACACGCAATGATATAAAATGCACTATATATTTGGAAGACAAAAAATGGTAGAATGTACAAAAGAAATCACATCCATATCATGATGAATAAAACACTTCTTGCATTATTTACATGTGTATTTGGTACTAGAAAAATAGTTGATATGTGTTGTACAATAATTGCGATGCTAGACACGCTATATATACATATTAATGATGACATATATATATGAAAGGTTTACAAAATAAAATATCAGCAAGAAAATGAATGGCACCCATGTAATCATCCATTGAACAAAATGAAATGTGTGATCTACATTTACGAATATAATTTTTGATCATCATCAACTGAAATCACGTTATGATATGAGGTGGGGCTCCACTAACCGATTTTCTCGGCGATTCTAATGTGAGAATCGCCGAGAAAAATATTATGTCAGGTTATGATAACATGGATGATTATGGGTTTGTTTATATTTACATCTGTCTCGGTCCGATTTGTGAGAATAAGTCCGATCTGAATCCAAAATTGGTCAGTGGAGTCAGCTATAAGCTGGGACTCCACTACCCGATTTTCTCATCTGATCGGACCTATTCTCACAAATCGGAAAACACATTGTAAATATAAACACACGCTAAAGCATAGGGTTGTTTATGTTTATATATGTTTGTGTCCGATTTGTGAGAATGGGTCCGATCTGATGATAAAATCGGGTAGTGGAGTCCCAGCTATAGCTTGAAACACAAGTACTATACAATATAATAGATCCATGGGTCGCTGCCACTTCGAGATTACATTTGAGGTCGTTCAGTCTAAACCCGATTGCTGGTCCTTATGAATATGAGCCTCCCGGTTGGTCTGCTGTCAAAAAAAATGAATGTTGCAATGTCAGCACTTTCTCCAAATCATGGGCATCGAGAGAATTTTATTAACAACAATTTTATTAAAAACAGAAATAATTGAATCTTTCTAACGGTTGCAAATCCTACAATATTTGGAATATGCTAACAAAGAACATACTTAGAATTAGATTAATTGTTGATTATAATTGCGCCTTCTGGCCAAATTGTAATAGGCAATAGTTATCATACAAAGTACAATAGCTTATAAATCCATAAAAAGCATATATCATCGTGCTACGAAATGCAACACTTAGCATTGCATGCAACTATAATGTATAGGAGGAATACAACTAGAGATGGACACAATTGTTAAGTAAGAGAGAATGGAAGGTAGAATAAATATGGATTACATAAAGGTATAAGGCGGTCAGAGGCATCTAGCAGCTACTCTATGAATATTCGCGTCATGGAATCAAAGTCGTGTCGCTTCTTTGGCGATAGGCTCATGCCAGTTGAGTTTGTTACTGAAAGGAATACACATTGATGAAGCACATTTACATGACGCGTATAAGCAGAGGTTAGGTAGATTACTGCATAATCAGCAAGCACGTCACGAAAGTATAAAATCATGTTACCAGTTTAAGAAATTTGATATGAGGAGCATAATGATCCACCGAAATGTAGTCACTGATCCTGTAGCACTAAGAGAAACCAATGTGTTTCAGGGGAGGTGAATGGTGGGGGTGAAGTAGGGGGACTGGCTGAGTGACGGAGGGAAGGGAAGTAGGGGGTGATGGGATGGGGCCGGAGTAGGGGGTACGGTTAGAGTGACGGAGGGAAGGTAAGGTGGGGGGTGGGTGGTGGGGGTGGAGTAGGGGGTACGGATAGAGTGGTGGAGGGAAGGGAAGGTGGGGAGGTGATGGGGTGGGGGCGGAGTAGGGGGTATGGATAGAGTGATGGAGGGAAGGGAAGGTGGGGAGGGGATGGGGTGGGGGCAGAATAGGGGGCATGGATAGAGTGACGGAGGGAAGGGGAGGTGGGAGGGGATGGGGTGGGGGCAGAGTAGGGGGCATGGATAGAGTGATGGAGGGAAGGGAAGGTGGGAAGGTGATGGGGTGGGGGTGGAGTAGGGGGTACGGATAGAGTGATGGAGGGAAGGGAATGTGATGGGGTGGGGGTGGAGTAGCGGGTACGGATAGAGTGATGGAGGGAAGGGAAGGTGGGGAAGGTGATGGGGGGGGGGGCAGAGTAGGGGGTATGGATAGAGTGATGGAGGGAAGGGAAGGTGATGGGGTGGGGGCAGAGTAGGCGGCATGGATAGAGTGATGGAGGGAAGGGAAGGTGGGAAGGTGATGGGGTGGGGGCAGAGTAGGGGGTATGGATAGAGTGACGGAGGGAAGGGGAGGTGCCCAGTGGGCACAGAACATTGAATCAACATTGATAAATGGTTGTCAATGTTGATTCAATGTTGATCCAACATTGATTCAATGTCGAACTAAATTTTGTGCCCACTGGGTGGGAGGGGATGGGGTGGGGGCAGAGTAGGGGGCATGGATAGAGTGATGGAGGGAAGGGAAGGTGGGGGAGGTGATGGGTTGGGGCGGAGTAGGGGGCATGGATAGAGTGGTGGAGGGAAGGGAAGGTGGGGGAGGTGATGGGTTGGGGCGGAGTAGGGGGTATGGATAGAGTGATGGAGGGAAGGGAAGGTGGGAAGGTGATGGGGTGGGGGTGGAGTTGGGGGTATGGATAGAGTGATGGAGGGAAGGGAAGGTGAGGGGAGGTGATGGGGTGGGGGTGGAGTAGGGGGTATGGATAGAGTGATGGAGGGCAGGGGAGGTGGGGAAGGTGATGGGGTGGGGGTGGAGTAGCGGATACGGATAGAGTGATGGAGGGAAGGGAAGGTGGGGGGAGGTGATGGGGTGGGGGTGGAGTAGGGGGTACGGATTGAGTGATGGTGGGAAAGGACGGATGCAGGGGTAGAAATGAGGGATGCAGTTTTGCATGAATTCCTGAACATAGTATATTCCCAGTTAAAGGACAGAACCTGCATTCATAAGGGAGTGGTTATTTATTATTTGCAGGGAGTGATATGATCGGAGTGGGGTAAAAAGTGTTGAGTCCTCCCCGAGGGGTGGTATAAATAATCCCCTCAGCCAAAAAGCTGGTACATTACTATAGTTCGAAGGAGGAGGGGATTTTGGCACCTTCGGCAAGGGGGACATAAAATATTCCATGTGCTCTAGAGGGGGAGGGGGCTTAAAACTTCTTTGGGCCTCTGCAGGAATCCCAACCCCCCCCCCTCGTTATTGCATAATGACGACTCCCTCAGCCTCCATGAGGGTGGGTGGCTTCATCAATACATGTCACTGTAGGTGCACAGTGTTATTTCTGTATGTCAGACACATTGTATGGTCGTCTATCACCTCCCCATCAATCCTTAATGTGTCCCAACATACAGGCAACTGACTCTAGTATCGATCTTCCACCATGGTTACCATGCTATTAGCCCCAATGCTGCCTCCACAGTGACCATGTCAACAGTGCCCAGCACATGTATTTATATAGTTGTAAACCTAGTTACAAAGGCATAGCTTAAAATTATTCATTTGGATGTTTTGTGTGATGTTAAAGGAAGTTGTTATGTAGCAGTCTCAGCTACTCATAATTTGAAGGAATGATATTGATTAATGAAATTTAGCATGAGGAGGAGAGAAAACGTGAAAATAATAATAATGTAATGATTATTTTTATATATATTGACCACAGGCTTGGAACATTTCCATAGTAGGCTTAGCTATTAAAGCAAGAACTTGTATAATAACAATAAACAAGGCATGAAGCAACGTCATATAACTATACTACACCGATATTTGTATATGAATATAAGAAGGATCTAAAGCGATAGGTTAATCTTTAAAAACGCTAATAGAAAGTATTCTCGTTAGGTTAAATAGATAACATTATATCTCAGACGTAAGTCGTTAAATAGAAGAACTATACATGAAGTCGGGTATAATTATCTAAATGTAATAGATTACAGAATATTTCATGAAGTAGGTATTAAGTTGAAGCTTTATGAACTGTTAGGCACTGTACACAGGTGGTAAAATAAGTTATACTGATACGGTGGTTTCGTTTTATAGGAGTGTATACATATCGTACAATCTTGAATAAATGTAAATATGGTGAGGGTCAACGTCCACAGAGCATAAATCGGCCGTATAGGGCCTTTCTATAAATAACATAGGGAATGTATGGCAATTCTATTCACATGCGGCCGATTTATGCTGTGTGGACGGTGGCCATAAGAATATTTTAATCATTACAACTTTACTGCACCAACAAGTTCATTAAGCTCCAACTTCTTCCTAGTTTTAGAAACTACCTAATATGTTTTATTTGAAAAGATTATACAAGATATGAAATATAAAGTTGAGGTGGAAGTAGTGGTTGGTCTTACGGTTACTGGCGCTGTCACTTGCAGGTATGTATAAAGGGTCGTTGTTAGGGTATGCCGCTTTGTCCCGGGCATCAGCGTACACGTTGGTGGCAGCAACGGCCGTCCGACTACAACAAGAGGTTATGTATAAGAGTTATCATTACTTATAGTAGGGTTTCTTTATTTCACATATTGTCTGTAACAGTTAGCATATCAAATCAAATCAAATTAAAATAATTAACTCACATAAACCTTGTTCAGTCTGGGTTGATTTATATACATCGAGAAAGCATATACAGAGCATGGTGTGGAATTCAATTTTGATTTATCTGTTCACAATATGTTGATGTATTTACACCGAATACGAATAAATAATACAAAGTGACGGCAGGGATTATCGTAGGTGATGACAGATCAATTTTAAAGATTGGATAGTGATATGAATGTTGAAGTGTGCAAAGCTAATCTAATATGTATTGATTCTAAAAGAGACCTACCTATTATCGTTCTTCTTCTTAACACAGAAGACGATGAGGACAATGATGAGGATAAGGAGGATGACAATCACCAGGACGATGAGTGCTGAAAGGGGAATTTAGATACAATGAGGTTCTTTACTTCCAGCATACTTTTTATATTCCTATTACCTAACGTCTCTTAGATTCTCCGCGTATAGATTCTCATACATCAAGACAACCAAGGATATTGTACATTGAAGCACTTTGCAGGCCTTAACCCAGTGACACTGAACATTGAATCAACATTGATAACTGGTACCCAGCATTGATTCAATGTTGATTAACGTTGATTCAATGTTGAATTTTGTGCCCAATTGGGCCCAAAAAAAAGGTGTGTTTCAGGTTACATAGTCTGAAAATCTAGGTAGGGTGGTTTAGATTTTCTTCTTTTGGCCTGAAACATATCCAAAAATTGACTTGCAAACTTCAGTGCCGACTCGCGGAGAACAGCGTCAACTCGCAGACTATCAAATTGACTCTGAAATAGCCCAAAATTACTTGAAGATTTCTCTCTTTTTTTTTCAAAATTGGATAAAAATGTCTAGAGCCGGCCCTGTTTTGCTAGGTAGGGTCGAGTAACCTTTTTTTTGGCCTTGGAAACAGTCATTCTCTCTTGTTTCACACAATAACAGGAGCAGGGGTAGATGGAGAAGAAGAGTACATTCTCAGACTGCTACCCGACGCCCGGAAACTCCACAGTAAACAACAAAAAACGATCAATACTAACTTTACCGCTGAATGCAGGAAGGGCGGGCAGTTTGTCACCACAGACCTGCATACTTTATACATACTCATGAATATTAACTCCAGCACTTTGCTGCTTCAATAACAACATGCGTAAGCAGTCTGGTTATTCTTACCCATCTTCAGGTTTAGAACATGCCCGAAACCAAAATCGATAGCACGAACTAGTACATTTTAGCTGTTATTGACTGTACATCGCTTATTGGATACAGTAAGCAAAGGGTAAGACTTACCTATGATGACTGGAGAGAGCTCAGTTGTTTCGCCTGTTGCAGCTCCAGCATTTGGGTCGACTGCATTTTGGTTCCCATTGTTGTTTCCGGAATTACCGGAACCGGAAGCCGTCGTTTGTGTAGCAGTAGTGGTACTAGCAGCTGTGGAAGAAAATCAGTATTAGTAAAATCATATAACTGTCAGTTTTTTTGTAGTCTCTGGGGTAGGCCTGCTCCTCTTCTATCCTGAGTGTTTCTCTATATTGAATGTCAGCTACCAGTGAATTTACTGCAGGAGATAGTACACAGAGTTCAATTGTTTAATCTTAGCATAAATAGAGGCCAGGAGTAAGCATGCAGTGGATACTGTAAGCATAAGACCTTAAGTTTGATCATCATTAAAGATGTAAAATATTTGATTTTCTTGTAATATGGTTTAGTATGACAAATATGTGGCGCATTGTTGTAATGATCCAACGGGAATTTGTATCAGTAAATTGTCTTAAGCCATTCATGTGCAGGAAATACAGACGAGTGTGTGGTGGAAGAGCAATTATTTCAGATCAACTTGTACAAGTCTGTTGTGTTGTGTATACTGTACTTAAATGGTTATGTGTCACTAACAGTCTATAGGCCAGGAGTCTATGCAATCACTAACTGTATTTAACTGTTACAACTCCCATCAAGCCTAACATTGGTTCTTTCCTTTACACCTATGGTGTATATAGACATATAATTAGACACATTGCTGGGGATGTGAGAATGTGATTTGTGACAATGATGTTTCCTACGTTGCCCAGTAAAGGCCATCGTCCACTGGGCTCTGATCTGCCGAAGACTATAGGGCATGTATGTGAGTTCAATCAAGCTCAATCGACAGTGGACGGTGGTCATTAGGGTGGATTTTTAATGGTGTATGAAGAGGTGTAGTGTGAGGTGTTGCTCAATAAGGAAGTAGTGTTTTGGTAGTTAACACAAACTAGCCAAGATGGTGTCAGTGAGGCTTTTTTCTGAATATTTCTCATAATTATCAGAATATCATCAGGAAAGTAGAATCGGTACCAGTTCAAATCGATGGTTTCAGATCAGCAATCAGAGAAGCTCTCAGTAGTTAGAAAACATTATGTAAGTGACAGGTTTGGAGATGCACAGTAAGAGATCATTCTTAATCAGTACAACCTTACCATATTCCACAAACTCAAAGGCGGACAATACAAACATACAGCGAAACCAAACACTGCAGACTTTCGAATAAAATACAAAATCTACTCTACCGGATGTCGTTTCTTGTACGGTTGCATTTGTACTCGAAAATGACATAGGAGTGGTAACTACAGAGGTATTTCCGAAAACTGTTGCAGTGGTTTCTGGATTTACTGATGATGATTCTACAGATGCCATTGTACTAGAACTAGTATATGGCATTGTAGAATTAGTATACATCACTGTAGAATCAGTATATGGAACTGTAGCATTAGTATACGAAACTGTAGCATTAGTATACGATACTGTAGCATTAGTATATGGTACTGTAGCATTACTTAACGGTACTGTACCATTAGTGTACGACATGGTAGAACCAGTATATGCCATTGTAGTACCATTATTTGACATTGCAGTTGTGTTGCTGGTAGATTCAGTGAGTGTCATACCCTGGGTGGTTTGCTTAATGGTTGAGGTGACATTGGTATCTACGGTGGTCTCTGATGTGACAGCTGGGGTTGATGAGTTACTAGTTGTGACAGTTACTGTATTAGCTGTGACTGTATTATCTGTGACAGTTACTGTATTAGCTGTGACTGTATTAGCTGTGACAGTTACAGATCCAGACGTACCGTTAGTTGTGACAGCAGCTGCAGTGACAGTGACAGTGGATTGTGTGTTAGGTTCTGCTGAGGTGACAGCTGCTGTTGTAGCTGTGACTGTGCTGTCAGTGACTGTGCTGTCAGTACCAGTAGTGCCTGTGTTGGCCTGTGTTGTCTGGGTGTCAGCTGTAGTACTGACATCAGTAACTGTAACTGAGAACACACATAATGCAAAGTAATTCAGTTTGCTTCATATCCTATGTCTTATTTTATTGAATTAGCGTACTGTGTCATTTCTAGGTCTACATATACACTCTAAGAAAAGTGTGTTATGTTTACACGTTTCTTTTGCAGCCAGTTTTAGCACACTTCTTTTATAACACACTTGCTAAAAAGTGTGTTGATCTCAAAGATTTGTCGAGACAAATTGTGTTACTCTATAAATGTGTGTTCCTCCTAGTAGTCTTGTTTCTAAACTCACTGACATGGATGGACTCAATGGGCAATGAGAGTAGTAAAATAAGTAGTCAGTGGGATAATATGTGGTACTAAATCTGGCCCAAGTGCCGTTACAGGACGGTACAGATATTGACATTTACTAGTAGCCGCAGTATGCAATATCATTTTGGCTTACATCTATCTAGCATAAAGTGGTAGAAGCAAATTTTCTATCAAATTAAGCAAACAAACTCTACATGCGTATGTTATGAGGAAACAATTCTAATCATATGCTATTACTCTGGGGAATCTTATACTTAAACTGTCTTATTTGGCTTCATAACTTCAAAACTCAAATTGAAAAAAAAACGCCACATGTAACATGAGAACTTTCCAATAGAAAATAACAACAACAACAACAACAACAATATACCTGTGGAAGCTGGTGTATTTGTTGTAGTGGGAGCGGCTGTTGTGGGTGTTGTAGTTGTTGTGGGTTCTGCTGTTGTGGCGGGTACTGTTGTTGTCTGCCCTGGTGTGGTAGCTGGTTGTGTTGTCGTGATGGGCTCTGCTGTTGTGGTAGGAACTGTTGTAGTGGTAGGTCCTGCTGTGGTAGTTGGGTGTATCTCCTCTGTTTTCAGGTTATATAAGAAAACAATGTTTTAAAGATTGTATGTATACTGATACTAGGTGATTTCTTCTCTTAATTCTAGTATGTGTACATGGTTTATTTACATCTAAGTTGGTATATGTATGAGATATTTAAAGGTCCATGCTTCTGATTTAACCCATTACAATTACTGACTTAACTGCATCTGGATCTCAAGTAGTGCATTATGACCAATCAATCAATACATTGGCTCCTGACTATAAAGCAACATCTAGAGTCGTTTGAGTTGAAATCTCATATTTAAGGACACTGTTATGGAGGCTGGAGGGAAGCAGGGGGAGACATGAGGGGGAGCGAGGGAGGAAGGACAGGGGTGTCGCAGATGAAGAGAGGTAGGCATGCCTGATTAAATATTAGAGGTGGAATGTCAAGATGGATGGTAGAATTACCACTGTAGATTTGACCATGCAATTACTAAACCAATAAAGAAAAAAGGTTTTCAACGCTAGATGTATCATATCATCAATTCTACCGGAATGTAGTTAGAAGATTATTTTGATAAAGGTGTTAGGAGTCAACTCACGAAAGAGACAAAGCTGTCCCTGTACTGCCGTGCTGGCACACGTTTCCGCTCTCCAGTAGTTGTAGTATGCAGTCATACACTTGTCATCTACTTTATTGTAGGAATAGGCAGGGGTGGTTGTGTACCAGTTGGTGTATACGAAGGCGTCTCCTGCAAGTCAAACAAATCACATTTTCAAAATAAAGTATTCTGGGTTCATAATCTCATCACTTTATGTGTATTCAAAACTCTGCGTCAGCTTATGAGAAGGTGGTAATGTTTTATTCACAACATTATACCATTAATTGTAGATGAGTAGATGGCTAGTTAAAAGTTAGTACATCCGATGTCTGGAACCAAAAAATAGATTTCCCTAAAAATGAGTCAGAATGTTTGTATATATTACAATTAACCCCTTATCTACTCCTATCCTCTTTGTTCCCCCATATTTTGCTCTAATTTGATTTTATCGGCCAATACATGGTAATTTTGGAATTAGATCGTGCACGATTTTATTCATCCCCCCATTGAAAATACACAGTAAGGGCCACCATCCACAGAGCATGAATAGACCGTATACGGCTATTCTATGCATAGGAAATGTATGGCAATTTTATCCATATACGGACGTTTCATGCTCTGTAAACAGTGGGCATTACCGACCATGAATGGACCCCATTGAACCCACGTTTCGAGTTGATACTGGCCATGGATACAATTTTAATATCCCTGAACCCACAAATAATTTACTTTTCACAATCTATGAAACGTCTTTATGTAGAATTCAAAATTTGGTGAAAATCGGATGTACCCAGTGTTGGGGAATATGGGGGTGTAATGATGTTGAGATTTGAACTTACCTGACTTCCACTCCCACTCAGTAGCGATAAGGCCCACCCACACGTCGATACTGGCTGGTGCATTTGACGGCCCAAACCATCTGTTGAGTGACTGAGTCAGGTGACTGTCCATGGCGATGTCATTCAGAATGAGAAGTGTCCCGCTCATGCTCTCGCAGTTTTCCTTGGCCTTGTACCAGTTCATTATTGTGTGCTCTATGTAGAAGCACTTGGTGAATGTACCAGTGTACAGCTGGTAGTCGTTGACGAAGATGCTAGGGTTAGTGCAGCTTCCTGAGGATTAAAAGAAGATGATCCTTTTATCAAGAATAAGTAGGCCTACTGTAATAAGACCAAACAGTGGCTGTAGCACCCCAGCAAGGATGCAACAATGGGACCTGGGAATGATTCTTTTATATAAAGTAAGTGTCCGTTTTCGGGAATAGTTCTAATGTAATTACATTCAGTCTAGTAACATGGAGTGTGCTTCACCGAAGAAATGTTTGATTTTGTTACTTAACCGACTGTCATATCATCGTTACTTACCAGGTACTTCACATATACTCTTTTTCTGTTCTTGACAGTTGTCATTTGTCAACACAGCAGTTGAACTCTGCCAGCTGACTTTACCGCAGAAGTTGAGTCCTGTTCCGTGATGGTTACTCGGTGCCGAAGTAGTCGCGGTAGTAACCCATGGCCATGGATACCCTTTAAAGAGTACGGGAATTAGTATTGTCCCGTCATTTGGGGGAGCAGTGGAGGCCTTAACCATGGCAACCCCTTTTATTTATTAAATTCACTTTACAGCGACCTTTTACAGAACAATGAATAGTAAATTAGATACGAAGTAAAAGGTTAATATTGTATCAATCAATTTCTCAAATGCCTTACTTCAGATATTTTCACCTACCACCAACACGTTGTATTTCGTAGTTGTTGCCACTCCCACATTTCTGTGTTGTGGGTGTCCCAGTACAGAAGTCACACACTGAACGGTCACGTGGCGTAAAGCCAGTAATGGCCGTCAAGCAGTAGCATAGGTCTGGATTCTGTAAAAGAAAATATGTATATATAGATGAGAATTATATATACATTTGGGTGCTTTACTACTCAGGGGAAACAGGTGTTCTGAGATAGTGATGGATAAACAGAAATTATCTAAGGAGGAAATTATCTTCCTATTCAAATACTTGTAACAGACTCTATTTTGTTAGCATTTATAAGATGTGATCAACTAGGAAAGAAGAAATACTTTTTAGGTTCTTTGCAGTCCAATAGATAGTGTGATAGGGCCAAAAAAAGGTGTGTTTCAGGTTACATAGTCTGAAAATCTAGGTAGGGTAGGTCGAATTTTTTTTTTTTACTTTGGACTGAAAAGTACCCCAAAATAGACTCGCAAACTTCAGAGCGGACTCGCCGACAACAGTGTCGACTCTTAGACTATCAAATTGACCCTGATATAGGCCCAAAATTACTTAAAACATTAATATTTTTTCAATATTTGATAACAGTTTCTTGCTGTCTATGACATTGACTTGTAGACTATTAAATTGACCCTGAAATAGCCCTAAAATCACTTAAAAAATAAATATGTTTTTCAAAATTGGATAAAAATTTCTAGGGTCGGCCCTGTTTTGTTAGGTAGGGTCGGGTAACCTGAAACACACCTTTTTTTAAATTTGACCTAGACAGTAATAAACACCATGCTTTGTGAGTTGCCACATTGACCCCCATGTTTGTGACTCAACCAGTTAACATTTTAATTCATTTCTTAGTAATTCCTAGGCCTCGGGGGGAAATGTTCCATGAAACAGACATTTCCTTTGCCTTAAGATATTTAATAATTTAAGGCATATAGTTATAGATATTTGATATTTGATATCTGAACATTAAATGTTCACCCACCTTGATGGCTATGTATTGGAAAGATGAACATGTGCTGCGACAGCTGCTGGCTAGGTTAGTAGGATGATTCGCAGACAGTGTCGGTGTATTGAAGTTTTGATAACAGCCTAGTTCTCTTTGTATTGTGTTATCTGAGCAATACAAAGTGAGCAGATGATAAGTTTATATTATGTTAGTTATTTACCATTTTTGACCATAGTTAGTCCAACAGCAGTAGGTCTATATCAGGAGTTGTATCGCTGAATTGTTTTTACCAAATATCAATAGTTCAGCCTACTGGCATTTGTTATGCTATCAATTTCCTCCTTATGAATTATTCAACAGAAAATAAAATTCTATGCATGCTAATCAAGATATTACCAAAATCATGTTACTGCCTACTTTATCAATCAGTTCCCTTAGTTTATATGTTTTGGGGTATGGTTGTTGATTTTGATGTACCACAGTAAGTCCTAAACAGAATGCCGCTCAACATCCCATTATCTCACTGCATTGACCAGATGTATTACCTGTCCATTTCCAAAATGGCTCTCTTTCCTTTTCCTTTGATCCTATCCAGGTAGAGTCCGTCGGACTAAGAGTACCCGAGGCTTCGTAGTAGTCCATGACATCCTCTCCTTCAGAGAATGAATTGTAAATATGTATTCGCAAATACAGAATGTTTATGCTATTTCATTGTACAAAGTTACATAATGATAGTTCCTACCAGCACTCATGCGTAACCACAGGTACTACACACAATCTATGCGAAGGGCACATGGTGGCAAAAACGAAACTCCCTAAAACCATGATATTTCACTTATATTTCATGCTCTTCCTCAATCCCCTATATTTTTGTTTCAACATGTTTCTAATGATCATATAAATGCATGCCTGCATTTTCATTGAGATACTATTGGGGGATTTTTTTCTGTCAAGAGAAATGTGGAAAAATATGATTTTCTCATGAGGGCCTATAGATACGTAGTGCACCCTAATGTGAATACCGCCGAAAGGACAAATAAATGCCATAACATGGGATTTCTTCTTTTCAATCTGTTTCATAAGCATCAGACTAATATCCCAAGAGTCATTGAGAAAAACTTGGTCGATCTACAATCAGTTAAATTGCATGAAGTGCAACTACATGACTACTTACTGTTGAGACACGGTACGCAGCCCAGACATCGAACAGTTAGACAGACTAGATATAATTATGTCATAGTCTAATAATACATGACAAGTATACTTAGGGCTGAGATTTAGATGATAATCTAGGATAAACAATATATGTCATGAGTAAGTTACCTATTGCCTGTAGGGCACTGGTGGAGAGGGAGGCCAGCCCTAACCCCTGGTAGGCCTGGCCGCTAGTACTGGTGTCAGTTGTCTGACAATTGGTGTCAGCGTCAGCCCAGGTCATTGCAGTAGTAGGTGCCAGCACCGCCAGGCATGTGTCTTGTGATATGTAGTGGCTATTTGCCTGACCGTAGCCTACATCACACACTGTCCCTGTCAGTTATAGAGGGGGAACTATGTGAATATCAATTGTGAAAAATCAAATCAACTGTTATGAGTCAGATGATAAAAATAACAAAAGAAATATTATGTGACAATTATTGAAAGTCAAAGAGTTATCTTCATCAGCATGATTGATGATATTGATAAGTTTAACATCCCCTTTTTTAGATGAATCTAATTGTTTTTTTATACTAAGGTTAACATATGGCATAATAGCAGTGGTGATATTCTAGTGATAGTAATGCAACCAACATAATGGGATCGCAGCGTGTAAAAAGTTGGTTGCCATTTTTGTAGGTGTACAGTAGATTCTACTGTAGGTGTAAAATTGATTGTAGGTAAACAGTAGAATATACGGTAAATCTACAGTAGATTCTACTGTGCACCCATTGTACAGTAGATTCTACTCTAGATCTACAGTAGAGTCTACTGTGTACCTAAACCAACTATTTACAGTGATGAATGATGAAATGATAGACGATATATAGAGAGAGTGACAATTACATCTTCTTGTTGGTTATTTCCACTGTCTATTTACTTAATTTGTGTAGCAAGTGTATCGTAAAAACTCCTTTAAGACGACGTCACCTTTAAGAGGCCCCTTTAGGGTGATCCCCTTGTATGAGAAAAAAAACTTTAAAGTGGATTCTTTTTTTGATTCTATGTAAAAATACAATTGAAATACTGTGTATCCTCCTCTTCTCAGGTAGAAATCAGATATTAATTTTAATGGTCTATAACCATGTATAGAGCACATTCAAACCATTTTGGGGATATTGCATCCTATAAAGCTGCTCAAAAAAGAAAAATAACCTAAAAAGAACGTTTAAGTTCCATCTCTAATTAGAAAAAAGAAATCCCAAAAATAAGTCTGTCTGAGAGGAGGGGTTTTACGCCATTTTAGGCGGCCAACCCCTTTGGACGGTGGCCATCGACAAAGAGTTGGAATGTGTCGTAGTAATAGATACAGGATGTACTTATAATGCCATATAGCACAAGACGCGGCGGAGAATCCAACCCTCAATAGCATGACAGGCCACAATTTGGGAAACGGTCCAATGCCAGTTGCTTAGCTATTGTACACTGTAAGCAGTTGGCAGCTAGTTAGTGTAGGGGGACAGTACAATATACTGCGGTTTAACAGTTTTGTGTAGGTACCCTAGTACTGTATTTAACATCATGTACCACAACATCCTGGATTCTATGTTGTATCTACACTTACCCTTTACAGTGTGTTTATTGGCAACATTGACGAAAATAAATTCGTTGAATAAGAGAGTATGACGCATGATAATTTCCGCCTATGAGATCTCTTCCGAGTAGCTTATGGTGGTTGAATGATTAATACTTCTGGTCGCTGTCCCAGTCTCTTATGGTTCTAAATAAGTAATACGACTGTACTATACTGTATGGCTGGTCGATAAGTCTATCGATGCTGGTAGGAACAGGAGGGAAGGTAGTCAAAATATCAGTCTGGGCGATTGATCCAACCTTCTAATGAAGAAAGACGCACTTCATATCTCATGGTGAAGTAGTATAGACCCAGCTGGTGATTCAATAAGTCAATAGGACTACTTTCTCCTTTTCAGTGTTTTACACACGATTACAAAAGTACTTTTTTATAATGACTAGGACAAGTTTAAATTTGACGACATATCTACAAACCCAATATGAACTGTCCTTATAGATAACGTCGCTCAACCCCCCTCTATGCTAAGTATAAATCCGACCAAGAACATTATTGTGGTTCCTGGTATAACTTTGTCCAGAATTCGGCTGTGAACTTTCGTAAATGTCAAGTGGGGTTTGATGTAATTTTATTTGGAAGTCTTTAGTTATATAACCTTGTGAAAGTTTGAAGAATCATCCTTTTCAATCAAGATTCTAATCGGTTTCAAGACAGACCGTGTGAGCTATAGAACGATAACTTGGTAACCTTCTAGTGCGCCTACTACTGGTTTTCAATGCATACTTTCTTCATATTGCCATATGTAGTGGCATAACATCGACCGGGATTGCCTAATGTGAAGGCAATACTACATTTACCTCGATATTGTTTAAAATGTGGCTGATATAATAAAAAAAGGTTTTGTATCTACATTAGTTCAGTATTCGGCTGTTAGTTCTCGTAAATGTCGAGTGTGGCATTTTCTACCTTTCAGCTATGTAAACCTATGTGAAGTATCAAGAATGATGCTTTTCAATCAAGATTCATTTTGAATTCAAGACAGACCATGTGAGTTCTAAAAAGATAACTTGACGTTTTCTAGTGAGACTACCCCTCGTTTTCATTACATACTTTCTTCATTTCCCCTTGTCGTCTTTGCTATTTCATTTGTACGTTTAGCAGTTTCAGATTTTTCTTTTTCAACTCATTATATCCTGACCAATCATATTCTGCATTTGTTTGACGTGTAGATGCATAACATGGCCAGCGATTGCCTAATGTAAAGGCAATATCACATTTAAAATGTGGCTGATGTCATAAGAAAGGTTTTGTATCTATGTATTGTGGGTGTTTTGGTGCACAATGCCCTTCCTCAGTGACTATAAATCAGTTATAACAACAACAAGTCAGTTATACATGAGGAAGGAAGCTTGTTCAGTAACCGATCAATACAGCAGGCCATGCCTGGAGGAGGTAGGCCCACACCCTGGAGGGGAGGGATCTCCCTGGGGTCTGAGGGTGTAGAGGGTGTAACATAGCCACTCCTACAGGTGGGTATTAACATTAACTTACCTGACACAGGGCACAGGAGCAGGAGGATAATCCACAATGTGAGAATACCAATGTGTAGGTAGTGTGAGAAGACACAGGAAGGGTTCCTTTGATGATGATTAACCTGGGTGAGATGTATCAACTCCATGGTGCTACCTTCAGTACTGTCCCCACCTGGCTCCACTCCCCTGGGTATAAACAGACACACTCCCTCCTCCAGGTGCGCCTCCTGGTGTTAGCCAGTTGCCATGGAGACACCCCTCCTCCTGACGCTGTCACCTAATGGGAAGTACCAGTTCCGCTTCCGCCGCACGAGGTTATTAAGATTGATGAATAGTATTGACATCGTCAATACATCAGTAAGATGTGAATAAGTCATGTGTTACTTCAGAGGGCTGTGATTTCAATAGTTTATTATGATAACATTATTTCTGATTATTTTTGATTACAAGAATAACAATCTTATTGAAGGTTCATAGGTAGTATGGTGCAAAGGTATTGATAGACTATCCTATTTTATGACAAGATTTGAAGCTATCCATGTGAAGATGAGTCTATGGGCATATACATAAACTTCCATCATCCGCTCTTTCTTGGATACAGTTTCAATTGAGTCTGTTTAACATGCAGGTGGCTGATGTCATACCCTATATGAAGAACTCCTTTGTAGACTGACAATGCCGCGGTAGAAGTAGTACATAATTCAGAGACTAGAGCTGCAGACGTATGGCTGGTCACTGAATAATACAAGCACAGGCTGTAACTGAGTCCTGCTGCCATTGTATTGTGTATGTATAGTATATGTAAAGGTCTGACACTCCTAGTCCCCGGTCATTTATCCACTTGAGGCGGCAGCACTGTACATGGGATTGTAGGTAGAATGTGGCACCATCTAGTAGAAATCTAGGAAATACAAATCTCTGTACTTCAGATGGTGCCACAGTCTACCTACAATCCCATGTACAGTGCTGCCGCCTCAAGTGGATAAATGACCGGGGACTAGGAGTGTCAGACCTTTACATATACTATACATACACAATACAATGGCAGCAGGACTCAGTTACAGCCTGTGAATACAAGGGACTTCAGGCCTTTATACACACAAAAAGAGAATCAAATTAGTGGGTTTTTTTTACATTGCTATGCCTCCATGTGAACCATTATTGAAACATGCCTTACAGTGCAGGGTTAAGGCAAACTAATTGGGGGCCAGGCTGACAATGTGAAGGGGGGTTGGTGTGGCGACCAATACTTTGTCTGAATGTTGTACTAGGATATATTGAGGGTGCTGATTCCGAATCAGCTCTGTGTAAAGTGGTATCTGTGTCGCAACAAGGTCCAATACAAGGTCAAAGGTCACAAGTTAGTATAAGAATGTAATTTAAGCAGGGTAATAGCTATACAGCAAATAGTTCATTCTATTTTATGTGTTATCACGTGTACTGGTACTACATCAACAGTATGACTAAGACAGATGTGAGTCACATGTATAAGATGAATAAGCTTCACTTTTAAAATGTTTGTAGAGTCTATTTGTTTCAAAATGTGTTTATTCATTTCAGTCTCATTTGTACATCAAATCGTGACCTTTGACCTTGAATTTGACCTTGTTGCGACACAGATATCACTTTATACAGTGCAGATTCGGAATCAGCACCTTTAAATTACCCTATTACAACACTCAGACAAAGTATTGGTCTATACACCAACCTAAAGATGAATATCAACATTTGGTCTCCTTGGCCTCCAAGTACCACAGAAGAATCATCGGCGGACTCAGTGCACCGATCCGCTTGGAAGATATCAAATGTATTTGATTGTTCCGACATGATCGGGAGGACGTCAGCGCACACGTGGGCCATCTCCCTAGTTACCAACCAAGCGTGTAGTAGGCATGAGTCTTGAGACCATGGATTTCTAAAAATAATTATCACTATAGTCTCAGTACCCCCATCTCCCTGTATGACTGCTCCCTTCTAATTCCTATAGATACATGATATTGAAGCTTTATCCCACTTCTGTGGGCATTGGCAATTCTATAGTTGATGGTGGACACAATCGGCCACTGGTGTGGAATAACCCATGCACACCCTGGTGGCTGTACCAGAAACTACAACGTTATAGATAGAGTAAAAGAAGCGTTATTTGATAGACTTAGTGCGTGATGATGACAACAGAGGGCAGTACCGCAGACTACAGAGGGTAGATGTGCACCGCTAATGAAATCTGTCATACCAAACAAAGCTTGCATATTTCTGTCCTGTGACAAACCCCACATCCATCTACTACTCACTAACTCCCTGATACAAACCCCACATCCATCTACTACTCACTAACTAACTCCCTGATACAAACCCCTCATCTATCTACAACTCATTCACTTACTCCCTGATACAAACCCCACATCCATCTACTACTCACTAACTCCCTGATACAAACCCCACATCCATCTACTACTCACTAACTAACTCCCTGATACAAACCCCACATCTATCTACTACTCATTCACTTACTCCCTGATACAAACCCCACATCCATCTACTACTCACTAACTCCCTGATACAAACCCCACATCCATCTACTACTCACTAACTCCCTGATACAAACCCCACATCCATCTACTACTCACTAACTCCCTGATACAAACCCCACATCCATCTAGTACTCACTAACTAACATCACGGTCTTGTTTCAAAGCCAACGTTCATTTGTGTAACTTCATTGTCCTGTTACAAATCCAATTAACATCTAGTACTCTCTGGCAGTTCCAGAAATGCCCACTAGGGGTCGACACTGAACTATTTGCTAGCACACTGACACTGGGACAATTCAAGGTTCCAATTCGATGATTATCACCGTGAGACTACACCCTATTTACTTTCGATTTACTTTCTAGCTTTAGTTTTTCGCAGGCTATTGCTCTAAATTGTGTACTCCAAGACAGATGATACGATGATACCATGTAATTAACGAGTCAATTTAATGCTCTCCTTTAGATCAGATGAATTAGTTAAATATAAGAATGAGCTCCCTTGCTAAAGGATGTCATATGTCATGTTAAATGAATACCAAATAAGTATATTTATCTCCATCGGGAATCACTGTATGGATATAAAAACACGGAAAGAACAGGGAACAGTTGTAGCCTAGGACGTGGAAAATATGACTCCTCATTGGACTGAGAGATGTGATGTGTATATAATGATGTTGATGGTTATCAGATGGAATATTTTAAGTCCATTGCAGCAAAATAATGTACGTAGTGTGGCAGGCCTGCAAGTCTATATTGATTTTATCGATGGAATTACATTAATTTCCCTTAGTTAGCAAAAGCAGGATGAAATCTGAAAGCGCTGCACCTATGCTGTCATACCACTCACTATTGATAGAGGACTGTTTATGTTTGTTGTTCAATGCCATATTGATTCACATGTCGGACAACCCGCACACAGTTGAATGAGTGGATTGGATTAATGTGAGACCTCTGTCAACTCTCCCCTACACAGGGTAGGGTTTATCTCGTGTATTCCTATCTATATAGAAGAAGTGTTATGATGCTATGGTTACGGTAACCACATGTGTGTTTTGGTTGGGGATTTTTTTTAAACAATTTAAGAAGGGGTTTATTATCGCTAGTGATGTTTGACAAGTAAAACATTTGTAGACACACAATGGCTATTACCATAAAGCTAATGAAATCCTTTTACATCTGCAGAAGGTCGTTTATTCCAGCTGTAGGCAATTACTTATTAATGTAGCTGATAAATTGGTCAACCAATCCAGGTTCGGATTAGAATCTAATTTAACTGTCTCCATCAGAACAGCTCTACATGTCTGATGAGTTATTTCCCTTTTCATAGAGTCATCCATGTCACCAAAATTATTTCAAAGTGGTGCAATGGTGGACCTTCCAGTGGCAAGCATTTTCTGACTCTCACTTTGAGAGGCTTTGACAATGGTGTGAGAGCCTACCCTTGCTGATGCACTAGCTAATGAACCTGAATATGCCAATGTTGGCATCGATTTATCGGAATTTGAACTATTGTAAATGCTGATTGATCTGACCCTGGTTTGCTGCTGAGAGTAATACCAGGCTGACCTTAGAATAATGTCATGGTACCGCCCCATTTGTAATTATGGTACATTAACTATGTATGATCACTTGGTGATCTTCTGACCCTTGTCTATAGGAATGCTGCACAGCTTCTAGTCGGCATGCTAGGTCAGAGTTATAACAGTTAGTGGGGATTTCCACACACTTTGGGTTAAGGGGTGTTTCGATTTTAATAACATAGGAATCCATAAGGCAATATGCCAACAATATGGAATTAACACGTTTTGGTATTTGATATATATTTATTTACAAGATTAAATGATTGAAGACGTTTCTCCATATTGTCATACATCTGTTATGCATTGAAATACTTGGACGATGGCTCTGTAACATACAAGATATGTTATAAATATAACCATTTCAGCAATGTCAATAAATTTGCATGATTAAGTTCAGCCACCAATACAACTATAGTAAGAACAATCGCATAGTAAATGACCAGCATTTTTCATGCGTATAATAAAATAATGTTATGTTGAAGTCTCCTACTCTCTACATGACATTGTATTCATTCTAAGCATTTTACAGAAACATTAAAACTGCAATGTAAATGTAATGATGTAAATTTAAGAACAAATTTCTCTTCTCTTTCTCTGGTAGGATCCAGGAAAAAATAGATTAACTGCCAACTAACGAAAAATGTGCCAGCTTGGAAGACAAATAAATGGCAATTTCCCAAATGGCGTACCTTGACTACTGAATATTCTGCCTGATGTAATAATTGTTATATTCCATCATTGTACATAGAAAAATATAAATGCATTTAAATATTTACAATTTACAGTATTGTACATAGCGTTGTAGTAATACATACAATTTTAACTTACGCTACTTTTTAATTTCATGTATAACTGGATGTTATGTTATATCTCTGATAATGCTGCATGCAAACTCTACATAGAATCAGGTGAGGACGATTCCTCAATGATAAACACAGGGAGATGTAGTTCTGACATTATTGTCATAGAATATGTTCAGCGATATAGAGCACATATCCAACAGTGACGCATAATTTTGTGGAATAGGCAACTGGTGGCTGTTTATCCTGTTCTTTCTGAAAGCTTCGGATGTTATGTCAGAGACGAAGTACCCTTATACGTGTTTGCTTTTGTTTTTCTCCATTAATTGTAGAGGATTTGCTTCAAGTCTCGTAGATCATTGATACTCATCTGGTTGGAAGAAAACCGGAAGTCTGTGGTCAGCCATGTTGGAATGACGTCATATCCTATAGACGCCGGTTAGGAACTAACTGGTGGATCTACATTAATTAAAAGCCAAGTTAGTAAAACTAAAAGTGAAACTAAAGCAACTACATAATCATACAGGTGTATTTAGTATTGCAAGTGTGGTTATGTGAATTGAATATTAGCTACAGACAGTGTTCTTGTTTATTCAAGGAATATGATTTGAAGTTACAAGTAGGTTGGTGCAAAGATAACTGGACCTTTCTTAATGTTTTTTAAGTTATCAGTCATTGTAAAATATTCGTTTTGAAATATATGCTTATATTTGGGTTCTATAATTGCATATAGCATCGGAATAGTGAGGAAACATTTAGTATTTTATTGAGTGTTAATGATGTCATATTTGTATGGTAATACACATTGTTGGATTTGGAAATGTTATTGACAAAGATGGAACTGTTATTGACAAGGATGCAACTGTAATGAGACAATTTATAATGTGAATAAAAAATTACTATATCATGCCATGCCTCTATAAATTACTACTTTTACTATCAAAAACCCCAAAGGTTTCATGCTAAATACTACCAATATGCTAGTAAGAACAAAATAATTAATAATTGAGAATTACATAATAGCAAGGCGACCAGAAGCATCTAGGAGACATGGACTACTCTATGATTATTCGTCTCATTGAGTCAAAGTCGCTGTGTCTCTTCTTGGGGATGCTGAAACCTGTGGACGTCGAATAGTTTACTGAAATGAATAAGCCATTGTAGAAAGGGGAATGAATGCAGAGAGGAATAAACTCAGGCTACTCTATCATGAAGAAGTCAATATATACAATCAAAACAACTCCAGAACGGTAAATTTAACATCTTATATTTGTTAAGTCTATAAATATTATGTTCAGAAATGACTAATAATTATATCTTCTTGTCAAATTTCGTTTATATGGTTTTAGATGCATTTACATTTTCTGGTGTAGGCTGTGCCTCACGACCTTGGGCCAATGTTTTTGTCTCTGACCGGGTGCCAGCTCTGACCGGGTGCCAGCTCTGACCGGGTGCCAGCTCTGACCGGGTGCCAGCTCTGACCGGCCTATATAAAATCGGGTTATTTAGGGCAGATGGAGATAGAATTTGGCTGAAAGGTTAATGGATGTTATAACTCTCTAAACTAGTCATTAGTTGTCCATTTTTATCATCATCTGCCCTAGATAACCCGTTTTTATTCAGGCCGGTCAGAGCTGGCACCTGGTCAGAGCTGGCACCCGGTCAGAGCTGGCACCCAGTCAGAGACAAAAACATTGGCCCAAGGTCGTGAGACACAGCCTGTAACTTCTTAACAATTTATGATATGAACTTCACAAAAGGTATAACAAAAATTACGTACTTTAAATAACAGTGAATACAAATGGAATGGAAGTTAATTTACATGTTATAAAAAGCTACACCCTCTCTGCATCCTACAATGCCTATTCAAACATGTAGAAACCCTAGCTTTATTTATGTTTACAAAATCAAAACATAACCATGCTGCCAATACAAACAATTGTAGAAGTATAGAAACTATGTAAAAGGAAACTATGTTAATAAACAATCCCTTTAATTCCTCTGAATTAGATAGGATAATAGCCTTGAAGTCAGCTCATGTACAGCAGCTATGATTTAAACTATTGATTGCCTCTAATGGAGCAATGGTTCGGCCATGGCTGGAGCTGATGCATCAAGAAGTAGGTCAACTGCTGGAGTTGCTCCAAATCAATACTAAATTGGAACAGCTGGGCAATGGTACAATTATGTGTTCTACTGGCTGAATTATTGTGGAATGTGGAATTCATAAATAAAGCGAATGTGTTTTTGTTAAATATGTCTCGAATGTGCCCAGTATCTTATGCTCTATATTATAATATAAGTATTATTTTCAAAGTAACATATCAATGTCCATACATTGCATATGTCGGTCTCGTAAAGGGATACCGGGTGGCCTTTAATATACAATAGGCTACCTAGGCTTCCCCAGAAATTTCATCCTCCGACCTAAAACAATGTTCCCATAACAGTTACCTGTATGTCAGCATCCTATTTCCCAGGCACTACATCAAATCCCTATATGCTCAGCACCTATACCTTCTTGGAACATCGCATCAGCCAGAGCCCAAACCACTATTAAAACCTACACGTATTATGATTGTAATACTTACTTTGTCTATGTTAAATAAATAGATATCTAATTATGATTCAGCACAGTAGTGTATCTTACGTGTACTACTGCTTTCACTGGGGGGTACATATATGGGTTCATCATTTGGATATGATGCCTTATGTCGCTCGTCGGCATATGCTCCTTCTGGACTTACAGCTGCTCGACTGTAAAAGTGGATAAAAGAAAGTAAGTGGTGAATAAATTTCGGAAATATGAAACATGGTGCATATGTCTGATTTATATTGGTCGTTTATGTTGTAATACCGAACTGTGGTGTATAAGCGCCCCAACGCTTATACCTTTGAAGGTGTGGTAATCCCGGCGCTTATACCAGACAGGTGCTTACTTAATATCTATATCTGGCCCTTAAGGGATGACAACATAATGTACACTATTGTATATTTGAATATCGAAATGGTGGGACCAATCATTATTCCATCACTTCATCAGGTATATGTGATTTCAGACTACACCAACATTGAGATTGAAAACACTCTAAAAAATTGAAAGAAAATACCTTTTTTCTTTCTTTTTCATCAGGAAAAAGACGAGAAGTAACGCGAGGAGGATGAGGAGGATGAGGACCACCATAACAATTAACACTGAAAGATAAACATGAAAGATTAAGTTGATAATCTTGTCTGTGCACAATTTACATCTTAAGAAATCAGATGCAGTCTTGGTGCCAATTGAATAGGGCGTGAATACCTAAATACAATGTTATGATGGGGGAATACCTCAAAGCCAAACTACTAATATGACATATATATACATGTACACCTTACCTATTTCTAACGTTGTAAGTCCTGTTGACTCCCCCTGACCGGAAGCTGCGCTTTGACCCCCTGACTCGGATCCTGCTCCCGATCCCGATCCCGATCCCGATCCCGATCCCGATCCTGATCCTGACCCGGATCCGGATCCTGACCCGGATCCGGAAGCTGTTGTGACCTCGGCTGTGGTCTCAGCAGCAGCGGCTGTAGGTGAGAATTACCATTAAAACTCGTGGTACATGGTTTAACATTAAAACTATTCGAAACCCTTAATACCATGGTAGTACATGGTTTAACCTTTTAACATAAAAATATAAGATGTAGCTCTTGGGGCCATGCGTTTACAATGTTCAAACCATGTATGTATTTATGGCATGCATCTACAAGGTTCAAGAGTTCTGGGAACAGGATAAACATAATATTCAAACACAAAATGGCTAAATCCTAAATTGCAGAGATACTGATTCTTATAATAGTATTTACACTTTGGGAATCATGAGAAACACATCATATCTAGAGATGTAGAAATAAGACTGTGGGTAAGACTAACCTTCGGACATTGAGACATTAGCATTATTATTTGTATTGTGTAGCTATAAAACTGCAATTACAGGTTGTGGTAGTCAAAGGTGGCATCAGCTTTGAACAATATGATGTGCACATCATGAAAAAGTGACATTTGAAAAGTATTTGCAAAGTGCCTGAAGGAATGACATGAGTTGTCATGGGGTTTGGAAATCTGCGATTAAAAAGATCCAGGAGTTGCACATGAGTATAGAATAAGACTCTGGAATAGTGGTAGATAGATGAAAATGCAAATATCCATTCATCGGTGTGGAGCCCTAGGGTGTGACTGTATGACCATGGTATATGGATGTGATAATGGAAAGGTAAAGACATTAAAGTGTTAACATGTAAGGAGGTAGCCACAAACAATCAAAATCAGTTTGTACACAAATAGGAACAATATCAACTTAGGGAGTGGTCATTTAGTGCTCACTTTTAACAGCAGATGGGGTCGGTGGATTTTCACATAACAATTTGATCTACAGTAATGCACAGACCTTTTCGTTAAAATGAGGTCCATCTTTTGCCCCCCCCCCCCCCCCTCCGCCCCTCAAGAGGGGTCCAAATCGTTTTGCCTACCGCCCCCCACCCATCATCCACCAGCCCCCTCCCTGTTGTTAAAAAATGACCACTCCCTTAGGAAACTAAATGTGAATACTCTTGTAGATTCTACTGTGATTTCACATGATGGAGACACAAGGTGGGATGCATGGTGTTGGTGGTGTGTGTCATACTTTTCATGTGGGTTGTATTTGTATAGGGTTGGGTGGTGGGAGTTAGGATTGTCCAACTCATTGTGTTGGTGACTGTGAGGTTTGTGATGTCCGAGGTGTTTTGGGTCTGATCTGCAGTCATTAAAATGTCATAATAAAGTCAGAAATAAGTAATTTAAGGGTGACTGTTAGACCACTCCAAATAATATATCAGTTTCTCATCACCGCACGCTACACCAAAATTAACTTATGGAGATTTTTTGGGCATATTCTAGTGGAAAACGTAACAAAATTAGACAAATATGAGCATATTTGGTATCAAACCAAAGCTTACAGTGTAGCAAATGTAATGGGCTGGAGGAAACATGCATATCCACAGCTTTCACAGATCCTTAGTCTATTGATAAGTAAAATGTGAATTTTGTTTCCCGAGAGCTTGTATTTCCCCTGTATGATTTAGACATAACCCCCCCCCCCCCTAAAGAAAAAGGGTCTCGTCATATCTCTCATGGCTTAGTGATAAGAAACAAGCATATTATTTGGAGTGTTCTTATTACTGGAATAACATGAAACAGGTATTAAACTTAAAGCTGGTGACTAGGGGGTGACCCTGGAATGATGTCATGAGGGAATCACCATGTCTGTGGGATCTAATGATTTATATCTGAGCCACTGATGAAGTATGTGCATATTCCTTTTCTAAGGTCACACTTATAAGGGTGGGGATATTAGGTGGTCAAGGTGATAATCATAACCCTCTTGGAGTCAGAGGATGAGCAGTAACTGTCACAGTTCCAGTACCAAACATACCAGTTGCTGTTGTTGTTGTTGTTTCTGTTGTTGTGCTGGCAGTGTCAGTTGTTGTGTCAGCTACAGTACTGTCAGCAACAGTTTCTGTTGTTGTTGTCATGCCTGCAGTAGTAATAGCCTACTATAGCAAGGGTAGGATATATTTGTTAACAAGTACTCTTCCCTGCCAGTCCCAAAAGCTAAACTAAACCACAGTATTAAAATAGATTACACACATCTCACACTACTACACTATTTGTTCCTACATACTACAATGATAACAATATCTATGTCAATCTAGAACCTAAATGTTATCACTTAACTTAAATATACCTAATTACCCATATCTATAGCTATCACCACCACCACTACTTTCACCTGATACTCTAGAGTTTATTATTAAATCAGTTGTAACTACCCTAAGCCAATCTATACAAACACTAAAACCATATCAACTGACACATAGAATTCTATCACTAAAACCGAATAGGTCAACACTAACCTGTTGTAGTAGGTGGGTCTGTTGTAGGTGGTTCTGTGGTAGGTTCTGTCGTAGTAATAGCTATTGTGGTAGGTTCTATTGTTGTGGTAGGTTCAACTGTGGTGGTAACTGGTAGTGTGGTAGGTTCTACTGTTGTTGTGGGCTCCTCCGTCGTTGTAGGGGCAGATGTACTTGGATAAACCTTTTCTGTGATGGCATACAGGAACATATTTCAGTTAGAATAAAATTCTTGCAAGATTATGTCAATAATAAATGTACCTAGAGCACTATCATACATTTTGTTATCCGAGTCGATGTTGAAGCTATATATAGTAACAGAACCTATCTGGTCTTCACCTCAATATCAAATATTGTATATAGCAAGCATATTATAGGTGATTTGATATTATCATTACATTTCTATATATCCAATAAAATCGACTTGGCGTTTTCACCCTATATTGCTGGCAGTTGGAGTTATTCTTTGGCTTAATTAGTTTGACTCTTTATATATGTGTAGAAATATGTTACAATTAGAACACTTACCATAAAGACACAGGTATCCTTTGACGTTGTTTGAGTCACATACTTGTGTGGCCCACAGGTATTCCGTTCTCCCCCAGTTATATCTAGCTATCATACATATGTCTGAAGTCTTTGAATACTCAAGATTATCCTCCCATTTATTGAAGAGGAATTCAGCACCTAAAATAAACAGTAATAACTTTAAAGCATTACCTGTACGATTCATTGTGTTACATTTCATAATATAAAAGCAATCATTAAAGTGTCATCAATAAAGTGTATTTAACTTATTACCTTTGAGCAAACTTAGTAGCAACCCGAATCCAAACGGTATGAATGGATCATTATGTTCTAGGAGAAAGATAATACATTCAACAGGATGCTGGGTTTCCTAGCTTTTGCTATGCTCTGAAATATTAGTTGTTGGACTCTTTTCTCTTTTAAAAAATGGTTTTAATTGAGTGCAATACATTTAACTGGATGATTATAGACTCCTACCTGAGCCCCATTGCCACTGTGTGGCAATGAGTCCAACCCATATGTACTGAAAGCTAAACCCATAGTCTGTGAGCGTGTCGGTGATAAACTCCCGGGTGGTTGCTGCGTCAAAGATGAGCAGCTCCCCACCCTTAGTGTGACAGTTAACACGTGCGTCGTACCACGACAGGAGGCTCGTCTCCACGTACACACAGCGCGTCCCGTACACGTAGTAGTTAGTCTCTACGGGACAGCTATCTGTTACTGCAAGGGGGGTGAAACACTATTAGTTTATAGTAACAGGTTTATTCGATGGGGTTGATTTATATGTTGAGATACTTTTTTGATGTTTGTTCTGATTTGAATTACACCGAGTTACTTTATATCACAGCAATAGGTTAGGAACGGCATTTCAATCCCATATGAAGCTTTAGTTACACTCAAGTATCAGTTTGATGTATTATTGATCTACAAAATTAATACATAACTGACAAACTAGTGCTTAATTAAGAGCAAATATAGCACATCTAGCGAATACCCCCCTTGCGGAGTAATGGAGTATGTTGTCCTCAGTAAATGTAAATTAGCTTCAGCGAAGAATAAGCTGTCGCAGCCATCTAACACCAAAACAGCTAATATTACTGTTTACCATCGTTTTAAAACAAAGGTTTTTCATTTACCTATTTCACAGATACTCCTAAAGAATTCCGAGCAGACAGAGTCCACCAACTTATAGTTGTAAAACCCGTCAAAGGCGAAGCTTCCACAGAATGCTTCCTGGTGGTGCTTATCGGGCTGGGAGGAGAACCAGGGGCCGTAGGCACCTGTGTGTTGATAACAGAGATAACAGAGAGGGAAGTCACATCTATATTCACATCTGTATTGTCATAGTATTCGTTAGTATTATGCCAATGCCTTTGTGATACATCATGTATATTGAACCTTTATACCAGTACATTGCACATTGATTAATCTTTGTTATCCGTTATCAAAGCTTTTTGATGCCTCAGTTTTAAAAGTAGCGCATTTACTACCAGGAAAACGGGAAGTTTACCACATGGTGATAACCCTTTAATGACGGCATGATACATTAATGCGTATAATATTATATTAATGAGAAATGTGACGAGGGCGTATTTTCTTTTATAAAATAAAATTATTTTTTTTCACTGGGGGCTGGAATATATAGGGAGATTAAGACGTTTCGCTCAAGATTTTCACATCTTAGTAGTTAAGAGTTTATTGATCTGCAAATAATATTTAAAATGTATAATGCTAGTTTTTTTCCTAAATCTCTGCATTACGGTATAAGCTATAATTTGATACCAAATATGCCAACATTTGTGTACTTTTTAACAGATTTTTTCATTTAAAAAAAAATATTTAAAAAGGTTTCTAAAAATCACGATTTCTATGATGCGCGCGGTGATGAGAAAAAACAATTCAGTTTTGAGTGGCCTTACCATCAACCTTGTAGACTTCATAGTACAGGCCGTCACTGCTGCCCCCACACTTGGGGAGGGTGGCGGAGGCGGCGGCCCCCGTGCATTTAGCGTCACAGTTAGAGCGGGTGGTCGGCAAGAAGTAGGCGTCTATTGAGGGAATGCAGTAACACAGGTCCGGGTTCTGTGGGGGATAAGGGAGAGTGGGTGATATGTCAACCAGGATTCTTTCATACATTAGCGTATACTAATAGATGTGGTGAAAGTGAGTGGCTGTATAAGGGTTATACGCTAAGGACTGTCACCTGTCGGAGATGTCCATGGCGCCAGCCGAGGATAATTATCATTGTCCAAAACTTATAACACTATGCAGTTACCCCCGTGTATCCATACCTAACTTATACCCAGTGATTGCTTTGTACGTCCAATACAGACATGCAGTATCTTTTATTCTCCCAACTGTGGTGATGGAAAAATACATGTTATATGTACAACGTAGAATAACTGTGTCAGTTCAATAAAAGTGCAATGAGTTTGAGTTTAGTTGAGTTTTAGAGATTTTTTATTGCATAACATCTCCTGTTAGGGAGTATTTATAAATCAAAATGATTTACTTCATTCTCGTCGGAGACGTATTCTTTGGTGGGCGTTCACTAGATAATACATTAGTTAATAAATGATACAAAGCAAATTAATATTAGACACTGATCCTACCTTGATGGCGGCATACCCAGCGGAGGGACACTCGTTCATACACTTGGTGGGTATGATGTTACTCAGTATGATGGCTGTGGGCAGGATACCGTCTATCTCAAAGCACCCCTGCTCCTCCTTCACACTGCCGTCTGTAAGGGGACAACGAGTAGGGGAGGGGTCATATTTCAACAACAGGGTGAAGGGTGGATTTGGGGGACCAAAAGATATGGACCCCCTGATGGGAGAGAACCAAAGAAACTTTCACAATGTCCTATTTGATTATGTTTTTAGTCACAGCAGACATCCAATATAAAATGATTTATAGAAACCCCATAGTAAATCCTACATTCCTACATACTACTTACACTTTAAATACATTCGAACCGAATTTGAACCACTGGGACGGAGAAAGGCTTCACTAATTGAAGCTGAGGAATCATCTTTTTTGAAGAGTTTTTTTACCACAGGTTGTACATGATAGCATCCAGATGTTAAGGTATGGATGCTACAACTCCAGGAGGACAACAATGTACCTACATGGTAGCCCATGTCACCCCTCCCCCTACTCCAGGTAATGACCCACTCCTCCCGGGGGTGCACCGAGCCATGCATGGCCGTCAGGTCACAACGTGACTCAGCACTTTTTTACTCCGCCATGACGCCAGCCGCCGGGCGCGCTCTACATACCGGAAGTCAGCACGGCAGGCACTTCCTGTTCCCCTGGGTAATACTAGGGGACGGGTAGGTGGTATGTTGGTGAGAGTCACGTCATGCGTGACACGGGAGCATTAAGGGGGGGGGGGGGGGGGTGACGCGTTATCATCCATGTGAGAGTCACGCGCCGTCACGCATCAGCTCGTTTACTCCAGCAGGTGTAATATTGGGGTTGACTGATGCAATTCTAGGTGCGTTGCCAACTGGCTCAGAATGGTCGGTTTACTGGGTCAATTTCTACACTAGACTAATAATCGAGGATAGTGGTAGCACATTCTACCATCTAGCATTCTCAACATTTGATTATAGACTCGCTAGGGCTTCATGAAATGATGGGGAGAAAGGGCATATTGATCACATGAAAGCACCATACAGAAAAATTCATGTGTCGCCAAAATGACCATTTTCCGAAAGTCAGATAAAGACATTTGTCTCTGCACTGTAAAAGGTCGGTTGCCATTTTTGTAGGTGTACAGTAGATTCTGCTGTAGATGTACAGTTTATTTATGTGTAAACAGTAGAATATACTGTAAATCTACCGATTCTACTGTTAATCCATTCTACAATATATTCTACTGTTAATCCATTCTACAGTAGATTCCACTGTAGATCTACACTATCTATATACATTGTGTGCATGTGGCCCTTAAAGGAAGTTCAAGTTAAAGGATTAATAAATGTAAATACGTGTAAAAGGCTTACCTATCCATGACCATGTTATCTTGGGTGACGCCTCCCTCGCCCCTAACCAGAACACGTCGTTATCTGTCAGGGTCTGCAGGGTGTTCACCGCCCGGGTCATCACCCTGTCACCTGGGGCACAAAGTCAGCTAGGTTTTATAATGGCATTGTCAAAACTCCTTGAGGTTAAAATGTACAGATTTGTTATAGAATGCTCTACCCCAGTGGACACAATATTCAGCTCAACGTTGAATCAACATTGCATCAACATTAAATCACTGTTGACAACCATTTATCAATGTTGATTCAATGTCCTGTGCTGACTGGGAAGCGCCTTGATTTAGAGGAAGAACCTGACAAATTAATACGGTTGTTTTGGAAATAATCGGCTTGAGAGGGATTAGGAAAGAAATTACACTGTATGTATAATATTTCATTCTGTGTTTGCGATTGACCGTTTGCGATCTGCGAGAGATAAAAGCCTTGTCACACAGGCAGGGTGTTGGACAAAGCAAACGGTCATAGTCATGGAGATGGATAAATCTAATCTCCAAATTTCTCCCCCTGAAAAAGATATTTTCAGGTGCTTCTGGCCTATCCTTGCAATATGCATTTTGTTTTCAAAACGCTACAGTTGTCACTATGATATATATCTACAAATATATACAATCATTTCATACCTGATTATTTTGAAATGAATTTTTAGGAATTCTAAACCAGACCCTTCAAATATAAATCACCGTTGTGTATCTTCAGTGTATTTTGCCAAGGTTCTGGCGTGTGATGATAAAGCTTTGATATTGTTTCAAAAGCATATATACACTATCATCAGAAAACTATGACAAACTTACCCAAGCCCTCCAGGTTGGAGTCTGAGGGGGCGGCCAGCCCTTGTCCCTGGTACTCCACCCCGGCATTATTCAGGATGGTGTCCCTGCAGTCAGCGTCTGCCTCTGTGTAGGTGAGGGGTCCCACCAGCGCCTCCATACACAGGTCTCCAGACAGCTGGGGGGAACTGTCACACAGACCTGTAAGTGTAAGGGAGTTGTAGACAGACAGTACAGGACAGCTGCGGGGAACTGTCACACAGACCTGTAAGTGTAAGGGAGTTGTAGACAGACAGTACAGGACAGCTGAGGGGAACTGTCACACAGACCTGTTAGTGTAAGGGAGTTGTAGACAGACAGTACAGGACAGCTGAGGGGAACTGTCACACAGACCTGTAAGTTTAAGGGAGTTGTAGCCAGACAGTACAGGACAGCTGAGGGGATCTGTCACACAGACCTGTAAGTTTAAGGGAGTTGTAGCCAGACAGTACAGGACAGCTGAGGGGAACTGTCACACAGACCTGTCAGTGTAAGGGAGTTGTAGCCAGACAGTACAGGACAGCTGAGGGAACTGTCACACAGACCTGTAAGTGTAAGGGAGTTGTAGACAGACAGTACAGGACAGCTGCGGGGAACTGTCACACAGACCTGTAAGTGTAAGGGAGTTGTAGCCAGACAGTACAGGACAGCTGAGGGGGGGACTGTCACACAGACCTGTAAGTGTAAGGGAGTTGTAGACAGACAGTACAGGACAGCTGAGGGGAACTGTCACACAGACCTGTAAGTGTAAGGGAGTTGTAGACAGACAGTACAGGACAGCTGAGGGGAACTGTCACACAGACCTGTAAGTGTAAGGGAGTTGTAGACAGACAAGGTACAGGACAGCTGAGGGGAACTGTCACACAGACCTGTAAGTGTAAGGGAGTTGTAGACAGACAGTACAGGACAGCTGAGGGGAACTGTCACACAGACCTGTAAGTGTAAGGGAGTTGTAGACAGACAGTACAGGACAGCTGGGGGGACTGTCACACAGACCTGTAAGTGTAAGGGAGTTGTAGACAGACAGTACAGGACAGCTGAGGGGAACTGTCACACAGACCTGTAAGTGTAAGGGAGTTGTAGACGGACAAGGTACAGGACAGCTGAGGGGGGGACTGTCACACAGACCTGTAAGTGTAAGGGAGTTGTAGACAGACAGTACAGGACAGCTGAGGGGAACTGTCACACAGACCTGTAAGTGTAAGGGAGTTGTAGACAGACAAGGTACAGGACAGCTGAGGGGAACTGTCACACAGACCTGTAAGTGTAAGGGAGTTGTAGACAGACAAGGTACAGGACAGCTGAGGGGAACTGTCACACAGACCTGTAAGTGTAAGGAAGTTGTAGACAGACAGTACAGGACAGCTGGGGGGACTGTCACACAGACCTGTCAGTGTAAGGGAGTTGTAGACATACGGTACAGGACAGCTGGGGGGACTGTCACACAGACCTGTCAGTGTAAGGGAGTTGTAGACATACGGTACAGGACAGCTGGGGGAACTGTCACACAGACCTGTAAGTGTAAGGGAGTTGTAGACGGACAGTACAGGACAGCTGGGGGGACTGTCACACAGACCTGTCAGTGTAAGGGAGTTGTAGACATACGGTACAGGACAGCTGGGGGGACTGTCACACAGACCTGTCAGTGTAAGGGAGTTGTAGACAGACAGTACAGGACAGCTGGGGGGACTGTCACACAGACCTGTCAGTGTAAGGGAGTTGTAGACAGACAGTACAGGACAGCAGAGGGGAACTGTCACACAGACCTGTCAGTGTAAGGGAGTTGTAGACAGACAGTACAGGACAGCAGAGGGGAACTGTCACACAGACCTGTCAGTGTAAGGGAGTTGTAGACAGACAGTACAGGACAGCTGGGGGGACTGTCACACAGACCTGTCAGTGTAAGGGAGTTGTAGACGGACAGTACAGGACAGCTGGGGGGACTGTCACACAGACCTGTCAGTGTAAGGGAGTTAGAGACAGACAGTACAGGACAGCTGGGGGGACTGTCACACAGACCTGTCAGTGTAAGGGAGTTGTAGACAGACAGTACAGGACAGCTGGGGGGACTGTCACACAGACCTGTCAGTGTAAGGGAGTTGTAGACAGACAGTACAGGACAGCTGGGGGGACTGTCACACAGACCTGTCAGTGTAAGGGAGTTGTAGACATACGGTACAGGACAGCTGGGGGGACTGTCACACAGACCTGTCAGTGTAAGGGAGTTGTAGACATACGGTACAGGACAGCTGGGGGGACTGTCACACAGACCTGTCAGTGTAAGGGAGTTGTAGACAGACAGTACAGGACAGCTGGGGGGACTGTCACACAGACCTGTCAGTGTAAGGGAGTTGTAGACAGACAGTACAGGACAGCTGGGGGGACTGTCACACAGACCTGTCAGTGTAAGGGAGTTGTAGACATACGGTACAGGACAGCTGGGGGGACTGTCACACAGACCTGTCATTGTAAGGGAGTTGTAGACAGACAGTACAGGACAGCTGGGGGGACTGTCACACAGACCTGTCAGTGTAAGGGAGTTGTAGACAGACAGTACAGGACAGCTGGGGGGACTGTCACACAGACCTGTCAGTGTAAGGGAGTTGTAGACAGACAGTACAGGACAGCTGGGGGGACTGTCACACAGACCTGTAAGTGTAAGGGAGTTGTAGACAGACAGTACAGGACAGCTGAGGGGAACTGTCACACAGACCTGTTAGTGTAAGGGAGTTGTAGACAGACAGTACAGGACAGCTGAGGGGAACTGTCACACAGACCTGTAAGTTTAAGGGAGTTGTAGCCAGACAGTACAGGACAGCTGAGGGGATCTGTCACACAGACCTGTAAGTTTAAGGGAGTTGTAGCCAGACAGTACAGGACAGCTGAGGGGAACTGTCACACAGACCTGTCAGTGTAAGGGAGTTGTAGCCAGACAGTACAGGACAGCTGAGGGAACTGTCACACAGACCTGTAAGTGTAAGGGAGTTGTAGACAGACAGTACAGGACAGCTGCGGGGAACTGTCACACAGACCTGTAAGTGTAAGGGAGTTGTAGCCAGACAGTACAGGACAGCTGAGGGGGGGACTGTCACACAGACCTGTAAGTGTAAGGGAGTTGTAGACAGACAGTACAGGACAGCTGAGGGGAACTGTCACACAGACCTGTAAGTGTAAGGGAGTTGTAGACAGACAGTACAGGACAGCTGAGGGGAACTGTCACACAGACCTGTAAGTGTAAGGGAGTTGTAGACAGACAAGGTACAGGACAGCTGAGGGGAACTGTCACACAGACCTGTAAGTGTAAGGGAGTTGTAGACAGACAGTACAGGACAGCTGAGGGGAACTGTCACACAGACCTGTAAGTGTAAGGGAGTTGTAGACAGACAGTACAGGACAGCTGGGGGGACTGTCACACAGACCTGTAAGTGTAAGGGAGTTGTAGACAGACAGTACAGGACAGCTGAGGGGAACTGTCACACAGACCTGTAAGTGTAAGGGAGTTGTAGACGGACAAGGTACAGGACAGCTGAGGGGGGGGACTGTCACACAGACCTGTAAGTGTAAGGGAGTTGTAGACAGACAGTACAGGACAGCTGAGGGGAACTGTCACACAGACCTGTAAGTGTAAGGGAGTTGTAGACAGACAAGGTACAGGACAGCTGAGGGGAACTGTCACACAGACCTGTAAGTGTAAGGGAGTTGTAGACGGACAAGGTACAGGACAGCTGAGGGGAACTGTCACACAGACCTGTAAGTGTAAGGAAGTTGTAGACAGACAGTACAGGACAGCTGGGGGGACTGTCACACAGACCTGTCAGTGTAAGGGAGTTGTAGACATACGGTACAGGACAGCTGGGGGGACTGTCACACAGACCTGTCAGTGTAAGGGAGTTGTAGACATACGGTACAGGACAGCTGGGGGAACTGTCACACAGACCTGTAAGTGTAAGGGAGTTGTAGACGGACAGTACAGGACAGCTGGGGGGACTGTCACACAGACCTGTCAGTGTAAGGGAGTTGTAGACATACGGTACAGGACAGCTGGGGGGACTGTCACACAGACCTGTCAGTGTAAGGGAGTTGTAGACAGACAGTACAGGACAGCTGGGGGGACTGTCACACAGACCTGTCAGTGTAAGGGAGTTGTAGACAGACAGTACAGGACAGCAGAGGGGAACTGTCACACAGACCTGTCAGTGTAAGGGAGTTGTAGACAGACAGTACAGGACAGCAGAGGGGAACTGTCACACAGACCTGTCAGTGTAAGGGAGTTGTAGACAGACAGTACAGGACAGCTGGGGGGACTGTCACACAGACCTGTCAGTGTAAGGGAGTTGTAGACGGACAGTACAGGACAGCTGGGGGGACTGTCACACAGACCTGTCAGTGTAAGGGAGTTGTAGACAGACAGTACAGGACAGCTGGGGGGACTGTCACACAGACCTGTCAGTGTAAGGGAGTTGTAGACAGACGGTACAGGACAGCTGGGGGGACTGTCACACAGACCTGTCAGTGTAAGGGAGTTGTAGACATACGGTACAGGACAGCTGGGGGGACTGTCACACAGACCTGTCATTGTAAGGGAGTTGTAGACAGACAGTACAGGACAGCTGGGGGGACTGTCACACAGACCTGTCAGTGTAAGGGAGTTGTAGACAGACAGTACAGGACAGCTGGGGGGACTGTCACACAGACCTGTCAGTGTAAGGGAGTTGTAGACAGACAGTACAGGACAGCTGGGGGGACTGTCACACAGACCTGTCAGTGTAAGGGAGTTGTAGACAGACAGTACAGGACAGCTGAGGGGAACTGTCCCAGACAGAGATGTAGACAGACATGGTATAGGCTTTGAACAGTAGCATCAATTATCATTGTCTTATAATTATATTATAGTACACATTTATATCAGCACCAGAACACCTGCAGCCTGTTCCTGAGATATCATGGCGTGTGTGAGTGTCGTCACTGCCTAACTCTCACGAGAAATTCCCAGCCCAGAACTAACATGGTCACGCAGACTGAGCCACCAGAAATATCACTGTAGGCTACACAGACTTCTACAAAGGTATTTGTTCTGACCACATGCCCGCAGGTCGTTTCTGCCATTAGCCTTTATTGAGCCCCCTCCGTATTATGCCCCTATATGTTCCTGTTTGCACCTGCTAACTAATATGCCCAACATTATGCATGGCCATTTTACATACTGACAGCATTGTCAGTAGGCATAATTATAGTCCAGGTACAATATATGTACCTTACAGGTTTATCCTAACTTGATGCTTTACAAACTCCGCAATGTAATATTGATATTCCCTCACCCCTCAAGAAAAAAAAAGTAAGATAAACTGTTTCAGGTGCAGTGCTCCATAAAAAAAATACCTTCAGTATGTCTCTGCTAAAATGAAGATCTACCCAACTGACACCTAGATGTCGACATCATTCCTTTGCATTAACTGATTCCTGCACGTTATTTCCCCTGGTCAACCAAGCACGGAGATGATATACCGGTAATACAGTGCCATTAATATTTTTTTTAATGCAGCTATTCCCTTTTGCCATTATGACGCAGCCCTGGGGAGTAACCCTACAGTTATAACGTATTTATACATCATTCTGATCCTCAGTCCTACATTGGTACATTATGACGACAAGTGAACATTAACCCTTAATATCCCGCCTATATGGCCGGAGTTCATCAATAGTGAAATCACACAGTTGACACAAGTAGTATGTTGGATTTAGAACCAGCATGAAGTCATTAAAGAACCAGCAGGAGTCTCCCGCATAGTGGGGAGTGTACTGGTTTAGTTACCATGCCAACACAGTGTGATGGTCGGGGTTAGAACATTTTCCCATGTCGACATTTATATATGTTGAAATTTTCACTTCTCATTTGAGTTGAACAAACTGCCATTATGTGCAAAACTGCCTTGTCATCACTATATGCACAAACCACGGGCCCAAAACTGTAGCCAGGTGAAAAGGTAATCATAGGATCGACCCTGTGCATAATTATGCTAGTATAAATAATATGATTTGTTAAAGGATTTAAAACGTTTAGACTTACATCTGCAAAAAGCCATAGTTAATCCAAAGTGGTAAATGATACAAACATTTTGAGATTTGCACTTCAAATTTATAAATAAACTTGGAAGTCTTTTACTGAGCCAAAACCTGTTTGCGTGACTTCCCCGTCTGACTTTCTCTTTTTCCCTTTCCCTTTCAGTCACCGAGATTTATAACTCAACCTTTGGTAAATACCCAACCTGAGTCTGATGCTAATTAAAATGTTTCTACGCACATGAAAAGGAGACTAAATCTTAAAGATTTCCCATTAACAATTCATAAAGTACAAGTAATTACCTCACCACAAAGTATTGATTAAGGTAGATGACAACATTGGATATATATAGAGGGGTAAACCAGCCAGCCACAATCACAGTGTGTTACTGTTAGCCCCTTTAAAGGCCGCATTGTATCATTGGATGAGTGCATCATGAAGGCCATTTGGGAGTGTATCAACCCGTTTGGTCGGCATGATTTTGAATGGTTGAATGCCCTGGTGAGTTACTCGCCAGGGCTGCATTCATGTGTCATGGCGACAAAATGAGATATACCGAGCTAAAGCATTCTGCTGCCTTTAAAGGGTTAGACTCTATGTACGACTCCCACACTGGTCAATAACCAGTAATTGCTATTGATTGGTGATCAATAGGTAGAGATCAGTAGTGATCGGGCTCTAGGGGGATGGGTGGCATACCTCTACACCCTACTGGGGAGGTTATCTAACACTGGTACCCTGAGGGTGTCCTGTATTTAGGCGTGTAGCTGAATGGATTATCAACCAATAAAATACCCCCCTGCATTCACTGCAGAATTCTTAGGGTACATTATGTAACAGCTAGTACCCATGTGACAGTTGTTATCAGTGCTTATCTCACCATTACCTTATCAAGCAATGGAAGCCCGCATAATGCCTCTTGCTACCTCGGTATAGCGTTATTGTAGAGTCGTTTCTCTAGGCCCCTCACTATGGCCAAACGTTGCACAACGTAAAAAAACACTTTATTTTGATGTAGAATAACGTATTCTTGTTGATTGGGGAGGGGAGGTGGTTTACTATTTTAGCATTCCAAACCTGAAGAAAAGGTTACTGATGTAATGATAGGAGGTATATCCGAATAAGTCTATCAATTACCTATACTATGGTCTCGATAAGTTATAACTGACCTTCTGCAGTTATTCACATATTGAAATATCATGTATAGTGACAGATGCATACGGCTAATTAAACTTGGCCGTAGACAACGTTGCATTACATACCCTTTTTGGCACTGTCTCTTTAGCAATGGTAAATTAATAGATAGGTAAAGTGCGCCTAGTGAGTTATTCAAGCCTAAAATACGGGTTAACATTATACTTAAAGTGACATGGTCCGATGATTAGGACTCAAAATGTAATCTCTTTAAAAACGAAAAGGAATGTTCCTTATGTCCATACTTTATGTGCTTCCTACTATAATTCGCCCATTGAAACTACACAGTACTTAAACTACTATACCTGGGAGACATCTGACCCTCTAGCTGGGCTTCTGTTGCCCATAAATGACATGGTATTGTGCCCTATCCTCAGACTATGTCACTTAAACTTCTTATTCAATTGAATAAGGTCGCGATTCGCCTCCGACAGCCCATATATTAAAATATAAAATACCAATTTGTTTGTTAGGACAAGAATCAATATCCCTCATGTGGTGGGAACCGTAACAACCATTATTACATGCGATTGGCTCTGTTCCTGCAATGCTGCGGATAGCTGGAAACGTATGCAGTGATCGGGTATGGTTCCAGCCTTATTCTAACGTGATCAGAGCCAATATAGCCGCAGTTTGTCTTTTATAGACCAGCACCATGTTCCCTTTCCCCATCAGCAGATTCAGGTCTGCGAGCGGCAAATTGACTTTGCGGCAACATTGATCAATGCTAGACAGACAATATTTACATTCACAACCGAGACCCATGTCTCTGTTCAAACCATCAATACCTCTAAGCTACACTTGGCTATCTAAGTTTCATAAAGGTATGCAATATGGGACACGTTCTAAATCGCATGGCTCTATAAAGGCACATGCACCCATGGCATTTGAGGTTGAGCCAAAATATTACCCCTAACTGCTGTGAATATGGGCAACCCGCATGATTCTTTCTAAATATAGAAAATGCTTATTTGTTCATGTGTTGTGGATGGTAGCACTTCACATTGGGAACACCCCACGTGCATCTACCTTTATTTTAGAGCTTTATATATCTGTGACTGAGTTTGAGAGTTATGCACTTTGGGAAATAGCAGTAGCATGTATTTGGCTTGTGAGTAGTATATGAGATTTTGGTTTTAAAGCAGGCCATCGTTGCCTCAGTGCTCGGGGGAAAATAAATAGTTGGTGCCCAATGAGACTCACTGAAAAGCTTTATTTTCAGCAATGTTGAGTTGTGAAATATCACAACATGGTAACTTTCCAGAGGTTTGAGGAACTGGTTTAAGCCCCTCACAAGCCTGGACAGTGGACAGGACATGCATTAGGCCTACCTTCCATATAAGTAAACCACACATAATTATATATAGGCATTTACGAAGGTAAATAGTCCACAAACCTAGATAACCCTTTAATTGACGTTCCGCAGCAATTATTCATAGATTTAATAGCCAGTGGTTGAGGCTTCCCAGTGGAGACCATTGATGGGTGGTCGATACCCTCAGCCCGTCCCAGGAGGGTAGGGGATGTTAACTACTGTTGGCACACCCTGGAGGAGGGGGGCATTCCCTGGAGACTGGAGGTATGTAGGGGTGTAGCTGTAAGGGTGTAATTTGCACAGATTGGGTGGCATTATAGCAGCGACAACCAGGGATAATCTGGTAGCTGGTATCTTCCCCACATTAGTGCATTATCATAGTCAGTGGGGATTACAATGCTCTCCATGGGGGGGGGGGACAAGATGACCTCCTGCACAGGGTGACCAGGTACAGTCCTATACAGATATAACAAGTCCTTTATAGAGATAAGAAGCTCACCTGATACCGTGCCCAGCTGGAGAAGGGTAATCCATGTGGTGAGGAGGGATGTGAGTAGATAGTGGGTGAGGGTGACCATGTAGGGCGGTAGGTACCGCTGGTGGGGGTGGTAGGTGTGCTGATAGTACCTGCTGGAGGAGGCCCCTGGAGGGTGGTAGCGTGCTCCCTCCATGCTGCTACTCTGAGTACTGTCAACACCCACACTAAACCTCCAGGGTATTAATAGCTCCCTTTGGTACCGCCCCATGCCGCCAGGCGGCCACGCCTCCTGTTTGCTGGTTGCCTTGGAGACTACCACGCTGTCACCTAATGGGAATTCCAGTTCCGCTTCCGGTCCTTGGTGTCCCGGGAAGTGGTGGGGAGGGCTGTGGAGGGGTTAGAGGTGAGGAATGAGTTTGTAATGGGACTTTTAGATTATGTATAGCTGGGAAATCCCTGAACCTGTGTGAGTAACTCAGACTGCGGGGGCTGCTAGTGCTACCTGACTGCTACTGGGGTAGAGTAGCACCCTGGTGCCGATAATAGGGACTCACCTGCCTACATCTCTGGTGGAAGATGACCCTCCCAAGTGGGCACAAAATGCAGTTCAACGTTGAATCAACATTGAATTAACATTGAAACAATGTTGTCAACCATTCCTCAACATTGATTCAATGTTCTGTGCCCACTGGGTCAGAACCAGTCCAGGATAATAATTATACTTCAATATCAAGCGCCCATTTGAAAAGGCACCCGTCTGTAATACCAGCACCTGTTAGAATAAAAGCTATCGAGAACGTAGAAGCGCCCCAGTAGTACAGGCAAAGTGCCCTTTACTCCAGTAGTACAGGCAAAGTGCCCTACATCCCAGTAGTACAGGCAAAGTGTCCTATACCTCAGTAGTACAGGCAAAGTGTCCTATACCCCAGTAGTACAGACAAAGTGCCCTATACCCCAGTAGTACAGGCAAAGTGCCCTATACCCCAGTAGTACAGGCAAAGTCCCCTATACCCCAGTAGTACAGGCAGAGTGTTCTATACCCCAGTAGTACAGGCAAAGTGCCCTATACCCCAGTAGTACAGGCAAAGTGTCCTATACCCCAGTAGTACAGGCAAAGTGCCCTTTACTCCAGTAGCATAGGCCAAATGCCCTGCAGTAGTGCTGTATACACAAAGATTCCTCTACCACACACACTCAGAAAAGTCAGCATCATTGTCGCTGAAACCACCCTCACCTGAAAGTAGTCAGCGTCATTGTCGCTAAAACCACCCTCACCTGAAAGTAGTCAGCGTCATTGTCGCTGAAACCACCCTCATGTGAAAGTCAGGCACTGCCTGACTTTCAGGTGAGGGTGGTTTCAGCGACAATGACGCTGACTTTTCTAAGTGTGCAGCAGTGGCTGTACAGTTACTTATACCTCCGTAGTATAGGCAAAGTGACCCATGTCAAAGTAGCATAGACATCATAGGCCTAATTCCTATACCCCAGTAGTACAGGCAGAGTGGCCTATGCCCCAGTAGTACAGGCAAAGTGCCCTATACCCCAGTAGTACAGGCAAAGTGTCCTACATCCCAGTAGTACAGGCAAAGTGTCCCATACCCCAGTAGTACATGCAAGGTGTCCTACATCCCAGTAGTACAGGCAAAGTGCCCTATACCTCATTAGTACAGGCAAAGTGTCCTACATCCCAGTAGTACAGGCAAAGTGCCCTAACCCCAGTAGTACAGGCAAAGTGTCCTATACCCCAGTAGTACAGGCAAAGTGCCCTATACCCCAGTAGTACAGGCAAAGTGTCCTATACCCCAGTAGTACAGGCAAAGTGCCCTACATCCCAGTAGTACAGGCAAAGTGTCCTACATCCCAGTAGTGCAGGCAAAGTGCCCTATACCCCAGTAGTACAGGCAAAGTGCCCTATACCCCAGTAGTACAGGCAAAGTCCCCTATACCCCAGTAGTACAGGCAGAGTGTTCTATACCCCAGTAGTACAGGCAAAGTGCCCTATACCCCAGTAGTACAGGCAAAGTGTCCTATACCCCAGTAGTACAGGCAAAGTGCCCTTTACTCCAGTAGCATAGGCCAAATGTCCTGCAGTAGTGCTCTATACACAAAGATTCCTCTACCACACACACTCAGAAAAGTCGGCGTCATTGTCGCTGAAACCACCCTCACCTGAAAGTAGTCAGCGTCATTGTCGCTAAAACCACCCTCACCTGAAAGTAGTCAGCGTCATTGTCGCTGAAACCACCCTCATGTGAAAGTCAGGCACTGCCTGACTTTCAGGTGAGGGTGGTTTCAGCGACAATGACGCTGACTTTTCTGAGTGTGCAGCAGTGGCTGTACAGTTACTTATACCTCCGTAGTATAGGCAAAGTGACCCATGTCAAAGTAGCATAGACATCATAGGCCTAAATCCTATACCCCAGTAGTACAGGCAGAGTGGCCTATGCCCAGTAGTACAGGCAAAGTGCCCTATACCCCAGTAGTACAGGCAAAGTGTCCTACATCCCAGTAGTACAGGCAAAGTGCCCTATACCCCAGTAGTACAGGCAAAGTGTCCTATACCCCAGTAGTACAGGCAAAGTGCCCTATACCCCAGTAGTACAGGCAAAGTGTCCTATACCCCAGTAGTACAGGCAAAGTGCCCTTTACTCCAGTAGCATAGGCCAAATGCCCTGCAGTAGTGCTGTATACACAAAGATTCCTCTACCACACACACTCAGAAAAGTCAGCGTCATTGTCGCTGAAACCACCCTCACCTGAAAGTAGTCAGCGTCATTGTCGCTGAAACCACCCTCACCTGAAAGTAGTCAGCGTCATTGATGCTGAAACCACCCTCATGGTGAGGGTGGTTTCAGCGACAATGACGCTGACTTTTCTGAGTGTGCAGCAGTGGCTGTACAGTTACTTATACCTCCGTAGTATAGGCAAAGTGACCCATGTCAAAGTAGCATAGACATCATTATCATTATACAAGTGTCCTATACCCCAGTAATGCAGGCAAAGTGGCCTATACCCCAGTAATGCAGGCAAAGTGCCCTACATCCCAGTAGTACAGGCAAAGTGTCCTATACCCCAGTAATGCAGGCAAAGTGCCCTTTACTCCAGTAGCATAGGCCAAATGTCCTGCAGTAGTGCTCTATACACAAAGATTCCTCTACCACACACACTCAGAAAAGTCGGCGTCATTGTCGCTGAAACCACCCTCACCTGAAAGTAGTCAGCGTCATTGTCGCTAAAACCACCCTCACCTGAAAGTAGTCAGCGTCATTGTCGCTGAAACCACCCTCATGTGAAAGTCAGGCACTGCCTGACTTTCAGGTGAGGGTGGTTTCAGCGACAATGACGCTGACTTTTCTGAGTGTGCAGCAGTGGCTGTACAGTTACTTATACCTCCGTAGTATAGGCAAAGTGACCCATGTCAAAGTAGCATAGACATCATAGGCCTAAATCCTATACCCCAGTAGTACAGGCAGAGTGGCCTATGCCCAGTAGTACAGGCAAAGTGCCCTATACCCCAGTAGTACAGGCAAAGTGTCCTACATCCCAGTAGTACAGGCAAAGTGCCCTATACCCCAGTAGTACAGGCAAAGTGTCCTATACCCCAGTAGTACAGGCAAAGTGCCCTATACCCCAGTAGTACAGGCAAAGTGTCCTATACCCCAGTAGTACAGGCAAAGTGCCCTTTACTCCAGTAGCATAGGCCAAATGCCCTGCAGTAGTGCTGTATACACAAAGATTCCTCTACCACACACACTCAGAAAAGTCAGCGTCATTGTCGCTGAAACCACCCTCACCTGAAAGTAGTCAGCGTCATTGTCGCTGAAACCACCCTCACCTGAAAGTAGTCAGCGTCATTGATGCTGAAACCACCCTCATGGTGAGGGTGGTTTCAGCGACAATGACGCTGACTTTTCTGAGTGTGCAGCAGTGGCTGTACAGTTACTTATACCTCCGTAGTATAGGCAAAGTGACCCATGTCAAAGTAGCATAGACATCATTATCATTATACAAGTGTCCTATACCCCAGTAATGCAGGCAAAGTGGCCTATACCCCAGTAATGCAGGCAAAGTGCCCTACATCCCAGTAGTACAGGCAAAGTGTCCTATACCCCAGTAATGCAGGCAAAGTGGCCTATACCCCAGGAGTGTAGGTAAAATGCCCTGCGGTAGTACTGTATATGCAAGAGTTCCTCTACCACAGCAGTAGATGTACAATTTCTTATACCCCAGTAGTATAGGCAAAGTGGCCCATGTAAAAGTAGCATAGACAACATAGGCCTATATCCTATACCCCAGTAGTGAGTATAGGTCAGAGTGTCCTATACCTCAGTAGCAGAGACAACATATTTATATTGTATACTCTAGTAGTACATGCACATTTTTCTACAACCCAGTTTAGTAGTACAATATATTATATGCAAAGTGTATCATCATCTTAGCATTTGTTCGGTCTAGTAAAGGAATATCATGACGCAGGGATTTACTTCAACCCTCTATGTCTGCTGGTGGTAGGGTCTGTCAGTTGGTTATCAACAGTGATCAAATAAATCAGTGGTCGAGTGTAACCATGTGCAAGATCAATTGGCGGAGACTGGCAACGATTTTGATTTTGAATTCTCATCGATCAGGGATTCAGTTTGTTGAGTGCTTGGTGATGAGGCCAGTGATAGCAACATGCTGATACTTGTGTATCAATACTGTAAATGGCTCTAAGCCAGTCAGCAAAGGTACGTTGGGCCAACGTTGGGCCAACAGTAGTCAATGTTGGCATGATGTCAGATTCTGAAGTTGGGCCAATGTTCATTTGTCCATCCATCCGAACGTCGTCATGACGTCGCAAAGAAATGAAGTTGGCCCGACGTTGGCCCAACATCAGTTTTTTAACATTGTGCCAGCATCTAATGATGTTGGCCCATCGTCTAGCCAATCATATTTAGATCCTAAAGATGATGTTGTTCCAAAATATAGTTTCCAAAATTGACCCAATGTTCATTTGTGATGTTGGCCTAACATTGTACGAGATTGTCACAACATGCCTTATCTATATTTATCTCACATCAAATGTCATCTATTCTCCTCAAAGGAGACATAGCTGTCAAGAATCATCATTTTATAGAGACAGCCATTTAATTCTCTATTTACATTTCACCTTGATCTCAGCTCAAAGGGCCAAGAAGTGATATAGAATAAGGCCCTAACCCGTGCATGGCCAACATTGATTTGCTAACATTGGCACAACATGAAATATCCAATGTTGTACCAACATTGGCAGATAACTGAGAGTATTTCCCATGTTAGTACAACCTAAATTAATTTTGTCAACGTTATACCAGCGTTGGCAGTTCAACGTTGGCACAACGTTGAGATATTGCCAGCGATGGTGCCGACCATTGCCAACGTTGGCCCAACGTATCCTTGCTATATGTCTTATGTGATTACAAGTACCAACTCACATGTATATCTATGAGTTAACTATGCATGATATGCAACAACATTCATAGCCGACTAACTAACAGTGATTTAATGTGCAATGCATCGTCATGATGCACAAATGCAGCCTTGGCGAGTCTAAATGCAGGGGAGCGCATTGATGTATCCACGTTGATCCACGTTGGTTGTCATGATGAGTTACTTGCCATGGCTGCATTCAATAACGCCTAGTGACGACAAATGGCGTAGTGCATTATGCAGTCTTTAACGGTTGTTTCTTTTTAAACAGAGATTCTCAATAGCACAGGTATAGATTTGAGTTCCCGTGGTGAGGTGTAGTGGGAGGGGAGAGGAGTGCTGCTTAGTTAGGGTGTCAGCATGGGGTGGGGGTGACTGTTATGGATAGACTCCCACCGTCATGTAATGTACTTTTTATGTCACGGACCCCCACCCAGGGACCTGTGTATACCCTCACCATGGTTACTGCAGAAACACGCCGGGTGCTGGGCCGGGGGGGGGGGGAGGTGACAGAGTGTTTTGCCATAATACTAGATGGTTGGTAGTTGTTCTATGGGTGTGAATTGTTCTATGTGTGTAGACTAGGAACTTCTAAGGACAATAAGTCATCGTCCCTATTAGCAGAAAATGTTCCTATATTAGTGCAAAGCACACAGGTATAGGCAAATGTCCTATACCCAAGTAGTACTGGTCCGGAAGGTAACAATTTTCCTTCGTTACTCACCCAAGTAGTATAGGTAAATTGTCATATGTCGCATACAACAGGCAAGGTACCCTATAACCGGTTAGCACAGGCAGTATTCCTACATACCAGTAGAATGGGCTAATAATCATTTACATACATGCAGGCAAAGTGCCCTATACCCCAGTAGTACAGGCAAAGTGTCCTATGTCCCAGTAGTACAGGCAAAGTGCCCTAAACCCCAGTAGTGCAGGCAAAGTGTCTTATACCCCAGTAGTGCAGGCAAAGTGCCCTATACCCCAGTAGTGCAGGCAAAGTGTCTTATACCCCAGTAGTGCAGGCAAAGTGCCCTAAACCCCAGTAGTGCAGGCAAAGTGTCTTATACCCCAGTAGTGCAGGCAAAGTGCCCTATACCCCAGTAGTACAGGCAAAGTGTCCTATACCCCAGTAGTGCAGGCAAAGTGCCCTAAACCCCAGTAGTGCAGGCAAAGTGTCTTATACCCCAGTAGTACAGGCAAAGTGCCCTATACCCCAGTAGTGCAGGCAAAGTGTCTTATACCCCAGTAGTACAGGCAAAGTGTCCTATACCCCAGTAGTGCAGGCAAAGTGCCCTATACCCCAGTAGTACAGGCAAAGTGTCCTATACCCCAGTAGTACAGGCAAAGTGTCCTATGTCCCAGTAGTACAGGCAAAGTGCCCTATACCCCAGTAGTACAGGCAAAGTGCCCTATACCCCAGTAGTGCATGCAAGGTGTCTTATACCCCAGTAGTGCAGGCAAAGTGTCCTATGTCCCAGTAGTACAGGCAAAGTGCCCTATACCCCAGTAGTACAGGCAAAGTGTCCTATGTCCCAGTAGTACAGGCAAAGTGCCCTATACCCCAGTAGTACAGGCAAAGTGCCCTATACCCCAGTAGTGCATGCAAGGTGTCTTATACCCCAGTAGTGCAGGCAAAGTGTCCTATGTCCCTGTAGTAAAGGCAAAGTGCCCTTTACCCCAGTAGTACAGGCAAAGTGTCATATACCCCAGTAGTACAGGCAACGTGTCCTATACCCCAGTAGTAAAAGCAAAGTGCCTTATACCCAAGTAGCATTGGCAAAGTGTCCTATACCCCAATGGTATAGGCAACGTGTCCTATACCCCAGTAGTACAAGCAAAGTGGCCTATACCCAAGTAGTATTGGCAAAGTGTCCTATTGGACCACAATGCACGACCTCAAAATGTGAAGTTGAACTCATCATCATAATTATTATAAGTAAATGTCCCAGTAGTACAGGCAAGGTGTCCTATGCCCCAATGGTACAGACTACAGGTTAAGTGTCATACATTCCAGCACTACAACCAAAGGTATGCACGGCTGGCTTATTGGACTGTTGAAGTAAAGTGTAAGTTAAAAACTCCAGCGCTCTTTATTTACTGGGGCAAGGGCTTTATTTCCCATGCTAATAGTCATATAACAAGAAAGATAAGCTCTCTTTACAGGCAGCGTGAGATGTAAGTTATACCCTAATAGTGGAGGATAGGTTGTCCCTATGTGGTTAGCACTTATATATACACACACATCTAATTCGTTTTATCAAACATTTCATTTGACTCAGGTGTAATAAAACATGGCTGCTGTGCATGTCTCGCGTGACTTGAAGCAGTTGTCACGTGACCTGCTGTGCTTAAGTACTGTGAAAACGAGGGGTGGTAGAATTAGGCTAAATTACCGGTCTAGGTCGGTGCGTGATGGTGCGTGACGGAGTACCTGTCTAACCCAGGTGACTCACTGACACACTGACCGACTCGTACTAGATATGGGCCATGGACCTGACATCTTGGCATCTACATTAAGGACAAAATGAAGTTGGGTGGAGGAGGTATTTAGTCGTGCTGTTTACAGTGGTTGAAATGTTAAATTGTATCTCTTCTTACCAAATCCAGTATAGAGTGTCTTTTTGCGAAAGTATATTTTTGTGGTAGAATACGACACGGAAAACGACTTATCGGAAATGGCCGATGTATTCGCTGGGAATGTCCACCTGATAAATATATCTAGGGGGGGAATAGTGTTATCTCTTGTATGCATCGGTGTATGAGAATATACAGCAGTCCAACATTATAGCACTCCAATGCACTATATGGATATATATCTAAAACTGGACATCGACATCCATGTAACAGAATCCTTCCAACAGAAATCTATATTTAGTAGAAGTAGAAATCCATGAATATCTATATGAAGGAGAACACCATGTTCATGCCTATGAATATGTTTGTGTGTATGTTCATTTAAAGATTCAAGATTGCAACCATTCATTGAATGCCACCATGCTTTCAATGTAATCTCGAATTGCAGTTGCAGTAATTTGATACTAATAAAAAAAAAATCCATTCCATTTTTCTTTCATGAACAGTTGGCATCCCATAGATTCAAGATGGCTATCACTCATTGAATGTCCCGATGCTTGAAATGCAATCTTGACTTGTAGTTGCATTAATTTGATACTATCAAAAAAACAAATCCTATTTGATTTTTCCTTCATTCAACCCATTCAAGATGGCTACCATTTACTAAATGCCACAATGCTTTCAGTGCAATGAAGAATTATAGTTGCATTAATTTGTATAATTCATAAAAGAAAATTTCTATTTGATACCTTTTTCAAACACAGTTGGCACCCCATAGGTTTAGGATGGCCACCATTCATTGAATGCCACAATGCTTTAAATGCAATCTTGAAATGTAGTTGCATAAATTTTATACTGTTAAAAAATCCAATTTAGTTGTTCTTTTCATGAAGAGTTGGCACCCCATAGGTTCAAGATGGCCACCAGTCATTGAATGCCATAACGCTTAAATGCAACCTTGAATTGCAGTTGCATTAATTTGATTCTTAAAAAAAATACTTTCTTTTCTTTCTTTCATGAACAGTTGGCACCCCATACATTCAAGGTGGCTACCAGTCATTGCATGCCACAATGCTTTAAGTGCAATCACAAATTGTAGTTGCATTAATCTGATACTAATAAAAAAACTAATTCTATTCTTTTTTTTAAATTTGTGAACAGTTGGCACCCCATATATTTAAGATGACTACCATTGATTTAAGATGCTTAAAATGCAATCTCGAATTGTAGTTGCATCAATTTAATGCTAATAAAAAACAAATTCTTACAGATTTTTCTTTCATGAATAGTTGGCACCCCATAAGGTGGCTACTATTCATATTAATGCAAATACAATGCTTTAAGTGCTAAATTACGAATTGTAGTTGCATTAATCTGATACTTAAAAAAATAAAATTTTCTATTTGATTTTTCTTTCATGAACAGTTGGCACCCCATAAATAAAAAATGCACCCAGCACCCAGGTCAACAGCTATATACGGACACATGAACCTCCCCTGCCTGTTCTCCTTCAATGCAGAGTGAAGTGGGTGGGAGGGGGTGACCATCAACAGTGCATAAACACTTTGATTGGATGACAATGCAGTTTTTATATTACAACCCTAAATTTGTGCAACGAAAATCATCAAGAAATACTAAGTATTTTTTCCAAAGAATAGCTTTTCTAGAATGGCTCGATACTCAGAAATCCTACTGCGAATAAAAAAATGTCAAATTCTGATTCTAAACACCTGAAAAATGAGAAATGCTGGCGTTCACGGTTTATGTAGGAAATGTACTAAAAACACCAAAAATATGCAACAAAACCCTAATTTTCTCAAAAACTGTTCAGTAGGATTTTTTCTAACTGAGGTTCCAGTGTTTTCTACCCTCATATTACACATTGGCATAGAGAATATATTGGCACCTAGTCAGGATTTTGCCCTAGAAACAATCTGTGAGGCAAAAAACAGCCAAAATGAGCCACTGGTCTGAAGTATAAAACTGGGCATCGATCACTATAGAGCTACAAAGAGAGAGAATCGATGTCCAGTAATAATCATTATTCATCATATAAAAAAAGAGAATATTTAAGGACCGCAGGGGGAGGCGTTTATAATGTAACATTTTCCCAAATAAAACTTAACATAAAACAGGACTAAGTTACACATGAATTCGGCATAGACTCTGCATTTATTACAAAATCCATAACAGCAGTGTTATTCTCTCATCTGGAAGGCACGATCACATTATAGAATCCATAATACACAGGCATATATATACAGGCATATATATAACCTATAACAAAGTGCATTCTTCCAATAGTATAGTGCAACCATCTTTCTCCGTGTTATCAGTAGATAACATATACATTTACAGCACATCATAAAGTTTTACTTAAACATAGTTTTATCCTTCGTAAATACAACCCTACCTAAAACATGAACTATGTTATGAAAATGGGATAAAAGAACAAACGAACGTATAAAGCTGTTGACTGCATAATAGCAATTGATTTAATAATATCATAGAAAGGATACAGGGCAAATGCCCCAGCAATGGTTTAAGTCTATAGGTACATAATGTATGCTAACGAGATAGTACATTATGTAGCCTTCTTATCACTTGGTTTTGTGAATCTTAAATAGTCTGTTTCACCTGTCAATGTATCTTTTGTAAATAGAGTAAATATCATTATATTCGGTAAATACATAGTATACAAACTATGAATTATATCAATGTGTTTTCAATATATCAGTATAAAAAGGTATTCCTTTCATTGACTCACCACCTCATGCCCTCTATGAGAATCCATTTGCACCTTGATTTGAAAATGTTGAGATAACAGCGGGGGAGAAACTAGCTAAGGCCACAACATCTATTAAAGGGTGAGTCTATGGACTGCAGTTTAACCCTTTAAGGAGGGCATGTTGCTAAAAGATGACATATATTGTCATGATGCACCAATACAACTCCGGCGAGTAACTCACCAGTGCTGCATTGGCCCTTCAGGAGTGCATAAACCTTGTAGTGTTGGCTTGATGCATGAATGCAGCTCTGGTGATATACTCACTCGTGCTACATTCATGCATCAAGACGACCAAGGACATAATGTATTAATGCAATATGCCTTCCTCAAAGGGCCAATCCTCAATGAAGTCAATGGATAATGTACGCCTAATACTTTTACCACATCCATCCATAGACCAACCATTTTAATATGGGCGTGGCCTAATTAAGCAAAAAGCCACAGTAGCTAGTTCAGTGATTGAGCAAATAGTCACCTGTACCATTGGCATTAAGCCTAATTATGTCTGTATGTAAAGCTGATACATGTTATACATGAGGTCTACTCTACCTTGAAGAAGAAGTGCTCAGTAGAACGTCCACGTTCTCATATAGCCTGAACAAGTCCTGCTAATATTAACTAACACGTTAAGGACCGCACAGTGCTTCTATGCAGTATGCCCTTGGTGGTCATGATACATGAATGCAGCCCTAGCGAGTAGACTCGTTAGGTTTGGAACCATGCATCATGCCGATAACGTATCTCTAGGGCATTGCAAATTAAAGCACTATGCGGCCCTTAAAGTGGTAAGGGGGATTCTATTGCAGTACTCTAATACTATTCTCTGTACAAAACTAACTTTGTGTATTTATGGTAAGTATTTAGTTGAGACATTGCCCTACCAGGAAACCATGTACATTGTGTTCAGATTAATGAAGAAAAGGAAGGAACCATTTACTCATTAAGACCATAATAGCCTATGCAAGATCACCCTTTTCATCAATATGAGTTTAACCCTTTAAGGGCCGCATAGTGCTTCAATGTGATAAGTCCTTGGCCGTCCTGATGCATAAATGCAGCCGAGTAACTCGCCAGGGCTACATTCAAGTGATCATGTCAACCCTACAAGATTAATACACTCTCTACAGGTCGGTATGATGCATGAATAGAGCCCCGGCGAGTTACTCGCTAGGGCTGCAGGTCATAGAGCATTAAAGCACTATTCGACTCTTAAAGCTCTGCTTCACACTTCAGGACTAAATACGTTAGAGGGTTTAGATAGGCTTCTTTCACACTTTGCATTTACAGATATGAAATACTATACACAGTTAGATAGTGAAATATGTGGAGATGTTCAGTATGGCATTACTTGGTCCACAACAGCTTAAAGTAAAGGTACATGTACTCACAGGAAGGTTTACCCCCACTCAAGGTTTGATGATTTGATATTAACATATCTGTTAATAGCGTTATAATAAAGGCCCACATGTCCCGCATACTGCTACTACTGTCTAACCTTTAGAACAACTGTCTTTGATGAAACAATCACGATAACATTGTGGCCAAACTCAAGGCCTCGGGCGAGATATATCATCAATAGGCTTCACTTCCCCACCTGATACCATGAATAGTTTGTTACTGTTTGAGCCCAATGTGGAAAAATCTTACTTTCGATATCATAATTAGATCAGGATAACAAAAACATAATTAGAAAATGATGATGATATCATGATTAGAACATAATAATGAAAATATTGGGTCTCTTAATACTATAAGATAATTTGACAACCCTTTTATACACTGAAGTGAGACTTTGCTGTCGGGACAAATACATCATGGTTTTGTATCATGATCAGTAATTGAATATAAGGTTTGTTAACTTTTCAGCACACCCTTTTAACAGATCACTCTATGCTACATATGAACATGTCGCAGCTCGGGAAACAGCAGTAAAATCATAGAGACTGCTGAAATAACTGTACCCTTTAGAGATTCAGAGAGCCACGATATTACACATGATCTGCCTATAACTATAGCAAGCATACAACTGGGTTAGACTCCCATACAAAACATGGTACCTTTTAACAGGCATATTATGACAAACTTACATATATCAAAATGAGGAAATAACTATCTACAAAGCTAAAGGAAGAACGTGTGACATTGGCTTGGATAATCTCCTGCTTTTGTTCCATTATTATGTGGACGAGGTTTCAGCCTTTAACTATAGATATATGGATACTGAAATAACTAATACATGATGAATATGGCTGATAGTACCTTCTGATAAAACTCTTAACTGATAACAGACTGGGGAAGAGCAATAATGAGGAAATACATAATTAACCTGGTACACCCGTTAGTACATCAACATCACAAACGAGGATAAATTGTTCAAGTGGCTAATTGCAATAATAATTGACGTACATTTACGTCAGAGCATAAAGCAAAATAGTTAATATTTAAACAAACGTTCATCGATTAAGTTTTGGCCTATACGGGGGTCTAGAAAAATTGTTAAATCAAAATATATCAAAATATGAATAATACATACTGCACAAATTACAGTTGTGTCTCGAGATTGCAAAATGTCCATGACCCTTGGCGTGTATATATAGGACCTATTTACAACTTTCAATAATAAAATAAACCTGTGCAAGGGAATTCCTTTTCATAGATATAACTGTTATGTCATTCAGATCCAGTTTAAGACAATAATTATAGATAGTATAGAGGCTGTTGTGGAACACTGGGCAAACATGAGAATTGTATATACAATGTTTATGTAAATGTTTAAAATACTGTCTTCTGTTTTTGTGTATTTTTTGTGATCCGGTTATAGTTATCTTATGAATCTAGATGCATGTGTAAATTCGAGCTTGGAAACCAATTCATGAAAGCCTATGACAATTTAAGAAATGATGCATTGACTAGCATGTACATATATTCTTTACATAGTTCTAAATGCTTGAAGAAGCCTTAAATTACAATGTACAAAATGGATTAGTGTCGTGATAACATAGAAAAGATACATCATTGGTAATTTTACATATGCATGTACATCTTTGAAATATTTGTTGAATATTCTTAAATGTACTAAATATATAAACAATATAATTGTCTAGGTACTACATTTTGTTATGCGTGGTGCGGAGGTTAGTTATTTGTAGCTCAAGTGAAGACTAAAAACTGTTTTGTTACTCATTTTTATGTTTTATCTTTGTTATATTGGCATAACATGTTAGTAACCAAAAGCCATAAATTGTCGGGCATAAAATGGACATAATGTTTTGGTGGGGAGGTGAGGTCTGAGAAAACTGGTTTAGTCTGCTAGAATAAATAAATGCGACTTTCTTTAATTAATACTGTGGATCCATGATTATTGCTTAATATTCTTTCTGGTACACTCTGTTGTCATGAAATTAAAATGGAAAATATGTGTTGTATGCTGTCAGTAAGATGCCTTATACACCTAAATACAATATACATTATACAATGTCCTCTCTCACACTATGCAATCCTCACACGCGTATCACATTCTGAAACAATCAGTGCCTTCGCTTATAATACCGGCAACTCCCATACGCGAAACACATAGCCGTTTAATAACAGGCCAAAGCAATATAATATAAAGAATTCACTCACTCAAGTAAAGGTTATCTCTTATAGTAAGTATAAAGATTGTACCTACTCTAGTGATGTAATAACAAATATATAACCAAAAGTCTATAAGCCATCCACTCATGTTCTCTTAGCATACTGATTCCCATTGATAAGTCTCCTCGCGTCAGTCGGTTAAACCACTTAGCACCCTGAACGAAGGAACCGACAACATGGAAAATGTTCATAATATATACAAATATTGATGATAGCTGGGTGATTGACAATGACATCTGGGATGACTGGTTTAAAACCTGAGCTTTACAAAGTGCAAAAAAAAAGACACATAATACTATATTATGCGCGCTTCGCTTGAGTTCCAAGCCCGTCTGGGAAGACCAATAATGTATGGGGGTGAGGAGTAGCCCTATAATGGGCTACAATGATGTAAATGCAGGATGGTGTGATGTGTGAAGTGAGTTAACCCTTTAAGGACAACATGATGCTTTAATGCATCATCCCCTTGATTGTCATGATGCATTCATGCAGCCTTGGCGAGTAACTCACCAGTGGTGCATCCAAGCATCATGCGAATCCCGACATGATTGAGACACTCCCGAGGGATCGGGTATGATGCACCAACGCAGAACCGGGTGAGTTACTCGCCATGGCTGCAATAGTGCATCATAACAACAAATGTCATCTTTTAGCGACATGCCATCCTTAAAGAGTTAACAGTCGCTGAGTTGACAAGGTATCATCCGGCAGATGCGTATCCATTGGCGGTGATGATCCTTTGCCGGACGACATACTGGAAAGTCTTAGCAATGTGTCGTATCGATGGGACATGACATATCTCATATCATAATTTACCTAAGATGTAACAGCATTTACGGAACACCCCCTCGTTGCACTGTATCATATGAAGGTAGGTACTGAAAATTCAAAGAATATTTGTATTAGTTGTTGCATGTCATAAGTGGGAAACTTTAATAGTGGGTGTTTTCTTTTGGAAGTGCATTTAAATACATACTACTAGAGTCATTTGTACAAAACGTTACATATCTTGGTCTTATACACAAGAATGCTGTTCAAAAAATTTAGTTTTACCTGAAGAACATAATTATATTGCCTTAAAAAATTTAAACACTTCAGAGAGAAAAAAACAGTTAAAGGAATCCTCTTGGATAAAACTTGAGATGACCACTCACAGGTTTAGGTACTCCAGGTTGGGGTGTGGAGGATGGGTCCCGTATGGCCTCAGAGTACGGTGGTGGCGCCTCGATGATTTCACCCATGCCTAATGGTGGAGCCGACGGCGCTACGCCCGGATAGTGACCTGTCAACACATAACACATGTCAGCAAACCAAATTGATAATTAATTGGGACACAGAATTGAAGAACAATCATACTTTCTTAACTGCTGAAATTATCTTTAAATATGTTATATGAAACACAGTATAAATCCATTAGATCTCAGTTCCGGTACTACATTGTACATATGGTATCTTCTTTTTTGATACACTACATTTGATAACACATCCTTTTGTTCTACATATGGTTACAATTTCTTCTTCAATCTTCTTAATGACCTTTCCTTAGAGTTAAATGGTAAGTTATTTATATTATAAGGGCCTCACCTTGATGTCCGCCGCCGGTGGCGCCGCCTGGTGTTATATACGGGTTGTGAGACTGTGGGAATGCTGCTTGTTGGTTGTATGACGGGTTGTAGGGGCTGGGTGCCATGAAGTGGGCTGCGTCTGTGCCCCGTACCTGGGGGGCCTGTGTAGGGAGGGGTTGGTAGGCGGCTGGTACTGGGGTGGAAGCAGTCGCCCCGCCCGTCGGCACCGGCTGTGTGCGCCGCCCGGCCACCACCGGCATCTCCTGGGAGAAGGGCCGGCCACCCTGCTGGTTACGGCGCGACCGTTGTGCTAATAAAATACAGGAAGAATAAGCATCATTAATTAATTGTATAGAATTAAAAATAATTGGTCATTACCAACGGTTTTTAATGACCTGATACCAATTTTATTAACCTAGGTTGTTTTTTTATGAAACGTCACCAGGTTTTATTTACTCGCGTTTTTTATGTGATGGTATTCACTTTCTGTGACTGATATAACTCCTGTAAAACCTGCAGACAAGTGGCACCACCTTGCGGATATTTTGGCAACTATGATTTTCATAAATACAATTATAATACATCAAGTGCACACATGGATTTGCCGTGCAATTCAGCATTCACCATTGTACAGACTTATTGAGGATTTATGCATTCAGGTTATAATAGTTGTATGGTAACTTACATGGGAAATATATAGTTTGTAGGTTTGAACTTTAAGCCATAATGTCAGACGGAGTGGCGGGGATTCTAATTCATATAGTGCTCTAACAGTCAATGGTTTAATTAAATCGATCAGTTCATGTAGGTCTAAAGTCACAGAAAGTTCCTAAGCTGGAAACTTGAGATTTAGTTTGATAGAAATGACAGTACCTCTGCGCAGACGTCGAGCCCGTGACTGCTTGTTCTGGTAGCGACAACACAGCGCAATGATGAGACATAGGAGGACAAAGAGCCCGACCGCTATGGCATACACCCACCACGGCCACTTAGATATCATAGCCAGGATGTCCGCTGTAGGAGACAAATAGACACAGTCAATAGTGTTAAATCATGCTCTATCAAATACATGGGACAGTGTTAAAAGGCATGTACACGTGAATGATATGCAGTTTCTCTGGATTTTTGAATATTTAAACAGTTTCAAATTGTTAAATGTTAATAAGATAGGCAATGTACACTGCTGGATAGGCTTAATATTTGTGTTGCTTCAAACTGGCTGAACATACCGGTAGTGTGGGGAAACTATTCCCAGTCTTCATATAAAAAAGACCTCACTTGGATATTTAACTCTGCAACTGCAACAATATAGTTAGGAAAGTGGCCCATGCCTTCCCCCTGCCCTTCGAACTACAGTAACATGTTGGCTATTCTCGAAATATTCTCTACCCACCCCCTCATCACTCTTGTTAAAATACTGACCACTCATTTAGGGAGCAGTTTACACATATTTCATGGTATTTTGACCGAACGGATTTTGTGAACCACATTTTCAAAAAAAGATCCCAAATTAAGACATGAAATGAAGTAAGGAAACAAACTAGAGGAGTAACTTAAAAGCGTAGAATGACAAACAAATGGGAGCGCGATAGTTTCTAGTTCAGGTAAAATGTCCAATAAACTATTAACATAAATAAAATAATATTAACTAAGGAGCATGCTCATGCAATAACTAAACAACAATCTTGAAACAGAAAATAGGTGCCTCCAAATACAAACTCAAATGAAATAAAAGGTAAAATATTAATCAAGTTGAATAGATCTACAAAGCGGTTTTGGGGTTGGAATGGATATAGTTTTTTCCTTTAACATAACTAGCTTTTACTTCATGGCTACTTGATTTGGTTGGACAATGACCACAACAAGCTATGTCTCATGACATTGTAACAATTGAAACGTCTTTGACCGGGTGTAGTCTTTGACCAGGTGTAGTCTTTGACCGGGTGTCGTCTTTAACCAGCAAGCTTCAAAACAGCTGAAATGGGGGCTATGTACACATAAATGCCGGGAAAATATTTATGTATATTTTAACACTATATCTTACAAAAGTCCCCTGCATACACCCAGTCAAAGACTACACCCAGTCAAAGACTACGCCCAGTCAAAGACGTTTCAATTGTTACAACCTCATGAGACACAGCCAACAGCTTGGTGACCAAACGCAGCTAGTATCTTCAATACCTTACACCAGTAGAACAGGTGACTACTTCTTTATAAACTCTCATTCATGTAGTTTCTCGAATCGCAAATACAGTTAGCAGAGTTTTGTCAACCAAGAAATTAACTTTCACTATTGTCAATCCTTAGACTACTGCTCTAGATGTATTTCTCTACGGTAGCCCCGAGCGCATGCAATTTAGTATCGACACATGCCCAGCGACTAACACTTACAGCCTGACAACAACTCGGCCCTGGTTGTATTATTGTCTGAAAATTAAAAACTGTTCTATCAAAATCTGTGATATGTCTTAGAAGGGGATGGCTGACGAGATGTGTGAGATGATGAAAAGGGAGAGGTGCCGGCTAATTCAAAATCTAAAGAAAACCGGGTAAGGTAAACAAATCATATTCAAGGGGTCAAATACAAACATGTCCTTCTATATGAAAAGGGATTTTAAGAAAGTGACATGACTTACTATGGTATTCTTCACAATCCTTTTCGTCACTTTCGTCAGAACAGTACCCGATTCCATTACACCGCTCGGCCTTGGTATAGCAGTCGCCGTCATCACATTTGTTGTTTTTCCAGTATGGACACAAGTCTTCAGCTAAAAGGACAAAGGAGAGTTAAGTTTATCATTCAGCTGTAGCACTATCTTTCTTGCCCCCCATGTCTGATATCGTTACTGCCTCTATGCTCGTGTATTAATGACAGTTTGTCTAGTCGTATCATTGTCGTATGAGTCATTGTTTAATGAGACAATATCTTTGAAATATAACAAAGACATCTATCACACGATTGGAAATGATACATATTTTAATTGAGGACTGTAAACAGACAGCCTCGACGTGATTAAATGTCATTATATACTGTAAGTTCTTGCATATAAGGCGCACCCCGATTTTGCGCTGATCCTATAAGCCACACCGACGATCTGACTTGTGTACTAGCCGCGGCTTCTACGCGAGAATTCACAGTATTTTCTAAATAGAATTTATGGCAGTACGCGTTAAGATCTAGCCGCCCTGATGATCTAACTTGTGTACTAGCCGTGGCTTCTACGCGAGAATTTACGGTATTTTCTAAATAGTACTTACGGCAGTATGCGTTAGGGTCTATACACCTCCCGTCCTTACACCTCTTGGCACAGTCGTCTTCTTCTGATGAGTCACCCGCTGTATAAAAGAGAGCAGTTACATCTCAGTGAATTAACTTCTTTATAAGTCATTTTGTTTGAGTTTTAATACAAAGAACACAGTAAACATGTTAGGTGACCACATCCTCCCATGTTAGTAGTAGCTGGTTTCTGCTGTGAGGTGGGGGTCTATTGTGTGACTACCGGTATACTGAATCTAGCTCAACCAAGCGAGGCCGACAAAAGGGCCTGGCTAATGAGTTCACCATATGTGGTCTTGTGCTTAAGTCAATAGTGCTGGTGATTATATTAGAGGCCAATTGGTCCCTACAGGAGGAGGGTGCCCCCATCCTTTTGGGACACCGACCTGGGTCATAAAACTGTGGTCAGTATACAAGGGTTACAAGGAGGAGCAGGAGAGCCACCTGCTCTAAAGGCTGTTGTAAAGCCACATCTGAGATTGGGGGATGGGGTTCATAGGGTTATGAGCCTAGTTGATTAACTGTCTAAGAGATACCACTAATATAGTACATAACAACCTCACAGTCGGGGGCTTTGCTAGGATGAGCTAGATTCAGTATAGTACTAGTAGATGTGTGATCTATAAATAGACAGCCACTCACCACACTCCATGGTGGTGAGGATACAGGTTCCGTCATCACAAGGTTTCAGCCCCTTAGGACAATGGGTTGGGGCTGCAAGAGGCATTTGGAATATCATGTTAACTTAGATAGGGCAGTGGCCGCAAGGTCTGTTGTCAGCAGCCCCTAGCTTAGGGGTTGCTGTCTCTTTATCAAAATAGCATTGTCTCTGAGAGGATAGCGCCAATAACCAATTACTGCTCATTCCAATGTAGTGTATGTACAGGGCCTGTACATAGAGTATAATCATGTATCTAAAAATGTATAATTTGTATAATATCTCATCACATTTGAAACTAACGAATTAACACCAGAATAAGTCTAGCTGAGTAACATCATTGATTCTTTATATTTTTATAATCGTAATTACACTTACGGCAATCTCTAAAACTGAGTATACATGTTCCATCAGGACACGGTTTCATCCCGGCGCGACATTTCTTCTGTTCTGAAATGTTAAAGTGGTGTAAATATGGTTATTTGTTGGACTATTAAAATACCCTATAAAGTCAATGTATGTCTTGAAACTTGGAAGTTGTATATGCCTACTAGTAATTCAAAAAATCGTATAAGAAATGGCCATTACTGTATAGTCTCTCGTACTAAATTTATGTACCACCAAACCCACAGTGCGGGTTATAGGGGTGCTTAAATTTAGGGTACGGGTTATAGTGCAGAATTACCGTTACGTGACTCACTAGCATTGCTAAGACCCCTGGTGCGGGTTATACAAAGTCTAGGGGAGGGTTATACTAGGGTGCGGCTACTACGAAAGGCTTTACAGTAATTTAAAATCTGAAGTATCAACTTGTTTTCTTACACATATTGTGAAGTACAGTTAGTTAGTTCTGAAAGCTCTATAAATTAAAGATAGTAAACTGACCACAGATGCGCTGCTTGGGTTGACAGTCCCCGTTGTCACACCGGCGGGGTATGGTGCGGCAGGTGACCTGCGGGCACGGACTCTTCATGTCGACGCACGCCCCATTAGGACACAGCTTCTGTACGCTGCTGCAGCTTTCTGAACGCACTGTAAGGTCAACGTGTTACACATATGTTACTTAAAAAATGTTGTTGCGATCGCTTTTGAGAAAATTGACATACCAGTAAATTGATCCATAACTTTCTTTTTTGATTAATATTGGCTGGAGTGCCATTTCTATATAGTTGTAGAAGTCTTTCCGCTGGCCTGGTACATAATACAATTAAGTTTTATCTCTAAAATAAATGTCATTGCAAAAATGGCATTGTAAATTCATATGTAGGCCATTACAGGTATGTTAGCGCAGTTATCCCTTACTTAGAGTTAAAGCCTTTAAGGGCTGCATGATCTATTACCCTTTGTCGTCATGATGCATGAATGAAGCTCTGGCAAGTAACTCTCAAGCGCTGGATCCATGCATCATGTCGACCCTTTGGAACTGTATCACAACCGTAGGGTCGGTACAATGCTTGAATGCAGTCCTGGTGTTGCTCGCCAGGGCTGCATTCTTGCATTCATGATGACAAAGGGCAGACTATATTAAAGGATTATGCTGCCCTTAAAGGGTTAACTTGTACTTACCCTGAGAGAGGAGGACGGCGCCCAGCACCACCTGGAGGAGGCCCCACATCCTGCAGCGTCTGGAGGAGACAAGATGGAGGTCAGTAACCATGACAACCTTACCACAACATGGAGGTCAGTAACCATGACAACCTTACCACAATGTGGAGGTCAGTAACCATGACAACCTCACCCCAATGTGGAGGTCAGTAACTATGACAACCTCACCACATCATGGAGGTCAGTAACTATGACAACCTCACCACAACATGGAGGTCAGTAACCATGACAACCTCACCACAACGTGGAGGTCAGTAACCATGACAACCTCACCACAACATGGAGGTCAGTAACTATGACAACCTTACCACAACATGGAGGTCAGTAACCATGACAACCTCACCACAACATGGGGGTCAGTAACTATGACAACCTCACCACAACATGGAGGTCAGTAACTATGACGACCTCACCACAACGTGGAGGTCAGTAACCATGACAACCTCACCACAACGTGGAGGTCAGTAACCATGACAACCTCACCACAACGTGGAGGTCAGTAACTATGACGACCTCACCACAACATGGAGGTCAGTAACCATGACAACCTCACCACAACGTGGAGGTCAGTAACCATGACAACCTCACCACAACATGGAGGTCAGTAACCATGACAACCTCACCACAACGTGGAGGTCAGTAACCATGACAACCTCACCACAACATGGAGGTCAGTAACTATGACAACCTCACCCCAACGTGGAGGTCATGCCAACTTTATCATTTTATGTGGCCTTACCGTCATTTACATTTTATTCTATGATTTTTTTGATACTGGGGAACATACAGATGAAGGCCATTTATATGTTTACCCATGTGTGCATTAGCTAACGGCCTATATCACCATACCATACATATATCTGCATAGAATGTCTGGTATAAAACTGATGGACGTTATATACATGTATATCCATGGGTGATTTCATCTATGATCATGAAAACATTACACATATAATATACATGGCATAGTATGAATGCGGTGCATTCTACATGGCGATAATTACATTTATACCTGAATCAAAGCTTATTTTGGCTGTTTGCAAATGTTTATTTTAAATCATCCAAACCCACAGACTCACCACAGTGATCAAGATGTGTGGTAAATTAAAACTAGACAATGTAGATAACACATATAACTGGCCTCATCGTATAATGTACTACCACGGTACATATAGGCTTACAAATATCTCATTTTGTGGCTGATAGTTTGTATAGTTAGTGACGTCTTCAGTCTAGTTTTGCTTTCAACTAACCGTTCGAAGGGAGTTCCCCTATGAAGTCATTGTTTTGTGTACCACATGTATGTATCCTATCTCAGCACAGTTCTAACATATGCCAAGCTTATAGGGAGTATATCAGTAAGGGAATCATATGGTTCTATTCTAGTATTCATACCGTGCATGTATTTGTCTAGAAATGTATGTGTCTAGATTTATCTGAAGTTTTTTTTGTTTTTTTTTGTATCAACTTATATTCCTCTCTCTGGTTTACAAATACAGCCCTCCTGCTGCTCAACCATCGGCTAAGATTTCCTAAACAGATTAGCTGCATGGTCAATTCCAAGAAACCTTGTACTCTAACCATTTGACAACAACTCTAGATGACGTCATGATCAGCCTGGAAGCACATGTAACATCCTGTATAGAGTTTCTAAATCTCTGTCCAAGTACATTAGGGAGTGATAATTTTTTAACCGGGGGGGGGGGGGTGTGTGGTGGGTTTTCGCGCCGTCCTGGAGCAAGGAAATTTTTTTACAACTCCCCCCCCCCCCCACCCCACCGGTCTGACCGTCAAGGGGTCAACATTTTTTACACCGGCGCGGGCCCTTTGATCATATGCATAGTAACGCACAGGCTTTTTTGCTCAAAACAGGTCAATTTTTTTACCCCCCCCCCCCCCAAGAGGGGTCCAAATTTTTTACCCCCCCCCCCCCTCATCAAGGGGTCAAAAATATTTTACCCTCGCCCCTGTTATCACTCCCTTATCTAAGTGTCTTATATATATTTGTCATAATATTATTAGGGGCCTGTTATTTAACCATATGTTGAAAAGGATATGAAACTCAATTCGCAAATATCAAAGTACATGTATCTTGATTTATTGAATAGGCGTACAGAGACACACCAACCACAGAGTACATGTATTGTACATTTTAGCGGGGTATTGTGCAGTGTGGTCCCAGGGGTGCTGCTGCGCGGTGCAGTGCCCGCGCTGGGTTTCCCAGAAACTCAGAAACTCAGCGCTCCTACTTTGGTTGCCATTTCTAGTGCACGGCGGAAAGTAGCTGTGGCGGATTTCCGACATGCTCAGCTGCTCATACCCGATAGCCCCTGCAGTTCAAATAGTTCAGTCTGAGCTCAACCTGAGAGCAGATGTGCCACTCTACAGCGTTTGCCGCACCACATGGGTGATCCATATTGATCATGGACGATAGAGGTTGATAAGGAGGGCCGATAAGATAAGGATTTAAATACCGACACTGCCTAATGACTCTAAATAAAGTAACCCTATTCCAGGTTCCTAATAGTAATATCAGTAGAGATACGGGTCTCTCACCAGCTATACGGGACAGCCTGTCTAAATATTAGGTGTGAGATAAGGCCAGAATGATAAGCCAGATAGGCCTAAGCTATATACTACCGGTAGTATTTGACCAATCCAATGGGAGGGGGGAGGGGTGAATCCCTCCTACCCCCTACCCCCACCCATTAAGAAATAAGACCACACCCTTTAGAGGGCAAAACAGAGAGTTACCCCTATACTAGGCTGTACCAGCTTGTGTTGTGATCAAGGATCCAACTATAAATAAAGTTAATAACTAAATTAAACTTTATACCCCGGTAAGGGAGTGATCATTTTTTATCAACAGGGGGAGGGGGTTGGTTTGGGGGGGGGGGAAACAATTTTGGACCCCTTGACCGGGGGGGGGTGTAAAAAATTTGGACCCCTCTTGGGGGGGGTCAAAAAAATTGAACCTGTTTTGGGCCAAAAAGCCCGCGCGTTACTATGCGTCAAAGGGCCCGCGCACGCGCCGATTTCCGACCCTTAGGGGAGGGGGGTAAAAAAATTCGACCCGTTGACCGGGGGGGTGAAAAAAATTTCGCGCGCTCCGCGCGGAAACCCCCCCCCCCCCTGTTGTTAAAAAATGATCACTCCCTAACTAGTCTAGACCAGGGTCAGTGACTTATATATCTACTTGTATCAACCTCCTGTCTGTCTAGTCTACCGCAGATCTAGACTACAGTCAGAGTAGCAGTTCTGAGTGGTTTAATTTTGATAGAAATACTAGTATTTATATTCAAACGTTCATATGCATTAGTACCTACCGGTATTGAATCAATTCACCTTCTTGGTTTGAAACAGACTACCGTAACAATAGGATATCAATACCTAGCCCTAGCTTAGGGAAACAAACTGTGAATAACGACTTGAAGTTGAAGTTGAACCACCAACTCTGGCAACTGTAGCAAACATGCAACAATCTGATCACAACACAACAAGTTGAACGACACATTTCTCAAACTAGTGAACTGTAGTAATTGTATCTTACCAAAGGGTGATACTGCCTACACTGGTAGTCTAATGTAATCCATGCGATAGATCTCTCTCCAGCTACACTTTTGTGTCACTTGAAGTGAGGAAGACAACTTGACCTCACAAAGTGACACACACTCACTACTGTCGTGATGCGGAAGCTGGAGCCATCCCACTCCCAGATCCCTGTTGTGTTGAGACAGTCACACTCACAGTCAGTGACGAAACAGTTCCTGGAAAAAGAGAAGTCGCCACCTACCCCCACGCACTAGGTCGCGTATCCTTGACCAATGTTTCTCGAGTTCATCAATCCAATATATATCTGCCCTTCACGAAATAAGGATGTCCTAGGACACTATTTTTTGTTGATTTCTTAACTCGATACAACACTTTTCAGTTTGTTTAGTCTCGATTAGTACTCTCCGATACCGGAGGTATGAAAAGATATGTTCGCCGATGACCAGCTTCAGTAACTTTAGTTCCTGCGTTGTCCGCTAGGCGGCAGTGCAAATTTTTCGCGCGCTTACTTTCGCCACCTTTCGTTGATTGCACAGGTGTCAACATTGGCATTGATTGGCACATACAGGTGTAAACGGTAAGGACTGTGACTCTTGCATGTTTATCTTGTTCTATCATACGTATTCTGCGCCTTATATCTCCGCCCACCAAGGCGAGTCCGTGCACCTCTGCCCTGAACCTGTTTCATGAAGTCACTCACTGTCAGTGCCACTGCATTATATCCATTTGTGTGTAGGGTAGGTTCACCATAAGTCGACCCTTCCCGTCACATTTTTTTTATGACCATCAGAAGATACTTGATAATGTTATGTAATATAGCTGTGACAGCATTGATGCTGTACCAGACAACAGATAAGGATTCAACGATCTAAAATAATTATGTTTTATAATTTTGTAAGCAATATTACTTGTAGAACACTGCCCTCACATTAGAAAATCTCAAATGAAATGGCCTATTTTCACTCAATGTCGACCAAAATGGACCTAGAGTCGACCAGTCTTAACTCTATCAGAATAATTTGATGCCATCTAAATTTACATTCAGACCAACTCAATTTTGTTAGAAAAATTATAGTAGAACTACATTGGCTTATCATTTGCCACTATATTAGAGGTCGTCTTATGGTAAAATTGCGGTCGCTTTATGGTGAAATCTCTTACTTTTGATGAATAACCTATGAAATTGATTTATAACAATATTATTGTAAAAATGCATTTGATTTATCTTTATTAGATGTGCATCCATTCATATAAATTCATGAAATAGTTAATCAATGAAAGCAAATGGACAATGGAGAATTCTTGATTTCTATAATATCAAAACAGGTCATAGTCATACAGTCTCACTTCAGTGCATTATAATTTTTATTAACATAAGGAATGTTCAAACACTTCACTTTCCTTCCCAATAAAGCATTGATACTCTGTGTAGCATGGGAACTTGGCAATGTGATGCTGTAGGTGGTCGACACATGGCGGTAGGTCGGAAATAGGTGAGCTTACCCTAGATCAAGTCAACATCGGAATCAAGTCTCATGTTCACAGCTTGGCCCTAGACTATTACCATTGTAGCAGTCACGTATAATTATCTGCTGGGGGGGGGGGGGGGGGCGTTGAATAAGTGGGGTGCTTATAGTGGATAGGGGGCGGGAGGGGGGGGGGGGTACCTATTAGTATTGCATGCCTATATGTGAGGTGGCGAGGAGAGGGAGAGGGGGTGACGGAGTTGGAGACTGGGGGTACGAGTCTGAGGGGGGTTCTGATAATATCAATATATGACTTGACAGTTATATAACTGATATGTATACATGAGGTACGTCAGTGTTGACAGAAAATTCACTTTAAAAAAGGGGGATGGTACATGTAATTGTAATTAGTACACTCGCCAGGGCTGCATCATAACGACAACGCCCCATCCTATTTCTCCCCCCCCCCTTTTTTTTCAATCACAGATCATTCCTCTTCTACTAGTTTTAATATTGACCCCCCCCCCCCCCCCCTCACAATTACAGATCAATATAATGTTGAACTTATGTCAAGTTTGCCATTACATATAATCACCATAACTTCCCAATACAAACCGTCTACTGTTTAGACAAAGATAAAAACCACCGCACTATCTCACTATCAGATACTATCAATCGTGCAGTAAACCTTAGTCCAGTCAGCTGATGTGTACCCCCCCCCCCCCCCCACACACACACACACGTATACAGACATGGGGATCAGTGCATCCAGACAAACAGACAGTCTCCTGTGTATCCCCTTGTTCCTCCCAGCCAGGGGACCAGGCATGTTCTGAGGTTATATATTACTTCTGATTCCCTAATTGCCTTTCAGTGAGCCTGACCCACCACCATATCTAAGTCAATAAGTGAGGGGACAGTGCTGGCCATGCTGTATACTGACGTGGAAGGACCTCGCTCTTCCTACAAAGCTGCCCTAGGAGTCTGCTTCACTTGGAGTTAAACCACATGGTTGAACGTAGGGTGACCTATGGCTTATAAAGGTAAGTCCCTTGACAGCACTAGGTATCTGTATTATCTGTTATCTAGATTGACCTTGACTGAGATAAGTAGAGTCTAATCCGTAGTGGCCCCCGCCAAGTAGATAAGCATACTTGAGTTAGTGCCAGACATCAGCCATTTTCCAATGTAATGCATTTACTCTGAAAAAAAGATAAAACGCCACTTTAAAAAGGATAATACATAGTTATAGTAACACCACTTCATTTTTGTTTGTTCTGGCCGTATCTGGTATATATCTGTCTTTACATGTATCTGATGATTGATTATGAGTGGACTATATCATTACTTTATAACTAAACCCGGTCATCCCTCAACAGACCATATGCCATAAACACTACACATTATCATACTTATATCAACATCAGCATGGTTACACAAACGCCTCACGTGGTCCCCAAAAAGATGTATTGTAGTATACAACATAAATTGTCTGCAATTTACCATAATTTAGACATAATAGCGACACATTGACTGCTTTGTGGTTTCTTTCCTACTCAGGGCAAGAATATTATTGTGAAAGGTCACACATGCCTCCCCTTATGCCACCACTTGCCCTACATATAAAAAAGGGGCAGGTATGTGACTATGTAAATAGTAGTGAATATAATATGTATGCCAACCTAGTGAGCTGTGCTGTACTATGGGGAGCAAATACACAAGCATATATACTCAGACCCACTTTCAGTACACTGGGACTTGATTGGTGCTAAAAAAAAGTGTAGAAAAATGAAAAAGATAATAAAAATAAATAACACAGGAACTATTGTTTATTTCTTTTGGTCTATTTTGATGGACTATTTTGAGGTGCATTCCCCATCATTGTCTCCGATCATTTACTCCATTACACAAGTAGAACATGGGTAGACCCAAACATATAATACTAATGTCCTTTTATAGGTCAGAGACTCAGAGACCTATATTCTTTGCACAAGCAGTGTGCACACTCTCCCCATGCAGGATGTTTAATAATGCCCCTGTCCTGTTTCAGTTGTCATCCTGGGAGATGCGGGTGTTGGTAAGTCCAACCTCCACTCCCGCTTCATCTATGATTCATACCACGAGCAGCACAAACCCACCATCGGAATGGACTTCGGAGTACGGAAGTTCTTCTTCGGGTCTCGGAAGGTGTCGCTGCAGGTTTGGGACACGGCCGGGACAGGAACGCTTCCAGGCCATGACAGTCAGGACGTAAGGGAATATTACTCTACTTTGCTAATTTTTTTAATTAAAAAAAATATATTAACCGATCATCACATACAAATTGTAAATGATGGAAATATTTGTTTTATTCATATAATTATTTGAAGGTGTATTTATACATTACCTTTGGTTCACCTTATTTTGATACATGAACCTGTGTATAAGGAGTGAATGATTTTTTGAATAAGATGTTTTTTTTAAATGTTGCTCTACTAAATTGGTGTGCGGTCAGAGGAATTTAATTTTCTATGGGAATTTAGTATGGGCAGAAGGGGTAGAGGGGTTCAGAAACTATTGGCTTCCAAAACCAAAAATACCTCCGTTTATACTGTAATTCTACAGTATAACTTGCTGTGCAGCTACAGTTACTTCTGACAGTGTAGTATATTCTTAACTTCAATATAATTTATCTCCTTATTGACAGATACCTAAAGGACGCCCATGGGGTTGTGCTGGTATACGACATTGGTAACAGAGACTCGTTTGCTAACGTGTTGAGATGGAAACGTAAGGTAGACACGTGTAGCGGTTTGCAGTCTGACGTGACGTCCATGCTGGTCGGTAACAAGTCAGACACGGGGGTGACGGACAGGGAGGTGCAGCCTGAGGAGGGGCCTACAACTAGCAGGTACAGTCAAACTTGTCTATAACGAACATGGATAAATAATGAGGATTGGATTATAAAGAGCATAATATCTGTCTGTCCCATTCCTCTTAGATATATATATATAATGTGATCACCTCTGTAATACAGCGAGACAAATGCTTTACAAATAGGAACCTTGTTGTATACACGTTTTACTGTACCTTTTATAATTTTTGAGATATTAAATTACACACTGGTAAAACGTTTCAAAATGAGTTCTATTTCATACAGATGCTTATTCAATGCTCTTCATGGAATCTTCAGCCAAGTTTGGAACAAACGTAGAACAAGTATTTCGTGTCCTCGTAGGAGGTGAGCGGACTGATAGTGTAATGATTAGACGATTTAATGTGTCCTGGAACCCCTGGTCATTCTTATCAAAATTATGAATTCAACTATGAATATTTGAAGCAGGTTAAATTTGTCGGGCAATAATTAGCACAATCAAATCACAGTTAGTCTAGCAGTAATGTGCAATTTATTCTATTGTACAATGTATCTCCTCAAAAATCTTGCTCTCAGATGAAGAAAAATCTGAATATTTTTCTAAATAATTTTGTTTTATAACAGCTTAGCCAACAAAAATGATTCTGCCATATCATTAATACATGTACCTGTTCTTGCTCCCCATGGCGCAGAGATAGGACCGGCAGCACATGAACACACCTGAGGTGGAGTCGATGCCGTGTCGCCGTATGAGCTGCTCGTGGATGGCGGACGACGGCACGCACGGACTGACGCTAGTCCGAGCAGCACAATCTGTACGAAGGGGACACTAGCCACAAGGGGTGCTGCTTCTCCTGACAAAAAGAAAATACTATAGAGTTGTTTTAGGAAAATCTATATCAGTGTTGAATCACTTTGTAAATTGGACTTGTAAATAGTGTTATTAACTTTGTTGTGGCCACAGCCGCCGCCACTGAGATATCTGTAAAGACTTGGGGGTTATTTGTTATTTAATGGTTGTTCTAACACCTCATCTTTAACAAACAAAAAAAAAAGTATATGTTATTTTAAGGAATGCTAATTTATCTCTATTTGATTTTAACACGATGACCTTTCCCCCCTCCCCCCAGTTAGCTACATGGGATTTTGTTTGTAAAACGTTGCCATTGTGTAGAAGGCTGTCAGTGAATGCACATTGATATCGTTCATGAGGGGGTGAATATAGAATAGATGAATTCTTATTTCTTGAGGTTTGCATGTATTTCTGAGATGCTATTGCACCGGTGTGAGCAACAAGCCCGGGGCAACAAGTCAAACTTAAATCATACAAACAATTATGGTCAGTATTACATTAATACAGTATTGCATTAACTAGCTTGTTAATTACAATGTGCGATATAATGAGATATTCACATGACATACACTGATACAGTGATACATTGGGGCGTGTGCAGTTATTAGTATTTTAATTTGTCAAAAAATGGTGTTTTTATATAAATGGCCTATGTTATAGCTACTAGTGCGAGTTTGTTTGTATAACTTGTTTGAAGAATAAAAAAAAATTCAAACATCATATTAAAGCCTGCCTTGCGTTTGACATGTCCAGTAAGCCTGCACAAATAGGTACTTTTATAGGAGGAACAGCGGTACATTTTAAGGTCTAAAAATATTTGAATGACCTTTATTAAGGGAGTGCTCATTTTTTAACAACGGGGGGAGGTGAGAATTTGTGCGGAGCGTACACATTTTTTTTCACCCCCCCCCCCCGAGGGGCCGAAAATCGCGCGCGTTCGCGCCTCTTTGTAGCATAGTAATGCGCTGGCTTTTTCCCTCAAAACAGGTTTAATTTATTACCCCCCCCCCCCGGTCAAGGGGTCCACATTTTTTACCCCCCCCCCCCCCCAATCCACCACCCCCCCCCCCCGTTGTTAAAAAATGAGCACTCCCTAAGTGACATGGTCCGATAATTAGGACTGAAAAATACATTTTGTCAAAAATGAACCACAACATTTTCATGTGCTACATACTTTTTAAAATAATGTGTCCTATAATTCAGCTTGAAATTCGACTAATTATCGGATTTTCGCCCAATTTACTACTTTTGGAGTGCACGCTATGAATCCCCCCCCCCCTTTATTTGGGCTCTTATTGCCCACAGAGGACATTCTATTGTGCCCTATCTGCCAAATATGATATTAGAACACATTTAAGTGTGCAGAATGTCAAAACCCGGGGTCAAAACAGGCATGATACCACTGCCATGCACCAGCCAGCCCCTTGTTCGCTTGTGGCGGGAGCGAAACGTGGCGGGAACTCTCCTCGAATTTGTAAACTACATGCTCCCTGCCACTTCCGGAATTCGAACCAATCAAATTGCCGCTGGTCAGCAATGGCGGATTAAACCGGAGAGGACCCGAATTGCCACGACTCCTACAAGTATTTCGTCAAATATCGCCTCTCCAAAGCAGTTTTCATCATGGGGGTTGTGTTTTCCAGATGGAGGGTAAGTTAATCTATTGTTGTCTCATAGTTTAGGGCTATTCATAGAGTTTCTGGACTGCTTGCATATGTTTTCTAACCGCTGTCAGCCGTTTCTGGAGTTTGTTATTGAAAAGTGACAGTTCCACCACTGTGTCTGTGACCACGGTCCACAGCACATTTCAACTCAAACTTCAAAATTTACAATAACAAGGGGCAACAGTATCGTAACCTATTCCAGATCACTGTCTGAGGCTACTAGTTACATCCTTATCTTATTATGTTTTACCTGCTGTTACCTGCATAAGCACATGTAGACTAGTCGTGTATAAAACTTGGTAGACCACCTGGTCTTGAATTCTTTGGTCTTGACTTGACTTGAGAGTTTGAGTGAATCACTGAATGGCAGCTGCTTACCTCACACATGATGATGATGATTGAACAGTCTAGACTTGAGTCTAGTTTGCTAATCTTTGGACCCTACATTACAATATCAGACATGGGATTTTTTGCCGATCATTTCCGGGAATTAAAATTTGGAATTTTGAAGGCTAAAACGGTCGCTCCTGTGATTTGTAGGCCAACTTTTTGTTTGTTTGCTTGTATAGTTTAACGTCCCCATTGACAATATACTATGAAACTTGAGTAAGTCCCATCTGTAGGCCTATATTATATAGGCCTACAGGCTACAGATGGGACTTACTCAAGTTTCAGTTTTTCACAAGTAAAAAGGTAGGCCAAACTTTGGCCCAAAGCCCAAAGGCCTACCTCGGATGATTGTATCCAGGATGATCGAATCTATGAAATGAGCCAAAAGATAGAAATCCCACTCCTACACATTTACCGAAGCAAGGGTTCTTTAACCTCCGACACCACATAGACATGGTGTCTATATGCTGTAAGTCTACCACAGCATGGGGACCTACCTACACTACCTGTAGATTCACTGGAAAAATGTTACAACATTTCCCCCTGATGGGCATGAAGGAGTAGAATAACCTCACCGGAGCCTTCTATAAAGGCGGTGATCCACTGCCGCGAGTCCCCCGCGAATCTACTCGTACGGGGATGGCTTGCGAGTAGCCTACACTTGCTAAAATCAAAACTTTCTGATTTCTGCGAGTATAGTCGTAGACCGCTCGTCCATCGCGGGACGTGGTCACATTGACTTGCAGCAGCAGATCCACTGCTGGAACGTTTTATCCGTGTTTACTCGCACAAGTCACATTCGCAGTAAATTCGTAGCCAATTCGCGGCAGTGGATTACCGGCTTAATACCAATGGGCATACCAGATTTGTAAAAGACGACAAAGCTTGGTCTAGTGTCTTACTGCTGGGGTCAGTACCTTAGTTGTTTTGGCTCTGCAGCTGCTGCCCATATATGCTGGCCTGGGCCTTCATGCTGGTGGTCTGGCATGGGACCCCTCCTCAGTTAACCATGTCTGAGATATCAAAGGCCGTGGTTTGTATGGCCCTGCCTACTATGGTACTAGCCCAGGTATGTAGAACCTGGCAAATAAAAAACACTTGCTATCCTTCGAAAAGAGTACCGGTAGGGGACGCGAACCCTGGTACTAGCGCCAGTAGCAGTTTTCTCCCCCACCTCATAGATACGGTCATTCATTTCATAGATGAGGTCACTGCTGTATTGGGCAAGCAGCATATAAATATCTGTCCTACTGCGAGGCAAGACTACCAATATATTGTGGATGGCTACCACGCTAACTTGAGATAAGTCTGGGATGTCTCTAGTAAGACCGAAAACATAGGCTTCATTATACCCCTCCCATACCTGTATGAGTTTTGATACTAAGATAATAAGACGGACAGATTAACATCAAACTTCTTCTCCCTCCTGTTCTATTACTTTCAGTTTAATCTTTACTATGTAAAGCTTTGGAGAAATCTATTTCACCCCTGACATGAAAAAAGGATTGCACTAGGCCTGTATGAATGTGTAATCATCCTGGTAATCATAGACTGTTTGCACGAAAAGCCAGCAGTTGAAAAAGTCATTTTTTCCCCATGGATTAAATAGTGAGCCACGAGCAAAACGCCAATGGCGCATCTGCAGTGTTGCCGAAAACTTTTTATACACACAGGCCAATGTGGCCCGCGTCGTGAGATCTTACACAGGCCATTTGCTTTCTACACAGGCCATATCAGCCCTTATTTCATATCAATGAACACAGGTTGTAATACTGCTTTAATAATAGCTTACAAAATCGATTTTAAAATGCTTAAATTCACTGGAAAAAAATGCCTATACGTTGGATGGACCTAACTCATATGCTAATAAGAAGATTAAAAAAATTATTTCACTGTCTGAAAGCTGAGATCATGGCCCGCCATTGTGACCGATATCCGATGGCCTTGCATTGGCTATTACCGTTCTACATTGGCAAAAGCCGATGTGCGGATGTCATTTCGTCAACACTGGCATCTGTAATATGGTGCGGTCTGTAAATTAGATTACCTATACAGGGTTCTCCGCAGATGGAAAAATGACACCGCGAAAACCTGATTTCCGAGATATTGATACGTTCAGCAAATATTTCTCATTACTCGCCAGTGTCTAACTTCACCATTAAAACTCAAATATTGCTGATGAAATACAGATTTTCGGGGGTATTTATGAAAGAAATTGCTTAAAGTGCCCCTAACTTCTGTTCTAATTGGAGTATTTACACAATTCAAACATCTATAGAAAGCTAAAAGCACACCGGCGGCGTTTCAAGTGTCATTTAACACCGGCGGCAGCTAAAAGTACGCCGGCGGCATGCCGGTGTGGAGAGAACCCTGCCCTATAGACCAATGCAGCAAGAAAGGGTTACTTTTTCATGATAACGTTGTGTTTATGTTGGTTTTTAGCAGAAACCTAATAACATTGTCAGTAATGACTACGGTATATTTGCGAACATTTGATATCAAAGGATTCACAGGTTATTCATCTTTCAATTAGTGTATACCAGTATCACTCAGAATGCAGTAGTTTGAGTTTATATTTTATGTATTCATCAGTTCCGCTTCAAATTTGTTCAAGAACTTTATCAACAACTCAATACACTCATCTGAAAAGTCACATTTCCTTATACTGCTTTGGTCTATAGCCTATCGCTGATATCATATGGCCTACTTCATCATTTATCAGTAGGCTATCAATCACATTAGACCATGAACCTCTGAAGGTATAGGAGTCATAACAAAGTGAGACAAAAGGAATTTAGTCTAGATCTATGGGCTAGATAATATGGATAGGCTTACAAAACAGTCAACAACAAATCCAATGCGTCAACAACAACAAAAAAGGACAAACCGTACAAAGGGCAACAATATCTAAAAAGGGATACTTGAACTGTCATCCTTATCTTAGTCACACTTATAGATTATTTTTAACCGGGGAAGGGGGTCCAAGTAAACTTCCGCTGCCACCTCCCATTTTTATTCAATTAAAAACACCACTAAGTCTCGACAGAAAACTTAATAATTTCGTTTTGCAGTATAGTATATCCTCCAGATTTCCAAATATCCTCCCCTTCTATGTCCTCCTTTCCAACCTCAGGCCAAAAAAACAACTTGTGTTCGGGTGCCCCTACTAAGCGACTCTATCCTTTTGGCCCTACCCTAATATTTGTCCTCTTTTCTTTTTTTTGGAAGGCTTTTTTGTCCCCCTACCAACTGAATACTTTTTTTACTTGAATTTTTTTCAAACCGAAATTATGCGAAAAAGGGAGGAATTTTGTCTCATAACTTTTTGGCCTCATGTGACGTACATCTATAGTGCCTGTCTGCAGAAGTAACCAGTTTGAGACTATACTTTGATTCACTGCCCACTAACCCCTATCTGGGGTCACCTGCACCGTGTTGTACAGTGGGCCTGCAGGCCGCAGTGTCACCGACACATGTAGCACTGGGTGTATGTCACTCATACCTGTACACCAATGTTAAATAGACGTAATATGATGGTTAACAGATTAGGCTACTGATACAGTGATTAAACCCCCAAAAAATAATTGAACCAGGGCACAGTAGTGCCAGGTTCTTTAGAGACAGGTATTTTTGGACTTTTTGTCAAAAAAAGTCCCTTGCTTTCTGTCCCTTTTTTTCCTGTGAAACATTTGGAAATAAAATATTTAAATGCTGCTACAAACAAGTTTTGATCAATGCCAATCCATGCCATCAAAGATTGAAACTAAAAAAGCAATATTTCATACACAAAATTGATATTGAAAAAAAGTCACCTAAACAGCAGAAAAACCAACTTTTTCGGCGCAATGCTAAAGGATAGGGTATCAAGTAAACTACAGACCTTCATGAAGTGTCCCTTTACATGAAATCCTCATTGTTCTAATGTAAAAACAGGGTGAGACACTTTTTGAGACGCTCTGAGGCCGCAATATTGCCTCTACCTTCGGTAACCTTCATGAAAATGAAGGTAAGGCTATAGCTTTTTAGTTCTCTCTCCACCCGTAAAAGATATGGTGGCGCGACTCGCAGTTCTCATAGTCAACGAAACATCACGACAGTCCCACAGCGACAGCAACACCGTATCTCCGCCGTTTATCATACGATCAACTGGCTTTTTGATAGGGACAAAATGCGGTACATGCCTGCAACTGTCGCCCACACCCACCGGCTTGCCCACACCCACCGGCTTGCCCACACCCACCGGCTCGCCCACACCCACCGGCTCGCCCACACCCACCGGCTCGCCCACACCCACCGGCTCGCCCACACCCACCGGCTCGCCCACACCCACCGGCTCGCCCACACCCACCGGCTCGCCCACACCCACCGGCTCGCCCACACCCACCGGCTCGCCCACACCCACCGGCTCGCCCACACCCACCGGCTCGCCCACACCCACCGGCTCGCCCACACCCACCGGCTCGCCCACACCCACCGGCTCGCCCACACCCACCGGCTCGCCCACACCCACCGGCTCGCCCACACCCACCGGCTCGCCCACACTCACCGGCTCACCCACACCCACCTGCTCAGTTGAAATATGATAACATACTAGTGTGACACATGATTTGAGGGTAGTTTTGACCCAGGAATACATTCCTGCTCTCAGAATTGACAAATAATTCATTGTTCCTGAAAAAAAATTTATGGATTCAGTCATTTAGTCCATCAATTCAATCCCTTTATCAACCTGACCCTGAGTCGTTTGCGATGTTAATCACATATTCAATCTTTGCTTACATTTCATTTTCATTTTAAACGTTATATATAAATACTGTGAAAAAAAGAAAACTAAATGAAAACAACAGTATTGCAAAAAAAAAGCCCTGGTTCACGTGATATATATCACATATATCATTCATTTGTTTAGGTATCCTGACCAACCCTATTCTTTTTTGGCCCTACCTTTATCTTTTTTCCCCTTTTTAAAAAATAATGAAACGATGAGAAGAGGGAAAAACGCCCCCCCCCCCCTCCCATACACTCTGAAGCGGGTTTGGTGAACATGTTTACTTGAAGTTATCACTTCATATGGAGACAGTATTACCAGTATAGCTATCAAGGGCAAGGTCAATCGCCACACAAGGTGATAATTGGGGGTACTGTGAGAGGAGTGACAATAATTTTATTAATATCAATTTACATCAAGATAACTCCTAAAGAGTCGTATTATTTAATGTAGAAATGATATGGTTCTCTTTTTTTGTTTTGTTTACAGAAGAAGGCCTCGACGATAGAGGTTCTGGAAGAACTGGAAAAGGTAAAGTTTATGTTTCTCAGAAACTTATAAACAGGACCTCCCAGGACGACATAAATATTACAGAAAGTCTTGAAATAACAAACCAATGCGCAAAACACATGTGTAATAAGAGTCGCCGATAAATAAGTTTCCTTTAGAGCCTTTGTTCGTTGCTATGATCTATATTTAATGTTCTTACTAAATCGACATTTATTCATATGACACTAACCAACACATTTCAACTAATAAAAGAACTCACCCCTAGCGAGACGTGGAAATTAATTTGTTTAACGATTTAAAAAACCACAGAATTTCTAAACCTTGATGGCAATATAAAAGATATGTTAGAAAATTAAAATCGGTTGCAGGAGATAGATAGTATAGAGAAGCAGCGCCGCAGTAACCTGGAGCAGGAGCGGCGTCTGGTGGGGTCCCTGCTCCTCTACTCCGTCCTGCTCTACATCACCGTCACCGTGCTCTTCTACTTCTGGTACCTGCCCGACGCATGGCCCGACCGCATGAAGTACTCCATACCACTCGTCGCCTTCCCCTTCTTGTAAGTGGCCATTTTCTAGTTGGATATTTTGCTAATGGGGGTCAATGTAAATATTACTTGGCCTGCTGTGAAAATGTCGCCACTTGACATTAAGCCAAGGAAAGTTTATTATCAAATAAAGATACTTTCATAATAAATTACTGTGTATTTGTGTTCAGATTCATGATTTTTTTTTTTTTTTTTTTTTCCATCGATGGATTCTAAAGAATAAAAAGCATTGATATGTGTTCTATTGATATGGTAGTCTACGATGACTGGTCTCATTCTCTTGTTTTAGGATATGGATAGTAAAGCGGTTCCTTCAATGGTATTTCGTGAAGAGAATAACGAAAGATGGTAAGGAACTCGAGTATATTGTTAAAAAGAGTGTATTTAGTTTGGAACTTGGCCATAATATATTTCATAAACAATAATAAAGTTGTGTATAACCAAAGCTAAAACATAGATCGTGAACACATATACAATACGTGTTATACTTTAAGTTAAGCTACTCTTTTATCTTTTGCGAATTCAGAAATTAGACTTGAAGACTTGCGAGACAGAAGAAAAGGAATTGTAAGTACATACTGAGATGGACACTCAGGTATACAGCGTTATAAATTATAGCATGTCGATGATGTCAGTATTTTTTACGTAGATAATCAGATCGATTGTGGATTTACTATTTAAAAGAAACTCTCCGAGGACAATTATTCACAGCTTTAAACGTATAAACATCAAGATTCCGAGTTTGAAAACACAATATTATACCTAATTATTGTTTTTATCAGTTGGACGAAGTCATGGAGAAAGAGACCTACAAAAGAGCTAAAGAAATCCTGGAACGGTTTGACCCATCTAAAAAAGAGCCCACAGATAAGATAAAAGAGGTAGGTGGCAAGTTTCCTTCATTCCTGGAAAACCTTAGTCAATATGTGTGATAATAAGGTATAAATCAACATATAAGTTTAACGTAGATATAATTCTTTCTATCAATTTTTCCTATGATTTGATTCTTAAAATGTTTATCAACTATATAAAAGTGTCTTATTTTCAGGGAACGGAGTTTGCCACACCAGCTCGACCAAAAGCCCCAAATGGTCAAGGTGAGACAAGTCATATCTTGTAATCTCAGCTCAAAAAATAAATAAACATGTATACTGATAACTCTGAAGGAAGTGATAAGAACCGTGATCATCCAGTCTTTGCCAAAACGTGCCGGACAGTGGCAATGTCCACCTAAGATGGCTCTGGTCAGGCAGAATGACTGGTGTTGCATGACCAGATGTCCTCCACATTCGGGGCTTTCCAGGATTAAAAGAATTTTTCAAATATTCAAACTAGAACTGAAGTTACAAGTTCTAGAGTGCACACTAATATTCTAGGCAAATTAAAGCAATTTTGTTGTTGTTATAATATCTTTTATAAATGTTATTCTATTCTAAATAGTATGCAAAACTTTGATTTTGGTATCCGGTCCTGCAGAAATCTATCCGGTCCTGCAAAATTGGCTAGCTGCAGGACCGACTGTGCTGCATGCCGAAAAAGTTTTCGCAAAGACTGTCAATGATCGCTATAATACATAGGAATACATATATTTACAAGCTTTACACTATCGTAAATATGAGCATCATGAGCTGCAATATGTATTCCTTCCAGAGCTGAGACAGAGAAATGTGAATACACCACATCCGGGTAAACCCGGAGAGACGCCAGGTCCGATGGTAGCAGCTACCCCGGCCAACATGGTGGGTGCCACCCCGGGCCCGGTCGGCACCGCCGGCCGCCCCGCTCCGGGCCCTAACACTGGGCAGCAGGCACCGCAGTGGGGTAAGTGGAGACATTCTTTTTTTTTTCTTTTTTCAAAGCTACATCCTATTTGTATTATGATGTATCATTGTATGCAAATGTGTTGTCTCTCCGTTTTTAAACGACCGTGAAGTTGTGTCTTAGATAGTTCACTTTTTTCTTCTTAATCAGCCGTGAAGTTATGATTTGTAAGTTTTATGGTTATAATTGTAGCACATGCATTCAATTTAATTTTCATCACATTCATTGCTCATTATATAAATGTAAAACAAGTCAAGAATGTTAAGGTGGAATACATAAAACACAATATGAAGAGAGGACTTCGCTGCAGTACTGTTGGTGTAAGGTGACAGCAGCTGCAATACATGACAGTATCAAACCTGTAACATACACGAGGACATGTGGAGACGTTAATGATAATTTAATAGTAAAAAAAACAAAATAAATAAAACAGGATAACTCTATGAAATAGAAAAAATATATTAAAAAACAGTTATGGCAACCTTTATAAATGATCTACAGGGAGTCCTGACGGTGACGTTAAATCACCGTCTTTTCCAAAGTATCGGAGATCCAGTAACAGTTTTGGTAAGTGTGGTAACGGCGTGGTGGTGAAACATGGCATGGGGTAGCCGCGCCTCTAGTCGTCAGCGCTATCGCAGGGTGTAGTTCAGCCACAGCATGGTCCACACGGTCCATGACCATCTCTGCATGTCTATCTATTTGTACAATATGATCAAATTTAAATCTGAATGCAGCTAAGATTGTGTACGTTATCTTTGGGAAAGCTGTATTTTCCCCTTCTATTATTGAAATTGCTTGCTATAATTATAAACGCAGGGCAGACGGTTAGCTTGCAAATTTTGTTTTCAAAATAAAAGTAAAAGAAGGAAGATCCATTTTCACCACTGCTTCTGCCTATAAAGTAGAATCGACTTTGCTGCAATTTCTTGGATTTTTTCTACATCAATTCTGGTATTGGTTGTCTGAGAAATAGCTGTTGAGTTGATTAACATGCAATTGCTTTACTCAAATATGGGTTAACAAGTCTAGATTTGTGTGTTATTGTTGACAGTTTGAACCTGGTTTAAAAGAAGTAGAAGTAGCCATTAGCTGATATACATCAAATCTAATACTGTTTGAAATCAATGCAATATTTTATTCAATAATTGCCTAAGAGTGCGCTCATTTTATAAGCTTCGGATGCTTTAGAATTTTTGTCAATGATTAGACAGAGATGCCATATTTATTGCTTTTGCAGTTTCACAATGGGTACAAACTTAATCTTCGCTTTGCTCAATTTCTTTTCTGGACAGGGAGTTATACTATTTCAGAATACTTCTGTATTTTAGGGACTATTATATTACTGCCTATAGTAGAAAAATACCACTATACTGATTCTATTTAATGGTATACATCTTAAAGACTTAACCATACCAGAGTTGAGCTAACTTTACTAGTGGTGTGCAGCTGCTGATTATATATGCACCTTTCTGTATTTCAGTTTTGTCTGGTCTGTTCATTGACAGTTGTTGAAGTTACATATGTTAATTTCGTACTAGAAGATACTTCAATACTTGAAGCAGTGATTGGTTTTGTAGTATAGTGTACTTTTGGTTGGTAGATTTAGAACCAAATGTGTGGACAATTCCTTTAGTTATCATCTCCAACTCGGTTGTGTTATGTAGAGCTCGCCCATGGAGCATGCGTGTAGAGGTAATGTTTGATGGTATTCTGTTTTTTCCTCCTCCCCTCCCCTTCAAATATACATACCTTTCCTTTCACAGAATTTATTATTATCATTTCTTTTCACAGATTTTTAAATTCTAAATTCACCTGTCGCGTTGATGTATTATCAAATATTGATATTGGTGCAAGAATAATGCTGATAAATGTTGATGTTATGTTGATATCATACATATTGATTTTATTGACATGTATATGTGTTGTCTGAACTAAATGTCATTCAGATGGGTATATAAATGTACCCTTGACAATAGGTAATAATCTTGATGTGGACAAAATCTGTTAAAGGATTTGAACGTTAAATCTGACTTAAGCAACCTTACAACACATAGATAATTCATCTGTCATCCATAGAATCTGTCATCCATAGATGCAGTAATCTGATACATTATACATGTATTTGCAGGGACCCCGATGAGACCGCCAGGACCTCCGATGGCACGGCCCATCTTGCCGCGGGAGCGGTCGGCCTCCGAACGAGTCCTGGAGTACCTGATTGGTGATGGGCCACAGAACCGGTACGCACTCGTCTGTAAACAGTGCTTCTCCCACAACGGGATGGCCTACAAAGAGGAGTTTGACTATCTCAGTAAGTACCCTTGTGTTTTAAATACCAGAAATGAAAAGGCCACCAGTCTTGAGACTGCTGCGATCGGCAGATTGGATCAGGAGATACTAAATATGTTTGATCTTCCGCTGATTGGGGTTACAACCACTGATAAGACACACCCTGACTGGTACCTTGTCCCTGGGTAACCACCACTGATAAGACACACCCTGACTGGTACCTTGTCCCCGGGTAACCACCACTGATAAGACACACCCTGACTGGTACCTTGTCCCCGGGTAACCACCACTGATAAGACACACCCTGACTGGTACCTTGTCCCTGGGTAACCACCACTGATAAGACACACCCTGACTGGTACCTTGTCCCCGGGTAACCACCACTGATAAGACACACCCTGACTGGTACCTTGTCCCCGGGTAACCACCACTGATAAGACACACCCTGACTGGTACCTTGTCCCTGGGTAACCACCACTGATAAGACACACCCTGACTGGTACCTTGTCCCTGGGTAACCACCACTGATAAGACACACCCTCACTGGTACCTTGTCACTGGGTAACTACCACTTCCAGTGACAAGTTTGTACCCTTCTATCACCCGTTATCAGTGCAGGCCGCCGCAACAAGCTCCAGTCCCGCCTATACCTTATATCAAACAAAGATTGTGAAGGTATATTGATTCTGGGTTAACTTACCGTCATGTAATATTGTAAATATGATGATTACCAATTGCCTATGTTGTACATGTATGCCCCAGTGGATATACCGGTACTATAAAACAATAACCACATGTTCATTGTAATGTTACATCTACAACCTGAATTATCGCCTCGATATATTCTTACTAACATACAGTCATAATGACTTGCAGATTTCCGCTGCTGCTACTGCTTCACGTTTAACAAGGCGCGGAAACAGCGTCCTAACGCGCCCAAACTGGACACCCCGCCGTCATCACACCGCCAACTCGACCTCAACCAAGGTAACTCTACTCTCTCTTCAAGTACTTGTAGCAATGACAATGTTTTTGCCAGTGGCGAATATATATGGGAATAATTTAGCTTGGATGATATTTTTATGCAATATAAAGAATGTTTTTGCTAGTGGGGAATATATGGTAATAATTTCAGTTTGAATGATATTTTTATGCAATCGTAACAATGTTTTTGGCAGTGGTAATAATAAAGGGATAAATATTAGATTTCAGTTCAAATAATATTTCCATTCCAATAACCAGGTAACTGGCTTCAAGGATCTTGAGTTTAAAGCAGTTTAAGTTTCAGTAACTTGATTTTCATTATTTTAGAACCAGAGAGTGGCACGGATGTCGAACCGGAGTCTGACGAGGCGCCGGCTACAAGCAAGAAGGACAAGTGAGGGACGGCTACAGGCAAAGCAGCCACACCACTTGTAGACCTTGGCTGTATACACTGTCTAATTGGATTAAACAGTAAATCCTGGTCGAAATACGCAGATTGATCTCTCAACACCAAAGCAAATCGGAGTACCTAATCCAGGGTTATTCCTTGAAAATTGTAAATGCTTTAAATTATCAGACCCCTATCCTTTTTAAAGGGGTTCTGGATTCAAGATCTCTAGACAACAGGATAAACAAGTTGTGTTTAGTGTTTATGGAATGGAGCCAACATGGTATCAATGGACATGGTTGGCAACATAGAAGTGATGGGGGTATAGAACTGATAACTCCCATGTTTTGCCCTTCCTGATGTAAAAACTGATGAGATTACGTAGATATTTATCTGGTGCACACGAATGGAACTTTAGATTCATCTCATAAAAAAAAAGTAGTTGACCAAACAAAGGTAGTGACTTTGTGAATTTTCTACAGCAGATGTAAAATATTGAGCTCGAACCGGTAGAAATGAAGTTGGTTGTCTTGAAGTATGTTTTGATAATATCCTCATGTATAGAACCTATTTTGTAGCTTTCGAAGGGGTTGTCAATTAGCTGAAATAGTTGGTATTCAAACAAATTCTCGCGGTGCATAAAAGGATACAGAGATGTTCAGTTTTCAGCAACATGATGTAAGCTTTGTTTTTGAGGACCACAGCAGACTCGGCCCATAGCTCAATGGTATAGATTACACACACACATATTGGGCAGATAAAGAATGCTGGAGGGAAAAACGTGAATAGTATTAGACAAATAGTTTCACAGCGAATCTGATAACGGCCGGTGTAAGCATGTAAGTGCAATGATAACATAGCCTAGAAATTGTTCTATCTAGGCTAACTTTCGGTACGGAAAATGAGCCAATTTCAACTGAGAAGTTTACATAATTTCATTGAACGTGTCTAAATCTTTAGTTGTGCAGATATTAATTGACGAGCTAAGCTCAGCTTGAATGTGCCATTTAGCGTGTATTACTAGGAGATTTGGCACTGCGACTGTTCATACTCTTCTGTTATTAGTCAATCGGTGAAGGTGAAGATTGAATCGATTTTTTTCCCTTTGATATTTGGTTCGGGGTAAATACCATAAACCCAATATATTTATTGTAATTCAAGTTGAGTCATGGAACATTCTTGTCTATAGACGTTTAACAAGTCAGGTTTAACTGACTTTTCTGCCAAGTCATCATTCATTCTACAGCCCCCACCCGCCCTATACCTGACTAATTTGAGTTACCTGCCGGCTTTCTGATGGAGTGTATATTATAGTGAGTTCTGTTAAACCCGGGTGCTTTTGATGGTTGCTTTTTGAGTGGTGTATGGTCATGTAAAAAGTAGGATCATAGACAATTGATATTACAAGACGTTTATATTATCAGCATACTCTATTGAAGGCGGGTATTTTTGAATCAAAATATATGTTGTACTTTGCAATATGATTCATGGGCAAGACACCAAAAAGACAACACACAGTTAGGTGTCACTTCTACCCCCTTGTGTTATAAGTGGAAGACTTCATCACATGAATATCAGAAAGGTTTTGTGCTGCGTGATCTCGGTGATGAACACTGTGTGCATCGGTTATGACTGATAGAATAGTAAACGTGTCGTTGGATCAAACTATAGCCTAGGTTGTGAGCTGGCGGAGTAGTACATAAAAACTCATTTTACAGACACTTATAACGGCTACAGATGCTTTCTCGCTGTGTCCAGCTCATCATGATTTCATATTATCAGTAGTAGACACATAGCAAATGTAGTTAAGTCTACACAGTTCAGGGCTCAATAGTTAAAACATAATCTGAATAGCTTCCATTGTGATGTCATTGCCACTAATAAGTTATCGGTGATGCCAGGATGATGTTTCTGCTGCTAGACGTTATCTGTTATATCCGAGATGTCGATAAGTTGATATCTTAAGATATTTCCAATCCTGATCAAGGAAATTATCTAGCAAAGCAAGGAAGAGTCACTTTTAAGGGGTACACCAAAATATTTGTCCAAATGTACACCAAAATATTTGTCCAAATGTAATAGCTTACTGCAAACTGTGATCCCAAATATATATGGTATATTTATGATATTGTGTAAATCGTCCACCTTTCGGGGGGAGTTTGGTGCCATTGCAGATCAGTTTGATGGTAGTCTTGTGGAGTGTACATATATTATATAGGAACAGAGGCCTTTAAATTATTCGTATAATCCATGTTATGGAGAATTACCTATCTATAACAAGCCTTCCATTTCATTTAACATTTTTTTAGCATGCTTTGTGTATTGCAAACCTACATTTGCTTGTTTTGTTATCGACCAATATACCCATGTTCACAATTTTTGGTTTAAAATTGAATTTATTTTCTGTGGTTGGATTATCTTGAGATTAGCCAAGGTGCTTACATCATTCATAAGCTAAGGCCTGGGAGAAAGTGGCCTAGTTTCCCATTTACTTCCGAAATCCCTGATTGTCACTGTGCTTAAGTACATCTTTAAAAGGGGAACCTCTCCATAGTGCCTTATAACGTTGTCACTAGCATGGTATGGTTTATTCACTAGCATGATATGGTTTATTCCACCGTTTAATGAAATTCACATTGTAACAAATTTATTCCCCGCATGGACTGCCTGTTTAAGCGAGCATGTTTCAGGTTTGAAAGTCGGGGATAAAAAGTAATCGACTATCAAAGGTGACTGTCATTCGCTACGTGCCAAATAAATAGGATTGGCTCAAAATTACCGTTATATATATATAAATAATGTCTATTGGACTAAATAGTCGGTGTATATAGTAACACAGGTTTGTACGTGAAACTCCCATGATGTAAAATAAAACTGTAAAAAAACACATTCATGTTAATGTTTTATCTTTAATAGGACTTGTCAGTTATGCTTGGTCTCTCAGATGTGTATATATTATAATTTAAATTATCATTTACTAATTAATCAAATGACGCGACATATCTTAATTTCAATGCAGTAATAATAATTATGCTTATTTAACTTTTTACATACACGATTTAAGTCTTACAGCAGAGCTAAGTGTAAAGTGAACTTGGGCTATTGTTTTTTGTGAACCACTCTTTCTTATTTGACACAAGAATCTTCCACCAGTTGGACTTAGGAGAGAAGGTAGAGTTGTGATATCTAGACGATCTCCAATCCTACTCTCTCCAGAGAAGACAATGTCAGCTTGTAATAGAGGCCATGAATATGTGACATCACAACAGTTGTTATCACTGGTTTTAGATGACCTGCCTTTACTGAGGAAGTCGGCTAAAGATTCCACCGAATAGGAGACATAATTTGAATGGTTCGCATGTCCAAAGTGGTCAATGTCGTCATCGGATATTATCCGTGTTTCAAGTGGTGTGTCAGTAGGCCACTCAACGTTTGGCATTACAATGCGGTCAGGTTTTTCAGCAATGTCGGTTTCAGTGGAACACTTTTCCCGAAACCAATCCGGTATGTGAGCTTTACGCCGAGAACCCTTATCCACATACGCCCATGCAGTCAGCGTGCTCACCAGTACCTGCTGGTCGAGGCAAAGCGCAGCGGTCGTGTAGAATGAAGTCTCACCAACATAACTCAGCCCCATGTCAATGTGCCATGGTTCTGGTGGGGCTGTAGATTGTAGGGCTGCTGGGGGTTGGGTGGCAGAGATACTGTAGCGCTGTCCGGTGATGAACGTGTGACCGGACTGTCTGAGCCGAGTCATCTCCAGGAAGCCGGTCTGCCACGCCCGCTGCCGGGCCAGGGTGAAGAGGGTGACCACATCAGGCAGGTCCTCCAGTACTGGTCATGTGAGCAAACAGGAATAAGATCTGAGTGGAGGTCTTATTATCATTTTTTTTAATCCTTTTTGGACGTGTTTATTTGCAACAATCCATTTTGACGAGGGTTTAGATGATGCTTACAAACAATACCAATTTTGGTTTTCTGATTCAGAACAGGAACACAATAATTGTTTACAATGTAACTTATTAACTTTTATCTTACCCCGGTAATTTATTTTTCTTTAGTTGGTCTTTATTAAGGTTAAGAATAATCTTCCATGAAACACCTAGTCATGATTTCATTTTGATTTATTTTACTGGTCATTAACCAAGTTATTTACTATAAACTAATGATCGATTTGTCTCCAGTAAATAACCCCGGATAGTGCTTGATAAGTCATGTTAAACACCTACCAATTTTCCTGAAGTCTCTATCACCTATCCCAGATAGACACAGGTTGGCATCTCGTAGGTTCTCTGCTATTTTGATGGGTGCCAATTTGACTGCCTTGATCAATCTAAAATGAATTTAGAGAAAACATTTATTTTGAAAAATGAAAATAGTAGAGTAACCGTTCCTGTTTTCTAAAATCAGGTCATCATACTATAGGTATTGATTTAAAAAATAAGTAACTGTTACTGTTTTCTAAAAGAACACCAGTTACTTGACTTACCGGCTGAGGTTGACAATCTGTCTAGCAACAGATGCCATGACGAATGTCTGTTGGCCTAACCACACACGAGTTAGCCTACTCAGGCTCCTGACAGCTACAGATGTACAATTGACACCTAAAGCAAGAGAAACATTATAGGCATATATAACTATATAATTCATATTATAAGGTCGATTTTCCTTTTTAATTAACCAATTTTCTATTAGGAAGTGTTTAGTAGTAAAAACCGCAAACATTTCATGAATTGTTTTAAAAGTAAAACGTGTGGTCGGTCGAGATACCTAAACTAAAGGCTGAGCACAATATAATATTGCGTTATTGCCCTGAGGCCTGACCATAGACACTAATACATAGGGGAGACCGGGGTACAGTGAGACACGGGGCACAGTGAGACAGAAGGCCTGGGGCCTCTGGATTTAGGGTAATTCTCTCCCTGCACGGAATCGCCATTTTTACCTGCGTTCCGGATGTTATCCGGGCGTAGCCTTACCAGCAAGTAGAATCAAAGGAAGAGGTCGGGAACAAGCCAAACATGGCGTTCAATTTGAAAACGAGGTTGAAGCTTATCTGGCGGCCTTCGTCCTATTGTTAAGCATTACGGGCGATCTAAAATGGCCTAAAACTAATTATTTATGGCTCCCTGACCCTAAATATTTTAGCCGAGGGGGCTTTGGAATGATATTTGTAAGTAATCCACTTTATAGGGCCTAAAATGGCGAATTTTCCGAGATATTTGCAGTTGAATGTAGGGTGGGCGATAATACAGTTCCGGTGGCACCAAAACAAATCCGATTCTGTTAATATAATATCAATTTTAAACTAGTAAGGGTGTGTACTGACCTGAATTAGCAATATACTAACATATTCTTCTTAATTACAATGAACAATAGTGTTATTTACTAGAATGAGAGACTATGATTCCCCGTCGACTCAGACGCCACTGCCTTAGTCTCGTTCTGATTATGGCAAAAACTGTAAAAGCTGCGTCATGCAGTGAGCTGGTCCCCGACGTTCTAACCTGTACTACGGGTAGCGCTGCGTAAGCACCACGCCGATCACAGCGCCCCCCTTGTGTGCAGGGAGAGATATTATAAAATTAGCTACAAATAACATATCCAAAAAAAAATTGGCGAAAATTTGAGTACCACAAGTAGGTGTTCTATCATTTAGGCCTTTATTTTTGCAAAAAGCAAATTTCTCATATTTTACGACGAAGCAGGTTGCCATGGTAACCAAAAGGAATTTTCGTAAATCATCCCATAATTTTGAAGAGCACTAATATACTTTACAAAATTATCTTTTTGGATAAATCTAATATGGACCCATAATTTTTCTACATTTAATTGTTGATAACGTGGGAGGATGGGGAACAGTGAGACAGCCATAGGAATATCATAGATTACAGTGAAATGCCTGTGTCACGGGGCACAGTGAGACAGCTAACATAGCATGGACATTTCGAGAGCTAGAAACCTTATGAAGCTTTGAAGTGACTAACTATCAAAAAGTGCTATTCTTTAGTACCGGTATAAAGGTTAAAATATATGGTTAGAGTTAGATTTTTCATATATTCACCTATTTACATGATCTTTCATGGATTGCCGTAATACTGTCTCACTGTGCCCCACCTAGCATCTCACTGTGCCCCCTGATTTTTCATAGTGCTGTAATAGTGGGGCACAGTGAGACAATATTTTATTTTGTCTATAGGCCGAACACCATTGAACTCCAAAATAAGGGAAAATCATACACTTTTGAATGTTGACATATAAATGTTTATCCAATTCCCTATGGGGAAAATAAGCTCCTCTGTCTCACTGTACCCCGGTCTCCTCTATCAATAAAGGCCCTATGTTGTTTGAATTATTGTTTATACATTGTAGACTACTGTCGCTGTGCAGTAGCCCAAGAACACAGCATACAAGATATTGTCAGGAGGTACCGACACCATGTACAGATCAAACAGAATGTAAAGAATATCAAGGATCACGTATATCTATTTAGATATTCCACTAAATGTTACAACACACAACTTCCTTGCAGAAGGACCTCTGGCCTACCTGGAATTGGCAAAACACGCACCTGCTACAACTTCAAGTTATAAATGCTCTGTGTTTCCGATTCTTGACACTAGGGGGCCAAAATTCATTTCGCGCCATGCGTTTTAGCCCAAGGGGTTCTCAGAAACAGCAGAATTTATTCTCGGTACCCTGGTAGTGCCCTAGAAATGAGGGGGGGGGGGGGGGGATTGCATGCACTATTTTAGGATATACAAAATGTACCCCAAGCCCTCGTCATTTTGCACTGCTTGCCCTCTAGCTAACTGAAAGGCAGCTCAGACAGTACGGTATGAACACCAACCATAAGCTAAATTGACTCCCAATCATTAGGGAGTCTTAGAATAAGAGTACCCAAGTAACATGCCCGGCTAGGGCCCAGTTGGGTTTGCCTTGGGCAACCTTGGGCTGGACTGGGCTGCGTTTTGGGCTGGGCAAATCCATGGGCTTCAGTGGGGCCCCAGTTGGGCTAAGTGAATTTTACAACATGCTTTGTAAATATCCAAAATATCTTGAATCATACTCTCCATTAAAAAGATTCCAAGAATAAACATGTTATAGTCACTTTTGGGTAGGAAATGTATGATTGGGCTTTAGGTGGGCTTAGACTGGGCTAATTTTCATTTCCAAAAATGCTTTATGGTAGTCCCTAACAATGTGAATCAAACTCTCCTTTTAAAATAAAATAAAAATGAAATTTTATAATGATGATTTTGCTGGAAAATCATAGTTGGGCTTTCTGTGGGCTTGACATGGGCTTCCCAGCAAGTAGTTTAGAGCATTGACACTAGAGGACTATGTGGTTCTAAGCATTGACACTAGATGGCCTCTCTATACCATGTAGAGAGAATTCCTCCAATTCAAGATAACTTCTTCATAGATACAATAAAGCCAAAATGTGTCATGTAGTTAATACATGTATGTGAATGAAGGTATTTTAATGCAGTTTGATAATATATGGAAGTTTCCATTTTAATGTGTAAAACAAAGTAGAAAATGAAGTATTCACCGGGAGACCCCTATAATGTGGTTAAAAATTAACTATAAGGCATGGACCCACATAACCTGAAGGCATCAGCTGCAGATTTGATGGCTAAGATGAAATTTGCTGACTTAAACTTGATGAATACATTTTCTATTTTCTGTGTAGAAAATGCATGACTTGAAGGGCTTCCGGTAGGGATACCAGAATCCTACCTTGGGCCAGCCCAACCTGTGCCCACCTCAAGCCCAGCTATATATTAGTCATGAAATAAATGTAAGGGAATGTATTAATTAAAATTGATTACTGGACTGCCCTATTATGCAAGTTGTAACCCTAAAATATTAAAGTGGGGCCCATTCGGGGCCCTGGCGGGGCCCAGTTTGGGCTAGCCCACTTGGGCCCGGTCTGGCGCCCAGTGCCCGTTCTCGCAGGGCCCCAGTCAGGAAATACAGGTGGGGCCCAGTTTGCAGCCCAATCTGGGCCCAACTGGGGCCCAGTTTGGTTTGCTACTTGGGTAATGCATTATAGAGTTATTTTAGAGTCCTGCTGATGCGAAGGAGTCATGTCATTCTGATAACAGCTCATGTAGTTGTGTGTGCCTCGTAGACAGTCACAGTGATTCTACTTCTTTTCTGTGTGTACAGAAAGCATAAATAAAGAAGACAACAAAATTGATAATTTTTTAATTTTGTGATTAAACAAATTATTTATTTCTCAATAAAATAGTGCTACAAATACATCCACTATTATTTATATATATATATATATATATATATATATATATATATATATATATATATATATATATATATATATATATATATGTATATATATGTATATATTTGTATATATATATATATATATATATATATATATATATATATTTTATGTATATATTAATTTTTGTTTTTGGTGAAGCATCCATATCTTTCTTTCATGACTTTCTTGTCCAGTAACATATTTATTCAAATCATGTTGTATAAAAGCAATCTGATCTGAACTTGATAATTACACATGTCAAACTGGTTCTGACAATAGGTGGCAGCACTATACCAATTTGACAGTTTGATCCTTCTCCCAGCATTGCAATGCTTTTTTTTCTGAGTTTGATGCTTCATTTTATTAAGGGAGTGCTCTTTTTTTAACAACAGGGGGGGGGGCAGTGAGATTTCGCGCGGAGCGCGTGAAATTTTTTAAACCCCCCTCCCCGAGAGGGTTCGACATTTTTTACCCCCCCCCCCGGGCAGGCCGAAAATCGCACGCGCGTTCGCGCCCCTTTGTAGCATAGTAACACGCGGGCTTTTTCCCTCAAAACAGGTTGAATTTTTTTGACCCCCCCCAAAGAGGGGTCTAAATTTTTTACCCCCCCCCCCGGTCAAGGAGTCCAAATTTTTTACCCCCCCCCCCAAATCCACCCCCCCCCCTGTTGTTAAAAAATGAGCACTCCCTTAAAACTATGCAAATCCAGTAAACTGTTAATAGATGTAAGACCATTCAATTGATTTTTTTTCATGAAATGAATAATTTGACCTATTGATGACTTAATATATAGAATTTCACCTCAATGCAGCTATTGACAACATTTCTGTGGGTAATAGAATTACTTATATACCTGTAGGTATATCACATACAATATGCTTTAAGTTTCCTGTGGTCTAAGTTGCACTCGCTTAGACTCATAGTAGAAACTAATGATGAAAATGAGGAGGTATTGTGCAAACGATGCAATGGCTAAAACTATATTGATTTGAGTTGAGTTTGAGTATTTTATTGCATGCATCGATTTTCATCATTTTAACGTGCAATAGTGGGCCGACAGCACCCTCGGTTAAGTATGATATACAAGCAACATTACATGTAGCACTTAATAGTAATAAATGAATCCAACATGAGTGATATTATAGTTGAGTATCCTACACAGGGATACCGATTAAACACAATATGAGCATATGATATTGCTAGTCATGCACTTCTGACATTAGCGGTTGGCATAGTTTGTCTCAGTTGGCTATATTATACATATGATATGTCTAAATCTAGCATAGAACACTTACAGTGTTGTTAACTGGTATAAACAGACAAACAAACAGTACAGCAGTAGAATATAATTGATAACTGATGGTGGTTGTATACACATGCAAATCGGCCCCATGATTTCCAATTGTAAAGATAAATGGTGGTCCGTTTACTAACAGACTATTATATGGGGTACTTTACATACCTATACTTACATAGAGTTTTACAGTTGATTGATAAATCTTACATCTAGTAAACCAAAACCCCTTCTGACATCATCTAATTCGCCTTCAATTCACCTTAATGGGAGTCAGTTTACATCTGACTGTTGGTTGATCTAGTTCTTGTACACAGTTCTACATGAAGGGATTATCTCTGACATTCAGGGATGATGTACATATACACACTCCATCAATTCAGATTCAGACAACATGGTATTCAGTAACTGTCAATGATCAATGACTGTGATTTTCTACTATTTAGTGTTTATATTAGTGAGAGTGCAAATGTGGTAACTACTACCAGGTCCCCTTGTCTGAGGTATCAGTCCAGGGTCCTCTGGCATAGAGTGTCTGAGGTATCAGTCCACTTGGCTAGTATAGTTTTAGTTTTACAGGAACTTGTGTTGTTCTGATCGTAGACAAGTGCGTCCATTAGTCTGAGGTATCAGTCCTAATTAGACCAACACTGTTCTAGGCTTCCTCTCTTTAATGAGATTTTTAAATATGTCTAGTTTTGGTGCCTTTTGCACGTCAGGGTCTAGACCATCCCATTCCCAGATTGCTCTGGCCCTTGGGCATTTGCTGAGAGTCTTGTATATAAATGCACGACCCGGTATTTTGATTTTATTATCATTTCTCGTGCGCCTGTTTTCAGGGTCTACCTGCACGCCACAAATTTTAGATAATTTATAAGCAATACAGAGCAGTTGTCTGAACCTTTATGAGTCTTAGTCATAAATATTAGGATGATGGTACTATGCTTACCTCCAGGTATGTTTAATATGATAGCCTTTACCAAGGATTAAGTTAGACACCCTCTACAACCCTACATTCTACTATATTCTTTACTAATTAAAGATATTAATGAGTTAATTACCTTCAGAAAGGGGTAAATTGGTAGCAAATCATAAGTATATCTTGTGATTTCACATGGCCAAATCACATGTTTGAATCACATGGCTGACAGCGGTCTGGCAGGTCACAGAATCATGAATTATACTTAAGATTCATACACGTTGAACTGGCTCGGATGAACCAGTGGACTAACGAGTTTTGTTTCCAGGATATATAATATGCTTGTTAACTAACACACTTTTATTAGCTGCATATAGTATGGTGATTCCTGCCATTTGAGTGGCTATACATGCGTACCCAGATTTCTGACCGCGTCACCGTCTCAATTTTTAGCCAGAGGGCAGTGTCCCCATGTCGATTTCCATCTCAAACATTCTACTCTATTTTCCTGTGTCTGTCGATTTTTAAAGGGGCTGTGTCGCCCGTGTCAAATGTGTTGAAGTTTAACCCATGTATAGTCACATTTGAGACTGATCATTGTTCCTTTTCTTTAACCCTAATCTCACTGGAAGAGATAGACCTGCAGATGCATCTATAGAACAGTCTCATTACACACAACATCATCTTGATCAGTAAATACACAAGGGTCAGACACAGGAAAGCCAGGGGAATCAGGGTATCTAAGCACCAGTACTGGTAGGTTGGCATATCTACGGCTGAGGATCTGAGATGGTCAGTCCCATACTTGATTACATGCTCTAACCAGTAGCTTACAGTCTGTCTTGGTGTCATTCCCCTGTCCTTGAAGATGGCTGAAAACCTCCTCATGTTTCCCCTGTACATAGAGTTGTTAAGAACCTTCCTCACAGCTGATGCTAAATCACCTGCCACCATGGTGGGGAGGTCCAGCTGCACCCCCATGTCCTTCACCACCATGCGTCCTGCATTATACATTTGATCTGCCTCCAGAGGGATTCCCACCATTGGCACCCCATGGTACAATGCCTCAAACTGACCATTGGTTCCACAGTGAGTCACAAAGACCTTCACATTTGGATGTCCCAGTAAATCATTCTGTGGGATCCAGTCCATCAGTTTGATATTAGACGATGTATCCTTCAGTGGTGGTCCATTATAACTCCAAATCACCCTCTGTTCCAGTTTCTGGAGATCTTGATACATCATTTCTGTGATGGCCTTTGGGAAATTCCCAACCATGGAACCAAAAGAGACAATTATCAGCCCATCTGTAGCACCATCAGCAAATGTTTGTAGTTCTTGTGGTAGTTCCTTAGCTGGTCGGGTGTTAAGTCCACCAATGTTAACAGTGTGAGGAAGGCTAACCTGGGGGTAGTCCATGACAACATCATTCAGAAATAACCACATCTTTGTGCTTCTGACAATCTCATCTAATGCTACATAGGGTTTCTCAGGTGCATATTTAGCAACCACTGCATTACTGTTTCCAGAAAGTAGGATTGAGATCATTGATGGAGTGACCAGAGTTTTGATAAGATTCCCTACACGCTGAGGGTAGGTCATGTAATGGGTATACGAGGACTCAAAGGTATGTGGTATGAAAGATGGAAGGGCAGGTATCCCTGCTATGAACTTATCCAGTGGACTGTTCACAGCTACAATAGGCAAGTTGAGCTTGTAAGGGAGGACAAACATAAACTTCATAATTCCTAAGCCATTCATAACACACAGGTCAAACTTCAGACTTTTAAGTTCACTTGAGACTTTTTCATTTAACATAGCATCTAGTTCTTGGTCAAAATATTCCCCCATCTCTTTGATGATTCGGTTACTGGAAAAAAGAAGGGAGTCTATATTCGTCTGAAATTTTTTGTCCATTTTCTTCTTGAAATAACTTGCAGATTCCATATAGCACCCGAATGAAACACTGGTGGGGATAATGGTAACCCCAGCTTCCTCAAACTTTTTGACTCCTCTACAATCCTTGTTGACGATAGCATGTACCTCATGTCCATTCTCAATCAATACTGATGAGATCTGAAGAAAGAAAGGAAGGATCTACTGTGTGAGACTCAATTAGAACAGTTTTACTAAGTGTACACAATTATTCTGATTGCCATTACAACAAGTGACAATGTTTTTACGAATTCCATGTTCTGTTTCATAGTTCCTACATGTATACAGTGGGTGGGGGTCCAGAAAATGTCCATTTCACAAATTGAGTTATTTTTTTTAAATAATCATTTTAAATGAAGAGAATGTATTGGGATAACTACATAATTGCAAAAAGCCCAATGAGTACTAATAGAAAAAATCTGCATATTATTTATAATTTCATGATTTTTTCAGATTTTAGCTACTTTTCAGGGAAAAAATGACCAAAAATCGATGTCCCCTGGAAAAAATCTGATTTTAACGGAAATTTTCTCCCACAGATATTAGAATAACACTTTTTGCTTCATATGTGTTGCATACAAATGATACTTCTTCATAACCCCATTTATTTCAATATTTAAATTTTTTTTTTTTAAATATTTGTTTAAATTACAAAAATAGCAATTATTCTCAAAATCTCATATATCTTTTTAAACACTTGAATGTTTTGGAAAAATATTACACTAGATGGATGTTTCGTGCCATTAGGCATATCCCGGACACCTATACTCTTGGGCAGAATGATAAAAATTAAGACAATTGATCATTTTCTTGGTGAAATTAGAGCCCAAAGAAGGAATTGAAAATGACCTGTTTAAGCCAAATTTCTTGAAAAGGTTATTAATTATACAAATCCTGCATAAAATTACATATTACCTGCATTGGATAAGCGTATGTGTGAGCTCTACACTCCCATATCGATAGATTTTTTCTATTTTACATTTAACAAGCAAAATCAATTGTTTTCACTGGATGTTACGTTCACTAGATTGATGTTACGTTCACTAGATTTATTTAAACATTTTGAATAATATCAGCCTTAATGTCCTCAAAGGAGGAAGGGAAATATCCATGTGGTGCCTACATAGTACGTGCACCATATACAATAAGAATCGTAACTCGGTGCAATGTCTTTGTCTTTATAAATTAAGATATCAATTTATGTTACGTTCACTAGAATTATGTTACGTTCACTAGAATTATGTTACGTTCACTAGAATTATGTTACGTTCACTAGAATTATGTTTGGTTCCACGGAGACAGTAAATTGTCACGAAAATATGTCCTTTTTGGTTAATTTCTTTTGATAGGCCGCATGTATGTCTGTTTGACAAACCTATCAGCAAGGATGTATGTGGATGAATGCATGATTTATGTAATACTAAGAACTATCAAAACAACATGTCCTTTATTTTATGAAATGTTACGTTCACCAGATATATGAAAAAGTCAGAAATATACATAAATAATTAAAATATAGCCATAACACAAATTGTCCAAGTATATCTGAGCATTACAAATGACACTGACCTGTTTCCATCATTTTATCATAAACATATTTCATTCTAGAAACTATTTAATTTTTGTGTTACGTTCACTAGATGTTACGTTCACCAGATATATTGAAAACAACAGAATTTTGGTCTAATTGTCTTATTTTTCTTATATTAAACATCTGGGACATGCTGTGACTTTTTTTGCATAGGTATTATACCACATCCAACTGAAAACAATGCTATTATTGACTAATATTTCATTATAATTCCTCTATTTTTCTGCTATGTTACGTTCACTAGATCCCACTGAATACCTCTGAATAGTAAAATATACACAATTGAATGGCAGAAAATACAAAATATCTTCAGATATGTTAGAGCACTTTGTATACTTTCATCTGTGTTTTACAGCTAGTTCAATACTCTTCCATGTTAGCACTTTTCCCTATTTAAAAAGATTATAGGTTCGATTTAGACAGAAACCAACTGGCCCTCAATTGACTCTAGCTATCAAACTATCACAATGGGGAGTTAAAAATAGAGAAAGAGTGTACAGCACCCTGTTACATGGTAAGAAATGAGACATTTTTGCCCTAATTCAGTGAATCAAGTTCATAACTAAAATATGTCATCATATTTTTTCACTATTCTCATGTTTATGATAATATCTGGTGAACGTAACACAATTTTGTTTCATTAGTAATTGTATTTTTCAAACTTACATAGAAAAAAAAGTAAGAATCCTAGTATCACAAAATTTGGGAATGTGATGGTTCATTGCCTCCTTTATATATAGACAAATCTGCTACAACATTTGGGCAATTCAGAAATATTATTGTTTTTCACTGGAAATGGACATTTTCTGGACCCCCACCCATGTGTATTCTTATACGTATGTACATGTACTATAATAGCAGGTCTATACACAATAATATATGTGATATGTACTGGGAAAAGGGATGATAGTGTACTTTGTACTAAGGTCCCTTTTCACAGATCCTGTCACATATCAGGGGCAGATCCAGGATTTTGGAAAAGGGGGGCGGGAAATAGGGAATGTACTGGGGGTATTGGAAATTGTCACATTAAAATGTATAGAAAAACAGGGGGGGTGCATGCCGGGTCCGCCCCAAAGTGGGCGATTTCAATATTTGAGAAATTCTTACACTGACCATGTAATAAAACACTGTACTAACCTGTGCCATAGTCATAATGTGGCTTCCTGCTGGCATGGGGATGACAAGAACCCGTGCTCCTTGACTGACGTCCACCATTAAAGTCATCCAGATAACAAACAGGGAGATACCACACCCTCCACCAGTCACCCCGCTACTGGATATGTCCACCATGGTGCCGAATTATCTGTGAGAAGGAACTGACTGAAATCAGTGACTTGACAAAAAGCATATCCCCCTGTAGTCTGAAAAAGCATATTCCCCATAGTTTCAAAGCATACCCCCAGTAGTCTTAATGCTCTATTTGGGTTCTATCTCTAGATGGTGCCACAATCTCCTCAAATAAACTAATAAGGTCAATAGTCTTAACCATAAATGGGTTTGGTTGTATTTGTGTTATCAGTTTAACAAAAAATAAGAAACAAACAAACAAAAGGGGGTTCTGGAGCCCCCGATTTATAGCAGTGAGACTACAGGGGTATGGTTTCAGACTAAAGGGGATATACCTTTTAAGACTACGGGGGATATGCTATTTGTCAAGGCACTGATTACAGTTAGTCTCACCTAGTAATTATCTAGAATTACCTAAAATATATACCTTTTCTATTGCCCAAATCCAGCACCTGTAGTTTACATACTAAAGGATGACAAATGCACACAGTTACTATGCCACTATATAGACATACGTGCCTGTATGCACAACTTCCTGCTATGGGGAAATGTGCAGAATTTGATTCCAAACTCAACTTGCCCTAAACCAGAACGAAGAACCACGTTATCTTGTAAATGTACCATTTGATGTACCATTTGACCTGTTCTATTTCTGGGGAAAAAACGTTTGAATGCCAACATTCATGCTGGTATGTGATAATAACTGCATCACTCCACTGATGATCCAGGAAGTTGTCTAGTAACATGAATAGTATCCATATGTATATATATATATATATACCTTTTGAAATCTTACACATTACTAGTTAACTCCCTCAGGCAGCTTTGATTCACATATGACGCCATTAACTTAGATAACCAATAAGACAATATTATCGTATTATGAATGTGCATACCTCTGCTTGCAGCACCTAAAACGTGGAGAGGAAGATGAGCCTACAAATCGATGCAATGTTTGAGTGTGCAAGGTACCCCTATATCTAACAGAACACTGCAAACAGCACCAGCCATGTGGAACTAGGAAGTAATATATATGTATGAAGGGCACGGATATTTTAACTTACTATAGTATATGGTTCGCTTGGTAGGAATATGAGCTGAATGTGAATATATGGTAGTATAATTGCCATGTTCAACATAATAAGCACACACACCCTTTTTTGGCTGATTTTAATACTATAAGTAACTAAAAATATCTCCCTTTTTTACTCAAATTAAACTCTTAACTACTAAAGGCATTATGACCACCCATCAGGAGTGTAATCCCCATGTGGGTCACTGACGGGCGTCCAAGGCTGTGTCTGACGACCTTGGGCCAATGTTTTTGTCTCTGACTGGGTGCCAGCTCTGACCGGGTGCTAGCTCTGACCGGGTGCCAGCTCTGACCGGCCTGAATAAAAACGGGTTATTTAGGGCAGTTGATGATAAAAATGGACAACTAATGACTAGTTTAGAGCGTTATAACATCCATTAACCTTTTCAGACAAATTCTATCTACATCTGCCCTAAATAACCCGATTTTATTCAGGCCGGTCAGAGCGGGCACCCAGTCAGAGCTGGCACCTGGTCAGAGCTGGCACCCGGTCAGAGCTGGCACCCGGTCAGAGCTGGCACCCGGTCAGAGCTGGCACCCGGTCAGAGACAAAAACATTGGCCCAAGGACGTGAGACACAGCCCCATCCATTTTAGCGTGCTGTGTTCAGGTATGGGCCCACTTGGGCTAGCCTCAGACTGGTTTCTGCATGGGTTTCCGAATTTGGTCTCAGGTTCGGTTTAAGATGGGTTGCCTAATTTGGTGCATCACCTAAGATATTTTCTTGCAATTGTTCAATAAGACATCCCAGGCGCTGCTAATTCACCCTCCCAAGGACACAATCATACTCTCCCTATCCAATTTGGATAAGCATGAAGAAGGCTTATAATCTAGGGGTGTCGGAACAGGGGGGCAGGGGGGGGGGGGCAGGCGGGACATGCAATCCTAGACATGGAGGGGGGGTAGAGTATTATTTGCCCCCTCGCAAATTTTTGGGTATGCTAATGAATTATATTCATTACTCTATAGTTATATAAAGAAATAGCCACATAATTGACCTTAGAATACATCAAATCATGTCAACATTTTCAAAATGCTCCTTGAGGGCCATGGCCCCAGACCCCCTATAAAATGTTCAGCATGTCGCTATTGAGGCTCTCAGAATCGCACACCCTTCTGAACTTGCCCTGTTCAAACCTAACCTCAGCCCAAATCAGTCAGCCTGCTTTGAAACTGATCTGAGCCCAGAAAGGGCAGCCCAATTGGGTTTTGACCTCAGCCCAACCATTTGGCCAACTTGAAGCTCTATATAGTATGCCCAGACAACATATTATGATAAAATCAACAAACACACAAAATGTTGATCCTCTTTTATAGAGGATTGAATCGTAGTATTAGGAGAACATAATCATATAAATGATGTAAAACTCGTTAATTCTGCGCAATGAGGACCATACTCCCAGGGCCATACTTCAGCCTTACCTTTGGCCCAACATGAAACCCAGCTCAGTTTTGCCCAACTTCAAATAGCCAACCTGAACAAAATTGGCCGACTGCGAGCTTGTTACTAGGGCTGGAAATATAGGTAAATAAAATGAATAGCCTATCACAGGAATTAAAGATGTTAAGATGTCACTGTCCATGAGCCTGTGTTTACATACTCTTCACTTTGCTGTGCAAGCTACTAAATACCAATAAGGACGTCAATCATTCAGGAGATAATTCATTTCTCAAGAAAATGGTGCTGATGATAAATATGCTAATCTTTGTTTTTGGCATGGCATCTATATACCAGTATTTCTTTCATATCAGTGAAATATTTATATGCAAATCATTTTGCAAAGCAGCCATGCACACAGATATAGTTAATAGTGTTTAGGCGGTGAATGGGGAGGGGGGGGGAGTTGTTGATATATTTTATTATACAAGATATCTTGTCTGAAGTTTAAAAAAGTAAAAAACAACCTCGGGTTTGACTATTTGCATCAGCTCAAGCATATGTGGCTCTTCATGCATGTTGATTAACACAATTTCATTTGTTGCATATGTGGTAATTCTTGCCATATGAGACTGATCATTGTTCCTTTTCTTTAGCCCTAATCCCCTTGGAAGAGCCATACCTGCAGATACACCTGTAGAACTGTCTCATCAAACACAACATCATCTTGATCAGTAAGTACACAAGGGTCAGACACAGGAAAGCCAGGGGAATCAGGGTATCTAAGCACCAGTACTGGTAGGTTGGCATATCTACGGCTGAGGATCTGAGATGGTCAGTCCCATACTTGATTACATGCTCTAACCAGTAGCTTACAGTCTGTCTTGGTGTCATTCCCCTGTCCTTGAAGATGGCTGAAAACCTCCTCATGTTTCCCCTGTACATAGAGTTGTCAAGAACCTTCCTCACAGCTGATGCTAAATCACCTGCCACCATGGTGGGGAGGTCCAGCTGCACCCCCATGTCCTTCACCACCATGCGTCCTGCATTATACATCTGATCTGCCTCCAGAGGGATCCCCACCATTGGCACTCCATGGTACAATGCCTCAAACTGACCATTGGTTCCACAGTGAGTCACAAATACCTTCACATTTGGATGTCCCAGTAAATCATTCTGTGGGATCCAGTCCATCAGTTTGATATTAGACGATGTATCCATCAGTGGTGGTCCATTATAACTCCAGATCACCCTCTGTTTCAGTTTCTGGAGGTCTTGATACATCATTTCAGTGATGGCCCTTGGGAAATTCCCAACCATGGAACCAAAAGAGACAATTATCAACCCATCTGTAGCACCATCAGCAAATGTTTGCAGTTCTTGTGGTAGTTCCTTAGCTGGTCGGGTGTTAAGTCCACCAATATGAACAGTGTGAGGAAGACTAACCTGGGGGTAGTCTATTACAACATCATTCAGAAATAACCACATCTTTGTGCTTCTGACAATCTCATCTAATGCTACATAGGGTTTCTCAGGTGCATATTTAGTAACCACTGCATTACTGTTTCCAGGAAGGAGCATTGAGATCATTGTTGGAGTGACCAGAGCTTTTATGAGATTCACTACACGTTGTGGGTAGGTCATGTAATGGGTATACGTGGACTCAAGGGTATGTGGTATGAAAGATGGAAGGGCAGGTATCCCTGCTATGAACTTATTCAATGGACTGTTCACAGCTACAATAGGTAAGTTGAGCTTGTAAGGGACGACAAACATGAACTTCATAATTCCTAAGCCATTCATAACACACAGGTCAAACTTCAGGCTTCTAAGTTCACTTGAGACTTTTTCATTTAACATAGCATCTACCTCCTGATCAAAGTATTCCCCCATCTCTTTGATGATTGGGTTACTGGAAAAAAGAAGGGAATATATATTTGTCCGAAACTGTTTGTCCATTTTTTTCTTCAGATAACTTGCAGATTCCATGTAGCACCCAAATGCAACATTAATGGGAATAATAGTCACCCCAGCTTCTTCAAGTCTTTTTACTCCTCTACAATCCTTGTTGACGATAGCATGTACCTCATGTCCATTCTCAATCAATACTGATGAGATCTGAAGAAAGATAGGAAGGCTCTATTGGATGAGACTCAGGCTTTTCATTATTACTCATCATTGAGAAGAGTTTTACTAAGTGTACAAAATTATTCTGATTGCAATTATGACAAGTGTTTTTATGAATTCCATCTCATAGTTCCTACATGTATATGTATTCTTATACGTATGTACTATGATAGCAGGTCTATACACAATAATTATACTACAGGTGTAGACCTCAGGGTAGGCTGTGTACATCGTTCTTCATGAGATGGACCTGGGTCATATCACACAAGGACAAAGGAAGTGGGGGACAAGTGAGTGGGCGATTTCAATATTTGAGAAATTCTCACAGTGACCAAAATAGACAAGTCTTCATGAGTTTTGGTCTATTGACAGGGTTATTTCATGCATCGATGTTGGGCTGTATTTCACAAGGCCGTAAGCCAAATGAAATTTGGCCCCAGGGTCAACAAGTGAAAAAACCCTGTCAACAGACCAAAACAAGTGCTCCTTTGTGTTTATTTTTTTATATTTTTTTATTCAAATTGATAAATCATTTGCTAGAAATAGCATTTTTCTACGCCATACAAATGTAAACAAACCATCATTTTGATGACATCATAGGGCCGTGAAATAGGAGCATGGGTTATTTTACGGGGAGTGTTAAATATGGCAATTTTTAGTTAAACCCACAGATCTTACTGCACGTCCAGTAACAGTCAGAGTGCAGTCAGGACAGGTACTCAGCTCTATACAGTCAACTCCCTCTAATGTGGCCACCCTTGGGACTATGAAAAAGTGGCCGCATTGGTGGGGTGACTGCATTGGAGAGAGTAATTTTCTATACATTGTAGTATGTTTGGGACTATGAAAAGTGTCTGTATTAGAGGGATTGGCTGCACTGGAGGGGTGGCCGTAAAGAGGGAGTTGACTGTATATAGGGGTGCTGGACCTTAAGTCAATAGGGTTGCCGTATTCCATGAAAAATAAAACACTGTACTAACCTGCATCATAGTCATAATATGGCTTCCTGCTGGCATGGGGATGACAAGAATCCGTGCTCCCTGACTGACGTCAACCATTAAAGTCATCCAGATAACAAACAGGAAGATACCACACCCTCCACCACTCACCCCGCCACTGGACACGTCCACCATGGTGATGTACTATCTGCATGAAGGAACTGACTGAAATCAGGGCCTTGTCAAAAGCATATCACCCAGTAGTCTTATAAAGCGTATCCTGCATAGTCTCAAAGCATACCCCTGTAGTCTCACTGCTCTATTTGGGTTTGATCCCTCTAAAATGTTTGAACCAATATTGAATCCTTCAAAATCCATTATAACTACAATGCGCAATGTATAATAAGTGTATGGCAAGGGACAGTATTATTAGGGTTGTTGTTTGTTGTAGTTATAATGGATCTTGAAGGATACAATATTGGTGATAACGATATACTATCTGTGACGTTGGAATTGCCAGGTCCAATGGCCAAGAGTGCCTTGCCCAACAGACTAATAAGGTGAATAGTCTTAACCATGAATGTACTTGTGTTATCAATTTAACAAAGAAGAAGAAAGAAAGAAAAAAATGGGGTTAGGGAGCCACAATTTAGAGCAGCTATACTACCCTGTCTATTGCCAGAGATTGTTTCCCCATCTAGAGCTAGTAGAGTGATGGATCAGTGGGACTATGAAGGATATGCTTTGAGACTTCGGGGGATATTCTTTTTACGACTATGGGATATGCTTTTTTCAAGCCACTGATTTCAGTTAGTCCCGACTCCCGACATGTGTATGATCTATAACTGCCTGAAATATATACTTTTCTTTTGCCAAAATCCAGCACTTATGTACTCAACATGCAAAAGGATGAATAATTTACACAGCTACTATACAGACATATGTGCCTGTATAAAACTAACTGCATGCTATGGGGAAATGTGCATAAGTTGATTCCAAATAAAAATTGCCCTAAACCAGAACAAAATATAAAATGATCTTTGTATATTATGTACCATTTGTCCTAGTTCAAACACATAGAAATTCTATTTTGTTGGAAAAAATCAGTCAAATACTGCCATTCATGCTGGTATGTGGTACAACTGCGTCATTGGCTTAGAGTATATCACTCCCCTGATGATCCAGTTAGTTCTATCGTGACATGAATAGTACCCATATGTATAGACCTTTTCAAACCTTACACATTTATAGTTAACTCCTTCAGGCAGAAACCAGCCTTGATTCGCATATGACCCTATCAACCTACATCAACCATAAGACAATAATATCCCATTATAAATGTGCATACCTCTGCTTGCCGCACCTCAAACCATGGAGAGGTAGTTGAGCAAACCTACTTATGCAATGTTTCAGTGTGCAAGGTACCCCTGTATCTATCAGGACACTGCTTACAACACCAGCCATGTGGAACTGGGATCTAATATACATGTATGTAGGGCACCTATATTCTAACTTACTATATATGGTTAGCTTGGTAGGCACATGAACTGACATACTCGTATACATTAAGTAGTATAATTAATGTACATAAATAGGCAAACCTTATGTTGTATGTATATATATATATATATATATATATATATATATATATATATATATATATATATATATATATATATGTGTGTATATATATATATATATATATATATATATGAAGAGTTTGTTTCCAAAACGCAATAAGCGCCAAAATACAAAATCGGGAGAAAACAGGTCAGGGGTATTGTGTAGGGTAAATAGAAAAAAAATTGTGAAAAAAAAATTGAAAAAGTATATTTATTTAGTAGATAGGGCCTGTCAAAAATTCAGTTTTTTTGCAAAACGCAATAAGTCCAAAAGCAGTTTTTTTGCAAAACGCAATAAATCCACCTCACCAAAGATTGTTTTTGTATGCAGGACTGTTTATTCTTTTATGTTTACGGTCTTTATTGAATACAATCTTGGTCTATATTGTTAATAGCATTATTTGAAAATAAAAAACAACTTTATTTAGAAGGCATTTGAAATTATGGACACAAAAACCATGTTTTATGATTTTTGTGGATTTATTGCGTTTTGCAAAAAAACTGCTTTTGGATTTATTGCGTTTTGCAAAAAAACTAAATTGAGCAAATTAAATCCTATTTCTAAATCAAGGAAAAATGATGCAAGGATTTTGAAAAGCTACTTGTTTGTGTTTCATGTATGTCCCACTATACCAAGAAAAAATAATATTGAAATAAAAATTGCCATTACTGATTTTATGGACATATGCAGAAAAACTGATTTTGGATTTATTGCGTTTTGCAAAAAAACTGAAAATTGAAATTAAATCATCCTTTTTCTCCTAGAAAAAAAATCCAAGGATTTCAAAAATTGATTTCTAGGTATTTTATCTTTGGAACATCAATCATTAGTTATTAAAGAAAAATGCTTTCTATTCACCAATTTGTCAAAATCAAAAATACACTATTATCTCAAAACTCACAAAATGGAATTGTTGCGTTTTGCAACGAAACTCTTCATATATATATATTGTAAGGAAATTAAGGGCATCGGATAGAGAACACGACAGCTGACCATGTAGGGTATTCCAAGAGATCCTTTATTGTATATCGTGTAACACAAACTGAACAACTGCGGTGGTGCCGCTCCTTATATAGTCCCCACCCACCCCAGCGTCTCGGCGCTCGTCCGGAAAAGGGTCGGGGCGGTTCCGTACGACTTGTCTTCGTACGGACCCGCCCCGCCCGAGAGTGTAGCGACAGGGGAGGCCTCGCGTGACCGTCCTCCCCTCTCCCGCCCGCTACACTCTCCCCACCCTACTTTAACACATGTCCCCCTTACTTCGTACGTACGGTTAAACATCAACAAGCGTAGTCGTCATAACTTATATATAACTTACATCTAGCACCAACCCCGTACGGAATCTTCCCTTCCATTAGTGTTCCCCCGAGTAATCTTAATTTACTAGCTAGCCATCCGCGGCATCGTCGTGGAGGGGGCTCCGCTGCCCTCCGTCTTGCACCTAACTACTATGTACACTGCGTAGCCGTGGAGGGGGCCTCCGCTGCCCTCCGTTCCATCCGTCCCCGTCGCCCTCGTCCCGGAAATGGCTTCTCCGCCCTCCGCCCGCCGCGACGTCCCGGCACTTTCCGCCGCCTCCGGACCTCCCGGGTGCCGGTCCCCGGCTCACGGCCGCTCCGGTGCTGTTCTCGGCTGCAAAACAGGAATGATGCCCTCGTAAGAACTTACACCCGGTCGTTTCACCCCTGCCCGGCAGAAATCCCGTCCGGATATCTTTCCCCCGGGGGCCACTACAGGCCCACCACCGCCACCAGCTCGGACAGCAAGTCGATGTAGGGGCTCGTCTCCTGTACTGGAGTCGCCCACGCCGCTCCCGTCTCTGCCTCATTACTCCCCGCCACCCGTACAGGTGCGGTGCCTACCTCTGCCGATACGGGCCCGAACTGCATTTCCCCCGTATACGCGATCGTTCCCCCATCCGCCGATACAGGCTCCATTTCTGCTGCTTCGTGCGACTGAGTACTTCCTATTTCCCCTCCGGCCGGTACAGGCCCCTCGTACGGGAGTATTAATTGACTTACCACGTTACTTTCGGTGTAGACGTACACCCGCCGTTGCTCGACCAGCCACTCCCCTCTGCCGCGCGCTTCTATGGAGGTGGTGTTCCGGCCGCCGACCATGGTGAGGGGGCGCTGGTCCAGGTGGAGCCCGGTGGTTGACAGGTGCCGGCGCAGCTCGAGCTCGGGGTCTAGGGGCACGGTTGCCCTCCATGGCAATGCCACCTGTACCCCGCAGTGGACCGCTTCCGCCGACGGCACGCCCCGGTTTTCCTGCGGTCGTGTGGTGGGGGGACGGGTCGTCGTTCCCCCGGAGCCGCTGGGCACCGCCTCGTCCGGCGGGTCTACTGCATTGCCCGAAACATCGGGCCCCGTCTCGTCCGGCTGCCGACGCCCTTCGTCGGGTTTCTCCGGGGTCAACCGCCGCGTCGTGTCGTCCGGCTGCCGCGGCGTTGCCTCGTCCGGCTGTGGTTTCTCGGTTGAGGTCTTGTCATCCGGCTGCGGTTTCTCGTTTGGGGTCCCGTCATCCGGCTGTGGTTTCTCGGTGGAGGTCTCTTCCTCGCCGCCCCCGTCCGGTCCGTCCACCTCCTCCGAGACCTCGACTGTCTCGGACCCGTCGTCGGCGGTTCCATCCGGAGCGGTCGTCCTTTCCTCCTCTCCGCTCCCCTCCTTATGCACCTGGGCCACAACGGTAATCCTGGTGCCAGTGTTCGGGGCGGTGGGCTGCCCCGGCGAGATGTCGGAGTACAATCTCCGTCGGGGCGAGGAGCGCGGGGTTGTTTTATCCGGGGAGGTTTCTTGGACAACCTCAGTGACCGACTCCTGGAGGACTGTCACACTGCCTCCCGGCGTCTTTGTCAGGGTCATGGTCTGGGTGGTCCCGGAGGCGCCCATGATCTCCCTCATAGTTTCCTCCGACAGTTCGCTCAGAAGGTGCATGAGTCCCTTTTTCCCCCCGACCGCTGCTAGCCGGGCGTCTCTCCCCTCCTCCGGTTCCCGAGTCCCTCCGCTCGTACCCGGCCGGCTCGGGGGGCTACGCCCCTCCACGAGAGGTGACGGGGTAGCCGTTTCGGTGACCGGAGAGTGCGACCTGGACCGTCGGGGGCTGGTGCGGGCCGGTGTCTCTCTCTTCTCCGGCGAGGGCGAAGCCGTCCGGCGAGGGGAGGACGAGTCCCTCCTCTGGCGGCTCTTCCGGCTGTCCCTCGTTCCCTGCTTACCGTCCTGCTCCTCCTCCTCCCTGGAGGCCTTGGATTTCCCCCCCACTGATTCGGACGACGCCCTCCTTTTCTTCGACGACTTTCCGGTGCCAGTGCCTTTGGGGGCGGGTTTGGGCCGCTTGGTGAGGAGGGTGGCATCCGGCATCCCCCCGGGCATCTCCCACGGGTGCTTTTTCTTGCTGCGGGCCCCCCCCTCCCGGTGCTGTTTCATGTGCACAATCAAGTCCGCCCTTCGGTCCTTTTCTTTCTGGATGCGGCAGGGGTTCCCTTCGGCGTCTCTCTCCGGGCAATTCCACCCGACTATGGTAACGGGGTGGGCCTCCACGTGGGCGTCCCACTCGTCCGCCGGGATCTCCCAAGGCAAGCTGGGGTCGAGTCGGTGGCAAAAGCCGCAGTTGTACGTGTTGGTGGCCATGTCGTAAGAGAAGCTGTTGCGGCCTGACTCCCCCTCTGGTTTAAATACCGGCGTCCCACCCGGCTTCCCTACCTCCTCGCCTCCTGATTGGCTCCCGTCCCGCGGAGCTGGGTGACTTCCGTCCGTGCGGAAGCCTTCCACGCCGCTGATTGGCGTCCGCCCAGAGCGTGGGACTGGCGCCGCCCCGGCTGTCGCCGGTCCCCGCCGTGGGAACTGTTGATTTCACGCCCGGTGCGGCGTCCGCTAGGAGCGTGGGACTGGCGCCACCCCGGCTGCCGCTGGTCCCCGCCGTGGGAACTGTTGATTTCACGCCCGTGTGGTCGTCTCTCCCATCCTTCGCACGGGACCGGGGTGGGGAATCCCCTTTTCTCCCGTCGGACGCCCCTCTCTTGTCCCCCGCCCGTTTCTCGTGGGTGCTCCCCCCTCTCCCCTACCGGGAGGACCGTCTTTCCCCCCTTTCTGTGCGGGACGATCTTCTGCTCCCCGAGCTGTCTGTACGGGAGGAGCTCGAAGGGTGTCGGCTCCCCGATCCGTCCGACCGAGAGGACCCCCTCCTATCCGATTTTTCCTTTTCCCGGCCTCCCTTGTCCGGCGCCAGGCGGTCGCTTCCCTTCCGGCGGCTCGTCCCATCATCTCGATCCCCTGCCCTCCCCGAGGGCCCCCCCGGGGAACGGGACCTACCCCGGCTCTTAGTGGATCCCTGCGGCATCTCCCTCCCCGGGAAAGGTCCCCCAACCGTCACCGTGCGGGTTTCTTCCACCGTCTTGGGTAGTACCGGAACGGAGATCGTTTCGTCTCTTCTCCGCCTCGACTTCCACGGTCTGCCCTGCTGCGCTGCGGCCGTCGCCCACGTCACCGGAATTCGTTCCGTGTCGTCTTCTTCGTCCGAAGAAATGTTGTTTATCAGCTGGAACTCCCTCTTCCGCCCGTGCGCCTCCTTCCATATATAATACTCGGCCGGCGGTGGCTCCGAGTCCCCCTTCTCCACTTGTTCTACCCACTTCCGCACCACGGGAACGTTGTCCCGGGCGATCCTCCCCCAGTGGGTTGGAGATTCACTCCTCACTTGCCTCCTCTGTTCTTCCGCCAGCTCCTCCTCCCGGACCTCTCCCGATTCCGCCGAGTCTGAATCCGACTCCCACGATCCCATACCAGTCAGTATCATCGGGTAAAAGTCATCCCGCGGGTGCAAAGCCATGACTGACTGTCCCCGGCTCTCCCCCGGGCTTATATAGTCCTCCAGGGACCCGTCTTCGCCATAGTTACCCCCGCCTTTTTCCCCGGAGCGAATGGCCGGGCCGCCCCGGCGTTCCACCCCGCCCTCCGGCCGGCCCGGGGACCCTGGATCCCGTGACGCGGGCGCCCCCTCCCGGCCAACGCGGTCCACTGCCGCCCCGGTTACCATGGCCACCAAGTCCGCCCCCTCGCCCGGGTTGCCCGGCACCACCTTCAGATTGTTGTAGTGCTCTACCCGCCGTTTTCGGCCCATCTCTATCTCGTACACCGGGCCGCCGATGCACCTAAGAACCGTCCAGGGCCCCGTCCAGTACCTCTGTAACTTCGGGCTGAGTCCCACCTTCTTTATCGGGTGGTAAAAGTACACCTGCGCGCCCTCCTCGATGGGGTCCAAGACCGCCCTTTGGTCATAATTCCTCTTTTGTCTCTCCACCGCCCGGCCCAGGCTCTCCCTAGCGGAGGCATGCGCCCCCGCCATCCACCCCTGCAGGCGGGCGACGTAGCCCTCCCCCGGGGGTACATCCTGCAGCTCCCGTACGGGATAGATCAGGCTAAGGGGTGCCGCCGTCTCCCTCCCGAGCATCATGGCGTTCGGTGATACCCCCGACGAGGAGTGCTCCGTCGCCCGGTACGCCGCCATGACGAATGGGAGCTGCCGTTCCCAGTCCCTTTGGTCCTCCCTCACCACCGTAGAGAGGAGTGCCTCTATGGTTCGATTACATCTCTCAACCATACCGTCCGACTTCGGATTGAAGGGGCAGGTGCGCGATTGCCGGACTCCCAGCAGCTTCACTACCTCCCGGAAGGTGGAGGATTGGAACTCCCTCCCCTGGTCCGTATGCAGGGTGACCGGGGTGCCGAACCGGCACACGAAGTTTTCCACGATGGCCCTGGCCACCGTGGGGGCCCGGTGGTCCGGGAGTGCGTACGCCTCCGCCCATTTCGTGAAATACTCCACGAGGACTAGTATGTACACGTTCCCGCCTGCCGAGGGGCTCAGTGGCCCCATTATATCCGCCCCGATCCGCTCCATCGGCATCCCTACGGGGACATGTCCCATAGGGTGGCGGTGGGGGGCCGCCGGCGGCTTCCGTTGGTTGCAAGGGACGCATCGGGCGGACCAACTGGTGAGGTCCCTCCTGAAGTTCGGCCAGTAGAAGAAGTCCTGGCATCTCCGGATGACCCTCCGCCGCCCCAAGTGCCCCGCCAGTCCGTCCCCGTGCAGACCCCTCATCACCTCCGACTGCATTTCCGCCGGTACTAATATCTGCAGCCTGTCCGCTCCCCCCGGCGTGTACCATGCCCGCGATAGTACCCCTCCAGGCCCCTCCCTCAGTCGGGTCACCTGGTGGGCGTACGTCCGGTGGTCATACGACTCCGTCTGCTCGTCCGCCCCGGCCGAGGGGTCTCCCCCGCGCACCCACTCTCTGACCCGGACCAGTAGCGGGTCCCGGTCTTGGGCCGCCTTCCACTCGGCCGGGCTACCCAGCCGGGTCACTGTGGTCTCATCCGCCCCCTCCTCCATGTCCTCCTCCTCCGGTTCCGCCCGAGCCCTCCCCCGGGTCAGGGCGAAGCACGCGGTAGGCTCCGACCCCCCCAGCCCGCACTGCCGGCACAGTCGTCGGGAGAGGGCGTCCGCATTGCTGTGGTCCTTCCCCGGGCGATGCTGTATCGTGAAATCGTGCGTCCCCAGCACCTGCAGCCACCGGGCGACTTGGCCCTCCGGTTCCTTAAAGTCCGTCACCCAACGGAGGGCCGCGTGGTCCGTGCGGATGAGAACCGGCCGACCCACCAGATAGTGTCGAAACTTTTTGAGCCCAAACATCACTGCTAGCAGTTCCCGCCGGGTGACGCAATAATTTCTCTCCGGCCTAGACATGGTGCGGCTGGCGTATGCCAACGCCCTTTCGGCCTCGCCCTGCTTCTGGGAGAGCACCGCCCCCAGGCCGAAATTGCTGGCGTCGGTATCCAGGATCAATTGGCCCTCCGGTTCGGGGTACGCTAGAACCGGCGAAGATGTCAGTTTCACCTTCAGCTCCTCGAACGCCGCTTCGCACTCCGGGGACCAGGTGAACCTCCGGTCCTTCTCCGCCGCCGCGGAGAGGGGCTTAGCTATGCTAGCAAAATCCCGCACGAATGTCCGGTAGTACCCGGCCAGCCCCAAAAAGCTCCGGACTTCCCCCACCGTCTGCGGTCGGGGCCATTCCCGTACGGCCCGTACCTTTTCGGGATCCGTCGCCACCCCGTCCTTATTTACTATATGCCCGAGGAAGGACACCTCCCTCCGGGCTAGTTGACATTTCCGCGGTTTCACTTTCAGGCCCGCCCCCACCAACCTCTGGAGCACCTCCGTCACCCTCTGAAGGTGCGTCTCCAGGTCCGGCGAAAACACTATAACGTCGTCGAGATATACCAAACACGTTTTCCAGTGCAACCCCTTCACCACTACCTCCATCAGCCGCTCGAATGTCGACGGCACATTGCACAGGCCGAACGGCATGACCTTGTACTGAAAAAGGCCGCTATGGGAGACGAACGCCGTTTTCTCCCGATCAGACTCATCCATGGCCACCTGCCAATATCCGTTAGTCAGGTCCATGGTACTGAACCAGCTGGCCCCGGCTAGCGTGTCAAGCGAGTCGTCTATCCTCGGAATGGGGTAGGCATCTTTCTTCGTAACCGCATTAAGTTTCCGGTAGTCGATACAAAATCTCGGGCGGCCGTCCTTCTTTCGTGCCAGGACTATGGGCGACGCCCACGGGCTTGTGGAGCGTTCGATAATGCCGAGGTCCAGCATCTCCCCGATCTTTGCCTCAGCTTCCGCCCGTTTGTGGGGTGCCAATCGTCGGGGCCGCTGTTTCACCGGGGTAGCCTCCCCCGTCTGTATGCCGTGTTTCACTAGGTGCGTTTCCCCCATGTCGTCCTCCCAGTGCGAAAATGCCCCGATGTTCGCCCGAATCATGGCCTCCACACTCGGCCGGGCCCCCTCGTCCAATCCGTCCAGCAGTGTGTTGACCACCCCGTCCGCTCCGTCTGAACCCGCCGGTGCCGCCCCTAGCATTGCACACGACGCCCCTCCCTCGTCCGACTCGTAATCTTCCAGGGGCTGCGCAATCCCCAGCCGGGTGTTCTCCCTTAGCCAGAGCGCCCTGGCCCCCACATTCAATAAGATGACCGGTGTACGGCACTTCTTGTTGGGTGCCACTATCCCCCGCCCGACCCGGAAACCTTCCTTCCGTTCGTTCTCCGGTATCCCCTGGATGACACAATACAGCCCGTCGTCGAAGTCCCACCCGGCTATATGCGCCGTCACCACCAACTGTTCCCCCGGCGGTATACAACAGTCTTGCGTTAGTATTCCGGGGGTCCCTCGCCCGACTCCTCCCACAGCAACCTTTCCCCATTCATATCCACTAGTATCCCGTTGCTCCTTATGAGGTCGGCCCCCAGTATCCCTTCCGGCGAGATGTCGGCGACCAAGAACGTCCCCATCATCTTTTCTCCGGCGAATTGCAGCGCCCCCTCCGTACGACCTTTTATCTGCATGGGCCTCCCGTCCGCGCACACTACCGTACGGTCGTGCGCCACCAGGGCCGCCGGGGCATTTCGTCGTTGCCACCACCGCGTGGATAGCATGCTGGCCGAGGCGCCCGTGTCCACCAACATACTGATGTCGTGTCCGAAGAGTTTTCCCTCCACTATGAGGCCTGTCCCCTTCTTCTCCCGGCCCTGTACCGACGTTACGGATATCTCCGGTCGTCCCTTCTCGGCCCCAGGACTCCCTAGTTCTGGGGCCGCTGGCCGTTTCCCGATGCCGGTTTCCCCTCCACCGGTTTCCCGCCTTCCTGTCCTTGCCGGCCCTCCTCGGGGGGCTGCTCCGGGCATTCCCGCCGGAAGTGTCCGTCCTTTCTGCACCTGAAGCATCCCCTTCCGGAGGGCCGCTGTCCTCCCGTCGCCGCCCCGGGACCCCCGGCCGGCGGGCACAAATCCTTTCGGAGGTTCGCCAGCTCCCGCATGAAGTCCGCCCTCAGGGGCGCCAGCTCCCGCGTGAACTCTTTCCGCAAGGACTCGAGTTCGTCCGCCATGGTGGCGTCTGTGGCAAATACCCGATCGTTCCTCTTCCCCGACTGCCGGTCCTTCGTCAGATGGGCTTCCGCCCGTACCCCCACGGTTACCGCGTCCTCCAGCGTTCGGGGCTGGGAATATAATATGAAATACCTCAACTGACTGTCCTTCAGGCCGTCGAGGAACCTGTCTTTTGCCAGACTGCAGATAGTCTCCCCGTCCGCGTCCGGATATCCCAGTCTGGCTAACCGCTCCAACTCCTCTGAGTAGGAGACCAGGTCCTCCTCCGCTCGTCGGTCCCGCCCCCGGAATACAGCCTCGTGCGACTCTGCCTGGTTCCTCGGTTGGAACCTTTGCTGCAGCGCCCCGACCAATTCCGCGTACGCCAGCTGCTCCCCCGGCGCCAGGCGGGACAGGAGCCGTCTCGCGTTCCCCCGGAGGCTTATTCCCAGAAACATACCCGCCGTTTGGTCGTCCCACTTGTTGGCCTGCACACACAGTCGGAAGTGCGCCATAAATTCATCCAGATCGGTTGTACCGTCGAACTGTGCGGGCATCACCACCGGGCGTCCCCCGTCCCCCGCCGGCGTATTAGGCACCGTTACCTGCAGTCCCCCGGCTATTCCCTGCTCCCGGACGACCCGTTGGCCCCCCAACTCGTCCCCCTCGCCACTTCTCAGTCTCTCCCCTCTCCGGACGGGCTCCTTCCGCCGCCCCCCGGTCCTTTCTCGCGGCAAGTCGCCACCGGCCCCTGCGGATTCTGCCGAGCCATATCCCGTCCGTCGCCGACCGTCTGTGCGCCACGGCGCCGTCCCTCGAGCCCCGCCCGCTGAGTCCGGCCGTCCGAAGTTCCACACGTCCGGCGTCCGTTCTGTGTCCCTGCTCCTCCGCAGGAAGACATCTTCGTCCGCGCATTCGACCAAGTTGCCGCCCAAGCGCCCCTCTAGCGCCGCCCCTCTCGGTTCCATCGCGGTCCCCGGGTCCCGCATCTCCACCGTGCGTCTTCCCTCCGGGTGTTCATCACTCGTCCGCAACGCCTCTCCCCTCTCGCCGCTGTCCATCCCGTTCTCGCCCCTTAACATCGTGTAATGTCCGTGGGTCCTATGCCTGTTGTTCACCGCTGTCACCAATGTAAGGAAATTAAGGGCATCGGATAGAGAACACGACAGCTGACCATGTAGGGTATTCCAAGAGATCCTTTATTGTATATCGTGTAACACAAACTGAACAACTGCGGCGGTGCCGCTCCTTATATAGTCCCCACCCACCCCAGCGTCTCGGCGCTCGTCCGGAAAAGGGTCGGGGCGGTTCCGTACGACTTGTCTTCGTACGGACCCGCCCCGCCCGAGAGTGTAGCGACAGGGGAGGCCTCGCGTGACCGTCCTCCCCTCTCCCGCCCGCTACAATATATATATATATATATATGTGTGTGTGTGTGTATTAACCCTTAAAGGGTGCATATAGTGATTTCAAACATTCTTAACTTGGTCTTCATGATACATTTTGTACATGAATGAAGCCCTGTATATCCAAGCATTATGACCACCCTTCAGGAGTGTATCAACCACATAGTAGGTTCGGCTTGGCGTTGGTGACATAGGGCATGATACATTGAGTCCACTATATGTGCTAAGGTGATGGCTCCATGTGTCCAAATATACACACTAATATTGGAAGAAAATGATTGATAAACAAGGTACATATGATCATGTAGTATAGCCTATACTATTATATTAGTTATTCCTATCTGGGCACATTATGAGTTGAGCTGAGTTGAATAAGTTTTTATTGACCATAATTCCTCATGAGGAGTCTTTCAAATACAGCCAATCACATATTTACACACATATTGTATAGCATCAAATCACAAACAAATAGAAAGTGCTCCACTCATCTCTACACAGTAAACACAGGCTACTATTACAATTGGGTAGTGAAGTGAACAACATAGGTACAGGGAACAATTGGTAGAGATAGGGCTCATACCTACAGGCATATCTAGCAACTTCTATATAAGGCCACTCAAAAAAAAAAGTGGTTTCTCATCACCAAGGTCTGAAATCTGACGAGGGAGGCTTTTTTTTTTTTTACTCGCAGGCCAACAAAATGTATAGGATAATTTACATTTTTTGTGGCCAAAATTTACATTTTATTGGTTAAGAATTAATTCATCTTTAAAAGTGGAGAATATGTAAGTTATTTCTATACCACTGCATTGCGGGCATTATTAGCTTTAATTTGATACCAAATATGACCAATTTTGTCCATTTTTATCAGTTTTTTCGTCAAAATTTGGCAAAAAAAAAGAAATTTCCTCAAAACCTGATTCTTATGATGCGCGCGGTGATGAGAAACCATTTTTTTTTTGTGGCCTAAGGGAGTGATCATTTATTATCAACAGGGGGGGGGGTGGTGGGTTTGGGGGGGGGGGGCAAAAAAATTTGGACCCCTTGACCGGGGGGGGGCAAAAAAATTTGGACCCCTCTTGGGGGGGGGGGCAAAAAAATTTGACCTGTTTTGAGCCAAAAAGCCCGCGCGTTACTATGCTTCAAAGGGCCCGCGCGCGAGCCGATTTTCGACCCTAAGGGGGGGGGGGTAAAAATTTTGACCCCTTGACCGGGGGGGGTGTAAAAAATTTCGCGCGCTCCGCACGGAAACCCACCACCCCCCCCCTGTTGTTAAAAAATGATCACTCCCTAACATACATAGTCAGGAAGCGGATGCAGCTCGGACAAGAAAGACATCACATTATTTCACATATATTACTCTTTCACTTTGTTCATAAACTTCTTATGAGAGTCAATTTTCTGAACTTCATGGCCCAGTTTGTCCCATTCAAGGCATCCTCTATAGAGAGGACTTTCTCTATACAACTGGCCGCAAGGCCATTGCAGTCTCACTTTTAGTTTCAGGTTACTTCTGAGTGTGCGTACAGGCGCTACAAGGTTGTCCATATCCCTATTGGTCTTTAAGTCCATAGTTCCTACCTACATGAATCATGTGTCCATATTCAAGTATATTGTATTACAACAGAACTGGCCAGAAAGGGCAGCCCAATTGGGTCCGGACCTCAGCCCAACCATTTGGCTAACTTGAAACTCTATATAGTATGCCCAACATTTTATGATGAAATCAACAAACACACAACATTTTGATCCTCTTTTATAGGGGATTGAATCAGAGTAGCCTATTAGGAGAACTTCTAACAGCCAACCTGGGCTAGAACAAATTTGGATGTGTGCGAGCTTGTCACTTTGCTGTGCAAGCTACTAAATACCAAAAAGGATGTCAATGTGCCACTTTGTGATTCAGGAAATAATTCATTTCTCAATAAAATTGTGCTCACGATAAATATGCTAATCTTTGTTCCTGCTATGACATCTATATATTTCTTTCATGTCAGTGAAATATTTATATGCAAATCATGTTGCAAAGCAACCATGCACACAGAAACAGTTGAAGGTATTTTGGTGGTGAATAGGGAGGGGATGGAAGTTGTTGATATATATATTTCTTGTAATAATAATAGAGTTCCTTTTATGAGATATCTTGTCCAAATTAAAAAAAAGAGTAAAAATACAACCTCAGGTTAGACCATTTGCATCAGCTCAAGCATAATTATGTGGCCCTTCATGCACATTGATTAAACTAATTTCATTTGTTGCATATGTGGTGATTCTTGCCATATGAGATTGATCATTGTTCCTTCTCTTTAGCCCTAATCTCCTTGGAAGAGCCACACCGGCAGATACACCTGTAAAACTGTCTCATCAAACACAACATCATCTTGATCAGTAAATACACAAGGGTCAGACACAGGAGAACCAGGGGAATCAGGGTATCTAAGCACCAGTACTGGTAGGCTGGCATATCTACAGCTGAGGATCTGAGATGGTCAGTCCCATACTTGATTACATGCTCTAACCAGAAGCTTACAGTCTGTCTTGGTGTCATTCCCCTGTCCTTGAAGATGGCTGAAAACCTTCTCATGTTTCCTCTGTATGTAGAGTTGTTAAGAACCTTCCTCACAGCAGATGTTAAATCTCCTGCCACCATGGCGGGAAGGTCCAGCTGTACCCCCATGTCTTTGGCCACCATACGACCTGCATTGTAGGTCTGATCTGCGCCCAGAGGGATCCCCACCATTGGCACCCCATGGTATAATGCCTCGAACTGACCATTGGTTCCACAGTGAGTCACAAATACCTTCACATTTGGATGTCCGAGTAAATCATTCTGTGGGATCCAGTCCATCAGTTTGATATTAGACGGTACATCCGTCAGTGGTGGTCCATTATAACTCCAGATCACCCTCTGTTTTAGTGCCTGGAGGTCTTGATACATCATCTTGGTGGTGGCCTTTGGGAAATTCCCAACCATGGAACCAAAAGAGACAATTATCAGCCCATCTGTAGCACCATCAGCAAATGTTTGTAGCTCTTGTGGTAGTTCCTTAGCTGGTCTGGTATTGAGTCCACCAATGTAAACAGTGTGAGGGAGGCTAACTTGGGGATAGTCCATTACAACATCATCCAGAAATAACCACATCTTTGTGCTTCTGACAATCTCATCTAATGCTACATAGGGTTTCTCAGGTGCATATTTAGTAACCACTGCATTACTGTTTCCAGGAAGGAGCATTGAGATCATTTTTGGTGTGAACAGAACTTTGATAAGATTTACTACACGTTGTGGGTAGGTCATGTATTGGGTATATGAGGACTCAAGAGTGTGTGGTATGAACGATGGAAGGGCAGGTATCCCTGCTATGAACTTATCCAGTGGACTGTTGACAGCTACAATAGGCAAGTTGAGCTTATATGGGAGGACGAATATGAACTTCATGAGCCCTAAGCCATTCATAACACACAGGTCAAACTTGAGACTTTTAAGCTCACTTGAGACTTTTTCATTTAACATTGCATCCATCTCCTGATCAACATATGCCCTCATTTCTTTAATGACTTGGTCACCAGAAAGGAACAAGGTAAATATATTTGTCTGAAATAGTTTATCCATTCGCCTCTTTAAGAAACTTGCAGATTCCATGTAGCACCCAAATGAAACATTGGTTGGGATAATGGTAACCCCAGTTTCCTCAAGTTTTTTGAATCCTCTACAATCCTTGTTGACGATAGCATGTACCTCATGTCCATTCTCAATCAACACTGATGAGATCTGAAGGAAAAAAAGACAGAATGCTCTATTGTTGTAGACTCAGGATTTTCATTATCACTTGTCACTGGGAAGAGTTTTATTAAGTGTGCACAATCAGTCTGATCATACTTGCCTATATGGGATATACTTATATCTAACTATGATAGGATGTCATGAAGTGAATATGCAATAATACCATAGACAAAGACCGAAGATGATAAGTCTGTGTAGGCCTACATCGTTCTTAATGCGTTTGATCTGGGTCGTATCACACAAGGACATAGACTGAGTTTGATATGACCAGATGACTCACTAGCTAGGGTTCAATGAGGGAAGAACAATGTAAACAGATCTGCTGAGTGAGCATTTGCATTTATTGATGTGCGAATGTCAAAAATAGATTAAAATAACCTTAGTTTTGTGATGTCACAGGCCATGGAACATAGCCAGCCTTCACTGTATTCCATGCAGGCATGGAATAAGCATATTAACTCTTATATCATGTATGTCATGGTGGAATATGGGAGCCATGTGTGAAAGAGGGAGGCAAACGGTAAAATGGCATGGATTAGGAATTAAAATACATCTACATGAGCATGTAACTTAATATACTTAAGGCCAGATAATTATTATGTAGGTCTATTAGAAAGCAGTAGAAGTGCATTTTCTTCATTTTCAATGAAATGAAAGGAATCAAGAGATGGTATAATAAAAGAATGTACTAACCTCTGCCATAGTCATAATATGGCTTCCTACTGGCATGGGGATGACAAGAATCCGTGCTCCCTGACTGACGTCCACCATTAAAGTCATCCAGATAACAAACAGGGAGATACCACACCCTCCACCAGTCACCCTGCTACTGGACACGTCCACCATGGCGATGTACTATCTAGAGCTGCCTGAAATAGATTCAACAGTTTTGTGGAATTATGAATATAATTTGGTTCCAAATTTTCTTAAACCAGAATTGAATATACTCTTAACACATAGACATTTTATTTTGTTGGGAAAGATGGGTCATAATTATGCATAACCACAAATCACAAATCACCCAGAAAAAAAGCTGCCATAGGAAAAAAAGAAGAATACAAAATGAGAGAAGAACTTCCCACAAGATTTTCGCAATTGTCTGGTTACTCGTAATTTTAGAGGTGAGCCAGAATTGCAGACTTACCACAGGGTGTGATGATTGTGATTACTCCAAAAACAAAAACAAAAGCAGAGATAATGGTCTGTGGCATTACTGTGTTATTGGTTTAGAGAACACCACTCCCCTGACAGACCAGTAACATGTACATCAACATGAATGTAGTCCCGATATACCTTCTGAGATTTTACACATTTCTAGTTGACTCCTTCAGGCAGAAATCTGCTTTGATTCACATATGACCCCATTACCTACACCAACCTACATTACCCAGAGAACAATGTTATCCTATTATAAATGTGCATACCTCTGCTTGCTCGCAGCACATCAAATCATGGAGAGGCAGATGAGCCCACAAACTGATGCAATATGTTCTAGTGTACAAGGTATCCACGAGCACCAGCCATGTGTAACTGGGATATATAATGTATGTATGTAGGGCAGCTATCCTCTAGCTTACTGTAGCATAGCCTAGTAGTCAGCTTGGTTAGCACCTGTGCCGATGTGTGGTATTTGTAGTATAATTGCCGTAAATAACTAACCTTTCGTTGTGGGATATGTATTTATACCACAGCGGGCAAGGAGAACAAAGCATTTCACACCTCTTGTATACTGCATACAGCTAGTGGTATAAATAAGCTATTCCGCATTAGCGAGATACAGTGGCTCCACCTTTTGGACCACTGTTAACAGTCATAACCCTTTGCTCTGCAAGGACCAGCTCAGCCAAATCTCGTGGCCGAGATTAGGGTACAGGCAGGGTGTAGGTATTGTGAATAGGTTGTTACTGGACAATACTTGTATCACCTTGTCCAGGATAGTGTAGTGGTTAGCACTGTGGACTCATAATGCTGGGAGCCCAAGTTCAAATCCCTACCAGGCCAAATAACAGTATGTCCTATATATTTCTAAATTTTCTTTAGAATTGTGAATTATGTATTCTGTTTCCAAAATTGCTTTACTTATGAATTTGATTACCAGGCATTGCCTGGAAGAGAATTGAACTCAGGTACTCTGCATCATAAATCCATAGTGCTAACCACTACACTATACTGGACACAGGTGACATTAGGAGTGTCCAGGTACAACCTATTCACAATACCTGCACCCTGCTTGTACCCTAATCTCGGCCACGAGATTTGGCTAAGCTGGTTGCTGTGAGTACTGGGAATAGACCTAGTACCAGTGGGAATGGCGCTATCCACTGATCATCTTGCTAAGGCCCTATAGGCCTTGTACCAAGCTGTAGGGGTATTCAGTGAAGGGAGACTATGAGTATAAGATGGGTGTGGACCACCAAATTCGACATGGCGACATGGCTATTTCTTAAAATCGACAATCGACATGAGGCCTAGTGACATGCGACATGTTGCTCAAAATTCATAGTGACAGGCGACATGACCAATTCTTAAAATCGACTTGGGGTATGGGCATCATTAAGCGACATTGACATGGGACATGGCCATATTTTAAATTTTAGACAGAGCTACTCTATAGAGTAGCTCTTTAAATCTGTGAATATGGGTGAATGAAATGAATAGCCTACCTGTCTGAAGGAACTCAAGACGGTTGAGATGTCAGTGTCTGTACAAGCTACGAGATGTCAATAAGGACCTAAATAAGTGCCAGATTATATATACAATACCTGTGACCTACATAGCTTATACATTACAGGTATAACCTTTATTGATCCATGTGGGGTTTCAGCACATTTCAGGTGGTGCCACATAATGCAAGAGGGGACGAGCTGAACCAGTTGGTTACGGGTTGTCCGGCTGGGTGGTAGCACCATTTATTTCATGGTGAATGCGGCACTCCCATTGAGTTAAGATGGCTGTCTAGAATGGATCAAAAGTTTTTGAATTTCCACCAAAACGTTTCTCCGGGTCCTTTGCATAATTCTCAACCCAATTCAAAAAGAAATATGGGTGGTCCCAAGCTACTGTTTTTTATATAGAATTTTGAAAATTAAAAGTATTTCCCTAAGAGCAAAGAGAGGGGAAATATAGTTTTAATCAATGAGGAAAAGTAGTAAAGGTTTTTGCTTTAACTCCCACAAAACATCCCACAAGCGCATCATGAAAATCATGATTTGGGGAAAACTTCTCTTCTTCTTTTTTATTTCATTTTTTTAATATATATTTTTTACAACTTTGATGAAAAATATGTTTAATTCGGAAAGAATATTGGCAAATTTGGTATCAAATTAAAGCTTATGCTCTCAGTAAAGCAGTCAGCTAAGAATAACTTGCATTATAACAACTTTTACTGATCAATAAACTCTGAATTACTAAAATATTCCGGATTCCATGAAGAAAAAACTGAAAGTAGAGATCTTGATCTAATTTTGAAAAAATCAGTTTATAAGCTTCTGAGAATTGAAATAGAGGTATATGATAATGTTTTATGGCTAAAACAATAATATTTTACAGCTAAAATATTGTGTGGCATATTTGCAAATTCATTGGAAAAAAAGATGACCCTACGGTTATTCATTTTGGCATTTGGCAAGATCATGAAGCTGGGGAAAAACGGATCCCCCCTCACAATCATAATTCCTATGGTGAAACCCCATAGAAATGATCAAAACATGAAAAAATAATTTTTTTTTTCTTGAATTCGGGGGAAATTCTATTGAAATAAAGTATGATATTCAACGGTCATGTAGGCCCCTAAATCAATTAAAATTGAAAAATGTTAGATAATGGTCATAAATGACAAGAAAGAAATAGCTACGGTACCCTAAGAACTGAGTAGGCCTAATAACATAGCTAAAAGATGGGACAAAGAAAATTATGAAAAAAAGATAATAGGCTATTAATTCGAAATCAAGAATTTTCCAGGGTCCCTTTTGCCCCACCCCAAAAACCCTTTTGCCCCAGGACTTTTGACCAATGACCTTAGGCCTAATAGGTCAGAATAGGCCTATGCTATACTATCCCACTGTGCTATTAATGGGATTAGCACAATTTTAATTATTTTCATGGGTGACATATGCCCGGTTATCCGTTCATTATTGTGCATGGTCCACCACTGCCCTTTTCACCATAATCCCCCCTGGCAAGAAACGACCACAGAATCCACTCCCATGATCCCATTCGTGTATCACCCGGAAGTTGCCTTATGAAAAGCCCAGCAATGGTAAGAACAGCTAAACTATGTGTGGAATTTCATGAATTGTGCTGTATTTCATACCCTGTGTATTCCCTGACTAACACTGTTTTCTCCCTTTACAGTCGAGACTCACAGAGGACCAAATAAGCGGTGAGTAAACATGTTTTTATGCCTTAAATCCGGGTGTGTATTGTGTCCGTTTGGCCTTTTGGGGCTGGGCGGTCACTTCCGAAATGTGACGGTCCGTGACAGCCAACACCCCATTTGGTTAATCGGGGTGTCAACTCGAACATCTAGCGGTTTTAATAACAAGTATATCCTCAGAAGATACATGGTTCAATTTGATAATACCTACTCGCATCTAAGGGGGTGAAATATGCCAAAGGCGCGAAACTAAACGCTTGAGTTGCTGTTGTTTTTGGAAAGACCGCGGCGGGTCGCGAGTCCGGCTGCCCCGACCTACTTCCCCGGCCTCCCCTGCCGTCGCGCCCCGGTGTCAACCGCCACCCGCCCCGGCTGGTATACTCCCAGTCTCTGGGCTCTCTACTCGAGCCCTAGTCCCAAAATATTACATGGTTGGGACTCCCATCCATCTCTTAGTCTGACACACATTTGCTGGCCAATAGCAGTGCACTAATCCTAACGGGAGAGAGTGATTCGTGGTTCTATTTTACACCACTGCAGCCCACACAGGTCCAGGACTTGCCTTGCCCCAAGCCTGTATGTATTATACTAATGTCTATGCTCTATCCCCCTCCCACATCCTTGCTAAAACTAGGGCAGTGGAGTCACCGCATCCTAGTCAGTAGCACACTGACTAAGACACTTCCCCCTGAACCACTGAGGTGTATAGGTGTAGACTGGTGTAGATCTAACTACGTGTTGGACTTCACTTATTTGAAGAATCAGTGAGATTCTCAAGCTCAGGATTTACCAGAGTGCTCAACGTTCATAGCACATCCTTTTTGGAATTACCAAGAAGCAAAAGAGACTATCAGAATGTCACGACGGAGACAAAACACTGCATTGGACGATCTAGAGAAATTGGTTGGCAAAAATGAACAAGGTGAGATGACTGGTTAGGCCTAGAAAGCTAGATCTAGCATTAACTCAATCTAGACCTAGTCTAGGGGGCCTACATAACATCAGACCAGGGACTTCAGTGTTTACAAGCTCCTATTTTAGGAGGATGCAGTTTACACTGAAACAGTAAATGTGGTATAATTAATAGGCAAACTATAATCATATGCCACAATTATACCAATTTATGTATCCGGTATTAGTTTTGCCTCTGGATCCTTTTCCAAACCAGACATTCAGTAGTACGTAGGCCATGTAGATTAGGTTTATAGGGAAGACTCATATTGATGGCTGTTAAAAAAAGGCCAATATTTAAAAGTCCTGTGCCTTAGAAATAAAGCTTCAGATAAAACATTTAAGCACATAACTGCTTGTAAATGTATGCCACAGTGCTCTATTCATACTACCGGTAAGTAAATAGAGGCCTATACACTACGACACATGGCATACGGTACTATACTTATAGGACTGTGCAAGTGTAATCTTTGAACTACTGGTACGAGAAGCCACATAGTGACATACAACGGTCAGGTTAGAACTCTAGCCTATGATCTACCGGTACTGTATGTAGTAGCATGCATCTAAATGTATTCACGTTCATGGTACATGTGGTAGGTACCGGGCATTGTAACAGTGTGACATAGTGTAGCTCTAACAACAGTACGCGTACGGTACAAGTACACAATGTAATGGTAATTAATACATAAGGTACATGGACTGCTGCGCCATCAAGTCAAATGTGTACAGGATGGGTAAGGGATTGATGTGTGGTACGGTACATGGTGTAGCCTAGGTCTTCCTATATTATAACTGGGAACGAGTAGGGGAGTAGCTAGACCTACTCACCTACTCATATCAGCAAGAGCAGGCAGGTGGGGGAATAAGGGTCAGTTTTGTGTTCAGATATTAACGTTCACAAATGACGTCACCAGCTAGGGGATAGGGATTCCGGCGGGTCTTTGGTTGTAGTGCCAAATCATGACCCGGCCCATACAGTTATTGTATAGGCCAATTTGCCCAAAAAAGTGAGGGAGGGGGGGGGGGGTCTTGCAAAGTATCCCAAAATATGTGCTGTCATTTGTGAACGTTCCCTGAGGTATAGAGGGAGATGTGCATGACACTACTATGACACACTGGGCGGCTTGATGACAGGGCAGAGCGTGTTGTCGTTATGGTACTTGACAATATCCCCGGTGACATCCTTATCAGTTCTTGTACCAGGTTAGACCCACAGCCCCCACCATACTGGTGTGTACTGGGTACGTAACATGTCATGTCCCAGCACCGTGCCGTTATTATAATGTAGACACTACAGATAGTTAATGCATGAAGCATCCCGGAAGCCAACACAATTAGCCTTGTAAATACGGGTATCTATCTCTTAGTTAACCACCACTGGTGGTCTGACATTGGGCCTGACTTGGTAATGTTATAGCTAGGGGCCTGGTCCTATACTGAGAGGTACCTAGTTTATCAGTGAGCGACTAGACTACATGTAGATATGCTTTTATATACAGTGTGAGGGTTTTAGATAACAATGTTGTATGGTTTTATATCACCCCACCTATCACCTCCCAGTGATATCCTCACACAGCCACTGAGGTATCTTATAAATGGGATAGATATTGGATATTTTGCTATATTTTTCCTGTCACCTATAGGCACTTTAAGCAGTACAGGTAAACAGAATTATCGATGGACGTTTGGAAAGCAACATTCCATGCTTTTAAGACTACTATCTCCTACACCCCCTCATGCCCCTGATCCAAACCTACACCTACACAAGGTGACGTTACACCCAACAACCCGTGACGGAATATTTTATACTGATTACCTCCCCTGACATTCCACTCAATTTGGTGGCCTCATTCCCCATGTTTCTAGTTCAATGCCCCATAAACATAATACACATATACCTCATGCTAGAGAGTCATGTATACTAGTATATGTATGCATGTGTCAGGAGCAGAAAAGGTATCCAGGGCCCCTGAGGTCAGAGCATTGACGCCCATGTAAGGACCAGGGAGTGCCAAAGGGCTGGAGGGAGTTGACGGTGAGAAGGAGGAGGGGGGGGGGGGGTGATGAAGGTAGTAATGGGGGGGGGGGGTACATTGCCTGTTGTGACTCAGACGTTAGTGTATAGGGGGGGGGGGGCACCGAAGCGCTACATGCCCAAGTATGGAGAGGTATGGGGAGGTATGCAGGCACGTCGACAAAACACTGTTGTGTACCAGACAGGAGGTCACGGCCCTAACGACGATACCAGGCCCCACGCCACACTCCGTAAAAAGGGCTTTTTGGTAACAAAACAGGTAATGCCCTTCTACAGAGGAGGTGGGGAGGTGGTGTAGTGGTGTTTGTTTATACAGTTGAGACTTTCTGATGTTAGAATCAACCGCTTGCAAACACTGATTCACGTTAAAAGCTGCTTGTTATCTGACCACATAAATATCACAGATCTGATCACCTTCGCCGGCCGTAAGGCTGTGAGGGAAGGTTTGTGAAAAAACATTCACTCATTCAGTGTAAAACTTAATAAGCCATATGTCATGCCATAATGTCAATCAGGGAAATAGAGACACTATAGGCGTCTGGATATTTTGTAAACTGACTCTATACTCTTCATGAAAAAAACATGACAATAAAACACCAAGGGAAGTGCCTCACGTAGTGTACTTATTTAGATACCTGTACCGAGGTGACCTGACCTGGGCTCTGACTTATGGTGACTACTTCATGACTAGCAGTACTGTAGTATTGGTGAGTCGAAAATGACTCAGCCAAATGTATTGGTATTTGGTATTATAATTCTAGACTATAGCGGAAATATATGTTTAAAAATATAGTTGGCCAGTCAACACTGACTTGGGCCATAGAGATCAACGATATACGTACACGTATATAAAAACATATTTAGGTATATGTCTAGATAACCCTCCTTGATCTATGAAGTCCCCATAACAAGCCCTCCCCGTGAATGTGGTTAAACGCATAGAAGGGGCACACCATACCTGAGTCTCACTCATAATAACACACCTCATGTATTTTCAGAATACTTAAAACGAGTATGTAGGACAGGACCGAGGTGTATGGATGTGTTCTGTGTCCTCCACAATCCAGAAAAAAGAATAGAAAAGGATCGAGCTGTGTGTTCTCAGAATGTGTACCCCCAGGGCATCATGCCAGTTGAGCCCTTGGGACTTTGTTTATCTATTTTTCATATATATATTGGCTAGCTACCAATTATGTTATTTCATATATTTTGTCCACCTATAGGTGCCTGTATCGCCTAATGGGAAAATGTTTTAAAACCAACACACATTTTTTCGCCAAATTCTGGCTGTTATTGTGTGCGTGCTCATAAAAATCGGAAAAAAATATCATGCAGTATAATTCACCAGAAAGGAATATACACCTATCTATTCAGGTTTCAACAAATTCATTCTGATGCTGTGCAAAGATTAGAAGCTGGACATTATGAACAGCTTTATATGTCCGTTTTCTAGTATACAGGGGAGGGGGCTTATCTATGTGTTACATTTGTATTGCCTATTAAATTAACATAGATGAGATATACTTAACTTTGTCCCCCCTTCTCTCTTTCCCCACAGAGTGCCAGGAGACCTTCATGCTGTTTGACAGCAAGGGTGATGGTAAGATCTCGGGCCGCCAGCTCGGCGACGTGCTGAGGGCCATGGGACAGAACCCCACCGAGGCCGAGGTCAAGAAGTGTGGACTGCACAACGACTCCGGTAGGTATAAGGCTGGAGCTCGTCATACCTGACATGTCACTCCTGTGCCAGGCAGTATGTTATAGGTGTACTTAGACTGGGAGTAAGTTTGTAACATGTAATTCCTGTGTAATATGGAGATCATATCAAACTGCAATTTAATATTGCAAATAAATAAAATCAATGTACAACTACATGTACATATAGATATCCTCTTACGCGCATGCCACGCGGCTGGTGTGATCTTCAGCTGTATGTCGGCTGATGACAAAAACTGTGCCATCCTTAAGACTAGAGACTGGATCACTTATTGATTACCGTACATTTGCGCGTATAAGTCTACATCGCTTATAAGTCGCACCCGAATTTGGGCAGTTCTTATGAGCCGCACTGGCGATCTGATTATGGTGACTTTAGTACTGTACCATAGTAGCAAAAAATCCTGCAAGCTGACTGGTGATCTGACTTGCTTACTAGCTGCGACTTCCATGTGAGAATTTACAGTGCCGCAAAACCTCAAGTCGAGGCCGCGCAAAGTACAAGAGTCAGATCGCTGGTGCGGCTTATAGGATTGGCACACAGTGGGGATGCAGCTTGCGGGTGGGTTTTTAGATGTATACGACAGTACTAAACTCGCCATAATCAGACCCCCTGTGCAGCTTATATGATTCTCCTAAGTTTGGGGGGGGCAGCTTATGCGTGAGTTAGACTTCTACGCGAGGTTTTACAGTATACTCCATACGCGTGCCGTTACCACACACTCACCACTCTCCCTTGTCGCCCACAGACATGCGGATCAGCTTTGAGATGTTCCTGCCCATCCTGCAGACAGTCAGTAAGAACAAGGACACCAACACCATCGAAGACTTCATCGAGGGTTTCCGTGTCTTCGACAAGGAACAGAACGGCACCATCAGCTCGGCCGAACTCAGACATCTGCTCACATCACTAGGTAAGTACTAGGTAAGCAACGCCTCTCCTTATTAGTTCTCACCTTACGTTACTAAATTAAAGGTGCTACTTTACTACTTTTTGTCAAGGCCAAATAAAAAAAAAGTTTTGTTTCAGGTAACATGGGAAGAAACACTAGGGTCGGTAGGTCGGGATTTTTTTTTTTTTACTTAAAAAAAAAAAATTCCCTCTAAAATTGACCCAAAAAAAGTGTAAAAATGGGGAAATCTTTTTCCAAAATTGTCTAAACCTAAAATTTACCCCAAAAAATGTATAAAAATATAAAAAATTCGTCAAAATTGCATTAAAAAAACGTAGGGTCGGCCCTGTTTAGATAGGGTCGGTTGGGTGACCTGAAACAAACCTTTTTTTTTTGGCCCAACCAGGGAGTGGTGTCTCCGTAGCGTGGTAGTATAAGGCACCGGGTCAGAACATTTCAATAAGATTTCTACTACTGAAGTATATTTCAAGTTGAGAAATTTAGGTACTATTAGATATCAAAGAGTAGGAAAAGCAGCAAGAGACTGCAGGCAAGATACAAACATGGCGTTACCTAAAGATCATTAAGACAACTTTATTTTAAAAAAAGCACGTTCCTATTGATTTGGCACTGAGCAGCTACATTGGTAACTGTAACGTATCTCCGCTAGAACTGCACACAGTGTTGACGTATAATGACGTATTGTTGACGTATCGTGACGTATTGTGACGTGTTGTAGGTGAGAAGCTGGTAGATGAGGAGGTGGAGCAGCTGCTGATGGGACAGGATGACGCACAAGGAAACGTCAACTACGAAGGTAACTACATTTATACCCTATAGGGTTGGTTTAACCCAAGTTGGCCACAAACCTCAAGTAGGCTATCCCTCCAGGGTGAATAAAAATCAATATGATGTGAAATAGTACCAACTAGTTGATTCAATGTTATTCAACAGATATCAATGTTCATTCGACACCATACTGACTTCTGTCCTCGCTAGAGGGATGGCTTAATGCTTGAATACAGTACTGCTGAGTTACTCGTCAGGGCTGCATGCATACACATCATAACGACAAAGGGTTTACATGTATCCCATTAAGAATTAACGCAATTGTGTTTTAAAAACCTTAGTTTGAAATGGGAGAAGTCATGGCTTGGGCTTTCCGGTATATTCCAGATGTTTTAGGGTACAGTAACAGGCAGAATAAATGTATCGTTATTAAATATTGTAAACCATAGTTTTAATCGAACATATGATGATACATATATTAAATGGATTTCTTTTACATTTCAGAATTCGTTAAGACAGTTATCAGCGGTTGAATATCTGTGATGTCCCTCACGCGGAAGAACTGCTTCTCACCCTGCCCCGAGTCACCACAGCCAATCAGCGACCTCCGTTCAAGAATAATTAGCATAAATTCATAATACATTAAGTCATCGAGTGGCCAGTACCGGAGGCAGGTCTTCCATACTTTGATTGTGGTGACTGAATGTTTGACATTGGTTGTGGAAGCACGAGAGAATGACACGACTGCACCTAGTGGAAAACACGTGCAGAGATGCCAGGAATTCCTACTTTTAAGCGGAGATTTCTATAATAAGTTATATTAATTTCCTGTAGAATATTCACCCAAAAAATTAGGATTTCCTACATTTTATCCTCTGGGGAGTTGCATCTCTGATGTGTAATCATCGCAAGCCACCGTGGAGTAGGATAATGCACAGCGTCCCAGGAAAAAGGAATACGTTTAGCAATTTAACATCATATTATTCTCTTATACTCTTTGTTTTAAGCGGGAGTTTCAGTACAGATACCAGTTGTGGAAATCTATGTTAGGCCCTTATAGATTCAGTGATCAAAAATGAGATAACTAATTCTGTGTGTCGATAACGTGTAAGTTACAATTGTTACCTGCTCACGTATTTGACTTGGGAGTTTTTCTTGTTATACTTTATGTTTTATACTTCTACGGTATTTGTTTTGTATGGCTTTTATTAAATATCTATGCTACTGTTCCCAGCAATGGTTGGGCACATTCCGTCTCAATAATGACCTGAACCATATCGGAAGTCTCATGGAAAATCGTGAATGTGTAAGAGGTAGAATTGAACTGTTAACGTCTTGTCATGATATTAATAGGTAATATGACAAAGTACTGAGTTGACCATCTGACTCATCTTGATTATTTATATAAATAAAATAATGTAGGAAAAAACTGCCATATGTTAGTTCATTGTTATTAATTTATGAATCTGTATGTAGCGCTATACCCTGAGATACTATTAATTGATATTCAAAGAGCTTGGCAAGGACATCTGCCACTATTGTATCAATGGGGGTGGAGGTCAAAAGTTACCCCCACTATTGTGCGGAGATGTGGCGGGGGGGGGGGGGGGGGGCGTTCCTCTGTAATACTACTCGGCATAATAGCAGTTGGAAGGATTCACCCAGGGAGGGGGACAAGTATATTCTCGTCCATGTGAAATTCGACCCCCTATTTACTCTAAAAGTCTTCTCATTCATCGTTGTATAACAAAATAGAACTAAGAACACCTTGCCTTACCTTCTTGGAATCTCATCCACATTCAATATATCAGGGATATAAAGTACATGAATATACTAAGGAAAAACACGCGAGGAACGTCTTCCAGATTACATAGCATGGATCCTGCACTGCAGCGCCGCACGTGGGCACGTCAGGTACTAGGGCCTGGTTCGTGATGAGACATCTGGTGGTTGTCTTTGAACATACTTGGACTTGGTGGTCTCAGGCCCTGACTATAATAGTGGAGTCTGGGCAAACACATATGAAAAACTCGTTTGACTAACTTGTCTTCAGGAGTTGACCAATCAAATCCTGTACACCAGTTCCTGTGTCGAGCCTGGCATGAAGTGACAATCTAAATATAGCAGTTCCACCAGTCCAATTTGGAGCCCTTTGCATGAACTTGGGGCGGAAAAAGGTACTGTTTGGCCTGTTTGAGGGTGTCTGGGACTTGGTGGCTTCAATTTACTGAAACAGATGATTCTATATAATTATGCATTATATACTGACATAACACTATTAAATATGAAATCTTTTCTCATAACTAGAGGCTTTTGAGACATTATGATACACTCATCCCAGGGGAATCCATTCGCCCTTTTCACCATAGAGGGCACCACTCATTGTTACTACAGCAACCCCTGCTGTTGTCGTCTTAGTCTAGTCAATTTGGGAAAATTAACTTCATTTCTGGATAAAAGGACCACAGGTGGTTTATAGACAGATCAATTATAATACTGATATTATGTGTTATTAATCATATTTCCTTGCTCCGAAGAAAAATTAGTGGGTGGGTTGTATTCAGGAGTGGGTATGGAGGGCTAGTGACTGATATGCAATGGAAATCGATGTTGCAAGGGTTTCTGAGAGGCTTAGGCGGCATATTTTTCTCATAGAAGGTCTAAATATTTTATCTTTCTATGTGTTAGGGAATTCACATTTTATTGTGAAAGAAACTTCAGGGAATTTCTCCGAATTCCAAATTCCTGTGATTCGTTCAGATTCAACAAGAAATGAATACCTTTGGGAAATCAAGGTCAGCAAGAAGCACTATATAGAGTGCAGGAGGAGAAAGACAAAGTGGATGGTGCCAAGTGTAGTGGCAGAGGAGAAGAAGAACCGGGGTGTCTAGGGACAAGTACATTTTCATGAATAGGATGAATAGAATGCTAGAACTTCTGAGTGGAATATTAAAGGCCCCAACTGAAAGGGACGGGACAAAAAGTGGAAAATAAAATGCTGGAACGTTGAAAGTGAGACAATCAAGTGGGCCAAAAGAAGACCTGACTCCTGCAGGGGTGTAAGTATGGAGTAGAAGGCTCAGTCTCACGACTTTGTAACAATTGGATCGTCTTTGACCGGGTGACGTCTTTGACCGGGTAGCTAGAAAAGACAAATTTCTTTTTTTTTGTGTTTTTCCATATCTCTACTTGTCTCTACTATATGAAAAAGTTTATGCGGATGCTAATTGCATAATACTTTGCACAGTGCAGCTCTTCAAATTCCATGTTGTATAGAAAGTGACGTCTTTGACCGGGCAGAGAAAGAACTTGATGATGCTATGATGCATGTAATATAGCCTACATTTAAACATAACCAACATTGAAATAAATTTCCTTTCATATAGTCGGAAAATATGCTTTGACTTTTTCCAAGCTTTTCTCACTGTAGGGGCCTATATGCCTAATTCATGCTATAATGACGTTTCCCGGTCAAAGTCGTCACCCGGTCAAAGATGTCACCCGGTCAAAGACATCACCCGGTCAAAGACGATCCAGTGGTGGGCATATCAGAAAGTCCTGGAGCCAACACAGGATTGCCTGTAGCCAGTGGTAGATCGAGAATTGTCTGAGCCCAAAGTATCTTCGCAAGAGAAATGTAGCAGTCCAAGTAGGTGGGGTTTAGGGGCATGTCCACTCAAGAAAATTTGAAAGACTATGAATAGCAATGGTGCATTCTGATGCATTTTGGCACACAATATATTAAGGCTAAGCTCTGAATTATTCTCTTGCAATTTAGACTTTTTCCTTTTGGCCAATCTGGTTTATGAAGCCTGTCTTTAGTGGGAAAGTTTTGGGAACATTTGAAAATCTAGGCCTGAAATGGTGCATTTTGGCCAGAAATGTATCAAAACTAAGATCTGTATTAGCCAGCCTTTTCTTTATGATTGGGGATGGAACTTTCTTTTTTGGAAAATATTTAGACAATTTTGAAATTCCTGTCTTGAAATGGTGCAATCTGATGCATTTTGGCACATGCAGTATGTCTGCCTCCACCTTAAACTATCACTGAAAGAGTTCAATGTTCATTTGCAAATCACATGTCACAGCAGTATTAGGGGATTTGGAGAAAATTTTGAAAATCAAGAAGGCAAATGGTGAGATTTGTTCCCCTCTACATAAAAGTAAACAGAGTTCTTATTGGATCTGGACAAATTACAATTTTTGGGAAAAAAATCTGACAAATCTGAGGAGTTTGCATGCCTGAAATTACATCTCAGATCTGTATTTATCTCCTACTCACGAAGCACAGATTTCTAATTTCTAAATGAGATGCTGCTATGGCCTATGTGTGTAGTGTGTAACATCTTTTCCCATTGGAAATAGGATATTTTTTAAGAAAGAAATATCCTGGGAGATCTTTAGAAGTCTACACTTGGAATGGTGCATTCTGAGGTATTTTGGCACACAATATATTAATTCTTTATTGAGGAAACTTTTGAGAGATTTTGGAAAATATTGATGTCAAATAGTGTATTCTGCTGCGATTTGAAAATGGATTGTAACTTTAGTTCTAGTTGGAATATTTTCAAAATTCTTTCAGTTTTGAAAAGCTTAATACCAGGAGGAGAGTCTGAGAGGCTTGTCGCCAATTTCAAGGCTAGTGTCGCCACTTTTTGGCGACATGGCGACAGCTGCCCACCCCTGCCGATCCAATTGTTACAAAGTCGTGAGACTGAGCCAGAAGCTGACGGTTCTGAAGAAATTGAGCTTTTAAAATATTCTGAGTAAAAAGCATCTAGCCAACCATTTTCGATAGTTGTGTATTATGCCTAGGCTTTCAGAAAAATACCTTAGATTTCAAGGCGAAAATGACCCTTTAGACAATATCTCTTGTTTTAAGATAGATATGGTCATATCCCTGGTGTCAAACCCAATGTTCCTGAGGCCAAAGCGTCTATTGATGCTACTCCAATAGTCTTTGGATGGATACAGTTGCATAATTCAAGATGGCGGCCTTTGTAATCCCAATTTTGGTCAAATTTCAACACTTTCAAGGCAGAAAAGAACCCTGATGACAATCTAATTATCTTCAAAATGGCAAATCTCATTTCTAGAAGCTTCAACAATGTCTTCAAAGTGCAATCAGGACATTAAACCAGCAATTTGGATGCAGTCAAGTAACACTGAGTCTGTATATATGTAGGTTTTTATTATTCAAAAGTGATGTCAGTGTAGTTAGAAAAAGGCAACATGTATAAATCCCAGCGTTTAAGATGGACATTTTGCGCATTTTCTTTTGGAGGTCTTTAATATATTCGTGTATATGACAGATTTCTTTTTGGGAAGGGGCTCTGTCTAAATCAGTTCTTTTCTTTTGTGAGACCGTTACTGGCCAGAATAGATAATGTTTTTATTTAATAGACCAGAAGGTTATATCATGTCTGAAGTAGCTGATATTTGTGACGTTTGTGGCCTTATGCATTAAACTTGTAGAAAACCAAAATAGCAGTTGCGATAAATAGTATAATCTATATTAAATATTGCTGTGGCAATATTACTGCTGCATGTTAAGGCCCACCATAATTTTCAGTAGCATGGTGAAACTGGAATTTATTCTCCAATTTCACCTTCTAATTGTGGTGATGCTAAATACACATTTCAATGCAATTAAGCAGTTATGAGCTGAAATAGACGCACTCACGATTGCACCCACCGTGCTCCTAAATGAGTGTTTCTACACTTGTTAGTTGTCTCTCAGTTCCCTCTCCTTTGACCAGAAGATCTGTGGCAATTATCCATAAAGATACAGAACACAGGGCCTACCCCCAGTGAAGGGACACACACAATAATAGAGATAAAGGACATCAGACATGGTGAAGGAGCATTTACAATCCTTGTTGAAATAGATATAGCTTACTGAGGTGAGAATTATATCCTATGGCCGTGTCTCACCAAATCGATACAAGTTTAAAGTCCATGACTGGGTTCAATCTATGACGTGGTGCAATCTATGACTGGATGCAATTTATGACCAGAATGAAAGAAAACAACTTATTTAGGGCATATTATGTATAGAAATGGCCGGAAAATCTAACGTATGTAACTAATTTAATCTTTTTTTTTATAATGATATAGGCAAATTCTCTCTTGCCAGTCATAGATTTTCATGCGGTCATGGATTGCATCCGGTCATAGACTTTCAACTTGTATCGATTTGGTGAGACATTGCTCTATATGAGCAGATGGGAGGTGTCATAGACGGCCATCTAGGTCTATGGTAGCCATTTGGATATTCACATCATTAAACCTAAAGAGTACCTTTGAAGCTACTTACATGTACAGAAAATAGTTTTTTATCACCACAAACATCGTTTTATACTCCTCTTTGACCCCTGATATGGGAATATGCAATTACCGATTCGAAGCAAAATGTGTTCCCAGAGCGCATCTAAATTGCTGGTTTAGTATTTTGCACTTTTGCCTAAATTGTCAACGTTTTAGAAAAAAAAAAAAAAACTTGTATTAGATAACAGGGTGTTAATCAATATACAATATACACTGAAAATCCTATGTTAAAAAAGGTCCTCACTAGTGAAGACTTTTGGGTGATCATTTTGATTGTGTCGAGGGGTAGTACCCTGGTGATCTTCAGAGTGATCATAAGTGAGGACCCAGGTCATCAATAATTATGATCACCCTTTTGACCCAATTATAAAGCATGCTAGGTTGTCAATAGGAAGACTGGGGGTACTCAATTTGATGGCTGTCTGAAATTTTCTTGAAAAGTTTTCTTGTTATAAAATGGTATCTACCAATATTAGGCCAAAAAAAAGGTGTGTTTCAGGTTACTCGACCCTACCTAGCAAAACAGGGCCGACCCTAGAAATTTTTATCCAATTTTGAAAAAAAAGTATATTTTAAGTAATTTTGGGGCTATTTCAGAATCAATTTCATGGTCCACGAGTCGATACCAGTGTTGGCGAGTCAGCGCTGAAGTTTGCAAGTCAGGTTTTAGGTACTTTTCATGCCATGGGATCAATCTGTCTTTATATAACAATTTTGGGGCTATTTCAGAGTCACTTTGATAGTCCACGAGTCATGCCACTCATGACGAGACAGTGCTGAAGTTTGCGAGTCAGTTTTTGGGAACTTTTCAGGCCAAAGTAAAAGAAAAAAACAAACCAAAAAAAACCCCTACCCTACCTAGATTTTCAGACTATGTAACCTGAAACACACATTTTTTTTTGGCCTTATTATGATTAACCCCCCCCCCCAATCATCAACTTCAAACATCTGGCCTTTTTTAAGAGTATATTTTAGTACTCATGATAAGCCAAGTAAAGCAGATATGTATGACAGATGACTGTCAATCCTCACACTTCTAATTTTGGTTTTAGACACATTTATAAAAGGTGTCTTTATGTCTAGATTTTGATAGTTTAGAAAGTTTTGACCTAATTTTCTTTCTAATCACTTGAATATAAACTATGGTAATTCTCTTTATAAATCCTCCAACTTGTAAACATATTTGACCAATATCACTATAGGTTTTAATCAATAGATCACATGGAGCAGGGGAAATATGTTACATTGTTGTATAGTAGATCCCCCTAGTGGCAAAATAATGTCCTCAAAATGATCACCTTTGGTGATCAATCGGGCATGATCACCCTAAGGTCCTCTGCTGTGAGGACCTTCATATAAGCCTGGGTTTTCAGTGTACATGTATTATTTATAACTAGCGAAATACTAAGTGTCGGCAGTGCATATTTCGCAGCCAACTTGGGAAATGCTATCATGGATATTTACATCATACATGAAAAACATAGGGAATACCTTTCTAGGCTATTTGTACCAATTTTTAGTTTTTATGAACACAAACATGACTTTGTTAGAGCCACACATCTCGCTGACCACCTTATGGGAAACATACATACATACATACATACATACATACAACATACATACATACATACATACATACATACATACATACATACATACATACATACATACATACATACATACATACATACAACATACATACATACATACGTATACATACATACATATATGTACATACATTATACAGACTTTAAGCCAAAAACGTGATATCTGGTATATCCAATTTGTTGGTTTAATGTCCTACCAGTACGTTTTTTCTTCCTAAGACATTATTGAAGCTTATAGAAATACTCTTTGACACATTGAAGGAAATTTAGATTAACATCAGGCTTCTTTTCTGCCTTTAAAGAAAGTGTTGAAAGTTGGCCAAAATTGGGATTTCAAAGGCCGCCATCTTAGATTATGAAATGGCATCCATCCAAATACTCTTGCAGTAGTATCAACCGACACCTGAGCCTCAGGAACATTCAGTTTGACACCAGAATTATGACCATATCCAAGATGACCGCCCAAACAGGCATATCCCAGCCGACCTTTAAAGGCATAGAGCCTGCTGCCGGGGTAGCAACAGGCAGAGTGCAGGCATGACAGGTACTCACCCCTTTATACGCCAGGCCGGGGTTTAACTTTAAGGATGGGCCATTATTTAGAAGGCAAGAACAGACTTCTGAGAGGCAAGTGAAGGGCGGAACTTGTAGAATGCATGAAGGTGGGACTGTGTGGCATGAAAGGTGGGACTTCTGGGTGTTGATATGGCATCACTGATTCAACACAGGATCCTCAACAATGGTCTAAATCGAATCAACTTCAAGTTACATACTTCAAATAAACTGGTATTTATACTATGCTGAAACAGCATTGAAACAACCTGATACATTCATAGTGATCTACATTGGCTAAGTTGTCCACTTATGGTCGAGGCACGATTAGTATGAACATGATTTAACATGATAAAACATTATCTTTACATGAGATTAACATGATGCAGCATTCTTATCTGAATTCTTCCAAGATTGGAATTATAACGTCGAGGACACTCCTATTCCTGCAAGAGTATATGCTAGTTCTAGCATTATCCAGGGGCCTTGCACAAGGATAACTTGTTGTAATCAAAGGAGCTAGCTAGACACGTTCATTTCTCACTGGCTTAATATTCTTAGCAATAAAAAGGGTGTCATACTGTTCATTCATATATTTTTGTTATTAGTTTATTAAAAGTCAATTAAATACATATATGATACATCTGTGGTGAAGTGATAATCATTTGTTATCTCATTGGTTGATAATGCATCCAGCTACAGGCCTATATCTATATATTGATTATACGGGACTAGCGCATTAGGCCGCCATCTTGGCTCAGAGCAATGGATTGTGGTTAGGCCCCCGACTCCAGAGCAGTGCATCATGGGAGAATTTCTTATCAGCACCTTTGTTCTAGGTGTGAGGGGAGGGGATTAGCCTGATAAGGAGATTGGGTTGGGCCCCCGACTACCCTGAAGTATCAGGATGTGCTAGTCCCGTATAGTTAAATGTGTGAAACATAAAGGGACAGCCTCCAGCATGATAGTGCTGTATGAGGGGTGTACGAGGCTTCCCCACACGTACACAGCTCTACCCTTGAGCTCTACCCATACAACACAATGGGCTGCACGCTGTGAGACAACACCCCACTCACACAGCACCAGCGTACAACACCCGTCACATGACCACCCAGTATGTCACGTGACTGTTGAGGTGTGGCCTCACTCTGACACCAGGGTCTGCCCCCTTTTAGTGGCTCCCCCTTGGGACTATCATACGGCACTAAACGTGAGACTACCCGCATGGGACCCGGACGGCAATGGTATGGAAAACGGTGGAAACCGATATAAAATAAGGCATCATGTGGAATGCAGGCCATGGTTGACTGCCTTCTCAAAAGAGCATATTAGAGTGCAGTTATCTCTCATAACTCTGAATATAGTCACTTATTCAAATAGTCGTTTTTGTGTGTAATATAGGTTTTGAAACTGAATATCTCCGTGAATGGCTGACCACGTCCCATTATTAATGAGCACCTCCGAGCATATAGATATACACATTCTTCCTATCAGATTGTTGTACAGTTGCACAGTTATATAACATGTAGTACAAGTTATATAACTGTACATTTATGTAACTACATGTACAATGTGTCTAGTCTATAGCATGATTTCTATTCCATATCCTAGTGCCAGGTTAATCACTCTAGTCTACAGTTTATAAAGGGCAAAGGCAGCATTTGAACCACAGGCAAATAGTGTCTTTATTAAATCACAGTTTTTGCCAGAGCTCACTAATAGGTTCCTCCAACATTATTTCAGACATTATTTATAGCTGTCACCATCTATAGATATAGATGCACGTCTATCAGCCAGATAAATTGAAACCAAGCATTGCCTCCACCATCCAATCCCAGCTGTACAGTCATGGTGCTTCCCTAGGGCTGCCAGTTCCCTGATTGAACGCCAAGATTTCTTTTTCTTCCCCTCCCCCAGGCCTTCTCTGCCAACCCTCCGGCTACCGCTCCTACCTTTCCCTCCTCGCCATCCACTTTCTTTTTATCTCCCCTACCCCCGAGCACAACCTTCCACTTCCGCGTCAATCTTTGATTATCTCGGCCGAAATCCCCAAGAGGTCGCCACCGGCTAGTGTGGCAAGCCAAATGTCTACCCTTAATATCAAAGTTTTGAAACTTCGATGATGAATATGAAATCTTCGATATAAGAGTTCCAATATTCAATATTACAGTGTTGATAACAACGTTTCGAAATAACAGAGTTTATGTGTTTAGTATAAGAAAATTGATATATTATATCTATATCTGAGATTATACATTTGATATCAAAGTTTCAATTTTCGATATCAAAGTTCAGAAAATTTAAGAGCAAATCAATCAATTGAAAACCCTTGATATCACATCTAGAAATTCTCATATCATAGGTGAATATATCGCTTGCCATAGGCACCAGCAAGAATTGGTAACAGCATCTCTTTAATTGACGTATATAATATAGGTTTACGTCATGCACTGTTGTGTTCCCATCCCATATTGTGACGTGTAGGTGTTTGTCCAATAGACCATCCCTATAGACCTGTACCATGCTACTCTGTAGTATGACAAGGTCATTCTACAACATGTATGTAGAAGGATGTAGGATGCCAATCAGCGTGACATAGTCACTACATGGATAACAAAGGCACACACATCCTAATAACAATAAGTATAGGTACACTGAGAATCCATAGGTTGAAATAGTTAGTCAGTACAGACTAACCTAGGTTGGTCATATGAGTGTTAGTCACAATGGCAAAGTTATATTCAAAAATGACCGAGGGGTCAGTCAGTAGTGGCTAACCTAGGTTCATCATTGGTGTGTTGTATTTGTTTACCACTAGTTGGTGACACCTGTGATGACCACTCAGTGCCCCCCCCCCCTGCAAATAAAAAGACTAAGGTGGGTTGGTCAGTAGTGACCAACCTGACATAATAACTAATCTAGGTTGGTCGTATAGGGAGCCAAAAAATTACTAACTAGGTTAGGCACTAGCGACTGAGAGATTGGTCGTATAGGGAGCCTAGGAATATCAATGTAGATTCACCTTAAGTCGACCACACATCTTTAGTCGGACACCTAGATTTGTATAGTTATTTATGATTAAACTCTCCAGTTGTCCTTTGTTGATAAGAGCAACACAGTGATAGAGTGCCCAGCATGGTTGAACAGATACGAATTCTGGATAATTCTAGTGTCCTACCCAAGGTATGTGGTCGACTCTTGGTGAATCTACCTTAGTGGGTGTGATGCCGAGTCACGTTGCCCTTTGAAACGACAACTCCTTAGAGCAGCTCAGACGTTTGGTGAGCAGCTCTTAATATACAGGTATACACATAGCACCCGTGTAATTTAACCCTTTAAAGGCCACATGGTGCTTTAATGCACCACAGCCTTTGTCTTCATTATATATAAATGAGGCACTGGCGGATGATTTGCGAGGGCTGCATTTACGCAGCATGTCAACGGACATGATGCATGAATGTAGCACCGACCAAGGGCGCAATGCATTAATGTAGTATGCAGCCGCAATCCGGTTACTAAGATGGAGCACATACCTTACACTAATTGCCTCCGACAGATCAATGACTTGTTAAGCATTGGAAGTAATAAAGACTTCCAATTCTAGGCCATACGCATCAGTGACTCATGACCAAACACTGATTTTAATGGACTAATGGTATCTTCTGCCTCTCAATGGGCGAGATGCAACCATTTCCCCCTTCATCCAAGCCCACGCCGAAGCATGTAGTGTGGGGTTATCCATATTGGTATTACAGCAAATTGATGTTGACACTTGACGCCCCACAAGGCGCGCGTCGGACGCTGCATTTGGCGGCGGGCGGCGACACACGGAGAGGCACGCGTCTCGGCACGGCGCGGCACGACGCGGCACGACGCGGCTTCACACGCGGCGCGGCGCGCGGTCTACGCGGCCCCAGCGTGAGCAGCTCCCCAGTACTACTACAGAGGTAACCCAGCATCTCACCACTCCCCTACCTGAGCTGCTCCTCCAATACAGACAGCAGCAGTCTCTGAGTGATTAGATCTCCCAACAGCTGCTGATATGTGAACTGACGGAGGGACGAGTGTGTGAATGGGGAGAGGTGAGTGAGTGGGTGCGGCAGAGCACTTATTAAGAGCAGCTCGCGGGGAGGAGCAGGAGCATGGTGCTGACAGACTGGAGGATTATTACCTGGTTTGAGCGATTGAGTGAGGAGCACGGGAGCAGCATGTCCCTGTATGTTTACAGCCAATACAGCCCATCTCCACATATGGAACTGCTCACCTCAGCTATAGGGACATCTAACAGACCTGAGTAGCTCACAGGTTACCTCGGCTCTTATATAGAAGACCACCAAAAGAGAGTGAGCTTCTGAGGTACTAGTAGAACCCATATATCTCTACCCCAGCCACCTCCTCCTCCACCACCACACACAGCAGCACCCGCCACCACCGGCAGCATGGCTGCGTGAGCTGCTCAAGGCGGTGGTGGGAGCAGCTCCATGTGAGCAGGTGTGAGCAGGACGACTAGATCAGCATTGACATCAGCAGCCAGCCATGCAGCAGATGAATTTACAGCCGTAGCAGCATCAGCAGCAGCAGCAGTATCTACATCATCTGGTGCCCACCTATCACCACCAGCAGCCTCAGCCCAGGAGGAGCGCCCCATGGAGCACCTATCTAACCTGGCCTGATGCCTATAGGCGCCAGGAGCACACCTGGAGGAAGGTCTCCCAGCTAGGGCAGACCTGTGGCTATCACCAGGTTTGTTGATAACCAGGTGATAGGCAGGGACCCAGCAGCCAGGTGATATCAGCCTCCATATCGTGCCCACCTCCAGTAGCCCACCTGGAGGCGGCTCAATACCAACAACAGAGGTATAGGGGGAGGGGGCCTTCAGCCCCAATCACCTGGAGCACTACTACTACACAGGCAGTCTGTACATCTATAGCTTCACCCTGGAGACGTCGGATTACCACGCTACAGCCGCCGTGGTGCTCAGCTCTCGGCCTGCTGTCAGCCCGGCCTAGGACACACAGGTCTCAGGGGCACTGGAGGAGGCGTCGCCACCTGGAGCTAGGTACTGGAGGGGCAGGGAGTGCGTCCAAATATAGGAGGTGGCTGCTGCTGCAGTAGGGGCAGGTCACCATGTGAAGCTAAGGCTCCTGACACAGGGCCTCCAGGGCCTGACGTCCCCGTCACCATGCGGCCTCCACGGCCCCAGCGTGCCTCCTGGCCTTTATTCTCCAGGTGAGCTTATAGTACAACACCTTTTGATATTATTCTCCCTTTTACGTCATTTGTGTCACCTTTTAATGCGTCCTTTGTCATGTGTTTATTCTTTAGCACTTTAGATAACCCCCCTTTTCAGAGGCCTTTCCCACACGTCATCTCACGTCAGGTGACGTTGGTGGGTACGTGACGTCATATCCTGACGTCATAAGATAGCGTCACATGACGGAGGGTCGTGTCATGTGACTGGCATCAAGGATTGTGTCTATTTACCTCACCTTTATTTACAGTGGCGGCAGGATCCTGTCCTTATTGATGGATACATCTATTAATTAATGGCAACTCTCTTGCAGGTCCAGTAATGGTAATTAATCACAGGAGGACGCGGCCCGGGTGCTTTGCTATAATTAGGGATCAAAGTAAAGTGGCGGCTAGGTCCGATCAATCTCGTGACCGAAAGGCAGGGGACGTGGGAGGTGGGGGGGGGGGGGGGTAGGAGAGTGCATTGGACATTGGATAATATGGCAATGGGGTTTATTATGTGTCGATCCTATCAGTATAGAGGGCCAAGATATTATAAGGACTCTTACCTAATGGCAACGATCCAGCTGAGGCAATGTTAGTGGGCAATCAGAGACACCTTAAACCAAGCTGTTATATGAGCTACATGCCAAAGTCAATCTTGTAGCTAATTATCACCGCCCCTGCAAACTGCCTCATTATCACCCATCCATATCGTCCCTACCCCCTCACAGCACTCAGGGACATCAGGGCTTGTCCACAGGGAGCCTATACTCACATGGTCTAGTTTAACTTGGCTAGGGCCCCCTTGGCCACGTGTGTTTCTAAAAGGTGGGAGTGTTGTGGACAAGGCTGAGCCTCCAGTGCCTCTGTGCTGAGAGGGGAGGCATGGTGGGGGGGGGGGGGGGGGGGTAGGTTTGTGTTGGCGGCTGTGAGCAGCTCACGACGCACGGCAGCACCTCGCCAACTGCTCGCGGGGCTTTGCAGAGCGCGTCAATATGGCGGCGTATGGATTAGATAGGCCCCGAGCAGCTCAGGGTGTAGATAATTGTGTGTGTTAAGTATTGGGAAGCGTCCTCATTTTGGGTGATTCTTGAAGGCTTTAAAACTAATGAATATTTGTGTACCAGATAGGTCCAGAGGAGACATACTATTTTTCGGTAGTTTGTTTAACTTTAAGCTTGACTAGTGTATATGTATAGATGTAGGGGGCCAATGGGTATACTTCTACAAAACGTAGGTACGAGTGGAAAACAAATGTAGTATTAGCTTTACCTTATGTTACCTTATTGCTTTTGTGCCGACCAGAAGGGTTCCTCCTCGTCTGAAAGTGCCAAACCTTTCATAGTGAGCACACAGCATGAGTTCAATATTTAATCTGGGTATCCAATCAATATTGATACTTGGTTGAGCCGCCTTGAACAACCAGTTGACAGCATTTAGCATCTAGGTGTCTCTAGATTCAATATCATTAACCGTAAGCGGTAAGGGGTTTGTCGGGTTGCACATGTTAAAATGCATGAACACCATGGAATCAGTTTTGACAATAATGTTGATCAACGTTGATCAGCAGGTTGATTAAACCATCTCAATATTACTTCAAGAGTCTCTACAGCTGGGCAGTAGTTGCGCTCTCCATCCTTAACCCTTTAAGGGTTGGATAATGTATCGATGTATTATGCCCTTTATCGTTATGATGTTATTGGTATGGTTTGTCAACTTTAATTAACATAATTATTCTCAATTTGTTCATGAGGCACTGGCAGTATGCCTAACGCAGATCTAACAAAGATGTCCATTATTACATCTCAGAAGAGACGTTCTAGTCTATGACCGGGGTAAAGAATAACGGTTCCCATTTCCAAGCTTCCCTGTTAATATTGATGATGCTATCATCTAGATAAATGTATTCCCTAAGTAGAGTGTAAGACATAGTCATTCCAGGTAGACACACTGTTATTACCCATGAATTAATCATGGTAATAGACCCTATTCATCGTTGGTTGGTATTACGTCTCAGACACAATGCCACACATAGGCCTAGTACAGATGAAAGGCCGCAGGCCTAATCCTCCATGCGGAAAGTATCAGGGCGTGAAGTCAACAGATGGAAGAGAATTCACCTGGAGAATTGATGTGCAATATACTATTCAATAGTAAATCTACTTGCAAATAGACGCCTTTGACACAGAATTCATGGGTATTCTAAACTACATAGAATAATTATCCAGGAGATAGTTATAAAGTCAGTTGCAGGGAATTGGTACTACTGTGACGGAGATGACGTATCTGTTGTTAGACTAACCAATTACAGTCTCCTATAGAAAGCTGCCTTATAAAGAGTCTTGTAACCTTCGGATAGTTCACAGTTGGACTTGTTTACTAGACACCCGCTCCTATCTAGAACTCCAATTAGGAAGGAGGCAAGATCCCCATTACCAAGCCTCCCTGTGGATAATACTGTAACTCGTCCCCCTGTATAGATGGCCACATCACCCCTACCTCTCCTGTAATGTGACTGGTTAACACATACCCTCCTGTAATGGGACTGGTTCCCACATACCCTCCTTTAAGGTCATTGTACCCTCCTGTAATATGACTGGTTCCCACATACCCCCCTTTAAGGTCATTGGTTCCCACATACCCTCCTGTAATATGACTGGTTCCTACATACCCCCCTTTAAGGTCATTGGTTCCCACATACCCTCCTGTAATATGACTGGTTCCCACATACCCCCCTTTAAGGTCATTGGTTCCCACATACCCTCCTGTAATATGACTGGTTCCCACATACCCCCCTTTAAGGTCATTGGTTCCCACATACTCTCCTGTAATATGACTGGTTCCCACATACCCCCCTCTAAGGTCATTGGTTCCCACATACTCTCCTGTAATATGACTGGTTCACACATGCTCTCATGTAATGTGACTGGTTCCTACATGCCCTCCTGTAATGTGACTGGTTCCCACATGCTCTCATGTAATGTGACTGGTTTACACAACGTCATGCTCTCATGTAATGTGACTGGTTCCTACATACCCTCCTGTAATACGACTGGTTCCCACATTCTAACTTCTTACAGTTAGTCAAGGCATTGGTCCAGCAGTCCCTTAAAATCCCCCTGTAATGTGACTAGTTCCCACATGCCCTCTCGTAATGTGACTGGGTCCCAAATACCCCTCTGTACCCAGTGGGCACAAAATTCAAGTCAACATTGAATCAACGTTGCATCAACATTGAATCAACATTGACAACCATTTGTCAATGTTGATTCAATGTTCTGTGCCCACTGGGTAATGTGACTTGTTCACACATACCCTCATGTAATGTGACTGCTCCCACTCAATAGTATATATGTACAGACATCTTTGGCACAGAATTCATGGGTATTTTAAACTACATAAAATTATTATCCAGCAGATAGTTATAAAGTCAGTTGCAGGAAATTGGTACTACGGTGACGGAGATGACGTATCTGTTGTTAGACTAACCAATTACATTTTCCTATAGAAAGCTGCCTTATGAAGAGTCTCATAACCTTCAGATACTAGACACTCGCTCCTATCTAGAACTCCAATTAGAAAGGAGGCAAGATCCCCATTACCAAGCCTCCCTGTGGATAATACTGTAACTCGTCCCCCCTGTATAGACAGTCACATTGCTCCTACCCCTCCTGTAATGTGACTGGTTCCCACATACCCCCCTGTTATGGGACTGGTTCCCACATACCCCCCTGTTATGGGACTGGTTCCCACATACCCCCCTGTTATGGGACTGGTTCCCACATACCCTCCTGTAATGTCATTGGTTCCCACATACCCCCCTGTTATGGGACTGGTTCCCACATACCCTCCTGTAATGTCATTGGTTCCCACATACCCTCCTGTAATGGGACTGGTTCCCACAAACCCCCCTGTTATGGGACTGGTTCCCACATACCCTCCTGTAATGGGACTGGTTCCCACATACCCTCCTGTAATGTCATTGGTTCCCACATACCCTCCTGTAATGGGACTGGTTCCCACATACCCTCCTGTAATGTGACTAGTTCCAACATGCCTTCAATTAATGTGACTAGTTCCCAGTGGTGAATATTATTAAGAATAATTCATCTCTCTTAAAATTAAATGGTTTTAAGACTATACTTTTAAGATAATGCATAGAATAATGTGCACATCCTCCCGTGGTGATGTTCATAGGAGCACATGTCCAAGCACACCAGTAAAGGTACATGTCTAAAGACACCAGTAAAGGTACATGTCTATATACTTGTAAGGACACCAGGGAAGGTACATGTCTATATAAAAGGACACCAGTGAAGGTACATGTCTCTATATATAAGGACACCAGTGAATGCACATATATTAGATCCTCTCCCAGCCACAGGCACACATAGACTGAGGTGGACCCATTACCCACCTGTAAGGGGTAGAAACAGGCTCTGCCCTGGAGACTATTCCATTGTGCCGTGTGTCTCTGTGAGCAGCTCATAGTAGCACCGAGCAGCTCCTGCAGCTACCTGTGAGTTACTCTACTATACTACTATACCCTACTCAACATGTGAGACAGCCGCCCCGGGCTGCTAGTAGACTACAGCTTCCTATCTCACCCTGCTGCTATAGACCAATGCAGCAAGAAAGGGTGATTTTTCAGAAAGGTTGATAAAGTTGATAAAATTTGAAGTGTGACCGACAAATTCACAAATATAACTTCGAAACCTTGCATTCTAAGATATACTTTTATTAGAAAGTTAATTTTCCTGCGAATCTTCTCATATGAGATGTTCACAAACATAGCCATTAAGACAATGTCATAAGGACTCTGCTAAAACCTAATTAATCACAACTTCATTATGAAAAAGTTACCCTTTCTTGTTGCATTGGTCTACGGGCCTCTGACAGCTTCATATATATCTATATGGTTGTACCTGTAAGTAATAATTGTGGAAGAGTATTCAGGATTTATAGAATTTTAGGATCAATAACGACCCCCGAATCATACAGGTCGAATGCTCTAATGATTATACTTGATGAGGGTAAAGCTGAATGGCCTCACTGCAAAAACTTCACAGCACACCATCTTTAGGATCTGCTAGCCCTCGATGATTAGTCTAGGGTTCAAACAGGATACATGCTCTCCAGAAAATAACATCCCCATATCGCCCCCTCCCTACCACTCACACACCACCCAGCCTCGCGATCCTCACCCACCGACCCGCTATGCTGCACACGGTCTGCTCTGATGACACCACACAATTGATAAAACACAAAAAGGTGCCGTGTTGTTGCTATGCGGCTCGTTGACGTGATTCCCAACCCAGGAGCAACTAAGAGCAACTCACTGGTCTCACACTGGGCCTTCGAGGGGAGGGGGGGGGGGTAGTGACTCTTTGATGCTAGGTACCGACTGCGAAACCACAACCCCTCCCCCCTGTTTGGTTATTTTGACAGCCCCTTGAAAATGTGTATTATTTTTACAACCCCCTATTTTCTAAGAAGTCAGATGACAGCCCAATATTTTACAGACCTCTTCCATGAGGTTATTTTGGTATTATATAGATTACTCAAGGCATGTATGAAATATAAGGGTTCATTATTTCTACATCAATTGTGACAGCCCCTGATTCAGTACTTTCAGCCCCGGTACTGACAGCCCCTAATTTCTTACTTTTATATATTTGACAGCCCCCCTTTTATCTTGCTTTGACACGTGTACAATGACAGCTCTTCAGGGTTGTTAGGGCAGTTGGTACCCATTCCTAAACTGAGTACCCCCGGGCGTTGTTTGTGGAGCTCCTCCTCCTCCCGCTGAGCTGCTCCCAGATTTCCCCTGTGGTCTGAGGTGCGTGCATTTCGGGCAGACTGATTTGTTATTACAACTTTAGACGTTATGCCGAGGGGCAAACTTCGAGGATCTATTTGGAAGGGTTTAATAACGAGGCATGCATCTCAGGATGTATCTATACACGCTACATGTATCACTAATCCGGACGATGATCATATCTATAATGGTGGGATTTATGGGGTGAACTGAGAACAGAAATACAGATGAGAAAATTAACCATTTTGTAACTTTAACTATAGATGTTTTATAAAGGTAGATACTGTATACAGCCCCCTTTCGTATACTGCCAGGACATGGTAAGGAGATGGAGGGGCACTCTGGCACACAACCATTGGCATGCGATACCACGTGTAATGCTAATTATCATGTCATGTTTTTATAATACCTGTTATCAACAGGTGGCTGTCTTGGCCTACCTCACATAACAACAATACGGCACTGTGGATCTCATACACCGTGGATGACAATGGATTTAGACGTGTGGTGACACCGCGTTGATAAGGGTAAATGTTGGCATGACTCCACTGCTATACATTGGATGGTTAGCCTGAACTAGACAGGGGGAGGCTATAGACAGAGAATGAGAAGGTCATCTTATTAAAGCTATAGCAGGCGCAGATTCATGGGCGGGAGGCGGGCAGACCCGGCGTAGGACCAAAATTTGTGTTTTATCATGTACAATTTTTGAGGGATATTCTTTTTGAACAATGACAAGGCCCCCTCCGTTCAAAATCCTAGACGGTTAATAAAACGCTTTGGAGCATTGCAACATAACGCATGTCAATAGAAATATCAATATACATTGCACGTATTAAAATCTAGAGCTGGATCTTAATGAATAATGATCCCGGATAATGATAGCCTAGTGGCCTGGTGACCATCTATTTCATTCCATTCAATCGTTTACGCCGTTACAACGATATAGCAGCTATGTCATACATGTCATTTTGTCATGACCATACCTCACACAGGTGTCCTATGCAATGACCACAGTTGTCTTCATTGACAAGGCCATGCTGCATGTCATATAGTTGTGATAAGGTGATAGGCGGCTAACTGATAAGGCAGCACCTTGAGATGGCCTTATATGGCATGGCGTCCCAGAGGTGCCCAACACAGACGTGTTATAAGGAGCCATGTACTACTGGTGGTGCCCCCGGCGGCGGTTTGTTTCAGACACCGATGAGCAGCTCGTTAATTATTCAGCGGCCGATGAAACCCTGCCCGGGGCAGGAGCAGGAGCAGGAGGAGGGAGGAGGGTGGGGTGGTGTTAGGGTGGGCAAACAGCGGGAGGCGTCAGGTAGCAAGCATCACTTCACCTCCTCTTACCTCATCACCCTGCTGCCTCTAGTTGAACTAGTCACTACCCACCACTGTGTGCGTCCATCACGGGGTTACTCCTCCAGGGCAGACCGCGGCTACTTAATGTCTCCACCAGGTAGGTGCAGTCAGGTGCAGCCACCCGTGAGCTGCTCGTGTATAGGGAGCAGGACGTCTTGTACCACTGCCACCACCATACAGAGTCAGGGTAGTCATGATGAGGGGTATACTGGTAGATGCTGGGGGGGGGGGGGGGTCCCCATGTCGCATGCTGACTTTAGGAGATGGCCATGTCGCATGTTTATGTCGCCTAATAATGCTCATGTCAGTCTACTCATGTCCCATGTCGATCTTAAGAAATGTCCATTTCCCCTGTCACTATCTTTTAAAGCCTCATGTCGCATGTGACTAGGTCTCATGTCGCATATATTAACTTTCAGAAAAGGCCATGTCGCCATGTCGAATTTGGGGGTTTACCCCCCATGATATAGCTACACTAACTCTTCATGGGCGGCAGTGTGCTTTAATGCACTGTGCCTTTTGTCGTCTTGATCTATGAATGCAGCCATGGTGAGGAACTTAGCAGTGTTGCATTCAAGCATCATGCTGACCCAGTGGGGTTGATACCCTCACAGAGTGTCAAGGTTGGATTCATGCATCATGACGACGAAGGATAGAGCAAGGTGAAGCACTCTATGCGGCCCTTAAAGGGTTAATTCAGTGGTGTCAGACTCTTTTGAGGCCGTCAGCTTTTATGATGGTGATTTATGATCTTGTTTGGTGCGAGTTCATGTAAGAGCCGTTTAGAATTCACAATGCAAATTATAAAGGCAATTATGGACTGATTGGTAGAGCATGTATTCTTCTGTTGTTCTCGATGCAAATGCCTGTTCCGCCTTGTGAAGGCCCTGTGTGCTATAAGTGCACTTGTTGGACCTTGATGTGCTCATTCATTCTAGCACTGCATTTAAATGTTATAGAAATACAAAGTAAAAACGAAATCAGAAAAGTCATACAGGTCTTACTGTCACCTCAAACAGAAGAGTATACCAGATAACTGATCTTGTACTCGGCCTGCCAGTATAACACATCATTGTGCACAGACTATGTCATCATATTAAATGTTGAATGAGGCCCACTTCTACACCATACATCCTGTACAATGTATTATATATGTAACTGGAGTTAATACTAATCCTTTGTATTAGGACGTCTGTTGTGTTAATCCCTGAAGTAAATGTAATCTACGGATGGGGCTGATCTGACGCTGCACATAAATAGTGCTTTAGTAGGCCTTGGCCTTGGTAATAGAATAATAGAATATTGACTATTCATTATTGACCAGCTGTTATACTAAAAAACAACACCTGCGGGACCTTACATTATAATGACATATCAACAGTAGAAAACACATTCCTATTTCCCGCCATCGACATACTTGTACATGATAGTTAGAAAATACAGATTGCAATATGAAGCTTTAAAGTAAAGAAAATAAGGGCAGCAAAATGGTTGTCGAAAGCAATATACGGTGCCAATATTAACTTACTGTATCAATAACATTGCATGTTTATAGTTACTAAGGACTAGCTTCATACTAGATTAAGTTAAACATGTAGCCTGCAGACAGAGGGAGATTTTGTACTTGAAATTGAGGTCATGAATGTATTATTGATTGATTAATTACCGATGCCTAGAATAACAACATCCATCAGGTGAAGATGTCCTCCCTCTCCTCCCCCTGGCAGCAGGGGGTGTGCTCAACACAAACCAACACAAAAGTACACAACCATTGCCTCCCCACCCAGTGTCAGCACAGACAAACTACACCATTGGCAGTGAGTGGTATCTATATTGACACTTCCCCACCCGTGAGTAGCTTCTCAATTGAGTATTTTGCTGATATGATATAAATATTAGCCTGTGCTTCCTATATGTACAGTATAGTAGCCCACATCATACATCGATGGTAGATCTGGTACAAATCTCATTTAGCACCAAAATGTGTCTATCAAACGGTCAGTAAACGGTCCTGTCTTTGTAGGGTTTTGTGGCCAAAATAAGGATTTGTTGTCGTATTGGCTTTGGTCATGATAGTATTGACTAACCTCAGACATTAAGGTGGATCGCTACCCTTTGATTTCTTCAAATTCCTAAATCTATCAGAATGGGCTTTTATTTCATGGTGAATACGGACTGTCAAGGTTAAAGCAATGGGAGGGCCGTTCCCCAGGACAGCGTGCAATAACCTTAGGTCGTATTGCACGCTGTGGTCGTATTGCACATTCCCAAGGGACGTGGGGGGTCGCTAGGGGGTCACTATGGGGTCGCCATGGGGTCGCTACACTGCCGAGGGTCATGTGACCTGGGCGAAATTCAAAATGACGGCCGACGGGAGTAAACAAATGCCATGAAAGTAAACAAATATGGACTGCATTGCTATTTTAGATTGATAAACCCTGAAATAAACACAGAGCGGCACTTAAAAGTGCCCTCGTCAGTGCTTAGTACACTCATACGGCCAGCGTGCAATACGGGACAGGCACCACTCGTGCAATAACCACTAACTCAGCCACTTTAGCGTGCAGCTCTGTCTATATATTGCATAGCCAGATACATAATATATACATTCCCTAAACTGTGTTAAAAATTTAGATCATTTCAAGCAAAATTGTGAATTTTGTAATACTTTGAATATTTGATATATTGGTAACTGATAATATTTCTTTTTTTTAAACATGAGCTAGTACATTGCAGATATTTACTATTTAGAACACTATCGATGCAATGATATTGCTCAAAATAACCAAGGGTATAAAATATGACAATTTTACACATTGATTTTAGCCCTTTTACCCATCATGCAATGCCATATATATTTAATTTAGTCATTTTTTGGCATTATTTTTCATTTTCAAAGGTCCAAAACCCTAAAAATATGCCTGGGACCCCCTATCAAAAATAACTTTTATATGTTAGCAAATGATCTGAATTATTTTCTCAGAGAGTTAATACCGAGTACTATTTTTAGCCACTAAAGCTATAAATAATGACGATTTCTTTGTACTCTTTCCCAAAACCTCATATTTTTACCCAGAATGCCATGGGCGTAAAACTGTAAAATCATTTTTACAGTAAAGGGGAACATATAGGTGTTTCACATGTGATGTTTTACATTTCTGTGCATAATGGTTGATATGAAAAGAAATCATGGAAGTTTTCACATTTTTTCAAATTTTCAGAATTTTTTTTTAATACTTTAATTTTTCAAAATTCTATATTTCAAAAATTAGTTCGGAACCCCCTATTTTTCTTTGCATTTTCCGATTTTATATAATTTAAACTGTCTGTAAAAAAAATTGGTGAGATTCTGTTAACTTTCAGTGACTTTGACCCAAGGGTAGCGACCCACCTTAAGTAGCTTGTACTGTGTTATTGGTCACAGAAATCAGGACCCTTGAACAATAAAGTTGAGAAAGTCTGTGCAATATCAGTGTTTAAACGACTGCATACAATCTGTAAAGCAGTCATTCTAACCACCATGTCTAAGAGGAAGGAAGCGGCAACAAGACCCTGTTAGAAACACGGTTAGGATCAATGCGGGTACACAGCACCTGCTAATGTGGGGTAGTCATGTACAACACTTGTAGTTTAACCATGTAACGGCCGAATAGTGTGTTAATGTATTAGCGGTATGCCCATTATCGCCATGTTGCATGACAGCCTGACCCAATGGGGTTGATACTCTCCCGCGAGGATTGTCATGATGCATGCATGATGCAGCCCTGGTTGATAGACTCAAAAGCTCTGTATCATACATCAACGTTTGACAAAGAGTATAGCAAATTAAAACAGCATCATGTCGACCTTTCAGGGTTGATACCCTCCCAAAGGGTTAGCATGATGCACCAATGCAGCACTGGCGAGTTACTCACCGGGGCTGCATTTTTGCATCATATCAACAAATGCCATCCTTGAGCTAAATCCCGCCCTTAAAGAGTTAAAGAACACTTAAATACCCCCCCCCCCTGGCTGCCTGACTGTTGGCTTACACAGCAGCAGCTCGGCTTTAGGGTACACTGATATTCCCAGGCTCCCTATACGCCCAACCTCTCAGTCACTAGTGCCCAACCTAGTTAGTCATTTTTTGGATCCCTATACCACCAACCTAGATTAGTTATTATTGCCAGGTTGGTCACTACTGACCAACCCACCTTAGTCTTTTTAGTTCCAGGGGGAGCCACTGAGTGGTCATCACAGGTGGCCCCAACTAGTGGCATACAAATACAACACACCAATGATGGACCTAGGTTAGCCACTACTGACTGACCCCTTGGTCATTTTTGAATATAACTTTGCCATTGTGACTTACACTTATATGACCAACCTGGGTTAGTCTGTACTGACTAACCCTTTCAATCTATGGATTTTCAGTGTAGGGAGGGGCGGCCTGTACTGTACAGAAGGTGGGTGTTAGGGATAGAGCTGGGCCCTCCCTGTGGAAGCAGAGCCTTTGATGCTGCAGCCTTGGGTATGGGTAAAGCCTGCAGTACTCATGGCTGACCACCCCCCATGATGTCTGTAAACACAGCCCTAGGTGCACAGTAAGGGCGTGCATGGAGAATCTGAAATGCTCATGCCTTTAGTCTGTAGTGGCTATCCCAGGGACATTGATCAAGTGCTATTCAAACTTCACTGAGGCAAAACAACATATCACTAATGCCCTACTCAAAAGGAATCATTCAAATGGAGAAGAATAAGGTGTACTAAGGTGAGTTGGTCAGTTCTGACCACCCTTACAGTATCAACTAACCTAGGTGGGTCGTATAGGGAGCCAGAAAATGGCAAACTAGGTTAGATAATATTGACTGGTTTCTTAGCCAGTACTGACTAAGTTCTGGAGCCTAAAGATTATCAGTGTGGGGAGGGGTTGCTGTGGTGCGGGGATGGGGTTCTGAGTGGGTGCCAATGGGGGCCGAATCATGAAGATGCTGGGTAGCATTTAGTTAATGTGGAGAGAGAAATTGGGAGGAATCATGAAGCAATCTACAATTATCCCCTCTGTAGATTACATTTAAACACATCAAGTGTCACACTGTAAATAGTGAACCCCAAAATATGTCCTTTTGTATTGTAAACCCATAGTAGATTCTACTTCCCATGACTACTAATACGATAGTATATGCTGTAAAAGCATCGTAACCTACGCCCACGAGTAGATAGCGGTACTGATTTGATGTGACAGTCAAAATACAATAAAACCCACTCAGATGCTACATAGTCGTTTCTAATGGCTGCAATGGAATAGAAATGGCTGATATATTTTTCTTCAGCCTTCTGTTTATGTGGATACGTTTTTAAACGGATAAAAAAGACAGACCACAGCAGAACGTGTGTGGCATGCCGATGGCCTGTGAACCCATGTGCCTGGGAGAGGAGCATGCACGAACAGAAGGACCACAGACACACCCTACATCCTGCTATTCTGCTGTAGGCGCTGCCTGTGTCCCAGTGGGAACAGAAGATTGAATCAACATTGATAACTGGCTGTCAGTGTTGATTCCATGTTGATTCAATGTTGATTCAACGTTGAGCTGAATTTTGCGCCAACTCAGGTGTTAGTTTGTGTGAGCATATAGACAGTATATACAGGCTGTGTTAGGGAATAAGCATAAAGAGATAGTATTGTAACTTCTATGAACCCAGTGCCACCCAGTAATTGATTCGTTTTAAAAACACAACATGTAGCACTGGGAAGGCACCCAATGCCGTATATAGGCTACGCCAAAATAACGATAGAATTCATAGGAACTGGGAGGACTCCAGATGAAATTGGAGTTGCGTATGGGTCTAGAGAATGGAAGCGAAGAAAACGTTGGGCTATTGGTACTGTAGAATTTAGAATTGAGTGCTAATAAAGGCAATACTGAATGTGTAGAACTCTCTAAAGGAGAGCCCCAATGTAATATGAAGGTCACATTTTAAGGTAGGACAATGGATTGTGTGACACAGGACAAGGACGGATAATACGACAGGACTAATGCCATTTAAAATAAATCCCACATACATGAAGGCCGAGGCCCTATATATAAATACTAGAGAAATTGACCCAAATTGGGAAGACCCAAAGATGTAATGAGAAAACCTTGATCCTAGGGAGAAAACAACAACAGTGGGGTACTAAGGATTACCCCATTGGTGTATAAAACTACTAAGACTACTATATACAGATTAATATAAATTGAACCTAAAAGGTCCCCAGTAATTTAACTTCTATAAACCCAGTGCCATATAGAGGGAGGTCTCCACACCACAGCCTACAGCCAGTGGGACTGGATCCTGCAAACAGGGACTATGAATACCTGCTGCAGAGAGGCTCTACTTTAAGTGCTCTCTGTTGAAATATTCACCACCCCAGGGACGTCGTATTATAGCCGCTCATCCCAGAGACAATAGACACTTAGTCTGTGGGCAACAACAGCAGGGGGAATGGTGTTATATGAGAGGGGCTCTATGCTGCCGTATCAACTCCCTCCTGGTAGTTACCGGTTAGGCCTGGCCTCCCAGACAAATAATGAGAAGATAAATATATAAATAAATAATTAAACTAGCCTAAATGATAGTCTCCCTGATAATGCATGGCAGCCATTGCTCTTTTAGGAGACCGTCGGTAGTCTGAAGCGAGTTCCGGTGGTGTATGTGTCATTTATTGGGTGCACCACTGGCTTCAGTTATTATTCGTTGCATATATTATTACTCCAAGCCCATGAATAATCCTCAAATCTGCACCATTCAGGATGTAAGACTTGTAATGGAGGAGCGCGGAAGGGAGAGGATTATGTATTCATATTGGGGCCTGTTCTCTGTCTTAACGGTTATGAGGACAAGTCCATTATCTCTTGTTAGCATTGAGTGTATGTTCATTTTCATACCCAATAAATGGTTGCACATAGACTTATACAGTCTTACGTATACTCACTTTGACTTTGTGCACTTGATATTGATGGGGGTGCGTAACAATTGTTGTTCCATCTAATCATCCTTTGTTGACACAGCATATTGGGTGTGAAAATGTGATGTACTGCTAGAGTGCTAATTACTAGATGCATTGTCAAATATTCGGCATCGACTGCTTCGAACGTTGTAACGGTCAGCAAGCATCCTACCTGTATCTTTTATATCTGATGTGATCTGCGAAAAGGATACACTACTAAAGCTCCCCTTTTCCCTGTACATATCACATGTGATAGAGACCTTGATAGGATGTCCAAATATGCAAAGCGCCATTTATGATGAGAATTCCTTTTAGCATAGAGAAGTTTGAATCATTCTTTAGAAATGTTCCTTTTTCGGTTCATTGTGTATTATAATCATGGCATTGAGAATAGTCAAAAGCCAGATCCTTTCAAGCGCTAATTGCTAGATGGCGGATGATTCAGATGCAGTCGTTCCATTTGTCCTATTCTCCTTTACATATATAATATAACGTATTGTGACATTATCTGCTATTAATGCCACAGTTATGGCTTTGGTACCCAACATAATGTAGTCCACATTTTCTACCCGACACTGACTATTGTAACAATTCGTATTAAATTCACTCTCCTCTTTCTCTGATGATAGTCTATACAATCTCATCAAAACAGAAAATATGCTTTCAACCTATGGAAACCTATCAAACCTGTGTTCACATAGGCCCACTCACTTTACTTGACATGGGTCGTCATACAACCAGCAAATTAGCAAAACCATGATGATAATTATAATCTCATTAAGGGAATTATACATGAACAATCTATCAAATGATGTATGCATTATATTCTCAACTATAGCATATGTCTCTCATATGGTACAATAAAAAGATTTGTGCTCTTTTCAAACCTTTTACCTGGAGGAGTTACATCAGTGACGTCATTCAAACTTTGAAAACTGTACGGGGCTTGACCACACCCCGAGTTGGTTTACTAATCCATATATTTATTCCTCAATATTTGGAGATAAGCAATGTTTAATTATTCACAGAGTAGATTATCGAACCTGATGCATTGGAGGGAATAACATACATTACAATTTTACAGTGAAAACTGCCAAAAAGGTTTCCGTCCCAAAACAGCAGTAGGGAATATGATAGTTAAATACATGATGTATATGGTATAGGTGAGGTAGGGTCGTTATATATTTGGGTCAGGGCAAGGACATGGGCAAGGATAGATCACACAAACAGTGGACTGGAACTTACAGAGTTTACATGCAATACTCACATAGGGGTCATGAAGGGTAACTTCCAACCAATATGCATTGGGCAGAACTAATAAAAGCAATATGGGTTATTGCCATACAAAAGTGCCCTTAGAGGCGAGGTGAAGTGACCTTAACCCATGGCAGCCTTACGGCGTAGGGTTCCAGCAGATGTCCTCCATGTAATGCTGGCCTACAGGGCATTGTCATACGTACCGAGGTCATGGTGGATACATCCAATATATCCAGAAGGCAGTCTTCAAATCATCGTATTGAGGAAGGCTGAGGAAAATACTTATTATTATATTTCAGTTAATACCACTTGCTCTTTTGTAAATCAGTGCCTTAGGTTGCATTGAGTTATGTCAAAGAAATATATATAGTAAAAAAGCACCTAGCTATGTATGTTCAGCTTTGCGGGTGAAGTAGGCTACATCGATAGGTTTGATTAACATGATTTACTCTTTCCAGCCAATTTCAAAACCTGCATGTTTAATCTAAACCGAGAGTGATCATAAAGTTAATATAAAATTATATTTTAAAAAACTGGCTATCAGTGAGTCTCACCCCAATTCGCGTTGTGAGTTAAAAGGATGCATTAAAATTAAAGGTGATCTGCATAAAACAAATCTCACTTTCCAGGCTGGCCCCCATTCACAAGTTACCTTTATGGTTGCTGAATATGTCAGGTTTAGAGATTGCAGTCTGCATCTTTTCCCTCCATTTCCGGGCGTCTGAACACTCAGCAATCCAATAAGCCCTGACCTTCAGGTGACCTTCCCTTCAGTGCCATTTGGCATTGAGACTCCCTATGACACACCCGGTGCTTGGTTGTCTCAACAATGCCCAGGCAGACTGTAAAAAGGCTGCACTTATAACAAATTGCTGTTGGGATTCCTGGATGTCTCCCATCAATACTATTTTATAACTGACCTTCTTGTGTGTCTTGTCATAGGATAACATCCAAACCTCCCCTGTTGCAAAGTGATGTTGATGCTAAATGTGACAACATTAAGTATCATTGTTTACAGCCATGGGCTATAGTCTTTGGTATGGGGGGGGGGGGGGGGCTGAGCTCATTTTAGGAGAGCCATATGGGGACCATGCACTTTAGTTCGGGGTATTTACATGGTGTATGGGGAGAGTACCTTTATTTGAGAACCAACTATTATTGCAGGACAACAGTCTCTAACTAAGTGCCAAATTTAAAGAGTGTTAGTTAAATCGACTTTTTATTTCATTAACATAATTATGTAACCTAGTGTTATTAGTGTTCAATGCTTTACATTGCTATTCATTTTGTGGATTAATTCTAAGGTTAATGTGTTATTTGTCTGGGAATGATAGCACATGTAGGTCAGACACAGAAGGACACCCCACTCAGCCCTCCAGCAAAACAACAGTCACTGTACATGTTGCTAGGCAACAAGCATGACAGGCCTTTTAGAGAGCGCCCTATGGGGGATTGCTCCCTGAGGGTAGTTGGGAATATGTATGTGTGTTACGAGAGAGGGAGGACGCAGCCCATAGTGAATCATAAAAAGTCTAAATGGCCAACATGGTCTTTCAGAGTGCCTTTACCAAAAAGGGTTCTAAAGGCTTAATAAGGGTCTGGGAACCTTCAATCTTACCTTTAGAAGTCTGCTGAATGGCTGTTCAAGGAGTGCTGCTGAGTTATAGTCTGGAATAATGACACATTATTTTCCTTTGAAGAGCTCTGTGCGTCATACCATTTCTTGCTTTCTTCTGTCGCGCATTTTCCGTGATAATTGCAGGCACTAATAGCTTTGTGAGAGCAGGGAATTTAATCTAGATATCTATTATTCTAGAAATTACGATTATGATGAATTGGAAAACGGAATTCTTACAAATAAACTTAGACTGTTTATCAGTGTTCATATATATATATATATATATATAATCCCCTCTGCAAGACACGACTCATGGTTTCAAAAGTGTTCCTTTTATTGACCCAATATGTACACAGTAAACCGAGTTGGCGGTATGGCAGAAACTGTCGAATATCGAATTCCTTTAGGGAGATATCTTGTCCAGCATTTTCTCCTTCAATATCTTTAGTGAAACTGGCTCAGCCACAAGAGAGCACATGTGACTCTTCCTGTTAGAGCTACTAAAATGGAGTGGCAGTGATTGGTGACAAAAAGGGAGAACACACCGACTCAAATAAAACCACTTGCTGATTTCTACAAAACAAAAACCAACAAAAACACGTTTCTCCTGTCTCCCCACAGGAAAAAGAGATGTGCACGCAAAGAGTTAATCTCCCCTGTCGATAGAACCCACTTCCGGCGTCAATGCACCGGTTGGTGTCATGTGACAGGAAGTGCTCTGTGCCAGATGTGCCACTCTCCAAGCGGAATCTCTCCAACTGCAGACATGTAGTGACTACAAAGGACTTAGATACAGGGAAGACATATTGAGCAATGAGATCGATAGTAAATGAAGCCGACAGGCCTAGGGCTTATCCCTCACTGTGTCAGTAGGCAAGGGCGTCTTCTGGGAAGACTACATAGTAGGCAGGAAGGTGATAGGATGGGTGGAGTTGTAGTTGTAGATTCCTGGATACTGGCAATCAATACTGGTATAGTGTGGCCCACTATCTGAGTCTAGTTAGACCTGTATCTGGGGGTGACCTGTATCTAGACCTGTTCCTGTAACAACCTATCAACTGGACAGGCACGCTACCAGGACACATTGTCCAGCCTGTTGTATGTGTATCTATGTATCTATGCCATGCATTACATGGATTGGAATGGCAAACCCGCTGCCTGTAATACGCTGCTGAGTAGCATAATTCTAGATATGTATGACTAGCTTCATGAATCTAAGCATTGCCTATGCATAGTCCATTCTGTAAAGTATGAGAAGCTAACATCCTAGAGCAGTCACAAAGAAAAACGAGGCAGTATGACATACATCACCCAGACCATGTCAGTGAGGTCTTAGGAAGGACGCCTCCATGCCAGAATAACCTAGGACGGTGTGTCCGTGCAGATTCAGAGGCCCAGTGGGAGTCTGCCATAGAAGACCCCTTTGGTACATCTGCAGTTCATGGCCTGCTCAAATTCATAATGGCGAACACGACATGCTCACATTGGACCATACTGCACGTATGTTGCATTGCCACAGTGGTCATTCTGCGTTCAGTTTAGGCAAATTGGACTCATTAGCAGTAAATGAGTAATGTCTATCGGGACCCACTGCTAAGACAAGGATTAGCATAGCTGGAAAGGGGGAACATGTTCAACTTGCAGGTTGTAAAATAATGGAGGTATTAAACCGTACCTTGTGGTGGTGAGGTTTATCAGCATCCTCAACTTTATATTTCTTACTTGAAAAACAACCCCTCAATAAACTTATGGTCCATCAAACTCCAGAGGTGACATTATATTTCATGGTACAAGAAGGGTTCTATAGACCTTCAGTATGCATTACATATATAAGCTTCTGTAATACTATATGATGTATACAGAGGGGGGATCCCCAATATTAGGCTTACCATGAGTCAGTCCTCTATTGCTCTGAGTTACTCACGATTCATTGGGTGGGATCTACAATGACAGTATACAGGGGTTTGATGTATGAGCTGTATAATCCGTGTTGTTGAACCCAATCAGCCCCTGTTAATAGTGCATGAGGGGATGTCAATATGTGAGTTGACACTCGCCGTGGTGCCAATCAGTAGACTATGTGCATTATCAAGTATTCAGTATATAGACTGGGCTGGGCGTAATCATGGGCAGGATGCTGATCTATAACCCTGTCTGGGTATGATGTGCTAGTGTGTCCTAGGTATAATGGGATGGGAGGATGTACCGATATAGACATTTCGATCTTGGTTATACAACTATATATATATATATATATATATATATATATATATATATATATATATATATATATATATATATATATATATATATATATACACACATATATATGTGTGTGTATATATATATATATATATATATATATATATATATATATATATATATATATACATATATATATATATATACATATATATATATATATATGTGTGTGTGTGTGTGTATACATATATATATTCAGCATTACCATCGAGATAGGACTAATTTAAGGGACATGGAGATGTTTGAAAACAATGTATAGAGGGTATTTAACATAAAACATTGTCCTTCTCAATGAAGGTTTATATGACATAGAATAGAGTCAAAAGCTATATCTTTTCATGGTCTGAGAAAGCTTCACAGCTAATTGCTTTGTTATTGTTCACATACAGTCATTTCATTTGTCCCTATTAGCCTTTGCATATACATTGTATATGGGAATAATTATGACGTATACCCTTTAATGATGTACTTCTAAACGCTGTGGTACCCAACACAATATAACACTTAATACCATTAGAGCCTCCATTGTACACCTCACCTTGTTTATTGTTACATTGCTATTAGTTTCCCTCCCTCGTTCCTTAACATTAAAGTCTACACGACAAAAGATAACAAGCGTTTTGAAGTGCCTACAGACGAGCCTATCTTACACAGTTTCCGGATTTTCAGTGCTATAAGAGTACAGTGGGTTAAGTTGTTTAAAACTTGTATATGCTTATGTATGATATGATGCATGAATATCCAACCCACTGCAGTGTTACAAGTACCCAGGACGGATATGCAGATGATGCACCCTCTTCCCAACTAGGATGTGATATCAATAAATCAGATTGGATAAGAGGATCCTATCAGGACATGGCGGAGATTCAACGGGAAACTGTATTCCTATTACCTAACATAGGCTAATAATGAACAGCTGCGATACAAGCATATTGTGTTCAGAAACCAGGATACAGAACGTCAAGAAAATAATTCTGACGAGAATACATTAAGAACATCAGTACTAATTGTGATAATAGCACCAAGTTACTCCTTATAGTAATTTACACCAGACACAATAGGTATTTTAGTGATCTCGAGTGCCTAAATGCAACAGTACCCATAGCATAGGTGTATATAATGTAAGTAGTATGGAGATGGGACACTGCGGCAGGCACATGTAAGCTGCGCTGATATTTAGTACAGTTCCATGGATTAACGAGGAAATCCCCCACAAGCTGCTACGAAGTAGGTACATGGATGATAACATCTGAATATTGTAATCCTTACCCTTAGGCTGATGTCAAGAATGGTAGTCCACTTGCAACCGGACTACATTTGGTCGATAAGGGTAACCAAGTGCATTCACATCCAGCCAACAGTATCATCATGTATTCAGTCGGCATATAGTTCCATCTTTATATGTGGGGGACCATGAATTAGCTATGTATTAACTAACTCCTACCTGAGGCTATAGTACAGTTATATCATAGTGCCGCTGTAGAGTCTCCATAGGACACAAACAGTGCACCAGCAGACACGGCTCTCTAGAGGTCGAGGAGGAGAGGGGGGAAACTAGAGGACTGCTCACCACAGGTACATATTTTAGTGTCACTTTAGATATGACTAATGCTGGAAATATGCAGCTGTAGTGGAAACAGCCAGTCCCTGTTGTCTCTCACGGGGGGGGGGGTAGTTGTAGGACCAGTGTATTCTCCACTGTCGGTGTATAGATGTAGCTTTATGTTAAGAAATTGTTTTTTTCAAATGGCATTAAAATGGAAATGGAGGCTAACAGAAATGCACTTAATAATGACCAACCTCCAAAAGAATCAATTTAATTCAACAGTTTTACATGCATAGCAAGACAATACTAATACTAGTATTGCTATGTTGGTAATGTTATTAGGTTTATTAATGTCTAAATTTTGGGAAGCACACACCAAGACCTGTTCAGCTATTCGGTTGCCTAGATGCTACCTCCAGCTCTCACTACTATGGTTATAGAGGTGGGTGCTGAGCAATTGGAATTGCTCGTAATGAAGCAGGTGTGGGGGACATCTGGGGCTGTGAGCTGCTCTATAGGGGAAATGTCCAGGAGCAGCTCAATAGAAAGCCTGCTATAGAGAACCTACATTGGTTCGTGCTGTAGAAAAGGAGACGGGTCTAGCCTACCTGAAAGGCAAGACGGGTGAAAAGCAAAGCTCTGTGCAGAGAGACTGAGCAGAGCCAAGTAGTGCCTGCGAGCTCAGTCTGAAAGGACTGAATGGAGCAGGTTGAGGAAAGGAGACTGAGAGGCCTGTTAGAAATGAATTATAGAGAGTTGCTCAGCAGGTGGGAGAAGAACAAAAGATAGATAGGGCATAGGTATGAGGCCTAATGGATAAATGGGCCACGGTCAAGACAGAAGACCTGCGCATTTATGCAGCTTAGAGGGGAATCTGAATCCCAGTTATGCATACAATACTTACATAATAAAAATAATTATAAAAGTGTACAACCAAAAGGGATCTTTCAATAAACGTTCAAATTGAAACCAATAGCCTACCAGTAATGTATAATAGTTAGTAGAGCGATATTCTTTCTAGTCTTTGAGAAATGGCTTTACGAATATAGGTAGGCCATATTTTATTCTTCTATTTGAATGAAAACAATGTTTCACACTTATCAATAAGGACATCTATTCAGTCCATTAAACTTCTTTTTACATTATGTAAAATGTAGCAGCTTTATGTCAAAATCTATTCTACATAATAAGGTACCGTAGAAAAGACTTCTAGTGACGTCACGTGGTGGCTAAATTCAGAACTAAATCCCACACGGACTATCCTTTCTGCTTGCCTGCAACTGCTAAGGCAAGATTAATAAAAGCAATGTGGGTTATACTATAGACGATGCCTTGAAAGGGATAGACCATGCTACAAATACTGCGCCTGAGCAGCTCTTATACTTGGCTGAGCTGCTCATCTTAACCCAAGCTGTAAGGTGGCATGACCTTAACCCATGACAGCTCTATACAGGGTAACAGCAGATGTCCTCAATGCTGAACTGCAGAGCATTGCCCCTTACACCATTGCCATATGCCACGGTCGAGATGGATACATCCAATATATCCATCAGGCAGTGTTAAAGGGCCAAGGGGGAGGAGAGGACCACATTTAACTCGAGGAGATCATGTAATCTTTGTATAAATAAAACCATTTCCAATCAATGTATTACCTGAGATATCTTTGGTCCAGGTCTAGGAATTTCTAGTGCCCTATGACTTTCAATAGGGCTTCCCACTTTGATCTGTATGATATATAATATTACCTCCACCGTTACATCATAATATACTTATGGGATGCTTAACGTTTATTTTATCACCAATTATTGTTCCAGGACTGCAGTCTCAATCGATTAACGACTGTTAGTTAAAATGGCTCCTTTATTTGACAAACCTCTCTAAACTGGGGAAATAATTGTCAAAATGCCATTCCTTTTGTCGATTCAAGTTAAACTGTTATTTAGCATGTACTTTGTGCACATGTAGGTCACAGGAGGACATCCCACGCAGCCCTCCAGCAAAACAACAGTTACTGTACATGTTGCTAGGCAACAAGCGCGGCCTTTTAGAGAGCACCCAATGGGTAGTTGGGAATATGTATGTGTTCTATGAGGGAGGGAGGGAGGATGCAGCCTATAGAGAAACATAAAAGTTGTAAGTGGCCAAAACAGTCTTTCATAATGTTTTCACTAAAGACGGTTCTGAAGGCTTAATATGGGTCTGCTAAATGTCTGCTTGGAAAGATGTGCTGATCTATAGGTTTGAATAATGGTACCTTGCATATTAGATCAATGTTTATTAATACCATTTCCATATACATAATAGGCTCCTTTTAATTCAAGAAACTAATCGTTCTATGTTTGAACTTCTCTGATAATCAGTATTATTGATTTGGAAAGTATATAGAAGGAATACATTTCACATGGTACTGTTCATCATCATTCCCAATATGTACATCTCAGAGACAAACCCATGCAAGAATGTCCCTATTGGCTTCGTCTCCAATATGTGCACAGTAAACTGAGTTAGCGGTATGACAGAAGCTGTCCATGGGAGAAGTATTCTGTCTAGCTTTTCCCCATGCAGTCTACATGTAGTTCAGCCATCATAAAGCAAATAAGTAGTTTCTAACCAAATGGCAGTGATTGCTGAAGAAGAGAAACATGTAGGCTCAAATATAACAACTTGCTGAAGGTATATCTATTAGTTTACAATTCTTGCATAAACATGTAGAATCCTATATTTCCCTTTCCACATTTCTTTACATCCCCTTTCCAAGTAGTCTGCACCAGATGCACAACATTCAATAAGCATAGATGTAATGACTACAATGAACAAACTATCACAAAGATATACTGAATAGTGATATCTGCCTTAGCATACTGTGTATGTTTCAATGAATGATGAATAACATCTAATTATTGCATTTGCACAGGGCAGTATGGAAAGTATCATCAGAAGCCAATGTATATGCAAAAATATGCCATACAGGGCTTATGAACTGCATTAAACCCCCACCCAGCCTATATAAGACTTAATTGAGTTCCTGTCCCTGCCCCACTCCCACTGTTACTATAGGGGTTACATCATGTGGAGCTTTAACAGCAAAATGTCCTATCCATTTGTGTCTCTCACCTAGGGGAAATGCAGGCCACACATGCATATCCTTAAGGCGTGGATCCTGCTCATTAATATGCAGATCGAGTGGAGTATTCCTTACAAGCTGCCCTCTGTGGTCCTGACATAGCAATCAGAGTGCCATTCTGTAGTTGCAGGAAGACAACAATTCACGTTGATTACCAACCACTGCCTTGATACACCCTCACTGGCATATCCTCGGCTACTAAGCACTTTTTGTACAGATTTCCACAATTGCAGGTTCTGGCACAGAAACTACCACGTCTACCCTCCAATTCTACTTGCCACTTTATAACAGTGGGCACACTTGAACAGGAATAGAGAGAAAAAGTATTTTAGTTTGCATGTGATAGTACAATTTAGAGAGAGCTGTATATGACACAGGGTTGATACCATAACCAAGTGAGCCTTTATCAACATGTAATTGAATTTCTCTTAACCTTTTAAGGGCAGCCAAAAATCGTTATAGCGAGCTGTGGGGGCGAGAATCTTTGCAGTAATTTTCTCTAGGACAAGGCTTTGTTGAATCCTATAGAATTATAGAGACTATAGTGTATGCTCGCCCTGCCATGATATCAACTACAGTTAATGCTTGCCCACAAAGGGTTAATCTCCTCTTCCAAAACTATTCATTTATGTGTAGGTTCCCAACAATATAAACCTTACGAGGAAAAAGGTATATGCAAGCAGCATAATAGTACAGATATTACTATAGGCACTGACACAGTGATCTCTGTGGCACATATGACTGATATCATTGTTATACCGTGTGGACACTGATCCACATGACCATGATTCATGCTGTCAGACTCCTTCTGTTTACATATTCTGTAATGCAGGGTTCCCCTCAGGGCACATGGTCATGGGCCACTTCCGGGAGCAGGTCAGTCCAGTTGAGAGTAGCTCAGGACATGAAGCCATATCGTGCATTCATAGTAGTACCGCAGCATTGTGTGGCTAGCACTCAGCAGTCCATACCTGTATGGGGGCGCTTCCACACCTTTCATTAGGTGCCTTACGCAACTGATGGAATCAAAATAATTACAAAATATCATGACTACATGATCACATAAACTGATCACAAAATCTGCTATCGACATTTACCATTGAATTTGAGTTTGAGTTTTTTTTAAATTCTGCTCTTTCAGGAAATATGAAAGTGTATACAGTTACGTTGGTTTTCATTGAATAACAAATAAGAAGGGAATTATTGATATCAGTTCCAGCTCAATTGCTATCTAATCCTATTTGGTTGCCATCAGATGCTGCCCATCTTCCACCAGCTGCTGCTATTCAAATTGTCATGATTACAGGATTTGTACAACAGAGACAGTCTTCTCTCTGTCTCCCTGCATTCAGTGACTCACAATATAACAGAGGGTAGCATTAGACCACCTTACTACAGTAAATTAACTTTCAACACCAAAATGAATTTTGTGGCAGAAGCTATATCAGACTAGGACTTATCGTCCATCGATAACCAACTGACTTGCACATATCGGATGTAATTATGGGCTGGAAGAGGGCCTTGAATATAGAGCCTTTACAAGGTCATCCATATTTGGCTCTCATCAATAGAGAGTTTACATTAACATCCCTCTTGTAACCGCAATGACCATATCCACAGTCTTCGTGGGGTGGTGGTGGAGGTTAACCCTCCCCAGAGTACACAGAACAGGGTACTCCTGTGCTGACATGCTGCACAGAATGGACATACCTCAGATACACTAACCTTGCCTCATCACGATCAGGAGCCAATTGGGAAATGTGCTACTTCCTTATCAATACTAGATAAGCAGAGAAAATAAGATTGGCTTAGAGGGTTATTTGCTCCCCCCCCAGCCACCCATTTCCCTTGTACAGTGGGTGAAAAGGGTTGTCGTCCATAGACAATGTATATATAACTGCACTGAAACTCACTCACAATCATCATGACACTGCATACTCTCTTGTTCATCATGATCTATGCTAACCCGAAAATAAGTGTAGACAGATCAAAGAATGAGCACTAGAGATGTTAACCAATATTGTCCATCCACTTCAAAAGACCTCCATTTACCCTGAGGTCATAACTACAGGCCGTCTGGACCAAACGCCGATACCCCTCCCATGCCGGACCCTCACCACCCCCTACCCTGGTACACAGAAGGTCTCTTCGCCACTGCCACCAGGGGCACTGCAGTATAGTACATCTTTCACAGCAGGTGGTTACACAACATATTCCTGGGATGTAGGACTGCCTCATGGTGACGCTATTCTATTTGATACAAGAACTACAGTAATAGCCATTGCCTATTTAGTTCTCATTTCTTTGCTGGTTCGTATTAGATCCACAACTCCTAGTTTCTGCCAATTGGGATATCATTTATTAATCAGCTGATTACACTATAGTAAAATGATATAACCACCAATCCTCCCATTATAGGCATTTTACTTGGCCTACATTGTACAGACCCAGTCTTAAAGGATCAGACTCTAGTTACTCCCCATTGGGATGTAGAGCAGAGGATGCTGTCCCTGTTCTGGACGGTTCAAGATCTGTCAGCAATGATTTGATATAAATGCCTGGTGGGGCTGCTTGGGGGCTTGGTTGAATCAGTAGAGGGGGCTCTCTTTTTCAGCCACTCAGCGGTCCCACCAATGCACCGGAAATCAGCGTTGACCAGTCAATGCAACCTCCACCCTCTCTGGTCAGCTCGTGATGGGAATGTCAGAGAGGAAAGACAGAAAAAAAACAGTCCAGAACCAGAGAGGAGAGGGGGCAGCGGTTGTTAGTTTTCCATTGTGGAGTGCAGGTTCTTAAATGCATAGTACATGTTTTTCTACTGCCAAAGGTACTGGCAAGTTAAAGGTTTAATCTTTATTGAAGACTATAACTTTGGCTTCAGTGATTTATCTCAAAGACCTGAGTAAATGGGAGTAAGCTGAATACTGTATTGAATCTATCTATCTTATATAAAGTTACCCTTTAGGTTATACCAGGAAACTTGACTAAATTCTGTTAAATGAGATAATCTGAGTAGGCCTAACCTTCCGGAGGACTTAATTCATTCCATGCCCCTGACCACATTGAAGGAAATAGGGCAGGTGTACCCACCCCCTAGGTATGCATAAGCATGATTGACAGATATGATTGCGTGGGCTGACGACCCTTGAGGGCTGTAGTATGGACCTGCATGGGTATATGGTCGTATCATATAGGACACATGGAGGATTGGATAACTCCCTAAATTGAAAGTGATATTTCCCCCCATTAATCTATTTTGTATGATGGTGCGTTGAGAGACACATGGAAAGCAAATAATTTATACACTACAATTATTATGACATGATATAATATTTGGTCCCTGTTCAATTGTTCGCCATGCTGCTCTTTTCCACATAAACCTATCCATACTTGCATTGAAAGGGCCAATAAACACACAGTCAGTTGGGTAACATACTGCCTTAGCCTTGGCAGCCACTTAAAGTGGCAGTGGTTATGTCAGGGGAAAAGGTGGATAAAGCATTAATTTTGTCTAAGCCTTTCACTATACTGGTACAAGGGCTATAGATGGATTCCAATGTCATGTATTGAAATAGAAGTAGAAGTGTAGGGATACTGTTTTGGGGCTTTTTATTATTATTTTTTTATTAGTTTTCACAGTCTATGAGGAAATGCTAGATGCCAAAAAATCCCTCAGAGTTCTAAGGCAAGCCATTTTAACCCTCTGTATGAACATCAGCGTAATCAGTTCAGCAGACTTTCATTTCCACAGGGCCCATTCAGAAAATAAAATCTGACAAATGTCAGTTTTAGGAATATCAAAAGCATTTTCAGCTGTTAACATTGGATGTTTCATTCATAAGGATCTTCCCTCTGGGGGCCATACTTTATGCAGTGATTCGTCCACCATGCCATTTGTCATATGGAACACGGTGCATATATATGGTCGGCTGTTTTTGCTGATGCCACATTAATGCAGCCGGCTTATTTACATGACTCCCTCGCCTACACTGGCTGATGAACTGCTCTTAGTATGTGGGGGACACAAATGCAGCAATTGCTGAGGCAAGTCCACTGGGTGATACTGCCTAAAGCGGCCTTGTAAGCAAGGTGTAAACATGCAAAGATCACCCAAAGTGGTCTGTCATATTGCAGCTTTGGGTTGTCAAGTGTATCATCTAGCTTTCCTGTCAATGACAGACATTTGTTGATCCATACCCAGGAGAATTTTAAGATCATTTCAGATGGTTTCTTTTATTGATGTGGGTAGGGAATGATGGAGGACATAATATATATATATATGTATATATATATATATGTATATATATATATATATATATATATATATATATATATATATATATATATATATATATATATATATATAATATTGCCAAGTGAGGTGTAACAAGTTACAGAGAGGTAATCAATGTAACAGGTGCCATGAAGGGTGCTAGTTTTTGGGAAGAGAAGATGGTTTGAAAGAGGATGGTTCGAAAGGTATAGGTATAGGGTGCCAGAGGTTGGAGTTTTGTATTCCGATATAGTGAATACATGTTGGTTTTGGGTGTGTAGTATGTTTTCATTTATGACGGTTGGGAATGGTGGGAAACGGATTCTTATCAAGAGAGCAATATGACGAGTATATATTGGGCTGAGGAGGTCAATGCTAAAAGAAGAATCACATAGTGAATGGCATATCAGACCTTGCTAGACATTATGAAAATGAGAAATTCATTGTTGGGAGGGGGGGGGGAATGTAATAGGTGTAATGGGTGTAAAGAAACGTAGTAGTTTTTGGGGGAGAGGGTGCTTCGTAAGAGTGTGGTTAAAAATAAACTATTCAGACTGGCTATGTGACTGCTGACATGGGGATTCCATATATGGCATGAGGTTATTAGCATCAGATACACTACCCTGAGATGTTTACCCTGGGGGAAGAGATATCTGTGTTTGTATGTGGCAAAGTAAACATAGTAGGGGATGTCAAGGCAGCTGTACTCAAGACAAATCCAGTTAGGAAGAGTCACACAAGCAAGCACACATTAACTGCTGGAATATTGAGTAATTATAACTTCTAAATTCCTTGGTATGGCTTTCCCTAGATGCAGCCCTCCATGTCCAATAGAGGGTGTTGAGTGGCTGTAGACCATATAATATTTGCCCACTTAGTCTACTTCCTTGAATTCATTTCCTGCCAATACTATCAGCTCTTTATTACCAATACCGCTAGATAATATATATATTGATATATATATATATATATATATATATATATATATATATATATATATATATATATATATATATATATATATATATATATATAAGTGAACGTAATTTAAAGACTATGCTAAGTCTATACTATTCTCTACCCCTCTGGCTAACTGATGAAAAACTCGCTGTATTATTGAAGATCTTTCAGCCGATAAATATTATAAATACAAATACAATCCCTCTGGCTTCTAGTACTGTTTGGGCCCGACCATGTGACATTTGCTACTGTTTATATGAGGTGCGTGTCTATAAATATCGTAGGATCCAGTCTTGAAGGGCAATGGGAGAGTATTAGCCTCCAGACACCCATAGTTCAGCCTATTATGTCGGCCTAAAGCCTATTAGATTTCACAGGAGGCTATTAAGGCACAACTTGTGATGCTCCGTGGTACACAAGATCCTTTTGTTATTTATAGTCTGTTTTCATGTCTCCATCAGCCCTGTATTAGACTGGTGATAAAAAGATGTCAAGCTCTTTACAGTTCATAGTAAATATAGTGTATTCACACCCAGTCTAAGGATAATGGAGGATGTGGAAGTAAACAAAGGGATAGCAAAGTAAGTCAGTATATTATAAACTGCTATTTACTGAATGGTTTTTTTTAGAGAATGGCATCATATAGAGGGAAATTATTTATTACCAAAGAGGCATGTTTGTTACACCATAATCCTATATCTAAATTCGAAATGACAATGTCCACTCCCTATGATAGAATCGTCATAATCACAAGATAATTCATTTTTGTCTGTGCTTATCATCAACTGATCTAGCAAGATATAGCAACTATCCAGGAAATTAAGTCTAATAGTGATGATCTTAATTGATGAACTACTAATTTCTATACATACCATAAATGTTACCAACATACCCATTTCACAATATCACTTCCATTGACAAACCATGTAATTGGTACTGCCATTGCTCACGCTCCACCCTGTGTGTCTGTCACACCCACAGCATCATGCATATTTATAGCTACCCCGACAACCACCACAAAGTGGTAGCTGCTATCTTGTTTGGTGATGTCACAGGATTTTGTGATGTCAGATCTTGATAGCAGAGTCAGATTCTGGAAAGGGAATGTCTAATTTCTCTCAGTGAAGAGTCTGGAATCAAAGGGTTATCAGCTGTCCTTTGATGGCAGAGTCACTAGGATGGTAGAGCCAAGTGTTGGAACCGAATAAGATTAAATTTCACAGAAGCCTATTTTACTTTAGGCATGAACCTGCTGGTGTAAATTGAGAGTTCATGTAAAATACAGATCAATACCAAAATTAATGGATGGAGCAAATAATATACATTCAGAACATTTTCCATTACTGAATACCCAGTAGCCTAATAATTTAAGGTTAAATATTCCCTTCTCACAATTCATGGATTAGAACTTACAAGCATAAAAGAGAGAGTTATGAACGAAGAAATAACAGCTATGCACTATGGATGTTACTGAATTATGAATCCCAATATATACAATTATGCTCTGAAGAACTACCACCTGCCTACATGTAAATGTCATTCTCACAGCTTTCTTTGCACAGTCATGTTTTTGAATAGATAAAGAGAGAAAGACTCCTAAATGGGTAAAATAGCCACTGCTAGATCGACCATTGCACAGAGCATTGGGGATTTGGGAATGTTCTCCATGGAATACACCTCAGGAAAACAAACAGCGTCAGCCATTTGTGAGATTAACTGATTGTGCTGTTTACACTTCAATCGCCTTTCGAAGGTGCTCACAGTGGGGTTTGATAGAATCAAGCTGCCCCAAACAATATATAAGATGCCCACAAGGGGATGGCAACCACTTCTGGTCCCAGTCACGTGACTGTGTCTTGTCCAATCAGTGGGCAGGGAAGTAACATGACTGATATGTACAGTATTGTTCTTACTGATGGAAGTTGGTTCGTTGTAGCTAGTCATTTAGTGGGTTTGACTGTCGATGGACACTTTTATATTTTAAAATCTCACATAATCCTTCCCTTTTGTAATTATCTGTACAAACATTGAGATACTGCTGGTCCTATATATTCATTAGACACTCTGGCAAATGTAAACACAATGTCCATTTCAGGTAACTCTGCACCACAATGAGAATCACACACTCACATCAGAATAATATGTCCAAAGTGTACAGATGATTTTTATCTACCTCATTTTCTTCATGTAATGATATTGCTTCTGACATTTATAATTACATGCATGGAGGTGAACTGGAATTTGTAGTACTCATCCACATTATGATCTTTATAGCCTTCACGAATTGCTATGCACATTATAGCAAATAATAGGTCCATGTTTCCCAAAGACATAATCACTATGCGGGACTTTTATCTCAGCCCACTGCATCATATACTTATATACATACAAGAAAGGTAACACATCAGGTATGTATTTTGGTATTGTCACGTTTTACAAGTGGCTCAATATCTCTCATGCTAAAACCACACTGACTATGATCCTTTTATCCGGGCTGGCTCATGTTGCCCCAGATACCTTTGGATGCTGGAACTGTTTTGGAGAATGCATCAAGAGTCTACTCTCTAGATTTCCAGTTGTCCGTACTCTTGGTAATCCAATAGCCCATGACTTCCAAGGTGACCTTCACTTTGGCACTATTTGGCATTGACCCTATGATGTCATGCCACTGAGTCGGGTTATCACTCAATAAGATCAAAAGGCCAAAGGTGCACTATTCATTGGATCTACTTTTTACTGCTACGTGGTTTAGAATGGTTAAAATCTAACATCTCCTGTTGTGAACTGACGTTTACCTAAAAGTTCATTTAATAAGGCATAGGTGATGCATTTTTATTACCAAATGAGATACCTCTGGTCCTGGTTTAGGGAGAATTTAGCGAACTGTAATATGGCTTTCCACTTTTATCTGTATGATGAACATAACATTACCTCTACTTCCACACCATAGAGTGAGGGGATGATTAACCTTTATATGACCACTCATAGTTATTCCAGGACAGCAACCTTTCAATTATAGTGTTAGCTGAATGGCTCCTTTATTTTTACACACAAACCTATTCAATCTAGGGTAATCAGTGTCCAAAAGTTGCTTTACCTGGCAATTTTCTTTGTTCATTTTTGTTTATCTCTTATTTGGAGGGAGATTTTGCACATGTAGGTCATAGGAGGCACCCCACTCAGCCCTCCAGCAAAACAACAGCTACTGTACTGTTATTAGGCAACAAGCATGACAGGCCTTCTGGAGTGTGCCCTAAGGGTAGTCGGGAATATGTATGTGTACCATGAGGAAAGGAGAGCCTATAGTGAAACATAAAAAAAGACCCATGTAATGGCCAACACTGTCATTCATACTGCCCTCACTACAGATGGTTCTGAAAGCTTAATGTGGGTCTGGTAATCTCACGTCTTATATTTGGAAGCATGTTAAATATCAGGTCAGAGAGACAAGCTGATCTGTAGCCTTGAATAATGACACTTTATATATTATATCAAATTAATGTATCTTCATACTCTTTCCATTTCCCTAATATGCCCCTTTTTATGCCCCAAGATTAAGATACTAACAGTTCTATATCTAAAGTTGGAAAGCATCTCTGATAATCAACAATACAAAACAGTGGGAAATATACAAGTAATACATTTCACATGGTTCTGTTCATCACCAATCCCTAGAATAGGTACATATCTGAGCCAAGCCCCATGCAAGACTGTCCCTATTGGCCCTGTCTCCGATAAGTGCACAGTAAACTGAGTTAGCAGTATGACAGAAGCTGTCAAGAATCAAAGCCCTGGGGAAGTATTTATGTTTAGCCTTTTCCCATGCAATCTGAATGGAGTTCAGCCATCAGAGAGCAAATAAGACTTTTCTAACTAAGTGGCAGTGATTGGTGAAGAAGGGGAAAAACTAATTAAACCACTTGCGCTTCTTCTCATTTCCAAGTGGTCTGTGCCAGATGTAGTGACAACAATGGACTATTATACTGATTAACCCTTTAGGGCTGAGCAAAAAAAAAAGTTTCTGGTGATGGGGCCGAAACATTTTCATAGGAACTCTCCTATGCCCACATAGTAGGCAAGATGTGATAGTGTAGATCTTAGGAAAATGCTATCAATACATAAATGGTTTTTGACATCAGGTATGGAAGAAAATGACTTGACTGTAGTTAAGCGTGTCCTCACAATGATAGAACAATTGAAGCCATCTGCTTTAGCGTAGGGGAGACCGGGGCACGTTGACCACCCGGGCACGTTGAGCCGCCCGCTCTCTTTGCTATTCCTTTGGGAATTTTATGGCAGTATACCTACCACATTACCCCCTTATATAGACAGTTCAGATCAGCAACATCATGATGATTTTAGGATGCTGATGAGAAAGTTAGACAGCATTAACGGTTTATGGCCTTGAAAGTAGATATTTGTAATTGTTAAACTTTTGTTCTAGTGTCGTTAAAAGACATTGCTGGCCTAAGATCTCTATGGAGGTCGAAGTATACATAGGAATCCTTGAATAGAACCCAACTTTACTGCTAGGTGTGTTATGTAATTTGAATAACATCAATCTTATCTGTGATGACCAGCATGGGGCACATTGAGCCACAAAAAACAGGGCACCTTGAGCCATGCTCAAGGTGCTCCAAGCTCTGGGGCACCTTGAGCCGGCTCAAGGTGCCCCGATTTCTGGGGCTCTTTGGCAATGGTGTTAAGACAATTAAATGACTGAGTAATGATACAATGTTAGTAGTGTATCAAGGGAAAATAATATGGCTAATGACATGAACAAATTCGATACAATTTGGTTATAAAATTATGATAGAATACATAGTTTACGGTTGGTGAAAAAAATTCTTGTGTAACATATTTATAGTGTCTTTATTCCCAGATCTATCACTTTTCAGAGGCAGAACAGTGCATTACATTATAGAAGAATGTAATCAAAGATTTATTCAGACTTAAGAAATAACAGAAATACTCTTAAACTGGTTTAATTTGATCCAAAGAAAAATCTGTGTGGTACAAACTCAGTCACTTCTATAGAAACTATAATTGAGTGACTTTTGTGCATTAAATATGTAATTTTTACATTCAATCCCATGCAAAAGTAACAATAGCAACTAATTCCAACCGAAATTTCACCTATTGATCTATATTGGTGATTATTTGGATCGTTCAATGCATGTGGTTCAAGGTGCCCCAGTGGGCGGAACAACCTACCCCGGGCATGGGGCACATTGAACCACCCTAAGATTCTATTTTTAGAAATTCGAGAAAAATAGAGGAAAAGACCACATTTGCCTTGCAATAGGTTCTCTTATATTGCAATGATACAAGGTAACTGCTTGATACAAAATCAAAGTTTAGATCCCTTTAGCAAGGCCAGGAAAAAAATAAAGGTGTCAAAGCGGTTCAATGTGCCCCGGTCTCCCCTACTGTGTATACTTGGATGAATAATGAATTACATTGTGAATCTAAGTATTGTAGAATGCAGAATGGATATGTAGAATCAGAAGCCAACAAAGGTTGCCTGTTAATAGTTTGCATAATATGTGATATAGAACTTATGCACTTTGTTAAACCCCCACCTAGCCTATATAAAAGCGTGTGTATTATTCTGTCCTAGTCCTACTCTGACTGTAGAGTACCAATATGTGGACCTTTAACAGAAAGATGTCTGGATTCATGCCACATATGCATATACTTAAGGCCTCGATCTGCTCATTAGTATGCAGACTGAGTAGGGTGCTCCTTACACACTGCCCTTTGGTCCTGACATAGCAATCAGAGTGCCATTCTGTAGTGGCAGGAAGGCAACAATTCACAATGATTACCAACCACTGCTTTAATACTCCCTCACTAGCAGACCCTAGGCTACTCAGCAGCACCTAATCTAAGTCCATTTGGAAAAGAAGAATTTTAGTTCATATGTGATATTGTCATAGAGAGAGAGAGAGAGAGAGATAGAGAGAGAGATAGAGAGAGAGAGAGAGGGAGAGAGAGAGAGATAGAGAGATAGAAAGAGAGAGACAGAGAGAGAGAGAGAGAGAGAGAGAGAGAGAGAGAGCGCGAGCGAGAGCTGTTGATCACGCAGGGTTAATATGTAATAAATAATTGAGTTTTCTATTCAGGTTGAGCCTTTTGTCAACATGTAATCAAATTCCTCTTAATCTCCTCTCCCAAAACCATTTATTCATGTGCAGTTTCCCAAACAATGGAAATCCCGCCAGGACAAAGAGATACATTAGCAGGATATAATCCAGATATTAATATAGGCTCTGAGAGATAGGGATCGCAGTAACATTTATATCTGATATCAGATAGTGTGGACACTGATCCACATGACCATAATTCATGCTGTCAGACTACTTCTGTTTACATATTCCGTAATGCAGGGTTCCCCTCAGGGCACATGGTCATGGGCCACTTCCGGGAGCAGGTCAGTCCAGTTGAGAGTGGCTCATGACATGAAGCTGTACCATGCATTCATAGTGGCACCAGGGCATTGTGTGGCTAACCCTCAGCAGTCTGAGCCTTTATGGGGGCGCTTCCACCACACCTTTCATTAGGTGCCTTTTGGTTGGGCATCTAATGGAATCGAAATAATTGAGAATAACACCATAAATCATATAACACCAACTTTTAGCGCTTAATACTGTCATCAAATTCTACTTAGTTGTCAACAGCTACTGCTTGGCTGTCATCAGCTGCCAGCGTCTGTTGCTATATGGGGCTAGCATATCCTGGCATCTCAGGTAGTCAGGGGCTACACCCCCATCTCCTTATTACGCAAATTCCCTCAATTCATACCTGAAACAAAGAGACTGATGAGGAATTCACCCATAAATCACTGCGCTGGAGTCGAGGGCCTAACCAGAATGCATTGCTCAGAGGCAAGATGGCGGCCTCCATAGCCTAATGCGCTAATCCCTATACCAGACCAGATATTTTTTGGCATGATCAAATAGCAATTGCCTATAGATAATTTTATTTGCACTATGTTATCAGATAAATAATGCTTGTCCATTGATAAACAACTGACCTTTACTGGTGATACCTAGTAAGATAGACCTTTTTGTATATGTACTGCAAGGGGGCCTTAAATGAAAAGCCTTTACAACAAGGTCATTCATATTTGTCTCTCATCAATAGGGAGTTTACATTAACATCCCTCCAGTACCATCAGTGCCCTGGCAGCAGTCGCCCTGCGATGGTAGTGGAATATAGTGCTCTCCTAGGTACACACAGCAGGGTACTCTGACATGCTGCACAGAATGGACATGCCTTAGATGCACTAGCCTTGCCTTGTCACGATCGGGGGCCAATTGGGAATTGAACCCATGACCTTGACCGCGGTAGATAGAACAGTGGATGTAAAGTGTATATTAGTATAATTATGATGACGGCTCCAGCTAAGATACATTTCTACAGATAATACCCATCTGAACATTTAATTGATATACAATATGTTTATAATCTGCTTAGATATTCCTTCTATCCTAAGTTCGTAGTTGATTTGAGTAACTAGTCAGAAGGATGTCCAATAGAAGTGACTTTAAGTAAGACTTAGTCTTCTCCAGTATCACCAGAAGCCTAGATATGACCTTTATAGTCAGCATCCCTCCCCTTCTCTAGTGCTTCTCCAGCGGCTGCCTATGTAGTGACTGGCAGAGAGTGACATCAAGAATTCCCTCATGTATTATTTCTGTCATGTCTGGTTTACTGCCCCACACAGCCCCAGGCCGTCTTCTCAGCCCATAAAGTAAGGCCCGCCACGGCCTCCCTGCCACTGCTGTCCTGCTCCTTACAGGGGAGAGGGGGAATTAAAGTAGTCAGTTGTGGTAAGGGTGGTTTACAGTTACATATTGCTTTGATAATAAGAGTAGATTGGCATTTTGCGATTTATAAAGAGTGTGTCCAGGATTAGCGAAATATGTCTTCAGGAAATAGGGTATAACATATACCATTGTAACCTTGACATGTGATCCATTTTACATATTTACCATTACAATGGATTTATTTATATCAAATGATGCGATTTCTTTATATAATAAGTCAATATTAGATAAGCAGAACCAATAAGATTGGGTTGGAGGGTCTCTCGTTTTGCCAATTTCTCTTGTACAGTGCGTGGAAAGGGTGATGGCCCTCTGTTACAACCACACTGATACTCACACTGGTCATAATGTAGCGCTATGACATTGCATACTCTCTTTATTACCACAATCTATACCAAACTAAAAGTAAGTGAAGACAGATCAAAGAACAAGCACTAGAAATATTAACTTATATCGTCCATCTACTTCAAAAGAGCTGCATTTACCCTGAGGCCATAACTACAGGCCATTGGGGCCAAACGCCGATATCCCTCCCATACCACACCCTCACAACTCCCTACCCTGGTACACAGAAGGCCTCTTGGCCACTGCCACCAGGGGCACTGCAGCATAGTATGTCTTTCATAGCAGGTGGTCACAACACATAGTCCTGAGATGTAGGACTATCTCCAAGGGAGACCATTTGATTGGAGACAGGAACTACAGTAGCAATCGTTGCCTTGTTGGTCCCCATTTCTTTGCTTGTTCTCATTGTTCTATCAATTTGTATTATTATACAATTTATTATTTAACTGGTCACACTATAGTACAATCATATCACCCATCATTCCCAAAACCAAAAAACATATTCAAGTTAACTCAATCAAGCTAGGTACCAGACAACAGTTTCTGCCCTCAGGGTATGGAGCAGAGGACACTGTCACTGTTCTTGGACTGGTAAGGATCTGTCGACAACAATTTGATATAAACACCCAGTGAGGCTGCTCGGGGTGAGGTTGGTCGGAGAGGGGGGCTCTCTTTTTCAGCCACTTGGCGGTGCCACCGATGCACCGGAAATCAAGGCTGACCAGTCAATGCTCACTCCAACAGATTCCTTTGCTGGTTTCCAGGTGGGGGAATGAAGATGTCACTGGAAACCAGCGAGGAAATACAAAAAGACAGTGTATAACTATAAAGGATAGGGGCAAGTAGGTGAATAACTGTTGGTTTGTTAGTTCCCAATGTGGAGTACAGATTCCTAAATGCATAGTACAATGTTTGTCTAATACCGAATGGTAATTTCACATTATATCAAAAGCATCACTTTCAAAGCAGTGGTACTGGGTATTTAAATGTTTTATCTTTATTGAAGACTAACACTTTGGCTTTTTGATTCATGTCAAAGATTTGAATAAATGGGAGTGAGCTGAAAAAATATTGTTGCTCGGCAAACTTGATACTTTAAAGGAAAAAGAAGCAGTGGTATTCACTCTGTCAGTTCAACCAAAAAGAGATCAAATTGCAGCCAAACTATGATAAATCCACCACAATCCTCCTCCCAAATATAAGTAGTTTATCAGATCATTAATTTTATGAATGATGAATTAATCGTATGGTGCTGTGTATGTATTGAAATTGATAGATCTTATATTCAAAAATTCACAGCCTAAGGAGGATTCCCAATCACCTATACTCAGCTGATTTACCTACAACAGCAGTGAAGCAAATCAGCAAGTCAATGTTTTCTCATAAGTGACATATACAGCTCTATGTAGTAGTATAGGACACAGGATTTGTGTCAGGCACCATAAGACAAAGTGAGTCCTTTCAATACAAAATGATTAATCTGTTACGCTTTGGTCTTAAAACCTGTCTTTGCATAAAAACACACTACATAAAAGGTCCAACAAGCAACAGATAACTAAAGAAACCATGCTCCAAACCAAAAGAACAGCTAGCTTCACTCTAAAAGGCTTCTGTTTACAGTACACATCCAAACGGCACAAGAGTAATGGCCATCCCTACAGACCTCTATCCTTATACCTCAGACTCTAACCTCAGCAGGTTACCTTGCAGCTTAAGGCTGCCTCCTGCAATTACTGAACACTTAAAGGGGGCAGGGTTATGTCAGGGGAATAGTCATATGAATGCCTTAACCTTGTCCTTGCCACTCACCATGCTAGGATGGAACTATAGATGAATTCCCAAGTCATGTATTGAAATAGAAACATTGAATATGATAGTGATAATAATGTTTTTGTTTTTTTGGGAAGTTGTATGGTATATTACAAGATTGCACTTTCACTGTCTATGAAGGAATATTATTTGGCAAAAGATCCTCCAAAATTCTTAGGCAAGCCAATTTAAGCCTCTGTAAGACCATCAGTGTAATCAGTTCAGCAGCAGGCTGTAATTCCATAGAGCCCATTCAGAAAATGAACAGTTGACAAATGTCCGTTTTGGGAAATATCACGCAGACCTTTTCAGCTGTTTGTATTCAGTGGCTCATTCATAAGGGTCTTCTCCCATGGGGACATATTTTATGCAATGATTCGTCCACCAAGCCATTTGTCATATGGAGATTGCTCAGGAACACCATGCATGTATATGGTTGGCTGTTTTTGCTGATGCCACATTAGTGCACCCAGCTCATTTACATGACTACCTCACACCCATAGGCTGATATGCTGTTGCTTGAATGGGGGGACACAAATGTAGCAATTGATGAGCCAATTCAACTAGATGTTGATGGCAAAAGCCTCTGAGCAGACAAGGCATGAACCTGTATATAACATCCAAAGCAGTTTGTCTTATGGCAGGTTTGGTTGTCAAGGGTCTATCTAGCTTCTATGTCAATATCCGGAACTATAGGCTACTAATTCTCTGTAATAATGAGTAGACTATAGTTATAACAGAATGATGAGTATCTTGTTGGCATGCTAACACAGTGATGATAATTGGTTGAACCATTCCCAGGAAAATTTACCTCCCTATTTTCAAATATTAGTTCTGATGATCTAATTTCTTTGAAAAATAAAAAAGATGCCATGAGATCAACAACAGCCATTTGCAGACGTATATTTTTCACTTTGTCCAACTCACATAGACATATCCATACCATATTGTGCTATCTATACACCATGGACCACTCCCAAACCTGTGAGTCTGAGAGAAACCAATACAAATCATTACCAAGAAACTTTTGGTATGGCTTCTGTATGACTTGTGGATACTGGACACACAGTGCCTCGAGATGTTTACTTTTGAAAAAGAGATATCTATGTTTGTGTGTGGCAAAGTAAAAGTAAATTAAAGTCTAAGCAGCTGTACTCAAGACAAATCCATGTAGGAGGAGCCAAGCAAGCAAACACTCTGGTTACTCGAATATTGAGTAGTTATAAATCACCATTTACTGAAATGCCATTAGAATAAATTCATGTGTCCAGGGGGCTTATCACGTAGAATATGGTTGGGAAGATATTGCAATGAATGGGGCTATTAAATCCAATAGTAAAAGTCCTAAGAGATGAACTACTAATGTCTAAAGTCAGACTATGTATATATTTACAGCAGAACAAACCTTGCTTTTCTATACATACCACGAAGGTTAACAGCACAATGTCACTTCCATTGACATGCCGTGTAATTGGTACTGTCATTCCTCACGCCCCACCCTGTCTATCTGTGACACTCACAATATCATGCATATTTATAGCTATCACAACATCCACCACAAAATGGTAGCTGCTATCTCTTATCCAGTGATTTCACAGGATTAGATCCGTCCTCCATTTTGTGTCAGATCTTGATGGCAGAGTCAGATTCTGGATAGGGGAATCTCTAATTTCTGTCAGTGAAGAGTCCGGTATCAAAGGGTTATCAGCTGTCCTTTGATGGCAGAATCACTAGCATGGTAGTCCTGAACTAGATTAATTTTAATAGAAACCAATTTGCACTGTAAGCGTGGACCTGGCTTCATAACAACTGAAGGTGTGAATTCAGAGTCCATGTAAATTCCAGATCGTGCAAATAATGCATATTCAGAACATTTTTCATAAACTAATAATGGCTCCTGGTGAAATACAGATCTAATTGTATCTAGTTGTAAACAGCAGTTTAAATCATTCCTTTTTAGAGGTCAAAGATTAGAACCTACAAGCATAACTAGACATAACAGAACAACTATTGATGCTGCCGAATACTAAATCCCAATACAATTATTCTCTAGGCTACCACCTGCCTAGAAGTAAATGCCATTCTCAAAGCTTCCTCGGCACACTCATATTTTGAATAGAAAAAGAAAGACAAACTCCTGTATAGGCAACATAGCTACTAGATTGACCATTACACAGAGGATTGGGGATTTGGGAATGTTCTCCATGGGATACAACCAAGGAAAACCAACCGTGTCAGCCATTTGTGAGATTAACCGATTGTGCTGTTTACACTTTGATTGTATTATAGAGTGCTCCCAGCAGAATCTAATCGAATTAAGCTATACTGAACGACTTATGGGATGCCCACAAAGGGAAGGCAACCACTTCTGGTCCCAGTCACGTGACTGTGTCTTGTCCAATCAGTGGGCGGGGAGCTCACGTGATGCGTGATATGTACAGTATTGTTCTTACTGCTGGACGGTCTGTTGTTCGCCTGACGTACACATTCATGGGCCATGTACCATGGAGTTGGTTTCTTTCTTATTGTCACCTATATATATGTGTTTTAACTTCTTACTTAATCATCACCTTTTATGTTTTTCTATATGACCATTGAGCACAGGAATTGTAATGCTTGTGCTGTATAATCTTTTAGATACTTTGCCAAATGTAAGCCAAAGCATTTCAGGTAGATTGAGATAACTATAGTGAGTTGGTCATTGAGGGTAGATATGATAAAGTGCAAGGACAATCTGCGTCAATATAAGAATCAGATACTCACATCAGAATAATATCTGTTCAAAGTGTACAGATAACATTATCATCTACCTTATTTTCTTTCACAAATGATATCAATACTGCTTTACAGATATGTATAATAACATGCATTGTGATGAACTGGAATTTGTAGTATTCACCTACATTATGAATTATATAGGCCTCACAAATTGAAATACACTTTCTAGCAAATAATACATTAACTAACAACTAATATAAACTATTAGAGTACCACCTCATGAACATCATCACTATGCTAGAGTCTTGTCTCAACCCACTCCATCATATACTGCTGCCGTACAATGGAAGAAGGGGAACACATCAGTCATATTTGGTCCGAGGCCGCTGGTGTTACAGCTACTCACAACTTGACGTTAATGGTAATGCATATGGATGTAGAATAGGTACAGGGGAACATTAGTCTGCTTATCCATAGAAAGTGTGTGCCTAAGCTGTATAGCACTACACAATGCTGCCTTGTGGATAAAATGCACTGATATATAGTATACAGCTCTGCAAAAAGAACATCATAAAGATGATAACTATTTCCCTGTTATAAGAAGAAAAACAATATCATCAATATCTCTAGACATCCTACCATACAAACCTCCACCTCCAGTCTATATACCTGCTTCCATTGAAAATGGAGTCAGTTCTACCCCATTGTATGCATGGCTGTTATATGTGATGTAATTACTCAGGATTCCCTCAGTTTGTGATCTGCCAGCATCCAATGGTAGAATACACTGGGCTTTAACTGTCTCCATGTTTTCAATGGAGGCAGCCATAGACTAACACCGCCTCCCTTTGCCACTTTCTTGAGCAGGTGGGTACATAGACCATGCCCCCTTCTCAGATAGGAGAGCACTTCAAGAATATAAATATCAGTCAGATGTCCTACTTGGCAGGGCTCCTATATTACCTTCTGTAGGTGACTAAATATAGTGATGACCTTTTCCCCTCCTCCATACCATGGTTTATGAACCAGGGAGGAGATGCACACTGGGGAAAACAGAGGTATTGAAACACAAAGAGTGATTAGACAAATGCGAGGAGAGGGAGTAGTCTGTGTGATCTTTTGATCAGAAAGATTGAAATAGAGTCAGATGTATGGTGGCTTTGGGAATTAATGGTAAGATTGGTTTGTGAGGGGGTTCTAATGTAAGCAGGGGTTTGCATATTGGGTTGGATAGTTCAAGGCACATAATGCCCACCTGACTTGGTATTGATGGGTAAAAATTATGTAGGTTTAATGTTGTGATTTAGTAGACATGTTAGGCCCTATACAGTGGACCTTAACCATGTGATGTTATGAAGAACAAAGACATAGCCAGCAGTGGAAGCCTGCCTCGATAAGCTATTCATGAGCAAAATCCATCTGTATCATATTCCCCCCTCATGCCTGAAGATATTAATCACACAACTTATCAGTTGTCACCTTCTTTTAGTGTTGAGAAGGTCCCCAAGGCCCCTGTCTCATTGTGATTAATCTGTAACGTTGTGAGGTGGATACTATCTAAACGTGTCGGAATAGCAGAAACATACTTTTTTAATGAGAATTCTGCACACAGGACTGAGAATAAAATGTCGGGTCGGATTTGCAATAAGCTGCATGACTTACCAATCATACAGGCAAAAACAAGTTAGTTTATTATTCGGAAAACCAATAGAATGTATATTTAGTCTTGTCCTGGGGGAAAAGCTATAGAGGATAAGTCAAAGGTCAGGCTTTTGTAGTGGAGGGAGTCGCAAACAATTGGGATTTGCAGTCAGAGTGGAATAATAGATTAACATCTTGGAATAGACAGGGTTGAGAATTCATGGTAAACAAAGTCAAAGACAAAGAAGGCAAAGGCAGGTGACTATGGTTATGGTACACATTAAGTAGACAATAAACAAGAGCTCAGCAACTGGAAGTGTCGAAACAACTTTGGGAATTCCTAAGGGCTCAATGAGAAAGCTCCTATCAAATATGATCAACACATGCAGACGTGTTTAATCAGAATTAAAAGTGCTTCCAATTCCAAATATCTGCAGTAGATCTCATAGTAGTTCATACAATTTAATAGTAAGGAGGATCATTTCATAGACAATTATAAATACCGAGGACATTTATGCAGTGTACTATGTTTAAAATCATTACTTCTGAGCAGCCAAGTAGAATGTATACTCTGTGCCCCCCAAGCAGAGCATCCTTTCTGTTGGCACTTACTATTATGAAACAATCATGGTTTTTGGTATAAGGAACGTATGATCATGGACCTATAATGACAAAGTATTGAATACAAAATGACATCTAGAGCTAGTCAGTGAGATGAATAGGCTATGAAATTCCATGGCTTTAATACTTTTAATTTTTAAACATGTTAAATATTAGACATGGATCTCTACTAGTGTGTACGCTTTTGGATGATTTTCTGATTGTCTCTGACTAGCATCCTGGACCCGGCCTACATGGGCTCTAAAAGGTGTAGCACACAAGAAATTAATATGGCTGTAGGAAGATAACCTCTGTGGTGCAGGGGAACATTAGCCTGCTTGTCCATAGGTAGTGCAGCCTAAAGGCGAAAACAAACAGGACGCATTTTCTACACGTCGACGGTAGTTGCTATGGTGACAGCCGCGTAGAGCGTAAGAAATGCCCTTTGAGGCGTTGTCTACACTGCAAAAAAGGTGTTTAGATCCTAAACACAATCCTAAACACAATCCTGCCCCGTATTTGTCCACACAATATGTTCCTAAACATGTTTAGATCAATAATATGTTTAGCTCAATGCTTAGAAATTTATGTGTTTATATGGATGTGTTTAGAAGAATGAAGTGTTTAGAATTCAAGAGTTTATCATATTATTGTGTTTATATGTGAAGTGTATAAGGTTGAAAGTGGTGTGTCTAGAGACATGTAGATTTTTATTATGTTTAGATACTGATATTTGAATAAATTCCTAATTCATTTTGTTTCCATATATATATGGTGTCTCGAAGAGACTTTTAGCAGTCCCCCCCCCCCCCCCCCCATGACCCTGTATACATGCATTACTATTTCACATAAGCCTCTACTTTAACATAGACACAGCCTTGAGTCAATACAACAGACCTTTAGGGAAAATAATGCTTTATCTATTCTCAGAGTTCTTAAAAGAGGTGTCTATGTAGCAGATGTAGCTTTATTGCATCGTGATCATTATGAAGTAGCATTCTACCCTTGAATCCTATAATGTGTATTATTATCCTTTTGTATCCCATGAAATTTGAATTAATATACTCAGATTTAAGCACTTTTAGAACAGCAATGATGTTGGTTGTGGTTGTAGATTCTACAGTCAACCACAGAGCTGCCATCTGGTATGTGTTTGATATACTATGATCTAAACACTACATGTTTACATCCTAAACACCAATTCTCCATACTGTTTAAATATTAAACATCTAAACATATTTAACATAAATGTTTAGGTGTTTAGAATAAATGTGTTTAATTCCTAAACAGAAGGATTCAAAAACACAAACCTAGCAAAATGTTTGGACTTTAAACATGTTTAGACCTAAACATGTTTAAAACCTAAGCACCTTTTTTGCAGTGTACATGGCTACGCGTGGACGTTTACGCGCCCTGTATGTTTCCGCCTTAAGCTGTTTAGCACTACACAATGCTACCTTGTGGATACACTATACCAATAATGTACAGCTCTAAAGTGAGAGCATATTACAAACACTATTATGTTATTATCAGGTTTAGATACACTTGATGATGAATATTTATTCCTTGTGCAAGAGCAACAACAGTGACATAATCAGTTTTTTTTATATAAAAGAATGTTAGGTTGGCAAAAAGATTATTTGATGGTTAGAACAAATGTTTCTCATCTTAATTCTAACTGGGATACAGCATTTTGATTCGGTTGCTATTCCCATTGCCTCCAGTTACTCCTGAGCAGTGATACTGTCTGGACACCAGACTGTGAGGGTCTGTTAGAGAGACACGACACCCGTCAGCAGGCTTTGGTGTTGAGGGTAGACAGGTGCAGCCTCTCCCGCTGACCACTAAACCCTGAGTCTTACACCAGACGGAGGTACACAGTACCTGTATTGTCTATGAAAGGTCGAGACAACAATGACAATGTTTCTAATAAACTGCTGTAGTTCCACTATTAGTTAATTGTTGAGTTGAGTTGAGTTGAAATTCGTTTATTTAGACCGTATAAGATAGGCCCAGGGCCTGTTTGCTACATACAATATATGTGTGGGTGCAAGAATAAATTCAAAGATCAGAAATCTTTATAGTGAAATAACAAGGTGTGTCCTTAAGGGAGCATTTACATGATAGCTATCAAGTAGTGTACCAGTACATGACTAGCATGAGCTGGCACATCACTTTCATCACAGTATATTATGACATTAATTATCTCTATCTGTCCAGTTTGTGGACAGAGGTTGGAAAGAAAATGTTAGTTTTTGATGGGAGGATTGGACTTACCAATGTACATCAAACATCCATTCTTGTTAGACATTTAATCCATCTGATTTTGAACCTTTGAGTTGGATTCTGACTCTGATGAACAGACAGTGGGGTCCTCTACCGAACACTTTAATTGCACAACCTTGATCTTGAGAGAATTCTTTGCATTCCAAATCGCTGACAAAACGGCCTAGGGAACGATAGCATACTAACCAGATCTTTGGGGGAAAAACAAGCTGTAAACTAAAGACCTAGAGAAACCTGGGGGAATGGCAATCCCTACAGAGCCCAATCTTAGCAGGTTAGGCCTACCTCCAGGGCCAACTGAACAGCAGTACCGCCATTTAAAGGGGGAGGAGTGTTACCAGGGAAGCATCCACGTAAAGGTCATAACCCAGTCTGAGTAGCCATTCACTTTACTGGGGCATGCATTCAAATAGAACATGTTTGCATAATCACCAACCAAGGAGAACATTATGGTTGCAATTTGGGCATTTGGGAATGTGGTATTTCCTGTAAACGTATTACATCTTAACTGTTGGCATGGTTGGCTTATTTCCTTCATAAAATGGTGCACCCAGATCTTTTACATTCGATCATGCTTACCTTCATATATGGCTGCCAATGTAGCAAACTGTGAGCCAAGTCAACAAGCAATTATTATCCAAAACACTCAGTCCACGGAATTGCTGTAATAAAACCAACTTATGAAGAATAAAACCCTTTCAACTGATTTCCTTACACTGCCAGTAGATCAGTTCTTCTGAAAGATTCCATAAGTAGACTATCCCTCTGACTACAGGCCGCTGGATGTTCTTAGGATCAGGCCCTTGGAGGTCAAGTTCAATGATTTATTGGTGTCCATAGAGTTAGATACAGATCAATACCCTCAGATATCCCTCCATACAAACCCCCCAGCTTCCTTTGACAGTTTCCTGAGCGTGTGGGTACATAGACAGTGGTCCTTTCTCAGATAGGAGAGATCCTTTACAATGTAAATATCAGTGGGCAGTTTACTGATACCCTACTTGGCAGGGCTCCTATATTACCTTCTGTAGGTGACTAAATTTAGTGGTGACCCTTTCCCCTCCTGCGTAGCATGGTTTATGGGCCACGTCGTGGACCAGGAATGGCATGGCTACTAGAGAAGATGGACAGTGCTAATTGAAAGGCAGAGAGTGATGGAGGAGATACTAGGGGTAGGAGTGGTCTGTGTGGGCATTCGGATCAAAAAGGTTGAAGTAGAGTTGGATGTATAGTGGCTTTGGTCCTTCATGGGCGGTAAGATTGGTTGGCATAGGGGTAAGGGGGAGTTTGGGTTTTGCATATTGGGCTGGATAATTCGAGGCACATCATGTCCACCATACTGGGCATTGATGGGTATAATTGAAATATCTTTACATGAATACTTAGATGGGTTTATTGTAGCAACAATATCTAAAGGAAAGGAGGAAATACACAAAGTTGTTACTAACAAAAAGGAGCAAGCTTGGATAGGATACAAGCAAGATGAGTCCATTTTTAAGCTTACTTTCGAACTGGAATAGACATTCTCTAACTCATATAATTATATACATATACCATGATTATCAACAGAGAAATAATTATATTAATAATGCAGGCAAGGGATTAACTTGAATAACACAAAAGTCCTACTCCACACCATTTTGTACTATTGTGGTATGTGGATCAGGATAATATCAACGGAGTATGCTAAATATTAATAGTACAATGAATGATAATATTGATTTATGGAGTTTATTGCATGATGCTCATGCTAAATGGCATATATCAACACTTGGAATAATGTATCTATGTTGCCTGGTATACGTGTACGATATTGCAGAGTTTGTGGTTGGTGTGTGCATTATAGTCCTAGTTCAGGCTGGGGTTAAAACATCAGATGGAGAGTAGACCTATAATGTGGTTGGAGACTGATGAAAGGGGCAGGAACACAGACCTGTCAGTCACATGCAGAAGAAAACGTGGCCACCTGTGATAGGCTGAGGCCTGGCACAGTCACTGTTGTATCAAATGCTGAAGGTATTTAGCACATTGAAGATACCCTCCAGGGGATGTATGGAGTTGACTGGTTTGTTGGCAATTAGTAATAAACACCAATTATATACAGTTTATGTACCTCTCACTTGTCCTTGGCTCAGGCTGGAGGAGAGCTGGCCAGCCTTAGCATATTAGTGCTCTACCAATATAAGTAACTATATTAAGATAGAACTACTTAACACTTTAGCACAGCCAAGCAGAACACAAAAAACACATTCTATAAAACACAATGAGCCCCCATTCAGCTCAATTTGGCCAGCTATTCCTGCAGAATAACAGCTTGGGAAATCACTGGATTGCATAAGTTGGCCATTTTTTTAATGTCGGATCTACTAGCATCAGCTCGCATATTGATTTGATTTTGCAAATTTTTATTGGCACTTAATACATTTACAAGTAAAGTCTTTCAATTAAATGCCACAGGCGCTTGATTTACTATGATGATCAAATACTGAACAGGTATCGACAAACATAGATGCAGCAAAAATACAATATACAACGATATAATTCGATGGACAAATTCAGAAGTAGACAACATAGGGGGTTACAGTTCAACACATGTTACCAATATCCAGCTGATCACGGACACTGTCTATCTCCTCACAGTCACATTCTTCTTCTTCATTAAAATAATTATTAACCCTTTCATAGCCAGACATTCATATACTTAAACATGAAAGCTATCAATACTTTCTGTCCGAGCCAATAAGTAAATAATTAATTACATAGACAGATAGGTAGGTAGATGTTAGCATACAAATTGTTCCAAACGCCTTGAAAATTAAATAATCTAATTTCGACATTCAACACATAGGCAACTGCACGCTATATCTGCCTTCCACTCCCATGTTAGCTTTATAAAACTTCAGACTCAACAGTCTCAGGGTATATTCTCAGACAAACACACATACAGTATAAAATACTGGTACAGAGGTGTACATAGACTTATTATACAACAAATCTTATCTACTTTCTTACTGCACTCGAGAAGGCAGCCAGAGACCCCGATTTTTGAACTGTGGAATCCAGTTTGTTCCAAGCTAGGAGGCCCCTGTACTTAGGACTTCTTCTATATGACTCTCCAACTGGGCGTTGCACTTTAAGTTTAACCTTACAGTTACCCCTAAGGGCTCTTATCGGTACAACGACATTATCCACATTTTTACTTTCCCGGTACATTTTACACAATAGATACATAATATATAGAATCTCTGATTCTCCTGGTGGTTGGAAGTTTGGATTATGGATAATGAAAATGGGATATAGAAATGTGCACTGTGCATTTGTGCAGCGCATGAGTGCGCTGACCAAAAGGATGACGCTTTGTGTGAATATGAGACAGGTGCACTGCAGTGTGAGAAATTCCTTTTCATCAAACTAACATTCCATCAATAGATAACAATGGTCTTCATCTAATTATTCAGGGTTTGATGCCTGATGGAAAATGAAAGTGGAAATAAAGTGAGTAGTATATACAGAGTGGCCAACTACTCAGGGTCTGTAAGGGAAAATGCCAATTTAGATTAGACAGAGAAAGGAACAGCAATCTAGCTGTTGGATAGTTAGGGCCGCACACATTCCCAGGGTGTGTGGGTTATGTGAAAACCTGACACAGATTACTAAGAAATAAGAGGATGGTCTTGAATTATCTTTACAATTACTCATTACAAAGTAGGGTATGGCCCATACAAACATTAGGTGTGGTCCATTAGCAGTCTTATGTCCAGGATATTAAGCAGTTTTTACATCTGGATGATTCTTTTTTTTTTCTCTTATAAAAGATCTCCAAAACTGTCATATGCACATGTCTTTTGAAGGTGTGAAAATACTGTGGATATTCCTCACTAGATTATTATCGATGACACCAACATGATTAATGGTAGTTTCCATTATACAATGGGTCCCTTTATAGGTGAAACCTTGTACAGAGTGCCAATAACCCCTCAAATGCACTTCTAACGCCCCACCATGTATGGTTAGCTGAAACACCTTTGATATGCACCCACTGCAGGGTGAACCAATTGATAAGGTTCTAAACAGGCTCATCACTGATATTCATGATGCTTAATGGCAAATGTGTGGTGGTATCTCTAGGAGAACGAAGTATATGATAATACATTTCCATAAAGACTGCATGGTGACGCCTCCAGTAATTTCATTTCCCACACATCATGTATAGTGAAGGTAGTATGAAATATTTGGTGATTACATAACACTCCTAATGTTCAAAATGATTTATCATTTACCACATCTGGTTTGTGACTGAAAGGGAATATGACAGACGTCCTATTAGTTAGTAGACATTAGGCCCTGTACACTGGAACTTAACCATTCAGAATAAAGACATAGCCAACAGTAGAGGGAATGGAAATCTTCCTCAATAAGCTATTCATGAGTAGAATCCATCTGTATCATATTGCTCCCTCATGGATGGAGATATTAATCACACAACTTATCAGTTGTCAGCTTCTGTTAGTGTTGAGAAGGTCCCTGGGGCCCGGTCCCATTCTGATTAATCTGTAACATTAATAGTTCGATGATATCTGAACTGGTGGAAATAGCAGAAACATATTTTTTACATAAGCATTCTCTACACAGGACCACTAATATAATGTCAGGTCAGATTTATAATAAGCTATGAGACGTAACAACTATACAAGTAGATAGACTTTAATAGTTCATTATCTATTTGGAGAATCAGACCATTTATTATATTAAGTCCATGTTTTGTGGGGCCCTTATATACATCATATATTAAGAGTTATTATGGATATTATATTAATTTCCAGATGATTCTCCTATTGAATTGAATATAAAGATAATAAACCTTTAAAACAAAAAAGCTGTGCATAATACTAAGTAATAAAATGTACCCTCAGGAGAATATACTAGTCTGCCAGGTCAATAATAACACCTGCTTCACACCAGAGGAGTGTCAATGTTATTCTCACAGAACCATTTGCAAACTCATTCTTTGTGAAGGAAATGAATCCGAAAGGGGCAAAATCGGTTCTTGCTAAGAGGATTTAAGAATATTTATAAGTAAAATCCATTGTGCTGTTTAAACTTAGGCCCAGTAGATTTTAATTGAATTAAGCTTGACCAAGCCACATACAAGTTGACCACAAGGGGAAGCCACTTTCATACAGTCATGTAAATGTGCCTTGCCTGATCAGGGGTTGGAGAGGTTATGTCACTGATAGACTAAGTATAGTCTTGTTGTTGCTGTTGGACGTTGATTTGTTGTGGCTCCTGATGTAAACAGTTTTAAAGGGCCATGTGTCCATTTTGAATTCAACATTTTAATCACAATTTTATTGCTAGGAGCGTATACTTTATTGGACAATAGGTCAAATGTAGAACCCCCGGTACATGCCCATGTTGTCAATGGTTGTCAGGGAGAGACACACTTTAGGATAGGGCTACTACATCTTCTAGGCCATAGTTAAATAAACCTATTGGAGAGTGGGAAATGAAAGGTCCAGGGTAGAAAGCTATAGAGGATAAGTCAACGGTTAGAGCTATGTAGGGTTAGGACTTTGAAAACAATTGGAATTCACATTCAGTTGGAGGAACAGATCTAGATATTGGAATGGGCACAGAGAAAGGCTGACTGTGTACTGTGCTAGACTGAGGGTATTGTTTATAGAAGTGTACGGAAGGGTAAAGAAGGTCTGAACTATGAATAATATTGAATGTTGGCATAGATGGAAGGGCAGATTGGAAAAAGGTATTGGCCGTAGAGAAGCAATGACAGACTCGAGGGGACTGTGGGAATTCCAGGAAATCAAATTCAAAGACAAAGAAGGCGAAGGCAGGTGACTCCAGTTATGGTACGCATAAAGTGGACAATAAAACAAGAGCTCCACAACTGTGACTGTGAAAACAGCTTTAGGAATTTTTAAGGGCATAACGAGAAAACTGACTTTCACAAATATGATAATGACACAGGCCATGTTGACTTGTCAGAATTAAAAGTACTTCCCATTCCAACCCTCTGCAGCACTTACTATGTATCAAGCAATTTCATAGTAAGAAGACTAAGAGGACAATAAACAATTTTATGAACTGAGGATATTCATGCAGTGTAATATGTTTAAAATCATTGTGAGCATCCAAGAAAAATGCACAGTATTATGCTGCCTCCCCCCACCCAATGCAGGACACCCTTTCTGCTAATCCTCCGACACTTATTATTATGACACATGGGCTTTGGGATGGGGAAGCATGATCATAGTTCGAGAACAAGGTATGGAATACAAAACGACATTTAGAGTTAGTCAGTGAGATAACTGGGCTATATATGAAACGCCCTGACGTTAAGGCTTTTGTTTTCAAGGATGTTAAATATTAGGCATCTCATCCAGTCTGCATGCTTCTGGATTTTTTTTCTTCTTTCAGACTAGCATCATGGATTTCAAGATCAATGAGTGCAACTTAACAAAAGCTATATGAACAAATATTCTTCAACAGAAAAGCTGTATATCGGAAAAGCTCTATCCCAATCAGATTATTCACCCCAGGTGAAAATGAATGAGTGAAGTCCTAGTGAAGGCAAATATGGCCTAAACACCTATATACCAGCTTTAAAAGTGGCTGTGTGTCCTCATGATAGGTTGAGACATCCACACACATTATATACTATCAGAGGACAGCCCCTAAACATCATCACTATTCTAGAAGTAACATGCCTTAGCCCCTCCATCATATACTACTGCCGTACAATGGAAGTAGGGGAACACATCAGTCATATCTGGTCTGGGGCTGTTTGTGTTACAGCTACTGACAACTTGACGTTAGTGGTGATGAATATGGATGTAGAATAGGTAACCCCTGTGGTGCAGGGGAACATTAGCCTGCTTATCCAGAGGGGGGATGTGCCTATAAGCTGGAGACGACTATATATTATGGCCACAATGAACGTTGTAGTGTATTCTTGAAGGGTACAAAGACCTCACACTGCATGGCTTATCATATTACTCTGGTTCATATTGCTGCCATTTACTATCAAGCAATGATACTGTCTGGACAGCAGACTGTTGGGGGTATGTTAGAGAGACACGACACCCGTCAGCAGGCTTTGGTATCGAGGGTAGACAGGTGCAGCCTTTCCCTGTGACCACTAAACCCTGAGTCTTACACCAGACATTACAGTGGCGGATCCAGGATTGTCTAGCGGGGGGGGGGGGGGGGGAGGGGGGCAAACATGGCCAACCTAGAGTGACTAGCTGTTTCCCGCACGCGGAGCGCATCAGCTGTGTTAAGGGGTATGGAGGCATGCCCCCCAGGAAAATGTTGTTGATCTAGCCTTGGGCATCTAGCCTTTTAGGACCCCCCCTTCCCCCCAATCCAAATCAGGGGCCCTCAGTCAGGCCATATGAATCATACCCCACAATGTCTTTTTGCTTTAATCGTTCTTGAATAGTACTTGGCCATGCCTGACCAATGTCCCCATGACCAACCTGGGATAGCCACTACAGACTAAGGGCCAGGGATTTTAGATCATCTGTGATAGACATCTCTGGTGTTTAGATAAAAATTTGGATTCTCATTATAAGGGCGGCGGTGTTTCTTTTAGATGGATTACAATGATATTATCACGCTCAGTCCTAGCAAAGGGCTGTTTTTAAAGGCTGCGAAACGAAGTAAGGTGGTGCGAATCTCATGTATATGTGTGTCATGTGTGCACATGTCATCTAGACATGGAGTAAAACAGAATACAAATCGAAATACAATCCCCATGACCTTTGTTTTACCTTTCGTAGGGTGCCATAGCAATATTTGCATAGTAATTACTTCCAAAGTCATCTGTATGCAAATGAATAGCTAGGACATGCATACGATGTGTTGTCTTTGCTCAGGCGCTGCTATGAGGCTTCCAAGTATGACGTCACATACAATCTATTATGACGTCAACACCATCAGTGACGTCATACTAGATGCTGGTAGTCTGTATGCTGATGGTAGGCGCCAAGCATAACACAGATTGTTAAAGGCTGGCAGGGTAATACATGTGCTTGGGGGAGAAGGGAGAGCTATGTACACAGGGATACTAGAGTATCAGTTGAGTTGGTGGGTATGCAGCAGCATGATACAATATAGCATAGCAATAGATAACATGTCACCCATGACTAGATTCGCCAAACAAAGATGGACAAACGCAGAGATAAAATAAATAACGTAGCACATGCTATGTTTAGAAATAAAATGGTTGTTAGGATCTCCTGACCACTTAGCCAACTGATAAAATGAATAACGTAGCATATGCTACGTAGGCCTATTAGGAATAAAATGGCTGTTACAGATCACCCGACCACTTAACCAACTGATAAGAATTTGATGTTATTCTCGGCACCAAACACATGTTATCTGGAATCTAAAGGAATCACATGACATGGGGTGCACAGACAAACCAAATTGTTTTTCTCATGGTTATAGCCGTTTACTAAATACATTGTACTCTTTAAATACAGTGACTCTACACAGTCAATTATTAAGCAAAAACATAACGAGTGGGCATACAGAAGCCATATGCCCATGAGTGACCCTTCATAAGGGTCACGAATGGGCATGTGGCTTCTGTATGACCACAAGTTATGTTTTTGATTTATTATACCTAGCATATGATAGTCCTACCGATTTAAGTTTAAAACAACAGAAAAAACGCGGCAAAAATCGGCAAAATCGGCTGATCGCCGATTGTTTTGGTTCACAATTCAAATCTTGGCCGCTAGGCCTAGGTGTCTCCTTTCATTTATAGACAAATTCTCTCTAAAATCCATATTTCTGATCCGATTTACGAGCTGTAAAGTTTCATAAGCATGCCCGCACATACTAGCTACCTTTCTCAACCATTAAATCATCAGAAATATGCTGCATGATTATCAAAAATCGTGATATAAATCGGCAATCGAGAAGATTCAAACAGAAATCGGCTTCAGCTTAGCTGTGCTGTGATTGGTCAATAGGTGGTCACGTGACCTTTCCCATACGCCCACCCAGTGGGCGTATTGGCTCAATACGCCACTGCAGTGGGCATATGAGTTTCAGTGGTTAAAGGGGGGCTAGCACGGGCGCTAGCAAAGATCGGTACCTGCCCCATAGAAGCGCAGCAAAACGCTCGGGAACAAGCGGACCATTAGCGGCGCCCTGATTGGTCAATCGGTGGTCACGTGACTTGCTAAGGCGGGTAGTCTTAGCGGTGCTAGTCCCCCTTTAAGAGATAGGACTATCATATGCTAGGTATAATAAAGCTATTCTACATAATATTAGGTATGGCGTTAGACTTAGCAAGGGGTTAGCCTTGGCCTAAATCAGCAAGGAGTTAGCCTTGGCCTAAATCCAACGTATTCAATAGTTACCTGGGATTTTCTTTGGTGACACCTGAAGTGATGTATACGTCACGTGACAAGCATGGGAGTGAGACGCCATGTTGTCAACGACGCATGCGTATTCAGATCCCCTCTACCCCCGCACTGGGCGCTGATATGCAGCCATTGGGCAGGAAAATTGGCAATCCTTCCTGGAAGCCCCTCTCCTCCTCCAATCTAGCCTCCACTCCCCGAGCCATGCCTCACCAGTCTAGCCTTGGGTGTACAGATATGGGGGTAATTCCCACTCAATGACAACCTCTACATTGGTAGATTTTGTAAGATTTCCATATTGCAGATTGGCTGATGACGCGTTTATAAATCATTTTAATTCAGTAAACATGCTTTGAATGTTGTCTTAGTCAAATCAATTGGGTATCTTAATGTATGATAGCATGTAATATGCACTTTAATTAATTGGAGTAAACCTTTTTGGTTTGTACATGATATTTGCCTTTCATTTACATCTATTGATCTGATCTTGAATTGATTTTGAGACACATAATCGGAACTCTGTTATTGCTGATAAGTTATATATGTTTAAATAGAATATTCATTTCCATTTTGAAGGTGTGCTTAGATTAAGAGTATAATTATTGAATACATTATATCCAGCAACCTTTTCTCTTCCCCATATCAGATATTTATCCATTGCTTGTAGCTTTAAGAGTTTTTCATGTGCCGCATACAGTGCCTAGAATTGAATCGATGAATGAGGCGAGCACAACAGAATTTGATTTTTACCTAGAATATGTTACCAATTTATGTTGTTATAAAAGTGTAATGTATGACAGTAGACACATAGAAAATGCATCAATCATGTTGAATTATTGTAGCTTTGTTATCACATGTTTGTTGTCAATGACCCATTTTAATACCAATTTTAAACACGACATTTTCAAGATTACAACTTTATTGAGATTTTCATGTTTTGAATATTTGCCAGTTATAATGATATTTTTGTATGTACGATTTGCAGCTGACCTTTAAAGGTCGACCCTTTATCCTGGTGACGTCACGTAAATCAGTCATAATGTGGCGGTCCCATGATAGTGGCCGCGGCTACCTCCAGGTAACTCTCCAGTTTATTTGAGAAGGAGGCTTGAAAACACCCTCCTCCTTCTTCACGTGACACTTTTGTGACCTGGTCGCCGAATTTCTTGTTTCGTGACTTTGATATATCACAATGGTGACGTCATATACGTCCTATATAATGACGTTGCCGTGATATATCAAAGAGCTAAGTGGTGACGTCGTCGACTCTGTCTGAACAAAATATAATCCTCACCTCACAAGGCATGTTTTTCTCTTTCAGATGATTTCCTTGAACACTAAACTCAAAGAGAAATCAGACTGTTCCTAATCTGATTGCTGGACCCTATCCACTGTTTCCGTAGCTAAACCTTGAGCATGTCTTCCTCTTCACGCATTCTGTAATCATTATGATACCTCTGCGCCATATCTTCTGCATTTTATGGATTTGTATTCTTTCCTCAATCCCACTTACTGCCACCCTTCCTCAGCCCTGCATGAGTGATAATTGAACTACTTCCGGTCTGGTATTTCCGGTCTGGTTGTGCAGCATGCTGGGAGTACATCCGGGGACTTCTCTGGGTGCATTCAGGCGCCCTCCGGCGTTTGGATGAAGAACTAGGAGAATCATACAGTGTTATCAATTCACCTGTTTTTCTAAATCCTCTTTTCAGCTGCCCTTCGATGTGAAAGTGCTTTCTATCGGAAAGGCATTAGATTGTCATTCCAACTGGTAACACAATCTGTCATTATCTTAGTAGCGTCGGCGTTCCTAGCTTTCTGAGGGAAACGCTATAAAAACACATTAAACGTGTTATCGGAAGCAGTCCATTCAACATTTACAACATTCAGATAAAAACGTGAACTGCAAATTCCACTGATCCTCTTTCAAACAATCCCAAGGCAAATAGGCAGGAGACAAGAAAACTAAACTGAAAGGATTTGTAATTGGAGGCAGCGGATTGCACAATCAGCTTCGGGGAGGCGTCAACAGGGGGCGCCACTTGACGGATTGGGGGTTTGTGGGTATCACGTGACAGGGCACGTGACAAGAAATGGGGGATCCTCAAATTTAACAAGAAAAACAACAAACATGATAAGAAATAGTTATTGAAGAGCACAGTGATCAAATTCTGCACACACCCACAAAATATATTAGGAATTGTAATTTGCATCCATTACACAACGGGACACTCCTCTTCTACCTATTAGAAAATACTATCGTGATCATCACCTTTGCTTCAGATTGTAAAACATTATTTTGCAATCCATAGTCTTCATGGAAATGTCAAACCATGCTGGAATACTCTTGGATTCCTCTTAGATATATTTTCAGAAATTTCTTGTAACTTTTGCCTGGCCCTGAGAAAGTCATATCGTCTTTTGACTAATGGTATCGACTAATCATCCTGCAATCCCATTTTTATATGTCCCATTTTTTTATGTGCAAATCTGCCTGCCTGTAAAGGACTTAAGTCAATTATTTTACACATCTCTACTCGTGGAACGTCATATCACTACCAAAGTGGAAAACCTAACTGATGTCTTGGCTGCTGTTATCATGCATACATCCCTTTCTCTTCTCTTTCTTTGGTACCCAACATATAGAACTCCGCCAGATACTTTGTGTAGTCATTAGCATTGACCATGCATGTTCCACCAGACGTGTAGGCCCTATTGCCCCTCCTAACTCCCCTTTTCCCACCGTCAGAATTCTACCAGTTGCCCTCCTTGAATGCTGGAATAGCTCACCCTCTATACGACTATCAGCTGTCTCTACGCCTACACCCTCCAACCATCAGCCTCCCCCATACCTACCTGCCCCTCATGCTATCCCCGTTCCACCCCTCCCTACCTCCCCACTTCACACCAGCGCCATGTGTACCACTCCACAATCGACAATGGAAGCCACTTATGCAGCCAGGCAGCACGGGGAGCCACAACAGGCGTTTTATGCACTGTCTCCTCTCTGCCCACTGGGTAACATGATATGAGCAGGGCTGGCTGAGCAGCAGCTGGGCTTTTAAGTGGCGGCAGTAGGGCACAGCATGCCCCAGGGCACAAGAGGGGGACTAGGCCGGCTCAGGGGATAGCACGGGTGGAGGGATTATAATTACATTGAGCCACTGAGTAGCATTCAGTGTTAGGGACACATATGGGGGAAACCAAAGGAATTTAATGTGATATTCAGATGGTGGAATTGATGGCAGAAACCACTTGATGAGCTAGACTTCAGTGGCAGGCCTGTCTACAATACTCAGTCACCCTAAGAGTTATATATGATATTATCTCGTAGAGTCAATGTCTAATCATCTCGAATAAGAACAGAATATGTAGAGGTGTGACAGCGTTTCATCGCCTGGCAATCTAAGGTTGGCAGATATTTTTGAGACATAGGTTTCAAAGAATCCCGAGACACAAGGTGCGGTGCCAACTTACCAACTATGTCATAGACTTACTGGCCTTTAAGCCTAATAGAATAACACCCAAACAGACAAAAAAGGAATTTTCATTCAAATTTGTATAACACCTTCGTAAGTCGAGTAACCCAAAAACCACTATTTGTAGTATTGTTCGTAATTTTTGATCAAAAGAAGGGTTCCAGAACTGATTTTGATGTACACTTATTTAGACACATACGTCCTACTTTGACCATGTATACAACACATAAAAAGTAAATGTTACCACATCATCAGATCAAATATTGACATAAATCGTGACAGGAAGTCGTCCTGGGGAAATATTCCAATCACCAACCTGCTTATGGCGGCTGGAAACAATCTTGTTCGGTCATGAAAGTGCCACTCTGCCTTCACAGATTTTAGATTTATCAACTCTTAAATCAACTTAATCCCGAACCATAAGTGATAAGATCAAAAGATGTCCACGCGTTCACCTTCCACTTCCGTCCTTTACGCCCCACCAATCTTTCCCCGAAACCCATATTCTCACCATCCTTCCTCCAAACCCATACTCCTTTCCCCTTTCCCACCCACCCTAGCCTCCTCTTTCCTTCCCTTTGCCTGCCAACCTCCCTACCTGCCTGCCTTCCTGCCTTCCTTCCAGCCTGCCTCCCTAAAAACTGCGAGATAGCCTCAACATGCTAGATAGTTTTGTTACTATCTCGCAACCATCAGGCTAGATAGTCTCAAAACTGCGAGAGAGTCTCAAAATCCTGCCTGCCTGCCTACCTACCTGCCTTCTTCCTCCTCCTCCTCCTCCTCCTCCTCCCCCTCCTCCTCCTCCTCCTCCTCCTCCTCCTCCTCCTCCTCCTCCTCCTCCTCCTCCTCCTCCTCCTCCTCCTCCTCCTCCTCCTCCTCCCTGCATCCCATCTTTCCCCTGCCCCCTCCTCTTGCTTCCCCCTGCCCCTCTGTCCCCCTCCCTCCCCCTCGTCGTTACCTGCTCACACGGATTGTGTAGAGGAGCAGCTCATTCCGACAAAGCCGATCAATGTTCTACTGAGCTGCTCCTATCACGTGGCTAAAAAGTGTTACCATGGTGACAGCTGTCTCCCTGCAGGGAGCTGTTATCTCATAGTGTTAGCAAATTAAAGCTGAGAAAGTGCTGCACTTGTTAAGATCATGGATCATCTTAAGACCCAATGAATCAGTATTCTCGCCCTGCCTACTATTAAGTCTCGCACAGTATGCCATTAATCTTTTCTTCACATTTGATATCTAACATTTGATAGTGAAACAGACAATGCAACACCGGCCAGACACTATGACAACAAAGTCCCTTGTATCTGCCTCCTCCCCACCTCCACATCCTGCCATCCCTCCTTCCTCCCACCCACCAACCTGGGCAGGAGAGTCACAAAAACTCAGGTCTGCTCCGTGTTAGTAGGGCTACCTCCGCCACCCCAACACTCATGTATTCTGCGCTATCTCAGCAGCAGCAACATATCAAACCAGACTTTAGTCCCTTAATTAGCCCACCCCCACCCCTGCTAAAGGACGAAGAAAATCCCTGTAGCATCCCCCTGTCCCATCATCCAATAGCAGATGAGACATTTTTCTGCTTCCCTGCCTAGACTCCCTGCTCTCAGGATCTCTACCTGTTCTATTCTACCCTCCTAGACCTGGAGGCTCCCTTCATGGCAGCGGGAGTAGCTGCTGAGCCTTATTCTTTGTTGTTGATGGTGCAGCTTCAACCTACACGCTACTGCATCTACATCTCTGGGCCAGCTACTGATAGACCTAGAAATGTCCTTCAGGTGTGACCCTTGCTTTGTTTCTGACTTGAGATATCGCCCCTGCTTCATTAGCCTCTGATAAACGCTATAAGCTATAACCATGTCTTCCAAACGCGACTTTTTGGTGTGCATATACCTCTGTGCCCTTTGCCATTCATCTGGTCAGAAACACTTGCTGTCTGCTACCTGACATATTCGATGGCAGTCTCTAACTTCTCTAACTTGTCTTGTAGATATGTGTGAAGAACAAAACATTCTGTAGTCTACAACAGCATTAAGCCACCCTCTTTCACGGTATAATTTGAGTCTACTAGTTCATCCAGCAGTGTGTTCTACTGTACCTCTTGGAACTGTTTCCCAGACCTCCTTTACATTCACTACATACATTCTCTGAGTCATACTTGATGGTCTTACATTTCTATTTTAGGCATGAGTACATCTGCGTGTAGCATACATTTTGATATTGTCAATTGGCGATGACTGTGAAGCATATCTGTCAGTTCTCGATACTTAATTATGTGTGATACATGACATTGTATTGGCATTTATTGAATCTGCTGTGATGATTAGATCGACCTCATGGTAACCGATGGTAGAAATTCAATTTTGACTATTACCCTGATCAAAACATTACTAGTCATCCCTTGTTTGACGCATCAGTGTAGTTCCAATATACAATAGGATTCAGACTCTTCTTCATTGATTGTCTCAATACCATTCATATATTCATTGACCTCAGAGCCAGGGATGGGATATAGTCCGTCGCCGACTCGTGCTGAGTCGCAGATATCGACTATCTGTCAGACCTGCTTTGGGGTTCCATCCTTAAGAAATCAAAATTCATTTCAATCAATCTTTCTGGGTACTACAGATCGTACCCAATCTCACCCTGCACCCCAAACACTACACCATCACTACACTCACTACAGTGACGGACTGTATAATAAGTAACTACATTGGGGTTCCAAATGCTAAAGGACAGAGCAACTCAATATGTTTTTTTTACTACAGGACCCTAACTTACAATAACAATAATATATTCTATCAGCATCTCCATGCACCGACTTTCTCTTTCACATTTCTATTATTATAGCCTCGTCTGTCAATAAAATCATAATCAAAAGTATTCTCTTTGAGAAACATACAACACTCCGTCTGATTGTAGTATTTCGGAAACACTAACTATCAGAATGCAAACATTACAAAAAATATCCATTATTTTTGGGATATATACGGTCATATCAAATCACACAGAACAGAATATTGTACCGCCAGCCTCTAAATGCAGCCAGACCTACCTACAAGAGAACCATATAAATTGTACCTCTAAATGCAGCCAGACCTACCTGTACGAGAACCATAACAAATTGTACCTCTAAATGCAGCCAGACCTACCTCTTAGAGTCTCTCACCCAATTATGTTATTGATGCCGGCAGCTCCGTCCGCTTACATCAATAAACAAGGCAACCTGACCCACTTTGACATTCTCCCACTTTAGGCATAGACACTGCAACACATGATAACACCGACAGCACATTCACTTTGAGCTTATTCTGCCTACTGTGTCAGGATTCTACTGATTAATACTAGGGTGTCTACTAAGTAAAATGTCTGCTGAGTAGCTTGGTTTCATATGATGAATCTCTCTGCACCATAATGTATCTGGTGAGCAATGCTGGGCCATTGCTTTGCTGAGCCGGTCATACACTCCCTACAGCTACTCCCGTAGCTTTGTGAACGCAGCCTTCTCCATGTAAGACACGTGTATACATATTACTTGAGCAGTTCTAAAAGTCTCAAATGCAAACATTTGTTTTTGCAGCAGCCCTCTGTTCAAACATGACGGGATAGCCATATGATGTACATTAAAAAAAAGTATAATGCAAAAACAAGGATATTGGCCGTTTTCCCCGTTGAACTAGAGTATAATTATGTAGCACGCACAGCATTCAATAAGCAGTGGGGATTAAATGGCAATGGAGAAACTTGAATTCAGACAGCAGTGTTGCCTGACCGTTGGAAGCTGTAGTGTAGAACATATTGAGCAATGAACTGCCTGTTTGACTGCTCATATGAGCATCCTTTTGTGATGACATGGTTGACAGTAAAAGCTTGGGAAACTAACCCTGGAATCTATATGACTGACTCGACTCTCCTTTTCACGTCCAGTCCTTAGAACGTACCTGTACTGGGACCTTAGAGTCAGGTCCCTTGACAGATCAGTACATCATACATCATGCGTAATTAGAATATAAAGATGAGATCAGCAATGGGTCTGAATTGTACTCTTACAATTATTACGTGTGGTTACATGATCACACGCACACATGCACCCTACTGTAATCTAATATCATGGTCTATACTGCCAGCAACATATATTAGATTAGCCATACATAATAAGATAATGCAATCAAGTACACAATAGCTCAAGTACAAGATAACAGGCCATACATTTTAAAGCCATATAATAGACATGACATGATGAAGCTTATGATTACATATACTTTACCTTAAACCATATTAGGATTACAAAAAACTATTCAATGCTGCCAACTGAACAATTATAGGCAAAAATAACATGTATACATTGTCCTACATGAAACCCAATTATAATATCGTACGCAACCTTCTTATACACACTAAAACCAGAATATAAGAAATAAAACAAGCTCAGTTTTGGACAGGAAATATGTTTTAAAGCGGCCCTGTATAGGTCTGTTCTATAAACAGTAACCAGCACCATTGGTGAGAGTACAGCTTTAAGACGTGTTCCCTGTTTGAACCCCAATACCCCTCAGCCCCTCTGACCCCCATGTAACCTCCTACTGCAGGGTATGATCCGGAAGATGATGATGGACCCTGTAGCAGCTTGGGTTGTGGACCATGCCACTGGCATGGACCGGCAGGGGGGTGAGATGGCACCCCTCTCCTACAAGGATTTTACCCCGGAGTGTCTAGACCATGGAGGAGCCTTGCACCAGCCGAAATACGAGCGTTTCCCGTAAGTCAATGCCTTATTCACTTCTTTTCCCTTCTCTCACTTTTTGTAGTAGATTAAGTCCGAGTAGAGATCTGTAAGTGTTTTATAAGACAACGACTATATGGCCCCGCCGGTAATCACCCCTTTCCTAGGCTCATAAAAACACCTACACTTTACAGAGCACTACAGAGGATCTTTATCTGATTTATACTTGCAATAGGAGGCTCATTTGCTCTCATCGATATACATCACTGTATGTGATATATTGAAGGCTGTATCTTTTATCTTCAGCTCTATATGTGGTATAAGGACAATAACAGCCATGTTCTATATAAATTTCTAACATCACAGCTCTGATACTGTTCAAGCGTTTCCCTTTAAGAGAGTATTCCACTGACGTCCATCAGCTGTGATTCCATCATCCGATGAAAGTCTATAAAGCATTTATTCCACCAACGTCGGTTGGCTAAAATGTCATTATCCGATAAAAGTCAATAATTTTAAACTTATGGGAGAATACACCCTTAAGTCATAATGCCAGAAACGTTTGCATCACTGTTAATGGACTCTTTAGTTTCCTGTTCCAAAACATATTGGTTACATGATGCTGTAGGGTTCATATAAGAAAGCTATATTTTTCAAGCTTCGGTAGGTTTTATTTTGAGCTCCAGCACAAATCTCTGATTTCAAAAGATGCATTTTCCCCGAGCTTTTCGCACTCCTCTGTCTGATGTCCATGCTCTGTACTGACGGTGTCGTATATTTTTATTACACGCTGATGTGCAAGAAAAGATTAATACTCACGTTTTAAAGTAATTAATGGCCTTCCTTAATTAGGTTTTTACCCCGGGATGGTGGCCAGGCCTGGGAGAACTAATTGGAGGCCGAGGGAGAGTGCATTTCTAGTCCTGTAAATATTGTCCTTTTAAAACCTGTTGTTTTGTAACGCTGCTGCCCTGGCTGATTCAGTTGGTACACCTTTGTAGTAAATATTTAGGGGATAGAGTTATAAATAATTGAAGCGTCAATGCATAAGGGTGGGTGGGTTTGCAGTAGTATAATCATGCAAGTGAAACTTTCTGTTCAATCCAACAGAGATCAAATATTTAGATACATTTGTACATTATTTATCAACAAAACGTTTATTTAAAGATGTTCTCTGATGTACAGCATTCTGCCGAATTCACAAATGCAAACATGTCTCACAACGATTTGATCCTGCGTTCTCCTTCAAATATTAGATCTTCACAACATCCACAGGGGTGGCAGGGATTTTGGATATTAGTCTCAAATTATGAGAACAACCAATAAGTAGATTGCTTGTCGTGTCTCAGGTTGTTGGTGAACCGAGCCAACACGTGGTTACGGCAACACCCGCAGTACTTGGTGACGACGTGTGAGAGCATCGAGCTCAAGTGGAAGTCGTCTAATGATGGCATGGTGGACACGGACACGTCTCAGTACCTAGAGTACGGCCAGGGCATCAACAAGTTTCATCGTGCCTTAAGGTAGGTGCAGGGCGTTAAGTTAAACCTTTAAAGGAGCATTCTCACCACTCGCACTTAAGCACATAGTAGACTAGAATTGTACTAGAATTATGAGTGGGAATTGCTCGGTGATAATGCCACTTTAAGGGTCGCATAATGCTTCAATGTATTATTCTGTTATAGAAAACCAACAAGAAAGCATTGGTATATAATAACAAAACAAATAATGTGTTAGTATAGGGATTTATTTGCTGCTTTCTTATGCCCACACACCGAGTTATTGATTGATAGCTGCATTAATTCGTAGATTACTTGTAAAATTGCTCAGTAGAATGTAAAGTAAACAATTAAATTGAAAAGAAAATGTAAAAGGGAATGTATCAACCCCGTCATATCGGCATGATGCATGCATGCAGCACTGGCGAGGTACTCACCATGCTTGCACTCATGCATCACGCCGACAAAGGGCATACCGCATTAAAGCGCTATACAGGCCTTAAAACAATATGTTAAGGCTATCAATATGGTTTAAAATGGGCCTTCTCGGTATGCAGACTTGGAGGTTTTGTTTAGTTAGTACCATACGAATTGAACTATAATGGTTCTCAGAATAATCACAGATGAAGCAAAAGATTTATAACATTGTTTCTGGGATGAGTCCATCTAGGCCCCCACTGACCTCCCAGGACGCCTGCACCTCATGCACTACCTGTCCCAAAACACGGACCTGGACATTTATCAAGTTACGCTACTATCCATCTTCATTTATCATTTTCTGGGTACCTTAACCACTGCAGACAACTGCCTCCCGTAGTGAAGCTACTTGTAGGATAGATCCCAGCAGGGTCCCTGGCCAGGCCTGTGCCGATTGAATTACCCCACTTATTAGCAGGACTTCTCCGGTGGCAATGTGAAACAATTGTCCCAGGTAGAATTGCGCATGATCACGTCAGTCTGTTTTATCCAGGGACCTATTCTGGAAACAATTTACCATCTGAATATGACAGGTAATTTCTGCAGGAGTGTGATGGGTACTCCTTCTGCGAAGACATTCACACACAATCCACACACCTATACACAGCAGCAGGCTCCCTACAATTAGGAATTTAATATAGGTATTCATAAATGGAGAAAGGAAACTACACAATGACACGTGCATCGCTTTCAGTGGAATGACACGCATAAAAGGCATCCTGATTCATTCCTAAGAACATTCCTTTTCGAGCCCCGATCATTGGATGTACCATGCCTTACACGTACCTCTGCTTATAGAATGAGCTTCTTCCTTAGCTGTTCCTTATTTTATGTATTCTGAAATAAACGTCCAATACTGGTACACACTACAGTGCTCAATACGTCTGGGAGCTCTTGCAGAACAGGTGACAAATTCATTGACTATACAATTACTGTCATGACACGATTATGGAATTGTGAAAATAATAGGAAAATTCTTTCACAAGAAATGCTATTGGTATATAGAAATATATGGATGCACTACTTATTGTCAATATTGAGTGCCCTTATCTATCGCAAAAATTACTCTATTGACGAAAAACAAAATTCGTCGCCTGTTCTGAAAGAGTACCCTGATCTGCTTTCTAAATTGGTTCCGGAGAGTAGCTACCTAAAGATAGCCATGCACTCTGACAGTAGATAACAAGGAACATTACCCCAAGGCTTGACCCTAAGATATGATATATCATATTTTATTATTATAATAATATATAATATATAGATATAATATATCATATTTTATAATATATATTATATTCGTTATTGAGGGGCTTTGAGCAATACTTCTCATAAGGTTTCTCTCTTTAAGGTCTGGCCTTTGACATGATCAGCAAAATGGTCCTGCTGTTAATATATATTGTGACTGCCAAATAAAAGCATATATATATAAATATTCTACATTAGAAACACTGTGTACAGTTGCATATAGGCACTATATCAGGTTGCAGAGTGGTCTATGGGCAGGGGTGGGTAGTGGTTGGGGTAGTATGGGATTTATAGCCACCTCTAGGTATCGTTGTACACTGACACTGTGTGATAAGCTGCACAATGCTTTATGGATATGCTGAATCAATAATACTGGGTATTGGTGAGGTGGGAAACAGGAGTTTATAGTGGCGTGATATGAGTGATAGTCATGTCTGGGCAGCACAGATACCAGATTATGCAGGACTGTATGAATTCATTGACTGGTTGATGGCTTCTTTATGCCATATAGTGTGAAATCGATGCCTGTGATATTGTAGGATAATCGATAAGGGCTGATGGCTATGAGTCCACCAAGAGTGGAAAAATGAGACAAGACAGGTTTGTACCATCTACCAAAGTTATACATGTCCTCCATACAGTCATGTGGGTGGATCCTTGTTGGACTGGCACAGTGGATAGTCTTTTCATCAGTTCCCAGTTGAGATATCATGATGTATAACGTAAAATCAATCTTATAAATACCTCCCCCATTTCAGCCCTAGGTGCTCTATTAATGTGTCATAGGATGGATCCCCTTCCACCTCCCCCCTAACTATTACTGCCAAAGGGGAGGTCAGGGGTGGGGTATGTGGCTGTCACCTTGATAACCCATAAGTGGTGACTGCCATATTGATATCAACACTGATTGCCACCAAGTGGTAGTCTAAATGGGAGACCACATTGATGTTTCCTATAGAGAAGAGTTCCACTGGACATTTGTGAGTTGATAACAAGGTAGTCATCTTGAAAAGGTCATGTTACAGATAGGGGCTTTATGAGAGAGGAGCTCTTTGAGAAACAGATATGAGCTTATAGTTATCAGTCAGTTTGTCGGTCATCTTCTTCATGTCCCTGACATCTATACTAACCTAGATAGTGATCGGCTATCTACAATGATATTTCTAGGGAATGGTTCTCAAGCTAATCTATTGTAGGATGTTACATTGGAAATTAATTCCCAGTCTCACATGATATGTGTATAGTGACTCTGATAGAGACAGTATGTACGTTTGGCCTTCATTGCCTGTGGCTCGGCTCATGCCCTAATTTTATTACAATAGACAAATAAAAGATTTAGACTCCAATCCTCAGGGATTTATAGGAGGTAGGGGGAGGAAGTGCCCATGGGTAACCTGTAACCTGGGACCTGGAGAGGGTGAGGTACCTACTACCTTCAATCAAGTCAATGTTCCTTGTGCACTTAGTCTTATATAATGCTTGCATAATTGATTATACCACACATAAATTTACCTCTGCAAGTGTATATTATAGGCTATAAGACTGGAGGCACCAATACTGCAACTGCAATGGGCCATGCATTGTGATACCTATGTAGTGCTTAACTGTAATTTAGTACATGGGATTCATAAGATGGTGTGCCAGTCAGAATCGGAGGCATACTGGTGTCTATAATCTGAACTTTGTTGCCACAGGCAGCTTCAAAGGTAACACTACTTCTAACAACTACATCTTTAGTGCCACTTATGTTGACCAACCAGCACTGGTAATGTTCACAGCTAAGAAGGCAAGAATATTGTTTGGCCATGCATGAGGTATTTTCAGATACTAACCAGGCACATGGAGTAGAAATTGCTGTCAACCATGGATTTCATGAGTAATGACTAACAGAAGTTTGTTACCTCCACAAATACACATACCTTACAGCAGCTCCTAGGGGTTTACTGAATTAAAGGTACATGTTTGGTATTAGATAGTATGATCATTAACAGATATCAAGTTTACAGGGGATCATGAAGATGAGTTAGAAATACTGGATGTTAATTTTCTGTTTAAACAAATCTCAATTATGTTTTTAAGGTGTCTGGGACAATTTTCCAGTCTGCTGAGCTGACCTTTCAGCTGTGGGAAGCAGCAATCGCTAGTGTTTTATTTATAGATGGCTAAGATGTTATGAGTAGGATAGAGGCTCAGAGTGAACTGCTCAAGGACGCTCTGTCTCATTCAGTGTGCTTACAGGCAGTGGAATGACTGCAAGAAACGGGTGGTTGATGATGGGAGACGAGCAATATAATTTGCCACTTCTAGTGTGTACACATTGTTTACATAGAGGAAAAACATCAGTTATCATAGTATTCCTCAGAAAATCACATACAATGTGGGAATGATGCGTGGTTGCGAGTCTTTAAACGCACCACATTAAAGTTTTGACCTCCATGCATATCCAGAGGCCTATCAATTTTTGCAACCCCTAACCAAAGCCCTGCGCTTTTTTGATAATATGACCCCCCACCTATATCCCCCAGCAGGCAATTAATGACTCAGAGGAAATAGGTCCATATGCTTTGTTTTCTAAATGGAGACTAGGTGCAATGGAAATGTAGAGACATAGACACTGATATGAGCGCTAACCTACTGATACTGTTCAAGATTAATGTCCAATACAGGCACATAACAGCCTCTGAGGTGGTTTCTGAACTTGTTCGGGAGAGTAGCCACCCGGAAGTATCCATGCCCTCTGACTTCAACCTGAGTCACTATTGTGTGACCTTGACCTTGTTCTATAGGGCATTACCCTGGTCTGCTGTCTCTGACCTAGTTGCCCCGGGGAGTATGAATGTTTGACGAAAGGGCCCACCCCAAGGCAGACTGTGCACGTCAATAGATAATGAGGGACCTTACCCCAAGGCTTGACCCCCAGGTATTCGTTCTTTGAGGGGGCTTTCTTTATGGGTCCCTGGTTGTATCGGTCAGTGCTCCGCTTGGCTTATACTTATAGGATACAGGGTGGTGCGTATGATGCACACCTCCCCTGTTCTTTAAAGCAGGATTTTCACTAAGGATCTACAATGATACAATTATATATATTTTCTAATACTGTTCTATGTTCATAATGAGTGGAATGTTAGTGTTGAGTGTGAAGCTTTAATTGAGTAGCTTATGTGAGTGAAACATGACAATCATCCAACTTGTCCAACATGATACCACGATGCCTTTTAGATTTAAAACTTGTTTTGTGCCCAGAATCTCATTTTCCTGATATGAATAGAACGTGGTTATAACTTATATCCATAGAAGCAAGGAATGGTTCTAAATACTTCTCGTTAGGTTTCTCTCATTAAGGTCAGGCATTTGGCATCATGAGCATAATGGTCCTGCTGTTAATATATCTTGTGACTGCCAAATGCAATTATTTATACATAGGCATTCTACGCTAGAGCCACTGGATACAGTTAGATATAGGTACTATATCAGGTTGCAGGGTGGTCTATGGGCAGGGGTTGGTAGTGTGTGGGGTAGTATGAGGATTTATGGTCCCCTGTAGGTACCGTGATACACTGACGGCGTGTGATAAGTTGCACAATGCTTTAGGGATATGATTCATAGATCTATAACACTGCTTATTGGTGAGGTGAGAAGCAAGGATTTATAGTGACATGAAATGACTGATGATCATGTCTGGGTAGCATAGATATCCATATCTATGCATAACTGCATGAATTCATGGACTGGCTGATGTTGATGGCTTCTTTATGCCATACAGCATGAAAGTAATACTAGCGATATAACTGTGAAGCCATAGGCTCAGATGTATCAAAAGAACATCACTTTTCGTAATGCTTTCACTAAAGGGTCCATCAGCAATAAATCAGGTTTCCTTGGTATCATGAGATGTTCAAGAAGGGATTAATAACCACGTGTCCTTCAAGTGTTGAAATGCAAACCATGTTTGTACTCCTTGCCAAAGAAATTTTAGCTTTCTTTCAGTAGGTTGATTCTTGCTGAGTGGGCACCAATCACTTTGAGGTAAAACTATTCTGTACCAGGTATTTCTGCTGTATTAGCACTGTGGAAAGTCTCTTCATTAGAACCCTATAGCAACTACATCACACCAAATCAATCTTATAAATACCTCTCCATTTTCAGCCCTAGATGCTCTATTAATGTGTCATGAGACTGATCCCCTTCCACCTGCCCCCTAACCATTACTGCCAAAGGGGAGGTCAGGGAGGGGGGTATGTGGCTGTCACCTTGATAACCCGTAAGTGGTAGCTGCCATATTGATGTTAACACTGAGTGCCACCAGGGGGCAGTCTACACAGGAGGCCACATTGATGTCTCCTGTAGAGAAGAGTTCCAATGGACACTTGTGAGTTGATAACAAGGTGGGATGTGGTCATCTTAAAGAGGTCATGTGACAGATAGGAGCTTTATCAGAGAGGAACTCTATCTTTAAGATGTCAGGTTAGTAATTTGTTAGTCTGTGTGGGTAATAGTATGTTAAGTCTGTATAATGATACTTTCATCAGTCACTTTAGGGTTACTACCAAGAATTGACGCCCATACTTCCCTTCTGAGACAAGAGATCACATTATCCTTCCAGGTAGATATGAATCATACCCGGCCTATTCCATTACATAGCCCTTTCCGTAAATACAAATACAGATGTGTTATATGAAACATTTGTATTTTAGTAACTGGGATTTAGCAGCAGCTGTGTCAGTCAGAATCCGAGATCCATCGGTCATCCATATACAACCTTTCTTGCCTCAAGCAGATGCAAAGGTCAGCTACTTCAAGCAGCTACATCTATAGTGCCTCCAATGTTCACCAACCAGCATCGGTAATGTTCACTGCTTAGAATTCTGGCAAGAAATTGAAACCTTATTTGGCCATGTATGACATAGGCCTATTCTCAGATAATGCCATGGCAAATGGGGTTTGCAGGATTTGTGGGTGCAATTACATTTCTCTCTCATGGTAGGGGTTGCACTATTTCATGACAAGTAGGAATGCCATTAACCATTGATTTTATGGGTATGTTCAAGAGAAGATTGTTTCCTGTGCATAATTAATTCATATAATACAATTCTACAGGAGCTCCTAGTAGATGCTAATGCAAAGTTAAATGATTGCTATTACGTAGTATGATTATTAGCAGGTTTAACACAAGGGATTCTGATGACGAGATAGGAATATTGGCTATTTCTCTGTTTTAACGAATTTCAATTATGTTTTTAAGTCATCTGGGACTTGGCAATTTGCCAGTCTGCTGAGCTGACCTTCCAGTTGTCAGTTGTGGGAAGCAGCAATCATCAGCATTTTATTTATAGATGGCTAAGACGTTATGAGCAGGATAGTGGCTCAGAGCAAACTGCTCAGAGACACTCTGTCTCACCCAGTCTCCTGACAGGCAGTGGGACAACGGCAAGAAACTGGTGGTCGATGATGGGGACGAGCAATATAATTTGCCACTTCTAGTGTGTACCCTCTGTATCCATAGAGGAATAACACCAGTGGTTACATAGTGTTGTTACACTACCATACGATTTGCATACTGTAAACGTAGATATTTTCGCTGGTATAAATTATCGCAGATTTGATAAAAAGTACAATTTCGCTGGGATTTAAATTCGCTGATATTGAAGGATGGTAGTTCTAGAGCTATATTGGATAAATTTTCGCTGTGTACATATTTTCGCGGATTTTAAAATCCGCGAAATCCGCAAAAATATGTACAGCGTGAAATATAATATGTTTACAGTATCAACAAACTAATGGAGGAAACACCATTGATCCCGTCATAATTACCAGTTTCAATTCATTCAATATTGTGGTATAACTGAATTCTTATTTAAAGCTTTTAAGCAACAAATCCACAAACTGTCTCTTGCTGAGGTATCCTTTGCTGAGTTTCACTATGGATTGCACACACTGGAGACATGGTGCTGCCTGGCCCATATTGAACAGCCAGTGAGGTGGTAGTGTGCTGCTCAGTGTTGCTCTGATTAATTCAGTGCTGGAGTGAGTTGCTCATAGTTAACCCTATAATAAGGGCCGCATGAAGCTTCAATGTCTAATACCTTTGTCGTCATGATGCATAAATGCAGCCCTGGTGAGTCTACTTGCCTGCAGGGTCGGCATGAGGCCTTAGCATACATGCATCATGACGAAAAGGGCATACTTTATTAAAGCACTATGTGGTAGCTAAAGGTTTAAACACAGGAGACTGAGTTAATTGGATCACCAGGTGGTTATTAGGGCATACCAGATGCCCTGTTAGCTCACATTGACATGTTTGTGGGTTGTGTATTAGAGTCACTAAGTTGACTATACAGGAGGAAACAGGGCAAACAACCAGATGTGAGGAAAGAGTTTATTGTACTGCATCGGCCTAAATGTAATGATAAGACAGATTTAAATGCAGATTGACACAAAGAAAGCAGGAACAGTATGCCTTTAATAGTCCATGTTCTGCAGTTTTTTTAAAAGTATTTCGCATCTGCTTATTTACAATGTCATAGTTAGATCGACGCCATCGGGTGCCATCGGCGAGAGGGGGGGGGGGGCAAAATTTTCCACACGCTCTTGAGGGGGGCGGGGGGGGGGCATAAGAATTTTCTGCGCCTCAACGCAAAATCTCACCACCTCCCCGGTAATTAATAAATGAACACTCCCTTACACGTCCAAACTATCTAGCTCACAAGTTGTATACTTCTAGATGGGAATACGCTCACGTGACCTGTGACGTTACACGTTGCCGTTGCCATACACGTTGTGATCTTAAACTCCCTAATATGATGTAACTACTACGTGTATCAATCTAGCTAGCTCTAGGTAAATGGACTAATGAGTTATATAACTGCATCAATATACTACTAATTGTATCAACTACATAACCAAACAAGCCTCTAAACTGCGTTCAACTATTACGTTCACAGTTGGCTGTCTCTCCGAGTTTCTACTACAGATATCATCAGCTACTACAAATAGCAGTTGGATGGTTGGATGGTTGGATGGTTGGATGGTTGGATGGTTGGATGGTTGGATGGTTGGATGGTTGGATGGTTGGATGGTTGGATGGTTGGATGGTTGGATGGTTGGATGGTTGGATGGTTGGATGGTTGGATGGTTGGATGGTTGGATGGTTGGATGGTTGGATGGTTGGATGGTTGGATGGTTGGATGGTTGGATGGTTGGACGGTTGATACACTTAATGTAGTTTAATACTACATCTAGCAGTGTTGATACACTGGGCAGTCACACAATCAGTCTCTATTGAGTCTATCTGACAATGGTAACAAAACTCCAGGGTAACTGAAGCAGAACAATCTAACAGTCAATAAACCCCACAGTTAACTATATTTGTTTTACCATAAAACCCTAATAACGTCCCTTTGGCGTGTGTGCAAGGAGGGGGCCGGAGTGTGTTTGGATTGGAACAAGTAGCCCTGATACAACCTCCCTCTCACCCAATGACCACATTTTCAATTTGTTAGTTCACTCATGTTCTCCAGGGTCCACTAGTAAGGGTTTGTTTAACAAGGTATCGACTCTTGGAAACTCAATCAATTCCCAGATCTATGGGGCGCCAAATGGGTATTTGGACATTTTTCTCACACTTGATATAATAGCTAGAAGCATAACAAGTAGCATATAAAGGTAGCATATCGTCAAATCAGTCTACCTATATCCCCTAAGCCCTTTCTATCTAAATGCAAACGATAACATTAAAAAAAATCCTGATATCTGTAGATGTAGGATTCCTGTCCTAACCTTACAGAATCTCATCTACTACCAAACAAAAGAGAGGCATTTGATGCTTTATTTAATCTTTTTAGACTTTCTAATAGATGACACTCCGACCGGCATAATGTTTCACTCCTCCCAAAATCCATGGCTTATATACCCATATTGGGTTCACTCCCCTTAGCACCACCTACAGGGTGCTGGGGGTACTGCATCCCGTGGGCGATGAAGGGGGAGATGAGGTTATTGAGCCGCAGGTTCTGTTGACATGCCGTTCTGTGTAGGGGGGAATCTGATTCTGATTCTGGTGCTGATCTATCTACACAGGCTACACCAAGGTTACTGTTACTCCTGTGAATTCCCAGATCCATAGCTTCAGTATCATGTGCTTTAAGTTCCACCAATAACGTTAAACAAAAGTAAAAAATGTTTTTTACTATTTTCACTCTAGAGATATTGTGCCTGCGACAATTTCATCTCCTGTGGGGACACTAAAAAGGAATCCATATGGAAGTTGTGCTGACATAACGATTTAAAATTTAATTTGATTCGGCCACTAGATTCGGCAGACATTAGATGCGATTCTATGACTTAATCATATTGGGCAGTTTTCGAAAGGAAAGGGTAAATAATACCTCTAACATCCATCAGATGTCGTACCCTTAGTAACATATGATATATCATACACACGAGCATCAATATTCATGTCCAAACCACTTCTCTCCTCCTACACATATTAAATAATGAAGGAGGCAACATTATGATTATCCTTGAGTGATAGGAGCGGTCCATCAGCCTATAGCACAGCCATGCCATGGGGTCAGGCCAGTGCTCTTCCCCTACAATTACTTTGCCTTCCATTAGGGTCGGTCCCCATAGACTGGTAGCTTACCGGGCGGCTCTCTAAGTCTATTTCTGCCTCCCTACCGGGAACAAGTTAAGGGGATGCCAATCATGTGACCTAGGACGGGTGCTGCCACCTATCGATTGAGATTTTATGACCTGATGTAGTAGTGTAATTTGCAGCTTATGCAATAACCCACAAACCCCTCATGGATTCAAATGGTATATTCTAACTCACACATAGCTTATTATCTCTCAAGATGATCCACTCATGGTATGGGTCTCAGATCTGGACGTGCATCCATAGAGTGTATCACAGTGGGCACAGGACATTGAATCAACATTGATAACTCGTTGTCGATGTTGATTCCATGCTGATTCAATGTTGAACTGAATAGGCCGGACTCCACTACAGCGATACAGGTCGCTGGAAAAGATCACTTCATTTCACAGCAGTTTCGCCCTGAATGTCGCCCTGCTAGCGGCGTTACATAGTGCGACACTGCCGCGAAATGAAGCGAAATCTCCAAGAACAAAACAGTTAAAGGATCGCATTGTTTCGCAGGTACCTGTGTCTCCCTAGTGGAGCCCAGGCTAATGCTGTGCCCACTGGGATAGCACTACCAAGGGTTTCTTCAGACAGTGTCTGTCCTTTGTGCCTTATCCATAAGTCAGTAATGGAGATTCACATTGAGGAAACGCCAGACATTAGGCCGGACTCCACTAGGGCGACACATCTACCGGCGAAACACAGCGTTCTTTTATTTCCTTTGTTATCCAATTTATCGCTGTGTTTCGCCCTCAGTGTCGCCAGGAACAGGGCGACACTGAGGGCGAAACACAGCAAAACAGAGCGAAATCTTGCAGAACAATGGACATGAATGAACGCCCTGTTTCGCAGGTAGCTGTGTCGCCCTAGTGGAGTCCGGGCTTATACGGGATCTTCTTGCATTGCAATTATACTCAGGAGCTTAACAATGCCAACAGTTGAGGCCATGTATATTGATGTTTATAATAAAAACTGATGTTGCATCATGTTTATTACACTTGGATGATATAAATAATGTATCGAAGAGATGTAAATTCACTGAGCATCAAATAGCTATATCAACCCATACACATGCAAGGATCACATAATGCAGCCTTCCATTGATAACAGCAGCAGACGTAATGTCTGCCTGTGGATGTTATTGATGTATGACAGCAGCCTCTTGTGCTGCCTCAGTGTGGCGCTGGTGAAGCCTTCTCTATGGCTGATGGCAATACAGGACTGTATAACACAGTATTCAATGTCTGTTTGAGAAGCTGGATTACGGCAACATTGGTTCTTTTAGGGTTGTAACGGGTCGATAGTGCTGCCATGCTGCCAGTGGTAGTGACTGAGAAGAGAACTAAAAAGGCACTGATCCCATTCCTCACAAGAACCTCACTTGTCCAAGAAGAGAAGGTAATGGCGTGTGACCAGCTGCTGGAACCAGCGATTGCTCAACTCGGGGGACAAGATGGCAGCATACATGAGGCGACCAGTCGCAGCACTATATGGATTGTATTAGAGACCCCTAAGGATGGCTCATGGACAAATCAGGCGGTGTCGTATTGTTATTATGATCCTGGTATTGTAGTGTGAATGTCAGTGTTAGGACAGTTAGGAAAGCAGCAGGAAGTATGTACAGCCATGATAACTACAGTATAGCCCGGGAGGCAAGTACCAAGGAGAGGAAATTGGATCTATTGGACAGACAGTTGTAAAGTGAAAGTATGAAGAAAAATGTTCTGTCTATATCAGATGTCATCAAGGGCAGACATTTCCATCATGTCTTCAATTATTCTCACCACAGTTCCCACCCTGTTGAAGGACAGGCATTAGCAAGGTAGGGCCTAAAAGGTCGACTCAATTAGTGTCGAGCAATGTAGTGCGTTTTAAACATGGCAATACGGAGTGGCCTTCTATGCAGCCATATCAACTATGCAGCGCACATGTTGATTAATCAGGGGAACAGATGTTAATGCGAACTCCATAGCTAAATCAACTGACTGTGCACGGTGTTATCTTATCTTTTCTAAGGCTAATTAACCGGGAGTCATTAATGTGGTGCATATCTTCAGTTTATGACATATTAAACAGCTCATAAATGCGATAAGATGCCCATAATTTGCAAATCTTTATTATAGCGTGGTCTCATCCGCCAAAGATGCGATTTGTTACACCTCACGCAACTTATCTTTTCCCCCCGTTTTTTTCTTCTTCATATAAAGACGTGAATAAAGTGATTATTGCTTTGTTATAATTTATCCCATTCTGAACAATTTGTGTCCATAAGTTTCAACACTGCATAGTTCGAACAGATTACAGGGCACACACCAAGCACCTCAGCCATAAAGAGCTTTAGTTAAGACGATACCCATCGAAGAAGCAAATAACAAACTTACAATATCAATCGAAGTGGATTTAAAATCTGTCATGTCTTTTTTGTGTCGCTGCAGGATATGGTTGAGTCCCAAGGGTCCGGACGACTCACAAGAGGCGGAACAGGTGGGCTACATGAATATCATCCCCATGGTAACGGAACCTGGAAACCTCTTCGTCAACCCCAAGTTTGAAAGTCTCTCTCAGACCATGAAGCGTTTCAACGATGGTCTCAGGACAAAAACATTACCAGGTTAGTCCTACATCGTGACTTATAGCGTAGAAAGGTAGTCATTTTTTCCAGCGTTACCGATGAACTCGAGAAAATATAATATGTGACATGTACTCTGAGTAGGGGCCTTAATTCCCCTGCAGAATAAGGTCCCTTTTCGCAGATCATGTCACATATGGGGAAGGCCAACCGTCACAATTCTTCCTAAAGACCAATTTTTTTTAACATACTGCGTCTTTACTTGACGTTGTGTCTTAGACCTGAGATATGATATATTTTTGGTCATTTCCAAGCTGGACCAGTATTAAAATCATAAACACCAGTATCTTTCTGAAAAGGATGGTGGATCATTGTCAGTCCTGAACCGTTCACAGCAATTTTGAATATATTTGCTATTACAACTTATGGAAATCACACCCGTATAATAGATTCCTGGTATTTTTTTTTGTGTAGGTAAACAATTTTTCACAAGTTCTAGATCTGCTTTTACTAAACTATAGGAGAGGGATACTGACCTAATTTAACTCCTCCCTTAGGTCGTATCCTGAACATAGAGACCCAAGATATGAAGTGTCATCGTAACGTGAAAAACTCCGACCCGGACGAATGTTACGGGCGACAAAGCAGGACCCATGGTGCATATTTCCTTTATTTTGGGTGGAGGATTTTGTATCTCAACTTTGATTTATTCAGAATCTACATTCCCCATTTGTCCACTTTGGTTGTTTTGTAATCCACTCGACTTTGCTTAATGGATTACTACACCAACCTCCCCTCGTGGAGAATGCAGACTTTGACAAAACATCCATTGAGATTTCTAACACTGTTTTATTACAATTGACATGTAGGAAAAGAAGGCACCCTCTTCATAGGGAGAGATATTGTGGATGCATTGTCTAAAATGCCTAGTTGCTGTCTTATCTCCTCTCCACAGTCTGAACTCACTCACACCAGTTCCTGCCACTTTACCCCATTTCATAATCCATAGCTTTATTTGAATAACATTACACCATATAATATCACAATCACCACACACCCTCTTTGTCTTACCCCTTATAATTCCTCATCAATTTGAAGCTCATGTGATTTAATTGTATCCAATCGTCTACTACTTGCCATTATTGTCAACTGTTTATCGTAATTAATTTCATCAGCTAATTGACACAACTTTATGAATGACTTGTCACAAATAATACCTTAATTCCCACCCAGTCCCCACCTACCCTCACAGCAGTGATTTTCCAGTTTATACATTTGTCTTTACAGCTTTCCTGATATTGTGATTCAAGATATATGAAAACCAATGCTGAATATTGATTAGATATATTGATCATACTATTCTAGTATATTACGCATGAAATGTGCGTATAAGGACTGAAGAAACCTCCATACAACATAGATGGCAGGTCACTGAGAATACAGGATATGTAGTTGAACAAATGATATGACATTTAAAATGACCTACAACCTCTCATACAGTTACCAAAATACCTCAGGTCTTTATCCTACCAACTTACTTCAATTGAATTGAATTGAAAATGCTATTATTTATAAACACTGAAGGAATTAAGGTCAAAGACCTGAGATTATTATACATCCAGTTGCATGTTCATATTCGTGCCTGAGTATGTAGAATGTAAAAGTGAAGAAAAAAATAATGGAATTAAAAAAAAGAAAAAGGAAGAGATGCCATAGGATGACTTCGGAGTTAACAGTAAAGCGATTAGTTTGCAGGTATTATGTAGCTTGTGTCCTCTCTGCTGCCCCTAGGTCGTATCCTGAACATAGAGACCCAGGACATGAAGTGTCATCGTAACGTGGGCACCGCCGACCCAGACGAATGTTACTGGAGACAACGAGGCGACCATGGCGCATACTTCCTGGTCGTTCTGCGACTGTTTTATGTTGTTGGTCCGCCTGCATATGAAGAGCTTTGTGAGTAGTGATTGATATTACGTTTATATGGATTATTGCAGAGCTATTGGTCTAAACAAGTAATCCTGTATTTCGTCTTCCATTGAATAACCCACCCCAGTATTCGGTAGTGGTATGTATATATATAATTTTTTTTAATTGAGACCTTTTTACGTCCAAAACAGACCCTAAATGCGCACTCGTGTTATTCAGTTGACCTGCATCTTTGTGGAATATGGTCGAACTCAACTAACGAAATGATTGACTAAAACTCATGAAACTTTGTCTTAATCACTACTGGTATGGCTTACATTGTGCGCTGCTATCTATATTGAGGGGTTACTTGTGGTGGGGATCTTCATGATCATTGTTAAACTTCAAGTTTATCGAATGAATTGATTTAGTGGGCATAAAGCTCTTTGGCTGTAGAACCCTCTCTCTCTCCCTTTTCTAATGGACCCTGCCTCAGACACTTTTGTAGCACAAGGGGTTTGTATCGCGGTTCTCAAATCTATGCAGAGGGTCTCTACCTACTTCTTTTTTCCAAATTGTGATGAAAAAAACTGATAAAAATCGACAAAATCGGACCTATTTGGTATCAAATTCAAGGATCAATTAATTCTTAACCAATAAAATGTGATTTTTGACCACAAAAAACGTAAATTATCCTATACATTTTGGCCTGTGAGTAAAGAAATTTTAAACTAAAAAAAAACCTCCCTCGTCAGATTTCTCAAACCTTGGTGATGAGAAACTTTTTTTTTGAGTGACCTAAACCAGCCTATATATTTCATTGCTCTGCAGTGCTATAATATAACATAATTCTCTGTATTGTCAGGTTGCGTGGACTTTATCCCAGCTAAGATCCAACAGGCGGGGTTCGCGTCCCAGGCTCAGTACCAGAAGTTTGAAGGTGTTGTGTACCAGGCGCGGCAGTGGTTGTCTCACCAACAGGGCATCAAGTTTGTCTCTGTACAGTCTGTGGACTGCAAGCTCAAAAAGAAAATGAGTAAGAACCATACTTTATACTTTACTATTGTATCATGATTTATCAGCTTTTAAGGTGGGTAGAGATTCAGTTTAGAATTTATCATCTTTATAATGCATTATGATAATCTTCTTTTGGCAGTATGCAATCCCTGATATCCTAATAACATTAACTTGTTATATATATATCCCATTATAATTTGTATAGTAGTATCACTTTCTTATATCATAATAGCCTTATAGGTAGGATCTGCTGAAATGAAATCTAAATTTATTTATACAAATCGTTGGCTCTAGGACTGGGACTAATAGAGATATAGAAAGCGTTTTATAAAAGAAAGGTTAGTGTTCTGTAAAAGAAAGGATCTATGATAGTAGTCAGATTGAAGCTCCATATAGATAATCATGGCCAATATTCAGCATCTAGAGACCTGAAAGCCTTAGTATGCATAGTATTCACCTCTGACGGGCCTTCATAGACTGAGTCATGAATAAATATCCATACCTAGTATCTGGACGGCAAGATGAGCCATGAATATCTCATAAACCAAGGTAATATAAAGCAGGCCAAGACTTCATGGGGAGAATGGGCTTGGACCTGATTATCTGGGATTATAACAAATGAATACTTGCCCCTATAGACCTGTATAGCGTATAGAGTGTATATCGCTGATAGAGACTTTATTAGTGTTTTGTATGTTGAAGTCCAACTGAATTCCTGAAGCGAAAAGACAAAGCAATAAGATGTATTTTTATTGGACTGAATAAAACTAAATTCAATGCTAGGAATCCATTATCAAAAGTATGATGAACCTTGATCCCTATTGTCTCTTTATATTTCCTTTCATAAACCTAGTCCAAACCATTGCAACATACGAGGAGAAAGCTTCAGTTCCAGATAATCATACTAGGTGATGGCACTACTAATGTCATAGGTTATGTCACAGATATAGTAGCACTGTTACTACTCTGGGTCTGCCTCAATCAGATTTCTACTTCCCGTGTGTGTGGGCGGAGTGAATAGATGGAAACTAGTCTCAACCTGTGGGCAACTTGACGCCCACCCAAAGCCACCCATTCTGCTGTGCGCAAGTTGGGCACATGTTGATGTTGAATTGCTGGGCAGCGAAGCAGCGACTTTTGTAACCAAAAGCAAAGACGTGGGCAGATGACTAATTAGAGCCAGTCCCAGGTGGCTTTTTTCATATACTACTTACACAAATAGTGTCCGAGGTGTGCAAACTAGCGCCAGCTTGCGCAGACCTTGAGCATATCCTATTTTGTTGGCTTGGGTATACAAAAGACTTTCCATATTTTGATGGGAGATAGGATAGGTAACTGAACTGTGAGCGGAGGTGTCTAACAGACGTGTCTTTGAGTGAAAATAGATTAGTTCTAATCTCCCTTGTCTCAAAAGCAATCTTTCATGATGGCAAGGTCATTTTCCTATACTGCTTAGTTAATGTTCTACACCTTTCTCTACCCCCCATACAGTAGGTGAGAAGCTAGACACCCACCAGACAGCCTTAACACTCACACCTTTCTCTACCTACACAGTTGGTGAGAAGCTAGACACTCACCAGATGGCCTTAACACTGATACCTTTCTCTCCCCCCCCATACAGTTGGTGAGAAGCTAGACACTCACCAGATGGCCTTAACACTTATACCTTTCTCTCCCCCCCCCATACAGTCGGTGAGAAGCTAGACACTCACCAGATGGCCTTAACACTTACACCTTTCTCTACCTACACAGTCGGTGAGAAGCTAGACACCCACCAGACGGCCTTAACACTTACACCTTTCTCTCCCCCCTACAGTTGGTGAGAAGCTAGACACCCGCCAGATGTTCCTTAACACTTACACCTTTGTCTCCCCCCTACAGTTGGTGAGAAGCTAGACACCCACCAGATGGCCTTCCTAGAGGGGCGCGGCTACACCCACTACATCCGGGTGCTGCGGATCATCTACACGCGGCCCCTGAGTGGGCTGGACCTTAACGCCCCACCTCCTCCCGTCCTCACCTACCGCACCTTCGCCCCTGTCCAACTCACCTCTGGGGGGTGCTGTGGTATGCCCGACTTTACACCTGTCAGTCAGACCATGAGGCAGGCACAGGCTTGGCTCAAAGCAACAGGTGGGTATCCTTATTCATTCTCATTCATTGAGTATTATAATTTTTGATACAGCTGCAATGTATCTTGTAAGGCGATGCTAGAATTATAAATTTAACATGTAATAAAATATTTTTCCATACTAATACACTTCAAGCATGTCTAACAACAAAAGATGAACAAATATATACTTTAATGTCATCCATCAAGATTGCAATTGGTGATGGTTCTGTTCCCGGTATCTACCCACTTGTCGTCAATTGCTCTAGATCTATGTCTACCCCCTCAGAAACCCAATTCCTCAGAAATCCACCCCCTTAGACCACTCTTTGTAACTCCTTGGACATTGACCCCTCTCTATATACTTGTTTGTGCGATCTGTGCGCTGAATTATTATTGGAATGACATGTAAGAGTAACTTTATGGAATTCACTGCTTCCGATTTGAGGGCCAGGAGGGTGTTTCTAAGCGAATCTCCACAACATGTTATTTTTAGACCCCTGCAAAGCATTTGAAAACCTCCATAAATTGTGCATGGACCCAACAAATGACATGCATAGATTCCAGAAAAATGTACTCGGGTGAATTCACTACGCCACTGCACCAACTCAGCATACTGTTTTCTCATATTGTTTAGAGAATAGAAAACGATGTTCTTCACGTCCCTTCTCTGTTGCGCTATAATGCACGATGGTGTTGGGCCTTCATAAGGCTAGGGACCCTCTTGCATTATAGAGTCACAGAGAGTTGAGATGTGAAGAAAGAGTATTCTATTGTCCTTATAAAACATAATATTTCACCATTTCTGTGGGGTTTTAAAAGTTTTTTTCGTGATTTTTAAGGCTTTCTGTGGGTTTGTTTACAGTTCACTGCTGTGGCCCTGTGCTCAGCATGCACTGTTACACTATAACGAACGGTCACGTGACTTCTCTGAGGCTATAATGCACGGCCAACTATTATAAATAGCATAATCCTCCTGTGTTTTCTCCCTCCTGTAGGCTGCAAGGTGTTGACTGCAGAGACGGTACCAGTGAGGCTCTACTCCGGCAACCAGTACGGTGACCATGAACAGACCTACACTCAGAACCCAGTCCGACGGAACGAGATCTACTTCTATGTCCTCCGTATCTACATCTCTGGTGAATACTGCGAACCCTCCCCAGCCGCCCTCCCTCCAGAGCCGCAGCCAGTACAGAAGAAGTGCTGTGGCTGTTGCTGTACTCTACTCTAGGTGGAGCCACTCTAGGTGGTGGAGCCACTGTATACTCAATGACTACTGGTTTTTGTACCCCGACATGGTTCCGGTTTCTACCACCAGGGCACGGAGGGAGGAGGTTGTGATATCTATATAGAGTGTCTACAGAGTGACGCTGCAGCGGAGGCCTTGTTATTATGGGATATGCCGCTGTTTTGTTTTATAATGATGAACACTGCTTGATACGTTATGGGACGAGCTACACACAGTTGAAATGGTGAACTACTGGTGAATCTAGATATGAATGACTAGGAATGATTGTCCACGAATTTTCACTTTTCTTCACGTGCTAGCTGGGCTATATTTATATACAAATCACAGATACTGGATAGTGCTCTGTGACCTTCCCTTTGACTCAAGGTTAAGGTCACTATTCAATTTGAATCTGTCTTACAACCTTAAGGTCACTGCCTAAGGTCAGAGGATAAGAAGTGTAGTAACTCAACATGTCTCAACATATTGAGATACTACAAATGTACCAGGAAGACCAATCTGAGTAACTGACCTGGTAACTAGCAAGGATACACATTGCTGACTACTATTATCATTGTATTGCTAAGTCCATGCGTTTATTGAAAGCTATACATATGTGACATGTACTGGGAAAAGCGACCTTAGTGCAGGGTGCACTAGGATTCACTTTCGCAGTGCAAATTATACCATTATAATTATTGACACTGCCTAACCATTGAAACAGTGATGGAGATATGTGAGGGAGACATTCACCCTGACATCGAAATGTGAATATGTTAATCTTAACAAGTATATAATACAACGCACATCATGTGGGAATCTGGGCGTCGTCATAATAAAAAGACAAAATGTAAAATAGACAACATTACTTAGGGGAATAAACACATGTACACAATCCGCCTCACCCTGAGTCAATCCATCTCAATAGCTGGGAATTGCAGTAATTATCTTTAGAGACCTTAGATAATTTAGTTTAGTAATCCTGTTGTTGTTCTTTAAATGAATTTATCATAATTTCTTTTCTGCTCTAGATAATTCTTACGGAAATTCAACATTGAGATACCAATCATCCATTGATTGAAAAAAAGACAAATTCTTGCCTAAGAAGTGCACCTCACAGTTGCATTAATAACGTATGTTTATGGTGGATCTTTAACATAACAGATTATTGCAGAACAATCTATAGGAAGCTTATATTTACTTCCCTCTATCATGTCCTTGCCGACATCTTTAGACATCTTTACGGCCGCCATGTGACGTATCCCTCTCGGGAGAAAGAAGCACTGACCTAGGCACTCAACCACTTTTGTGATTCATTAACTAATGTGAACAGTGAGAAAGTATATGCTACAACAAAACCCATTCCCGTAGGTTCATTAATAATCTGAGTATGGTTTCCAGGCAGGCAATAGGCCTACCCTTCTCATCATTCATGTACACGCACCCCATAGTCTTTCTACATGCTTCTATTGTAGATTAATAGGTTAAGGTTGCTATTCAGGCTGGGGTATTTAATAGGTATTTTTCTAACCTTCTGCTTCACTATCGTCATCCTACGGGTTGACGTGTAGTGGTAACGTCACAACCTTTATATGTCGGGAGTTTAACCATGCTCATCCAAAGAAAATAGATGTGAATGGCATAAAATAAATGCCAGAAGTCCTTTATATCAAACGGGTGATAACAATATCTCAATAGTATCATCTGTCAGCTGAAACCTTTAGACATCAGCTTTTATTGGTGAGGGCTGTAACGGGAGCACTGCATGCGCCATCCGATTTAAGCAAAGCAACTTTAAGCCAAAATTGATGTTTATTAATTGCCTTCTTTGAGGAGCTCGAAGCAATCTTTCTCCTGGTTCAGCTTTCTTCATCTTTGCTTGAATGGGATGGGTTCATGCAGTAAAGGTAGTGAACAGCACAGTGCTGCCAGCTGTTGCTTTCTATCAACACTAAATAACTAGAGATCTCTCTTCACACCTGATGAGGGAGAACAGTTGAAACTGCACAATAATGTACACTCCTTGTCAGTATAGAGAGCATACTACAAACAGAAAAGGGATGGGCAATCAACTGCGATACATACAACTATATTGATTCTGATTTCCTAGCTTGAATAGCAGCTTAAATCATTTCACAAAGATTAATACAAATAGTATACTTAAGACTAAACTCCTGAGATGCTTATAAATTCTACAGATGATAGTTTTTGTTGCCACTGACGGTAAGGAACGGCCTGCCGTTCCTGCATCCACAGCATAATAAGTTATATCCCTACACAAAGAACAACAATGGTATTAATTCCATATTACCCTGTAGACAAGTACTTATCTTAAAACTTAAAATACATGTTATTATAAGCGGTCTTGTCCCTTTTCAACCTGCGGGGGTCAGGGTAGTCTAAGAACTGCACCTTGACCAGCCACATGTTCTGGCGTGCCTTGCAGCTCTCCTGCCGCCTGTGGTGGTGCTCTAGGGACACACTGTACACCCTGTAACACTGTAGGATCAGCACCAGCAGGTTCTTGGCAGCAAAGAAGCAGTTGGTGTAGGTCATCACCTGGAAGCCCACGATGGTGATGGCCCTGATGATGAAGAAGGGCAGGTCCTGGAGGAGGAGGGACAGGATGGTGGACCAGGCATCAGTCTCCAGCAACAGGAACAGCAGCTGCTTAACTGCCTCCAAACGACCCCGGTGACCTCTCCGCCGCAGCCGCTGCGACTTCCGCTTCCTTTCCATATCACTTCCGGTGGCAACGGGAACAGCAATTGCACAGTCATCGATTTTGATCTTCCGGTGGAGTTGAGAGTCTCTTTGTTTGGCACTGTTTTGTTTTTTCTCATCGTCGTTGTCGTTTTCTGAATCAGAGTCAGCTTCCGCATCACCATTGTCTTCGGCAATGTCCTTTTTTGCAGTACAGACGATGCAGAACTGGTGGATACTGAGTGTCCAGATGCTTAGGACGACATAGCAGAATGAAGTGTTTCTCCTGTCAGAGTAGAACAATGTACTTATTAAAATCAACCTTCAAAATGTAACATCAAAGATATTCTGTTATTGCATTTTGAATTTTTCCTTGCACGAGAATAGTATTCTGATCCTTGAACAAATCATACTCAGTGAACATTAAATCGACGGCAAATTTAGATAGTTTGTTGTATCCAGGTAACTTTTTGCTTGAAGTGGTATGAACTATCAATATCTACTCTATTTAAAGAGGGACATCAGCTCGAGTAGCACGCGAGGACAGAAGAGTATTGCAACATCATCAGTTTATATATGTACAGTCATATGCACACCACGATAACCCGAAGAGCACAGCAATCAGTTCAATATCTGTACATAATTGATCAGTGCTGATCAATAAGACACCAATGTTGTTTTGACCTTGAAATAAATGTCAAATGGAACAGCTGGTAAAAATTCCCCTTTGTTTTAAACAATGGGTAGAACGCTGGGAGTTGATAGTTTGATATATTCAGGTCTTAAACTACATGAAACTGAGAAGTACAGTTACATGTACAGAACCCATGCCAAGCAGGGAGCTCTCGAGAGGACTGGTTAGTTTTAGTAAGAATAGTATATATGTACATGAACATCTTCACTGAACAGCATACTTTAGGTCATTTGCCCATATTAACTCACCCGATCTCACCGCTTGTACAAACAAAGCAGCAAATGTTCGCAGAATATTCATTATTCACAAGTTAATTATGACTTAAGTTCACTGATGAATAATGCCATTTAGAATTTTTATGAATGTAAAGCTCTATTATATAAAGGTTATGCTCAAGCAACCCCACTCCCTTCAACGTTGCACCATCGGTATGGTCGTCCAATATTGTTACGGGGGATATCAAGCGATATGACAAATATTGAAAATATATTTGAAAACAATGCATTACTGAAGTTGATCTTGAGGTATAGCAATGCCTAGGGGAGACTGTCCCTACCTGTTGGAGGTCTCAGACAGGATGGAGTAGAAATCGACGATGTCGCAGGCAGTGCCCAGGTGGGTGAGTAGCAGCTGGGATAGGCCGTCCCTGGACAGGTCACCTTTAGGGATGATCCATCTGAAGGAGCAATGGGAAAGGGGGGGGGGGGAGAGAATATTTTACCGTTCATGGACTCCACTGCATAAACTTTGGCATTTAAGCAAACTTTTTATTGCTTAAAGTAATTATTTCAGCGGCTTTTAGTTTGGTAAATGCCATGTCACATAAATGTCAGATAAATGTCAGATAAATGTCTGTGACATTTATTGGAATTGAAGATGCTTAAAGGGTGACATTAAGCAGTCTAATCTTTACTTAAATACCAAAATGTATGCAGTGATCGATACACATCAACCATTGTTTACAGCTGAGAAATCACAGGATCTTAGTCTCTGATAATCAATTTAGATTTTAACTTTCGTATTCTAATCATTTTCTAGATTAATCGTACAAAAATGAATAAGAACTAGCTCCAGGGGGGCGATTACAGCACATGCCATCTACTATATGGAAGTTCATGATTTGATGTACAGGGATATACCAACAATGTCAGCAGTTAATCTTGCGGCACAGTGAGTTATACCATAGATTTATCGTATGACAGGACGTATTTCCAAACCAAAAATATGTCCATTTATACTCTAAATATGCAGTTTAACTTACTGTGCAGCTACACTAACTTCTGACAGTGAATATTACATCATGTGTGACTTCTGACCCGCACTGCAAAATGTTTTCTCTTTTGTAGCTCCCTGTCAGAAGATGCTAAATGTTTATGTTTATTTGGGTTAATGTGATCACCGTATCTATATCATACTACAACACAGAAAGGCACTATCTCTACAAACTACAAGCGGAGTCGCTACCTGTTGAGTATAATCAGAACTAGTAGAGACTGCTCGAGTGCCAACAGCCACTGACGTTTGTCCAGCCCGATCCATGGGAAGATCTCAAATTGGTCCTGGAAGAGGGAAAAGATAAACTGACAATGGTTGACTTTATTTTGTTGAAACTGTCATCGATATTAGAAATCAGGACCCTTCTGTTCAATTTCCCCCGAAATACTATCCCAAGTATAAGGATTCATACAGTATTGATGCCAGTTATCTCGGTCCGATCCCTAAAATGATAACTTGCTTGTCTACATTTTCTTCTTGACGTTATCAAATGTATAGCATCGATGTAGACATCTTATTTGCTGAGAAGCATGGAGCTAACACACGTATACATATGATATCTATATTCCATATTTAAGTTATCATCTGATTTCATAGCTTGGTTTTATCAAATTTATGCATTGGGTAAAATCGGATCTAAGCCTATATCTATGCTAATGTAAGACATGATTCCAACTTAAGATTACAATGTATATCTAGATACATAATCCATCATTATTTAGAGGTAAATCGACTAGTGTAAATATTTTCAATGTAAACACATCCATTATGTGCATGTCTAGACCACAAACATAACTTACTAATGCACTAAGTGAGACATTATAACCTTTGTGCTAATCACACACAAATTGATGAAACTACGGGGAAACTAATAAGTCGGTAAATCGCCGCAGATAGTGTTATAAACATCCTGCAGTCTCCACAATAGCCATCAAAGCGTGAGCCGAGTAGATTAATTTCTTAACAATACAAGAGTCTCTCAGGATGACCTTGATGTGATAAGGCATGTTGCTATGGAGACTGAGGTAGACCTGCTTATCTGGACTCACTTGACCACTAAGGGCCCTCAATCAGTAAGCAATGACCGCAGCCATATTGACAAAACACCCCTGTAAATCACGCTATAGTGTTTGGTCTGCCCTTTTACTATGCTAAAGTAGAATACTGAATGAATGGTTTTGAAGCTTATTTTTGTCTTCAATGGTAATATTTTCCGCCTCAATTCTGGACATTTGGATCCTCTGATGAACTAGTTTGTCGTGAGACTAGGGCAGGCATGATTAGTTACTATACACACACAGGCGGGAGGAAACCAGTCTGTCATACGATATGGTGACCCTTTTTAAGCAAGCCCGGGTCAATACTTGTTTCAAACATGCCAAATCACGCATCAGTGGTTATCATGCGTTGTACCTTTAAATCATGTGGCCGCACACGTTTACTGTTAAAATAATGTCACATTTCCCCGCTGATCCCATGCTAATTATTACAATTATATCAATCTTCCATTGTTTATAGACCATATCTGTACCTACATTATATACCACAGCGGTGTGGTGTACCTTGGGTTATAAAAGCCTTACCACGTCGGTCTGGTTGGTGCTGTGGCGGAGCAGGTCGATGAAGCCGAGGTGGTCCAGTTCCAGTAACCAGATAGGAGGCACAACACTTACTAAGTAGCACAGCACACCCGGCTGGAACCTGAAAGTAAATGTTTGTTAGAATTACTCTGTCTTGTTCCTGCTAGTCTGGTTCAGGCACTTAATTAATGTCTTCTTTGTATGCTGGATAACCAGACACAGGTGTAATCTTTGCCCCCGTATGAAGAAGAAAGACGTGACGAATAATCAGTTTATGGTCAATTAAGATGGGGTTTCAAGGTGAATATTAGTTTTGGTATTAAATTGATATCAAAGCATTGCCTCGATAGATAAAGGTATGTTAAAGAGCATTGGATCAACATCTTTTCATCAAACAGGTTCATTGATGGGAGATTCTGGCTTTAGTATCATGGAGCGCACACATTATGGGATATAGATAGAACAAAAACGTTCTTCTTAAGATTCTTGAATTCTAAAAGGACAATATTCATATAGAGCAATGTTTGAAGAAACTAATATATACAGGATTGCATAAACATTATCATCCTATCTCCTTGATGACCCATACATTGGTGAGGCTTAATTAGGACAGTGTTTAATATTCTAGAGTTGCACCATATAACCCTCACCATTGACCTGGCTTATTGTCATAATACCACCACAATGTCACAATGAGAAGGAAACTAAGATGAGCGTCAACCACCCACAAGTATGAATGATTGGTTCTAATCAGCTATTATACTAATGGGTATGCTGTAATATATGTGCGCATATCAATGTACATGACGACCTGCACCATTTCTTATGTAACATATTTAGATGATTTGTAGATGCCTACTCCTACGCCTTCTACTTTTGATAGGCATTGCAATTTACCGCACAGACGGATGATTAAAGCTGATACTAGGGCCAGAGCACAGGCGTCTCACTCAGGCCATATAGTGCACATAATTATAGTGACATATGAAAGAGGCCCCAATGTTTTATTGCAAAGCAAAATAAGATTCACATGTTTTAGGGTCTAGCTCTTGATTAAGACAGCCAACCTTTACCTTACAGAGAAAAGTTCGAGCGTCGATCAGAATCGATCCCCTTTGGTATTTTGTTCCAGAGTAAGGCATAATATCCAATAATATCTAATCAAGAGAGACAGACAATCACAGACTACGAGAGTGAACTGCCAATACGGGAATCTTTGTCCAGAATCTGGCAATGCCGAATGCTACCTCCAGCAATGCTATCCCCTGGAGTACTGCATGAATACAATCCGGGAATGCTGGTCCCTAGAATCAGCATTGCCTGACTCTCTTGATTCAGTAAAGAGAGAAGCTTTAGTGACATATAGGAACACAGAGAAAAGTAAAAGAGTCAACTGGGTCTCCCACGTGGCTCTGGGAAAATAGAGAGTCAAACAGCTAATTGCCTCTGCCTATATGAAGGGTCAACACTGGGTTGACACTGATAGTAGAGAGTCAAGTTGGCACTGATCATGATAGTAGAGAGTCGACTCAAATTGATCCTTCATATAAGCAGAACTATCCGCTGTTTGACTCTCTATTTTACCAGAGCCACGTGGGAGACACAGTTGACGCCTTTCCCCTTTGTGTGAAGGGTGGGAGGGGGGGGGGGCACTCATTTAATACCTGAATGCTGATATTCCCAGTTACTTCAATCAGTGAATCATCATGCCTGGGAGTCAATGTGGTTACTCACCACACACCTAGCCTAATTTCTGAAACCGTGCTGTCTGAAACACACGTTATTATTGACCTTAATCATCAATAAGCCATTGACCTTTCATCAGACATATTAGTCATAAATGAACCATTATTTCAAAAGTCCATTTTAGTTGTCATGGTAACACTCACCACTTCCACTCTTGGCCTCGTCTCCAGAATAGAATGACCAGCGTCTCCAGTAACATAAAGGTGAAGGTCAAAGTCATATACCAGAAGTTTCCATTCCCAGAAACAGCCGCCAGGCGCCATATTGCCACCAGGGCATGGAAGAAGAACATCTGACGGGCTATAATGGCCTTCAGCGCGTCCCAGAAGTAACTACCTTGAAAACAGCACTTCTCTCTGACGTCCGTATTGGTGACGTCATCAGTATCTGTGACGTCATTTCCGTTTATAGTATCAGAGTTTGTTTGGTCATTACCTCTGTTATTAATGATACTGGATGTGCCAGGGTTTGAGAGGTGTCTTCTTCTTTGGGATCGTCCTGTTGCGTTCTGAACCAGCGGTTTTCTATCCATGATTTCTTGTTCGTCCTAGTTTGTACTAATTCCATCTATTCATTGATTTGCCTATAAGATATATAGTCACATGAATAAAGCTCCCAACATGTGAATAGTCAAATTAGTCCAGAGGTTGGATGGTTACGTTGTGGTCGAATATCTCATAATCGCATGTTGTAGATCTATACTCTCCTTAACTTTACCGAATTTTTCTCAGAGATGAAGTTATCCAGGTAACCAACTCCAGCACATAACCCGCTAAATGATAAGTCCTAAAGTCACCGGTCTGTCCTGTTTGGGCTGGGGAAATGTTTTTGTGTCCGGCGTGGCATGGTATACCTTAAAACAAAGAAGGGTTCCTAGCCACCCGCCGTGTGGGACGAGTGCTCCGGGTCAGTAGACTGCCTGCTCCCTCCTGCCTGCTAGTCCCCATCCCATACAGCAAGCAGGTACCAGGACACTAGGTGTCCCTTATATTGAATATCCATGGGCGCTCTAGGTGTTTAGAAGAATGCTATAAAATGGGAAATGTTGAGTAAAAGCTGAATGTCAATTAGCTTGGGTATATATAATGCTCAGAATATTATGGACCTGGCCCAAGTAAAATTGATATGTTCTAATGATAGTGGACCTAATACCAATAGTTGCTAGGTTTGTGTCCCGGTGCACCCAATATGGCCGGTATGGCATGGCTGGGCCTTCTTATCATTATCAATATACTGGCCCTACCATGGCACACATCACTCCCCATTCCCCCCTCCCCTCCCCCTCACCTGCCATCCCCTCCACCCTCCCCCCTCCCTTCCCACTCACTACACGACCACAGCAAGGAACACACCCTTTCCTGGTAACGCCTGAGAGTTGTGGCTGTCAGGTAGCTTAAACACGGCCGCCTGACTGCACACATCCAATTAATTTAGCAATAAGAGACTCTTAGGTAAAGAGGGTGAGATGGATGGTGGAGCCTGGCAGCAGGGGTCATAATGTGCACCTGATTATCCTTGAATCATGGCGTCTAAATGTCCATATGATTTGCTTAATATGTAGGTGCTAATCTCTTAAAGTGGTGCGGGGGCAGAGGTCCGACGTGAATACAAAAGGCGAATCCAGCTTGAATGACTTCAATTGAGAAAAGTAGGGGATATTGACTTTGAGAAATACACCACACTATTAGAAGTTAGTGTCGATGCATAATGATTTATACTGTGGATTTACAGTATGAAAGGACATATTTTTGGTTTTGAAATAAAAAATACGTCATTTTATACTATGTAGATTCCCTACTTTCGGACGCTCGTTGGGACTGCCAAAGAAACCCTTTTCTGATTGGGCATGGACATTGGTCTATATCACCTACACCCAATTACAGCACACCTATGGGTAGAGGAGGGTTTATACTCTATGCCAAGAGGTTATAACATTTATTGAAAGTAAATATTAACTGTTTATAGTATCCACAGATGATAATAGGGGCATTTGATGGACACTGGAGCTGGCATAGCGTATCGGCCTGGCCCTTATTATTATAGCATGGAATGATACATTGAGCCAATGTTGGCTATCATCGGCCACATTCCTATAACATCTACATCGCTTTGCAAACTTTGGTCTATTAAATGTGAACAAAAGCCGATCTATTTCATGACTTTGTGAAGGAACAAAGTTGCTTTACTTAATTACTAGAATCGCCGTCCTCCACACCCCTATGAATGAACTGAATCTCGTTCTTCATGGCCACCTATTCCACGGCGACTTAATCAAAATAGCTATGAAACCAATCTTTCGGCCACTATTAAAAAAAGACTATTCCACCCACACACATCCAAGACATGACATGAATATGGTGATTCATTTGGATCTCACCAAATTGACTATTCATTAGTCCAACAGATCATTACTTTCAGAGGGTCATAGTGTAGGACAGGTATCTGTACACCCACAATGGTTAATTTGTGTAATGATCCAAATTCATATATAATCCTATATGTAGGTGTAAAACTGCCAAACTATCACGACCTAGTAATGAACTCCATTATCCCTACCACCAGATTTTATGCATTCCAAAAAGCATCAGTGTTAAATTAGATGGATTTAATTTAAACCCATGGGTAATTGTATGTGTAAAACTGTATAACCAACCATCACAACTTAGTAATTGGGTCCACTATTTCACCTTTGAGGAATAGCCTACCACAAGTTTTTATGTATCCTAAAGACCATTAGTGCACTAAATGCATCAATATGCTATTGATGGTTATGTGTTATATGGGGGGTAATGCCAGATACACTTGTGTCAACCCGTGCCCGCCCTCCCCTGACTGCCATATTACACATTATAGTAGTACCATAACAATAGCAAATACCAACGGCAATATATGCTTGGGGTTATTAGTACAACCATTACATACAAGATTGATAAGAGAGAGTTTATGCATTAGCAATAAGCAGCACTGGTGGCATCTGTATCTGTCCAAGTTTAAGGTCACAAACTCAGCAAACTAGTGAGAGAGCATTGACGATTTGTGATGGGGAGCAAAACATCACTATAGAACAATGCATCAAGAAAGGGTGACCTTTTCCTTAAAGTTGTGTTTACATTGCCTTTAACAAAATCCTTTAAAACATAATCTGTAATGGCTAAGTTGGCAAATAATATCATAGCTGGAGGTTCACAGGGCAATTATCTTTCAAATAGTATATATCAGAATGCAGGGTTTGAGATTGTATTTATGTATTTGTCTGCCACACATTGGAAATGCTCAAAAACTTTATCAACAATTCTTCTGAAATGTCACCCTTTTTTACTGCATTGCTCTATAAGTGACAGGTCCTGACGTCATTCAGGTGATTATTGATGTATGAATATGTACGAATTTTAATTGACATAATATCATAAACCATTACATCACAGTTGGCTGAGATAGCGAAAGAAATCGCCTGATTGTATATTGCATACAGGGCTGTATGTCGCTGCGATACATTCATCAATCTATCCTACTGTGAGTAAAAATCAGATATGGAAATGCATGAGTACCCGGTTGCTGCAAAAGTGTTTTAACGAAGCCTTGGACATTGGTAATTATCTTCGGCTGATGCATTGGACAGTCACCCTATCCTTGGTTTATAACAGTTATACAGCAACTAACTTGTACCAAAGCTACCACAAAGGGGCTTACTCGAACCTACGAGCAGCCCTATATATATATATATATATATATATATATATATATATATATATATATATATATATACTATATGCTTCATCTGGCCCTTTGTCCATGCATGTTAACGGACACAACGTAATCACGTATGATCAGTATACCTATTTAAACAATTGGTCCCCTAACCCTTAAGAGGCCGTACTAATAAGGCCAGGACTTAACAATGGGAGTATTGATCAGATATTGCCTTTCTACCTGAGGTCTTTGTTTAGGCTAATTGCATGGGCAACATCATGAGCATGTTATAGTGCGTGTTGACATACAACCACCTCGATGAATCTGAGATGAATTTGAGGAATGGGGTCGGGAAGAGACCAAGATCTTCTAAGACTAAGTATTCAAACGAGAAACATCTTCTAAGTATTTAAACGAGCATGGGTTAGATAACTATAACCAATGAGCGTAATAGTATCAGGAATGTGGCTCCAGATGATGTGGGCGGCCATTTAGATATTGCCTAGTACTTGACACAGGTGGACCTCATCAGACAATGACATGTGCTTGATCCTTCATAGTTCAAAGACAATTGTTGTAGAGTTGTACTCAGATGGTTAGGGATTAAGAGTTGCTCCTTTGTTCTCCCACCCACTCCCACCTACTCATGCATAGTTAAAGTGGTTAGTCCTCAAAATAAATGTATAGCTAAAAATGAACCAGAATATTCAATATGGCCATACTGCATGTCCTACCTACTTCATTAAACAGTATTCCCTAGAATTCAGCTTAGATTTCAGCTAATTATCAGTTTTGTATATATATAAATGTTCAATTATTAAGACTTTTGGAGTGCATGCTTTAAGTCCACCCATTGAAAAAATATTGCCCATCAATGCTATTTTATTGTGCACCATCCTCCAAACCGGACATTATAATGACATTTTGAACACATAGAATTAAGAATATGGAAAAAATCGGACCATGCCACTTTAAGTGCCTTAATAGCTGTTACCACATTGACATGACCTTCATTTGGGATGGGGATCAATTGGCTTTGTGCTTTATGTCCCTTTGCCAACCAGTAATACATCCTACAGCATGTGTCCCAGAACGTGAACCATGTGTTATTCGCCATCATAGGTTTGTGTATTGTTTCATGTAGAATAGATACAAGAACCTTGTAATTGTATAAATTGCTCGTCGACAGAAAGTAATTGCTGATAGTTGTAGTAACTGAAATTACTCAATGGCTGAACTACTGAACACAACGGATAAAGATGTGCACACGTATGGAACCCTGCAGAATCCGATCTTAGAGGTATTGGACATACAGGCGAGTTAAACCTGGCCAAAAAGCTGTGGATTGACACAATTACAAATGAAACAAATGGTTATTAATCTGATATGTAAAAGTAAGAGATGTCTCGATTTTGGGGTTAAATAAGTATTATTTTCCTATAATTGGGTAATTTCTATTGATATCAATAACTTTAACAATTAACCGTTCACATATTCACATGTTAGACGGAATTACATGCACTAATGTGCCAGGCTTTATTATCAGATCCTCCTGAATATGTAAGCGAAAGTAACATCTTGTATACTACTTCTATCACCACTCTTTTTTATGGAATCAACGTTTTAGATGGACCCAGGTGGGCACAGATGTTTGAAACACCGGTAGACTCGACCTGTTCAAGTTTATAGTAAAAAAAAGTTGAGAGTTGAGAGTACTCAGTTTAGAGTTTATAGACACCATAATAATGATACTGCGTTTATCGCATCTCAATTTAAAACACCAGAATTTTACCTGCAGTAAAGGCATATGTATGAAGGCAATTCCCATATTGATTAACTTTTTCGACAGATCTAATCACCTTACCCCCCCCCAACCCCCACATAAACCTAAAACATCCATCCATGATTCTATTTGTTGGGCCAATATCTAGGTGTTAATGTATGCACAGGCATATGGTATTGGGAGTTGCCTGAAACCAATATCCTGCCTTAGGCTGGCTTTGACAAAGTAGACAAACATGGTGCTATTGACTGTGGCCGGCTCGCTGTGTGCCGTATGGTGTAATACACTTAGTGAGGTGAAATTCCGTCAATTATACGTCTATTTGTTAACGGTATTCTTGTGCTTTTGAAAGGTTTAGGGGCTTATTGTTTGGGGCACTATTTCCAGATTAACAATACTATCATGTTTTTATTACACATTTCCTATGATTCTGTACTTGGGGGGTGGGGGGAATAGTCATATTGAGTTCTGCCCCGTTATCATTAGGCTTATTTGACACTTTCCCTTTAAAATGAACTAGTTTCTGCATTTCTTTTCATTTTGTTTTAATCAAAAAGGCTTCCCTTTCTTCCCGAATAGAGAGGCTACATTCAACTCTTCAGACCGCCTAGTGCATTAATGCCCACCAAACAAATTATCAGATACTTCATGAGCCGAAAGCTTCCTTCTGTGGTGCAGGGGTCGTATAGGTTTTCTTCGGAAATATGGTTCTGAGAGAATAACAGATGTCCAAATAGTCAATAAGGGGGTCATAAATAGATACCCTCCCTGAAGCCCTGGACCAATTAAATGATAGTTATCATCATAATCTCCGTAGGAACGACCTGCAATACCAAGTTGGCATACCCAGTTTCTGTTTTAAGACTAACAAAAGAATAATGGTAACTGATTAGGCATTCACAAATACCTTTAATGCTGACTAACGATAATAACAAGACCCTTTCAACCCTTGTTTAGTACTATAGCACCCATCCACCTACACTGAAAATCCATAAGTTGAAAGGGTCAGTCAGTACAGACGATCCTATGTTCGTCATATGTGTGTTAGTCATAATGGCAAAGTTATATTCAAAAATGACTGAGGGGTGCAGTCAGTAGTGGCTAACCTAGGTTCATCATTGGTGTGTTGTATTTGTATACCACTAGTTGGGATCACCTGTACGATGCTATGGTGACCACTCGGTGGCTCCCCCTGGAAATTAAAAGACTACGGTGGGTTGGTCAGTACTGACCAACCTGACAATAATAACTTACCTAGGTTGGTCGTATAGGGAGCCAAAAAATGACTATCTAGGTTAGGCACTAGTGACTGAGAGATTGGTCGTATACACTGGTTTCATCAAGCATTTCCACTAGAGGGCAGGGTGGGCATCCTTGGTGATACAAGGGCAACTCTATGAGCCAGCCAAAAGGTTTACTTTGGGGGAAAAGACACCTCTCATGCTCATACCCTTTTCGGATGGAAAGAATTGCCTCATCGCTTAGAAATCGCAGGGGTGTATAGCGAAATAGTGTATGTACCCACTATAGAAATATCTATGAAACAAGTTTAATTAAAATATGATTTAGACCAACACAAATATGAGTGTCTTGTGGTGACTAGTTGAAAATAGAGGGGGTGGTGGAGGAGGTGCAGCAGCCTCATTAAAATGTGATTAGAGCACATTATCCAGGGCTGGTGGTAATGCTCATCACAGGGATACTGGACCCTACCAAATACCACAGATGACCATCAGCATGATTAAAAAGCACTTAAATCTCACTATCAGGGGGTGTTAACTGCTGTTAAAGACATTATCTTAACACTGTGTATATGATAACAGAGACAACCTTAGATAGTTGATTGGGGGTTGAGCAAGGTCCCCACCCCTATTCTGGTGGCCTTACACATGCCCACCCTGGGACAGAATCTTAGCCTCTCCTATAGTAACGCCACCTAGTGGAAATGGCTGATGAAATGAGTGTATAGGGAGCCTAGGAATATCAGTGTAGGTCCCGGAGAAAAACAGCAATGCTACTGTGTGTGATGATCTATATTATACATGCCATGTCATCGGTAGAATTTGGGCATTGCTCGATTGCATAGGTATTCCTCCTGCTCCCGAGGCAGAACATAGTTCAAGACTGAGGAATTTAGGCAGACATTACAGGTGGATGAGGTAGTATTAGGGTTGCTTTTTGAACCACTGTACCATCTCTCCACAGGAACTATTTCAGAAGAATAAGAGCTATAGCGAGTGTGACATCACATAGTGCAAATACAGGGATATGTCAGGGATCGGCCTGTACTGGGCTTGGGAATAAGTAATCCTGCTGAATTAGTCTCCGGGATTAGTCTACAACCATGTGACTGTTATAGGGATAACACCGCAGATGGCGCCACACCCACTGTGCAGCTCGCCATTCCAGAGCTCCGACCGTTAGAGAATGGAGCAAAGCATGATTCAGATGGATTGGGGCTAAATAGGTTGCACCAGAGGCCAAGGAGTGTCACATCGCGACTAATTGTGCATGATAGGGCTAGGCAAATTTGGCCCTATGGAGGCTGGTGGCTTACAATTTCATAAGGTGTCACAGTCACAATTCCACCGAAGTAGTTCGGTACTTTTGTAATGATGAATCTGAGACCAACCACCTACTTGTTCCATTATATCAAATATACAAGGCTAATTAGAACAGAAACATTATTTAACGCCTTTACAGGTATCCCACACTATACTGCCAATATACTGCATTCACGACCATCGAAACCAATGATGGTTTAGCCCAGATCCCAACTTACTTAATGATAGCTTAAGGATGTTTCTAAACCAATCGACATCTAATGGCGGTATCCATTTGTACAGAGTACATTCCGTTTCATAACTTTTCTTAAACGTTGCTTTAATCATATTTTAGCACCTAATCTACATTAAAGGGGATACATACTCTTTACTTCCCACCACTTGATCCCAGGATTACAGCAGTTACTTTATACATGTATTTTCCATATAAAAGTGAGAAAAACATGACCTTGCGGTTGAATTAACAATAGCAGAGCAGCGGCTCCTAACTCATTTTTGGCAAATTATTGAAATGAAAGTTACATACAAATTTATGATGTACACGATTGTTTCCAAGCCTAAGTTGCACACAAATCACCTCATACTTAGTATATGCCAGTACATTTAATGAAAAATATAGATAGGAAGACATGTATGGTAAAAGGTGATAATTTTCAACCTCAAAGTCCAATAACCACAGGGGAAAAACGCACTTCCTTGATATTTCATCAAAAAATATAAAGACCCTACCACTAAATATTCTTTGTTTTTGAGATATGGAACCATTTCTGTCGACACCAATGGGGCCCTTCGAACGGACTTATGTTTCATAACACTGCGTGTTAATTTAGTATACCCTGTGCGTGAACGCATGCAAAATAGTTGTTTGTTCACCCAGAGACATGGTTCACCCAATCTTAGGTGGAGACTAAAATGATAAAACAATATCAACTTACGCTAGCTGTTCAAAATGTATCAGACGATGGATCCTTGATGGAATCCTTGATGGAACCTTCTTCTATGGTGTACATATTCATCCCCCAGTGTCTGCAAAGTGTCCATAGTCGACGCCACTGCAGGCCTAACGTCAACTATAGTCGACACCGTGGCAGGCCTATAGCGTCGACTATAGTCAACACCATTTACATAGAAATACCATTGGAATTAAAATGAGGTCCGTCCTCCTGGAAATTTATAGTTTTCAGAGGTTGTCCCCATAGCATACCACTACTTTTAGTTAAGATTTAGGTCAAGAATCCTAGGGTGTAATATTTGGGATGGGAGAATCCCGGGGGGATTGAAGGGGGTGGAGAACGCCTCTCACCATACAATTAAAGACTAGAGCAAACTAAGACCATTCAATTGCATGTGCTGGGCTACCTCCAATCTAAGAAAATGTCAGTTTTCCCCATAATAACTTGAATCTAAGAATAGAGTGACCTGTCAATTAGTAACCACCATGCTGTCAGTAATGTTTCTATAAGTTAATGTTCCAAAAGCAGGTGTGAACTGAGGAGGCTTCAGACCACCATCTGGCAGATTGGTTTTGCCAATCTGACACATGAGATGCCAAGTAAGAGTTGACAAGCTCACACAATCTTGGATCAGATACCTGGCGGATTGCTGTTAGTTCAGCAAGACATCTGTTGGACAGAGGACTCATCAACGCTCTATAGGCTGTGTACATGTCCTTGGCAATGTTGACAAAGACTTGGTATCATTCATCGCTGTGTAAGCGCAATAAAGTTGGAACTTACATTTCTGAATCTTTTAAGGAGGCAATTGATTATGAATGACAGAATATATGATATTGTCAACATTAGATGGAAGCTAATAGACCATGATAACTTTATTTTGACTCTAATGCCCGTCATTTCAACTGTTGTCTGTGGTAAACACTGTTAGAAAAATATACACCAGGTGAAGTCTCTTTTACTTTGTTCTCAATGTCTCTCAAAAGGTCTACTAGTACTGATCCATAACCCGACGGCAATGATGACCAGTTACAGCCTATGTAGAGTGTGTATTCCACTGACATAAATCGGCCGATATTCCGTCGTCAACGAGATAAGCATGTATTCCACCAACGTCGGTTGGCCAAAATTTTGTCATCCGATAAAAATCTATAACGTTAAACTTTTGGGAGAATCTCGTCCGACTGACAGAATCACGGCCGATTCCGTCATTGAAATACTGCCTATATGTCAGTGAAATGGAGTATTCCACTGACAGAATCGGCCGTGATTCTGTCCGTCGGATGAGATTCATCCATAAATTTAACATTATAGTCCTTTATTGGATGACGAAATTTCGGCGGACGACTTTGGTGGAATATACACTTATGTTTAACATTATAGACTTTCATCTGATGACGAAATTTTGACCGACCGACGTTGGTGGAATACACGCTTTAACAGACGATTAACGTAGAAGAAAAAAGACATTTAGATACAGAGTCTAGGCTAAAGAATGGTTTGGCAGGATGGTGGCGGCAATGGCAGTGCTGGAGGTATGATGGATGATTATTGCTAAATACACCAATCAGTCTAATGAGTGGTAGACCACACACAGGACCACCCACCCATACAATGACCTTCTCCTCTAACCTCTACAACACATCACCCACCTGCCAGGATCAACTTTTCATGTCCTCCTTCCAGGATGCGTCCTACAAAAATATGCCATGGAATGCTTAGCTGGTGGGATGTGTGCTAAATATACCAGGAGTGGTGGAAAAAGGGACCTTGAGAGCTGGACGCTTAGTGGTAGTTACACTCCCACTGATCTTGGTGATAGCAGAAAGAACGTGGTGCAGACAACTTGACTTGTCATCAAGTTATTGTTTCTTATCTTCCACTTAACCCTTTAAGGACAGATGTCGCTAAAAGATGACATTTGTTGTCATCAATGCAGCCGCAGCATTGGTGCATCATGCCGACCCTCCAGGAGTGTCTCAACCCCATAGGGTAGGCATGATGCATGAATGCAGCACTGGCGAGTTACTCACCAGGGCTGCATTCATGCATCATGACGACAAAGGACATAGCGCATTAACACACTAAACCGTCCTTAAAGGGTTGACTGATACGCGATGAAGTTCAAGTTCGTAATTGCTCGGACCTATTATAATACAGATCTTTATCTTAAAAATGGTAATCGCATGAACAGTATGACGTAAATCAGTCTATAGTCTCATTCTAGACGTTTGTATACATCTGCTCACATTGTTTAAAAGTCATAGAAAATTTAAGTATCAGCCATTTTTGGTTGCATTAGTTCAAGAAGATACATTTAACATACTTGAACAATGGAATTGACCTTTGCAACTTGACAGCATTTTAGCGTGATTGTGCGTCAAATAGTGCTCTACACTTCCACTGTATTGTACTGATATGCCTTTGTCTGTTTAGTCCATTGTAGATAAGGTCGTCATTGTAAATAATAAAATTTATTATTTATTAATTTAATTATAATTTTTTTTATTAATTTGATTATCATCTTTTGGTGGATTCTGGTATTTTTCATGAATAGCTGATCTTTGTGTTTAGTTGTCTGGTTCTTATCTTATCTTATTGTAGGAGAAATGAGGCAGATGTAGCCTAAAGTGTGTGATAGTGATTTCTAATTTTACAGCGCCACACGGAAATGAGGAAAAGCTGCCGGTTTAAATAATATGAGGGCGATGTGAACTTAGTTTTCGCCAAAAAGCTAATTATTGTGCTGGATTATTGATTCAGGAAGGCGGCAACCAACTACTTATGATACTATTACTGATTTGTTAGATATGACATTACTATTTACGTTAATATAAATGTTATATAGCAAAAAAGTGCGGGCAAATGAAAGTGGAGGGGAGGGGCTGGGGGCAGTCTAGACAGATATAAACATCAGCTAATAAATGCATTATGGCAGCATTTTTGATCACGTGACAGGGCAATGGCAGCTATGTAAAGAAAACAGATGACGATGCAGACAACAAAATTACCGATGTAGATAACACAAGTAACGATCTAGACAACAGCCAAAAGGTAGGGGGTTAGATAAATGTCGTTTGGTCGTGTAATAAATCTTGTATTGTATGATAGGCTCCCGCATCCCCCACACCTAGTTTAGTACCCACATTTACCCTGTGCTCATAGGAGACCTATTATGCTTATTTGCGACTCCTGTGCTTGTTCAAGTCAGTGCGATAGTAACATTTCAAGGTAAGGTAATTGGTTCCTACAGTACTCTCATAATGCTGCCGACATGAGGCAGATTTACCCTCCCAGAATAGCAGCTGTAGTAATCCCTAACCTGGAGGCTCTTTCAGAACAGACTCGTCAGTCGTCATATTGCGATTTTCATCAATAATGCAATATTTGCAATTGACGAGGGTATTTGTAGCTGGCGGAATGTGCTAGGTACATTTTCTATACATTTGTATAGGAAATCTTGGGAAATAGATTTTACTATCGGTCGTAAACAGGATTCGTCACGTCACCATTTCCCTACGACCACTTCAGTTGTTCTGAATGAGCCTCCTGTTTCTACGACACAGAGGGTCATTTTACTGCTACGACCATTGCTGATCGTCCAGGGGTCATTTTATGCTATTCTTACAACACTTCTTGAACAGTTATAATGGTGGAGAATAATAACCACACATACTACCAGCTTATCTCATACGACCAGCTTATCTCAAGAAAATCGTAGAATGCTGTCATACAAAAAAAGGGGTGCATTTCAAAAGAAAATCGTAGCAAATTTCCCATCTGCCCTATTGTACAGAATACATGTACATATGGTGGTTGTAAGGAGGAAAATGCCCATTGCACAACAGACGGCTGAGACAGCCTCTAAAGTCATTCTCTAATCTCTATAGGCCTGTGTCCACTATACGACAAAGAAAGTGGAATATATGGTCATTTTGACGTCCAGAAATATGTACATATCTGGGAATATATTTTGTAGATATATTCTACTTTAACTGCAGGTATGCTGTGTCCACTAGGCGTTATAAATTGCTGCCCAGACTGCCCAGGGCAAACATGGACAAGGTTTTACAATAGAATAAAGAGCATATATTCCAATTTCTGCACTAAAAATCAAACATGTTAGATATTCAAATGCCCACTTTTGACGTCCATTTTTGACCCCTGCATATTGCTCTCCCACTTTTGTATTTGAGAATTTTGTCGTCCAGCTGTGTCCACAGGGACACAAAACATATATTTTGTATTGTATTCAAATTCACGTTTTAACAGACGACAAACGGCCTCATATATGCTAGTGGACACAGGCCTATTGTGAAATGATATCAAAATATTTGTACAACAGCCTTGTATGATGCCTTGACTACTACCTGTAAAAAAATATGATTTGTCCTCTTTTCCCTACAAACATGTTATATAGTGGTCGTAGCCTTTCTGAGCTGTCGTACATTGTTATGAATCGAGCCCCTGGTATACGACACAAGGCACAATATGGAGGCCGGCTGCCTATTATGTGTGATGAGAGTAGTCATATCTGCCTTTTCAATACCATACCACATAAACAGTCCTGTTAAATGCTTTAGTAAATTTTCTTTTGGTGATTCGGCAACACCCCATTTTATAGTTTGTAGATTTTATCTTTTCATGTTAAAAAACAACAACTCTACTTTGTCTAAGGGTGTCTATCTCATTGTAATATACAATAGAAGCAAAATCAATTTCTACATCGTCCAGAGGGATAAAGATCCGAACATGATTTGTTCGGTGTTTCCATCCTTTAATTTTCTTTTGATCGTACAATACACGATATTTTCTCACACAATCATTCCAATATCACGTTGATAGCCAAAGACACCTTTAGTTACCTCTGCACTGAGAAAAGTAGGCTAAACGAGTCGCCGTGACTCTGTGGTCAACTACACTTGACTCTGCACAGAAGATAGCTTTACTATGGCCAAGGCAAGGGGTATGACTGGAGTACCTGTGCCCCTTCTACCAGAGTCATCATGGTTCTGCTACCAGAGCCAACTAGATATCACTGTGGTAGTCAACTAGAATTGACTCTGGTAGAAGAGTCATGGCGACGCCTTTACTTTTCTCTTAATTCAATCTCCTAATGACATGTCATTGATTAATCTCAATGGGCTCCTCTGAGATGAGAAACTACTCACATATATTTGTAACAACTAAGCAAGACTCTCATCCACGGAACAGCATCTGAAGCTCTCACCCTTAAAGGTAGGATCATGGAGGTACTTATTATGCACTCAAAACATATGTATATATTAAGAGAAGAACAGCATTTTGGAAACAGGATAATGTGTTGCGGATATGCTGCAGATAGTGCAACTGAATTTCCTCCTCCCCTGCCGGTTAGAATCCCACCCTCTGTTAAACAAAGTACAGTAAACTGAGCCTGCTGTAGTTTTTCTGTTAGTTACTGACAATAATAGCTTTTCCCTGGGGATCATGTATCGTTGCCTTCACAAGGAAACACATCGAGTGTCATTAGGGGTCATTAACAGACCCTGAATGGAAGGGTACAAAAAGAACTGTTATTCGAATCAATGGTGTTTTTCTTAAATTGGTCTGAACTGTAGAACACTCTAAGTCTAATGGCTGCTTAGTGATCATGAATAAGGCAGGATGATTTTATAACGCTTGCAGTTAACATACGAGGTGTTAACATTGTATATGTCTTTTCATTTACAGTCGGCCCTCACTTCCTCGAATTTGGAAAATGCAAGGAAAAATTTCTAAGGAAGCAAATTATGCCAGGAATTAATTCCAAATACAATGGACCATATAGGAGAGGTTTCCAGGCATCTGTCTGAGGAAGTGAGGGATCCGAGGAAGTTAATGTTCGAGGAAGTGAGGGTTAACTGTACATATATTTACACCACAATTGGCTGAGAGAACAAAATAAATGACCTCACTGTATATTACATACATGACTGTATATGAATACCATTGGGCTGTATATGGGCCACCCCAGTGGGCACAAAAATCAGTTTAACGTTGAATCAGCGTTAAATCAACATTGAATCAACTTTGACAACCAGCTATCAATATTGATTCAATGTTCTGTGCCCACTGGCATTGAGCAGCGGCTCCTACTGAGAGTGTAAGTCAGATTATGATACACGTGAGTAGCCGCATAAGTGTCATCAACCTTGGACGATGGCAATTATCCTCGACTGGCGCTTCAGGACAGTTACCCTGCCCTAAGCCAATGACACTTATACAGTGGCTCAATTGTACCATATCTGCCACATAACATGATGTCATACACACAGACGTGTAAGCTGTTTGCAAATCACTTACCCAGATCTCCGACTGAATCCGAGAAATACAATATTGAAATTAGACATTATTAGTCTTTTAAGAACTTTGGAGGATTTTTATTTCAGCACTATATGTTTAAGCCGAACCACTATATATGTATACCTTTTTTGTATATGTAAGGGTGTGACATTTATCGTATTTATTAGTAAGAGTAAAGTATCTGTTGCTGCGCAGTGACACTTTCAGCCTAGGCCATTCACGGAGGTACAGAAGATATATCTTCAGTTGCCTTTACCAATGTACCCTTAGATCTATACATTATGTACATCTGTATGTGGGACCTATTCACTACAACCCCTTAGAGTAACAGCAGGATATATGTAAGACTCCCAACACTAACTTCCTGATCTGAAGTCAACTTAAGGTCACCAGAAACAGTTGTCAGAAGACAAGCCTCCCATAATGGAATAACTCCCACTTTAATCTCAAAGGTCAAACAAAGAATCTGCTGTACTGAAAGATTGCCTTCAATGTTTTCTCAGGATGTGTGTGGTCCCTCTTTAGATCCAAAGCCTCCAAGCGAAAAGCCTTGTGCCTTCAGTATCTAAATAACACCTCCCAGAGAGAGGCAGATAGGTAGAGAAGAGCCAAATGTCAGCTCATTGTTACTGACATTAAAAGGAAGCATGCCTACATCTCCTCTTTTTGATCCCCCTGTAGATGGACAATGTTTCAATCGTCAATAGTACTTATTATCTTTATAAACTATGTGTATTGGTAGACCTTAACTAACATAACCAAGAAAGGTACCGAGAGCCTAGTTTCCTATCCTGAGGCTATTGGGGTTAAGTATTCTGACCAGATACCACAGACTCATTGGCTCAATGCGATCCGGGCAGTCAACTCCCGCGTCTCATTCCTCCACGGCCGCAGGGTGATCGCTGTGGCCTCCTGAGAAGCCATTGCTCAATTTTCACTCGTTTTAATGAGGCTTGAAAGTGCCTCAAATTGGCTGCTACTTAAGTGGCTGCATCTAATTGGGTGAGTATGAGCTGGAGCCGGAACAGGAGTGAGCTGCTCTCTTTGATGTGTGAGCAGTTCCGCCGACAGACTCTACTACTGTTAGCGTTTGACTTCTTTAAACCTTTAAGGGCCGCATAGTGCTTTACTGCTCGCTCCCCTTTAACGCCTACATCATCACTGCGGAGCCTACTCGCCAAGGCTGCATTGATTGCTGCATCATGTCGATCCTTCCGCAGCACATCAACCCTGGGACGGTATTGTTACTGAATGCATCACTGGTGAGCTACTCACCAGGGCTGCATTCCTGCATCATGATGACCAAGGTATATAAATTAAAGCATTATACTACATATAAAGGGTTAGGAGGAGTATAGACAGGGTAAAAAAGTGTCTCATTATTGAGGCAGTCTCAGTTCACCCAGGAGTGTTGTATCAGTAAACCTGAAGCACCTTTTTATAGTGCGCAGTCATGATATCTAATATGGCCTGTACATTTCTGGAGGTTAAGTATTTCCAAGTGAGCTGCTCATGAGAACTGTTAACCTCTCAGAGTTATTTGCTTGCTTATAAATAAACGTGTTATCCCACTTTAATTTTAGTTGTTAATTTACGTGTTATCAGCTGGCTATTTTATTGCCATTATGTCGATAATGATATCTAACACGTACCAGCGGACACACACTCTCCTATTTAAATCTGTTTAAATACTGTCCGGAGGAAACTGCAAAAGAAAAGCTCATGGTGACATTCTGTGTTATTCATGATCAGCAGATTATGTTTTTCTACTTAATGACGATTCTTTTTGATGTGTTAATTTACTGTGTCCTGTGGGGTGTTTCACAAGGAGAAAATAGATACAATTAATTTTACATGTTTTCTAAGACCAACTTAATATCACCCAATGTTAATTTTATCTTGGTGTTTCACAAGTTTCAATTGTATCTATGGTCGTGTACTGAGATACAATTGAAGATAATAATGCGGCTTGTGAAACACCAACATAAGACTAACATTTGGTAAAAGTTAGTCAACCTTAATAACCATGTAGAATTAATCTTAAATACGCTCCCCTTGTATGATGATCACATAGGATCAACATAAGTGTTGTTTAAATGTGTATAACCAGTTTATTTTCATCCTGAATAAACAGATATTTGCAAGGATTCTTGTGTGTAGTATGACACATATATTGCATAAAAAAAACATGGAAAAATATGTAAGGAAAATATTAGCGGGCATGGTATGAGCTCCACGCTAATATGCATTGTGAAACATTTATACATTAGTTGTATCTAGATTGTAGGCCAAAGACCCTGACTTAACATCTTGGTTGTACACCTTTGTGAAACACTTTTTATAAGCAGTATACAATTGATACAACTAAATGTCGGTCTTAGTGGTTATATAAATTAACACCTCCTATAGAAACACTTATTCTACAATTAATTGTATGTCCCCCTTGTGAAACACCCCACTGACCACAGCATGTTTCACAACTGACATTATCCTGTAACTAGATATACACAAGTTCCCTATTTCATGTATACACCTCTAAGGCAGTCGGCCACTGGGTGAGAGAATCTTAAAAATGTTTTATTGGTAAAATGATACAATTACTTAAATGATGCATTAAACCTAGCACCTGCGTGTTGCATTTCTAATAATAATGGTACCATTTATCCAAATAAAACATCAGAAAAACACGAAAATAAAAGGCCGACAAACACCATGCCACCGCGGCCTGTAGATGACGGCATTAGATAAAACTTTAGGTCATTGTCTTTGATTGTTTTACTATAATGTATGAGTAAAGTTGAACCTAGAATTAAAAGGAACTGATATGTGTAAAGCCGATCGTCCAATGGCAATGAAAAAGTGTTTTGCCCGTGATTCCATTGGTCAGTGCTTGACTATAGCGGTCAAGCTTGTTGCCTAGTAAGCGCAGCCATTACTTCACCTGCTATTTGTGAGATAGGCACTGATAAAGTCTTCACGATGGATCCAGTTGCACCCTAAGAATTCCATCGTAAAACCAGGGAGCTATTTCATTGGTCTAAAATGCACTCCGCTTGGGGCCTAGATATCTCATTGACACAGCTTCCATGTCTGCAGTCAATGATTTTAATTACGGACAGAGCCCTTTTTGTCGGACTATGCTGTAATTAAAGTTCTCTCAGTGAGTGCAGCTATAGAGTGAAGACCCCGCCCACACTCTGGTCACCTACTGGTGGAGGTGTGGACCTGCAGCATAATGCCGCACCAGGTGGCAACCCTGTAAACACACATACACAGATCGAGCTCAGACGTAGATCTACGTTGAATTGGAGTGTTAACTACGTAACTTTACTAGGAGTATGCAGTCAAAACGTTAAGGCTTACTTACGTTCAATGGACGTTTGTGCTTGAATTACGTTTTTTAGACGTCCACAAACCTTGCAATTAAATATATTTTTTTAACCTTTAGTTGGATACAAATGTATACAAACCTCTGATCAACGTTGGACTTACGCAGGTGTTTACAGGGAACTCACCCAACAATACTACGCAATATACGTCAAAATAAGGTTTTCAATGTTATACAACATTTGGCCCTACTAGGAAGCCATAGAGAAACGTTCCATAACGTTGTACAAGGTTTTATTGTTTACCGGGTTAGAGTTTGCCCAAGCTGGTAACAACGTGAAAAGTGTCACAGTACATACAGTTAACGTTATACAAAGGGGGTGGGCTAATTGAATAGGCTATATTTATCTACTGATATAATGTACGACTATGTGTTCCAGCATCAGAACAATTCACAGATCTGTACAAAGTGTTTTAAGTGTTTTTTTCTTTTATTAGGAGTTACAATATTTATATCAAAGCATATAATCTCGTTTCAGGCTAGACAATGCCGTCATAATGGCTTTCTGTATAAACGAACCATTGTTTTCTAACTAAAGAATACAGTCTATGGGTGTTCAAAAAGCAGTACTAGTGGTACAGGCCTACTAAATAATCTGCACAGACAACCCCCAGTAGAAGAATGGGGATGTATTATGCCGAGTTCATGCTTTTCATTTATGAATGAAGTTAAGTACGTTTGTTTATAATTACAGTCAAAACTGAATGTTTCCATCACAATCCGTTCACATCATGACGTCATAGGCCATAGCATACGAACACACATCGTATGCCATGGAGAAATGACATAATACTCAGCTCTCATATATTATAGGTTTAAAATAGTTTTAGATGGCCGTATCAGTCATACGATAAAGACATTATGTTACCATTAAACGGTTAAAATATTAGCTGATGATGATGATGAGGGTGAGGTGTTATTTTTACACTTCGTGACTTTGTATCAATTGATGTGCAAAGTGTTTACATATGCATTACACTTGTCCTATTCATATACAGACGCAGAGGTCTTATATTAGTCATGCAAATACCATGTATGTATACATGTGTGATATAAATGTACGTTGTCAGCTGGACGGTTCCTGATTACCCCGCTGGTGAGTGGGGTGGGAGAGCAAATGAAAAAAACATCCTGCATTATGGTATCAGCCCATTTCGGGTAATCCCGTTAAATTGTAACAGTTTAATAGTGTACCTGCAGCTCGGCCTGTTGCACAACATAACTGTATGACCTTATCTAATCTGCAAGGTCTTGTAATTGTACAAGATTTCTCTTAGTATTATAGAGGTACATGTTCAGCTAGTTATTTGGCACGTTGGGTGAAAGTTCATCTTAAGTAGTAATGCACATTGTCCCCTTGTATCATATGTTGGCGTGAGCAGTTAATGCCATACCAAACGAATTCATTATTCGCGAACTAATGTGCAGTTAGGATTTATATTGACACAATATCAGATTGGGATTATTATTGTTAAGGCATGAAGATATTTTGTTTTATATTGTAAGGATTTCTAGGGAGATTCTGAAGTCTCCTCCGGGATACCACATACGTAGACCTTCTAGTGCTACTAGCAGCCGCTGTGATCATGATATACATAGCATATACATAGCCAGCCATCCTCAAGAATCTATCCGAACTGACAGTTCCTTCATGAGCTGGGCCATATTTTATGAGGTGGCGGTAAGGGGAATATAAGGCCCACATATTGCTTAAGGTTGGTTGATACCATTGCAAAGAAACCCAATGTTTCTGCACATGTAGCCCAATCAAGTCACATAACCTGTCAAATCATGGACTTTGGGATCTTTTTTCCTCATTTTCAGAGAAAAATCAATATTCAAAATAATGAGCTCAGGAACTCCATTTCCCCCCCCCAGACTTCATTGCTATGTGGTGGTAGGCATGTCTGGAGGGAAATATATGAATTCTAAACCCTTTGATTCAGTGATATCAACCAACCTTAAATAAAATCATGCTTTGTCGTCATGATGCATTCAAGCATTCTGACAATAATACAACCCTACAATGTTGTTACATTCCCCAAGGCTCTGCATGGTGTATGAATGCATTCATCCATCAGCCATCATGCGATCCTGAATAGCCTAGAGAATCTTGCTCCCTTAGGGCAGATTCACCTGGAGTCAGACACATTCCTTGAACCGGACACTTGATTTTATCGTTATTCAACGGTCTTAAACCCTTCATTTGAGAATAAAAGTAAAATTTAAGTTTTATTCTTTCCCAAGAACAAACACTAGAATTATATTATTGTTCATAAATAAGCTAAAATTTTACCGTCTGTTTCAAGGTATGTGTCCGACTCAGGATGAGTCTACCCTGTACGAAACACCCAGTTGATGCTACTCGTCGGCAGCTGTGGTGGTGGTAGACTCAGGGCCCACAGTGCTGTCAGTGCCCTGTCCCAGACAGGGACAGAGAAGCTGCTTAAAGCAGGCCCTGAAGGAGGCGGTGAAGTAGGCGTACAGGTAGATGTTGTAGCTGACGGAGAAGGTGCTCAGGGAGAGGCGGATCAGGTTTAGCACCCCTGCCGACTCATCCGTCCCATCCCTACCTGTTATTTTCTTTGAGAGAAAAAAACATGTTTGATTTATTTCATCAGCTTCATTGATCTTGCTAAAAACACCATGTTTCACACTACTTGTTGTAAAACCCTTACAAGTATCTTATAGCATATGAGCTCATCAGATTAAATCACTAAACTGAATGTATCGTATTATTTTCAACTTTGAATAAATCTGTTGATTGATGTAGTTTATAATAACAGTGAATACATATTAATGAGCACTCTAATTGAGCACCACTGAGGGTATTATTGCTGAAGCCTCGAGTTAACGTTTAAGCATTCGAGGGAACCTTTGTCTATTTACTAAATAATCAATATTGTCAGAAATATTGAACTTTTGATGTTCGACTTCATCCCTGCCAAACAACGCGATGCTTGATTAATGCAATATAAGTAACTACGAACTGTGTCGAAGATTTACGCCAGTATTCATCTTCTAAAAATAGATCAATCATCTGAAGGAAAGCATGCTACTTACTGAAAGGAGAAGTAAGACAAAGTATGGCATCCATGACAGGGCGAAGAGCCCGGCCACCACGACCAGCATCTTGATGACGCGCACCTTGTTCTGTTAGGGAAAACGGGTTTGTGTTTTGTAAAATCAGTAACTATTAAAAGATGGATTTTATTTTTGAGTACAGTTATCTTTATTTGCCCTAGTATGAGGGATGATCTCATGCCAAGGTCCAAAGTCCCAAATGCCCAATTCCACACTGTATACATACATAAGACCTGGAGTATATTGGGTCAGAAGAATATTGGCTTGCCATACCAGCCGTCTCTCTTTCTCTCTCTCTCTCTCTCTCTCTCTCTCTCTCTCTCTCTCTCTCTCTATTGTAACACATTAGATCTTGTTGAAAAGTAGACACACTTGATACAGAGAAGCATTTAGGTAACTTAATTACCCGTTTGTAATAGAAGGTGTGCACCCCGTTCACTAGCATGGTCTATACAGTACTTCTAGCAAAGTATCGCTGAAGCTAAAATTTAGTCATCCCAACTGGGCTCCAAATTCCACTCAATCAATTTGAAAAATGAATTTTGATGAGAGTCACATGACCACACTTGATGACCTCATAGGCATGGCTATTTAAAACATCATTACAATTTTCTTCATCCTTCAAGATACCTTCATCAATGTAAAGTTTTGTTTGGTGGTTGAGCTGGCGGCCGCGGCCTCCTGCTGCTTAGCCTGTCTGTGGATGAACAGTGCCACTTTGATGTAGCTGACAGAAATCATGATGAGAGGTCCAAGGTAGGAGAGCACAAATATCATGAGACCATTGATGAGTCCATACGTCCAGCCTGTAATACGGAATGGGGAATGTATCAAGCCCGAATTACTGCATTCTTAATTGAATAAATAACTCTCTCCTGAAATAGACTAGGTCATCAGATATTAAAAAAATTAAGGTATTATAAGAAGGATATATACATCTTAAAATGATTTTTAATCCAAATAGAACATATGATTTAATTATTAATGTCATGTCTGTTAAATCTGGATTCTCGCGCCTCCTTTCCAACTAATTGTACCTGCCTAGGGTCTGATTTTTAAAAATTTCAGAATCCATGCCATGAAGCAATCTGATGCAAAGACATCTTGCATCCCTTTAAGGTCAAATCCCACAACACGAAAAATGGGCCAGAAAGTGTTGATTATTGAAATAAAAACAGGGGGCAACTGTTGCCAATATTGTAAATCACAACACTTGTCCCATGATCTTATGCCTCTCCAAATCCCACAGTGGTCAATAATAGGCAAGGAAAGTGTTGTGTGCAGGACTGGTTAATGGATCTGTTTGAGGGGAGTTACTTCACAGTATGATTTGTCCTCACTATTCCCTCATAATTAGCCTAAAGATATTTGGAGTGTCCCCGCTATAATAACCAAATCATTGACATATTCCAATAAGCAACATTTTCTAGGCCTTCTGGGGGAAAATATCTAACTCTTTTGATCCTTGCGATTTCCCAAATCGCAAGACAAGGCCAACACTTTCTCACTGATTTGGGCCTGTCTTAGCTAATATAAGGCCCAAAATCGGCAATAAGACCAATTCACCACATTTTCTGACCCTCTCTCGCGTTGTGGAATTTGACCTTTACTGGCTCTATATATCTGGTGTCATAATAATGGGACAGCAAATGCATTAATTTGTTCTGCCCATTGTCATCATGATACATGAATTCAACCCTGGAATGTAACTGGTGCTTTATCTGTTACCTACCTGGGACATTGCCACACGTTACAGTATAGTTCTTATATTCCGTCACGTTACCCGCCTCCTCCCCCTCATCGTCATCCTGGTGAACGACAGGGATCGGATCATGGTAGTCGGTTTTGACGGCGTACTCTACAAATGTCGGGAGGCTGACAAGGATGGCGAGGATCCAGCAGGCTGCGGATAGTTTCTTGGCAGCCACCTTGGACATGACACCTATGGGGTGTTTCACAAGGGGGATATACAATTAATTGTAGAATAAGTGTTTCTATAGGAGGAGTTAATTATATATAACTAGTAAGACCGACATTTGGTTGTATCAAGTTTATACTGCTTACAAAAAGTGATTCACAAGGTCTGCTTGTGAAACACCAACTTAATACTAACATTATGTAAAAGTAAGTCGATCTTAATAACCATGTAGCATTAATCTTAAATACTTGTTGTATCATGATTACATAGGATCAAAACAAAGCATTGTGTAAATGTGTATAACCAGCTTATCCTGAATGAACAGATATTACAGGGATTCATATGTGTATTATGACACATATATTACGTGCAAAGTATGGGAATAAATCTACAAGAAAAATATTAGTGGGCATGGCATGAGCTCCACATATGTATTGTCAAACACTTTTGTATTAGTTGTATCTTGGTTGTAGCCCACACCCACCGGCTTCACATCTTGGTATAGTATACCTTTGTGAAATAATTTGTATAACCAATAAACAATTGATAAAACCAAATGTTGGTCTTGACGCTGACATTGGTCCTATCCCAATGTGCATAGAATATTGAATCAACATTGACAAATGGCTGTCACTGTTTATTCAATGATTACTCAACGTTGACTCAATGTTGAACTGAATTGTGTGCTCAATGGGATACCACGTAAATATGTACACACGTTCTAGAACACGAAATCACACAATGATAGTCATCCACATTTCGCACTTGAGATCCTAAGGTGGACAGTCTCTATCATATCTCATAATATATTATATCAGACACTTAAACATTTACCTCGAACAGAAATTATAATCACGACAATTTCACAAGCACCTTTTTCACTTACTGGTGGATGACAAGGTCATAACAACCATCCACAACATCCGGAACTATAACCGGCAAATAGCTCAAAATGAGTAAATGTTATAACATTCTTTTGAACATACTGCATAATTAATGCCTGAACACCATGTGAAAATATTATATTTGAATGTTGTGAGGGACAATGACGTTTTCGGAGACACCGGGACTCGAACCCGGGGCCTTCCGCTTGCCAAGCGATTGCTCTACAACTGAGCTACATCCCCTTATCCTATCAGATAGACTGTGTCTCATGTTACTGGATCGGTATGGTACAGAGGGGAGCAGGATTACCTGAGTGACACCCCCTTGCGGGTTTACCACCAAGGCACGGGGACTCCGACCCCTACACTGTCACGACAAAGGCTTCAACTTCCAACTTCCTACCTGCTGTGGTGCAGATGGCTCGGTAGCGCTCTACGGCCAACATGACGAGGGAGTAGATGGAGCTGGTGATGCAGAGTATGGGCAGCGCCGTCACAAACCGACACGCAAACTCACCTGGTGTTGATCGAAGAAACACCAATCACACACTTTGATGTATTGTAATTGCATTCATGAAAATCATTTATGTGAATAAATACTCAAAGTGAGTCTGTCTGACGTTTGGGACTGAGATGTTTTATCCTTTAAGGACAGCAAGGTGGCTCTTGAAGCCAAATGTTGTCGTCCTGGTGCACCAGTGCAACACCAGTGAGTAACTCCAAAGCATTATGTACAAGAAGAGCACTCCACTGCATCTAAAGGGTTTTAAATTAAATAAGTTAATCACTGAACCCATACTTCCTTTGTTGCCCACTCGCTTTACCCTCATTTTCTGTGATTTAGCTTATATTTGATCTCAGTCTTAGAAAGGACCTCAGAACAAGGAGTTTCAATAGAATTTGGCAGCTTAGAATTTGTCCATGCAAAGATGTTCCTACCTTCATCAAAGTCTGAATCTACGTGGGAGGTATCATGTAACATCTGGGGTAAGATGACCCCACCCATCAGGATGTCACTCACGGCCAGGTTACTGATGAAGATATTCGTCGATGTATGCATTCCCTGTGCAAAATGAAGAGAATAGCCAATTTGAATAAAATCTAAAAGGCTTTCAGAAAAGTATATATCTCGGGTTGATTCCAAGTTCGTTAAATATACCGGTGACATTAGGCGATGAACACGAACCTCAATGCCAAGCTGGAGGAAGAGACGTGTTTCATATCTCAGGACATTACCACAACATGTAAAGTAGCTCTCTATACCAATGTAAAAAGCAAAGTATTTACAAAATAAACTTGTAGTTTTACCTCAATGCTCATATCATATTCTAGACGATCTAAGTTATTTTAGAAAATTCAAAAGACATTTTATCTCTCGCATAGGGTACATACATATCTAACATTGCAGGATTCTGATATTTAGTTTCTAGTGGCATTGTTTTATAGGACAGCTGTGGAAAATATTAGCGGGACAGTGGTAGCTTCCTGAGCTTGGGCTGTTGGATGGGACATCTGTGTTACATTTTCGACTTCCTCCACATCATCTACAACCAATACCACTAGCTCCTCCCAGCTACACTGCAAAAAAGGTATTTAGATCCTAAACACAATCCTAAACACATTCCTGCCCCGTTTTCGTCCACACAATATGTTCCTAAACATGTTTAGACCAATAATATGTTTAGCTCAGTGCTTAGACATTTTTGTATTTAAAGCAATGTGTTTAGGACAATGAAATGTTTAGAATTCAATAATTTAGCATATTATTGTGTTTATCTGTCAAGTGTTTAAGGTTAAAAGTGGTGTGCCTAGAGATGTAGATTATTATGTTTAGAGACATTGTATTTATATAAATAATCTAATTTCCATATAGTGTCTTGAAGAGACTTCTAGCAGCCGCCCCGCCCCCCTCTTAGGGCAATATGTGCATCATTATTTCACCTAGGCCTCTACTTTAACATAGACACAACCTTCAGTCAATACACCAGACTTCAGGGAAGATAATGCTTTGTCCATTCTTAGGGTTCTTAAAAGTGGTGTCTATGTAGCAGACGTATCTTTATTGCATCGTTATCATAGTGATGTAGCATTCAACCTTTGAACCCTGCAATGTGCATCATTATACTTTTGTATTCCATGCAATTTAAGTTAATTAACTCAGATTTAAGCACCTTTAGATCTTCAATAACATTTGAGTGGTTGTAGAAACTACAGTCAACCACAGAGCTGCAATCTGGTATGTGTTTGATATACTATGATCTAAACACTACATGTTTATATCCTAAACACCAATCTTTCATAATGTTTAAATACTAAACATCTAAACATAATAGATATAACTGTTTAGGTGTTTAGAATAAAAGTGTTTAATTCCTAAACAGAAGGATTCAAAGACATAAACCTAGTAATATGTTTAGACTTTAAACATGTTTAGATCTAAACATGTTTAAAACCTAAGCACCTTTTTTGCAGTGTAAAGAAAATACGTTATTTACGTCAAAATAACGTTTAATGGTTATATAACGTTTTGCCACAGTAAGGAGCCATGTAGAAACGTTATATAACGTTGTATAACGTCTTTGCTTTTGTTTACTGGGCCAATGAGTGTTTGGGCCAGGTAGGGATGCCACGATTTTGAGCCTAAGATTTGCCAGTAAAATAATTCAAATTCAACTGACCTTGTTCTTGACGATCACTATGATGATGAGAAAGTTGCATATCACCGACTTTATCATGAAGAAGGCAGCAAAGGCGGTGTAGATGGTCAGGGAGAGATCAAGCTCCGACATGGCTACAGTTAGGGGGTCGCCGACTCAATCTGTGCAGGGGGAGAAAGATGTTATCAAATGATGAAGACCTAGAGACGTGGACACAGGAGGAGGTAGAGCATGTTGGTGGGAAGGGAGAGAAAGAGAGTAAAAGAAAGATTTCCCTAATGATGGTTGGGACATTTCATGTAGAGATGATGGCAGTCTGTAAATTATTATTCAGGAATGTTTAACAAGGTTATAAAGCGATCATGAAAGTTAAATTTATACAGCTTACATTATGCTTTACACAAAAGTCCATAACTGCATTAATGTCCAGACAAAATGCCTGTTGTACATTCAAGGGTTGAAGGCTTGAGTCACACAATTTACCAGTTCAAAAATTAGACACTGTCGAATGTTCACTTTTGTCCTTTTTTTTTATTCAGTGGCTGTCCAAGTGTGTTTCAGATTTCATACCTCTGGACAAAAAACGCATGCACATTTAACCCCTGGATGGCGGTACAACTGATTTAATCATATCTTTACTGGAAACACGTCCCATATAGGCTCGGCGTGTGGCTTCATCATGGCCAATTGGTATGTTAAAGAAACAAGTGGTTGAGCAGGGGCGTGGCAAGCAGTTTCAAAGTAGGCGGGACAAAATAGTATTTTGACCCTTTTTGGCCCCTTTTTACTTGACCTTTTAGGGGTTGGTCAAAAGTGGGGGGAACATGGAGCCAAGTGTGATGGCATAAGCGGGAGTAGAAGCCTTGTAGAGGCCACTGAAGTGGCAGCCAGGGCGCCCATTACGTTAAATTAATGGTGTCTGTTATTTTAATTCTGCTCTATCGGTATGTCTCGCTGGAGGTATACACTTGGCTTGATATTGAAAAACTTCCCATGTACCAAAGAATATTTTGCCAATAAATAATCATCAAATCAATCAATGCACTGCCATTGCCAGTGAGCCACTCACTGGCAATGTGTTGTTGCAGCATGACAACAATAGATATGATACCTCGAAGAATGATACCAGCGTCGGTCAAACTCTAATGACTGGAATAAGAACCTTACCTTTAATGATGTAATGGTGTAGAAGACTGCCCACCTCCCTACATCCATATGACACATAACTATATATAGGGTCTGAATCCCATGCATCTCATTTAGAAGTGATAGCTGATTGGTAGTCCCTCAACATCTCTGCGCATCTGTGGTAACGTGATTCAATGTAGGGACCATACAAAGAACAGTTAACACTATCTCTATCAAGGGCAGGAACTTCACGTTTTCTTCTACTAGTACTTCACATAGCTCGTTGCCTAGCCTCCAACAGTATGTGTATGACATGTATACTGGACAACATCAGAAGGTAGGTATGTGCACACCTGTAAGGCCATGGTAAGCAGGAACCAGTACAGAAGGCAGGATGCAAGACCTTTTGGCTTCTAATAGATCTAAAGGGAAAGTTTTGGAGGTAAAGTTAGTGTAGAATCTTTGCACTGGTGTCTTCTTTAAAGTTACTGCATTGAAACAGATACATGGACTTGAAAAGGGTTACTGGTCTGCCAAAGATAGCCCATTTTCATGGTATTTCTTTTAATGAAAAGAACATATCTATTGTTTAAAGATTCAGTTTTACATTTGTGGTTGGTGATGGACGTGATGGAGGGATGATGCAAATATAACAGAAAACATTCGGACATACCGACAAAGAATTTCAGCTTCTCTTTGGGTGGGGGTGAATTTACCGGATTTCGACGATAGAAAGAAGCACGTTCCTACACATGAAACAGTGAGTGTAAATCATTTTCGACTCCTCGGGTTCAGGGGGCTTGAAATGATTAAGTTTATATTGTAGAATAATAAGAATTTAGTATGACTATGAGGTTGGATTTAGCAGTGAGAACCTGTATAACAATAGATAACATGTACTATTTACATTACAATGTAGTATTGACAATCATGTAGAATAAGGATTATGGTGGGAAATTTATTAGGTTACGTCAAAATAACGTTATTTTAATGTTATATAACGTTTTGTCACGCTAAGGAGCCATAGAAACACGTTATATAACGTTTTTTGTTTACTGGGTTGGCCGACTGAGGGCTATTTGATACAGAATCCATACAAAAATAAAATAAAACGCAATTATGTAAACAAGCATGACTTGATCGGTAGCCTATATTCATGATCTCAGCATTATACTACTATTTAGTTTGAGGTTGACCTTAAATGCCTCCTTTGATCCTTACAGTTGTTGGTCTAATGCTAATTTGTCAGCCAATCATCGTTAATGTCACACTGCTAAGGCTCTTTGAACCAGCTAGTCATTTGACATACTAGAATCTGTTTAGCCGCAACTTAATAGCACATGCAGCATATTTAATTAAACTGTGTCTCCTTTCATGAAATATAATTTCTCGCTCATGTATAGGATTATGTTACATATCCGCGTTCCACAGGGCTTTAGATATGAATAACTATCATATTATTATGAAATTACTCAACCCCTACATTTTCGTGCCACGGCACTATCAAACACGCTATTACATATTACACTGAGTAAATGGTGGTAGATTTTAAGTGCTTATGCTCAAGACATAATACTTAATTAAGTTGACCATTACCAAAAAGTGGTAGTCAAATTTAAGTGCTTATGCTCAAGACATAATACTTTATTAAATGACCATTACCAAAAAGTGGTAGTAGATTTTAGATCCTAAGGTTCAAGACATAATACTTCGTTAAGTTGACCATTACCAAAAAGTAGTAGTAGTTTTAAGTGTTCATGCTCAAGACATAATACTTTATCAAGTTGACCATTACCAAAAAGCGGTAGTAGATTTTAAGTGCTCATAATACTTTATTAAGTTGACCATTACCAAAATGTAATAGTAGATTTTAGATACTCATGTCCAAGACATCATACTTTATTAAGTTGACCATTACCAAACTTGTTGTCCTTTGGCAGTGTGAACCTGAGTAGAACCCGGATGTGATTGAGGCAGTGAGACATGGGAGCGGAGACAGGATGATTCGGACACCTAGATCACAGCACAGGCTCCAAAAGGTCCTTCTACTTATAGACCAGCAGGCCTTGCTACAGGAACAAGATATTCTATAAATGCTGTTTCCTGGTCGCCTGCCCTTTCAGAAAACCACCAGATCAGCAGTTTAAAAAGTCTCTTCACTTGAGTGTCAGCTCAACAGATGATATCCTGAAATAGTCCGGATTCCATGCCGTGAAATGGGTGCCTTATCAATGTTATCTGGTGAAGTGGTTAGTGATGATTTTGTTTGTATTATGAATTCCGTTCTTTTCCCTCACTGAATTGCCTTTTAAGGTTTACGATAAGTCAACTATGCACACCCAATTCAAAGTCAGATTTGTACAATTGCGCAATTTGTCCATGCCTATAGTTATATGGCTTCCTCTCGTCACCGATGAGTAGACATTATAAATAACCTATATATTTAAGTCTTTTTCTTAGAAAACGAGCACAAAAAAGGTGCTTGTTGGATAGGGGATACGCCTGTATTCCAGGTATTCCTCTCCATGATGATGTTATATTTAGACCTGATGCTTAACTCCTGAGCTGCAGTAGCTAAGTGGGGCTTTCAGCGAAGTACTTGTAAAGAACAGCCTGTGCTATCTTCTTACACACGACCTAGTCACCTCTGTCAGTCATAGGGCCGCAGTCGACTTAACCATTTTTGTCAGACGGAGGATGGTAATCCTACTGAATGTTTCCTTATATTGGGAATTAGCCGCAGAAGCACCAGCGTTTGCAGATAAAGAGGAAACTCACCATTCGTATCTAAGAACTGGCGGAGTTAGTATTTCTATGTTTCTTCCTTCTATATTTCTTCCTTTCTGGATCTGAACGTTCATTTACGTGTAGTACTATACCCGATTGTTTCAAGGTTCGAAGTTAGAGTTTACCATGTCAATTTAACAATAGTCTATTAGAATACTTTTAATATGATTGAAACATCAAATGAAAGGAAAACTATGAAAGAGTACACTATATTAGCATCGGCAATTGGATTACTGTCTGCATAAATATGTCCTAAGCAGACCTAAAGTTATGTAAAACTCCTGTTTGTCATCTGGAAGGTGTTTCACAAGGAATGCAATATATGGATAGATTTTTCAAGAAAATAAGATTATTAAACTCGACTTGCGGACAAACCACTTGTTTTAAGAAAAAATATTTATTTTTGGATGTGATTGATCTACGAGTGATCAATTTAAACATCATTGACTGTGCCTCCCAATTCGAATATGGTGGTGTCTCACCAAATCGATCGAAGTTCAAAGTCAATCACCGAACTCGTGCTATCTATGACCGGGTACAATCTATAACTAGGTGCAACCCATCACCAGATGCAATCTATGACTCAGTGCAATACATGACCAGCCTAAAAAACGGTTTTATCTAGGTCAGATAAAATTTTAAATGGGCATAAGAAGTTAATGGATGTGTTAAGACTTTATTATATTTCTAATTTTGTTTCATTTTTTACACATCTCTCCTAATTAAAACCGTTTTCTCTCAAGCCGGTCAAAATTGACATTTGTACTTAATGAAAAATGAAATGAAGTTCAGCGAAATGTTGTTTATATATAATGAAGGGAACCTTTTAGCTCCACCTGTTTTGGACTTTGGAAAAACCTATCTAATGGTCGTGACTTTCTTATGACTGCAGCCATCCCTCATTGATATCACTCTTTGGAACACTTGTATTACATCCTACTTGCCACTCACCCTTATACTTATCACCAGTGAGGTAATGGAATGGTTGTGAGTCAAATCTAGTTGTCGGGGTTTAGAATCACTTCCAACCAGATTAATCTATTACAATCCGTGTGAAGCATCTTCCAGGTATATACTTTCTCCCGGATATGAATATCATTTGTAACACAACAACTCACGACTACTGTGTATATCCTTTACTAAAATTAATGGCGTTAGAATAACGCCTTCCTTTTATCTCACACCTGTATTAAATCAGCCTCTAGTTGTTCATCAACTAAGGCATAAAATCGCATACATGCTGCTTAACAGCTATATGTACTTTATTCATATCACTAGAATTATTTCTTTTTTATTAAACTCATTACTATGCCACCAGAACTGGAGCATATATAGTAAGACGGGGTCTGGCACCATTCATGATTCAGTCTAAATAAAAGAATATCAAACTCAAACTCAACCCTTACACTATCGTTGTTGTCGACTATCATATTTAATTTTGTTTAGGCTATTGCCAACCTCATCCACATCCACACACAAATGCCTTATCTTTGATTTTTACTCAGTTGTGTATCAAAGTACCCAGATAACAGAAGTGCATTGGGACACAGTTGGGCATTTCGCTCCCTGTGAAATTAGTTTCAACTCAATAGTCATTGTCACTTTGCTGGGAGAGGCCAGCAATCATAATATACATATTAAAAATACGCGTTTGGCACCGCATGGTAGAGGAAAGGGCCCTGCACTGGAGGGCAGTGGGATCACCCCCCCCCCCCCCCTCCTACAACGAGATGTAAACAGCCGGGGCACGTGGTGACTCCCGAGCACCTCCCCCACCTGCCCCCTGGTGGCAGGTAGCTGAAACAATGCCGCTAGGGGGCGCGAGGCTTAATCGACAGGAATTAAGCCATAATTAGATCACCGACCGACGGCCGCACAAACATGCCAATTGATCCGCCATGTTGGATTAAGGATGTGTATGTACAGTAGCGCCACCTCCAGGAGGGTGGGGGAACTAGAACACTCATGGATGTATCACTCCTGTATCAATGCTGAACTGCTGTAGTCGTGGTGTAGCCGAACTGCCGATTGGTGCAGCATGTGGTGCAGCATGTAATGTAGCTGAACTACTGGTGCAGTGTGTGGTGTAGCTGGACTGCTGGTTGGTGAAGCGTGTGGTGTAGCTGGACTGCTGGTTGGTGCAGCGTGTGGTGTAGCTGGACTGCTGGTTGGTGCAGCGTGTGGTGTAGCTGGACTGCTGGTTGGTGCAGCGTGTGGTGTAGCTGGACTGCTGGTTGGTCCAGCATGTGGTGTAGCTGAACTGCTGGTTGGTGCAGCGTGTGGTGTAGCTGGACTGCTGGTTGGTCCAGCGTGTGGTGTAGCTTAAATGCTGGTTGGTGCAGCGTGTGCTGTGGCTGGACTGCTGGTTGGTGCAGCGTGTGATGTAGCTGCATGGACTGCTGGTTGGTGCAGCGTGTGGTGTAGCTGAACTGCTGGTTGGTGCAGCGTGTGGTGTAGCTGGACTGCTGGTTGGTGCAGCGTGTGGTGTAGCTGAACTGTTGGTTGGTGCAGCGTGTGGTGTAGCTGGACTGCTGGTTGGTGCAGCGTGTGGTGTGGCTGGACTGCTGGTTGGTGCAGTGTGTGATGTAGCTGCATGGACTGCTGGTTGGTGCAGCGTGTGGTGTAGCTGGACTGCTGGTTGGTGCAGTGTGTGGTGTGGCTGCATGGTCTGCTGGTTGGTGCAGCGTGTGGTGTAGCTGGACTGCTGGTTGGTGCAGCGTGTGGTGTAGCTGGACTGCTGGTTGGTGCAGCGTGTGGTGTAGCTGGACTGCTGGTTAGTGCAGCGTGTAGTGTAGCTGAACTGCCGGCCGGTGCAGCGTGCGGTGTAGCTGCACTGCTGGTTGGTGCAGCGTGTGGTGTGGCTGGACTGCTGGTTGGTGCAGCGTGTGGTGTAGCTTGACTGCTGGTTGGTCCAGCATGTGGTGTAGCTGAACTGCTGGTTGGTGCAGCGTGTGGTGTAGCTGGACTGCTGGTTGGTGCAGCATGTGGTGTGGCTGAACTGCTGGTTGGTGCAGCGTGTGGTGTAGCTGCACTGCTGGTTGGTGCAGCGTGTGGTGTGGCTGGACTGCTGGTTGGTGCAGCGTGTGGTGTAGCTTGACTGCTGGTTGGTGCAGCGTGTGGTGTAGCTGGACTGCTGGTTGGTGCAGCATGTGGTGTGGCTGAACTGCTGGTTGGTGCAGCGTGTGGTGTAGCTGCACTGCTGGTTGGTGCAGCGTGTGGTGTGGCTGGACTGCTGGTTGGTGCAGCGTGTGGTGTAGCTTGACTGCTGGTTGGTGCAGCATGTGGTGTAGCTGGACTGCTGGTTGGTGCAGCATGTGGTGTGGCTGAACTGCTGGTTGGTGCAGCGTGTGGTGTAGCTGCACTGCTGGTTGGTGCAGTGTGTGATGTAGCTGCACTGCTGGTTAGTACAGTGTGTGGTGTAGCTGCACTGCTGGTTAGTACAGTGTGTGGTGTGGCTGGACTGCTGGTTGGTGCAGTGTGTGGTGTGGCTGGACTGCTGGTTGGTGCAGTGTGTGGTGTGGCTGGACTGCTGGTTGGTGCAGTGTGTGATGTAGCTGCACTGCTGGTTAGTACAGTGTGTGGTGTAGCTGAACTGCTGGTTGGTGCAGCGTGTGGTGTGGCTGGACTGCTGGTTGGTGCAGCGTGTGGTGTGGCTGGACTGCTGGTTGGTGCAGTGTGTGGTGTAGCTGCATCAACCGTGTGCTGTGGGCATATAAAGGAAACTCTCTTTATCCACCATGGCAATACACAACCTACTACTAACTACTGTTGTGCATGCTTAGGTGACCTTGGGTAAGGTCCCAGTAAACACGGCCATGTTCAAAAACGCTATTGACAGTTCAAACTGTCAATAGTGGAAATTATTCCTGTTATTGACAGTTCCTCATGTGAACTGTAAATAGTGGAATATTTCTGTCTCATTGACAGTTCCTACTGACATTGGAGTCAAAAATCGCTATTGTAGCCAAAATCGGTACTATAGCCAAAATCGGTTTTGTGAAGCCAAGATCGGTTTTTGCCCCGAGAATTGGTTTGGAGCCAAAATCGGTTTTGGCGCCAAACTCGGGTTGGTCCTAAAAGTCGGTTTTGCCGTAAAAATCGTTTTCCCCAAAAAATCAGTTTCCAACCAAAATCGACCTTTCCACCAAAATCAACCTTTCCACCAAAATCGACCTTTCCACCAAAATCGACCTCAGGGTTATAACAGTAATGATAGGGAACTGTCAATAAGAAACGAAATTCCCACTATTGACAGTTCAGTGAAGAACTGTCAATTACGCTATAATTTACCATTATTGACAGTGTGAACTGTCAATAACAGAAAAAATATCCCACTTTTAACAGTCTGAACTGTGAATAAGAGGAAAGCTTTCCACTATTGACAGTTTGAACTGTCAATAGCTAAATCAAGGTGGGCCAGCTATTGACAGTGCAAATTGTCAATAGTAGAAATCAGTCTTCTTATTGACAGTTCGAACTGTCAATACCAGGATAAAATTCCCTTATTGACAGTTCAAACTGTCAATACCAGGATATAATTCCCTTATTGACAGTTCACACTTGCAATAAGAGATGCATTTTCTCTTATTGACAGTTCCTTTTTAGAACTGTCAATAAGAGAATCTTTTTTCCCTTATTGACAGTTCGAACTGTCACTAAGGGAATTGTATCCTGGTATTGACAGTTTGAACTGTCAAGAAGGGAATTTTATTCTGTTATTGACAGTTCGAACTGTCAATAGTCACGGCCAACTATGTTGGTCAAACGTAAATCTACATTGATTTTTGGTCTGAACTACATAATTTTAGAGGGTTTGTGAACGTTTGAACATTAAGGTTCATTTACCAATCTCAAACCTACAGGTCTGATTTACGTACCTCAGATGTGAATCTATGTTAAACTGGGGTCTAAACACATTACCGTAAATTCCTGTGTATAACCCGCACCTCGCATATAACCCGCACCCCGACTTTGGAAGAATCATATAACCCACACTTGGGGTCTGAAAATTGCCATTTTAGTACTGTTATATACTTTCAATAACCCTTGTTTTACCCGCCCCTAGACTTTGAGAATAATGTGTAATCCGCACTAGAGGTTTGGTTTTACATAAAACCCACGGGTTATACGTGGTAATTTAAGGTACATATAATTCTACATAGTGGAATTCAGACAAAGACTTGTATCATATTGCAGACAAATTGACCTTAACAGACAATATTCATACAAAAAGACTACTATAATTTTCACTCTCATTTCATCCTATATAGTATATTCTTGGAATTCAACTCAACAGCCTGAAAGTATAGATCTGTTAAACAGTTTTGGCGGCAGAGAGAGGCTATGTATTTCTTCCATAACCACCAATGTGGTATCGGCTGAGTAAAGTGCTGCAAAGCACATATTCACTGATTCATGCACAATACTTTAATCTACTGTGCTTTGTATATAAACATACTTTTGAACATGGTTTATTTGCCTGGTATTGAATTCATAATTAATGAAAATTTACTGCATGTTGGTGGTATTTCTGTGAAGGAGCCATACAAATCTCTCCATAATTGATAGTGCTGCCACCTAGTGTGACACTGAGAAGTTATCTACCCAATTAAAGTTGAAAGGTTACGTCTTTTAACGTAGATCTATGTAGATTTATTACATAGATTTATTATGTAGATTTATTACGTATATTTAACCTTGGTTTGAAAACTACCTAGAGAAACCTCTGAGCTGAGCTACGTCGGATTGCATCGGATGCTACGTCGGAGTGGATTCTGAGCACTCACACTTAATTACCACATAGCAGACTAGAACAGTACTAGAATTGTGAGTGGGAAACGCTCGGTGAGAATGCCACTTTAAGAAACGCTAACTAGGTTGTATCTCTCGGTTGTAGTTATATATGGAAAGGCATTGTTGCATAAAAGACAAGTGACTTCAGCACTGCGTTTACTATGCTCCCCCCTTTACTGATGCTACTAAAGTTTGATTAGGCCACTCCAAATAATATCCTTGTTTCTCATCCCCACTCGCATCCCCAGAATTATGTTTTGGACGATTTTTTTTTGCAAATCTTAAAGGAAAAACATGATAATGATGGACAAATATAGGCAGAGTATCAAGTTGAAGCTTAAAGGGCTGCAAATGCGATGGGATAGAGAGAAAACATGTATATCCACAAAGATTAGTTATCTTTTTATTAATGCAATGTGCATTTAGCTTGGTAAGATCCTAGATTTCCCTACCTTTTTAGCCCTCAGCAAAGAAAATACCAAAAATCCCCCTCGTCGTTTTTCTCATAGCTTGGTGATGAGATTATTTGGAGTGGCCTTAGTCTGATCATTTCTGTTTTCAAATAAAACTGTCACATACTTAAAGAAGAGGAGAGTGAATTGGTATCCTGGTGGTAGTATGTGAAGACACGGTGGTAAAGCAAGAACTATCTTTGTCGTCCATATAATGCCTCACTGGTATTGAAACCAGACTGTGTGATTGAAGAGGGGATCATTCCCAGACCAACCAGAATAGTAAGGAGGACAATGACCACAGATAAAGGGGAAGAGGGCAGTGACTGATAAGGAAACCTCACCCGTTTATCTCCTCCACGTCCCTAACAGAGACTAGCCGTCTGTGGATGTCCATATTACCAAACCCTCCTTTAGCTAAACTGTTAAGGCCAAACAAAGAATAGGTCCTGGTCACCAAACCATGCCCAACAGAACAGAAATGAAATTGAGTGTTTAAGGGGCAAGTAAGGAACTGCACAGCCAAAAGAATTGTCTCATTTCGAGAAAATAAGATACATTGAAGCTTGACCGTCATGGTTGAAATGAGGCCAAAAGCACTTTTGAATATAGTTCAGTTTTGATTCACAAGAGGGCTCTTAAGGGCTGGGAGCTCAGCCCTTACAGGCATAAGATAGGGTGAATATGTTGTTGCTGGACAATGCTCATGGTCCCCTGTCCAAACACTGTTGCCCTCTGGTGGAACTGTTATTTTAGTCCATGAATGGAAAATGCTGAACTTATTCCCTGACGGCCCAGCTTTAACTCGCGTGGCGGACAGTTTTAAGGAAATGATTTTCTGTTTATATGACAGCCAGCACTTGGCCATAACTATTACCTTAAACATACCCTTTTTATTGGCCTGACTAGAACATGGACGTTTCTGGGATTCAAAGCCAGTTGATAAATCATCTGTTTCCTAGGTGTGGGCAAAAGGCCCGACGCCCACTAAAGGTGAAATAGTGTATTTAGGGTAGATTCACCATAAGTCGACCCTTCCCGTGACCATTACCACATGCTTCATTATGTCAAGTAAAACCCCTATTGGATCATACCTGTTGTAATAGACATTGGGAGATGGTCCAAAGGTTTCAATTCATTATGTTTGATAATTTCATTATATCAAAGTTACATATATATGCAGATTATTGCCCCTATAATTGAAAATGTCATATGGTCTATTTTCACCCAATGTCTACCAAAATTAACCTAGAGTCGACCACTCTTATCTCAATGAAAACAATAAGAATTGTTTCAAATTCACATCTAGATGAACTGAACTTATTCAATAGAATAATGTTTGAATTATTCAGGTTCATTATTCTCCCAATACAGGTATATTTTCTTAGCCTTTGGAGCTTTTGAAAAATAGGTATAAAAGTAGCATTCCTCACATGTTACTGCTTACACCTTGTATATTGAGGTCGTCTTATGATGAAATTTTGGTCGATTCATGGTGAAATTAGAAGGTGCTAGCTTATGGGCCCTACTTTTTGAGAAAATTAATGTTTTATTTCAAGAAAAAGTAATTTATGTTCAAAAGATGTGTAGGCCTATCCATCAATTTAACATTACAATTAGTACAAAAATCGATTGAAATGCATTATTAACTAGCAGCAAAGTCAGACATTTATGGAGAATTTCCATTTTGTGTGGAGTCAAAACAGGTCATACACCCTCACTTTTGCAATATGTATTCATATGAATAAAATGATATTGGTGAAAATTATTGATGCTATGCAGATTATGAACACTAGACAATTCAAATAGCATGTGTACCCCAATGTAGCATAGGATAGAGGCAGGTTGGTGCTATAGGTGGTCGACCTATGGTATGTGGTCGGAAATAGGTGAGCTTACCCTATATGTAAAACTGTATGACATACCTAAGTCTTTATGCTGACTTCAGCTGATCTAGGCTTGATGTTGTTATGTAATATTTTCCCGGCTAGCATAGTGGCGGAGCCCAGTATTCTCCCCAGTGATATTACTAGTATTTGCTATCGTATTCATCATTACCGATACGCACTATTTTGATAAAACATGGAAAATGTAAACCACAACTATGTAACTGTATTCAATAGACTGCATTTCGATGCTCCTGAAGCCATACAAAAATATTCTTGTTGTCATGTCAACAACGTGGATGGAAATACATCCTATAATATGCTAGTGCAAACTTGGGTAATATGACACAAATGCAGCAATTCTGGTTACCACAGGGCACATAGCGAGAGAGATGCCATTGCATCAGCATTTATGAATATACGAACCCTAAGCCAGAAAAATAAATTGAAATGTTATAGGTCTATAGGCCCTTCTTTAGTACATGCATTATATTACATATAGTTCTGGGCATGCGTGATGATACACTAAATGTAACCTCTGCCAATCATGTATTCAAGAACAGTATGTCTTCACATTAACATTGTAGTGGTTGTACACACCTTCAAAGTCCATAGATCTATTTCCAGTTGAAAATCTTCTGACATAGGAGACACGGTTGCCGGATTGTACCTGCAAACCAAACCGTACTTCTTGTTCCTCATTTATTTCATGTATGCCATTTTGAAATAATATTATTTGCAAAGCCTTACCTTGGTCTTTGACAGGAACCAATCTTTACACATTCTCCACATTTTAAATTTTCCTTTGGCTGATTTTTTTGCCCTTATCTCCTCGTATCAGATCACACGTTTGCCTTTTCATTGATGCCATGTTCGATGAGGTAGGAAGGCGATAAGACTGGCACGCTGGTTAGAACTATTGAAGTGAGAGTTGAACAACAGGAGAGGCGGAGCATCTCTACAGGTATCGGCCTGAGGAAAAGCTAACTTTTCAACTTCTAAACAAAGATATGGACAACTATAAAAAAAAAAAGTTTTCAGAAACCACAGGGACATGTGTGTACCCGGAGAACACACCACAGAGCCGTATAGCATGTTTTCTTCAAGTTATACAAATCATTATAGGCTTGAAATGAACGTTAATTAATCCTTTAAGGACGGCACTTTGATATGATGTGCCTTTTCTCGCTATTATGAATCAATGCACACCTGGCGAATAACTCGCCCGGGTTTTATTACTCACTGTGACTGCATTCATGCATCAGGATGGCATACCACATAATGCATTAAAGCACCATGCGGCCCTTCTTGCGAGGGTTAAAGTGACATAATCACCAAGCGTATTCCACTCACAATTCTAGTACTGTTCTAGTCTGCTATATGGTTAAGTGCGAGTGGTGAGATTGCCCCTTTAACTGTCATGTTATGTGATATACACGTGCAGTGTGAATAGCACTGTCTGCTGCGGTGAACCACTGCCTGACTGGTGATTAGCACACCTGCCTGTTACGGAGCAGCTCAAGGAGCAACTCATGGCAGCCTAACGTGAGCACCTCCCTAACTAGTCCATGTCTGCCCTGTCAGGGGACTAGCTATATATAGTCTGCTCGTGTATACAATAATACAGCCATTTAATCATGATAACTCGGATTACGGGTATACACTTCAGATATTTGGAGAAGAAAAATGCCCCGCCGCCCATCTAAAATGATATACCCTGCAGTCAGAGATAAAGGAAGAACATAACTGCCTCGGAAAAAAACTGTTTCTTTTTTGTGGGACAAATGGGGGCATTTAACACTCTCAATTCTACACCCCCTATGATGGCAGACATGGGAAGCTCGGGGCAGGTAAGGGATGGTGGATATGTGAAGTGGGGGACAGTCGGAGACAGACGGCGTTTTAACAAAAACTGTTGATAAAGCGCCAGTTTCAAAAGAGCACCGGTCTTGTATAGTCGCCGGAGCTATAGGGGTCTTGAAATGTTACCTAGGCACTGAAATAGTATCTTATATAAGCGCCTGCCTTGTGTGTAAAGCCCCCCCCCCCCCCCACAATTGAAGATCGCCTAGGCGGTAAATCGCAACGATACTGCATACTTGTTGTTTGTCACTGTATTCACAAAACGTATTTTTCAGCACCAAAATGTTCAGTCTTAAATAATAAATGCTAGTGGACACCGGCCTAACACTGCACATTATAGGCCTGTGTCTAGGATATAGCAGACTGATTGTCGCTGAAAAGTATGTAGGCGCCAAAACCGTTTTGTCAGTGCCAAAATGTGTTTGTCGGCGCCAACCTTGTTTTGGTGCCAAAACAGTCTGATATATCCAAAAGGATACAGGTCTAATGACAATCATGCCCAGAGAAGAATCTACTTTCATAACGGGCCTGTGTCTACTAGGATGTATATCATGTTTTGTTTCGGCGGCAAAACGTGTTTTTCGGCACCAAAACAGTCTGATATGACACAGGCCTATTGCTTTAACTGTATTTCTGTATTTTCAAGTGGATCTCAATGACACGACACATACTATGATTTAATCATTTAATATTTTCTTGGAAGACCATTTAAGTGAACCTTCGTGAGACACACAGCATGAACACTAAGTTTGAATTGCACACGATTTACAATTATGTTCTTACAAGTATGTGCTCCTTCTCTGTACCATCATGGTCACGGCACGACCTGCTCTTAAAATTGACACTGGGCATGGGTATCATATTTAAAGTCAGTAAGGGACAATGTGATCCTTAGGTAACAGTGATATGGGACATGGGAATATAGAGCGCATTGATCCAGTCCGCAAGTTACTTACCGTACTAGTAGTTAGACACCTACAAACCCAACACAGAGAAAAGAAACAGCGTCCAGGCTGCCTCCAGAATGACTCCCCTCTTAAGGGGAGCCCAGGTCCTCATGTGACTCCCTTAGGTGAGTCAGGGAACTGTCACCCCCCAGGTGGCTGCTTTAGGTAGGCCAGGGAGTCACCAAGGAGAGTCACAGGCAGTCTGGGCTCCCCTAAAGAGGGGAGTCATTCTGGAGTCAACCTGGACTCCCTTTTGACGCTGTTTCTTCTTTCCGTGAATGCGTACGTACACGGAAAAGTAAAGCGTCATTGTCGCTAAAACCACCCTCACCTTAAAGTCAGGTGAGGGTGGTTTTAGCGACAATGAGTGTGTATCGGGGGGGGGGGGGTAAATATTTAACACAACCGCTTTGTGCTGCTTCCTTTGATGGTGAGAAATGGAACAGGGAACCAACATGAAGGAATAGGACAAAACTTGTTGAATAATAGATAATGGACAGCTTGTATGTGTGACATATATGTGTTGCTTATTACATCTAGAACAAGTGAAACAAATGTGCGCGAGACAGAACCGACACTAGCACCGCCCATATTGGGTATGTGTGCACTAGGGTTTATTATGCTATTTGTCGTCCGTCAAAAACGTGAATTTAAAGGCTAAAGTGAAATAAATGTTTTGTCTCCCTGTGGACACACCTGGACAACGAGATTGTCAAATACAAAGGTTTGAAGGTGTCAAAAGTGGTCATTTTAATATCCAACGTGTTTGACTTTTTGTAGAGGAAGTAGGGGGTATGCTTTATATTCAATTATAATCCCTAATAGGCCCGCGTCCACTAGGATATATAACCTGTTTTGTCGCATAAAAAAACCGTTATGTCGCCGAAAACCCGTTTTGGCGCCGACAAAAACCGTTATATTAGCGCCAAAACAGTGTTATATATCCTGTATCCACTAGCATAAAAAGGGTTTATCAGCGCTGAAACAGACTCATAAATGCTAGTGGACACATGGCTGTTATGCCTATGCTCTGGGTAGTTTGGGAACTGATTTATCACCTCTAGTGGACACCACGACACAGTCTAACTGTAATTAAATTGGACGGTTAAAGGGAATATAAACCAAATATACTGTCCATCAGTGGACGACAAACAGGTGAAATCGCTCACTATAGGCTACCATCGTCGTCATGTGGACGCAGGGCTTTTGGTAAATTAAATACAAGAAAGAAAATATATTGTTCTTGTACATCTGACTTATTGACGGTATAATTTTCAGACTATGTTGCCCGTAAAACACCTTTAGTTTTTGGCCTGAACACGACACTATATAGAACTATAGATTACAGATTAAAGGGCCTGAACAAGTGTCTTAGGCTCGTGAAAGGAGTGCCAATATGCCTGTGTCCACTAGCATTTATCGGACTGTTTTGTCGCCAACAAAACGTGTTTGTCGGCACTAAAATATGTTTTTCAGCGACCAAACAGTCTGACGAATCCTAGTGGACACAGGCCTGTCGTGAAATTGGTCTTTCTTTGTTGCATTTTCCCGGTATCTTTAACATGTTTAGATTGAGATTGAGACGGCCTGCTATACTCTAACACCGTCCAAGACGGGATCCAAAAGGGGAGTCAGATAAGGCTGTGTCTCACGACCTTGGGACAATGTTTTTGTCTCTGACCGGGTGCCGTCTCTGACCAGGTGCCGTCTCTGACCAGGTGCCGTCTCTGACCGGCTTGGCTTGATAAGGTCAAAATACTAGCAGCAGGAGGCTAATTATAATTATAACTATGATTATATAACAACCGCCATAACGTTTTTCCAAATCCTTATATATATGAGTATAATTCTTTTTAAACACCTTTTTCTGACACCTGGTCAGAGACGGCAGCCGGTCAGAGACGGCAGCCGGTCAGAGACGGCACCCGATCAGAGACAAAAACATTGTCTCAAGGTCGTAAGACACAGCCATAAAGTGGTACACACCAGAAGGTTTTGATATCTAGAACTACAGAAGTGACATATATAGGGTGGTGACTTGACTTTTAGGGTAGATTCACCTTGAGTCTGACACTTAATTTGTGTTTATTCGTAGTTATTCATGCATGATACTAGCTCTTGTGGTTCTTTGTTGAAAAGAAACCCACATACTTTCAAACTGTATTATTATTCACAAGAATCTTTTAGCATGTTTGAATGAAGATTTTTTTAAAAGTGTCTGACACAGGGTCTGTATCAGACTCATGGTAAATGTACCCTATAGTTCCGTCCCAGAAGGCAGTGACTGGGTCCCTCCTTACACTGGTGTCACGTCACCTGATACTGGAGATGTAGACGGCAGAGCCCCACCTCCCCACCTCCCCACCACCATCCTGCTCAGATAGCAGTGTACTGGAGCACACTCTTTGTTTTGAGATAAGAATAACTTACACCAATTAGCCCGCGGCGTTCACGTGGCTCAGACATTTCAGACGTCTACTCAATTTCTGTCTTTTCATCCTTAGAATTCCTGCCTCAAATTATTCGCGTCAATGACTCCCCCATTCCGCTGCCTTGTTTGAACACCACGGCCAGCGTCTCAGGCATGACCCCCCCCCCCCCCTGTCCTCTCCTTAAGCATGCCTGACATGAGCCCCCACCCATGACAGGCGTTTAACACCTAGTTATCTGCTGATGGCCCCGCCTGGTGGCCTTCCCGCCCACTACAATCTCCACCGCCACCCACCAGCGTCTCCTGCCCGGCCGTGCGTCTTTGTAAGGCGGCCACCTATTGGCTGATTGGTCCCCTGTCATGAGAGCGGCGCTGCCATTGGCTGCGGGAGGGCGCGGGGAGGTGGCGGACGTAGGCAGACGTTGCATACATATGTGAGAGTGAGGCGGGGCCAGGCCAATGCACGTTGACAGCACACGTCGTAAAGCAGACGACATTCAGCTCCTCAGAGAACGGCCACAGCGGACACTACTAGCAGTACTGGGTGTGTGTAAGATGTTTTGGCGCGTCCTGGCGGTGCTCCTACTGGTGACAGTTGTTTCCGTGCTCACCCTGCCCCTCCAGCCGCCCGCCGCCGCCGACACGCGCGCCGCCCCCCGGCACGCGCTCTCCGCGCCCCTACATGACGCGCGGCAAAGACGCGCCGCCGCCGCCGCCGCCGACGATGATAATGGCGACGACCTAGCGGCGGAAGTAGGGGGCGAGGACGGGCCGCGCTACCGGCGGGACGCCCCCGACCCCGAGGAGGACCTGAAGCGGGCCTTCCAGCCCTGGGGAGGTAAGAGGCAAGCAGAGATGCCGGAAGCGGCGTGGGACGCGCTCGGTGACGACGACGAGACGGCCCTGGTGGCGGCGCGCGCATTCAACCCCTGGGGCGGAAAGCGCAGTGAACTTGGTGACGTCCTGAAAAGGAAGTTCCAGCCATGGGGCGGCAAGCGGCAAGCTCCCACCGTGGAGGACCTTAAACGGCGCTTCAACCCATGGGCGGGGAAGCGGAGCGAAAGTGAGCATCATTTGGAGGATATGCTGCCGGAAGTCGACGACGATGAACTCACAGAGAAGCGTGCATTCCAGCCTTGGGGCGGAAAACGTGCGTCATTCCAGCCCTGGGGCGGAAAACGTGCGTCCTTCCAACCTTGGGGCGGCAAGAGATCAAGCTTCCAACCTTGGGGAGGCAAGAGGGCGAGCTTCCAACCTTGGGGAGGCAAGAGGGCGAGCTTCCAACCTTGGGGCGGCAAGCGAGCTAAGTTCCAGCCTTGGGGTGGCAAGAGAGCTAAGTTCCAGCCCTGGGGAGGCAAGCGCAGTGCTATGGGATTTGATGAAGAGTTAGAGGAAGAAGAACTTAAACGCCAGGCGTTTCATCCCTGGTCGGGCAAGAGGAGTACAGACAATGATTCAGCCATGTCCGAACTGTATAGTGCTGGGGATTTGAACTGACATGGACACACTCTCTAACTCTATGACTTATACATACACACATACCCTCACATCCTGTACAGTGTTATATTGAGTGTTTACTAGAGGCTGTCCTGTGGTGATACAGTACAGGGCAGCTCTGTCCCCGACCCCTCCCTACCCCAACACTCCCTTATGCGTGGCGCCCACCAACCCCATTATCCCACCCTCCCCTCCCCGATACTACCCCAGCATCACACTCTCCGGCCCCGGGGCTTACTACAACTACTCTCATTATTATTTATATCGGTTATCACATTGTTATTAAACTAGACGTATTGCCGGACCTGCAGGGGCTATCCATGTACACTACATCACGATATCACCTGTGACTATATTCCACCCAGAACTATATTTATCAAGAGCGACTGATTCAACTCACAGGATTGATAAATTGGTCGATCATTATTGATACCAAAGGACATGCTAATAATCTGACACTTAGAGCCTGCGGCGTAGGTCCTCTTGTGTAGCCTACTCACGGCCCGTGGAGAACCAGAGTGGGCACAACCTGGGTACAGGAGGAGGCCGTTATTCATGTAAGTGTCACACCACACCACAACGAAACTGTCCATTCAACTAGATTTACTAACTCTAAGCATCTTCAGAGGCACCAAACCTCATGTATTATACCGTATTTCCACATGTAAATGACTTAATTCTGACCAGAGCCACTTTAGAGTGGAGGTAAGGTGGACACTATATATTGTTATTTCATGGACACCATCGTATTGTGATGAGCGATGAGGAGACAATCTTCTCTGTATCAAACATGTATAAATGATTGTGTGATAAAGCAAATATGTTATTTTTCCTCATTCACATTTTTGAAAGTCGTGTGGTTCTTGTTGTTTATTTAGATACCGTCTACAGTATTTCTAACTGGAGGGTCTATGTCAACCTGTCCTTACCTCAACTGGGTGTCTTATTGATTATGTAAATACAAATACTAAACTGTTAAATCGTCAAGAATTACTTTACTTGTCTTTAACTAATAATCCTAAATGTCCCTATGGATGCTTGTAGTAAGCTCGAGCACACATCACATCTAGTATTGGTATATACTAACATTACGGTTACTGACGCAGACTTTGTCCGATCATCATCATCAACTATCAACATTATCACCGTCCATTAGCATAATGATTTGACAGTGTTTAATAGGCACAAATTCATTGCCCCCATGTATTATTAAAACAGGTCTATATGTAATACAGCCGCACACAATTAACTGTGTTGTCGTCATGACACATGAGTACAGCTCTGACGAGTCTACTCGCCAGCGTTACATTCAAGAACCTTGCCGACAATTCGGGGTGTATCAACCCGATTTCTTGTTTGAATATTCCAAACACCCAGCATGAATGCAGCACTGGCAAGTAGTCTCGCTGGGCTGCATTTATGCATCATAACGATAACGGATATAACACATTGAAGAACTAAGCGATCCTTAAAGTGTGAGACACGACAAACTCTACTGATGGAATCATCCAGAGACCGGCCCCAGTACACATTTAATTTAAGACATGTAAGTGTATTTTCGAAGATGATTTAATCAAATAAATACACTTATAAAACTCAAAACTCAAGATTGCTGGTTTGGAAAAAGAACAACATAATAAATCATACTCAGTCATGGAACTCACTAATGGTTGAGCTAATGGAAATAGCCTATAAAAATAATTAACCATTAAAATCACATACTATTTTACAACTAAATAACTAATCCCCATGGCCAGAACCAGATTTAGTTTCTGAATAATTTTATTGGCACAAGAATTCATTACAAATAGAGTATTTTAACAGATACCAAAACATACCACTACACCATAACAATTAAAACACAGGAAGCTTTACCGTTACAATACAAGAGGCTAACAGCATCACACACTGATGCATTGTAATTTAAGTAGGTGGACACAGCACTATAGATGGTATCAAGTTTTGACACAATTTAGTTACGATTCATTCAATTAATAAATAGTTAACATTGTACGACCAAATACAAGTGGACAAAACTCACACAATAGCTCAACTCTATTTAGGGAGTGTTCATTTATTAGTTAGGGGGCCGGCGTAAACAATTCTGACCCCTCTTGAGGAGGGTGGGGTGTAAAAAATCTGTCCCCTTTTTTAGCCAAAAAGGTTGCGCATTACTAAAGTTCAAGGGGGGGGGGATTTTCACCGTCTTCGGTGAGGGGGGACGCGAAACGTTCCACGTGCTCTCCGGGGGGAAACTATCACCCCCCTGTAATTATAAATGAACACTACCTTAGGGGCAGTTAAAACAAAGTATAATCAAAGAATCATAGTTCACAAGGAAACATGGGAGAGGCAGTGCCTGACGCTCATGTAAGGTACTCTTTTTGGTTTAGATGAAAGATACCCATATGATTTCAGCAGGTTGAACTTCACGGTCAAGTTCATTCAAGAAACGGAAGCCTCAATAGAGTGGGATCTTACACAATACAGTGCACATTTGGGTCTTTGCACCTTTAGTTTGACATCGGCATTAGCTTATATGTTTCTTATCAGTACTACAATATCATCAGGGTCTAGAGATATTTAATGAGTTATGCCCAGCATGTCCATCTTTCTGTGGGATTTAAATACATTGAAGTGAAACTCGAGCTGTATTGTCTTCCTACTCCTTAAGTGAGTGTTCTTAACATTTAGGCAGCAGAGTAAATTTTGATTCTGCAACGTTTGTAACTTCCTTTTAGACTTAGAGAACCCAAAGAACAATATCAATATAATAACTATATGCGAACTCAAGGCTATCTTAGAATGAAATAGGAGATCACTGGATATGTGTATAACTTTTATATTCAAGAAGGGCGCCTTAACTCTTTCACATCAGCATTATGCACAGGATAATACAGCAATAATTATGTTAGTTATTAATATGTGCACTTTGTGCACTGTGCCCTGCATTACGCCATGGCTAGCCCTTTGTCACTGAGCTGCCGTGTCGATATGATACACAGGACCAGGTATTGTAATACAATGCCGACCTCTGTAGCCCTTTAAGGGCCGCACATGGCTTTAATGGTTTATGCCCTTTGTCGTCATTATCCATGAATGCAGCCCCGGCGAGTAACTCGCCAGGGCCGCAGTCACACATCATGCGGACTCTCTGGGTCGATATCAGCATTGCATGGTCGGTATGATGCTTGAATGCAGCACTGGCGAGTTACTCCCCATGCATAACTGCATTTGTGCATCACGACGACCAAGGGCATGATGCATCAATGCGACACGCGGCCGTCAATAGCCTAAAGCTTAGAATTAAATGGATCAACTTGGCAACTTATACATCACATGGACCCCAACATTATACACATAAAAATAATCCATCTGGCACCAGAGCTAAATAATCTTAAATTAAGTCTGCCTCAGTCGATATGATAGCTTATTAGAGGTAATATCATAATGTTGAGGCGGGCTGTTGTGTGTCGATGCTCTCTAAGTAATGAAGTACATTATCTTTAAGACCAAATCCCACCAAGGATGCACCAACTACGATGGCCTAATTACTGAGTTGATTGCTTAAGTCAATTACCAGCTTCTAATAGCTTTCATGCTGTCTTAGGTATAGCATATAGGCGTGTAACTAATCGTCCTATGGAAGACGCCATCTTGTCCTCGCCAACGCAGTCTATAGCTAACATTCCTACTCCAATGATAAATTAAGGGCTGTCAATAATTGGAAAGTACAGAATCAGGGACTGTCACATGGAATGTAGGAATAATGCACATGTATATTCCATACATAACTTTAGTAATCTATATAATGATAATGCAAAACACGCTAATGCTGAGTGGAATCGCACTGCGGAACAAGGGGGTTGCCATCTGAGATTTATAGGGTACTGCTTGGTGTTACTGGCACTCTAAGAACTTTTTCCTACTGGCGGGAATTATATTAGCTCTTTTGAGGATTTCTCTTTATCCATTCATGGGGTAGGCTCATCGCATCGCACTTTCCATCAGTTACAAGCAATATAGCATATTGTCAAATGTAAAACATGTAATAACTCAGGATTTTGCTGGTATTATTGGCATAGATGGGGGTATTACTGGTACCCTAATATAATACGCTTTCCTTAGAAAAAGTGATAGCTTTACAAAAAAATAAAATACTGACCATGTTGGGGACACACAATGATGTGTCATCCATGAGGGAATCAAGGCCAAAGACATCCCAACATCCTACGCCCATATATCAATGGTATACAGACCCTACCTCCCAGTGGCATTATTTCTGAATATTATATTGGATACCCAAATTACCTAAAAAAGGGCATAAACTAAACATATATGCACTGGTTATGGGATTCTCCTTAAGGCTCATGAAAACTCATTAATATGTGAAGCGGAGAATCTGAATCCAATCCTCTTACATATTAGCAAAACCCATAAATACACCAATATTGAGCTTAATGACACAGTAATCATAATTTCAAATTCACAAAGTTGATTTCCACTTTATTTTGGCTTTGAGAAAGGGGGGGGGGTCCCCAAAATATCTTAAATGATCCTTGGCTACCCTAAGCCGATTTGCCTAGCAAGAAATCAACACAGCGCTGCCGGGGTGACAGTAATACCCCCGCGCCCCACCCTTTCCAGTTATGCTCCATGGTACTCTAGGGGGCTGTAAAAGATAAGGCAACTTTGCAAGGGGCTGTCAAATGAGAAAAATAGTGGGTGCTGTGGTCTTGCAGTTCATAGCTAGCATCAAAGAAGTAGTACCCACTCCGGGGACCGCCCTCTAAATAGCTCAGCGGTCACAAGTGGCATACGCTTAAGTACAAGGTAGGTGTAATGAAAAACCTGAAAGATATTCTAGAAATATTAGCTTTTCTCTTTTTACACTGATTGTGCCACGATAACAGTGCAGTTGGACGGCTGTACCTATATACCTCCAGTGAGTTAAGTTGGGGAGGGGGGCGGCAGGGGGCCCTTGCTGCAACATAGCACACATAGCAAGCCTTACAAATACACAAGCCAACCCAATTGCGTAGAAATCTCCTACATTTTGTTAGATTGACAAAGAAATACAATACATCTGGTACCAGAGCTAAATAAACTTAAATTAAGTCTGCCTCAGTCGATACGATAGCTTATTAGAGCCGTGACTCACTGTGGCTCAAATATCATAAGAAATAATGTAACTTCTTTGCATACGCCCTTCTGATAAAAGCATATCTCCCTTTTGGATATGCCCTAACTCACCTACACATCTTGTCACTGTTTTTCTCTGCTTCAAAAAGCTATGCCCTAAGCTATCATAGGTTTCTCGGCTGACTAGAAAATATTTGAATACATCCCAAACTGTCTTTATTCATCAATGAATCCCTTCTTTTTGTTGTTGTATAATTTATCTTTTGTTCTTATGTACAGACGAATAAGGCTTTGATAAAAAAAATGTTGGCCTATTTATTTTCTGTCTTAGTTTAAAAGGGTGTCCTATCTCTAAATGTCAATATATATCATAATCTAGCACCATGAGGTATTGATTTATTTGCTTCCATTACATCATCACAACTAAAAACTTATATAATCTAAAGTGATTTAGAGAAATTGTGGGTAGATCAGAATTGCCCGAACCCTGCTCTATACCTTTAACAAACGGGAAAGTGTGTATTAGGGTAGATTCACCCAAAGACGGACACACACCTTAAGTCGGACACTTTAAACAGTAAAAATAGTAATATAACCTACACGATTTGCCCTGTCTGTGAGTACCATGACGAACATGAAGTGTCCATCTTGCCCATAAAGTAAAGGATAGACATGTATATCAGTCTTATCTGTGTCTAAACATGCCCTGAAGTAGGCCTGTTTCAGGGTGAGGAGCTGATGTCGAGTGTGGCTCATTATATTGTACCTCAAGTCGGACAGGGTAGGGTCATGCAGAATACTGCTGTTCTATCTACACCCAGACAATATATATGTACATGGACAATAACATACATGTATTTCAAAGTAGTTTTGAACAAAGAAGTGCATAGTTATTACCAGGAAATAATGTTTGAAGACCTTTCAAATATATGATATAGGTACTCCAGAGTCAGACAGCACTGTGCACTGTATCTTTCCCTCTGCCCCAAATATAAAGGAAGCAATGCTAAGATTCTTCCAGTAAATATTATGAAGTGCATAATACTTAAGATGCTGTATCAAATGGCATTGGCTAGAATATATCAATTTACTTTGATTTTGGTATCCGGTCCTGCAGAAATCTATCCGGTCCTGCTCCAGAGTCAGACAGCACTGTGCACTGTATCTTTCCCTCTGCCCCAAATATAAAGGAAGCAATGCTAAGATTCTTCCAGTAAATATTATGAAGTGCATAATACTTAAGATGCTGTATCAAATGGCATTGGCTAGAATATATCAATTTAGTTCAGTATAAAGGAAGAATGTACAGATTTTCTATATCGAGCAGGTTCAATGGTCTTAAACATATATTTCTGGTGCAGATATATTTATTATCTTTAATAGTATCCATAGCCTGAACGAGTTATGTCATAACTGATATACTATTAAGACAAAGCAGTCAATATTGCCAGTCTTTGCCAAAACGTGCCGGACAGTGGCAATGTCCGCCTAAAATGGCTCTGGTCAGGCAGAATGACTATTGTTGCAGGACCAGATGTCCTTCACATTCTGGGCTTTCCAAAACTGAAAGAATTTTTCAAATATTCCAACTAGAACTGAAGTTACAACTTCGAGAGTGCACACTAATATTTTAAGCAAATTAAAGCAATTATTTTGTTATTATTTCTTTTATAAATGTTATTCTATTCTAAATAGTATGCAAAACTTTGATTTTGGTATCCGGTCCTGCAGAAATCTATCCGGTCCTGCTAAATTGGCCAGCTGCAGGACCGACTGTCCTGCATGCTGAAAAAGTTTTCGCAAAGACTGTATTGCTAGTGAAAAATGAATAAAAATCAAGGTGTCCGACATCAGGTGAAATTGGGGTATTGAATTTCCTAACTTTGAAGAGGAATAAATCATTTAATACTTAACTTATTACAAGAATTACTAGTTGGCTATAATGTTTGAATACCCCTCTTTCCATATATACCCTCAGACTAGGTCTGTGAGGAAAACTAACAGAGCTGTAGCTTATCGAAAAGGGGTCACATTTGCACTGCCAACGAGCGTCCGAAAGTGGTGAATCTACCCTAGAGTGAATTAGATGACAATATGTGCCTTCCTGAAATTACCCGAACATTCAATTTTGAATCCCACCTGTTTTCTGTTGCCATCTGCCTATAGGTGTCAAAATATGATGGTATAGTCACTACTGACTACCGTAAAACCTCACGTATAAGCCTAACTCGCGTATAAGCCGTACCCCAACCCTGGGTCGATCCTGGGCCGATCTGATTCACTAGCCGCGGCTTATACACGAGGTTTTACGGTATAGGTTGTATTATCAGTGTTCATCTCCTGTATAAATCGTGGTAAATCGACCAATCAAAGTCCTGCAGATCAGGCCAATATAAATCGAACAGGTCTGTTTTGAATCGGATTTGTGAGAATAGCACCAATCTGAGTACAAAATCGAGAAGTGGAATCCTCAGGTTCACGTCAGAACCCGATGTGTGCAGACATTCTGTGTGGGTTCAGGGATTGGCTGACTAAAGCAAGGGAGACACAGCCTCCATGTCCACCTATCCGACCCATCTCAACTGAACCAGTTGGATCTACACTGATATTCTTTGGCTCCCTATAAGACCAATCTCTCATTGACTATAGCCGAACAAAGTTAGTCATTTTTTGGCTCCCAATACGACCAAGCTAGGTTAGTTAATATTGTAAGGTTGGTCAGTAATTGCCAACTCATCTTAGTCTTTCTATTTTAGGCTAAGTCCTTTTGAGTACGGTATTATTCATATGTTGTTTTGCCTCAGCATTCTTGAATAGAACTTGGTCATGCTTGACCAATGTCCCTATGACACTGCAGACTAACGGCCACGGCCTTTAGATTATCTGTGTAGTCGGTCAATATACAGCAGCATACTAATTGGTACAATCTGACCTGGTGTAATTATGAAAATCGCATGTATACTTTCTAAAAGTCACATATAACGCTGTATACTGATTGGTTTGAGAACTCCCAACTACCTCCCGACTTCACCATGTTGGTTTCAGACGTTGTCAGAAAACCCCTTACTGTACAGCTGATCCGCTCCAACTGAGTCGGGAATCAGTATACTCCCCAACTCTTTTGTTTCTCTCTTTACTTCTTATCCTATGCACAGGTGTGGATCTCATGATATTAAACATGGAAACAGCATTCAACTGGGTGTGGCATACTTTCAGTATAGATAAAAGACATTTCCAATCGAATTCAATTCAATGCATACATACGTCACAAAGGATGAATCGGGGAGCATCTGGAATTGTATTCAAATGCTGAATGGTAGATTCACCTCATGTCTGCCAGATACCTAATCATATCTACCCAAACATGCAGAACGCCTCAAAGAGATTCCCCATACTAGATTTAGGGGGCGGGGTAGGAACGATTGTCATTCATCTGTGGCCATTATTATTATTATTATATGGGAGATGAATTTTTAATTTTGGGAACCCATTTTTTATTTGGGCCAATTTTACAGTGTTCCAAACTTTGGAAGTCTAAGGTGTCTCACTCAAGGTATGCGGTCCCGGGTATTTGGTCGACCCTACCTAAATCTACACTACTTGGACTTTTATATTAACAACATGTACACCAGCCGATGGGGTTTCATGTTGACAGGATTGTATCGATGTACAGGTACACTATGCATGCATTCCTTATTCCAGTTGACTCTTACAAAAAGGTAGATCGATAGGAAATTAGGAAGAAACAGCAAATGCAGCATGAGAATAATAGGATATACTATGGAGTTCACTGTGGATACAAAACAGAGTTTTTTTGTACATGTTTGTAGTCATGGGAGGGGGACATACTATGGAATAGGCTGTATGTACAATAGATATCAGAGGCTTTGCAATGTTTGTATAGCATGGATCAATGTGTTAGGTGTATTGTCACCAGAGAGTCAGGCATAACACGCAGGATATGGCATGTTTTAGAAGTGTCTCATGTCCCTTCTCTCTGTTCACATAATGGCAGGGCGGCATAACGTTACATTAACAGCTTGGGAGGGTTAATACAGGAAACATGCATTGGCACTGGCATTTCTAGCCATGCAATATGAGCACAAACTGACTGTAACAACGGCCCTGCTAGTACCATACACCTTCCAACAGCCCCCTGTCTCAGAACTTGGCTGTCAGTGCCAGCCCCCAACACACACACATACTGTTCTTATATATTTTGTAGGTTTATTTCATGTTGAAGACGCCCCCCCCCCCATTAGCTTTACCAAGTATTTCACCTCCCGTTAAATAACCCTCTCCCGTATTCCACGGCTTTTTAAATAATTAAAATTGATGATTTAATCACTATAAAACAGCTTTTCCAGGTCAATTGAGAAAAGATATTGTTGATATTCACATGAATAAAAACAAAGGATTACTTGTATTGTTCCCCACTTACGGTTATTTCATACGGCTTCGTGAACTCTATGAGTGAATCTTTGTCTAAATATACAGCTCTTAAGGCCCGTTTTTCAAGTGGATACCGAGAAAGGGGTTTAATACTTACTCTCGGTATCCACCCCAAAATAAGCAGTTGACATCAAACAGGGAGCAGTATACGGGACATTTAATATAGGCTCAAAGCAGAAAATGTTAAAGGCACAAAGGCACGGATGGTAGCACGAAGTCTGAAGGTCAATGAAGCGTACGATGAATGGGAGAGAGGGAGAATTACTGCTGCAAGAAAACGCCTATATTATCTCTTATACCACAGCGGGCACAGAGAACAAAGCATTTCACACCTCTTGTATACTGCATACATCTAGTGGTATAAGGTAGTTACAGCCCTTGCACCAAGCCTATAAGGCTCCCTTCACTGTATTTCGCGTACAGTATGGTATTCGTCCTATAACTACTACTTACTTGATTCACAAAATATTAAGGATTTGCGGACATGCTCCTCAAAACTTTGGACAGCATAGTGGTTTTATGCACCACACCCTTTAATAGACATGGTGCATTCATGAATGCAGTACTGACTAAGCTTACACTGGCTCTACATTCATGCATCATCCCGACAATTGCTAAATGTGAAACGATCACGCCATAGGCAAACTATCAAAATCGTACAGTTCAAATCGTCCAGAGCTTTAGTCCAGAGCTTTGCTTTCGTTCAGAGCTTTTGTCCAGAGCTCTCGTCCAGAGCATTCGTCCAGAAATGGCCATTTATGTTTATGGTACACATACATAGAGTAATCGGCTGACTAAAACAGAGAGAGAGAGAGAGAGAGAGAGAGAGAGAGAGAGAGAGAGAGAGAGAGAGAGAGAGAGAGAGAGAGAGAGAGAGGGGGAGAGAGAGAGAGGGAGAGAGAAAGGGAAGGAGGGAGAGAGGGAGAGATGGAGGGAGAGATGGAGAAGGAGAGAGAATGCAATGCACCTGGACACATGTACCACAACATGACGGACTCCGTATATGCCTCTTAATTCCTGAGGTTGTACAGTGTAGAATGCGGCCCAGAGAGAGAGAGAGAGGGAGAGAGAGATAGAGAGAGAGAGAGAGAGCGAGAGAGAGAGAGAGAGAGAGAGAGAGAGAGAGAGGGAGAGAGAGAGAGGGAGAGAGAGAGAGAGAGAGAGAGAGAGAGAGGGAGGGAGGGAGGGAGGGAGAAGGAGAGGAAGTCAGAGGTGGCTTTGTTCTCTGTGCCCTGTGAGGTGTTGTTCCCCGACCTATACAAAATGAAACATTTGAAGAAACACTTTAACTTAAGGAAGAAATATATGTCCGTATGCATTTTCTACATCAGTGTCCGCCATGTTGTCATACATGTGTCCGCCATGTTGTCATACATGTGTCCGCCATGTTGTCATACATGGGTCCGCCATGTTGTCATACATGGGTCCGCCATGTTGACATACATGTGTCCGCCATGTTGACATACATGTGTCCGCCATGTTGTCATACATTTGTCCGCCATGTTGTCATACATTTGTCCGCCATGTTGTCATACATGTGTCCGCCATGTTGTCATACATGTGTCCATGATGATGTCATGTATGTTTCAGTGACCCCCCAACACCCCCCTCCCATCCCCCAAACACACACACACACACACACTATACAGGCCCAGAAAGGCGCGAACGTCTGAGTGTGCACTTCACCTGGAAAATTCAGCTATACACTGCAAAAAAGGTGCTTAGGTTTTAAACATGTTTAGGTCTAAACATGTTTAAAGTCTAAACATATTACTGGGTTTGTGTCTTTGAATCCTTCTGTTTAGGAATTAAACACTTTTATTCTAAACACCTAAACATTTATATTGAATATGTTTAGATGTTTTGTATTTAAACAGTATGAAAAATTGGTATTTAGGATGTAAACATGTACTGTTTAGATCATAGTATATATCAAACACATACCAGATGGCAGCTCTGTGGTTGACTGTAGTTTCTACAATCACTCAAATGTTATTGTGGCTCTAAAGGTGCTTATTAACTTATATCTGAGTTAATTAACTTAAATTGCATGGGATACAAAAGGATAATAATACATATTGCATGATTCAAGGGTTGAATGCTATATCACTATGATAACGATGCAATAAAGATACATCTGCTACATAGACACCTCTTTTAAGAACTCTAAGAATGGATAAAGCAGAACCTTCCCTGAAGGTCTGTTGTATTGACTCAAGGTTGTGTCTATGCTAAAATAGAGGCCTATGTGAAATAGTGATGCACATATTGCCCTAAGGGGGAGGGGGCTGCTAGAAGTCTCTTCAAGACGCTATATGGAAATAAAATTATTTATTTATTTAAATATAAATAGGCCTATCTAAACATAATAATAATCTACATTTCTCCACAGGTTTGGAAAATCCTGCCTTTCATACCTTGAAGGGAGAAAATAGGGTGAGGGGGTTTCTTCCCTTGATTTTCGGTTGTTATACATTAATTTTCGGTACAATTAGAAAATCCAATTTGCTGATATCTTACCATAATTTGCTGAAAATGATTAACTTATCTATAGGTACACAATATAGTTAGCCAGTTGTATGTGAATGGGCTTGTATAACATTCTTGTATTTCTCGAGATATAATGATTTAAATGTCAAAACATAGCTTAAATAAGGTACATTTATATGTGGACTCCCCCTCCCCCCTCCCCCTCCCTTACCACCACACCTGGATAAGATACTGCACTGGGAGATTCCCCCTTGGAGGGGGGGACCGGCGGCGGCCCTTATCTCTACCGGCGGCCCTTATCTCTACAGAGATAAGGGCAGGAGACCGACCTGAGGGCTGCACTAAGTAAGGGGAGATTTCCCCTTGGTGGAAGAAACCCCACTGTAGGCTAATATACCTATAATGGAAAATGTCCCGGATTGTCCAGGCCTGTCCAGGCACACCACTTTTATCCTTAAACACCTGACAGATAAACACAATAATATGCTAAATTCTTGAATTCTAAACACTTCATTGTCCTAAACGCATTGCTGTAAACACATAAATGTCTAAGCACTGAGCTAAACATATTATAGGTCTAAACATGTTTAGAAACATAATATGTGGACAAAAACGGGGCAGGAATGTGTTTAGGATTGTGTTTAGGATCTAAACACCTTTTTTTGCAGTGTATGTAAGGGCTGCATGATTCGTTCACTGCTTACTGAGGCTATATTAAGCAGAATGACTGGTACAAACTTGAGAAATGGGCTCCAGGGCTGCACGATTAATGCCGACCAAGGTCGTGACACATTACAGCAGTTTGTGGCTGTTGAAGTGTAAAATATGAATAGCCTTGTTTTCAAATTATCCGTAATTTGAAGCATTTATGCAGTACATTGTGACTTAATCGCCCACAATAATTAGTTGGGTGTGGTACTATTGATGATTAACCAAGTCGGTATTTTTTGAGTTTGTGGGGGCGTGTGGTTAACCAGATAGGTTTAACACCATACATAATTATTACATTCTGTAGAAACATATAATTAAATACAAAACACCTGCATTGGAGAAATACAAGTCATATCAATTGTTTCTTTTACAACAGTTGTTAAACAGGCAAAGCCATATCGATCAGCATGGAATAAGCAGAAAGACTTAGCAACGATAATAATTATCACGTAGAGCAAACAGCTCAGAATATATCAAATACAAATAACCGTATAGCATGATCAGATGCTAGGTAGATGTCCTATGGAGTATGGGGTGATAGTTTCAGGAGGTAGTCCGGGTATGTCCTTGGAGGTCGATGCCCTCGGAGGTAGATGTCCTCGGAGATAGTTCTATGTCTATGGCGGTACAGGCCATGTGCCAAGCACCAACTACCAGAGGATGTGAGCAGCTACGGAGAGAGGCTCCTTATTCTGATGTATCATCCTTTCGTGATGACTCATGCACATATTGGAACACTATTTTAAGAAAATGTGATTAGCTTGAATAGGGATTGCTCTTATACTAGTTTAATATCCCACAACCACTATTATTTAAGTAACTCATAAAATTAACCAAAACTAGTGCTGCAGAGGCCTATGTCAATCTGTCTGATAAGTCAGGTAATGGCATATTAAAAGAAACAGTCACCATCCTGATGTAGATACTCAGATCAAAGACCTCCTCAAGACCCCCACATAACGCAAAGAGGAAAAAGAGAAACATAGTTAACTATAGCCTGAGTGAGCATTAACGGCATTAGCTGGGACTCTCATAGCCAGTGTATATCTACATCTGAGTAGCAGAAATAAAATCTTATGCACACCTACAAAAAGATGAAGAGCGGGACTATCCATGTCGGGTCTACCTCTCTGTCGTTTTCCCAGTATCGCTAATGCTAGACTAACGTGGGCAGCCTCCCTCCTACTTAAAATTCCACCCAATGTCTTCCATTATACTATTTGAAAGAATAGCAATCAAAGAAATCAAATGGAATCAGGTCTTAATAAGACTATAAGCTAGGAGCTAGTAAGAAGTGTGGCACATTTAAAAGTCACTTATGACCCAGAGGTTTGTAGTGAAGGTCACTCCGTCTAAAGGGCTGCCCTGTAGGATACCTTCAAAGTGGTCTCATGCTCTTCAAACAGGGGCCACTCCTGTCTGACTGTTGGACACAAGGCTATCACATCAAAGGTCAATCAGACTGCGCCGCCCCTGCTTGGAGAGTGAGTATAGATAGGATGAAGGAAAGACAAAAAGTGTAAATACCAAAAGGACCTGCTTTGAAGTTTCCTTGTAGCTGGGATTGGTTGAGGGACCACACAACTACCTGGCGTGGCTACTGTCTGGGACACTTTACGGGCAATACACTATAATTATTGTTATTGGTGGAATGATTTTATTGACAAAAAATTCATGAATAAGCCAAGTCTGTCAATGGTTGCCAAGTACTGTGGACAGACGACCAAAGTGATTTGATCATACCATATAACAACCCAAGGATAACCATTGTTGTAAAAAAGAAGTACTTTACAGCCCTCTGCACAGAAAACACAATACGTTAAATAATAGCAAGCAGGCAGCACATGTGATCACCCTTACAATCCATGTTAATCACATTTTCATTTTGTCATCACTGTATCATTGTAACATCAATACACCAATTATACCGCAGATTATTAGGCAACATAATTATTCTGCTTCGATATCAAAATGTAGTAAAACTATGATCAACTAGCTTATATATGTATGGCGATGGCATACATGAAACTAACGAAACTAAATTAATTCTTCTTGCAGTTAACAGTATAAATTACGCCATTTCCATGATTTATGAATTAAAAAAAAGACGTGCTTTAGCCAATCATCATTATTCAGTACCCCACAGCCCATGCACAGTCGTAGTCTTTGACCAACTTTATCTTCTAACTATATCTTCTCGCATCGACCCTTGAGTAATACTGACCACCAGTGGAATTACCTCTTTTTTTATAACTCGCCCAGTAAATGATGTGATTTCCGTTAAATCCATAAAACCTTGGGTATAAGCTGCAGCATGTGGGTAGTTCTAACACAGCATTAACCCTCTCACCGCCATCTAATTCACTGAGCTGAATAACAAAAATATCACTCAAATTTAATGAAAATATGTTCTTACAAGTCCTGGTCAAAGGACACCATGTTTGGTATTATATTATCCTGTGCAAGGAGTAGCTATGGCAACACCTCATTTCAACTTTTGATATTTATAATTCTTTCATGGTTTTGGCAAAACTACAGAGAAATCTGGCGGTGGGAGGATTAATCTAATAAGAAACATACACATAGGTGGGCGGCGTATACGAGTTTTAATTCATAAGTACGCTGCATTAATACTTTTTAGACCCCTCTATCCAGCTTTTAGGATTGTCAAAGTTCAGGTGCGGCTTCTACGGGAGGTTTTATGGTAGCCGTGCCCTGCCCCGCGGCCTCTCTGGGTACTATATCGAATCTCTGTCCCCCTCACTGGCCGCCCGCTGCTTTATGCCCCATGGACATATTTCTTGAATGAGACCCTAATTCCAAACTTTTTTTATAAGATTGATATTCGGTGATGGTGATTAGCAGACTATTCACCAGATGGACGTATGGTCCAAAAGATAAAGTGATCCTCTTTCAAATTCTTCCCTTTTCTTAATAATTCGCTTTCGTTCAGCAGTAGCGGAAAACTATTTTACTTCAGAATTTCCTTTTCAAGGACGCGGGTGGCCCATAGGTAATTCTGCAAGATTTTCCGGACAAGTGGAATATGGTAAATATTCGTTTTTTACACATAATTTAATAATTCAAAGAATGCTCATTATTAGTGTATACTGGTGGGTAAGGAAGTGCTTACCACTGGCCAAATAATCCAGGTGTATAGCTTTTCTTTATCAGACGGTCCACTGACATTTATTATGACATTCAAAAAGTGTACGTGTTAATGGGACTCGGCTAATAACCAGTCTCATGCAAAAACTAACCTAGTTGATAGGATACCTGTTTCAAGAAGGACGGAGCGTACGTTAAACTGCGTTCTTACTGACACAATTAAATCATCGGGGTTTCCCATTTGTCATATTTAGTCTATTCTATAACCTAATAAGTACGATAATATTATATATGTATGTGTTTACTGCGTAGTATATTAGAGTCCCAGTTTTAGAAAATAACTTTAAAATAAGGCAATTTATAAAAAGAACCACAGCTTGCGGTAGGGTGTAGGAAAATAAGTGAAAATACTGAGAAAAAACCGAACTACTCAATACCTTGATGCTAAGATAGTGCTATAATTACCAACACTAGGGAAGATGAGTGCACATCAATAATCTAAATGTCGCAGCTTCAAGGTAAGGCAATGACCGAGAGGGAAGGACGTAGTTATTGAGATGCCTGAATATGATAATATTTCACGTTAAATTTTACTACTTGATCTATGCTCGTACGACCATACACTCTAAACTACCATAAGAGGATAAACAGCATTTCTGAAATTAAAATAACTCATTACATGTATTGAAAATAGATAGCTGCTGTGAAGTCTATGGTGTTTTCGTCTGAGGAGCACCATTGGTTTCCACGTAATGCCATGGTGTGGTCAAATGATGTGAAAAAAGTACAAGTCCACAGACCACATAAAGACGTCACTAGAGGAAAGTGAACAACTCAAAACAAGCCTTCAGAACAAGAAAGTTCCCACCAATCCAGTCAATCGACCCTTTTTATTGTCTCTTCATCCTACTTCTCATGGTGAGCGATCAATAATAATTCCCCTTAGTCATGGCTTCTTTGAATACTTTCTTTCATTGTCATCTATGCCTCACGAGTCAGAAGCCATAAATGGGTAAATATTCACCAACAAAGAAGCTGTAACACATCTTAATGGTATTGATCCTCCTGCACATTATTCCGAGAGGAGGCAATATCTATATCTATTTTTATCAAATATGTAATAAGTTGTATTTCGGGAAACCCAAGCCTAGCTTCAAAAAGAAGGCCACCCCTATAATTCTTTCCCGATGTTTGGGAATTTCTAAAATTCCATCTTTAGACCATGTTGCCTGAAGCATACCCGTTTTTGGCCTAAGATTAAATAGAATTACTAAGAGAAAGAATAAAATGTCTCACGAGACTAGATTTCCATGTTCTTCCATGGAAATCGCAAATTTCCAGACCTTGAAGAAGGTCACCATTACCAAGAATGCATCTAGTTGGAATCAGCTTGAATAGCACCCTCAACACTCTTGGTCTCCAGAAGAATTAATACGAGACATCCATAACGAGACTAATGCCATCGCCCCCATCCGCAATTCATTGATATCCTTTGGCTCCCTATACGACCAACGTCTCAGTCACTATAGTGCCTAACCAAGCTAGTCATTTGTTGGCTGCCTATATGATCAACCTAGGTTAGTTCATATTGTCAGGTTGGTCAGTACTGACCAACTCATCCTAGTTTTCTCTATTTCAATGGGTTTTAGGCTAAGTCCTTTTGAGTACGGCATTAGTCATATGTTGTCTTTCCTCAGTCATTTTTGAATAGCACTTGGTCATGCCTGACCAATGTCCGTGTGACTAGCTGGGATAGCCACTTCAGACTAAGGGCCGGGGCATTTAGATTTTCTGTGTAGAAATAATGTGTAGCTTGTCGATGTATGGACTGTGTCTCAAAAGGAATGCAAGCTTATATATTATCACGGATTAATGTATTTTGTATGAAAGTGGTGTAATAGCATGTGTTTCAAGAGGATCATTCCTAACTTGCTAGGCTACTTACGAGTAGAAAAATATCCCAAGAACTGAAAAACTAACCTTGCAGGAAGATGGTCACTACTGGTGACTTAGGTTGATCATGCCTAGTTCACTACCAAAGAAGATCATTATGATGACCTAAGGTGATCATTTTGAGGATACTAAGATCCGAAAGTAAAATTACAATCAATCCTGTAAGGGTTGCGTTTTTAATTACCCCGTGAGTGGCACGCTGTTTTTTTTCTCGCAGGAGTGGCTTGTCTATATATCAGATTTATTCTGATTTATTTAGTAGCAAGCTGAACGAATCATAGTTCAGCTGCGGGCATACTACTCAACACATCAAACTGTTAATTACACCAGAGCTAGACAGCATCTTAAGGTCGCCTTACCCCATATCAGTATGACTACACGACTAGCACACAGCTCAGTCCAGTAAGATACAGACAAGCACAACTCATACCGTATAAGATTAAATCAGTAGACTCAAAGATCATCTATGTCCAAGATATCTATGTTGCTCTACCCAGTACTGCCGCGCAGGTACGATACATCAATATAAATCTCCATTATAAAATTCTTCTTCAATAGTAAACTTCTTCAAACAGTAAGGATCATTCACAGAAGACTATCGACTCTTTTTTTTCATTTTCGAACTTTCAGGGTTGCGGCTGTCATACATACCTGTCTATTCTGTTCCATGCAAGGTGGCCCCTATATTCTGGGCTTAGTCTGTGTAGTCCCAGGTAACATAAGTACATTGGGCCATGATTGGGCCAATATACAACTAAAAATTGGGCCAATAATGGCATTTTGATATTGGCCCGGCGTTGGTTTGACTGCTGGCCCAGTAATGGCCCATGCTCGGAGAAAGGGATATTGATTTCATGTTGGCCAAATGTTGGGGCAACATCACAATGTTTTTACATTATTCCAAGGTTAGAAATTAAACATCGGACCAACCTTGTAATACATATGTCGCCCCAACATATAATTTTCAATATAGGACCACTGCAACAATAACTAATATTGAACAATACTATTTTTATGTGTATAATTGAATGTGCAAGCATACTTAAGACATGACTGTCAAGTATCATCAGTTTAGAAAAAGCCTTTTCTGTCTTTTTAATCCATCTTGATCTCTATCCCAAAATGGTTAGAAATAATACAAACTGTATTACTATCATTTAGGACTTATCTAAAGTTACTTTTGACAAATTCCCATGGGTGTCATGCAGTAAACGGCACTTATGGATATCAAATTTCATCCATGAACTTCCTCTGACATTTAAACATGTAGAGCACACTGGGGATCATGTTTGTAACCCAATATGATGGCAAAGTAGGGCCCTCCTGTAAGAAATTCTTTAGGCAACATTGAATCCCCCTGGTGTAGAATACAGCCAATATTGGACAAGTGTAGTTAGAATTGATGTTGGTCCAACATCAGAAATAGTATGATGGCCCTGAAATATCCCAACACTGGGCCAACACTGGGTCAATATCAGCAATATCAAGCATGGACCAGCTCTGGGCCAGCGCTCAACCCAGCAATGGCCCATTATCAAAATTGCCAAGGGTGTTAGGCTAGATAGTCTCAAAACTGCGAGATAGTCTCAAAACACTATAGTTAAGGGTGGGCCGTCATTGTAATTTGTATGTTGAACCAATGTATGCATTAACGATTGCAATGGAGTCGGTCATTGCTGACATTGGCCCAATATACGCTTGCTACCTGAGGTTCACATTTTGGGCACTGTACTTTCAATATGATCTTATCATTACTTCTGAGGGTGTTCCGGTACAACCACATCATCTACGTTCATGGTTAATTTATACATACGACATAATGGATATTCTGTGCGTCTTCTAGCATCTTACAAGAGCACCTCCTATGTAGATCTACTCTACTTATGGGGTCTCAGATGTGTAAACAGACAGGCAGGCGGCAGTAATTCGGTATGGTTGGGCACTTCCTTCACCAATGTACATGGGCCACCACCCAAGACTGTCACCATACTCAAATACCGGTAAGACCATTGTCTTGAAGAGTGGTACAGCTAAAGCATCATCTATATAATTTACAGAGATTCCATAGATTATACAATTTTTGGTAACCAGTGGAGATCACCTTGTTGAGAGTGAGAGTCGTTGTTGCCAAAATCATCACTGACTGAGTGCTCACAGGGCGATAGTCTTTGGTGACAGTGACTCTCACATTTCTCTCTGTGTGAGGAGGTCATCATTTTGTTATGCGTCTCTCAACATCAGTTATTTTTTACAGTGCAGTATGAATGGGGTTGCTTCTCTAAGATGCGCCTTTTATAAGCCTTAGGTAAAGCTTTGCTTATATATACTTAGGGTTCTGATAGAACACACACTGCACTGTGTATTGTCACGTGGCCATGTAGCAGAAAGGAACACCTGCTAGAACGGTGTCATAATCCACAAACTGCCGTGTGGCACACACAAGGCCTCGTCACTGAGTCACACTCCTTCATGAGACGTCATCCACAGTCAAATTTAACCCTTTAAGTATGTATGTCACTAAAAGATGATATTTGTCGTCTTGATGCACCAATGCACCCCAGCGGGTAACTCACCGGTGCTACACTGGTGCATCATGCCGACCTTTCGGGAGTGTCTTGTCCCGGTAGGGTCGGCATAATGCTTGCATGCAGCACTGGCGAGTTACTCGCCAGGGCTGCATTCATGTATCATGATAACCAAGGCATGAAGTATTAATGCGCTATGTCGTCCTTAAAGGTATAATAAGGTGCAGGAGCCGCTGCCTTTGAATGAGCAGCTCGGAGCAGGTCCTGTGGGCGGTAAGCCGAGCTGAGTCTCAGACTCCCAGTCTCCTGCTAGAGGGACTAATGGATATAACTCTGTAAGGGCTGCATAGTGCTTTAATGCCCTTTGTCGGCATGGCGTATGAATGCAGCCCTGGGGAGTAACTCACCAGGGTTACATCCATACACCATGCCGATGATCCTGACTGTACCCACCTCGTAGAGTCGGCATGATGCTTGAATGCAGCACGACCAGGCTACCGGCCAGGGCTGCATTCATGCATAATGATGCTAAAGGGTATGATGAATTAAAGCAGTATGGGGTCCTTAAAGACATAAAGGTGATATCCCCACGTCATACTTGGATTTGTGACGTCATATGTTTGCTCGCTAGCTGACAGTGACATCCATATTACTGTTACCAGTATGTACACATGTCCCAGGTAGAAATATATTATAGTAAAAGTATAGTATTTACCGTAGTATACTATAGTAAATTTACTATAGTGTTTTCGTCCACTATAGTATCTACTATAGTATACCATAGTATATTTACTAGAGTAAACTATAGTATTTACTGTGGTATACTACAATATTCTATAATCTACTATAGTATTTACTATTGTATACCATAGTAAATTTACTATAGTGTTTTCGTCTACTATAGCATATAATAAAGTATACCATAGTATATTTACTAGAGTAAGCTATGGTATTACTGTGGTATACTACATTATACCATAGTTTACTGTAATATTTACTACAGTGTACTATAGTAAATTTACTATAGTGTTTTCGTCTACTATAGTACCTACTATTGTATACTATAGTACAGTAAACTACAGTTTTCACTGCGGTTTACTATGGTACACTACAGTATACCATAATATTTACTAAAGTATACTACATGTACATTTGACCATAGAGTTACCAGGGACCAGATTTTATTTATCTTTTTTATCATCATTTCATCGTTTTGTTTTCACTCTGTGGTGCCTGATGTGAAGACTGGGGTTGATGTGATGAATTGGTGACTAGCTGATAGGCCTCCTGGCGGCTCCCCCGGCCTTCCTGGCGGCTCCCCCGGCCTCCCTGGCGGCTCCCCCGGCCTCCCTGGCGGCTCCCCCGGCCTCCCTGGCGGCTCCCCCGGCCTCCCTGGCGGCTCCCCCGGCCTCCCTGGCGGCTCCCCCGGCCTCCTAGAGGCTCCCCCGGCCTCCTAGAGGCTCCCCCGGCCTCCTAGAGGCTCCTCCTGGCAGTAGGGAGTAAATCCACCTAGAGGGCATGGAAAACAGGTAAACTTGGAAAAAATAAAAGTTTAAAAAGTTTAAATCGAAACAAGTAATACATGTATGGATGTGAAAATACCCATACATTCCATTACTGACATTTATTTTCACCAATTATGAGTTTGATACAGTGGCAGTGTATAGCAGGACTTGTAAATTCTCATATGATATACTTTAATTCTATAATAATTACCAACCAGACATAACCTATGGTGAATAATAAACTGTTTTAAAATATATATTTGTGAAAATGATGAATTATAAAGTGTAATATCAAAGGTACCTACCTAATGGTGCATGTAGAACATGTAGATGTAGATGTATAGTAGTGTAGCATGTCCAGTCTCCCCTGTTACCTACAACCAAATGTGGGCTGTGCCACATCTAGGTCAAGCAGTGTTTTAGTAATAAGGGTCAACCTCACACCTAGCTGGCTTTATAACAATGGCTTACCTGTGGGTGCAGGTGAATGGGGGGGGGGGGTGGTAGGTCGGGGGGGGGGGGAGGTGTGAAGATTAGGTGGTGTAGCTGTGGTGGTGGAGGGGGGGGGCTACCATAATTATTTTCTTCATTATTAGGAATTAGTGGTTAACAATATTATATTCAAATTCTATACCTTATAAGCATTATGGAGGTACATTTCTTTTCTCACTGTGATGATTAGAAGCAATTATGCTAATTGATTAGCAAGCACTATAGTATACTAGAGTGACAAGGTGTGCGGGAAATACTGTAATAAACTATAGTAAATGTCAGGGATTTCTCCTCTTTAATTTGATACCAAACATTCCCATAGATAATATATCATAGTGCACAGTTTATATTATACGATCTGTACTACTTTAAAACTTTACATTTTGAATATCAGTGCCTTCACTGCCTAGGTAAAATTTTAATACAGTTTACAATAGTGTCAGGGCGTGCGTGAAATACTATATTAAACTATTGTGAAATTTACTATAGTCTACTTTAGTGATAACTATAGTCCACTATAGTGATATGGTGTGCATGAAGTACTGTGGTAAACTATAGTGAAATGTACTGAAATATTATAGTTTACTATACAGTCAAGATGTGTAGGAAATACTATAGTAAACTATTGTTGAATTTACTATAGTTTACTATAGTGATATGGTGTGCGGGAAATACTATAGTAAACTACAGTAAAATATACCACAGTTTACAATAGTGCCAACAGGGAATATTATAGAGTAAACTATAGTACAATGTATATTAGATATACTTCAGTTAACTATAGTTCAGGTGTGCGATAAAAACTATATTAAACTATGGTAACATAATAATATAGTTTACTAGCGTCAAGGTGGTCAGGATATACTATATTAAACTAGTGTGAAATTTACTATAGTTTACTATAGTGATATGGTGTGCACGAAATACTGTAGTAAACCATAAATAACTATAGTTAACTACAGTAAACTATAGTAAAAAATACTATAGTTTACTATAGTGTCAAGGTGTGCCGAAAGAACTATAGTCTACTATAGTAAACAACAGTAAACTATAGTAAACTATGCTATAGTTTACTATAATGTGAAGGTGTGCCGAAAATACTACAGTATAATATAGTTCACCATAGTGAACTATAGTAACAAATAATATAGTAAACCACATTCTGAGGGTGTTTCAGGAAATTTTATAGTATGCTATAGTATATTAGAGTAAACTACAGTACAGGATAACCCTTTGTACTATAGTAAAGTATAGTATACCATAGTATACTGTAGTTCAATGTAGTATACTATCGTAGACTATAGTATTTACTCTAGTATTTTTCTAGCTGGGGCACCTTAGGGAATGGTCACTATTTAACAACGGGTGGGAGGGCCGTTGTATGGGGGAGAGGGATCTGAATCCCTTTTTGGGGACCTTACTGCAGGGTTTTATCGGGGTCAGCCCCTTGTAGCTATAGCAACGAACAGTTGCATATACTAAAAAAGGGTTATACTTTTGGGGTCTACATTTGTATGGTTTCCCCCTTGAGAGGTCCAATATTCTTATCATCGTCTCTCAATTCCACCAACCTCCCATAATGTTAAAAAGTGACCACTCCCTCAGGATATACTGTCCTGTTGTGGACTGGCTTACCATAGAGATACGATTTACACAAGGTTTTTTGTTTTCTGTTTATAGATGCAGAATACTAAAACCATTGATATTTTCTCACACACAATCATTATTCCCACTCAAGTGAATCTTAGGTTGTGTCAATGATTATGACCGTTGTGAAACTAGTTCAAAGTAGAGTCCTATTTGCACAATCCCCTTAAATCGACTATGAAATCATCGTATTATTCTTGAATAATGCATAACTGCCTCCAGGATACGAACAATCACAAAACCATCTCCCATATGATAGCTCCAATGCAAATAACCCATCAGGAGGACATAAATGCCACAATGAGACAAACCATGTTGCACCACTTTCATGACACACACTTTACACTTTTGAGGAAAGCATTGCCATTCTACAACTCAAATACAGGTGGGGAAGAATTTGTTGTACAGGGGCTTAGTAACTATAACGCATATCAAATCCATGCTGTTTGCTATCCCAGTTTCATTTATTCACTTATTAATGTCTGTTGTTTATGGGTGAGCCGACAACTTGAAATACATGTAGTACTAGACAACTTCAAGTTTCAAGTCCCTTTAGATATAGTAATGCACTACACCCCTCCGCTTGATAGACCACCCACCACCCAGAGTTTGCTGTCAATCAAAGAGTTATTTCTTATGTAATGACAAATTTGTTTAGCAATAACAGTTTGGGAATATTTATTGAATGCCATTTCTATTCTTAGACCTGGCAGACACTATGTTTAGGGGACTGGGGCACGGGCCTGAGGTCGGAGAGCTATGCCGGGAAGTAAATAACAGGGGTTGATGAGGGTAAGTCTTGATACATTGTATATGAATGATTAATTTGAGATTACCGCCTTAATCCCCTCAGCTTGAGGCGTATATTCGGATATTAGTGGTGCCTGGGTCGATAGGATCAAGACATTGTGCATGTGATAATAGGCAGCCACATTTGGTATCCTCCACACACAGAACACCTTTATGCTCCTGCCCTTAGTCAGTAGTGGCTATCTTAGGTTAGTCATTGGAAAATTGGCATGACCAAGTGCTGTTCAAAAATGTCTGAGGCAAACCAACATATGTGACATGTACTGGGATAAAGGACCTTAATGGACCTTGCACTAAGGTCCGTTTTCGCAGTTCGTGTCACATATGACTAATGCATTTCTCAAAAGGACTCAGCCTAATACTAGTTGGAATAGAGGACACTATAAGGTGAGTTTGTCAGTACAGATCGACCTGCCAGTATAGTTGAGTCGTGTAGAGTCATGGAGTCACTGCTGATTGACTCCCATAGGAGGAGAGTCAACTCTTGACTCTCAGACGTGTACTTTCCATGTAACACTAATTCTGGGTTCTTCTACTAGAGGGCCTCATGATATCATTTCCAGAGATTTCCTTAGTACAATGACTTTCATAGTCGTTTTAAATCAACCCTATTTGTCTGATTAAGTCAGACCTGAGTAATCCTCATACCAATATTTGGAATGTTTGATGACTAAAGAAATATTTGCTTGAATATGTGAAATAGACCAAAATAAGGTTCTGTTGAAGAATAGACACCATTTCTGTAGGTAAACGTTTGTGCCAAAGCATTGCCACTGTTTCCTCTATGTATGGACCGTAGCTTTGATGAGTGATATCAAATAAATAACTTTAGATAGGTGATCTCAGCATCTCTCAATCTGGTGGATTCCTGCCATTTAGATTGATGTAAATGATGAAGCTAATGAGAAAGGAGCTGTCGTAATCTTGCATGCGGGACCCAAGCCATGTAGCAGACATAATTTGTTGTTTGAATGGAGCCAAACCTGTTTGACTCTGTCTCATAGAGAGTCACATGAGTTTGACTCTGGTCAGAAGAGAGTCAGACCTGTCTGACCCTGTTTCTGAGTGGAGTCTGGTTAGTTTGATTCTCTTTGTAAAGGGAGGCAAATCCATTTGACTCCATCATTTTATAGAGTCATTTAGAGAGTCATCATAGAGTCATCTGAGTGATATCCCTGTCACTCCCAAGTGGGAATCACTGTGACTCTATCACTTCTCTCTGTGCAGTACTGACTAAGTTCTGGAGTATAACGATTATCAGTGCAGTGTTATCAGGGTATGTTAATAGAGCCTGTAATTATGTGGCCTCTGCCTCAAGCCCCTTCTGAATGTTGACAGATTTCAAAGTTGTATAATGAAGTGTATTCACAAGTCTATATTTCATGTACAGAAACAAGGGTACAATGCTTGAGTACTAGAATTACCATTCCCAATACCACTGGGGCTTGTTTCCTAATGTCCGGTTTTCTGTTTTTAAACCACCTATCAGAATATGGGATTAAAGACCCTTTACCTGCAGATATTACTATTTAAAGATTTGCCATTTTTATGGGGCTTTGTGACTATGACAGGAGAGATAACTTTAAATACATGTGGCAACATGAGGAATGGAGTGAATAAAAACAGTTAATTGTAAAACATCTCTCAATTTCTATGTGCGGGTAGCTATACTGGTTTCAGCCCTGTTCTGTGATGGGTATTTCCCCACACGCCTATTAATATTCAGTAACGACATGTAATATATTTCCTATATATACGTAGTGAGAAAACCTTTAAAGGAAATAGAGTACAGTGAAGAGGAATACACTGAACTTTTTATGAGGACTGTGCAGTGCTCATATAGAAAAGATTATATTCAGTTCCATTTCCCTTTCTCTGAGCATCCATCTACAAATACTTTCTGTCTAGCCCCTTATGGGTTGAATAGTGCTTTCACGCCTAATGCATAATTATGCTCTTGGCTGTTATGATTCATGAATGCAGCCCTAGCGAGTCTACTCACGCATCATGGCGACCTGTCAGGAGAGTATCAATCCCATTGGGTCAGCGGTCGGGCTAATTTTATACCTCCTCCAGATCTCTCTAAGAGCCATCTCAGACATCAGACAGGAGCAATCATATATTGTTACATTTATAGGCTATAGATGTTTCCCTTTTCAACACATATTCAAGCTTCAGTTTAGCCATTAACATGTCCCACAACATAAATAGGGACGTCCAGGAAAAATTGTAAACTAAATACGTAATATAATCAGGCTATCCGGTGAAGGATACTCTTAGGAATCCATTGCAACAATTCAGGAGTAAAAATATGATCTTATTTCTGTAAGGAACAGGGGCAATTTGAAGGTAAGTAGGCCACCCAGGTAGAGCAAACAACGGCGGGTGCATAGTGTTTCATGACAACTGCATATATGCATATACTACTTAACTCTTCCCTATAGAATTTGAGGTTATCAAATCTGTTATTACTATAGAATCTTTGCCATCTGGCCCAGCCACTTTGCCTATCGAGATGAGCCAAAGCGCAAAATGACCACAATCATGCAAATTTTAATTCTACCTGAGGTCTACATATTTATGGGCAGACCCATCACTTTTAGTGAGGCTATAACTTCATAGACATAGCTCTCAGTACACATACACCACCAATGTTGGGACCGCGGACTATTGATTACACTACAGTCGTTCAGTCGTTGTTTTGCAAAACGCCACTATTTGCCTCTAAAGCCTTTGCAATTGCTCTAATATTGTTCACATAATAAAGGCAAACATAATTTCTTTTCAATAAATCCTAATAACTGCCACTTTCTCATAATGGTTCAGTAGCTTTGAGGGTGTTCTCCGGGTTTTTTTATGTGCGGCATGACTGCCCAATTCGATGTGTGAGTATAGTGGGGTCGCTGAAGGCCGTGTAGGTGGACGTCCCTAATATAACCCGATACTGCTGCTGGAGAAGACAAGATCTTATTTTTGTCTCATAAACATCTGTCCCCTGACCTTGTGGCGAAGACTAGTTGTCAGGGCAGGTAAGACATTCAGAACACATCACAAACTCGTAGGAGTCATGTCATATTATACAAACAATATATGCAAATGCCATTGACATTTACGAGTAGCCTCGTCTATTGCAAATATATACTGTATTCATGATAATCCAATTCTAACCCCCGGACATCTAACCCCTGCCATTTACACGCTAGGACTTCTACCTCCAAGGACATCCACCCCTTTGAACATCTACCCCCTTGGACTTTAACCCTCTAAGACTTCTACCCCTGCGGACATCTACCCCCTCTACATGGGGTGGATGTCCTAGGGGGTAAAAGTCCAAAGGGAGTAAACGTCTAGAGGGAAGATGTCCAGCAGGTAAAAGTCCTAAGGGGTAGATATCCTAGGGGGTAGAAGTCCAGGGGGTAAATGGCAGGGGTAGATGTCCGGAGGGTACTAAGTCTTGTCCTAGAACCAAAATAAGAGATGCTTTTCAAAAGAAAAAGTATGGTGTTGTATTCAAGGGGTCATTTTGAAAACGGATCGCAGGAGACGTCCCCTTTTTATACTGAATGCAGCACATGACCCCTCCCACCATGGTCTCAATCAGCCCCTCCTGCACCCTGAATGTCCTACTGTGCCCAATAAACAAAAAAACGTTATACGACATTTTATAACGTTATATAACGTTTCTCTAAGGCTCCTTATTATGGCATAACGTTATATAAAGTTTTAAAACGTATTTTTGACGTAAAATAACATCTATTTGTTAGCTGGGTGTGCTATAAAGGTGAGTAACTCAGGAGCAGATTAAAGACAAGATACAGCGAGGTCTACGGGATAGTATACGTCCTTGAATCCGACCTTCTCCTCGGCCAATTTGATATTAAACCACAGCTATAAATCATTAGTCTATAAACAGTTGGACCAGCCTATTTTAGATTAATTATCCCCATGTAATATTTGGGGAAATTATAAATATAAGGCGTGTCGTCACTTAAGCCAAAGACCCCTCGTATCCCTAGAAATTACTGATTTTATGGAACCGTATACAGCTGTTATAGCTATAGGCTCTGAATGGAATTCTCAATGGTACTAGGTGTAACTACATACAAAGCAGTGATATGCTGTGTGTACCGTCCTATAGTAACATGGTGTCAGGGTCATACCATGAATACAGCACTATCATCACAAAGCCTGCTACAAACACACGGTCATACACTAAAGCACCCTATCCCCCTTTTGGTATCTGGCTCTCAGGAATTATGTATCACATTCCACAAATACTATCTGATGTACCAGAGACTACATCATTAACCCTTTAAGGGTCTCATAGTGCTTTTTATGCGGAACCCCTTCGTCGCTATGATACATGAATGCAGGCCTAGCGAGCAGCTCCCCACTGCTGCAAGCAAGCAAGCATCATGTTGACCATATTGGGATGATTCACTCCCGAAGGGTCGGCATGATGCATGAATGCAATACTCTCAAGTTACTCAACAGGGCTGCCTTCACGCATCATGGCCACAAAGGGCATAATAGCCTAAGGTACTTTGTGGATTTGAAAGGGTTAACAGGGGGTATACAAACAGGCAGAAAGGGAGTTCCCATTATATATATATATATATATATACAGCACCACTTCAAGGCCATGTGGGTCGGAGGGCGACAATTACTCTGTTAGGGTGTTTTGTGCTTTAGATTGTTAGCAATAAATGGTTTAGCTCTAGTAGATAATAGGAGAACCAGAGCCGCTGATGGGCCTTTAGTCAGGACATATTTATCCCACACTGAGCGTGTCAGAAAGTCACCAGCGAATAATGCTTTTGATGAATGGAATATGATCCCCCCCAGAGTGAGACTCTCTGAATCTAAGATGTCATTTAAAAATTCGCTGAGAAAATTGGTCAAGAAATTCTTTGTTGAAAAATGGAGATATGATTTACAATTTACCAATGATGCATTGGTGAATATTTATAGTAATGAGTAGTAAATTTCATGGGGTGATTGGGTAAACATAGGCCTCAACCAAAGTAATATAACTAGGTTGTTAGTCTCTGTATTATCTGATCTAGTCTATTTAGCCTGTTGTAATGTACGCTGAGGAATAGCCATGATTCAATAGTAATATTACAAGATCTTATAGTTGTTGTTTAACGGTAGTTTATTTGAATAAGAATGTTTAGATCTTAATTTGCCGAAGTTAGGCTCTGTAATATAACAGAGCTAACAATATCTTAATTAATTTAGCCAACTGTTATCATCATTTGATGTTCTAAAATCTGATAGTATAGTATGATCCGTGCATTTTGATATAAAAATGTTTAGAAAATATTTAGTGAACTTGTTGTGACAGAATTGTTGAAAATTGTGGTGCATTTATAACTGGTATATAGTATAGTACAGTGTGTGAACGTTATGCTTGTGTATCAATTCTTCATCCTCACCCACCCCCCCCCCCCCCCTTAAGTAATATCATCTAAGAGTTCTTAAACTCTTCCAAATATAATCAAAGCTGAAGGAAAGGTTTTATATGGATTTCAAGTGGTTGTTAGATTTAAGGAAGAATACAAAACCTTCTTGCTCCTAACTGAGCAGAACAAGTGATTCCTATGTTTATTCATAGATTGTATGCTCAGGATAATAAAAATTTTAAATTGAAAATTGAATTGAATTGAATTGACCTCAATTGCCCCCTTACTGAACCAGCCAAGGTCAGTCCGCCCATAATAACAATGCACCCCTGCAGGCTAGGTGATTTACATCACCTGTATACAGAGATTTCTCATAATAGTATAGGGCCTATACTGGTAACAAGCACATAAACTGCCTTGATATGTGTTGAACTAATAATGGCCCGTACAAGAGATAAACATGCATTATAGAAATGTACACTATTATCATATACAATATTCTGTGATATTCAATTTGCCTATTTTTGATGTCTGTATTTGAAAATCATATTATAATGAACAAATATTCATTGCTAACTCAAAAGAATTGGTGGTCTATATTAGTGGGGTGAATTATAGATAATGAATATTATCATTAATTTAGAAAAGAGTGATCGCGTTCTTACAATACATATACAATGATTATAATAATCTTCATAAAAAGAGTGATCATGCTTCGACCTTTCTTTATTCCTATGTAGCGTACATCACAGGCAGGTGATGCAGCAGCACAGGGTCCAGTATCCAACAGGACACCATATAAGGAGGGGAGCCAGCACAACCAGCTCAGTTACCGCTGAGAGACCAAGTGAAACGGAAAAGTTACCCGCCCACCATCTCAGAACAAAAGCAAGATCAAGAAACTAACCCATTATATTTTTCTCAGTGTATAGCTTATTTGGCATGTAGGAAGCGCATATCATGTGATATATAAGTATTTTACAAAGGTTCATTGAAATGCGATGGTAGTCAAAAGGTTCATGTTTATTTCTGGTTTTCAATCCCGTGTTTGGCAGCATGTATACAGGCTATAGGCGACATGCATGCATATTTGTGGTTTGCAGCAAATGTTGCATGCGGGAAGTGCAAATCATGTACTGGGCATCGTTGGGGTTTAGCAATACAAAGACAAGGTCGTCTTGATACAGGGCCCACTTGGCATAGATATGCTGATGCCTAGAAGCCGGAATAGAACATCTGCTATGGTATCTGCAGTCCATCTGACAACATCTGATACACAGTAGATGTACTATACTGATGCCAATTCACACCCAGAGATGTGGGTTCAATACAATACATGGTTAACCCTTTATTGGACGCTGTAAGGTCGACATGATGCATAAATGCATTCATGGCACGGCGAGTAACTGGCTAGGGCTGCATTCATGCATCATGATGACACAGGGTGTGTCGTGCATTAAAGCATGTGATACACCCCCCTCTCTCCACCGTGTATAGAGGCCATGTGCCAATGCCAAGGTTTAATACACATGGCCAGAATTAATTATAACTTTTACTTTTATCCCATGATCAGAACATCAGTCGACATGTATGTATATAGAGAGAGCAGTTCCTGCAACCCCGGTAAGAAGGGGATGGCCATTACGTGCCTTGACATGGGTACCAGCAGTTTCGACCGTGTCGCTGTGGCGAATTTTAGCAAGAAAGCCAAGAAAGGCTGTGTAATCCTGTCGAATTTTATGTATATAGGAACTTATAGAAAAATTCCTATGGGTCAAATTTTATCCCAAATTAAGCCGTATCTGTCGGCTGATAGCATACCGAAGTTTCCGGACTACAGGGATAATTATTTGTAGCAGGAAAAGGCTGCTGCCCATGAATTAGCTGAACTGCTAAAATGCAGCCCTTCTTAAAAATGGCTACTGTTACTTTAAGCATTACCAAGGCAAGATTATCTATGTAAAGGCACAGTTGTTTGTCATAAAAGATAAAAACTATCGACCTGATTTGTTATATGTAATACATATGATGGACAAATTACTCTGTAAGAAAGAACTTGTCATGAAGGATAAGTTATCGACATAATAAAGATAAATCTACTCAAAAATCTGTCAAATTTTAAAAGGCCTGTGTTGCCCTTGTTGAATTTTAAAAGGCCGGTGTCGCCGTGTTGAATTTAACCCATGTAGAGGCACCATAATGCACAGGAACATTCTGCACGGCTGTCGAGTGGTCTTGTGAGCCAATAATGGCGATGCCGCAGGACAACAACATCAAAATCAACCAATTAAAGATACTTTTTCAAATAATTACTGAAAACACATTAAATAAATACGGTGCTGCACTTAAAAGTGACCGTGCCTCCCGTTTCTTCATTCGTGGTACCTTTAATGCATGAAAGTTGGCATTTAAACAAAACTGGTAACTGTCGGCTGAAATGAAAAACGATATTGACAGTTTGAACTGTCAATAGTGGAAAATATTTCTGGACATTATTGACAGTTCACAGTGTCAACAGTGGAAATTATTCCTTTCATTGACATTTCCTCATGCAAACTGTCAATAGTGGAATATTTTTGTCTTATTGACAGTTCCCCCTCACATAATTAGAGTAAACAAATGTTTCTTTCGGTAAAGTTTTTTTTTTTGGCAAAAGTGTTTTTGTCACCAAAATTGGTTTTGCCCTGAGGGCCCTGAGAATCGACTTCTCCTTAAAATTGACTTTTAAATCAAAATCAAAATTTGCAAAATCATTCTCAGGGTTATGACAGTAATGGTAAGAAACTGTCAATGATAGAGGAAATTTCCACTATTGACAGTTCCGTGAAGCACTGTCAATAACAGTATTATTTATTATTGACAATTTGAACTGTCAATAAGAGAAATATCCCACTATTGACAGTCTAAACTGTCAATAAGAGGAAAGTTTTCCAATATTGACAGCTAAAACTGCCAATGGCAAGGTCATGGTGGGCCAGCTATTGACAGTTTGAACTGTCAATAGCAGAATAAAATTCTCTTATTGACAGTTTGAACTGTCAATACCAGGATAGAATTCTCTTATTGACAGTCTGCATTGTCAATGCAAGATTAATTTTCCCTTATTGACAGTTCCAAGATGGAACTGTTAATAAGAGAGTTTTGAATCTGTTACTGACAGTTCGAACTGTCAATTTTGATTTGATTTGAATTTCTTTTATTTACCCTGGCAGAATGTATGGCCTGGTAGACCGTGTTACACAAACACCAGCAATAAGAGAATTCTATCCTGCTATTGGCACTTCAAACTGTCAACAAGAGATTGTTATTGACAGATCGAACTGTCAATAGTCACGGCCATTTGAAATACCAGACTACCCAACGCAACCTTTAGTCTCTATTCCGTTGTGCTTACTTGACCCCCCTCCCTGCCCCTATCCTGGTTCTGTGCCTGAAGACAGCTCAAGTCCTCACCCCTTGTACTCCGATCCCATATTGAGCAGGTCTGATTGAAACTTAAAACAGTGCCATGGAAGGAGGCATTCATCAACCTCTTAAGACACAGGAGCCGCCATGGAGGTGGTCACAGGAACCCACAGACATCAAAGCTGATCAGACCAGGCTGATAACAAGGACCTGGGGGTCGAATTCCAATCATTGGGCCGCCCACGTTTCTGAGGGGTGCAGCTCATATCTGTTGGTCTCCAGGCTGTCTCTGTCCGCCAGGACGTCATAGTTAACATGTTCTTGCGAGTTAGAATAAACATAATTATGTATTGCACTGAGGAATACTCTGCCCATCACCCATGAGAAGCTGTTTATATTGCTATAGATATGTCACTATATTCATGGGTTAAATGGCAGAGAAAGACAGAGAAAACCGCGTCATGACGTTCTTACCATTATGTAATACAGTTGCTGCTGTCTTCACCTGGAGTGACACATTCTACCCACTCTGGAACGCCACCTGTCTACTCCACATACCATTACAAAGAGGGCCCTTCCTATAGGACACAACCTTGTGACGTCACAGTAAATGACGCCACATGCAGTGTGACGTAGGGGGTAACTGGGGCCGTGCCCTCGGGTCATGTGACGTCCTGAGGTGGGACTGTCACCTATTTAATCTGTTTCACGGCTGACAAAGGTGACTCGACAGACGAACCAGCAGGGACACTGGGATATGTATTGCTTACTCAAATGCACTCGAAATCAGCTAACTATTAACGTATCAACTTAGTGTAACATTTATACAGTATATTGAGCGCGGGTTGACACTAATTTGCTGGGTACTGTTGACAATCTACCAGAATATCCACCAGCGCCAGGACCAGTAGCATGACTTGTCACACGCCCATAGTCGTCCTACAGAGATAGAACACTTGGGTTGGTCAATCCCAGTGGGCACAATATTCAATTCCTTGTTAAATCATTGTTGAATCAATCCTGAATCAACACTAACAACCATCTAGCAATGTTGATTTAATGTGCTGTGTCCACCTGGATGCTGCCATGTTGATTCTTATCTTGTGAGTTTTCGGCTGCAAGAATGTATGTATAGTTTCCCAGTAACAAACAGCCAGGTGAGACTAGAGCCGAACTCACACAAGAAGTCAGACCTAACCGGTGTTATCCACTTACATGGCTGTAGATTTGTATCTTAGAATAGGGAGGTCTGGTTAGAGTTGTCTTACAAGAAAATACATGATATGATCTGGAAATCTGGCGTAGGAGACTCTGAGAAGTATATTGCAACAATCCAGAGGAAAGTACATTATCTCTGTAAAGAGCAAAGCAGTTTGATGTGCATTTCTAGCCGAATAACTACAAGCTTTTTTTTAACAAGCATTCTGTAGAATTACGAGTCCTCATGAAAGGCTTGTAGTTATTACAGCCCCTCTATGAGTAATCAGTAGTTGCTATAATGCATTATGCACCACACTGTTGAAAAAAGTTATTTCTATTCCCGAAGAAAAGGGATTTGTCTACGTCTAATATCATGAATCTATATTGTACCCTGCACATTGCAATTTATGAAAAGCATAGGCCCATATGCAATCGTTACTACTTTCCTGTGGAATTAGCACAGAATGTCTCCTGTTTGTTTAATTGTAAGGAGCCCAGGTGCAAAATGAATGCATGTCAATATTACTTGTTTCTATGGTCTAAATATTAATGGGCAGACCCATCATTTTAAAAGACAATAACTTCATCGGCATAACTCTCAGTACACATGTACCACCAATTTTGAGGCCAGTGAGTGCCCCCGTTAGGTGTGTGACTGTGAGTGGTGGGGTCACTGCAGGCCCTGTAGGTGAATGTCCCTACTTAAAGTCACTCTGTGTGGTAAGTGTAAGACAGTTATTAACCTGGTCAGACACCTAATGTAGTCAAGACGTCCAGCTTCTGGCAACAGTATAACATAATAAAACATGTCAATGTTGTTTGGTCTACACGGCACAAAGTCTTTCATTGGGGTACTGCGGTTATATATAACATATTTATCCCTTTTAAAGCCCCAGTATCCTCGTGTTTGGACATGCCCGTACAGTACTAGAGGGCATTGCCGTGCCACCCTTGTGCCCCTCCCCCCTTTGCCTACCTTCAATACTATGTACCTTATAAGGGCATAAAGGCATATGGACTGCCCATTCAAACATGTTATTATAGCTATGACTGCAATGCCTACCCCCCCCCCCCCCCCCGATGTAACAGGCCTTTGGTCAAGTGTGTGACTGAAAGATCACAGTTCCGGCTCTTGCAGCAGGCAAGCAAAGCCTCCACATGGTTAGGTACCTTCACCATGGTATAGAGAGTGGACCCCGGGAGGAGGGGGGGGGGCACTCAGTATAATTTGGATACACATGTGTCTGGCTGGCAAGGTCACTTTTCTGACATTTCCCTAGGCAAGGGTCAATTTTGACCAAAATCTCTCTGAATCGACACAATTTTGACCAATAGCTCTGTTCATTTTCTAAGCAAGAGTCCATCTTCTTCAAAATCTGTCTAAGCCGGGCCCTTGGTGAGGGGTGCTTTTTATCCAAATTTGGGGAGAAAGGGTTACATTTTCAGACCTTATGGCTTATTAAAGGTTGATTTTCACTTTATTTTCCTACAATTTCCTATTTCTTGATAAGGGTATATTTCCAAGTTCACCCGTAATTATGATATATTTGTCTGGTTTACCCTTGATTTAAGGTCTGCTTTTTACTAACTTTGACAAGTTTGCCCCTTAATAAGGGTATCAGATTTGGGGTGATGTTCGCACATAGTGACTATGGAAAAGGTAGGGAGTGCCCCCCCCCCAGGCTCGACCTATTTTCAGCTCCCTAAGAGCCATGTTGCCGAATCTGTAAGACAGCGTGTAGAAGTGCTGGCATAGCAGCAAGGGTACACTGAAAATCCCGGGGGTTAGTCAGTGCTAATATTTCTTAGTCAAAACCACTAACTTATCAGCATAATTAAATAGAACTAAGAATTTGCTAAACTATGTCTAACTTTTCACTTACCAGCTAACCACAGGAATTCCACACCAGGTGACAGCACAAGCAAATTATGAGATATTTATCTATGTTACAAGATCGTTATTGCCCTTGTTATCATGCTTAAAGGTAACCTTTTCTAATATTGAATATGATATGGGGTGTAACTTAATGTATGTGTGTATCTACTTAGGCAGATCTTTTTTGGAGACAGATCAACCTATTCCAATGAGGTTTTCTGAATGAAACACATCTTTTGCGTTTTTGAAAAATGCATATATCAAAGACAGACTCAAGTCTCTATATGGCCGAATCTAGAGAGCAGTAACTGTTATGTGGACAGACTGTCTTCAATGGATGGAGTTACCAGTGATTGCACGGGTAGCTCATGCTGTGGTTGTTGCATATTAGCCAGGGCCATGAGCTGCTGCCACTGATTAATAACAGATGTACACTGTAAGACCAGTACTAACTAATTACTAATAAATAAATAATAATTTCAGGCAATCCAAGGCAACGCTAACTTTTAGCTAAGCGTTAGCAGTAAAACGCTAAGATAGGATAGGAACTTTGGGCACATGTTTTTCGCTAATGATTGTACAAAAGTTAGTAAAATCTTAGTACAACCTATTAAATTTTGACTAACATTTGAGATTCATTATTTTCAGTGTAGGTGGTAGGGCATTCTGTGCAACGGGTAATTTCAACAAACACTCTTAACTTGAGCTGTAGTGACATGTAGGCGGGTCTTACAATGCAAATTAGCAAGCTATAGGAGCAAAAAGGTGTGTCCAAATGCGGGGATACTGAGGCTTTAAGAGTAGAATAGCACTTTAATGCATTATAATGTCCATGGTCACCATAACATGTGGACAGATGAGGAGAAAGGGCCTTCTGAGGTGAAATGTGTGTTTTAAAATTGAAGTCATAAGCTTTCAAAAGAGGTATCATAGATACAGATATCCCTTCTAGTTTTTGAGAAACTGCTTCATGAATCTGAGATGGTGCTACCCTTGCCAAACAGCCAATAGACTCTATCTCTTGTTGTTTTAATTGTATTCCTATATCTAATTATCATGATCTTGCAAAATTTCACGTGTTACCTAACCACTACTTTCCATATTTTCTATCATAAATCTGGATATAGAAATGATATTTACATTCTGTTTTCAGTGTAGTAATCCCTATGAATTTTTCTATTGATTGGAATTATTCTTTTTCTATTTGGAAGGAAATTGTGGTTACCATGGCAACATGTTTTAGGCAGAAAGCGTTATTTAGGCCTCATATTGGCTTCAGAATGTTCCATTTACATTCCAAATATGGAAGGATTACCCCAAAATAGAATGTTTTGGAGAAAACCATCATTTTCTCTGTAAAAAATCACCGTAGAGCAAATTTTGGCCAATTTTCACATTTGTGGTCGTTGTGATGCCCCCTAGTGGCCAAACCCCAGTACTAAAAATCCCTCCTGGATGTACCTTTCTCCTCAGCTGCCCACACATAAGTGCAGCGCTGATGATTCCACTCAGGTAAAGATTATTACATTTCACATTCTGCATGTTTAGGGACTTTTGGATTGGATTTCAGGTTAAATGTTAAAGAGATAAGGAAAACGACAGAAACAAAGCTCCACATTTCAGAAGCATTTTCAAAGATCAATACTCCAATATGAAATATTTACAGTGAACTGATTAGGAAAGCCTAGGGGTGTTCAACATTTGTGGTTTAAGGAGTGGGCATTCTTTATCTCTCGTCTTTATATTATTTATCGCGGACAGTACAGAGGGTAGGAGCAGACAAGACTAAATTTAGAATGGTGCAGATTTATTCTTTAAATAGATCTATCGACCAAAAACGCCGGCAGACATACACGTTCTATCTGAATTTCCAATTCAGTGTAGTTCCTAATACCCTTGGAAAACATTGTCAGGACCAGATCCATATCATATTTTGAACATGAAAAGCGCCATTGCCTAATTTTGATTCAGTTCAATTTCCTTTTTTTTTTAAATTCAAGGCTGTCATACCATCGAGGTTAACAGCACGAGTGGCTTGTTTCACAAGGGGATATACAATTAATTGTAGAATGAGTGTCTCTATAGGAGGACTAAATTGTATATAACTAGCAAGACCGACATTTGGTTGTAACAATTGTATATTGCTCATAAAAAGTGTTTCACAAAGGTCTACAACCAAGATGTTAAGTCGGGGTCTTTGGCCTACAATCGAGGGAAGATTACAATAGATTACAATAGAAATTACAATAGAAATTACAATAGAAATCCCGAAACACGCATTTGCGAGTTGCCCCGTACTTTTCCGTATCGCACACGTCGCAATACAGAGGTGTGTATTACACACGTAGCTAGTCCGCCGCCTCTATGTTGTAGGAATAGTAATGTCATATGCTAGGTATAATAATAGCATGGAACTCATACCATGCCCACTAATATTTTCCTTATAGATTTATTCCCATACTTTGCACACAATATATGTGTCATAATGCACATATGAATCCCTGAACATATCTGTTCATTCAGGATGAAAATATGGATATGCACATTCAAAAAACGTTTTATGTTGACCCTATATGCAAACATCATACAAGGGGAGAGTATTTAAGGTTAATGCTAATCAGGTATGAAGATAACATTACTTTTATCAAGTGTTAGTCTTATGTTGGTGTTTCACAAGCTGCATTATTATCTACAATTGTATCTACAAAGTATACAACTATAGATACTATTGAATCATGTGAAACACTAAGTTACAATTAACATTGGGTGATAGTAAGTTGGTCTTAGAAAACATGTAGATTTAACTGTATCTATTTTCCCCTTGTGAAACACCCCACAGTATACACAGAATGGGGTTGTACAGTGCTTACCTGCAGAGAAACAGTTGCAGCCAACAGCCTTTAACCTTATATACAGCCAAAAATAATTTTCTTACCCCAAGAAAATACTAGAATCAAGATAAAATTTTCTCGATTAAAGGAGTAAACTCATTCTGAGTTTTTACGTTTATCTTGTTTTCAGAAAGGGGAAGCTAAAAAAAATGTTTTATATTTTTCTAGAATTTTTCTAGAAACAAGTATTCAAGATTTTTTTTCTTTAGGAATTTTCTTAAAACTGGTCATCTGTGCACCCAACAAGATTATATCTTATATTCCTGAAATAAGATTACTACTAAATAAGAATTATTTTCTTAAATTAAGAACATTAGTTACATATTGTGCCACAAGAGGCCACCACTATGCAATACAACAACTTTCTTATCAAACAGGGCCATCCAGTGCTTAGGCATAGGAGATCTTGTATTTCCAAAAAATAAACATAAGAATCCCTGAAAATATCTGTTTATTAATGATGAAAATAAGCTGGTTATTCACATTTAAACAACACTTTATGTTCATCCTATATAATCATCATACAAGGGAAGAGTATATAAGATTAATACTACATGGTTATTAAGATTGACATACTTTTACCAAATGTTAGTCTTAAGCTGGTGTTTCACAAGCCGCTTTATTATCTATAATAACCTAAGTTTACAACTATAGATACAATTGAATCTTGTGAAAAAACTAATTTAGATTAACATAGGGGTGATAGTAAGTTGGTCTTAGAAATCATGTAAAATCAATTGTATCTATTGTCCCCTTGTGAAACACCTCGCAGCTGTGGTCAGTGGGTCGTGTATGTAACAAGGTCCAGAATGGCTGAAGTATGATTAGCAAGGATGGGGATGGCATAGGTCAGATAGGGGTGATAGAGGTAGCCCTTTTTTTTGTGTCCTGTAGGGCATGGTCAGCTGATGATAACAGAACAGCTTAATGATGCAGGGCCAAATGGGGAGGGGTGAGTTGTATGGGAGGGGGGATGCTGCTAATTGATTTAGTTTTATTTATGAATTTGTGCGGTCTAATTTAGGTCATCAGATCGCTAGGACCCCAAATTAGCGATAACTCAAAACGGTCTAGAGCGATAAAAGATGTAATTAGTGTTGTTATGAAAAAAAGGCAATTCGGCTAATTTTGCCCTAAATGAGTGCATTGGAAAAAGAAGCCATTGTTGCAGATTCAACGCCAAACAAGGTGGTTTTTGGTTACATTGTCAATTTTACATTTCTAAACATTATATCAGCGAATCCTGGAGGAGCTCGATCATCTCCACTATCGACCATATTTTGTCTATAGTAGGCAACTTTCCGGCCTGATTCCGCTATTTGTGTCATATACATACATTTCTGCCTCAAATTAAGTCCCAAAGAAACAGAAGAGGATGAAAATAAGTGGGAAAAGGGGCAATTTGTTAGGGATTAATTTGATGTAAGAATCCTTGTTCCAGTGAATGAATTATAATAACTATAGGGAGAAATGATAAAGAGACACCATTTGCTTGATAATATCATTTAAACAAAGGGAAGGATTACCTGTCCCATTACATGAAGTGAAATGACTTTGAATGAAGGTCTGTTTGCTTAAACTTATGTTGTAGCTACAAAAAGCTGCATTTAATCTGTTGAACCTCCTTCTGAGGCTCTATCATCAATCCTTTCTCTCTTAGACTAAAATTAAATATAATCATGCCCCTTTCCCAGGCATGAACATCAATCTTGTTTATTTACTCAAATAAGAAATTAAAACTTACTCAAGAAAAAGGCTTTCTAGAAAAAAGGGCCATTCCGTAAGAAAGATTTTCTTATTTTGAGATATATGTCAGGAAATATCATTTTGATTCCAGTATAAAATACTTGATTTAAGAATTTCTTTCTTGTTTGTTTTTCTTACTCTAAGTATATTAAACCCAACCATGCTTTCAAGTAAAATTTTTATCATCTTACGGACAAACTTGTTTTAAGTTTATTTTACTTAAAACAAGAAATATTTTCTGAAAATGAGAAAATTAATTTTGGCTGTGTAAATACTAGAAGCTGACATATTTACTCAGCGGTGTATACCACAGTCTTGAAACTGTTAATATCACAGCTCATTTTCTCCGGCATTTTTAAAAACGTCATCAAAATACGGAGCTGACACTCAACTCTTTCATTTAATACAACCTTGATCTCCTGCATTGATTCATGAAATAGTACCCTCCCTCTGAGACAGTAACACGATACACAATGTTCGACGAAGTTGCACCTTTTGAGTAATGATACAGCCGAAGGTCCTTGCTGAATCAATAAAAGGGGTGATACATTACATACAATCTTGAAACTGACATATCAATACTTATCAAAAGGTATAAGTTGGAAAGACCCCATTATTTTTGATCTAATCTCAATTTTATATTCCAGTCAACAAAATTAAAACGTGATGGCCAAACATTGTACAACGTTTAACCAGGTATCTTGACGTAAATTAATATAATCTTTGTTAGCTAAGATAGATGTTTAGTGCATTTTATACCATTAGTTTTTATCTACTAATAGTATCTACTTTAAATTGTCGGTAGTCGTTGGTAATGATCAGACTGTGAGGAAAGCCCCCCAGCACCACACCAAGGACGCCCCCTGGTGTATCTTCTGACGTATATGACATACATCTGAGATATAGTCTCATTAAAACGCTCTTGATGAAAACCACCAAGACTCCACTCCAGAAAACAAAATATTCACCTCATATTGGATCCAATTCAGTTTGATGCAAGATACATATACTTCGAATGCCTGCTTCCACATTAGACAGTTTTTTTTCTCACCCGAAAAGTCGGTTCCGTTTTCCGACTTGTAAAATACCTTGAGTAAAATATCCTACAATGGTCATCTGGCGGCAGAATAAACATTGGCTATATAAAAGCACCCACTAAAATAATTAACATGGTTATGAGGACAATAGCGATAGATGGTATTGTATAAAAGTGAAAAAAAGGGAAATTTTAATGATATCAGACTCCTGTGCATAACTTCACAACCACTCTCTGAAAACCATCTCCAAGCATAGCCAATATTGTACCACATTTCAAACACAGTACTCCCGATATAAATAAATCTTTATGATTAGAGTTCTATGTTTGAAAAAGTGTAACCTGTGCGACCGTGAACTGGCATTAGCTACACTGTCTTTTGATATCTACCTTTAGTGTATATCAAGACTAACTGCTTGACTTATGATATCCTGCCTCTCATGTGGAGTAATTAAAAGGGAATGAAGATCCCATGTTCTGAACTGGATACTGGAAACGGTGCTGATTTAGACGTTTGATGTCGCCAAATGATATTCAAAAAGTACAACCTTTCAATAAGGGCATCTTCTATACCAGTATACCATTATTCAATACCTGTGTTTGTTATGTACGGAGGCCCAAAAGCGTCATCGAAAAGTTCGAAAAAATTCAATTTGCAAAAGTCAAAGTAAAAAAATGTAAATTCAAAATTGATTCAGAAAACATAAATCGATTCACAAAAGACAAAGTGAAAATGAAAAGGCAAAAGTTATTTTAATTTAGAAAATTAGGTTTGAAAATAGAAAGAATCAAATTGCAAAAGTAACACTGAAAATGATAAGTGAAATTTGTTTTTGTATGTACGCTGTCTGGCATTGAAGTGACATATTGAGGTACCAACACATCAGTATCATCTGCAACTAGAGAAGTGAAAGCTTTAACAACAATGGGTTTATTCGGTGCTGTTTCTACAAATCTACAGGGGGCATCTTCGTTAGACACTACTAGTATGTATTTGATGCCGTCATACACCGCATCGGATGAGTCTTTTGTTCCAGCTTCTAATGGTACATTAGTACCTAAGCATGTCAGAAACAGGTTGATTAATATCAAGACTATTGATAGATGCAATCTTGGAAATGGGGGGAGGGGATATTATTTTTAGACTCTTGATTTCCTGTATGATCCCAGGCATTGTCCCAGCAAACCCGTGATAGGTTGTGCCAGCCGTGGGCTTACCCAAGCCAATCTAATAGCGTTGGCATGGGTATGCCACAAGCTTGCACAAGCCTGCCCCTTTTGCTGGGGAGGGATTTAAGTAATATGGGGAGAGCTGACATAGGTTTGATTAAAGTACACACTAATCATGGTGCATCCTACCAGGACCAATAGATAATTAGTTAATAGGAATGCATTTATATGATTATGCCTTAAGCCTTGGGTGGTCCCAGTCAACACTATAGCTAATTAGAAGAAAAATGGGCGCGTTGCTGATGTGCTATGCATTGAATTCTAACACAAGGGGGCACCCCAGCCACACTGTTTATAAATTAATTACAGACAGGTGGGTCACAGCACTGACAACTACCTGTCTGACTACTAGCACACTATAAGGAGGGACACAAGGGTTGGTTACTTCTATTTATGGCTGGTACGTATACAGTAAGTGGGGAGTTCCAGACACTGACAAAATGATCTGAAATGATGAAAGGCTTTTCCAATCTCTTATCTCATTTAAGGGTTTCAGGGAGTGTGCACTGCCGCAGTCATCCATGCCCAAGTGGGCCTGGACCAGAATATATACTGGTAACATTCTACCTAATTAAAAGGTGGGCAGCTAGGGATACCCAATTTATATCAACCAGCTGATTAGTCAGTACTGAATCATCACTCAATGGTCTGAGATACCTACCCTGCCACACTGCTTACATCATTCATTGCTTGATTTGATTGGTGCCGGGCTATAACCGGTGCCTTGGGGATTATTGTGTGAGAATGGCCTGATTGGTGGGACTAGATTGTGGGGAAAGGAGGAAGATGACAGGTGGAGCACAACAGTGAGCAGACCAAATGAACAGTGCAGGTGTATAACATATAGGCTGGTTGAGGCTGCAGGGAGTGGAACATACCTGTCACTCATTGCATGGACATTAGGCAGGAAGCTGCAGCAGTAGGGGCAGGCATTGGATGTCTTCCAGATTTATCAGCTGATAGACTTCCCAAACCTTTTCTTCAAAATGGATATGATTTTAATGTCAAGGGTTTTTGTTATTATTTTAGCTGATATGCAGTGCTCAATGTTAAATACATTTCTCTATAAATGCATGATTTGAGATATGAAACAATGTTGCTTATCCACGTCACTGACTCAGTGTCCCCCCTATGTGAGCATACCGGGAACTAAGCTAATAGGGAAAGCACTGCTCAAGCCATGTAGTATAAACACATAGGGAGTTTTAGTGTCGACCTACAGTAAAACATATTGCACTGCATGTGTTCATCATATAGACTAAGACACTGCCAATAGTTTAAAAGGTTAGGGGAGACATATGGGATAGGATATACAATAGGAATATGATAAGACTAAAACATCTCCAAACATTTAGCTGACACACCATCTTTAAGAATGCTAGTCCATGTGTGGAGGCTATCAAGACTTCAGCACTTCACTCTCATGCAAGCTGTTCTGAATATTGACCGCCAGACTGCACCCATATTCAGAAACAGTTTTCATTTCTTGTTAACTTTTGTGATGAAGTTTTCTTTTGTCAAACTTCATTTTGGCCCTTCTGGAGCCCTTATTTTTTACTTTGACTGTTTTCAAAATCTATTTTTACTTGTTTACTTTTTACATATTACAAATTGATTTCCACCTTCATGATGGTCATTCTGGGCTTCCGTAGTTATGTGCATGGTTCACGTGAACGTAATTATTTAGCTCGGAGCTCATCATGTAGCTACATATTATTGTTGAGGACACCCTTTCACAATTTTTTTATACTTATCAGCTTATTAGGAACTACCGAGCAGGGGCAGCGGAGGATACATCTGTGTCCAAGCAGTCTATAGAGAAGTCCCCGAGGTTTAGTTTAAAAAGAATTCCTGCGGGGGAGTCCCTGTGTTGTCAAAAGCTCATTGAAAGCTCTCATAGATTTTAATCGGTCAGGTAGAATGGCTGATTGAGTGACTAACCTAGATGCTAGTCCTGAAAGCAGGGGCACTAGAGTTAGGGGAAACAAGAGGTGGAATGTGTGGGAGGGATGTACAATTCAGTAGGCCACAAATGGGGAGATCAGTGGAGGCGAAGTGTCTTCAGTTTCGAGTGATCCTGGCGAGGACCAACCTCAAGCCAAGTGTGGAGAGATAAAATAGCGGCAGTGGCAGAACTGGATCAATCAATAGGAGAATTAGAGACACAGGAAGACGAGACTAAACTAGCGATTTTGTAGTACAGTAAAACGTTATTTCTGACAATTCACTCTGTGTATTTTACATGATCCTGAGAGTAATTTTAAAAGCAGTTACCTAGAATGATGAATTAAGTAACCTCTGCGGCTTTATAATCCACAATTGTAAACACCGAGTAGTATCCGAGGTAACAAGTTGAGGTTGGTTTAACGTTAGTTAAACGTCATTTAAAGAGTGGAAAAACGTTTATTTTGCATCTAGCCTAACTCCATTTCGTGGACTCAAATCAATGTTGAATTAACGTTAAATTAACGTTGATTTAATCCCCCATTCTTATGCAATAAGGTGCATTACCTATCATGTTTTTATTTCATATTGTTTCTCCAAACTTACAGCTTACACGGCTCAGGTTAAAAGAATAATTCAATAAAGAGAACAAAGACCACTACTAAATATAGTAATATTTGGACAATAATTGTATTCCACACAAAACCAGACAAGTTAAATTGGGTTAATAACATTTATTAGGGATTCGTTTACATCGAGATGTGGGACGGGGGTTGATGTGAGGTCGCAACGTTTCGTCTCATTTTATGAGACTTCATCAGGCGGTGATGGTAATGTATTGATTCATACAGACCGCTAAAAGGATTATTACTATTAGAATAGCCTTTATCTCTTCCAATAGTAAGGCATATACAAGGCTCAAAATCCACACTCTACTGATATTTGAACAAATAAGGGTAGCTGCCTTTTTAGTCTGGAAGTCGAAGCCCCCTTTGTAGTCCAACCTCAACTGCTCTGATAAAGTTTTTTTCTCTTCTGATTATTGATGTATAGGGTCTAGTTAAAATTATCAGGGAGGATGTGGAGCTCTCATCCTTGGGCGATTTGAAATATTCAAGATGGCCGCCAAAAACCTCCCGAAAACTAGAAAAGGCTCTATCTCAGCTTCTAATCAACTAAGAGACACAAATAAAAATGCAAATAGTACATTTCTGAGGTCAAGGAACACAACCATAGCATTTTTGAAAAGATAGATGGCAGCCATTTTGAGTAAATGATGAGATTATCCGTATAAAATATGTATTTTGGACCAAAACTTCAAAAAAACTAACTCTTTCAGACATTATTAAATAGGAAAATGTATGCAATTTCAAATTCAAATGAATGTACATCTTAGAGATGAGAAAACTGAATTATGGCTGAGAATTAGTATGGTAGCAATTTTTAAATAGAACTGTTTAGACAAGCTGATCCGGAGCTATTACACTTGGGAGATCAAGTAGACCCTCCACTACCCAGCTATCCACACAGCACATGTTTCAATTGCTTATTCTCAGGGTCATAAAATAAGTCATATGTGACAAAACGTGGGAAAACGTGACATTAGGGGAAAACACTTTCATTCAAGTTCATGTCTTCAGCTACAATTTGATACTTCAAGCATCAACATATTTGAAATAGTTGCTGAGAAATGACATCTCAAACATGGGATGGTAGGGACATGTAGGAATTCAGAATAGACATCAATGCAATCACATATCAATCTATTTTCAAATAATCCATATAAATCATAATTATAAGAAATTAAACCAATATAATGCATATAATTGTTCATATATTTGGATCTGGTAGGAATATTGGCATACTGTTTTCAGTTATGAAATCCTCATGGATGGGGCAATTGGATAGGGATGATCTTTATTCCAAAAGATTGAATTAATGGTTGCCATGTCAACCAAATGTCAACAAATGGCTAAAAACATTATTTTTACATTCCAAATAAGAATGAAATAAACTTCAAAAGATTCCTTGGGAAAAGTTAGGCTAAGTCATTTTCTCTTAAGTATTCACATTTTTATCTCATGAAATATATGGCTATTCCCCTAGACCATTGTACAGTCCACTGCTCTGGCTATCGGCTGGAGCTGGGGACCATTACAGAGTAACCCCTGTACAACCCCTGATTGGCCGCAAATGTTGGCGCCATTATGACGTCATATAAGAAACGTACTACGTGAACGTGAAGTTTCCCCGGGCTGTAATGGGCCCTCGCTCCAGCCAGATATCGAGAGGGCCGACTCCTATGGGCTAGCTATTCCCCCTAATGTTACATTTTCCCAGGTTCCGTCACATAATATTATATTTCTATCTATATATAATAGAAAAAAAAGTTGTCATATGGTTCAGATCCTGGTCCTCATCATTGCTTTACATGGACAGGTAATTCAGCACTGCCTGCCTCCATGACATGAACATTATATAGAACATACCAAAATCTAAGCTTCTTTAACCCCCTGGCTGTGTCACACATGGTTTGTACCCACCACAAGAGCATTTAGCAGGCCCTCTGCAGCCAAGGCTACATCTTTCTCCACCTTTTCAGGGCATAGCATTTCTGAACCGGTAGTCAAGAGCTGGTGTATTTGCACCTAGGTTTGCCTTTAGACAACAATTTTAAGGTGTGTACTGGAAATATTCTTTTGACATATCTCTTCATCGAGTGAAAACCAGACAGTCCCAGGTATGGTGATTTGTATGGACTGGCTTGGCTCAAGACATCTGACAGGGCTGTAGTGATGTGCCCAACATTAGTCAGTTGATAGCTTCCTGTTTACAGTGTTTTGAGGGCCCTCCCTTTACCAATGCCATGACAAATTGCCACAGTATTGCAACCTGTCCATGGATGGCTAATATATCTGGAATGGCACATGATGTTTTTGTGCAGTAGCACAGTGTCCAAAATGGCTTGGCCTTGAAGCTATCAATACCCAAGAGTTTAAGTTGTCATTGTGAGAGAATTGTAGCAGTTAAATAGATGAAAAGGAGGTTCTCTGAGCAGCTATCCAGTGTAGACACCATATCTGTGGCATTACAATTTACTTAAGACCAGACACATATGCTCCATGTAGGTATGAACTATGGATTTGAAGGCCAATGTACACCATAGAAACTTGTCTATGCTGCATGTGGATTAAACCTGATGATAATAGGCCTGCTTGGTACTTCCATAATTGGATTGGAAGAGTATGATTATGCCCCAGGGTTGATTAGCAGGACCTATCTTATTCAACAAATACAAGAAAATATTGGGGAATGATTGAATAGATTCTAAAAAACATAATTATCAGGTGGTGCTGTGGCACCAAATTGGCCAGCCCGTCCAAAAATACTGAAAGTGTTATTGGAAATATGACCCAAAACCTGACAATCTTGGTGAAGAAGTTGTCTAGTTGATATACATCATATTCTGGGTCATGCCATATCATATACTTCAGAATATAGGTTGGTGAAATGACAACACAATGTATCTAATAGGGATGGGATGAGATGAGGGGGTGGAAGAAGGGGACAGAAGGTTGATCTCACATCTGTAGTCTTTAGAACCCATCCTTGACCTTGTGAAAGAAAGGGTATTACTTGTTTTGTGTTATAGGTAGTACTGTATTTTGTATGCAGTGGAGAGTATACACTGCCCTTTTATTGTTTGCTCTGACTTGATGATTTGGGGCCCAAGTACTTGCTGGTATGTATCTGAAGTATGAAGTAAATATTTAAGGAGATCAATCACCAGCTCAATCAATCGAAGTAGTCTTGCACTGTTCCAATTCTTGGCCATGGAATAACCTAGAGAATGGCACACCCGTAAAGTAATTTGACATTTGTGACACTTTGTCATACTGTTTGTCATTAAACTGGATTCATGCATCTGTCAAACTGCATCAAACATAGATGTTGGTGCAAGTTGACTTGAATTGTTTCTGTGTTTGATGCATGGCAACCAGAATGCAGACCAATAGTCCTAACATAGTTTCAGTGTCCCCAACTTTGAGGTGTGTCTTTAATAATCCCATTGTGTACACAGTGTTAGAGATAAGATAATGTCTCCACTAGCACAGTTGCCAATTTGATGGCATTGGTGACATTAATGGTAGGATGGTTAAGAACTCTTTCTGTTACATTGACTAAACTTTCAGCTGGATATTCCTATGATTCTGGTTCATCAATACCGGTATTATGCTTTTATCTTAAGGCTGGTCTGTCAGCTATCCTGTTTTTCTTCTTAATGCTAGGTCTAGGTGCCATTTCCTTTTCCTCAGTTCCTCAAGGCAGAGACCGACTATAGTCATTGCAAGAGTGAAGACTGTATGCCCAAGTTATTGTTTCAGGCTTCATTGTAAGGCCACATATAACCCTATACCCATGACCATAGTGCATATAAGTTAAAGGCGCACTGAACCCACGACGTCATTTGCGTACAAAACTCGGCAGGATTAGGTCCTGGGTTGAGTGCGCCTTTAATAGGAGTTTAAGAAGGAGAATGTGTAGCATTACAGGTCACATGGGGGGGGGGGGGGGGCTATTCCTATCTAGAAGTAGGGAACTTGTAGGATAGATGTTATGAATGTGTAGCAAATTAGAAGATTTCACACACTGCCTGCATGTGGAGCAGCCAGTCTCATTCTCTCTCTGCCCTGATGAATTTCATTTTAAATCATTATAGATTGGTTATACAGTCAAACCAAGCATGTCTGGTTCTGGTTGTTTCTTTGCTTAGTGTAGAATGGATTTATCTCAGGTCATTTATGCTCTTTAGAATGTGGTTTTCAAGGTTTGAGTGAAGAAGTTTTTCTACTAGCATCTGCAGAGCTCTCACATTTTCAGGGAATATCTTTCCCGTGGGTATTTCAGGCACCCCTCAGGCACTAAACACATCTGCCTTCTGTATAAACTACACATTCTGCTGGTTCTTCCTGTTTGAAGCCTATCTATTAGAGGCAGGTACATCACTTTTGTCATTTGTTATCAATGTATGTGCCCGCTCTCTGGATAACTCGGTATATTTGATTCCTCACAAATGACTGATTTTCATCCGCTTGTCTGAGATAATGCTAATTCAAATTCCAAATATCCAATTTCTGAATGACATTATTTGGTTTTCTTATCTCTAAGAAATTATTTTAATTGATTTTGAAGTTGCATACATTTTCATGTTGAATATTAACGGAAATATTTAGTTTTTTTCAAGATACCGCATACTTTACATGGGTAATCTCATTATTTATTCAAAATGGCTGCTATCTATCTTTTTAGAAATGGTTGTGTTCCTTGACCTCAGAAATGTACTATTTGCATTTTTATTTGTGTCTCTAAGTTGATTAGAAGCCGAGATAGAGCCTTTTATAGTTTTCGGAAGGTTTTTGGCGGCCATCTTGAATATCTCAAATTGCCCGAGGATGAGAGCTCCACACCCACCCTGATGTTTCTACCTAGACCCTATACATCAATAATCAGAAGAGAAAAAAACTTTATCGGAGAAGTTGGGGTCACTCCCTCCGGCTTCCAGACTATTTATAGAGGATCCACAGGTCAGCTCGGTCTTTATCTATCTTTCAATGTTACAAAGTGGGTGTGTACCATAACATTCATTGTAATACAGGCTTTATATCACTATTTTAACTGATTATTTAGCATGGATATATCTATACACTGAATGCTGATGCAAATGATGATATTCATATAAGAAACTATCAATATAAGAGCTTATTTCATACTAATATTAGGGGTAAGTATCCAGGCTAGTTCGATCAGCAGCTAAACTGCCACCTGGTGGGTTAGCTTTGAATCACTAAAAACGTTAAAACAACGTTTATCCAAATGGTTAAAACAACGTTGGTTTGAGTCCACGTTCTGAACGTTGATCAACGTTGATTCAAAGTTATCTGGAAAACGTTCATCTTCTAATTGTATTCTAACATTGAACCAACGTTTTTCTAAATAGCATTTACCTCAAAACATTAATTTAACATTGAAACAACGTCATTAAACTAACCTCAACCAGTTAACTCTTAGTTAACCATTAGTGAACGTTGGTTAAGGTTCAGTTAACGTTTCTTGTTACCTGGGATGGCTTTGTTATAACGATGTTTTACTGGCCGTTTTCAAAAGTTATTGACACTGCACACATATTCGGTTTTGTAGCCAAAATTGGGTTTGACTACAAAACATTTTTGCCCCTCCAAAATCGGTGTTGCCCCCAAAATCGGTTTTGCACCCAAAATCAGTTAAAATCGGTTATGTAGCCAAAATTGGTTTTGGGCCCCAAAATCGGGTTTGTCAATAGCTAAATCAAGGTGGGCCAGCTATTGACAGTGCAAACTGTCAATAGTGGAAAACTTTCCTCTTATTGACAGTTCAGACTGTCAATAGTAGAAATCAATCTTTTTATTGACAGTTCGAACTGTCAATACCGGGATATAATTCCCTTATTGACAGTTCACACTGGCAATAATAAAAGATCCATTTTCTCTTGTTGACAGTTCCGTTTTGGAACTGTCAATAAGAGAATCTTTATTCCCTTTCTAAGTGTCCATTCTGGAGTTGTAGCGGCCAGCAGTGACGTCACGGCGGGAAGGCCGGTACTTCCCCCTTGGGGTCAATAGTCGTACTAACTAGTTAGTCCATGTCAATATATCACTGGAAAGCTTATGACATCAATTTCAAAGTTGACTTTTTCCTCAGAGTACCCTTTTCCCTTGCCTGTACACGTTCATGTCTTTAAGGGTTGATATAAAAATTTCACTATTGCAGTAATATACTATAAAACACTCAGTACTGAGCTCTCATTTGTTGGAGTGCAATCTTGATGGCCTATGTTTTTCAAAGTTAACTAGACCATCTTCCTTGCACAGATACTTTTATTTTCTGCATATTTCCAAACGTAACATTTCAGTTTACCTAAATATATTGCTATAAAACTGCAGCAGGAGGAGTGTATTTTGTCTGAGAGTTCCCTGGCAGGACTGAACCTGCGACCCTCAGACTACATCACCCACGGCTCTATACCAAATGAACTAGCGGGGCAGTGACTTATATGTAGCCTGTATCAATAGGATTTTGAAAAGATCAGGTCAAGTCTGTGTAGCTGCTTAGGTTTGAATCCCACTCTGATGCCAATGGCAAATGAATTTCATAAATCATATGAATTTGTAATCATGAGATGGGTATATACCATTCTCTCATTCTATATGTTGATAGAGGATGGAGTATAACTGAAAATTCTCCTTGAAGCTATGGGGTATGGTACTCCCTCCAACCTCTCCACTCTTTCTCCCTCTGATTGCTGGTTATGGGATTCGAATTTGCATCTACAGCAACAGAGTTGTACATGTACAGCAAGATTGCGGTATTATGTTTTACAGCTAAAGTACTGAGCAGTTACAGCACATGTAGCTGTTCAGGAAAATTACGTTTTACAGTAATGGCGAGTTACACCGAATTTGGAAACCTAAGTCTCTCACGACTAAATATGTAATTGATGGTCGTGAGCCAATTATTATCAAGGTAGAACTGTAGTACTTAATTGAAACCACTAGCCACAAAATGGTGAATTGCTTGTAATAGTGTCAATCATCTGGTTGTTTGATGTGATTGTTAAACACCACATTTTATAAACTGCTCTACTTATATTACCACTCACGTCACCATCAGATTGCTGCTTATGACGACAGCAGAATGCTGCAACATCAGACGCCTAGAGTGCAAAGTGTACACCGTATGACCCTTCCAAGAGTATCCCCAGTATTTCGAGGAATGTTGTGAGGCATATATATACTACCTAGCAAACTAGCGTACCCAAGCAAGTCAAATTGAGTGCCCATCTATGTAATTAACACTTAACTCTCAATGATATAATCTGTCTGACCACCATTTTAGGATTATGGCAGATTGACACCAGACATTTGAAAAAAGAAATAGACAGCGGATGAATTGTCTTCCTGTAAAGTATAATATTGATGGGGGATGTCATAAGTATGATTTTCTTTGTGTGGGATTTAAACATGTATTTGAGGTTTTAAATGCATGCAGGGGATTTCTCTCACACTGTCTACACCTCCCTGTATGTATACAAGGTCTGGTATCCAGAAGAAGAACCCCCTCATGTAGGGGCTCTACACAGCTATACTAAAGGGAAGTACCAAATCCTCACATCTTACAGGGTGATAGATATGAAACCTGTAAAGGGAAGGATGCTCTAGGGAGATGAGGGAGGCAAGTACTGCTTTTAGCATCCTCACCCTTGGGCACAACTCCTCTGCTACAGCATGCGCCCAGAGTTGCTGTATGGCCTATTGGAGTGTACAATAGACGAGCAGGGTAGAAGGGGTGGGTATGGACTTTGAATTCCATATTGACTAGCCACCTACTGATATTTATCACCATCATGAGACTTTGAGAGATAATACAATTATGTCCTTAATGTCTATCAGTGGAATGGAGAGGTAATTGGATTGTTTTTAATCGTCGTTCCTGAAGGCCAGAAAAAGGTGTTTCAAGTTGCCCAAATGTATACCTATGAATATGTGCCCAGTTTAAGAAAAGGGAATGTAGGCCTATTTGAATTACATATTGAGGTCAATATAAGACCTCACAAAAGTATAGCAACTGACATACAGAGTTCAGATTTTTAGACCATATAACCTGAAACACACCTTTATTTTAGCGAAATAGAGCCAAAAGGGGGCGGACTATCCTTCCGTTCATAGAATACAGCTATTGAATTAGCATACTATATTATGATCCTGATAGGCTCTATCTGGCCGGGTGATGGTGGATTATAGTATTGCATTATTCTTTTTGAGATACAAGATTCACTATGCTTAGGTTTAGGCAGGACCGTATTCAATGAGCCCAATTGAATACAATGTGGCCGTATTCAATGACCTAATTAAAAGTTATTTTTCCTTCATTATGTGGCAAAAGAAACCCACAAATGCCAACTACATTGATACCGCTCTGATGTATATCACTTGTGTATGCTGGGGTACATCCCACTGAGCGGTGTTGTGGGATACTGCCCCAACCCCCACTCGTGAAATACAGCAGAGACGGTATCAACTGATCAATGGGCGTTGGCACTTGTCTGTATGTTAGGGTAGGCTAAGGGAGGGACGCTTTTAAAGACCTATTTAAAGGAGGGGGGGGGGGTCACGATAGGGTTTGAGAGAGCCTTTTAATTTCTTTCTCTTTCTCACGCTTATTCACACCCCCCCCCCCCCCATGCCTTCAATCACCCTGCACCCCCGACCAAGCTTTTCTTATGGACTAATAACCTAAACCGGCTTACACCTTCAGAATGCGCCCAGATAAAATACCACTACTAGGTTCATGTATGATGTGCACTATTCTTAGTGCCACCACTTGTCCATGTTAATCAGTTTGAGTTGACAGCCGCGTGGTATTGTAACAGTTTGTCACTTGACAGTTGACAGGACATTTCCTGTCTGTTTTTAGTAACGGAGATGGCATGTAATTGGGCGTTAATTGAGGTTAATGGGCATCAATTAAGGTGCTTCATTTGCAACACGTCTGGGTTTAATTGCTTCATTTTCCTAAACAATTTGCTTACCTCCATGCGTCATCAGGTGCACTGTACAACACTACAAAAATCCTGTACCACTTTATGAGCTTAGTTATTGTGGATTTAGACTGCCACAAGATGTTTCCTTTTACGTGATTGCACTGTGCAATATAGGGGCTATTGATGGGGGGATTTCAAGAAAGGCTCATGTCACATGTCACTCAGGAAAACCCCATGTCCCTAATGTCACTAAGTGGTATTGTTTATTAGGCCCAGCATCATGAAAATTTTGACATTTTTAGAACCAAAATGGTACATTCTGATGCATCTTTAGAGCCTACGCTCCTTGTACTACCTGCAGAGAACAAGGGAGCACCATTCAAGAAAATGTTGAATATCTAGACTTGAAATAGTGCATTCCGATGCACTCTCCAATAATTCTTCTCATGTCACTAGGCCCATGTCCCATGTCGAATTTAAGAAACAGCCCATGTCCCATGTCACTTACATGGCCATGTCCCATGTCGATTTTAAGAAATAGCCATGTCACCATATCGGATTTAAGAAATGGCCATGTCGCCATGTCGAATTTGGGGTGCTAGGACCATAGAATACAGGTTCTCATACATGATTATTATTTCTGTAAAAGCCAACAACGCCAAAAGCTCAAAACCTGAACGAGGAATGTAATCAGTGTGGTGTGAGGACGACCGTTCCCCTGTCCGATTGCGTACTAAATAAAATAATAATAATAATGATAATAATAATAATTACATCATTGATGATCTATGTTTTCATACACTATAAATAGTAAACCAAAAATATTACCATCTCTACACTAAACTAGCGTATAGATTCTACGGTCCATGCATGTACACTGATACCATATACAATCATATAGTGTAAAACTACGGCAGGTTCTGCGCGTATTCATCTGCACTAAGTATTAACAGTACTGTTGCTAGGTAGGAGTTGTAGACTGCTGTAGCCATTTTATTCTTCGCTCCAATGAAGTGTCAGATACAAATGATATGTACAATATGGTATTTCTTTCTTCAGATTAAAAAAACAGTTAGAGTAGGTGTTGACCACAGATAATGGATACTATGGAAAAGCTGAAATTGCAATGTTTAGGATTTTCCCTGTGCTTCAACTCAAAGACACTAGGAAAATCAAGTATACCTCGTGGTAAACTCGACTTTCACCTGGGGAGGGCGCCATATGATGTAGCATGTAGAATACATCTTTTGGGATGTCTTTCAAGCCATCTTTCACTTTTAGATTGAATCAGAATATCTAAATAGAGAAATAACATCGGGAGACCTGTCACTTCCGGTCATATACCGACTGCTTATTGGCTGAGCTCGTTATTAAGTTTGCGGGGGACCCTGGTGGCGTGCTAATCCTGAGTTGAAGGGAAACATGACGCGTAATAACGACACCATGAGCAATTACACAAAACCCAGAGGCAAATTACTGAAATAAATGTCAAGATCAACTTGTAAGAGTTTCACTCAGACATACCAACCAGTAGATGCCGCCACCAGTCCAATTTAATTGATGGTAAAGCAGAACGGAGAGAAAAAAAAATCACTATTAAAAGGTCAGAAGCGTTTAATGTATTCTCTTTGAAATCAAAGTTAGACGTCCAACCCAACTGTTTTTCTGTTTGTTAGGAGAATCTAATTAGGCGCTAAGTGCGAAGCTGCATACTAACAAAATTGTGCTTCTGAGATGATTTTACATCAATGTGACCTCCATTCTCCTCCCACCAGGACAGCCCAAAGGCAGTCTCTCACCTTTAATCACCAAGGCCATGAGTAGGGGATGCTACAATTATATGCATGGACATACAGCATGTGCTTTGATGCTCATTGCTGATGAAATAAAAAGATGTTAATCATAGTTGTCTGATTATATTAACCTTTATAAGCCAATTCCATGCCTAAAACATAGAACCTGTTGGTATAGAAAGCCTTATTAACATCACATTTTGAGCGTTAGACCAGAAGATATGGCTCTGACCAATTTACAAGACACCGCCCACTATGAAGAGTTTTTCTACATCCAAGCATTCCATTTTATGCCTTAGTTGATAACTCATGGATTGCCGATTGCTAGTCTCTTGCTGCATTTCATTAATGTCTCAACTATAAAGTAAAGTTCTACCAGAACTATCTTAAAGAAATCGACGCAGAAATTATAAGGCGATCTGAAGAGATTTTAGCCTTGACACAATTTCTATTTTCTGCTCGGAGGCCAAGGTCCACTACAATTAAGTGATAGTAGATATCATGAATGGTAGTTGAAATCTTTGATTTTATAAATAGACGTCTTTCCTGACCCATTTGCGTCACATCCAAGAGAATGTAGCTAGATCGTGGCCAATGTGGCACATTGAATTCGAATCCACGACTCATAGCATAATAACTGCAGAAACAGGGCAGATGGTGATTAATAAGCCAAGTTAGTCCTTTCCCCACAAAACTATGGACTTTCTCTCGGGTAGTTTTGTTTTGTATAGCTTTAGTTATTCAACTAATACCTGAACACTGGCTAAAATGCTCATGATCAACAATAGTAGAATTATGCAAGTCTATAGATTCGATATTTGGCAATACATTCACACTATGTTCTATATGCATAGGAAGTGTTTCTTTCAATACGCCAGGTATAACATACCTGGTAAATATTTTACACAATTGATAGCAGTTGGTCACCATAATAGTCCAAGTGTCACACTTAATTTAGACCTTGATATTACCCCTGATGGAAAATGCTGTTCTATTCAAATGTCCATGACATTAAGCATTCAACAACAACATCCAACCTATACAATTCTCCCCAAATATGACACATTTGATATTTGATACCTCTAGTATTACCGAAATATAACTTTCCATCTATTTATTGATTGTCCCAACTGAAAATACCTCCGAGTAATGAAAAAGAATCAGCTTCTGTCAGAAAACCATAATCGCTATTTATACAAACCAAAAACACAAACAGTATTAATGGGTTATAACTAATATAATTTGATTGATAAACATATTAGATCTTAATTGTTCATGATTGACTTTTTACTTCACACAAAGATGTGTAAAAGCGCTGATGTCATTACCTAGACAGACCAATAACATTTCAGTTAGCCAATAAGTCTAATAGAGCTTTACTGCCGATGCCTCAAAATGACGATCAGGCCATAGAGGGGTAATATTAATAGGTTTCGTTAGTTTATCGAAACACTAATGACTTTCTGCAATTCCTGCCACCACTGGAATACAGAAGTGTTCTGACGTTGTGGTGGGCTCTTTGACACAGGTGTTGTTGCGGCCAATAACCCATACCACCAACGTCACCGACATTTGTGGCTAAATACCATAAGGCAAATGCCTGGGACGGCCACAGCTTTTAATTGCTTTAATAGCTTATGAGTGGTGGTACTCAGACAGACTAAAGAACTACTAGGAGGATAGAAGGTGGCTATATTAATCCTTGATATTCAGTTTTGGAGTGCCCACCTGGTTACTTACAAGTTATTAAAGGTCCACCAAAGCTTGTGTGCGTGAGCCCGCATCACTTGACCCTACATCAAACCTCTATCTGGCGGGGGAGGGGACATTTGACATATCTCAAGTAGAAATGCCACAAGAAATGTGAAACTAAATTCAGAAGGGATCTGAAGATGACATAGACTGTGATCTACAGAAAACAGATATCAGTAACACCATGGTAGGAACTTTAAGGCAGTAGAGCTCGCGGAAACCTTAGTCATTGGATCGGCCGGGAATCGAACCACAGACCTCTCACACTGGTGACAAGCTTGCTAATTGTTACACTACCATCCCTTGTCTGACTGTTCTCCGCTCCCTATGCTACTTGATCGGTATGGTACAGAGGGGGAGGATTACCCAGGTGTTTCACCCCTTCAGGCTTTCCACCAAGGTATGGGGAATTCGACCCCTATACAAGGCTAAGGTATTCATAACCCTGTTACTAATTCTGAAGGTACTGTGTACCGGGAAACAGAGTATTTAAATCTTGTTTTAGAAAGAGTGTGGTATAGACATTCCGATATGCAAGGGGATGTTATCTTTAAATACATGTATATATATATATATATATATATATATATATATATATATATATATATATATATATGGTACACAACATAGGTGTCTCAGCTGATTAAACATGATACATGTACTGTGAAACTCAGCTATAGCTAGAATACAATATGTTAGAGGAAACATTACTAAATCAATGTTGGACCAGCTCTCATATTTAACCAATAATGAATGACTAACAGGGTCACAAGGGGTTGTATCGATGGATATCGGCACGAGTGTGTAGCAAGAGTGACGATATCCATCTATACAACCCCGAGTGACCCTGTTAGCCATTCATTATTAGGTTTATTATACGATTTTTCGATTCATATGTCCTTATTTACCTTTAAAAGTACCTAATTTTGCCATTTTGAATGATATCTAAGTCGTCTTGTACAGAGGGTGCAGTCGCCATGTTGTGGAAATCACAAGGGGAGGTAAGGAACAAGGAGCTAGGCGCGGGGAGCGGTCATTATCTTCTTACATTGCTTTCGGCATGTTAAAGAATACGACTTTACTCCCGCGTTGCCACCTGCCGTTTTGGTTACTAACTGCTCCCCTGTATACTTCAATATAGGCAGCGTTTCCCTCCCCATGTACCATGGCCAGAAATGCATTGGCGCTAGCATGTTCTCCTCACACACCAAAGGTCCCCGGATCGAACTGAAGGGAAATGAACCTACTTAAAAAAAGGTATATCTTTTAAAAACCAGGCCCTAGAATTATTTAAACGAATAAATAAGTAGAGTCCAACTACTACCTAGATTATAAAACAAACAAAAAAAATTATCTGGATTTTCTGAGAAATTACATCAAAAATAGTGTTTTCTTCCATAACTTGCTAAATGATGCCCCTACAGGGCTGAAACTCCGTCTGTAGACTCCTTGTTTTGTACCCTACTATAACCAGCGCCCCCACGGCGTGGTACTTAGAGCGTGTGACTTCAAGTCTTGGGGTAGCGTGTTCTAATCACCATGAAACCTCGGATTTTATGGGGGACGAAATTTCAGAATGACTCCCGTCAACCGGAAGAGTGTCGATATCCACCTGAAGAGTGCCGATATCACTAGATATCAGCATGGGGATATCACCTAAAAAGCATGATGAGTCGCCCGATCGTATAATAATGTAAGGTAACTAACATGCAGATGGTTGGGCTTCCATTTCAAGAGTCCCCGCAGGATGGCGATCGCAATTCATGTTGTATACACCTAGAACAACACGTTATATGATAGCAGCTATTACCAATTACTGGTATACATAACCCCCCCCCCCCTTGCATGACAAACGTTATGTCTTTGTACTATACCACACTGTTCGGTAGTATAGAGATATCAGAGACAGGGCAGAGTTTGCACCGTGGAGGCATAGATAGAGAGGCTGTACCATAGGGAGGGGTCATTAAGTAGCTTCAGGGCTGTGTTAGTTAATTTCTGCTGGTGAGCCTCCTGCAGAAATTCCGGCACCACCCTTTGAGAGGTTATTTATCAAGTAATCTGCGGGCCCTTGTTTTGTTTTAAAAAGGCTGAAATCTCCACCCTCCCCCTCTGAGAGGTTACCATTTTGAGCGTCCAACCACCACCCCTCCTGTTGTTAAATAATGTGCCCTCCTATACAGCCCTAAGCCGCGTGGTAACGAGACATTCTGGGCAGTCATTGTACAGTAGGCGGTCTATGAGGACAAAGGTGTGTCGTGATGTATAAGTAGGGGTCAATCAGCTATTTCTGACATGACCCTCGATGCTAATCCATGGTGGGTTATATCATAAACCTCCTAATACCTCCCACACTCGGGTTAAGCATGGTTCCTTTGGGATACCAGTTGGGCTCAAGTCGTCTATTGAAAATCCAGTTAATATCTATATGATAAGCAGGTTCAGATATGTATTTCTGGCCATGTTAATTTGTCCTTCTCTCCTAGACATTATCGCTTCCATTCTGAAGTCCTTCGAGTTATGTTTGGCTATATAACTAACGGGTCATGGCTAGATCATATCGCCCTTTGGTCAGTAGACATGTCCTACTGTATCTGGGGTAATTCTAACAGGAAAGAAGTAAACCAAATGAAGAGACACAACCAATTACATGTATTAACACTATATGCAATGGTTTTATATTCACTTTAGTCTGATCCCAATTATGTGAGTCGTAATTCCTGCAGACTTTCTTCTGAATAAACTGGTCAGAATGGCAGTGCAGCTATCAGAGAAAAACATCCTAACCCATTCTATAAAACCTTAATTCAGGAACCATGAGGCATGCCAATTGGGGTCGATATGTGGAATCCGACTGCGAAGAAAAACAGGATTTTTTGTTTATTTGTGACAGGTGCCAACTTCTTTTCGGTATGAGTAATTAGTGCAAAGCACCAAACCCGTTTATTCACACTGACAATAAGAAGAGATTATTCAGCTCGGAAATATCCATCACCAGCTCTCTTATCAATTCCATCTGTATATTCTATAAATGATCTGGTATATATACTAATACATAACAATGTAACATAGTATAGAATATAATTATAATATAATCATCTTTACATATCATAACACTCACAGCGATAGTATCTGCTCCATGTTAGAATGTGCATAGCATCTCAAATACATATTCAAAATAAACAACTCCTCTCAATAGCTATTCTCTATTTTGACACGGGTTGGGTTGGATAAAGGGGTGGGAACCTCCCTACGTAAATACATAACATTTATATCAACACCAGATAATTACATGTAACTAGCTACTATAATTATAACATTGTTACATCAACTTGTTACAACAGCATTGTAAATGTCGTTGCTTGTCCTTATTATGTCAAAACATCAAAGTGCACTTGATTTTTCTTCGGTCGGTCACACTGTATCAGACAACAAAAGTCTTGTTGATTTGCTGTGCGCAAATAAGCTACATACCATGCATGCCCCAAGTGAGCGCAATGCTTCCCATATGCCATTGAAATGTTAATGCGGTAAATGTCAGGATGTAAATTGTATTGCGCCACCTTGAATGTCACTGCAATGTCACCTTGCCGACAGAGCTACTTTATCTGACAATGTACTTCACTTCTCTAAATGACAAGAAGTTTTCCTGTACAGTAATTGTTTGTATCTGTTGTCATAGTCGGGTTAGATTCCCATGTGACTATCTTACCTAAAATAATTAATGTGTCATTTGAATTAACATTGCAATTCGTATATGTGGAAATACTTGCTAGTGGTATGAAGTAGAGGTGAATATTAATAGTATTCCTAGGCATACATTCAAAATATATTTTTCCTTACACTTAGTACTGTACTGTGGTATTAGACTCCTAGTAGTTATAAGGAGGGGGAGAAGAACACACTATCATCTCTATTAGCAATACTCGAGTTTCCTGTTCTCTATATAGCAACCGAGAGATCTAATAGCTGAATCCCACAACGCGAAAAATGGGTAGGAAAGTGTGGCGAATTGGCCTTCTGTCAGCAGGGAGCTGCTGCCGGTTTTGTAAATCACAACACTTCTACTGCATACATGGGAACCTCCAAATCCCACTGTAGCCAATTTAGGGAAGTAATGTGTTGCCTATTGGACAGCACTGTTACGATTTACAAGGGGAGTTACTTCATAGTATGATTGTTACTGATTGTTTCTTGTAAACTTATCTGGAGTGCCCCCCCCCTGTATAAATCATACCTCTGCCAGACTGTAATAAGCAACATTTTTCAGTGTAAAAGGGAGAACATATCAAACTTGTTTGATCTTTGTGATTAGCCAATACACAATACATACATGAGAGTTATATGTTGATTATTGGCCAGCCTTAGCCAATATAGGAGCCAATATCCCCAACAGGACCAAACTGCAACATTTTCTGGCCCTCTCTCGCGTTGTGGGATTTGACCTTTTACACTTGGGACTCTCTCGACACATTTCTCACAGATTCCATTATGGTCAGTACATTTAGCTACATTACATGATACCTTTACAGATTTGTCTTTTTATTGTGGCTTGTCGGTAGAAGGATAATCTGATAATAGTCCCATCCAATTAATTCCTTGAACTGGAGATGGGCGGAATCTCACAGCTTTCCCCGGCAAGCATCAAGACATGAGACTGTGTGTACCAGTATTGATTACATTCAGACAGATCTATATTGATTCACACTTTAGGGTATTCAGTTTCCTGAAATAAAGGAGGTAATCAGGGGAAACTGCATGTATTACACTTTTACAGCTATTCTCTAAAGATGCCAGCCAAAATAAGAGGACAAGACAGAGTGCAGGCAGGGTGACGGAAATTTGAAGTAGTATGAATTGCTCCGCGAGAACAGAAATCAGGAATAATCAATTTATATCTATAAAACATATTGCATGTACAGGAAAAGCCTGCAAACCCCTATGATAAACTCATATGCTGATGCTGTTGCCGGAGAGCATGCCTATCACTTCACACTGTTAATTTGGTTATTGCCGATTTAAACGGTACCCTCCCATATCTATGACAGCTTCACCAAGTTGGTGTGATCGGTTATTAATATCACATATTCCAAATAATATATTTGTGAAAAACTAGCTTAGAAAAGTGAATCACTTTAAAGCAGACTCAGGTCAATACATAAGTGAGTTGGTGGTTGGTTTATCAAATTGATGTTGATGCAAATCAACGAGTGATATCGGTAATAGTTAATCGACAGCTTCGGGCATGATGGCTCTACAGGATTTTGCGGAAAGGAACCTGTGCTAAATTTACCTTTAACGTCTGATCTGCTGTGGGTGGGTATGTGCAGTAATATCGTTGAGGGGGTGGTGGGGGTGGTGGGGTGATGTAGATGTCTTCTCCACATTGTAAAGGTAGTGATTGGACACAGGGTAGGGGCAGGCACGTGTGAACCTCTCAGATCTTCTAACAGAATACTTAAACATTGGGGACAATGCTGCACACTACAAAATACACTCATATTGCTGATGCTGACAAAATGGATATCACACGGTGTTCGGTTCATTCTACTCTAGATTAATTTTTTGTTTTCTATTTTTTCATTGGCAAAAGAAACACAAGAGCTCTTTATGTAAAGTACGTTCTTATCCCGGATAATGCCATAATATCATAAGCTCCACTATTGATTGTCCATCTTGTCCAAGATAACCTACACAGAGAGTAGAATATTGTAAACAAAGACATGGACAACACAGATAGAATTATGGTTGGAGAAGATTCTAAGAGAAATGATATGTTTCAGGACAATAAGCAATGCCTCACACGGGCTTTTGATAAGACGTAGGGCTATTTCGGGGGGGAAACGGGATCATTTAGGTCCGAATGGGTCTAATATTAGAACAATTAGAACATATTTTAGCTGATGTCTGTACTCAGAAACACGGCAGGGTGCCATTAGGTTAGATACTCGGACAGTACCTTCCAGACTATCGGCGTGGGTATGTCGCCCGTGGTTCTGAGAATGCATGGGGTCGCTTAGTCAGTACCCCCTTTAACCGCAAATAGTATACTTGAGCTTTTGTTCTAGTGTTTTATCTTTTCAATTCAATATTATCTTAAAATCTGCCTTGTTCAAGTATACTACTATGCTGTGAATTGATTCAAAACGACCCTTGTCAACACGATCTTGGTGATCCATGTCATATGCAAGTGAGTTTACTTTACCTTAGACCTAATATACCGATAAAAAAAAGGTTTGTTTCAGGTAACATGGGAGCAAAGGATAGGTTCGGTAGGTTGGATTCCTTAAAATCTTACTTTATGTTTCAAATTGGAAGTGCTAGCCAGCGTGTATAGAAAGCCTAAAGTGGCCCAAAATATGTGAAAATATGAAAAATTCTTCAAAATTGCATAAACCTTCATGTAACATACTGCCTCTTTATTCTATTGTATTTTCAAACATGAAATTACTAATCAGCCTTTATAGTCAACCCTAAAATTTACACAAAAAAATGTGGAAGTTTCTTCGAAATTGCATAAAACAAGGTAGGGTCGGCCCTATCTTGCTAGGCACGGTCGGGTGACCTGAAACAATCCTTTTTTTATTTGGCCTTATGAGGAAGTTACAAAACGCTTATGAAACTCCCATTATACAAATTACAATTGGCTGAACCATGATAACCCCTCATTTCAGATGGATCCCTCGGTAATGATATGTGTTAAGCCCATCAATAGTACAGTATTTTATATCTAACGCCTACACACAGGTCTCAAAGAGCTACCGATATCATGTTAATGGTAGGAATGGACCACTCTCATTACACTTATACAACCGTCATTACATACCAGAAGAGGTTACTCAACCAGTCAACATATTGAACTTCTTCCACACTTGTATCTCCCCCAGCAGAATCTTAACTCCCGATTGTTGCAAGAGTCTGGAGGTAAGATATTTCCGAGGCGACCAGATTTGTGTGATTTGTTCATTGTGTCCAGACTGTTAAAATATATATTTGTTTTTACAGTTGATGTGAGTACATGCATACTTCACATAGAATGTTCAATTAGCAGATCCATATGGTATCCGTAAAAACGCCAAAGGTGTAGAGCATAATATCCAAATTACCTAATCATATTCATCTTTATATTTGTATTATTTCATAACTATACAAGTTTCAGTCTAAACTTAATCCACAGTATTCAACCAAGAAATATTACTTCTTTTTTTTTCTGTCTGGTAAAAACTATAAATTCCGTACAGCAGCATAAGAGCCTACTTTGTGCCATGGTCTCGTCACCCCCAAGTATGTACAGCAGCTTTCTCCTCCCCCACGTTCGGCTTAATGTGATTCTTCAGGGAAACCCAATTGCTCACGTGACCTTCATCCAACAATCAACACTTTGTTGACCAGAACAAAAGAGGCAGAACACTCCAATTTTCTATACGTATCTATATACTGTCATTGCAATATAAATGTTTTTAAAAAATGCATCAAAAGTGTTTTTTCATTGTTTTCAACGATTTTCTTCCCCGCATGTCGTGACATGTGATAAGCATTTATTTTAAATTTACAGACTTAAACTGAATAAGTAAAGGAAGCTACAACAAAAGGGCTAAGAGACAATCAGACTAACAAATGGCTGACCTGTGCCACTTAGAGATTTCCAGGCCACATTTGACAAGGCACATCCGGGCCCTGCAGTTTGGTCACGTGGGGCTGACGACTGATGCCTGCTTCATTTGGTTGGCGGTGCCCAACCTCCACCCCGACGTTACTGTATTAACCGCCCGACTAACAGATGGTGAGCCTTATGGCGGGGCAAGACATGGAGGGTGGCCGTCTGAGGGCCGGGGGCTACTATAAGGTCCCATACTAGGAGATCTAGGGGCTTGTTTCCTGATGAGTACATTGTAAAAAGTTGGTTGCCATCTTTGTAAATGTACAGTAGATTTTATTGTAGGTGTACATTTCATTTTAAGGAAACAGTAGAATTTACTGTAAATCTACAGTAGATTCTACTGTAAATCCATTCTACAGCAGATATACAGGGATAGTGTCTACACTAACTTATAGAAAGTAAAGTATAGTATACTGCTGTAGTTATACAGTAGCTTCTTTCTACTGTGTACCTACACTAACTATTTACAGTGTATCTATTGCTAAGTGCTGCTGCTCATGCTGCTGCCTACTGCTGCTGGTAAATGCTATCAATGATGATGATGAAGTGCTGATAACCATGGCTAATCTCTGCTAACAGTTGCTAATGCCTAGTATTCATGTGACTGATGGTCCAACCCAGATAACAAGCCTTATAACCAGTTTGATAAGGTGTCATTAAAGACCTGGATATTTCATAAACTAATTTGATAATTCAGTATAATCCCACAGGATGATCATGCACCTTTCATAATTGGCTGAAGCATGATAACTCCTGCTTTGAAATGGAGACATGGGTAATGATAATAATCATGTGTTAAGTTCGAAGAAAGACCTGGACATTTTCTGACATAATTCGACCATTCAGTGAGAGGCCAAGATTTCTTATGAAACTTTCATTTCATAAATTATAAATGGTGTTATTATTGTGATCAGAATTTACCCTTTTGGAAGTTCAAACTGTCAACAGTGGAAAAGATTCCTATTATTGACGGTACATACTGTCGATGGTGGAAAAGAGTCCGTTATTAACAGTTCCTAAACACTTGGCCATCATATATGTACACTGTAAAAAGTTGATGTTCGTGAACAGCAATATGTGCTGTAACTATACAGTACTTTAGCTGTAAAAGATAATACAGCAACTTTTGCTGTACACATACAATTCTGTTACTGTAGATGCAGGTTCGAATCCCATAACCAGCAACCAGAGGGAGAGAGAGCAGAGAGGTTGGAGGGAGTACCATACTCCACAGCTCAAATATGACCTGATCTTTTCAAAAGCCCACTGTTGCAGGCTACATAGTGACTGCCCCTCTAGCTCAGTAGGTAGAGCCGTGGGAGATGTAGTCTGAGGGTCAGTGGTTCCAGTCCCGGCAGGAAACTCTCACACAAACTACATTTCTCCTGATGCAATTCTAAAGTATAATATATTTTGGTACACTGAAATGTTACTATTGAAAATATGCAGAGGATAAGATCAATGTATCTCAACAATCTGCATGAAAGATAGTAAAATTTCCTTTGAAAAACATCTATAGGCCATCAAGATTACACTTCAACTAATGGTAGTTCAGTCCTTATTAGTACATTACTGCAATAGGGTAATTTTCATATTATCCCTTAAGACATGAACAGTCTAGTTCTAAAATTGTCCCCAGGGATCCTGTGTTGACCTCATTACCATTCACACATAAGTAGGAGGTGTTTCAATGCACCTGACATGCAGGATTCACTGGCGTAGTGGTCATGGTTCAGGACTATGGATTGGAACCTGGGGGTTCAAATCTCCAAGATGTTGAATATGTGAGCCTTTTTAGAACTCAGGTCTGCGTCTACAGTAGATTCTACTGTAGGTCTACAGCAGAATTTACTGGAACCAAAGTTGCCCCCAATAGTTGCTGTACAGGAACACTACTTACTTCTAACAGTGTATGGTTGTCAATAACTCCTAAGAACTCTTATTGACAATTCCTTACCTGGCGTCAAAACCGACACTGGTGTCAAAACCGACATTGGAGTCAAAATCTGTTTTGGGGTCAAACTAGGTTTTGGGATAAAAAATACGTTTTGGGGTCAAAATACATTTTGGACATTGAATCGAAAAAATGGAATGAAAAGGTTCTCATTGAAATTAGCAATAAGATAGAAAATTCCCACCATTGACATTTTGTTGAAGAACTTTCAAGAACATGATTTACCATTTTTCACAGTGTGGATTGTCAATAAAAGAAAATGATCTTACTATTGATAGTTCAAACTGTCAATAAAGAGAAAGATCGTCCTGTTTACAGTTTGAATTGTCAATTACAAGATCATGGTGGGCCAGCTCTTGACGATTCAAACTGCCAATACCACAATTAATTTTTCTTATGACAGATTGCACTGGCCATATGGGATTAATTTTCTCTTATTGCCAGTTCCATTTTGGGGAGATAGATAGCGGCAGATATCTAATGAGAATGTTCATGGCCGTGGTGCCCTGTTCCTCTCATCCTTCAAAGGGGTTGTTCCTTCAAAGGGGTTGAAAGTGTGAGGATTAAGTTGATAGAATGAACCCAGCACGTTTCTACAATAATAATTTCATGTTTATCAATTATGAAAACAATTCATAGTATCTAATATCAGTATGACTCTTCCTTCTGGGATGGTTAGTTGGTACTTTCTGATATTGTCAGCTTGGTATGTGGTGGGACAGAGGCATGCAGCCTTCACAGATGACCGGATCTCATAATAGTGACTGGCAACCCCTACACGGATAATTCTTTGGCTCCCTATACGACCAATCTTGCAGTCACTATAGCCTAACCAAGTCAGTAATGTTTCACTCCCTATACAACCAATCCAGGTTAGTTCATTAAAGATTAAGATTAACGATTTTTTATTCAAACAGTATTCACGGTTTGTACTGCGATTCTCAGGTTGGTCAGTACTGACCAACTCATCTCAGTCTCCTCCATTTCAATGAGTTTTAGGCTAAGTCATTTTGAGTAAGGCATAAGTCATATGTGTTGTTTTGCCTCTTGAATAGCACCTGGTCAAGCCCGACCAATGTCCCGTATGACCAACCTTGGATAACCACTACAGAATAAGGGCCGGAGTAACTAGATATTCTGTGTACATTATAGGTATTGCTAGTCACTGCAGGCCTGCCATTGTGCTGATATTTACTACCTAAGGACTGTAGGATACATACTTTAAACCATTTGTCAGCTCTAATGTTGATAGACCACGAGAAAAGTATACAGTACAGTTGATTTGAAACAGTTTCGTCACGTCAGTTGTTCTGAAAGACCCTCCAGAACATGTAATGGCTCAACAAAGTTCCGTCAAGAAGGTAATTCTACTTCGTAAATTACAAAATAAAGAGTATGTTTTGCACTTAATTACACACCACCAAAACCATAGCACTTAAGGACAAAACGGTTTGTCCTCAGTTAAAGTTCCCTGCAGCGGGGTGTCATAAAATAGCTGGCTATGTCTGTCCGTGAAGGGGCTTCTTAAACTCAAAGCATATTGAGATTAAAACGACAGACCGGCCGTTAACTAGTTATAAATTGGTATCTTCCATATTGTCGGTTGTTTGGTTGGGAAAGGTCAGGAGGCGTAGGCTAGTAGGGGAATGTTCCTTTATTAATTACAGGGGGGGGGGGGTGGTGAATTTTATTTACGCCCACCCCCTCAAGAGCGCGTAGAACATTTCATGCCTCCCCTCGCCGAAGGTGCTGAAAAATGTTCGCCCCCCCCCCCCCTTTGAACTTTTGTAAAGCACAGGCTTTTTTGCTTAAAAGGGCCTGCATTTTTTAAGCCCCCCCCCCAAACCTCCCCCAAACTCCCCCTGTCACTAATGAATGAACACTCCCTTACTGGTAGAGCATCCAGGTTGGGTGGTTAACCCTTTGAGGATGGATGAAGCTAAAAGATGACATTTGTTGTCATGATGAACCAATGCAGCCCCGGTGAGTAACTCACCGGGGCCACATTTGTGAATCATGCAAACCCTTCGGGAGTATCTCAACCTCATAAGGTCGCATGATGCTTGAATGCAGCACTGGCGAGTTACTCGCAAGGGCTGCATTCATGCATCATGCCTACCAAGGGCATAGTGCATTAAGGTACGATGCCGTCCTCAAAAGGTTAATGATACTGATCTTGCTCATGAATGTGCATCCACACTGAAGAAAGAGTACGCATCAGCTGGTCCTGTCTTCAAAACAGCACACTTCCCAGGGTCAAGCAATTTATTGAGTGGCACGGCAATGCTGGACGTTTCAGATGCTGTATTCATCCAATTGACAATAGCGTCTGGCATGTCTGGACTCTTTTCCAAGAATCTGACAATGCTGGATTCTTGTAGTTAAAAAATGAGGCTACATGTATCCCAGCATTTACAAACACTGAGGAGAGAGCTCAGCATTGCCAGAACCTCCACCCTTTTAGGAAAGTTCAGCATCTTAAATAAGAGCCCAGCTTTGCCCGATCGTCACCTAATGGCTAGCCTTAGAAAGTGTGTTGTCTTGGACACTACTTAAGACCAGCGTCAGACTCTCTCAGTGTTGAGGTCCAGTTTCAGTAGATAATGCCACCTCAAAATGACTCAGAAATCGGCTAGAATTGTTATTGACCCCACGACTTATCAACTACAACTGTCAGTTGCTATAAGAAAAAAAGGATAAGTATGTGCCCGCATATTACTATTTTGCAACACCAACTAAGGCTATCGTTATAACAAAATAACGTGTTTTCATTCAGGTGCACTTTTCAAGAATGGGTGTCAAAATGTATTGCCATAAAGACACTTTGTATAATGAACTACAGATGGATCCATGAATGCTCACCAAATCCAACCTAACCTAATTCACGTATTGTTGATTACACCAATTGTATCGTATATGCAGCATTACAAGGGACTACTTAAGGGGTCTGTGGAGTGTTTCACAAGGGGAGTATACAATTAGTTGTACAAATAAGTGTTTCTATAGGTCGGCTACATTGTATATCACTTGTAAGGCCAACATTTGGTTTTATCAATTGTATATTGGTTATAAAAAGTGTTTCACAAAGGTATACTACCAAGATATAAAGCTGGTGTGTGTGGGCCACAACCATGATACAACTGATGTTTAAGTGTTTCACAATGTATATAAGCGTGCAGCTCATACCATGCCTGCTAATATTTTCCTTATAGGTTTTTTCCCATACTTTGCATTTAATGTCATAATACACATAAGAATACTTGAAAATATCTGTTTATTTAGGATGAAAATAAGCTGGTTATGCACATTTAAACAACACTTTATGTTCATCCTATATAATCATTGTACAAGGGGAGAGTATTTAAAATTAATACTACATGGTTATTAAGATTGATATACTTTTACCAGATGTTAGTCTTAAGTTGGTGTTTCACTAGCCGCAATAGTATCTACAATTGTATCTTAGTATACAACCATAGATACAATTGCATCTTATGAAAAACCAAGTTTAGATTAACATAGGGGCGATAGTAAGTTGGTCATAGAAAACATGTAAAATTAATTGCATCTATTGTCCCCTTGTGAAACACCCTACAGCTGTTGTCAGTGGGTCGTGTATTTAACAAGGTTCAGAATGGCTGAAGTATGATTTGCAAGGATGGGGATGGGATAGGTCAGATAGGGGTGATAAGTTAGCCCTTTGTGTCCAGTAGGGAATGGTCAGCTGATGATAACAGAACAGCTTAATGGTGCAGGGCCAAATGGGGAGGGGTGAGTTGTATGTTAGGGGGGGGGTGCTGCTAATTGATTTAGTTTTATTTATGAATTTGTGCGGTCTAATTTAGGTCATCAGATCGCCAGGACCCCAAATTAGCGATAACTCAAAACGGTCTAGAGCGATAAAAGATTTAATTAGTGTTGTTATGAAAAAGGCAATTCGGCTCATTTTGCCCTAAATGAGTGCATTGGAAAAAGAAGCCATTGTTGCAGATTCAACGCCAAACAAGGTGGTTTTTGGTCACATTGTCAATTTTACAGTTCTAAACATTATATCAGCGAATCCTGGAGGAGCTCGATCATCTCCACTATCGACCATATTTTGTCTATAGTATACAACTTTCCGACCTGATTCCGCTATTTGTGTCATATTTACTCTTTTTTTGTTACATGTGTAACTAATGGTCATACTCTGAGACTTCCTTGGATAACTATTAATCCCATTCTTCATGGTATTGCTCCTCCCTGATAATCACATTAGCGATCTAAATTCATAAAATATTTCATCACTGCCAGGTTTGGGGGTCTATGTTCCCCATCGTGAATACCAGGATACAGTAGATGATAATAACCCTACCATGTGGGCATTCGTTCTATTACTATTGTGGCCATCATCTTGGCTGAGGCTGAGGCTGCCCTAGACATAGTAAAACGATCGATAAGAAGGTGATTAACATTATTTACATCCGTAATAACACAATAGCTGCTGCCATAAACAACCATAACTAAAATGACTAGCAGACTGTCTCACCATGTAAAAGGGACCTTGGGGCCAACATAGAAAGGATACCGCGAATTCCCGCGTAAAAGCCTAACTTCCATATTCGCTGCACCCCTAACTTTGACAAATCCTATAAGCCTCGAAGAGGGTCAGAAAATTCATAACTTAGTGCTGTAATATACTTTTAAAAACTTGTGTTGAAGGCGCACCCCCACCTAGGGCGGATCCTATACGCTGCACTGGCGATCTGACTCTCGTACTAGCCGCGGCTCTACGCTATTTATTTATTCGATAATGGAATATAAGAGCCATTATCACCGGTTCACCCTTTCGGATTTTTATATAAGTAGTTATACATTTGTGAGATGAAAATAGAAATAAAGTGTGGTTAAGGCAACCCGACCCTAGTTTCAAAATAAGGCCGATCCTCGCATTTCGTTTCCAACTTTTGAGAACTTTTTTTTTTTAGATATTCATATTTATCTACATTTTAGCAACCATTTTGTCAGAAAGAAGAGGCTCCCACTCACTTAAATGGCCTGAATGACCCCTAAAGGTCTGTTTGCTTAAATTTCTATTGTAGCTACAAAAAGCTGCATTTAATCTGATGAACCTCTTTCTGATGCTCTGGCATCAATCCTTTCTAGCTAAGACTACAATTAGATATAATCATACCCCTTTCCCAGGCAAGAACATCAATCTTGTTTATTTACTCGGATAAGAAATTAAAACTTACTCAAGAAAAAGGTTTTCTTGAGAAAAAAGGTCCATTCCGTAAGAAAGATTTTCTTATTTTGAGAAAATATGTCAGGAAATATCATCTTGATTCCAGTATAAAATACTTAATTTAAGAATTTCTTTCTTGTTTGTTTTTCTTGTTTGTTATTCTTACTCTTAGTATATCAAACTTTACCACATGTTCAAGTAAAATTCTCTTATCCTACGGACAAACTTGTTTTAAGTTTATTTTACTTAAAACAAGAAATATTTTCTGAAAATGAGAAAATTATTTTTGGCTGTGCACACCTGCACCCTGCCCCTATAGTTGTAGATATAGATATACTGATAAACTGAAAAGGTCTGACCTTTGAATGAGAGGAAAGTGCCCCCAAGTATTGTCAATATAGGCCCTTGGAGGAAAACCTATAAGCCTAACTTCCGTATAAGCCACACCCGTATCTTTGACAAATCATATAAGCCTCTTAGGAGGTCTGAAAATTCATAACTTAGTGCTGTAATACTCTTATAAAAGCTTGTATTGAAGGCGCACCCCCACTTAGGGCCGATCCTATAGGCCGCACTGGTGATCTGACTCACAGACTAGCAACGGCCTCTACGCTAATTATTTATTTGATAGTGGAAGATAAGAGCCTTTATCACCGGTTGACCCTTTGGGATTTTTATAAATTTACTATTTAGCAACCATTTGGCCAGAAAGAAGAGACTCCCACTCACTTAAGTGGCTTATATGATTGACTTCAGGTTTTTTAAAGGTAGTATTCAAAAATTTGGTAGTATTCTTAGTTGTGTGTCACTGATTATATCAGATAAGCCGTGCTTCACTATGGCTGTCCGCAACATACTCCTGGTATTTTTAACATATTTATGATTATACATTACCTATATGTTGTTAATTATGATTATGGTCGTGGGATAACAAAACCACACCCACAGCCACAGCCACACCCACTCCCACACCCACTCCCACAGCCACACCCACACCCACACCACACCCACACCTAAACACCCACACCCACACCCACACCTATATACACACCTATTATCTTAGACAGCCACAATTTCACAGGTGACTGATTAAAGGTGCTGTGATTGTATACTGAGGCAAAGAAATACTGGGTACCAGGAAATTACCTACATAATTGTTGTAATATACTACACTGAAAATCCCTAAGTTTAAGAGGTTACCATAAAACCTCGGCTAATACGCGAGTCAGTTTGGCGGTGCGGCTTATAGCATCGGCCCAGGGTCAAGGTGTGACTTATACATGAGTTTTTGCTACTATGGTACAGTACTAAAGTCACCATACTCAGATCTTATGCGGTGCGGCTTATACATGAGTTAGGCTTATATACGTAAGGTTTTACGGTAGTTAATATTGGCTATCCCAGGTGGGTTAGTCAGTTTGACTAACCTAACAGCATTGACTCACACAGATTGGTCGTATAGGGAGTATAGGGCTCAGGCTCATGACTTTGCAACAATTAAATGTGAAAAAAAACGAAATAATTAATTTCAGTTTTCTCTTTATTTATCAATTGCAATAGGAAATAAAGGTGTTTGGGAACATTCACAGAATTTTTTTTGATATAGCTATTGTCATTTCTTAGGGAATCATGACCACCAAAATACCATGTAAAATCACATATTTCAACCATTTCCAAAAAATATATTAATTTTCACATAAAAGGGGCTGTTGCTAAGCAACCGTTTGGAATAGACAAAAATGAATGTGTTTATTGGAATCCCTGACATCGATTTAGGGGGGGGTAGGTAGTCTTATATTTATTGTAGGATGGATATTGCCGATGCTGTGGCCTGCCATATGTTAATATCTCTTGTACTTCATATGGCTGCATATGGCGCCATATAGCGTAACGGACGCGTAACGGACGCGTAACGGACACCCTTAACATGGTCGTTTTGTGACATTTTGATTAAATCCTTGTAATTCAGTCAAAAATAAGTATTTTCAATCTCCCAAAATGTCAATTTATATCAGCAAAATGTCCCCAATCCGTACTAATCCTTTTCCTTAATGTTCCTCCATTGCTTATATTTTTAAATGTTTTTCTAAGAAAGAAAATGTAGACATTATTTTATTTGAATAAATAGCCGATTTTTTTGAAAAAACACAGCAAACTCAGAAATGAACAGAAAAAATATCTAACTGCATCATTAAAATGTTTGGATCTTGAATTTTATTGTAGAATAGGAAAGTGTATCATAAATTTACTAAATCTGATTAAATTTTGGGAATAAAATATAAGTTTCACTTTGTGACATTCTACTAGGGGGGTTTCTGTGGTATATCCATGAGCCTGAGCCATAGGGAGAACGTGACTGAGAGACCCATATTTTGGCTGCCTATTCTCAACCTATGTTAGTCAATGCTGTAAGGTTAGTCAAACTGACTAGCCCACCTTAGTCTTTTAGTTTAAGGCGTTTTGGGGTTAGTCATTTTGACTAAGGCATTAGTCATTTTTGAATACAAGTTCTTCATTTTGACTATGACGAATCTGGGACAGCCACTACTCACTAACCTCTTAAACGTATAGATTATCTGTGTGGTCATACACTTAGTATGGCAAGAAAGACTGAGGCTACATATGTTATTATGTGGGCGAAATAAGAACGTTTTTGTTCCATTTGCACTCGACGGCTGCTGAAAATTTCCAAAAAATAGAACAATTGTTTATTAAACAATGAAATATGATTAATTTGGTGTTTAATATGTATAGTCCCAACATATCTGTAAAAAAATAATGCATGTGTATTAATTTGAACCAACCTATCAAGAGTCCTTAATGGCCCACGAGTCTGGGTGTAGGTGCATTTTAATTTGCTGCTTTCCCTGTGTATTTGTTTCACTATACTCAGGCAAAACCCATTGTGTGTAGCTCATGTTTAGGTAGGCCTATAGGTCTTTGATAGTGGGAGTACACACACAACTGGAATACTCCCTTGGACGTCTGTCCTCTCTAACATGAGAGACAATGTACAATAACACATCAGGTAATTGGCGGGATATATGCCACTCTAAACAAGATAGGGGGAATCCCTCTCAATTCTAGTATGTTTATGTATACAATAATTAAGTGAATTGTCCCATCTTCACCATCAGAATCCACTTGGGGTTGTGCACCAAGATTATCAAACAGGGACACCAGGGAGAGGACATGGGAGAGGTGTGGGAAGTGGTGATAGTTTGGGGTGCACTTGCTGTATTCACTGGTAAATTCCATACTTAAGGCCTCTCAAAAAACTTGTTTTCATCACCAAGAAATCTGACGAAAATGAATTGGTTTTAAAAGTGGCGAAAATGTTAGTTATTTCTATATCACTAGATTACTGGCATTATTAGCTTTGAATTGATGCCAAATATGACAATTTTGTACCTTTTTTTATCAGGCTTTTCATAAGAAATTGGCAAGAAAAGAGGTTTTCCTCAAAACCTGATTTTTATGATGCGCGTTGATGAGAAACCATTCTCTTTTTTGAGCGGCCTAATGAATTTCTTTTTCTAAAGAAATTAAACCATATCAAATTTTAGCCATGACAATTTATGATTGCGATAACGTGAATGTGACGTCTTGAATTTAGTTGTAAATTCAACTGGTATCCGTTTTTTGAGAACAATTAAATGACAGCTACACAGATCAGAGAATATGATTTCTAAAAAGGTGTCAATAACACGATTGTCGTCGTAGCTGTCTCCTTGAAGTATTTCTCACATCATTTCCACAGTTAAAACAAAATGTATAATCATTGTATTGAGTAAAATGTACAAGTTGAAACTTTGAATCTACATAACACATGGTTTACATACTCATTTTGAGACGCTGTCCAAGTCAGGATTGATTATTGCACACATAAAACAAGATGTGCACGGTCACACATAGGACTATATGCTAGACAACAGCTTGACAGAGACTGATATGCTACTCAATTACAGAGAGATGAGGCGCAGATGCTAGGTACAGCGTTGATTTTCCACCCATGCAACCCCAGCCAGTAGGCGTACTCACTATCTTAATGAATATTTCCAGTCAGTCGCCAATATCTGTTTCAGGATCCTTTACGTGGGCTGCAGAACACTTGGCCCCCGTTACAGCTGTGTGAGTAGTCCCTAAATAGTGGAACCTCCTCTAAGGGTAGAGCAGTCACGCCGCCTTCTGGAGCTCCCCAAGACAGCTGTGCCTCAGGCATGGGGGTGTCAAATTACAGGTAGGGAACAGTCCCTGCCAGCAATGCCAGAGAGGGACAGGTAAGACTTGTTTTCTTCTCCTGGAATTTTAGATGGATAATTTAGTAAGGCTCATCTAAAACAGGTTAATATGTTAACCTCAATTAACGCGTCGTAATTGTCAGTTGGGGCTCTAAAGAAACAGGCATATCTGAGTAGAAGTCTGAAAATCTGTGGAAAGAATGACAGCACACATAATCATGGCATCATTCATGTGTCAGATGCCAAAACCTTGTAATTCCAAAATCCAATATAACCAGAATGTAATGACCTTCCCAATTATAAAGCCTCCAGATTGTAATTCTTCTCTACAGATATATTCATAAGTTACTCCACCGTTACTAGGAAAGCAGGTAAAGAGAATTTAAAACCCAAAAGATCTCTTTCTGTCAACTAAAGACGCCCTACCTATGTTGTAACGTTGATGGGTATACCATTGTGGAACAGACTTTCATAGGCCTTGTGATTAGATATCGGCAACAATGTCAAAATCATGTCATTCTACATTCACGAAGGGCTTGTAAGAAGAGTGATTCCGTGCATTCCATGAAATGTAGTTTTAAGACGGAAATGAGAAAAGACTGTTCTCTATCACCCCAAGGGCAGACACATAATGGACCAGACCTTACAGTTCCAGCCCAGTCTTGTTTCAATCAACCAGCTATTTCCCTTCATATCTGCCACCAACTAGAACAAAGGAAGCCACATAGATACATATATGGCCGTATCAACAATTTAAGCAGCGTTGGAACTAAGAATATTCATTGTGTTGATATAATATGCAAACAATAATTGTTATATGGAGTAACCTCAGCCAGACCACCTAGGGAGAGAAGGCCAGTGTACATCTACAGGTTAAAATAATGTAAATTCAATTCTTTTGTGAAACAATCAGAATACAAGACATGAAGGTATATGTTGGTCATTCTTTATACAATGTGTATTGATCAACAACCATCAGCTCATATCTTGAGTATTCCGAGTTTTCGAGTTTTGAAGGTGATTGAGAATACATTTAAAGCATTCTTCTCCACAACTAATTCGCATCCTCCTCATTTATGTATGATTGAGAAGAACGGATGCTTCTAGAGATGCAGCCTTTACAAATACCTTTCAACCATAAAGTATATTTTCGTCTTGTCGATTTTTGATTTAGTAGGCCTGGCTTAATATTTGTAGGATGGGGTATCTGTTTCTTTTGATCACTGGATTTGCACCTTTTTAACCCACATAGCCGTTTGTCAGATAATAAAAGCTTCAGGGTTGCTTTTAATCGCCAGTGGCTCACTTAGAGCAAAGAAAAGATGTGTTTCAGATTAGTTTAAAAATCTAGGGTAACTAGGTGGGAGTATTCTTTGTTAACTTAATTTTCTTCTTTACTTAGGCCTAAAAAGAACCAAAATGTTGAAATACGAATGGCAGTGCCAACTTGCGAATCATCAAACCAAATTTAGATTAACACCAAAATAACCAAAAACGTTGATCAGAAAAGATGAATTGCATTAACATTACTAGCTTCGTCTCTCTTTTGCTAGGTAGGGTCGGGTAACCTGAAGCAAGCCTTATTTATTTGGCTCAAGGTGATTGATAGTCAAAGCCTCTTAGATCTTTTAGCAAGCTGGTGTACACCGACAGGGTAACGTCTGGTTAAGACTTAGTTCAAAAGAGTTCCTGTAGTACAGTGACACCAACCTCCCAACACTACCACACCTGCACCCTGCCCCTATAGTTGTAGATATAAATATACTGGTAAACTGAAAAGGTCTGACCCCTAGCTGAGATGAAAGAACCCCCGAGTATTGTCAATATAGACCCTTGGGGGAAATGCATATAACCTTGGTTTTAATGAGTTGTTTGTATAGGCATCTGATTCATCGATAGGATCAAGGTTCAATTCAAAGGAGTGCTTATAAGTATAAGAGTACTGCTGCCCTGATGTGACATAAAGGATTAATATTTAGTATGCTTTGTGGTCCCCAAGCCGCTAGTCGCTGTAAACACTGCACAAAGGGAAGACTGTAAAACACATAGTTATGAAAGTTAGTTGCTACACAAAGTCGTAGTGCTAGCTACAAGCGAATGATATGTGTATAAGTGCAAGTCATGTGCACTGTGTATTGAAGGTAACAGTACATTAATCTGCAACACAGGGTGTTTGGAAATCGCTGCTCATGTTTAAAGTGCTCATGAGCAGGAAAACAAAACTGATCTCAAGTGGCTAAAGAGTAAAAAATAATCATATCTCGTGAATCAGTATCATCACCATGTGCATAGATACCCAGCTTTCTTCATAAGAGACCCAATTTGTTTGCCCCCCCCCCCCCAAACAGGACGTGAGATCTTTTACGCCCCCCGGTGGAGTCCAACATACCCTTCCATTGTTCCATGTTGTTTAAAAGTGAGAACTCACTTAAGAGGAGCTTTTAACAAACTATGTTTTCTGCTACCCTGAATCATCTGTGGATATAATTTGGAAGCGTGAGCGAGTACATCAAAGAATAGTCTTTACTCAATAATCATAATTTACAGTAGTGTAGCATTGTTCTACTCGAAACAAATACAGTAGACCAATCTATGTCAATATTTCCTATCCTCAGGGCAAATGTGTGCATACCAGTACCATGAGGCAGGTCCCAGGGTGCAGAACGTGAGCAGGATCACGGACATCCAATATTATCACACCCATTAGTGCTTCCAGCCGCCATTGATGTCTGACTTGTGTGAAATGCCAGTGTGACCAGCTTAAGATGTATCAATGCCACTGGTTTGCACTGGCTCTTTGGTCAGCTGTAGGTTGGTCAAATTATGGAAGTCCTTCTCTTGCTTCAATATATCATTTCTGGATAGATTTCTCAGAGAATATTCGGTAGAATGTCAAATTCTCATAAGCAGAGTCCTGCATCTGAGACTGCTAGGAAAAATGGTAATGCATGACTGTCATCCCAGAGTCCAGCAACGCTAGACTCTTTGGAACAGCCATGAAAGCGAGTCCAGCCTTGTCAGACCCATTCCAGTGGCAATACTAGATACTCAACCAGAATCAAGCACAACGCGCGACTCTCACTTTCTTCTCGGTGTTTGTGCCACTGCAAACATTGGTAAATCCAGCGGGGTGGCCTGACGGGCCTTGCCCCGCCCCCCCAAAAAAAAGATAAAAGAAAATAGGGGAAGGGGAGAGAGATGGATATCATATGATACATCATAGTCTATTTCAGTTGTGTATGTACCTGGATGGGGGAGGGGGCTGAGTCTTTAAATATTGTGTCCTAAAATGCCAGTACATCAAACATTTTGGGGGGGGCATGCCCCCAAACCCCGGTAATATGGCCACTGCGCTTCACTGGCGGGAAACAGACAGGCACTCCAGGTTAGCCAGGTTTGGGCCCCCTGCTCTAGACAATCCTTGATCCGTCACTGGCAAATGTTGCAACTGTCCAGAAGGAATTTTAAAATATAAGACAGCAGAATGTTTCACAAGTTTATGGCTGAGTATACCATACAGCATTGTGTTCTATCTTTTTGACAGGCTATTTAAATAATTCCAAACACTAGTCGTCCACAATGGAATTGGCTATGTCTTCACTTTTTAAAAATAAAATAGTGTTTTATTTGGGTAAATAATACAATTATCTTTGTTAGAAATTCAACGTACATATGCTAGGTTTAAAGGAGGTAATGTGTTGTCACGTGACATAATGCCTAAGTTACTATATTTGTGGTGAGGAATTAATTATATGATATTGTGCCTGCAAGTTAGAAGCATAGCAACTTAGAAAATCACTTCAAGCTTCCATGGGATAGTAACCGTAGGATATAATATCATTTCGCATTCAATAGTCTAGACACAGGGAAATGTCATCTGCCAGAGTTCCCACAAATCACTTATCTAAATTTCGAATGGTATTATATATACTGGACTTTTTTCAGCAAATGATCTTTGCTCGTTTAGCTACTAAAACTGTAAATAGAACATATTATTTTGAATAGCATCTTATAATTTCCACTTTAGAATCAGCCATATAGGTCACGCTGCTTTTATGCTCCACTTCAGCTCTGATCAAGTTAATTTTTTTCTTGCTATGGATTGTAGATTTGAATGTCAGATACATGTTCTTACAACAGCAAGGCCGATACATGGCATATGGCATCCCAGACTAGCTAGTTGATAATATCAATGCTTAATTTAACAAGATCATCGTTAAAGACTGTCTGCCTCACTTTTTGTTGTTGCAAGGTTCGCTAACTAGTTGTAGGAGAATAGCTGCCTTGTGTTTAGAGATGTGTTGGTGTAGGAGCATGGCTGCCTTCTAAAGGTGTAGAAATGTGTCGGTGTAGGAGAATGGCTGCATTAGGATTAGAGATGTGTCGGTGTAGGAGAATGGCTGCATTAGGTGTAGAGATGTGCTGGTGTAGGAGAATGGCTGCATTAGGTGTAGAGATGTGTTGGTGTAGGAGAATGGCTGCATTAGGTGTAGAGATGTGCTGGTGTAGGAGAATGGCTGCATTAGGTGTAGAGATATGTCGGTGTAGGAGAATGGCTGCCTTAGGTGTAGAGATGTGTTGTTATAGGAGAATGACTGCATTAGGTGTAGAGATATGCTGGTGTAGGAGAATGGCTGCATTAGGTGTAGAGATGTGTTGTTATAGGGGAATGGCTGCCTTCTAAAGGTGTAGAGATGTGTTGTTATAGGGGAATGGCTGCCTTCTAAAGGTGTAGAGATGTGCTGGTGTAGGAGAATGGCTGCATTAGGTGTAGAGATATGCTGTTGTAGGGGAATGGCTGCATTAGGTGTAGAGACATGCTGTCGTAGGAGAATCCTTAGCCCCAATGGAAATCCTCAACTCCTTAATCACAAGTATGAAAGGTGCCACCAACAGGAGACCACTAGGCGGGGGTGGATGGGAGTTTTACTGTATATGACGGAGTTGCGGTGACAAAAAGGGAACATAAAGTATGCAATGTTTCTACGAACATAGTGAGGGCCATTATCCATTAACCTATTTACACAGCTTAACGGCCGGTGACCCAACAACAAGCCACTAGAAAACCACTATGTGTGCTCTGGTTGTTCCGGGTGTACCTGTTAACATGGCATGCAAATCAGTAAATTGAAAGTGGGCCTAAAGAAAGGTTGACTACAGTCTGGGCTTTTAGTGATAAGCATGCTAATTGTTCAAATCAGTCATTCCTACAATGAGAAAAATATTATAATATTTTAGATTTTTTACAGAGAGGTATTTCTGGATACAACACAATCATCTCGAGTTAATATCTCCATATCTGCCTCCTTTCCTGCAAGTCTTTCATTATTCTGCAAAGAAAATAAAGAAATGGCTGCTGCTCTGGCATGTGGCTTCTGTTGGAAGACGTGACTTGTTTATGATCCCTGAGCCAATAAAAGCTTTGGAACATCAATGGAGTAAATGCGATCACGTTTACACAACTTAAATCAACACTGTGATAGTGAATGTGTATCACTTTTTTAATGTATCACAGTAGCCCTGGTAGTAATTTTAGAAATCCGAGGTTACATGATATCAAATATGGCCCTGTCCAGACAGCAATATGCAGGTGGTTATTTCTCATGAGATGGGGTCATTCTGAAATTTTCCCATGGGAATGCATTTAATACAAAAAGATTGAATGGAAAAACATTTCTTTGATCATTATCAGGTCATACCGGTCCCTACCTTCCCTCCACAGCCCACTTTTACCCATCTAAAGCTTAAACCCCATGATACAATTTATGCTGGTATATTTCATCTCTTTTGGAATCTATTTCGATTTGGAGATCTGCTTCGAAATGTCTAAAGATGCAGCTACACGAGGAAACTTTAATTGCTGAGAATCTGAAAAAATATCACTTGCTGCTGCTGCTGTCTCTGGAAGGTGTTTCACAATAATGTTAATTGATATCATTGTGAAACAGGCTCATGAATGCTTAGTGCTCGCCTTCTGGTATCAAAGCCTAACTGACCTATATACGAAGTCTAGCTGACTTAGTTCAAAGTGGGTAAAGCTTACTTCTTGCGGTCTAGATGATAGTCATTGGTCACTAAAGTTTTCCTTTCCTAAGTTGTATGTTTCTGCAACTTGGCATTTTCTGTTGCAAAATGAGGACATTGACCTGGATTCGCGGGCACATCGCAAAGTTTGTTTTCTCCAATGACTACACAGAGAGAAGTAAAGGTGTCAACTGTGTCTCCCACGTGGCTCTGGTAAAATAGAGAGTCAAACAGCTAATGACTCTGCTTATATGAAGGGTCAACTTGAGTTTACTCTCTACTATCAGTGTCAACTTGAGTTGACTCTCTACTATCGGTGTCAATAGCAGAGTCAATAGCTGTTTTACACTCCATTTTTGCAAGAGCAACGTGGGAGACACAGATGCATGACACCTTTACTTTTCTGTGTGTACATTACAACTGCTATGTCTAAATTGCAGTTATTCAATGCTACATAGCGTACCCAGCTAAAAAAAGAATACGTTATTTTACGTCAAAATAATGATTTTAATGTTTGCCACAATGAAGAGGCAGAGAGAAACGCCTATATAACGTTGTATACTTTTTCTGTTAACTGGGTACTCTACGATTTGAAATAGTCACATTTGCAATTGAACCCATGAAATTTGGCACCTATGAGTACTGTTTAAAAATCACAAGAGGCTTACACTCCATAGAGAACATGGTGGGATATGCGGTAACGATAGATTTATATTATATATTGTAAATTATTGATGGCCGAATGTATACTTTAGATTACTTCAGCCTAATGTGATACTATCAGGAACTTTTACTTATTTATGCACCATTTTGTACGTCTTGCGTAGCCTCCTGATATGTCATGCAACATGCTGCTCTATGGGTAGAATAATCCAGTACTTCCTATAACCTGTAATTATAATGTAGACAGTTTAAAGGTCTCGACCTTTATCATTTCTGTTTGAAAACCTTCTATGACTTACACTACGATTCTGCAGCTGTATAGTACACCTATCTGCAAATGTAGGAACACCTCCTTTTTGCATATTTCCCACTTTTTCAAATGATGTTTGTTTGCTAGGTAAGATATATCCTGGGATTCCGCTAGCCACTCGCCAAATCGCCAATGGCGAATCAAAGTTCATTTTGGCTAATGCCACCCACTGAAAATTCGCCAAATTGGCTAATTACCTTTAGTAGGACTGTTTAGGCTTTTGGGGGGCTATGAGGGTTGTAGAAGACTAGAAGGAGGGACAAGCTTATGATATACACTAAGTCTCTTAGAAAAGGATTAGAGTGAGGTTGGCAACTATTCAAACATCATTTTAATATTTTTTATCAAAGATTTAAAAATATAAACCCATTTTTAGAGAAAAAACCACCGTGATTGATATAATAGCTAAAGGGGGTAGGCCGGGATTATTATGAACACGCCGGGGGAGGGGGAAGATGAAAAAGAATTTGACCAGACAATTACCAACCTTCCCCCCTGTTCTTAAAGAAAAAGATCACTTACTGATATGTAAGTTTGGCTAAGTGGTATGCAATTTGGCTAATCAAATTTTATACAAATTCGCCAAATTGGCCCATAGAAAACAAGTACTAGCGGAATCCCAGATATCTAGATGCAATTTCGACTTCCGAACTATTACACAAGCCCAGGCCAGCCCAGGTCTAGAAGTAACCTTCCGCATTTAAAGATCTTGTTGAGGCCATGTCTATATAACTAGTATTCTCTTCACGGCACTGGGAAACAATGCATATCTTGAAGTGTCCATATGTGAAATACTTTCCAGGAGGCATCCGAGATGCTCTTGGGGCAAAAGGCAGGTTTAGACAATGTGGAATTTAACATTGTTAATTTTCTGTCCTACTCCATTGCTGTTTATGTATGTTTAATCTGAAATCGTGTCATGAAAACAGACAACAATATTTTGCATAATTTCTTGTGACGAATTTATTTCATTTTACAGAAGACATTCAACAGATGCTGGCAGTGTTCATCACCCAACTCACGCACAGTGTGGCGTAAATAGATAAAGTCTGAGAATGAGGTCCACTTATGGCTCAGTCTCATGAGTTTGTAACAGTTCAAACGTCTTTGACCGGTGGCGTCTTTGACCGGTGGCGTCTTTGACCGGTGGCGTCTTTGACCGGTGGCGTCTTTGACCGGGTATGTGATTAAAATGAAGAAAAAAGTAGTATATAGTAAAGAAATGGGTAAATTTATTGTATAATATGTAATAACACATCATTTCGAGGCATTATTTAAAATTGATATATTTCATATATTTATGTTACTGGCTCAGTCTCATGAGTTTGTAACAGTTGAAACGTCTTTGACCGGCGTCGTCTTTGACCGGTGACGTCTTTGACCGGCTGAAGAAAAAAAGCCCAAAAGGAACCCTTAATATGTGCATTAAAATTTTTTTTTTTTAATTGGGTAAAACAACCATAGACTGTTTATTACATGAAGAAGTTGAAGCTTAAATTTCTTTACTATATATACTACTTTTTTCTTCATTTTAATCACATACCCGGTCAAAGACGCCACCGGTCAAAGACGCCACCGGTCAAAGACGCCATCGGTCAAAGACGTTTGACCTGTTACAAACTCATGAGACTGAGCCTTATACCAGAGTTGTATGGGAGAAACAAGGAAACAGGGACTCTATATGACCACGTGGGGAAAGCGCATTTTTTATGTATGGGGGGGGGGACATTTTGTGCACACTATAGAGAGTATCCTATAGTATACTGCTGCCGAATGATAACCTTACTATTAGTACTTTGTAGGCTTAGGTCTACTAAAATTCTCTGAAATAATTATAGCCTGACCTAGGCATATGGCCCTCTAGGCATACATGTAAGCCCTCCAGGGTGCAAACAAACCCTTGAATCCCTGTAGACCTGAGACTAAGTGTGCCAATAACAGCTTCTATACACACCCCAACACAGTGTAGGAATAAGATTTACAATTCACACCCTCCCCAGTGTGCAAATAAGCATTCCTATTCACACATCCCCTACATAGGGTGCTAATAACACCTTTATTCCACACCCCACACAGTGTGGGAATAAGATTTACAATTCACACCCCTAAACACACATCCCCTACATAGGGTGCTAATAACACCTTTAATTCACACCCCACACAGTGTGATAATATGGATTCTAATTCACACCTTCCGTCATGTCTGGATAAGTGGTTTTATTTGCACCCTGAGGGCGTGCGAATAGCGGCTGCTATAGCATCGGAATCATGTACACTTAGAAGTTATAATAGTCTTACATATTATAGTTTACCGTAAATTCCCGCGTACTACCCGCATCTCGCGTATAACCCACACCCCTAACTCAGTGGAATCCTATAACCCGTTTTTGAATTTGAAAATTTCTATTCTAGTACTGTTTTATAGTAATAAAAACCCTTGTATAACCCGCACCCTATATAGGCATGTTTGGTATCAAGTGAAAGCTGAGTTTGGTTCGCGTACAACCCGCGGGTAGTACGCGGGAATTTACGGTATATCCAATTATCGCCTGGCTCATAATATAGCCCACACTATAGACTGAATCTGCAGTACCACAGTACTGTCTGAGGCTTCATTTCATTGTCAAAATATTCATTTCAGCCTTGAAGCGATCCATTTTAAAGGAACCTTGGAAACTTCTTTCGGTGTCAGGTTTTAGAGCACGTCAGGTTGCTGCAGCTTGGAGCATTAACAATAAAGATCTCCGGATTTCCAATCCCTCCCAATACCAATAAACTGTCCATCTTCTATATCTCTAATCAAAATACTTCATTCCGATATTTAGACGTGGCGACACTCATTGTCTTTCTCTTGATTTTATCAACTATACTACCGAAACTTGTGATATCACATTTTTTGCAGTTGTATGCATACCTTTATCAAATTCCATTTACTGAAACACATAAATATTTACCACTAAAACTCATCAATTCCGCCAAATGATCTGCTCAACAATTTTCTCATAAATATCTCGTCATGAGGAACCGCCCTCAAATCAGTGAAAATTAGGTTAACACTAAACCAACATGTCCCTCTGCAACTAATCCTTCCTTTATAGAGATAATGCCAAGTAGTATGGTGTCTGTTTTTGTGTGTTTTTTAAACCTCCTCCGATCCCTGCCAGTGAAGCCGGCGATGACTCCCTACAGCCATGGTGAGTGAGTTCACAGGTTTTCTGATTCCTGTCAAATATTCCCTTTGCAAACAGGGAAAATCAATAACTGTGGTTTTGTTGTTGATCCTGTCAGATTACTGCCACAAGGTGGAAATAAGGTGTCAATGTTGTGCCATGGAATTCACATCGAGTCAAATTGTATCAGTAAATATTAAGCCCTGGTTCCAATGGCATGTCCAATACTAATGAAAATAAAAAGACAAAGGTTCACGAGTTTTGGTCTGTAGCCTGGGTTATTTCACGAGTTGAAGGTAGGGCCGTATTTCACGAGGCCGCAGGCCGAGTGAAATGCGGCCCTACCTTCAACAAGTGAAATAACCCAGCTACAGACTAAAACGAGTGTTCCTTTGTATTTATTTTTTACCTTTTTCGATTCAAATTAAATTATTATAGGGGTAGGGATCCTAAATAGGCTAAAATGGCTTCTTTCTACGCCGTTCAAATGTAAACAAACCGCCGTTTTGATGACGTCACAGGTCGTGAAATACGGACATGGGTTATTTCACGGGGGGAGTGTAATACGGACCTCTTTGGTTAAGTCAATGGGGCTGCTGTATTTCATAAAAAATAATAATAGGAGCTGCATACATAAGCACATTTTTGAAGCCTACATCAAATGTGGCTTTTATGGCTCTAACTTTGCATATATACATACTTTGAAGGTGGTTGAGAGACACATACTTTTAGTATTGCTACTCACCTAGGTCTACTGAAGTTACGAGGATGAGAGGGATGGTAAATTTTGCCTCCAAGATATGCCTGACTGGTGAATGGCTATGTGACATGGCATGTGCAATACGGTACATGATACAAATACACACGTCAAATAAAGTATGTAGTGTGGACCCGACCAGATTTAGCTTCAGGAAAGTCATTTTGTATCATGATTTCGGACTCCTCAACAGCTAGGGTTCCTAGGGTTGGGTATGTTAGCGTGGAAGGGGAAAGTATCTCTGTATACTGCCGTTGTTAACCCCTTAACGACTGTGTAGTGCTTTAAAAACTATGCCTTCTGCCGTGATGTCGCAACCCTAGTGGGTATTTCTCCAGTTCTCTGTCTCAAGCATAAATCTGACCATAGGGAGTTGATACACTCCTGAAAGGTTGAATGATGCATGAATGCGACCTTGACGAGTAGACCCAACAGAGCTGCATGTATGCATCATGACGAACAGGGACATTGGTATCAAGGTAAAGCACAATGCGTTCCTCAAAGGGCTAACTACCGAACTGCCCCGCGCTGGGCCACTAATGCAGTAGGACAGAGCCTGATAGGGCAGTAGTGGGTTACATACACCAGGTGAATTGGTCTATTCTTTTGCCAGAATAACTAGCTGAAGTGAACCTTTTATTTCATTTTACTGGAACTTCCCGATTAGCTGCTGGTTACAGAGCGATATTCCTATATATGACACACCATAGTTTATATATGAGAGACAAGATGGTGGCCTCTGTCATGTGAGCAGTTTTAGTCTTGAGTTCTGTATGGCCCACTGGGGTCCTCTTAATATGGCAACAGGGACATGAGACGTGGGTGGTTAGTGTGGGTGGGATAAACACATACTCAATCAAGAATCTTTGGTTTGTATTGATAGGCATAGTAAGGTGAAAAGGCTTGGGCTGTTCACTGAGTTGATGGATAATGTGTAAGAAGAAAACTACAGCATAAGGACACTGGTGAATTAGCAGACATATGGTATCCTTATTGTGGCCTTACCTCCTCTCAGAAACTGTATGGTTTTGTACAATTTATGATAGCACATAATTCAGTGAAAGGCCTCACTTATTATGGAATGTAAATTTTATAGGTATACGGTCAATGACCGTGTATGATATTATTTTCATCAAAGTTGTGGCTACTGTTAATATACTGCTGCCCCAGACCTCTGTCATGGAAAAGAAAGCAATCAGGGAACCAACGATAGCAGGATCCCTCCATACCACAGGGGTGGCCAAGGGCCAAGAAGAAATTTTATCCTCTTTCTACCGAGGTGAAACCTTTTTTTTAAAACAGCAGAGGATGTCAATTAAAAATAATTTGAGAAATAAGCACTAATTAAAATATTTGAAGTTCCAAAATTTTGAGATCATGGGTAAAGACAATTTAGCCCACCTGCCAACCTAGGCAAATGTCAGCAAAAGGCATTCTCTAGGCTAGCTTTCTAAGAAATACCCATCTGGGGCCCATGTCGGCGGGTTGACTGGGTAAGTTCCAGACACGCATAATTCATTCTACTTCTTGCTATCCTTTCTTTCCATTTTAGACTATTTTTATACAAAGTTGGTAAATTAATAGAACATTTGATACATGCACAGTTGTCTAAAATCCTCCTTGGGGAAATGCCTCAAGTCCAATATGGCCGCCTTCATAGTGTCTCTCAGTGTTAAAGTGTCCTATATTTGGTTCTAATTAACATATTTGCTCCCATGATGGGTCATTTGACGTCAGATTGAAATCATATATACATTAGAACTATATCCAAAGGTCAAGGTGACACGGTCACCTAATGATGTAGTGATTAGGTTGCCATAATCAGTGAAAAGTACCAATTCACAGACAAAAACTATATTGACATCTAGGCTGACAGGAAATCTAGTCGATAACCATATTTAGTAAATTATTAACACATTCATACCTGGTGCTGGTGAGAGTGCAAACGAAGATAAATAGCCATTTAGAAGATATTTATAGAAGGTCTGTCTGGCCCTTCTAATGGCAACCACAGCTTATTATGAGTAGACAGATAAAAGGTGGGTGAGACAAATACATCAATCTTACAAATTACCCAAGGTCAAGGTCACCTGTGTATTGCAGAAGAGCTTTCTAGTACAAATAGTTCATTTGGCTACTGGCTGATCACTCTCAAAGGGGCCCAGACAGGGTCTTTAGGTTTAAGATTAAGCTGTATATACTAGTCTTAGTGAAAATTCAATTCCATGTTAAATCAATATTGAATCTACATTGAATTAACATCAGTAGCCAGCTTTCAATGGTGATTCAAAGCTCTGAGCCCACTGGGATTGGGTAATTATTACTACACCACTGTGGTTAACGTTCTCTCATGCGTCTGTACAATGGTAACAAGCAAAGCTTTGGTTGTAAACTGCTCGAAGAAATATGTGAGAAGTATCTGACAGACCTTTTGGTTGGCGGTGTTAAGGCTAAAGCATATAACAATACACTATTTCCATCATCTGGTGGGCACATTATTGGGGATAGGCTATTCATGCAGTCTCTAGTTCATTAACAGCAAGTCACAGCATATACCTACTGCAAGTTATATGGCAAAGGAACACCCTCTGAGAAGAGCCATATGGAATCTCAGCCCATGTTGAGTATGTTCCTGTGTTGTACCCCAGCTTATCACAATGTGACTCACAGAGATAGTGCCACTCTGGCAGGGATATTGTATGGGCCTAAAATGTGTTACCTCTCAGATGACATAACAGTGCACATCTGCACATTAGCAATGGTATGAAGACGGGGTCATGTGGAAGTCACATGCCACGTTCACTTGGTCCTATACATCAGGGCTCTATTATTCAACTTGAATAAGAACTATGGTGGAGAAATGATATACTTGTGTTTTAACTGAATCACAACAGATGACCAGGAGACCTTACATTTCATAAGTGTACTCTCATCGAAAAATGCCTCAAATGCGATCGCTTCTCTAGTCTTGTCTTTATTGTCTTGCTTTTTCTTTCAGTTGTGAAACATCATGAAACAAAACCTCCGTCGCACCATAGTCGCTTACATTCCAGTTGCCTAGGGGAGTTCTTTATGTTGATATTACTGTAGGGAGTAGTGTTAGCATCCCCTGAAGCTATCCACACCATATTGAGTAGCCGAACTGTTGATTGGATTACAGGTATCTACTGCAGGATAAAGGCATTAACAAGGATGCTATATAACACAATGAGATGAGAAAGACAAGCTAGAGTTGCTTCTCATGTTGCAGGTTCCAGCTGATACATAGCACAATCTGAGGATGACGTGACAAAAGAAACTGCCAAGCTATAAATTGGTTTCGATAAAAAGAAGAAAAGATCCTTGGGTAGTTGTGGTGGGCTGACAAGTGCCTTTTCCAACAAGCTTGAGTTATTCCTACTTTCAGGGGAACTGTAAAACGTTGGGGCATACCCCAACGACTTTTGTCTAGGGATGCATATAATGTTGGAATAATCTACAAAAACGGATTTGTGTAAAAGCATTATACTGTGTGCACAATTATTGACTTGTAAACTGCTATATATCCTTATCTAAGTATGGGGGAGTTGGCATGTATGGCAACAATCTATTTCGTATTGGATTAACAAATTCTATTTGAAATAAGGTATATTATAATATGGAAACCACCCTCCCTCACCACCCAACCTGCAGCAATACTACATTGAGAGATCGGATCAGCAAGTCGCAGACCTGTACTGGTTAGTCCATCACTGTGACAACCAAAGTGGCAGGTATGACTTGTATTGGGAGAGGTGCAAGCAGCGTTGGGGACTTGTCAAACAACGGTCAGGCCGCCTCTGTTCATTATTATACCTAGCTGTGTTGCAGGGGGCCTGGCTTTACCCAAGCAAGTCTGTTCAACATTACTCCAGAAACCTCACATACCATTGATATATCGTACTACCTATGTCAATGCCTATTTCTATCCTATTTCTGCCCAGCACATTGACACACCTTTTTATCTTCCTCATTGATGTTTTTCTAGGTATGCCAGGTGCCATCTACACTACAAATGTGATACGTTAAAGAATTAAAGGCGACTGCATGTTTTCTCTGCTACTACACTCAGATCTAAGGAGATTATGGTAATGTGTGTCATCATCTAGTTCAAATTCAGTGACACGTGATCAGATGAATAATATCTGATATGTAGCATGTGCTACATGAATGAGATCTCATGTCACCACGGGAAAGGCAATGATCAAAGATTATGGCGTAATAATAACATATCATGTTGAATATAAAAAGAGGGGAAAGAACAAGTGGAAGGAAAACTTTTAGACGGATAGAAATCATTCATCAGAAGTCATATATCCTGTTAAAATGAAACGAGAACTAATGTATAATAGTTCTAACAAGTCATGCCCACAGGTCATGCACCTCTTTAGCTGAATGGAGTTCATCTATGTTAAGGTCAGCAGACAGTGAACACCAAGGCTATACATAGCAGAATTCAACGTTTTTTTTCATGCCCTGTTTTGCACAGTAAACTTTGGGGAATTGTCAATACACCTAGTGGTGGATACCACTTAGAACTAAGCTATGTTGGGCCCCTCATATTTAAAATTACCAAGTAACTTCTTCTTTGAATAATTCCCAGAACTAGCTTCCACATGGATGAAGGATTGAGTATTACGCAGTATAATTCTCAAGGGTAAATTCTGTAACTTAGTAAGATTTCTCTCCTTTTGAATTCCTACTAACACTAATCTTGTAAGACATCCTAGAATTTTGAAGCAATTAGAATGGGAATGTCTAGCAGGAATTGGGTTTGATAGTAAGGTCTCTATATCCATAATGGATCTCCGCAGTATACATTAAGTTTTAAACTAAGGCAACCTGGCAGTTGTTTTATGTTTCAATCAGAGGAGCAACATCTAAAGTCTGATTGAGGGTATTCCAATGATTACCAGCATAAGCTAGATGAGGAATGGAGAAGTAACTAAAAACTTCTCCTCTTGGTAGTTTGCATATTACATCTTTTACTGGGAATTGGGAATGCAACATGGTACAAAATAAGGGTAGGTAGGTCGGATATCGATTGTTTCAATTCATGTTCTTTCGTTCTTAAAAGAACCTGAATAGGTTATCAATAGTCAAGAGTTTATTCTTCTTGACACAAAACTAAGAAAAATAAGAATCTTTAAAAAGTTATAATTTCAAATCCTCAAAATAGGCGGGAAAGAGATGCTAGGGTCAGACCTGTATCAAAGCTCAGGTCGGGTTGCCTGGAACACACCTTTTTCAATTTTGTTATGCGCATATGATGTGAGTATAATGTGTGTTCACGTTATATTCTATCAAACATAGCATTCCAGACCCGAGGAGTAACGGGTACGGATAAACAGGTGGGACAACACTAGTCTTCTTCCCTAAAACTGCCAATGACAGTGGGCTAGACAAAGTTAGTCTTTGCCAACAGAAATATGATCGTTGTCAGTCTAAATAATTGACACTATCAGTAACTGGGATGAGAGCTTGAAGCTGGGTTTTAAAGCACACATTTCGTTAAAATGTTTTTCTTGATTTCTGACACTTATTCCTTGCTAGAGCTGAAATTACTTCAAAAGTTCTTAAAAGACAGGAAAAGACCTTTGATAAAACATGATTAATTTGATGATGATTCAAGCATTTGGTGCAAGAATAGACAAATCATACAAGTCTTTCACCAAAACATCTCCTGCATAAGGCTGAATGTTGAAGATGTGTGGGCACGGCAGAGTTTAAGACATCCTCAGTTCTGTCCTCTCAGGCAGCTCGTTGATATCATTTAATGGTAAGTACCACAGCCGTATTGATTTAACAAAAGAAAATCACACCCTCCGGCCATTGGATAACTGTGCGCAGTCTCCCACACCCTATCAATTCATCAAATTATGTGGTTAAACATGGTAAATCTCATCACTTTCTCAACTTGAAAGTGGTGGTGAACAACTCGGTGAACCTTTGTCTATTATCCCACGTGTAAAACAGCTCTTATCGTCACCAAACGACACACAGAGATGTACTTATTAGAACATCACCAATGAGGACAGACAGAAGGCCGCCTGTCTCTCTTACAGTTTTATTACAGTCTTATTCAGCAGGTTATTCCATCTCGTGCGAGGGTAAAATTAATGAGTTATTTCTATCCATCTTTTGAGAATCATAAGTTGACTACTTCCTTGGAAATCATGGTGTGGGTAATTATGTTAATATACTCCATAATACAGAGTTGTATTTTTACAAAAATTACCCTCACAACTTTCTACTGGATAGTGATACGGTTAATTATAAGTAAAGGAGATGTGTCCTATTAGTATCATTGTAAAATGTACCACGCTTTTCTGTCGCATTACCTTGTACGATTCCTTGAATATACCAGGTGAAACTTATGATTTGCCCTCTTCTCCCTACAAACATGCTATTTTGTGGTCGTAGCCTAACTGAGCTATTATTTTTGGTTATGAGTCGACCCCCACGTCAGACTACAACATAGGAGAGCTATTAAATCAGAAGCTGTGGTTTCCCTGCACTTCTACACCTTGAAGCTACCATAGTGATACTATTACTGACTTCATTATGATATTAATATACGATTGACTGACCACAAATTGCCAAACAGAAAGGTATAGCATAATTGAATCATCATAAGTTATCATTATAAGGTAAGGAACTACATACATACTCCTTCTAATTGTGAGTTGTTTTAAGAATGATACCATTACAGTAGAGGACTAAAACAGTGTTTCTCTAGAGATTTGACTGATACAGACAAAGGCAGTGTTTGCCAACAGAAATATGATCGCTGGCACTTGAAATAACCTTTACTATTAGAAGTGCCAGGTGTCCATCTTTTGGAGGGGATCGCTAAATGGCTAGACTAACACATAAATAAACTGATGAATCAAGCAGCTGTGCTTTCTCTTTATCAACTTGCGAACACTTCAGTTACTATAATACATTAATTAGGTATCACTTTCTTGGTGAAATTCTCTCACCCTCAACCAGCGTAATGTCTGACCCTCTGCCATGGTGACAAAATCACCGAGGGAGTCATGCATCAAGCCCAAAGTGGGAGGGGAGTATTTTTCCGCAAAAAAATTTTTTGTCACCATGGCAGAGGGTCAGACATTACGCTGGTTGAGGGTGAGAGAATTTCACCAAGAAAGTGATACCCAGTGTATTGACTCTGGTGTTAATCATATGACCGCCACAAAACCAGTAGAACCTATAGGACTAAGGACTATAGTATCTATCTACAAATACTCATGCACCCGGCCCACTACCAGGTGCCCCATGTGGACTCACCTCATTGAAGTGACCCACTAAAGTATCAATGTATACTTTGATAATGCCCGGACCTACAACACACAGGATGTGTATAGGCCCAGCCATGCAAATCCACCACTGTGGCCACACATGGCAAACCTAGATTTACTATCTTGTCTAAACAAGATAATAATCACCCTACAATTTTTTATTGTACCCTTAATGCTTCTGATGAGTCAATTGACGAAACCGAACCATTTTGTTGCTACCTTTGAAACACAAATAAATAAATATTTGGTGTTCTCAACAGTCTTTTTTAGTAAACAGTGTCACACTATTGGGTTGTTCTACCTATAGTACACCCTGTGGGGATACCAGCCTATGTAGGCCTATCCCCACAGGCTGGGCACTAACCTCTATATTGAGACTGGGGTGTGAAATGGACTGAATAAAATTCAGTCCAAAATAAATAAGTCTGCACTAGGACTTACTCAAGTCTACAGCTGGGTGGTCTCCCACCAAGCACTGACCTTGACCCAACACATAGACCTATCACAGGCCTAGTTTTGGGACACACCTTAGCAACAAAATAAACACTGACCTGGATTGGTTCTAGGTTGGTCACATGGCACTCTGTGAGTTGTAGAGGGAAATCTATCCCCTGGTTTTGTGTCATATTCGGTCAAGCAAGGGTCCTCCCAACAGCTCGTCAGCAAGTCCGCCCGGACCTGCCTCCTACATAATACATTAATTAATCATATCTATGCACCACTTAACTTAAGTTGACATTAGAAGGGTACACCATTCCCATGAATACGTTATCCAATCCATGTCAATTGCGATCACTTTCCAGCACTGTATGTTTCATTGGCCCTTTTCTCCTTGCTTTTAAACAAAGTTCATAAGTTTTCCCTAGTTTGATAATTAAATCCCCCCTAATCTGGCCCAGATGTTGAAATACGACATACATCAACCATGTGTAAACAACTTGGTCACAAGATTCCATATACTACTTACTGTGAGTTGCCATCAGACAGGTGACATTTCCATGTACTACTGACTGTGATTTGGCAGGAGGAGTAGCAGCTTAATGGTAGGGCAGTTGTATTGATGTCTAAGGTCCTGGGTTTAACACCTGTTTACTTATTATCTTTTCCAAGACCTTTACACCGGTGTTAACTATCCCAATATATGTGTGTCCCACAATGAGTTCACAAATGGGATGTCGAAGCATAGCCCTAGCCCTAGAAGTAATATGACAAAGGACCAGTATGTGAGAAGCACCATATGGAATCTCAGCCCCTCTTGAGTAGTTGCCATGTAGTACCCCAGATTATCACAATGTGATTCACAGAGATAGTGCCACTCTGTTAGAAACGTTGTATTTGCCTAAATCTTGTTATCTGGCAGGTGATATAACTGTGCACATCTGTACATTAGCCATAGCCTCAAACCCAGAGTCCTATTCCTGTTTACTTTAGAAAAGGCATAGGTGTAACTCAATTAAAGAGGTTACCTTGTGAGAACCTCCCCGTAACAGAGCGGGTATATAAATACTGGGTTTATATCCTTTCCTTCATTCACTATATCATGCGACAAAGCCCTGGTAACACTACATTCTCTAGTATTCAGGGCAGTTCCTCTTGTTCTAATGAGTTTGTGCTGGTATTCTCCGAAGCTACACTCAGCTTTTCACACCATCTTGAGTAGGTGCAATGTTGATTAGATCACATAATATATCTACTGCAGGATAAAGTAGGAGGCTATATGGCACAATGAGATCAGAAAGACAAACCCAATCTGCAGTCTTGCAGGTTGCAGCTGATCCATAGCTCCACCTGCAGATTAATTGCCAAAACAAACTGGCTGACAAGATAGAGGTAGATCTTCATGTAAAGGACCCTTGAACAGTCGTGACGGGCTGATAAATAGTTTACTGTTTATTCTAAACAAATCCCAGCAGCCTTACACAGCACACATGTTGTAATGTTAGGGTTGTGTCTCACGACCTTTGGCCAATGTTTTTGTCTCTGACTGGGTGCCAGCTCTGACCGGGTGCCAGCTCTGACCGGGTGCCAGCTCTGACCGGCCTGAATAAAAACTGGTTATTTAGGTCAGATGATGATAAAAATGGACAACTAATTACTAGTTTAGAGCGCTATAACATCCATTAACCTTTTCAGACAAATTCTATCTACATCTGCCCTAAATAACCCGACTTTATTCAGGCCGGTCAGAGCTGGCACCCGGTCAGAGCTGGCACCCGGTCAGAGCTGGCACCCGGTCAGAGCTGGCACCCGGTCAGAGACAAAAACATTGGCCCAAGGTCGTGAGACACAGCCTTAGGTCAATGTCCTTTCTACCCTGTGTTTGATAACAGCACTTCAATAAAACTTTCCATTTCGACTCCTTTATTGATGCATTTTTTTAAATTCATATTGCACATCATACACACTGCAAATATGAAATATGAATAATGGAAAAGAGACGGTGTTACAAAGAATACTAGCCAGTTTGATGACAATGGTCTATTCTGGACATTATACCACAGGTCGGTGATGCCGGGGTGTAGTAACTAGTGCAGTGGGACAAGTCTATTGGAAAGGTAATCACAGACCAACGAAATATTAACTTAGTTAACATAAAATCTGTTTCTGCCTGGTTGCATCATCAACAGTTAGTTATACAACAGGGTGAGACTAAGTGATTGTATCCCAGTCACGTGTGGCCAAGAAGTAGGTACTTTATTATACAGCTAACAATGGTACTGACCTTGAATTTCTTCAAACAACAGCAAATTTACGTAATCATTTGTTACATAAGATAACCAGGTCACTTCCTCTTAAAATAATTCCCGGAACTAGCTTCCACATAGAACAAGAATTGAAAATTACACAGCATAGTTCTGAAGGATAACTTCTGTGAGATTTCTTTCCTTTTCATTTCCCATTGACACAAATCTTCTGAGATATGCTAGACCATTCAAGGAATTCATGCAACAAGATATTTTCCTGATCTTCTCCACTTTATAATGGGAACTTCTAGCAGGAACTAAGTTTGATAGTAAAGTATTCTATAGATAATGTGGCTTTACAATACACAGCTAGTTTTAAACTAAAGTAGTCTAGCAGTTGTTTTTTTGTCTCAATAACAGAGCCACATATAAAATCGGATTAATCTAATGCATAGATTATCAGCCTAATTTAGATAATGAAAGGGACTTCATGTTCAATCTACAAACTTTTCGACATAGTAGTTAACATATTAAATGTATATTACTGGGAAAAGCAACATGTCTGTGAGTTCATAATATTTGCTTTTAAACAGAGCATTACAGACTCTAGAAGTAGTAGGTGGGACACCATTGTTGTTTTCCCATAGATCTGCGAATGCCAGTGGGCTAGACAAAGCTAGTCTGTGCAATTTCTACGTCTGTTCGAATACTACCTGAATAAACAAGCATATTGCATTCAAACCAAATTTGGAACCTGTGTTTGTTTCATGCTTTCACAAACCCCGCATAACCTTCTGAACCTTTATGTGTAATACTCCGTTTCAATGAACAAATGCAGTAAGCATTATAGACCATAAAGTCTTTGGGGATGTGAGCATTAGATAGCTAGTTAATACGCCACAACCAGTCCAATATAAACAAAAATAATTAATACACATCACATCTAAGGTATATAATCTACATCCTCATCCTCATATTAAATTATGAGGTGATTAGTTTAGGTTATTGATCCAAGGACTAAGGAACTAGTTCAACAACGGGGTGAAGGGGTAGTCTTATGTTACAGTGAAGGGGACAGTAATTCTGTATGAAAGCATCATAAACTTGACTGTAGTCCAAACTGACTGACTAGTACTGATCCACTAGTGCAGCATGGCAGGCTCTGATAGGGAAGTAATGGGCTGGGAAGTAAATAGTACACAGGCCAAAGACGTCCTTGTCTAAAACAGTGCCTGAACAGTGTATTGAAACATAGCTTTGGCTGTCCCTGGAATACCAGGGCTCGACTACTGCCTGTAGAGCAAGACTTTAAAGCTTGACCGTCATGGTTGAAGTGAGGCCAAAAGCACTTTTGGATACAGTTCAGTTTTGATTCACAAGAGGGCCCTTAAGGGCTGGGAGCTCAGCTCTTACAGGCACAAGATAGGGTGAATATGTTGTAACTGGACAAGGCTCATGGTCCCCTGTCTAAACACTGCTGCCCTCTGGTGGAACTGTTATTTTAGTCTATGTATAGAAAATGCTGAACTTATTCCCTGACGGCCCAGCTTTAAATCCTTCTCACTGGTGTTCTCTCAGGGAGACAAGATGGTGATGTGTATCAGGTGACTTGGTTCAGTCCTCAATCCTCTATTGCCCACTAGGGTCATTTTAATATGGGCACAGGGGGGCATGGGTATGGTGGTTAGTATGGGTGAGGTACATACACAAGTCAGTCCCAAGCCTTAGCTTTGGATCATTGGGTAGGGTAAGGGGATCAGGGGTAGGGGAAAGGCTGAGGGTTGTTGATTAAAGTTGGTGAGTGATGAGTAAGAAGGACTGGTCAGACTACAACATAGGGAATCTATTAGATCAGCAGCTGGCGTTTCCCTGCACCTCCTACATATTGAAGATATTGCAGCCGCTAGCCGTAACCGGTGTAATTCAGACACCGGTGGAACTGCTCTCCACCACTTCCTAAATCTACTTGGGGTAAGGAATGTGTCCACCGATTCGAAAATAGACATAGAAATATGATAAAGTGTTAAAGATAATTATATTCCGCTTTAAGTCGAACATCATTTGTTTGTTAAGAGGTATGACAATTTTTGAACAGCTGCTTAAACATGTAAAGGAAGAGGTTGAGATTAACACCAGATGGAATCTCATGCCCCTGATCCTCAGTGTGTCCCAGCTCATCACAATGGGGTCACGGGGACGCTGCTCTACCGTAGAAAGGTTGTGTGTCCCCAGATCTCGTTATCCGTCACGTAACATAACTGCACACATTTCTAAATCACCGTTGGCGTAAAGACGGGTCACGTGGGAGTCACCTGCCACCTTCACTTGCCGCCCAACCTTTGGGGTGTGTTCCTCAAACAGTGTTGAAAGTGGGTATATCTGATCTTTACCAAATTTTAAATTCCACATAAAGATATTCCATATAATGTAAAATTAAATTATTTGTGAGTTGGGGGACATTATAATTGTATCCATGGCCATTATGAGCTCGAAAAACGGGTTCCATGGTGTCCAACCATGGTGTTTTACATTGTACTTTCCATATATTGGGCAATAAAATCAAATTAGAGCAAAATCTGAGGGAATTAAGAGGAATGGAGTAGACAGGGAATTGACTGTGTTATTTTTGAACATTCTGACTAATATTTTGGAATATTTATTTTTTGGTCCCAGACATCGGATCTACTTGCTTTAATGACAATGATAGGCGCAAACATTTTTTAGTTTCATGGTGAGGTTTTTCTGATGATTTATCCAAGCTTTGATATAAAGATGGCACCATGCTTGGCACAACAGCAATAACACAACTAGGCTTATAACACCATACATGCTCCAATATCTCAGTAAACCACCAACAACTAGTGAGAACTCTGTTAATGTTAAAATAACAGGCCCCTTATGCCTGAGTAGGTAACCATAGGCCTGCCTGCTACCCTTGTACTATTCCGCCTCCCTCTGCTCATCACCATCAAAGTGGGTTAAAAGCAACCGGAAATAGGCCTAACAGCATATTGCCACTCCACGGCTGTAGTTTACGTCCAAGGGGACGTCTTTGTTTAGGGTTCCACGAGCTAGGAGGAAAAGGAGTGATGCAGTGGAAGAATGTGGTGTCTACTAAATGCACGACACCACTTAGTGGCAGCATTCTAAACTAAACCCTATCCACCCCATCTCCTTTCTCCTCTTTTGAGATCGCCACCAAAGACTAGAAAATATTGACTTTCCCTGGTTTCATGGATCATAAAACGAAAGATTGAATTCGGAATTTAGAGAAAACACTGTTCATGCATACACGTTTTTTTCGATTCTAATGCTCCCTCTTACCAAGCCACAGACCTAGTTTATGATGTAAATTCTGCGATAAAAGAGACAAAACATGCAAAGGTGTTACACCTGAAGGGTAACGTATGTCTGGAGACGGTACTTCGTCTTTATTAAAGCCAAGAGAAGCGTGCAAGGACAATGTGTAGAACGTGTAAAGACTCCCTGCTACTACAACCAGATTTGACCAGGTAAACCGATTTTGGCGCTCCCTGACATGCATGACAATACAAGAGACCAATTGTTTTAGTTTGCTGTGTTCCCATTCGGCCATTAGCTGGATCAGTGTTATAAGTCAATATGACTGAACCTCCTCCACGGTGCGGGATCTCAAAACAAGTCCACTGATTTATTATCCAGGAACAATACAGGTAAATAAAAAAAATCTCGGGAGTGTTTATTTGTGAATTAGAAAAAGAGATAGTTAGGGTATTTCAATCTAAAAAAACAGTCACTTTAGTCCTATTTATAAGTTGGTAAGGACACTATTACGATGAATCATTATGTGAGTGCCGGGGGGGGGGGTAGGATTATTCAAAACGGCACAGTAATTGCATACAAGTCAACATGTGTACTGCTCAAAAGCAGAAGCCACCGATAAGAATTTGCAATTATCAAGACCGTCGTGTTGATCAGAACATATAATCGACACGACCTTAGCACTCTGCTAGCTATGGATATCATATGTTTGGTTATACATTTTCTCTGAAACTATGCCCATTACATTTACCATTGATTAACTATACCCCTGATCCATCTTCTTTGGTGTGCCAGGCAAGTTGATCCCTAATGCAGGATCCCACAAGTCAGAACATAGTGAAGGCTATACAAAGGGAGGAGTCCAAGTTCCTCCCCCTCCTGCATTAGACGGTGAGGCATGGTCACTGTCAATACCCGGAGGTGTTTTTAGTGGATCCCCCTCCTGACTAATGGATCTTCATTTGCCCCAACCCTGGAGGAATCCTCAGCATGTCAGCATGGCCTATTATTCAGTGCTGCGGCGACCTTACCAAAGGCAGTCAAACAGTCATGCCTACCCGGCTTCCAGACACAGAGACGATGGGATGGGGTCGCATTTCTTTCAAACCTTAGGAAAAAGCTCTCGCAATGATCGATCCAGAGCCTACAAGTTTGTGGAGCTTTGCATAAAATGCTATAATTTTGAAGTTTAGTGGGGGGGGGGGGGGGGAGAAATAGCTTATAATGTCAGTTCTTTTAATATGCATATAAACTGATATAAAGTGTACAACCGGTTCACCATCGAACACTAGGAGAAATGGTGGAGGGGGTTTTGGTCCCAGTTTGGTCCTAAGCGGGTGATACGACACACAGTTGTTTTCTTTTACAATTACATGGCATTGGGTAAAATTATGTTGAATATGAATTTTGTTTGAGGTGTGTTTAAATTCATTTTGTATTTAAGAAAAATAAATAGGCCCAAAGTTGGTGCCACTCAGTGGCTCCCCCTGGAAATTAAAAGACTAAAATGGGTTGGTCAGTACTGACAAACCTAACAATAGTAACTTACCTAGGTTGGTCATATAGGGAGCCAAAAAAGGACTAACTAGGTTAGGTACTAGTGACTGAGAGATTGGTCGTATAGGGAGCCTAGGAATATCAGTGCAGGGAGCATCTCTACTCTACAGAAAGAGATTCATAATAAGGGAATTGTCTGCCAGCATATTTTGTTGGCATCATCTCTGCCGCTGCCTGGAGGGCATCATTGGTGACTAGTATAAATCAAACCAATGTCATTATATGGCATTAGATCCTAAGCCTTTTATATAGACGTTTACTGGGTATTTATATATTCACGTTGACATTACATTGCACTTAGAGTTCCTTGAACACTTGAAGTAAAGGAGACAATAAGGAGACAATAACTAATTGTTCTGCTCTGGCATATGAGTGAGGCTTAAGCATATGGCCAGACTAACAAGCTGCATAAGGTGTACATCCATCGGATTAGTATGCTTTATGGCCTAAGGTCTTTATGCTCCCTGTACCATCCGTATCGAATATAACTAATCAGTTTGTGTCCATTCAAACTAATGTATGTCTAAATTAAGTAGCGTATGTGATATCATAACTAAATGAGTTTTCTATTTGATTTAATAAACATGTTTCCATGTCTTAATAATATATTAGTATTTATGGGGTGAGGAAAGGGGACTGTGGACTAAAGTTACATAATGGTCGAGAGGAGGTTAGGTGTGCTGACCAAGGCGGGCCATGGATGACAAACCATGCGCGCATGGTCACGTGCACGCCATGTAATAAAAATATTCCTGACTTGTCTTTTTGTGTTAAAGAGATATTGGAAAGGAATTAAGGTTCATAAAGAAGTGTCTTCTTGGTAATGTAGCTTTTCAGTACAGTGCAACATATTGACAACAATAATGTCATTCACCCTGTGCCAAAGTTTCTACACTACCGAGGCTTGGCTGATGCGGCAATGCGGCAATGTGGCAATGCGGCAATGCGGCAACTGCTCATTACTTGCTGGCATCGTACAGTTGTAGGGTGCATCATGTAGTTGTCAGAGGGCCTAATAACAAGTGTCCCTGGAGCTGCAATGTCAAAAGTTAAACGTATACTATTGCCCTGCTGATAAGTTTCATCCAATGACAATTGTAACGACACAGTGGCCAGGTTCACAACTCTCCCATCAAACAGTTTTTTATTTAAGATTTGCACAGGCAATGTTCTGTCTTGAATTTCTATTATCAACAGATCAATAGCATTTTGGCGGTTTTCCAAGGTAGCTCTGGTGGTGATACGCCAAGTCATGTCACCATAATCAATACCTCAGTGGATGATGTTTCTTTGAACCATCCTCACTTCCTGAACCTTTGAGTTTTCTCCTCACTTGTCTAAATATCATTATACCTTATGATTGCTACTTTTCCTAGTACCTTTTATCGATTGATGTTAACGGTAATACCTAGGTATTGATATACCAAGGCCTTGGCTAGGAGGGGAGGGGGTCTCATACAATTTAATAGAAACTTTCGGAATAATTCGTACTGTGTGCTTAGATACCCAAGTGCATTACCTTCGTATTTTTAGCATTCATTAATGCGTGTCTCTCTTGTAATGCAAGTGTAATACTGTGTTAAACCACAGGCGTAAAACCGTATCATCCGAGTGCAGCACTGTGTTAAACAAATGTAACACTGTATTTTACAATTGTAACACTGTATATATATATATAAGTAGAATAAAGTGTTATCCGGTAATGCTGGCAAGCCATAATTTTAAGGTTTGTACCAAGGCTGTTTTGATATTCTATCCGAACCTGGGCAAAAACCTGCCATCCCCCCATCGCACTCCACGCCTCGGACGGCCACCTCATAGCTATGCTTAGGATAGACACTGGCCAAGGCTGCCCCCCACTCCTTGTGCCTTGAATCACAGACCTGCCTACCACCCTTGTACTACTCTGCATCCCTCTGCTCATCACCATCAAAGTGGGTTAAAAGCCAACGGAAATAGGCCTAACAAAATATTGCCACTCCACTGGTGCCGTATACGTCCACAGGGACTACTTTGTTTAGGGCGGAGGGAGCTGGGAGGAAAAGGAGTGATGTGGCGGAAGAATGTGGTGTCTACTTATGCACGGCACCACTTAGCGGCAGCATTCTAAACTAGAGCTGTCCGGAAAAATCTAAGCTTCACCGGAAGCCGCTCATAAAGTATGGCAAGAAGTACTCCCAGTATGACGCGGTGGGATTATAAAGCTAACCTGCACCAGGTACTTATACCTATCCATCCACTCCTCTTTTAGATCAGCGCTAACATTATAGGTCATAGTTTAAGAAAAGTGTGTGTTCCCTTCGTGAGGAAGTACTATGCTAAGTTACTACAACGCTGTTTTCATGAGATAACTGATGTAGCCGGTAGTAATGATATGAAAGTCTCTGGTGTACTGTTATATTGCACGCATTATCGCATTCGGGGAAGGCTGTGTCACAACTGAATCTCACACTTCTAGATCTACCTGTAAAACATTTTCCAACACCAGACATTTCTATGAAACCACATAAAAGCAGCAGAGGCCTACTAAGCCAGTGTGGTGACTCCAGAACACCAGGGTGTCCATGGGCGATGGTAGGTCATTGGGCCCCCAATGTTCGAAAGCCCCCAAATACCCCATAATACGTCACAAAACCGTCACAAAACTGTGCCTTGTAAAATAAGGCGAGTTCCCCCCTCTAGAAGGACAATAGGAATAGAGAACACCGTCACGAGCCTCTGTGTCCGGCTGTGTGTATTTTTGTCATGTGGTAAAATGAACATTGACATGTAACTGAGACATCTGACGGACGCCCTGGTTGTAGGACTCCCATGGCATGCAGGTATCCTTATGATGGTTGGTAAATCTTTACAATCTGTATCTTTCATGGAGGGTGTAGGGACATCGACCCCCCCCCCCCCCATGAGAACACAGTGAAGTATAGCGCAGCCCGGTTCTATTTGCATTTGGCACATTGTGAGTGCTTTTGTTACACACTATATCTCCATGTACCACATATACCTCTGTTTCATATTGGAACAATTTTATGAAATTGTCCTAAAATGGACAAAGGTGTTGCCTTACCGGGACGAGAACCACCAACGGTCTTTGAAGTTTGAATTTCTTCTTGTCATTGCCTCGTAGCGCCCTTGTTGGTTGTAGCAGGTTGTCTTCAAGTTTAGATCTATGGAACATGAAGATCAGTAATTGCCTGTGTCGCCGTTGTTGGAGCATTTCAAATCCCTATGTTCAAAAGGGATCCTCTAGAGAGAGAACATTAAAACCTATATCCTGAGAGAGTTATATAGAAATTTAGCTACTTTTCAATACTATTTTATGTACATATGTGGCAAAACACTATACACTCCTGTTATATGAAACATTAACTTAAGGCTTGAATATCTCAGAAAACAGCTCGGGACCCTCCTATTTTCTCAGCTTTGTTGGAAAGTGTATGCTATTATGGTCTTATGGCAAAAACCTGATGAAAATCTAGCTACTTTTACACCAAGGGATTGACCCACCTTAAGATCGGAGCATCTGAAAACAGTGCATCCCGATAACACCTGAATCTACAACATTCGAACCAGGGTACAATAACCATTACATATGTGTACAAAAAACTAAATGTACCCGTGGTTAACTTCTTCAATAAGCACAGGCATGGAATAACACCTGTGCATCTCTTTATAAATATATCCTTTATCTTATAATAAATTGCCAAGACCAACGATGTCATTACAGAGCCTTTGAGGCATGTGATGACACATTTCCTTTAGAAAGGTAGGTTTGGACACGCTTTGAGCAATGACTTTTGCTATCCAACCAAAGAGGTGTAACTCATTAATCCGTCACTAACAGGTAGTAAGTGAGTGCAGTATCTCGGACTGAATGAGCTCCTCCACCCTAGATACCCACACGTCTAGCTGTGTGATACTACAAATATCAAAGCGTCCTAACGGTATGAAGTTTTTTTTATTAAAGGATGCAGTGCAGGTGGATACTCTTACATCTCATTACAAGGTGTATACGGTGTAAGCTTGGGCTACACAGAAGGGTAGGATATTTGGTGTTTTTGCATAGATGCCACTTGGATATCATAGGGTAGAGCGCCCATGAGATGACTATATAGCTGGACTATTGGTACCATGTTCCAATCAGGATGCCATTGATCATGGGACCAATCTTCCACATGGCTATTAGAAATGGGGCCGATCGTCCTCGGGGCCATTCTTCATTGGGCCTATTGTCCATCATGCCAGAGGGCTCCTTGACAATATTATGACCGGTCTTTTGAGGAAATACGTTGAAATAGAATTAAGATGTCGTAGCAAAATATTATAAGTTCTATATTATTGTACGCCTATTTCATAAGCTTTCATACAGGTTCAACAATATTATGTATGTAAAATAAGACATTAACTTTGAAAGTTTTAAGTGATATTGCAGATATGGGGTTCGTCAAAATGTCGAAATGCACCGCAGTATATCCATAATACCCCAAAATGTAATGCACCCAACGTTTTTGTATGACCCCCCCCCCCCCTCTATACTGCCCCAGCCCCCACCTTCATGCTCTTCATTGTAATCACACATTTTTGACGCACACACCAATATGACCCACAGCACAGTGTGGGCGCAGATTATGGAATAGACCCAAGGTCAAACTCATTAAGAGCTAATTCAATCATGCACTTAGACTCCACTGTTTGGTCATTAATGTATATCGGCATAGATTGTGTAATGATTGAAAACATGGTGGCCATGAAAACTGACCCAAAGTCTTGCAATAAGGTCAGTTATTATAAATCAATTGTCCAGGTGGTAAGAGATATACACGACTTTTGCCATAATAGGTTGGCTAACAGTTGTTAGCTAATAGCCTACCTATTATGGCAAACGTCGTGTATATTTCGTCGTGTAAATTTCACTGTTTATCCAGGTGGTAAGAGGTATACACGACTTTTGCCATAACAAGTTGGTTATTAGCCAACAACTGTCTATAATTAACTCGGTTGCAGGTCAAACTTCTACCAACACACAGAAAAAAAGTAGAATCACTGTGACTCCCGACTTGATCACTGAGGTAACTCTCCTCAGGGCTGGACTCCCATTTGAGAGTTACAGTGATTTTACTTCTTCTCTCTGTGAAATCTCAACTATGACAAACACCTAATCTTACCTAGCTCCGTTTATTCAACGAAAAAAAGCATACTGTGATTTGGGGCTTATGTATTAGGATATTTATGATCAGGCAGGTAAAAAAAACATCCGGGTGAAATTAGAGTTTAATTGCTTTGATTCAGGTTCATTAAAATAGAACGGCATGAGCTGAAACCTTCTTCTACGTCAAGTGACGATCGGCTGCTGAATATGAATGATAAACAAATATAACTGGAAAAAGCAAATTAGGCTTGGAATGTATTATAATTAACCCATTGCGATTGCTGATAATCATAAAACTTTAGTTTTATCAAAGATTAGCCAGGCAAAAGTAGTTTCTAATGAATAATCATTGATTTTAGTTTTAGGGGGTATATCCGAAGTCTGTGTTTAGTTCTGAGTTACTTGTGGCATCTTCCAGGCACCAGAAGATATCCCATCTGCCAACTTTGCATAGAAAGCTTCTTAAATTCTTCTTTAAGAGGAATATTGTATTCTAGATTTATGAAGAGAACCCTAATCTATTTCATCAGGATGGGTCACATGTATCTAGTATGCTTTGATGAAAGAGATCCAATGTTTTAACCCTAAATTTGTTTTCTACCGAGTGATCATGTCTACTTTTCCAGACAGTTCATACGACAGATAAACTTACTGATCAGTGCTGATGGACTTTTTGTTAATGGCATGGCCATGTTTCGGGACAAATTAAGATAGACCTATCTCTATGGCCATGTTGTCACATGGTCTAGAAATGGTCTGCGTATGTAAAGGACATCATGCAACCCAAAGATGCAACACCATCCACAACATCACTCCGCCTACCTACCTGAGATGGGGGCTCTTGTTCTTACCGCTGTAACGAGTTAGTACTGGTATCCCCTGCAGCTACACTTAGCTATTCACACCATCCTGAGTAGATGGCCTGCTGATTAGATCTACTGCAGGATAAAGCTGTCAGGTAGGAGGCTATAGAACACGATGAGATCAGAAATGCAAACTGGATTTGCCTTCTGTCTGATACGGCTCCAAATTATCCATAGCTCTACCTGGAGATAGATTGGGGTGCGTGGTCAAAACAAACAGGCTCGCACACTATGTCGTGTTTTTCATCTGTTTTTCATCAAAATAATAATGTTGATCTGATAATCAAATTTTATCATGAACTCTAGTACCATGTTGACATTGAAAAACGTCTGTACCCAGTGGGCACAAAATCCAGTTCCATGTTGAATCAACATTGAATCAACATTGGATCAACATTGACAACCATCTATCAATGTTGATTCAATGTTCTGTGCCCACTGGGTAGGGCCTATAGTCTACGGAAAATCTTAATGCCTATAGAAATGTAAACTCAACTCAACTTATCTCATAGTTCTTTCACGAGAATATTCTGTATGATAATGTCCTTTTTATAAACTGAGGTTGTGTTCCACATAAAGCCAGCGTTTAACGGGGATGTTGGGTTTAACCCAATGTACCACCACCACAAGAGTAAAATAAAACTGAGTATATTACCTAGTCCACTAAAAGCATTATGTTTACAAGGCAATAAGTGCTGTTATATGTGTAATCTATAGTCCAGGATAAAGGGAGAAAAGAGGGGGAAACCAAACTGAGGAGAAAGTAACCAGTAAATCCTGTTACACTGGAAAGGTATACATCTTGACATTTGCTGGGACTCCCTGCATGTCAGTGGAAGTGGTGTAGTTAGGTGCTTCCTAGTACACTGAACATTAAGTATTCAGGGACCTGATAGAACACCAATTGTTGGTCTAAAAAGACGTCTTCAAGGTCATACGTGATGTCACACTGAAGTGAAGGTCAGGCATGTGCCACAGTTAAACATGTGCCACAGATAATACAGTCAATAACCTGTAGATTCTGTTAAATGAAAGGTTAAACTTCTATTGGCAATCCCAGTCAATTACATATGAAGGCATAGCTTATTGAATATAGTATACTTCAGACTACAGATGATACATCTATGTTAGCATTTATTTTTTCCAGACTTGAGAATGGCGTAAGGATTTCTTCTTATATAACAACTTAGACGCAAAGAAGAACTTGTATTTGTCCCCACCTGTCCCCATCTATTTCACATTCTAGGAACGACAACGTATTTAAAAGCTTAAAAGCTCTATAAATGGTCAATAAAAATAGCTAATAATGTAAGTCTACGTTAGACAAAAGATATGAAGAGTATGTAGAGCTGTTGATCTTTCTGTAGTATTGCTCCTTTCACATTTCATACCGTATCTGAAGAAACCTACACATACTCAACGTGATGCGTAGCTACTTATACATATTTGGATTTCCTTTACATTCTAATTTCTCTCCCCTTTCCTGGATGTTTCATGTTCGTTAACTTTCCTTCACTGAAAGCATGTGCTGCTTTGCTGTATTATCTACTTTACCGTGACCCCTATTAAAACATATATCCGACTACATTTACCACCGATTGTGACTAGTCATCCCATGCTTTGATCTGCCAAGAAAGGTTATCCAGTATCTCGGAACGATTTGAGGCCACAAACCTCCAAAGTTGAACCGTCCACCTACACAAAAGCCAGCATACAATTGAGGCTATGCAAAAAAGGATTCCTAGTTTTCCCCCTATCCTGATTTACATAGAAGAGGTTTGACCTGTGCCAATGCCCGAAAGCATCCATGGTGCACCCCCTTCTGACTAATGGATCTTCATTTTCCCCAACCCTGGAGGACTCCTTAGAGTGTCTGCATGGCCTGTTACTCGGCCCTCCTGCTCCTGCACTATATAGGCAGTCAAACAGTCATGCCCTGGCTTCATCTGGGGTCAGGGACCTCCTGGTTCATGGGGCTTAACATTGTTTCTACCATGACATAGTAGGTTATTCTAGAAACATGACATATCGGGGATGCAGAGGGGCAGTAATTGGTATGGTACTTTGCATCAGTCACAATTAAGTCAATTATAAATTGATCCCTAATGAGGAAAATAGCAACGCAGGCCAATACTAACTTCGTTAGCATCACGTCTATCCCTCCCTGAAGGCATTATTAGTGATGAGTCTGAATGTCAAGATGTGGTTAAGGTCTTCTATGTGATTAGATCCTAACCACTTACAGCTGACTTATAGGTACTTAGATACACGGCAAGCTTCCAATGGTCATAACCTTGGACTTCCTGAAGCTCTTTCATGGAAGGGTAAACTTACCGATGAGTAGACTTAGGTAATGCCTATTTCAAGTATTACAGAGAATTCTAATAATATAATATAATATATGAAGTCAATTATAAATTATTATCTTACATACTATAAGTTCTTATATAACAACGTATTACTCCCTAATTTGATGACTTGAGTACAGTACACGCATCTACTAATGACATTGCAGTGGGTAGTGGCTGATAACTTTAAATCGTACACACAGTCAACTGTGCTGGCATTACAATGAGACGTTTTTTGAACGGTGTAAGGCTGTCAATTCACCATTCATAAATGAATCTGATGAAAATACGGGCATTTGCGACAAGTATGGTAGTGGATTTATCATGGTGTGGCTGCATTTTTATCTCTTTTTGGCGGACAGGGTGAATACAACTATTTTATCACGACAGTGTATTAATTTCTCCTTGCTCAATGTGTCAAGCTTAACCCTTTAAGGACGGCATAGTGCATTAATGCATCATGCCCCTGGTTGTCATGATTTATGAATGTAGTCCTGGTGAGTAGCTCGCCAGGGCTGTATTCAAGCATCATGCCGCCGACCCTATGGGGTTTAAACACTCCCGAAGAGTCGGCATGACGCACCAATGCAGCACCGGCGAGTTACTCTTGGAGGCTGATTTGATGCATCATGACGACAAATGTCATTTTTTAGTGACATGTGTCCTTAGAGGGTCAACAAATAACAACGGGAAACCTAATGACTACAACTGTCGCCTATGGACACTGTTAAACCCATGGAACTTCAGGCCAAATTTAAAAAAAACACGGTGTGTTTCAGGCAACCCGACCCTAAATTCCAAAAATCCACATTACTTTAGCTACTACAGGTTGACCACGATAATTTGATCCTACTGGGAGCGCGATGGAGAAGGGAGGGCTGAATGTGGACGCATAATTTGGGGGGACAGACGTCTTCTCCGAAAATTCGTGCGAAAATCCACCCACCCGACCCCTTGTTGTTAGAAATGATTACTCCCTTATACCCAGTTGATGTCAAACAGAGCGGATATATCTAGAGCTTCCTCTTTGTCTCGATCTCAATCGCTCCTTCTAGGGTTGGGACAGGGACCTCACTCCATTCTATATGGGTCTTTGAGCTAAATTGAAAATACTTTCTAATACTATAAGACAATGAGTCCTAATACGATGGAACAATACAGCCCCACTGTCCCTCTGAGCAGGTCAGCGGGACAAGTGTCATAAATGTCATAAAATAATGGATGCTATAGGGAGAAATGCGAAATGAGTACATTTGTCACCCTTAATTTGATTCAGTTTACTCTGCACGTGTCTTCATTTCACATTCTATTTAAGCTTCACAGAGGGATTAAAACAAGACTTTGCTAGGTCTGTGAACGTGAGTGAGCCAAAAGAAAAGTGTCTTTGCCAACAGAAATGTGATCTCTGTTCTTTTAAATAATTAACACTGTGAGACGCTCTGAACAGTCTCCATTGTAACACAGGTGTTGGGGCAACAAGCTTGAACTTATTTATCACTGAAACAGTTGCTTCCTCCTCTTCAGTGAAAATAAGCAGTCATTAGACTATGGCATTTTTCAAAAAGAGGGAAACCAGTCTACTCTTACACCATTAGAGATATATTTGGAAACCACTTACAACAGAGTCGTTTTCCATTTTTATTTCACAGATACGTTTCTTCAAAACAGACACAGCTTCATGATATACACTTTGTAGAAAGTGTGCGTCAACCGTACAATGGCCAGTGTCCCCAAAATGACTAGGCTTCCATAGTAAAACATTACAAGGCTATCGTGCACTGGACAATGCAAGAGAGCGCAAATAAGGATTGCTGGACTTTAGAGATGTAAAGTATCATCATTCTATATATATAACGAATGTCCAGCATTTCATCATATGCTAAACTATAGAAACCACGTTGAGATACTGTCCATGGTTTGGCTGTGTTCCAGAAGTGGGATGCTCAGCGGGTGCGATTGAATAACATCCCTACCATAGAATATACAGATGGCAGTGGCTGAATGTTCTATCGTTCACTTGATAGAACAAGTCCAGCCATGCTGCTGTGTTATGGCCACCTTGTGGTATAGATCCCCACCCGGAACTAACGTATTAATGCGACACAGGGTATGACCATATCTACTGTCTGTTTTAACATCTTGAACCCTGACCTAGCAGCATAAACTTGCCTTCCCCGTTTAACCCTTTAAAGGCCGCATATTGCTGTGACGTGCTATGACCTTGGTCGTGATGATGCATGAATGCAGCCAATCTGTGATTGTATCAACCGATGCTTGATTACAGCACTAGGGAGTTACTTGCCAGGGCTGCATTTATGTATCATGACGACATAGGGTATACATATATTGTATTAAAACAATAAGCTGACTTTAAAGGGCTTAACATAAGCGTCATCCACCCTTTTAAGGGCGTGTCAGCATGACTTGACAATAATCGATATGATGTTCTTTGTGTTATACACTGACAACATCTGCGTCCCTACAACACTGCAAACTGACACACCCAAAATGGATAAAACAGCGTCCACTACCCGGATGCTATATTAACACTAGGGATGTCATTGGCATTCGCCATATTGACATATCGTTATTATGTTAATATTTCAAAATTTTATATTGACAATTTTGATATGTCAATATAATAATGTGAATATATGTCTTATGAAATAGTCTAACAGTTGAACCTTAGGTCAGATTTCTACCTCGCAGTATTTAAAAAAGCAATTTTTGTCTATCATGTCCATGAGTATTTCGTGAAAACTTTCAGGGAAATTATTGAACCGGTGTTCAACAACCATTGCCCTTTGTTTTTGTTATTTCTCTCAGCTTAGTAGGGCAATAAACAGCTACAGTATTTCAGATGTACTTAATGGTTCATATATTGTATTGCAATACATTGATATATTGACAACTATATGTGAATAATCGTCATCGACATGAATTGGATATCAATGACATCCCTAATTAACACTGATATTTTTACCTTTTCATAGCTTCTGATAACATTATATGGGTGTCCAGGTGAAACAGGTAATTGTATTTAGCAGGGCTCATGTACAGAAGAGAGTTCATGGTAAATATAGCAACATTCAATTGTACCGTATCATTGAATGCCAATATTGTGGGGACAACATTTTGAAATATACATAATGCATATTAATTCACTACGAGTAGCATCTGTCGAGGCGATTGTACACCAGACCAAACTGGACTGTAGGAGAAAAGTAGGCTATGTCGCACTTTAGCACCGGGATACCCGTGCTTACAATCTCTTTTACCCTTTTACTGTAAAAGTGGAATGTTTACCTTATACATGGAAGGCCTTATTTTGATTGTTTTCTACTTCTATTGCGTTCATTTTTCACTGAATAAGGGGCATACTCTTCTGTTAATAAGTATATTATGACCCTTATTCAGTGAAATACCGCCCCATGGGGCTAGATTGTTTTCTCGACCATTTTAAAGGGCCTCAAAATGATTTCTTGCTATAGGAAAAAAGGGCTATGAAATGCCTATTTTATCAAGTCAGCCGGGGCCAAAGTGCGATGATATATAAGGGAATGAATGGACATTTACTCAGGAAAAATTAGAATTATTAACCCCTGCGGGGCTAGCTTCTTTCTAGAGGAATAAAAGGGCCTCAAAATGCCTATTTTATCAAGTCAGCCGGGACCAAAGTGTGATGATATATAAGGGAATGAATAGAAATGTATTCAGGCAAAATTAGAATGATTAACCCCTGTTCTTCTTATAGAAATAAAGGGCTATAAAATGATTCCGTTTCATTGCTTCAGGATCCGTGTTTTCAATCCGGGGATAAACTGCGATATGGCCAAGTAGGCTATGTCGCACTTTAGCACCGGGATACCCGTGCTTACAATCTCTTTTACCCTTTTACTGTAAAAGTGGAATGTTTACCTTATACATGGAAGGCCTTATTTTGATTATTTTCTACTTCTATTGCGTTCATTTTTCACTGAATAAGGGGCATACTCTTCTGTTAATAAGTATATTATGACCCTTATTCAGTGAAATACCGCCCCATGGGGCTAGATTGTTTTCTCGACCATTTTAAAGGGCCTCAAAATGATTTCTTGCTATAGGAAAAAAGGGCTATGAAATGCCTATTTTATCAAGTCAGCCGGGGCCAAAGTGCGATGATATATAAGGGAATGAATGGAAATTTATTCAGGAAAAATTAGAATGATTAACCCCTGCGGGGCTAGCTTCTTTCTAGAGGAATAAAAGGGCCTCAAAATGCCTATTTTATCAAGTCAGCCGGGACCAAAGTGTGATGATATATAAGGGAATGAATAGAAATGTATTCAGGCAAAATTAGAATGATTAACCCCTGTTCTTCTTATAGAAATAAAGGGCTATAAAATGATTCCGTTTCATTGCTTCAGGATCCGTGTTTTCAATCCGGGGATAAACTGCGATATGGCCGAAAAGTAAAATATCACTGAATATACACAGAAGAGTGCATATGGAAAGCATAATATGAAGTTCGTGGATATATTAATTAAGGAATACAGGAGACAGCATCAACCAACAGAGATTTAATCATGGACAAATCACGTGATTTTGTAAGGTTACGTTTTCGAGAGACCACAACAGTATTTGCTTCCTTTGAATCAGAAATCGACATCAACACGTATTACTTCGTTCTCTTGGTGCACGAGCAACTGTTATGCAGCCAATGAAAAATCAGTTTAAGAGGTAATATCGACTAAATGTTCTTTCCTTTAGGATGTAACAAGTGTATGCAGGTGTGCGAATGCAATCTGGAAGGTCTTTCTGAAAAGATGCGTGACTTGTTTTATTTGGATTAAGAGTGCAGTATTTGCAACTGATGAGAGAAAATGTCAATAGTTGGCCATGGGATTAACATACATTGCTGTATAGATCCCAATAGAAATCATTGTAAAAGACCCCCAGGGGTCAGGTGTCGAAATATGTTTCATCAGGTGATACATTTCCTACGAATTCGTTATCTGCTCTGAACGCGCTTTCAGATATCAAGGGCGTAGTCAGGTGAAGGATGGGGATGGTTGTTAAAACCGGTAATGACTTAAAACCTATTTATAAAGAGGTTGAATAATATTATATGGGTCTTGGTATGAACTTACATCTACAGTGATAACTAACCGCATACGCAACATATTACAACAAAAGACGTGTATCTTATTGCACTGAAAAAGAAGAAAGGGAGTCACAATAAGCCAGCCATGTTGCCGAATGAGATGGAGAATCCGGCGTCCTGTCTCCATTTGAAGGGGTGCCGGGCAAGGCTCCTTTGTCCCTGCAGTCCAGCTCCCCCTGGCGGAACAGGGGTCAGATAATGCCGGACACAGGAGGTGGAGTCCGTAGTCTTATCGGATTTTTGTCTATTGTAAGGGAGACATTCTGCCGACATGCCATACAGCCGTGGCACCTCTCTTTCCTATATTTCTTGTGGAGAATGAGAGTTTCTATAGTAGCATAACAAGTAAAAGACACATTAAAGCTACAAATCATCTGTTTAAAATTAACGACTGTTTTATTTAATCATCATGTATCATCAGTAGTGATCTACTCGAATCATTCCGTCTTTGAATCGACCAACCCTAAAAAAGGTCAAACTCAAAAGTTCAAGCCAAAATAGGTCATACATGACCTGAACCCCCCCCCCCCCCTGTCCCCCGACTTTAAATCTGCTTGCTACGCCCCTGTGTATTTCTATGTAACATCTCACAAGGTGGAGCCACGAGAAATACAACCCAACCCCAGCTCGTGAAGTAACGGCAGTTCAGACAAACACAGCATAAATGTTGGCATTTAAGTAAAACTTTAAAAGATTAAAGTCAATATTCGAGCAGCCTTTAGTTCATTAAACGCCATGTTAATGTCACAGGACTATTGTTTTGACATTTTAAGTGATTTTAGGTGGCATTTACTGCATAAGATATGAGACTTTAAGCAGTCCAATCTTTGCTCAAATGCCAACATTCATGCAGTGAAATTCTCGTGGCCCTCTGTCTATTTCTCTGTGTACCCGTTTATACAGAGTTTCAGTCATGCCCCCTGCACTGGAAATCCATAAGTTGAAACGGTTACTCAGTAAGACTATCCTAGGTTCGTCATATGTGTGTTACTCACAATGGCAACGTTATATTAAAAAATGACTGTTGGGTCAGTCGGTAGTGGGTAACCTAGGTTCATCATTGGTGTGTTGTATTTGTATACCACTAGTTGGTGCCACCTGTAAGATACTATGATGACCACTCAGTGGCTCCCTCTGGAAACTAAAATACTACGGTGGATTGGTCAGTACTGACCAACCTGACAATAATAACTAACTTAGGTTGGTCGTATTGGGAGCCAAAAAATGACTAACTAGATTAGGTACTAGTGACTGAGAGATTGGGCGTATAGGGAGCCTAGGAATATCAGTGTGCCCACCCTATCTGCTTCATCACACCTCCCCCGCCGCTACAGACGACCTCACCGGCCGCCTCCCCCAGGTGACCTGGTACCCACCACCTGGAAGATCCCAGCACACTAAGATGGATCCTGTGCATTGCCTCTTTGTATTCCTGCCTCCTCCTGCTCCAAAGTCCTGCCCTCTGCTCTCTGAAGGCCAAATGAAAAAAAAAGTTTGTTTCAGGTAACATGGGCAGAAAGTCGAGGGTCGGTAGGTCGGATTCCTTTTTTACAACCCCCCTACGATATCCTTAAATGGAATTTTTTAAAGTGTAAAATTGGGAAGCTTTTTTTCAAAATGTTTGTAAACCTAAGATTGCCCCCTAAAAAGTATAAAAGTAAACAAATTTCTTCAAAATTGCATAAACAAAGTAGGGGTGACCCATTTTTGATAGGGTGGTTCGGGTGACCTGAAACAAACCTTTTTGTTTGGCCTCAGCTGAGGTGTTGTGGTGTGGTCCCACCCTGGGTATAGCAGCACCCTCTTTGTCTATGTGAGCGATCGGTAATGAATAATGCATCTAATGGGACAGCAGTCAACAGTGCCCTATTATTAGTATCGGTCAATATATGGAGCTCTCACATAGAAACACAATGTTTGTGTACTACATATCTTAATGTTAAGTTATAAAAATAATTATAAACCCAGATATGGCACTTTATTCAACACGATTCTTAAAGAATTCCTAAAGCAGTATCAATACTCTGTAATTATCATTTTTCCTGAGAGGAATACTTCTTGATGAGGAAAGATAAAGAGGACGATAGATATACACTTCTTTTAATGTACTTACCCAAAGGCATTTTTTTTCAAAGAAATGTCAACAGTCCGTTAACGATAAATCTATATGCTCAACTGAAAATAAAAACAGCTCCAAACGTAAACTTCTAGTGGAGAAAAAAAAAAGGATAATTAAGATGATTTAACTTAAAGATAGTACACCAATGATCTCAATTTCAATAAACACTCAGTTTACAACTCTGTTAAAGGTTGACTCAATGTTAATGAAGGGAGAACTGTTTTATTGCTGTTATTCAGCTTTGCGCTCAGAAGTGTGCCACTCAGACAAGCCATCTTCAAAACACCCTGAAAACATTTGAAACAGGAAGTACCTTCATCATTCCGCGCATGCTCTGTGCAGACATCCGGCCCACCGCTGTCAGTGTTGAGCTTGTTGATACTGCGCAGTCTCCGCGCGGCTGGCGAAACCTAAACATAACAGGGCCGTGTTTTGCATTGACCAATCAGAAAGTGGCTACCATTTGGTGCTGGGATTGAGGGATGTGTTACAAAGGGATTACACTGCAGGTGGACCTTTGCCACTGATGTCCTGATTTGTATTGGTCACGTGCACAGGTGCAGTGGGGATGATCTTCGACTTGAGTAGCTCTCGTTAAGGCAAACAGGGTCATCTCCGTTTCCCTTTTTGGAGGGGAACGTTAAACCAATGATGTCACCAGCCATAGGGTGGGGCTCTTTGAGTTTAACGACAAAACTCGACCCAGGCCATGACAGTTTGTATATGACAATGTGCCTAGAAAAAGACAAGGAGAAGGGTGTGTATGTTAAAATTTCCCAAAAAGGGTGGCGTTATTTGTGAAAGACACATATCTATTACCCCATGCCTCCTAAAATAATGTATTGTATAATCAATATACAATTGAGAGATAATATGATGTATGCATGAGAGGAATTTTTATATTGTAGTTATAGGTAGTAAAGCTCCCACAGAGAGTAACCCTTAAGGGCAGGGTAAAGCTTTGATACACTATGTCATTTTATAATCATGATGCATAAACGGTCAGTTCATTACTGGTCAGTGCTGGATTTTTCGCACTTTACATTTTTTGAGACAAATGGACCTTGAGGCAAGTAGTATAGTATGTATCGGAACGGGACTATAGTTAAGTACTGTTTATTACTCAATCGACCTGCAGCCAATCAGAGGCCTCCATTTGGTCACGTGACCGGAAGTGACCTACTTAGGGGATTAGTGGTGAGGTCACGTGACCTAGTTAGCCAATCAGAGGCCGCCATTTGGTCACGTGACCGGAAGTGAGGTCATATGACCTACTTATGGACCGGAAGTGACGTCATATGACCTACTTAGGGGAGCGGAAGTGACCTACTTTAGGATCACGTGACCGGAAGTGACCTGATGAGTCACGTGACCGGAAGTGACGTCACATGACCTAATGGCCAACCGGAAGTGAGTGACCTGATTGAGGATCACGTGACCGGAAGTGACCTGATTGATCATGTGACCGGAAGAAGAAGAAGAAGTGACGTCACGCGACTTAATGAAGAGATGAGCGTCTTTAAGGGGTCACGGGCTTTAAAATGTGATATCTTTTTTTTTTGGAGGAGGAGGAGGAGGAGGAGGAGGAGGAGGAGAAGGAGAGGAGGAGGCGAGTCTCTTATTTTTTTCGGTAAACTAATAAAAAACACTATGATATAAGTTTTTTTTTTTTTTTCATTTTTTATTGTTTTACGAGCGACTGGAAGTGACTTATTGAACTAGGTAGAAGCGTTCTTTAGAGTGTATAAGGGGGGGAGGGGAGGGGAGGGGGGGGAGGGGGGCCCCTTTAAGATGCATGGGGAGGGGGGCGCTTTTAGGATGCATGGGGCGGGTGGTGGGGGGGGAGGGGGGGGAGGGGGGGAGGGGGGCACTCTAGGGGGGTGGGGGGGCACTCTAAGGGGCGTTTGTCTCTTTTAAGAAAAAAAGAAAAGAAAAAGATTTCAATCGAGAGACACGCTTCTTCCTCTCGAGAGGAAGAAGCGTGTCTCTTCGTTTTTTTTTTTGTTTATCACGTGCTCCGATGAGGCGATCAGCTGCGACTGGAGGAAGTGACACTTTAAGAGGGCGCGCTTCTTAATTGTTATGATATATTTTTTTTTTTACTTACTAATAAAGAAGACGTATGAAAATAAAACACAACAATTCACATGTCCGTCGTTCTCGTTGTTTCTTGCTTGATAAAGTCAAGTAATATCGTGATGCCGAGGTCAAACTTTCCCATGTCCTCAGTCAACACTCGAAGGAGTTCAAAAGGTGTACCGCCGGCACCGTCAGCTTCATCTTGCCACATTTTCAACACTCGGAAGGCCCACTCAGCGGGACTTCCTCCGTATTCGCATTCTTCAGCGATCTTATCTAACCTCTCAGGCGACAATTTTAAATGGTCCCCCACCTCTTTCCACCTGCTACCTAGACGTCTGCCGAGGGTGCCCAAGTGCTTATGCATCGCGCGCGAGTCGGGGTTTTCGAAATCCAACCCCTGTCTGTGGAGAAGGGACATCCACTGAGCCAACAGTTCCACGCGTCTAATGCGGGTGAAGACGCGACCGAGCTCTCCCCATCTATGACAATGCGGGGTTTCACCCCACCAGACTCGGAACATCGCCGTACACAGCTCCTCCGGTGTCTTGACACTGCGCTCTACTAGAGCATCCATACGGGCGGCGGTAACTTTTAAGCTACTGCCCAACTCTCTCCAACAGCCGCTTAACTCTTTACCTAGTTGACGAAGCAAGGCGTCGCTATAGGCTAACCGCCGCTGTCCTACCTCTCTGTTCTCCCCATCGGTCTGCCTCGCGCGTCTCACGTCGTCAAGCCGCATTAACTTTTTTTCAGGTGGACAAGGCGGTGAAGGCGAGCTTGAAAGTGGAATAGCTTGAGCCATCTCGTCTCGTCTTGGCGGTGGCGGCGGCGGCGGCGGCGGCGGCGGCGGTGGCGGCGGCGGCGGCGGCGGTGGTGGCGGCGGTGGTGGTAGTAGACGTTACTGTGGTCAGAGGCGATATGGTTTTTTTCCAACAGAAATCAGAGCTTTTTATACAGAGGGAGTTTAATCCCATTTCCAACAGCACTCCAGCTGTGTAGCGACCTGTCCGCATGACGCTTTTTCAACCGCTCCACTCCTTAAGAGCTTAGATGACGAGGGGTGTGTCATCGCTATCCGTGGAGACCAGCTGAAAACGGTGTTTCTTCCTCATCCATTAGCCTTACCTCCTACCCCCTACCTGAGGACGTCTCCCTCCCTCTGACATTCATTGTAACAAACGTCAGAGGTCAGGTGAAAATCGGATTTTTTTCATCCACAGCCTTAGTCTATTGAACTAGCCGGCCGCCGCCTGGCCGGCCCGGTCTACTCACCACGGCAGGAGGTGGTGATTTTTTTTTTTGTCTTACACTTAAGTCGCTCACCACATGCACACGCCTCTACTCACAGACAGACACGTTCGTCTTAGGGGGGTCCTGCTTCACGCCACACGCCTCCTGTAGTTTTTTTTGTACACACACTCTAAGCTCGTCACCGTTAATCCTTTATACAGCTAACGCGCGCTGAATGGCTGAACAGGGTGGTAAGTGGCTTAGCTCATGACAGTGGATCCCTCAAAAAAAAAAAAAAGAGGGGAAAGGGATCCAGCTGAAAACGTCATACCTTATGTCTTTGTGAATGGCCGCCGGTCAGTCGATGGCAGCAACCGCTTAATCCTTTATACAGCTAATGCGCGTTGAATTGCTGAACAGGGTGTTAAGCGGCTTAGCTCATGACAGTCGATCTCTCAAAAGGGGGGAAAGGGATCCAGCTGAAAACGTCATGCCTTATGTCTTTTGTTTCTCTTTGTGAATGGCCGCCGGCCAGCCGGCGGCAGCTGAACAGGGTCAGTAAGTAGCTTAGCTCTAGAAGCGAGAAGGCGTATATAAGGGGTCTGGAAACCTCCATTCACTCACTCATTCTTTTGCTGCTCTCTACAGTCACCACCATGAGCAAAAGACAACACCTAGCGCCGTCCAAGAACAAGAAGACTACGCGGAACAGCGCTCGTTTAGCGTCAGTGCCTCCTCTTGCTACTGAACATGAGACTACCGCCGCAGCCGCTTGGTCTTATCACCCTCCCGCTGTAGCGAGTGCTCGCGGCAGTAGTAGTAGTAGTAGCAGTAGTAGTAGCAGTAGTAGTACTAGTAGTAGTAGTAGTAGTAGTAGTACTACTGGTAGTAGTCGTCGTGCTAGCGACGTTGTTACACTCGCGACGGTACACGTTGCTGCTAAGCGCGCTGCCGCTGCTACTGCCGCCCCGCCTGCTGCGGCTGCTGCTGCTGCTGCTGCACCTGCTACCACTGCGCCTGCTACTGCTGCGCCTGCTGAGGCTGCTGCGCCTGCTACTGTTGCGTCTGCTGCTGCGCCTGCTGCTGCTGCTGCTGCTGCTGCTGCTGCTTCTGCTGCACCTGCTGCTACCGCTACTACTACTGACGACAACGCTCCTGGCACAGCGCAGTACTGGCAACCGGGTTTTTACCTCCCCACTACTGTTGATGACTTTGATGACCTGCCGCACGTTGCACAGCCCCTCTCCTCCACCACTACATCGACCGACGCCCTCGACGCCGCTCGCGCTGAGAGTGACAGCTATTCGGACACTCAGCCCCTAAACCGAGAAGAAGAGGAGGAGGAGGAGGAGGAGGAGGAGCAGCAGCAACAGGGTGAGACAGAGAACGACGCTGACGACGAGGCGTACGAACAACCCGAAGGGAAAGGGGTGGGCGGTACGTTTTTCGGCTTCCCTCTTCGACCTTTCGACCTCACTTCCTCCACTAGTAGCGTCCCGTCCAGTCCGTGGCGACTGCCCTCACCGCCACCTTACGAGGGCGGCGGCGCTTCATCTTCTACCGCTACACTCAGCACCGACGGGGTGTGGCTGCGCTGTTCCAACAACGAGGCCTCGGATACCACCAGCGCTGACGCTGCTCCTGCTATCGGTTCTGCTGCTGATTCAGCTCACGCTGATGGTGTTACTCATCCTGCGGGTGTGAAACGTTCTAAGGTGAGTTCCAGAACAACAAGGCCTAGTAAGAAGAGAAAAATACAAGAAAAAGAACGAGATGGACGAGAAGAAGCAGAGAAAACCTTCTCCCGTCCTCTCGGGTTAGAGTTCTGCTTAGACGGAGCTTTGACGCTGGAGATCTGGGAGGACGTGGCTAGACTGTCTAGGAGGCCGCACTACACAAAAGACGGCCAGGTGAAAGAGGCGTCTCTGACCAGAAGCAAGCGAGTGCACTTCACGGCCGACGCGCTGCGCGAGCTCATAGCACGCATCGCCGATATCCGCGCAGTGGTGCGCATACGCGACACAGCGGCCGCGCAAGGAAAACCTAATCACACCCCCTGGTTCGCAGTGCTGGATGAGGAGGGCGAAGTGTACGCAGCTGTGAGCTACTACAGCGGTAAGAACCTCGTCCACGTGCGCAAGTACGAAGGTCCTGACAAAAAACCCACACAGCAGGGAGTGACGCTGTCCGCCAGAGCGCTCAAAGAGTTGGATGACAAAACAGAGATCATTCTGAAATATCTCGGCATAGATTCGGAATGAGAGACGCTCAACGCTCACGCGCGCGCACACACACACACACACAGCGTTTTGACGTACGCTGTATGAGACAGACAGACGGATACACAGACAGCAGACAGAAAGATAAATAGATAGATAGATAGACAGATAGATTGATAGATAGATAGATAGTTAGACGGCTAAGTAGTTGGTAACTGAGTGAAAAAAAAAAACATGACACAGTACGTATGCGAAAAGTGTTTCAAAATGTTTAAAAGACCGTACAACCACGAGAGACACGTAGAAAATTGTAGAGTAGTACCTAAGTTTTGCCCTCTATGCGGCGAAGGCGATTGCCGAAAGATCGCCTGTCGACGCGAATCTCTGGACGGGGTGACCGTCCCTCCGCGCATATGTGCTGTACCGAACGGGGAGGAAACGTTCACGGCGAATTGGCCTGCGATACAAACGGGCGTCAGGATGCACGGGACTCGCGTGAGTGTAACAAACTTCAGGCTACCAACCGGCGAGTTGAGTGACGCTGTAGATACTATGCGTCGCATTCACTTGACACAAAGATTCAGATACAAAGTGGGTTTCTCGGTAGGCTTACTCTTACAACACAGAGAAGACAAGAGCAAACTGCGCTACTTTCACGCCTCCCAGAACAACGCAACTCTCATACAACCGCTCCCTACTATAACTAATTCAGAAACTTTGGAAGAGCTCCTCTCAAAGATGGAAAACACCGTCGCTTGCGAGGAAGTACGGAAACTTTGCGACGCTGACACCAAGTGGCACGTTCTTTTTCCTACCAATTTGAACATTTGCGTTTACATGGGACCGGGGGGAATTCCCCATAGGCGGTAGGATCACTCAGGCCGGTCGAGTTGGAAAGAGAAGCGGCGTGTTAGATTTTCCCAACAAGGACAACCTCTGCATCTTCCGCTGCATTTCCTCTCACTTATACAAGACCAGCAAGCGCGCTTCAGATTTGTTACGTCAGTTCTGTCCCGCTGCCACACCTGAATCCTTTCCGGGTCTGAACATCCGCGACTTACCCGCGTTAGAGAACTTGTTTGACGTACAGATAGCGGTTTACACCGCGTCGCGTCAAGTGCCGGGGCGGAAGTTGAGAAGACGCGTTACTCTGATCAGACCGCCTTCCAGAACTCTGGCCGCCCGAGGTAAAGTCAACCTACACCTGACGGCGAAAGGCGGTTTGCACGTCTCTCTCGTCACGGACTTCAACGCGTACGCGGGCATATACGAATGTTGCAAGTGTAAGGCGGCGTTCACCACCGAGTTCTTGCTGAAGAGACACAGGAACCAGCTTTCCTCTTGCCGACAAGTCAAGTTGCGCTACGTAGGCGGCATCTACCAAAATTCGAGAACGATTTTCGAAGCGCTAGCAGACTTCTCCATTCTTCCCCCCGACGGACATTCCGGAATCTACCCTTACAAGATCGCCTTCGATTTCGAGGCTTTCTTCAGACCGTGCAAAGAACCGTCGACGGAACACGTGTCCCTGCTGTGGGATCACGTCCCTTTGTCGGCTAGCGTCGCATCCGACTTTCCGGGGTGGGAGGGGCCCGTCTGCTTCGTCAGAGAATCCGACGCAGATTCCGACCCCTTGTTGGACCGAGTTTTAAATCACATAAACGAGAACGCCAAAGTCATCGGGGAAGCTGTGCTAGAACTTTACCGACCGACCTTAGCGAAGTTAGATGCGGCGATAGGTGAAGCTCTCCTGCTGGAGGAGGCGACGTTCACCCCTTCTCCAGGCGGCTTCGCTGCGGCTCAGACCAGACACCCGTTAGTTCAACTGAAGAAGCGGCTTCTGAGATACATCCGTCAAGCTCCAGTCGTGGGCTTCAACTCGGGGCGTTACGACTTGAACCTGATCAAAATGCGCCTTCACTCGTTCTTCGCCTCCGGAGACCGAAGAAACCAAGAATTCAGCGTCATAAAGAGAAGCAATCAATACTTGGCGGTTTACACACAGCACACGGTTTTCTTGGACGTAGTCAACTATTTGGCACCCGGTTACAACTACGCGACCTATTTGCGAGCTTTCACCAGGAACGAAGAGAAAGGTCACTTTCCTTACGAATGGATGACGTCTACCAGGAAACTGGCAAACAGAACGCTGCCACCGAGATCGGCTTTCGACAGCGAGCTGACGGGCGTCAAAATGTCCGAATCCGACTACGCCGCATGTCAGAAAGTTTGGTCCGACGAGAAGATGCAAACTATGGAAGACTACTTGATCCACTACAACAACAAAGACGTCAAACCTTTCATACAAGCTCTGAAAAATCACGCTAAATTTTTCCAAGATCGCGGCATTGACATGTTGAAAGACGGAGTTTCTCTCGCCGGTTTGACTTTACGGTTCCTCTTCCAAAACCTAGAAGACGCGTTCACAACGTTCCCCCAGTCCGACGCCGTCCTCCACGCTCTGATCAAAGAAAATCTAGTCGGCGGTCCTTCCATCATCTTCCATAGATTTCACGAGAAGGGCACCACGCGGATAAGGGAGCACAAGTACGGCGAAGAAGCGAGACCGTGCCAACACATCCTAGGACTAGACGCTAACTCTCTGTACTTGCGCTGCATGAGCGAAGCGCACTGCACGGGCTATTACGCGGTGAGACGGCCCGAGACCGAGTTCAAGCCCGAAATTAGGCAAAGAAACTCTCACAGCGCTTTGGAGTGGTTACGCTTCGTAGAGCACGACCGCGACGTGAAACTGCGCCACGCTCTGAACGGCGGCGAGATGGTTGTAGGCTGTCGGAGAATTCGCGTGGACGGGTTTCACGCGGCCTCTAATACGGTTTTCCAGTTTCACGGGTGTTGGTTCCACGCTCACGAGTGCATACCGTCGCACCGATATCAGTGCGCTTCACTGAGAGAGGAGAGACGCGACAGAACGACCAGAGTAAGCGCTTACTTGAAAGCGATAGGTCACAAGCTGGTCGTCGTGTGGGAGTGCGAATGGCGAGAGATGAAGCGTTGAGATGAGCGGGTCAAGGCCTCCCAACAACGCTGGAAGGTTGACGCTTTGAAAGTGTCTCGAAACGCGATGAGCGAGAGCGACATCCTTTCCGCTGTGAAAGAGGAGAAAATGTTCGGTTTAGTTCAAGTGGACATCACTACGCCGCCTCACCTACGAGACTACTTCGAAGAAATGACCCCCGTTTTCAAGAACGCGACCGTTTCAAAATCGGACATAGGACCTCACATGTCAGACTTTGCGCAGGAAGAAAAGCTGTTGAACACGCCTCAGAGATGTCTGATAGGGAGTTACCACGGAAAAAATATTCTCTTGGGAACGCCGCTTCTCAAGTGGTATTTAGAGCACGGTTTGATAGTCACCAAAGTGCAGCTGGTGGTAGAATACCTACCTAAACGCTCCTTTGCCGGTTTCGCGGACGAAGTAACGGCGGCGCGAAGACGTGGCGACGTGAACGAGAACGAGAAAATTCTGTCAGACTGTTACAAGTTAATGGGAAACGCTACGTACGGTAAAACAATCTGCAACAAAGAAAAACACACGGCGGTGAGATACACTGACAGTCGGAAGTTCGAACTATTGGCCAATTCGTGGCGCTTCAAAAAGGCGTCCGAGTTGAGTTCCGATCTGTTTGAAGTCGAACTACAACCGAAAACAGTCAACAACAACCTCCCTATTCAAATAGGGTTCATGGTATACCAGTACGCGAAGTTGAAAATGTTAGAGTTCACATACGACTTCTTGGATAGATTCGTCGATCGGCGCGATTATGCCCTTTGTCAAATGGACACCGACAGTCTTTACATGGCTCTCAGCGGTGACACGTTGGATGACCTAGTCAAACCTCGCCTGAGAGAGACGTACTTCAGAGAGAAACGAAAGTGGCTTCCGACAGCGGTGTGCGACGATCACTTAGAGCTTTTCGTGAAGACAAAAACGGAAAGAGTGCGAGAATGGTGTCCGCCGCCCGGCGGATGTTGTGAGAGACGGTACCTTCACGATCTGAGAACTTCGGGGCTTATGAAAGCGGAGTGGGAAGGTGACGGGATCCTAAGTCTCAACCCTAAGACTTACATTTGCTACGATCGAGTCAGCGACACCGGTGAAAGAAAATCCAAAAAATGGAGTGCAAAAGGCGTACAGAAGAAACAAAACCCTCAGGAACCAGACGACTTCTTGGATGTTCTTCGCCAACGAAAAACTCTCATTGCTGTAAATAGAAACTTCAAAGTGGTGCGAAACAAAATGGTCACCTACACCATAGAGAAAGACGGCATGCGCTACTTGTATTATAAGCGTCGCGTGCATTCTGACGGTGTGACAACGAGTCCTTTAGAGATATGAAAAAAAAATAAATAAGCGTGTGCATCTTTTCAAAAATAGAGTGTTTATCAAGATTGAAAAAAAAATAAATAAAAAAAAATAAAATAAAATATTGTTGTGTTTTTATTTTCATACGTCTTCTTTTACTAGTAAGTCGCGCAGTCTCTTAAAGCGGCACTCATGTGACGACGTCGCTTCCAGTCACGTGATCCTAAAGACCCTCACTTCCTAAACAAAAAACTTCTTCTTCCGCTCACGTGATCAATCAAGTCACTTCCGGTCACGTGATCCTCAATGAGGTCACTCACTTCCGGTCGGCCATTAGGTCATGTGACGTCACTTCCGCTCACGTGACTCATCAGGTCACTTCCGGTCAAGTGATCCTAAATTAGGTCATATGACGTCACTTCCGCTCCCCTAAGTAGGTCAGTAGGTTACCCAGAATGCACCACTAATCCCCTAAGTAGGTCACTTCCGGTCACGTGACCAAATGGTGGCCTCCGATTGGCTGCAGGGTTACCCAGAATGCACCACTAATCCCCTAAGTAGGTCACTTCCGGTCACGTGACCAAATGGAGGCCTCTGATTGGCTGCATGTCGATATAGTAATAAACAGTACTTAACTATAGTCCCGTTCCGATACATACTATACTACTGAGGCATAATAGAGTCATTCAATGGAAAGCTTTTACATGGATCCTGAAATCTTCCCTATGAGCCAGCATATATGCTTTGTAACCTGTGGCTCCTGAAGATTCTGCACTACCATCAAAGCCTAATATTCCAAAGGATCAGAATGTAACATTTGGTCACAAAAACATCAATTGTATCCACATCAGCTGGCTTCCATAAAGTCTGTACGCATGTTTTCTCCAGAAATAGACCCCTCCCCCGTAAAGTTCTTGTACGCATTAAAACAAAGGGTTCGCAAAAATGTTCAGAAAAAAGCCTCCCCCACCCCCCAACCTTCGTGTGTACATACTTTATGGTAGCCCCCTTATCAAACTTCATGTTAAAAAGTATCAAGGGGAGCGTCGCCGATTTCGGCCTGAGTGCTTACACATTTTCTCTAGTTATCATATTTCACTTTTATTTATATACTGTTTTATCTGGATTTAGTGGAAGGCGAAGACTTAACCCAGTGGCATGAACACCATGCAAGATTGCTGAACAGCGATATCACATGGTTTAGTTAAATTATTTATTCTAAATATGTACTACAAAAAATCTCAGAAAAACTACAAATATAAAGCCTATATTCCTGGGAGATCCTTTTGCAGATGCTCATTATTTGGGAATTCCAAATAGCACGATTTCCTCACGACACGTGCGATATGCATTGTTCGTTCTTATGACGCCTGGATATCATGTGAGGTTGTTTATGCGCCCTTTCTACTCATTATGAAAGAAGTCATTCAAATGAACAGGTGTTATTCAAGGTAGGTTAGTTAACAGTTTAAACTGTCAACTACGTCACCCGATGCATTAGGGAGTGTTCATTTATCAATTACAGGGGTGGTGATGAGATTTCGCGCGGAGGGGTGAACAGTTTTTATGCCCCCCCCCCCCACTCGAGAGCATGTAGAACGTTTCACGCCCCCCCCCCCCTTCGCTGAAGGTGCCGAAACTTTTTCGCCCACCCCCCTTTGAACTATAGTAACGCGCTGGCTTTTTTGCTTAAAAGGGGCTGAATTTTTACCTCCTCCCCTCAAAAGGGGTCAGAATTTTTTACGCCCCCTCTCAGGAGGGGTCCGAAATTTTAACCCCCCCCCCAAACCCACCACCATCCCCCCTGTAACTAATAAATGAACACTCCCTTATGTTATTCAAGGTATGTCAGTTAACAGTTGAAACTGTCAACTGCGTCACCCTGATCTATAACCTTTTCAACAATTAGTAAGTTCTATGGTACCTGGTACCATTATTGTATCAGTTACATGTATGATGCTGTGTCATTGTAGCCTGGCGACAGAACCCAGGTATGTGCTAATAAAGACCACCTGATAATGTGAGACATCGTTTTCCTGGGAATGCACAGATGAGGAAAAGGGGTTGGGGAAAATGAGCCAACAAGGGAGTCCAGGTGCCTCCAGAATGACTCCCCTGCAGAGGCGTAGGAAGCAAATCTTCATTGGGGGGGCCCAGGGGGGCCCACTCCTACCAACTTTATGTATCGGTTTTTATGCATGATGTATCATATACACACCTATGTTAGATTGTATGGAAAATAAGTATTTGACGCCCCTTTGGTTCTAATTTGGGGGCCCTGCCCCCTCTGCGCCCACTTTTCCTCATGCAGGAAAGGTAAGAATTGGAGATCATGTGTATCATATGACATGTCTTGACAAATTTTGGGGGGGCCCAAACATATTCAGGCCCCCCCTCCTGAGTGATTGGGGGGGGGGGGCTGGGCCCCCCTGGCCCCCCCCCCTTTTCCTACGCCACTGCCCCGTTTAGGGGAGTCCAGGTCGCCTAAGGGAGCCTAGGTAACTCTCTGTCTTACCTAAGGGAATCACCTGGGGGAGTCATATAGCTTTCTGGGTCATATGACTCCTCCAGATGACTCCCTTCCCAGTTAACACACCTACGTTATTGAAACGTAATTTTGCTACGTAAAATAACGTTCCAATGTAAGGGTTATTTTAGGTATTTGAACGTAAAGCAACGTAAAGAAACGTATTACAAACGTTCTAAGAACGTGATCTGCAGGTTTTTTTACGTAGAATAAAAACGTTATTTCCACGTTTCTTTACGTTATTTACATGCTTCTTTACATAGATAATATGTTTCAATTAATAAAAACTTAATTTTTCTATATTGAAAGGGTGATCAACTGGATGGTTTGTGGGTGGTAAACAGGTAGGCTGAGGTCGGAATTTTAAAATGTTGACCTCTATGGAGAGAAGGGGGGCATGACAAAAACATCCATGCACTACTCTGACTATACAGGGATTCGAACTCTCTATCAGTACATCATGAGGCCAGCCCTCTGCTACCTGTCCTAGCTTGGTGGATGAACAGTTGTATGGAAATAGGCCATCTGATTCATGTGACTCCAATATATTTGTCGATTCATTTATGTCATCATATTACTCAATGGCTTATTAGCAGGTCTCTCTGCTTATCTCTCTGTCTCTCTGTCTCTCTTTGTGTTAGCCTGCAAATGGCTCCCTTCCCCTAGTAACACGTCTATAAAGGGCTGACTAACATCCTCCTACCACAAGAGGACCCTGTGGTTGTGGCCATACAGCACAGGGCAATTCTTGATCACACTCTGGGAGACTGGGTTCGACTCCCAACATCAACACCAACATCAAAGCAATTATACCTGACTATACTCTAAACTCTACATATATATATATATATACAAAAAGGGCTGTGTTTAGCTTGCTCAAAGTCCTTGATATTTTTTTACATGAGTCACAAGGCTCATACAAAGGAAGAAAATATTTCTATAGATATGACTGCTTGTATTGTTATATAAATAACCCACTGCTAGTTATAGCTATCATTGGGGATGCTTACCACGGATGACAAATACTGTACATCACACTGTGACATGATATTCTATTCCTCATTGACCACCTCTGTCCACCAGCCCAGGTAGCTCAGTAGGTAGAACGTCCAACTTCAAATAAGAAGATAGTGAGTTCTCCTCCCATTTGTGACAACCCTTGCATGGTGAACCCCTGGGTCAACAAATAACGTCCCTTTTAAATTTCTTGATATGGATTTACCTTATTTGTGAATGTTTTATGACCTTGAAAAAATAACGATTTCTAAACGTTAATTCATGTAAGGTAAAATTAGGTAATTTACCTAAATAAACCTGAATGAACGTTCTCATAACGTCCTATGTACGTTACTTTACATTACTTTACGTTAAATAACTTAAAATAACCCTTACATTGAAACATTTTTTTACGTAGTGAAGTTACGTGATTCTCACTTATAGAAAACGTTCTTGGAACGTTAAGCCACGTAAGTGTGTTTACTGGGTTAGGTCAGCCAGAGAATTACCTAGGCTCCCTTAGGCGACCTAGACTCCCCTAAACAGAGGATCCATTCTGGAGGCAACCTGGACTCCCTTTTTACGCTGTTTCTTCTCTCTGTGTACATTCTGTATATGACGCCCCTCCCCCTCCAATGCATTGTACGCATGATAGTAGTAACTACTATGATGGGCATGGCCTGGAAAAATGGACCTTAGTGTATCATGCACTAAGGTGCCTTTTCGCAGATTATGCCATTATATATGCCATGGAAGATTTTCATGTTTAGGTTATGAATATCAGTGTGAGCAGCCAAGCAGAAAGGATAGTCCCGGCGGGATTAGTTCCGATTTTAGCCACCAGGGGGCGCCACTATGGCCTAAAATGAAAGAATTAGGCTAAAAATAGCTCTCGGGTACTTTTTTCTGGAGAATTCAATAGGATGACATAAAACATTCCATTTTTGGTAAAAAGCTTCTATATTTGGAAGGTAAAAGGAATGTTTTAAAGCCTAAATGGGTGTGCTTGTTGATATGTGTTGCCATGGAAACATGATTTTTATTCCAAATAGAGGAAATTAAGACATTAATTGATAGAATGGTTTCTGAGGATTGCGATGGTGAAAACAAAATAAAATTACCATTCCTAGATCGAATTTTATGACTTAAAGAATGAAAATGTATCATAAATTTCTAATTATCATAGATAATGCTAATTAAATAGAGACATCTTAGAAAAATATGAGACATAGAGCTTATTGGGATTTTGGAAAGGGTGATGCCCACACATATTCATGAAGCCATGTCTCAAAAACTAGAAATAATATCTTCTAGTGTAATATATCACTAGAAAGCTTATGACATCAATTTCAAAGTTGGCTTTTTCCTTGGTCTACCCTTTTCCCTTGCCTGTACACAGATTCTGTTGTCTAAAAGTAATCTGGAAATTGAAAGTCAATGCAAAGTTACTTACAAGTACTTAACAGCCGCCCACATGAATCGATCATAGCCGAGCATTACTACGTAGCATGGACTAGTATGGCAATACACTAACAGTAGTCCTTCCTTGTTGTCCTTTATTTTGCCGTTTGAAAAATGATTAATCGATAAACACCCAAATATCGTAACTCACAGGAAAAACTTGAAGGCGTTTAACAATGTTTAAGGAAGGATAACAATGGATGTAAACTATGTGACGCGTAAATCAGTCAGGATACCATCTAATCCAACGTGTCAAATTAATGATACACCCCAATCCAGGTTTACTCAACTCAATCACTCTCAACCTCAAATGAAAAAAAGCTGAAGACCAGTTTCCTTGTGGGTGGCATGATATTGTTATATCATAGCATGCCACAGGAACCTTTTAAACACATGATTAGGATTCATAGGCATAAACAAAACACTTAACATGAGAAATAGGTTTCTTGCAGCATGTAATATATATTGTAGTCAAGGTCGTTACAGTATTAAGTATGATGTAAAGACTCTTATCTCATCAAAGGTAATTCCTCCCAGGACTGGAGCTGTGGCTCCACCTGCTGTGTGGCTGCTGGACTAATATCAAATAAACCAGCTGAGGAGTAGTTCGGCTAGGATCCAGCAGGGGGAACATTAGCATGGTGAGGGATGCTTCTGTAGGCCTACAGCAAAATCTTTGCTCCCTGTCACCAGTTTATAGCTATAATGTTAGAAAGAGCTATGCTGATTTACTTGATTCAATTAACACTAGGTGGCAGTATGTGCAAGTGCATGTCCAATAGGCAACACCCAGGTATGCCTTACGTTGTCCCATTTACTACCCAATTACTTATGACTTTAGGTCTTCAAATTGACAATAGCTAAATCAACAACTTTAAGGTACACATCCAATCCATGTGACTACCTAAGGTCGTCATTATGACAACTTTGGTCTAAATGGATCAGATATGACTACCTTAGGTCGTCAAAATGATGACCTAAGGTCGTCACCTTAACAACCTAAGGTTGTCATTTTGGTATTGCCAAAATGACGACCCTGAGGTTTTCAGTGAAATAAGTGAAGACATAAATAAACATACACGGTGAAGAGAAGTGGCAATTTGTCACTTTGGAAAACAAATTTCTAGGGCCAGTGTTACATGGTATGGGCCTAATATTGATTAATTGGGTTATTATATAATGCAATGGCCTAACACATTTTGGGTATTTTGTTCATGTAGTTAGATAATTATGCTTTATAAACTCGTTGGGGGCGAACTGGTGAACATATCATTTGATAGTAGGCCTATTATCTATGAAATCCAGCTGTCGGAAACAGGTGGCACTGTTGACACCTTGAATGATGTCAACGCCAACTAACGGGCAAACCATAGACTGCGCTTTTTAAAATACAGATACAACAAGAGGATATCCTAAGGTACCTTAGATACCTTAGATATTTTAGACACCTTAGATATGTGATATCATGGGATGGAGCCCCGTAGCGCCACCTGGTTACCGAGCGGAGAACTAATCTAGCTCACCCCCCCCCTCCCTGGAGTGACCCAAACCAAGTCAACGCACGGCCGCGCCCTCGTCCCCAAATCTATACCTGTATAGGTCTCAGTGAGGGAAATTCCACAGAAAACTGAGTCATACAATTATACAGTGGCCCAGGAGGGCCAAAAGAAAGTGATTTTGAAGAGAAAAGTGATTTTGAAAAAGACTTTTTTTAAATAAAATAAGTTTTTTTCAAATCACTTTTTTTCTAGCAGATTTGCTTGACAGTTGACACCAAGTTGTTGAAAAAAGATGTGTTTCAAATCACTCTTTTTTAAAGAAGAGTTGCTGACACCAAGTTTTTGAAAAAAGATTTTTTTTCAAATCACTTTTTTTTCTAGAAAAGTTGCTGTCAACTGTCAACTTGACAGTTGATAGAAACTATTTGTAAAAGAAAGTAACCTGCATTACTTTAACAAAAGGGTTAAGAAAATGAAATGTCCAAAGTTCACTTTGTTTTGGCCCTCCTGGGTCACTGTACAGTTATGGTCAGAAGTAAATACTACAGAAGCACTAAATGGTCATTAATTGAGTTAGAAATGATGCCAATATTATGAAAACTTGTACACATGCTGCTGAATATCTGCCAAGTTTAATCAATCTTTAAGAAAAGGATTCTCAGTGAGTTTACATTTCTTTCAAAGGCTAGATTGGGAATCAGTGAATATACAATTTATTCAGTGCAAATTCAGGCAAAATTCAGGTCGTTTTTTGCTACAGACCAGTGTTCAAATATTCCGTGGTCAGTAGCTATTTTTTGTTTAATATGTTTTATAGAAAGGATGTATCTCTTAGGTCAATGGTGATTTTAAAAGTTGTAAATGTCCTGGTAGTTGTTAATGCGTGTTATGCTATGTTAATGTATATAGAAGAACCATTTCCTTCACTGAGACCTATATTGCTATACATCATTTGGTATCAAAGTGTACAGTAAAATGCCATAGGTCTGTGAGACCCCCGCTGTAGACAAGATACACCATCAGATGGAGACATGGGGCCATGCTTACCCAGCCACTGACTGACTGAATTCACTACAAGAAAAAGCCATCTAAAAACAGAGAAAGTACTCTGCTATGTGTTGTCATGCTGTGACCCTGGCGAGTAACTCACCAGGGATGCCGTCATGCTTATTAATGGTGTTTGACTACTGAAAGGAGGCACACCGGCATGTTTTATGTCATAAAAACTGGAATAAAATTTGCTTAAAGGGGGACTAGCATGGGCTGTAGCAAAGATGGGTACCTGCTCCATAGCAGCGCAGCAAAACACACGGGAACAAGCGGACCATTAGCGGCGCCCTGATTGGTCAATCGGAGGTCCCGTGACTTGTTAAGGCGGGTAGTCTTAGCGGTGCTAGCCCCCCTTTAACTTTAGTTGCTATGCCATACTGTTGAATCATTAGTTCTACAATTTAAATATCAAAGGATAGAACATTCAATTGGTTATATTGAGAGGTATCTATAAATCCTGCATCAAAACTGAACCTGAAAGACAATTATAGTTGATGTATTATCCGCTGTACAGTCAATTACCATCGTGATCCATTCATGAATCCTTTTCAATCTCTCTTTTTCAGATCGGTAAAACCTTTTATTCCGAATTTCCTCAATGTATTCTGATTCCTAATAAGTCCATGACATGGCCTGTGGTCTTTTTGACAACCTCCATCACGGAAACCGCAATTCAATATGAAATTTAATTAAAATACTTGACCAAATGCATTGGACAGATGCTCTCCAGAAAAATCCAATCCAATTTGAAAAACTATTTTAATGCTGTATTCACTATTCACAACAGGACTGCATGTTTCTCCTTATGTCAAAATAATCATATTTATTGGATCCCATCGAATTGTCTATTGCTTTGCAACAATACAAAGCCAAAAAAGCAAAACCGTGCTTAGCTGGCATATAAGCTGCGCCGAGCTAACTTAGAGGAATAATATAAGCCTCAATGGGGGTATGGAAATTCTTATTTTAGTAATGTCCATGGGAGCAAAAACTCGCGTATAAGCTGCACACTGACCCTGGACTGATGCTATAAGCCGCACCGGCGGTCTGGCTTGCGTACTAACCACGGCTTCAACGGGAGGTTTTACGGTATCTGCTGCAATATTTAGACACTATAAATTTAATAGCCCCAGTTTAATAAGACACATATCAACGTGAATATTCAGCAGGCTGGTAAGAATGGCTTCTACTCGTCACCAATGATTATGAAAGTCCTTTTGCAAATATGCTTCTGTTTTATATTGCCTGCAACTGCAGTTTACCCTGCTCTGACACGGCACTGCCATCTACTATAAAGTGGGAGAATGAACACCTACATTGATGATGATAGGTGTTTAGACTCTAATGTCGCCCCATATTTGTCAGCACAAAACTTACTTAAAATGCTTAGTGCTTAGAAATGTATAGATTATGTGCTTATGGTAATACAGTGTTTAAAAAGGCAATTAAAGTAGGTAAATGAGGTTGACCTCTCAAGACGGATATATATTTTTTAATTGTCTAGAGCATTCAGATGATATTATAACATTTACTAATTTACAGATACATGAGTTCATTATCCATTTTATTTTTATCTAAAGTAAGACTACGATGTGAAGCCAAGGGATATCAGCCATGAATATTGATAAGATAAGCCCCACCTACAACTTAGACATAATCATCAGCAAATAGAACTGGCCGACAGGAAAAACATAGCTATAGACTACACAAAAGAGCAGCTGATTCTTTTTTTCACAATCATCATACTGATATAAGATTCAACCATTACTCTATCCATACAGACTTGTAAGGCGAAAAGTCTATACTCAAACACCACCACTTTAGAAAGCTGATACAAGATGGCTCCTGTAATACTCGACATCACCTTTCAGCGTTATTGTTCTGGTAAAGGGACCCCTGTGTTTCATTGCACAGCTAATCTTTAGACTCGAACTTAGTCAATAGCCAAGAACCTTGTTAGTTTTTGGCCCCCTATACGGCCAACCATGGTTAGTTAATACGAAGTAGTTATAAGACGAGTACCATGCTGTACGCGAAATACAGTGAAGGAAGCATTGTAGGCTCCCTTCACTGAATACCCCTACAGCTTAGTACAAGGCCTATAACTACTTTATACCACTAGCTGTATTCAGTATACAAAAGGTTCCCTGTGCCCGCTGTGGTATGATATCAGGTATACTCAGTGTAGTGACCAACCCATCTTAGCCATTCCATGTCTATGACTATAAGACTAAGTCCTCAATGGGAAGGCCTTAGTTTTGCCTTAGTGATCTTTAAAATATCAGTTCGTCATGCTGAACAATATCCCTGTGACTATAACCTGGAATACCGACTACATACTAAGGCGGGACTATCAATCTGTTACAGAGGACTCCAGATGGGCGCACTGCAACCAGTCTTAAAACCAGTTACTGACATAGATAGTGCCTCCCTTATGGGCAATATCCTCGAAAGGATATCTCTTTATATAAGACAAGATACGCTTACCATCAGCATCCAAGTATTGTGTCTCTCTCTATTTCCATTCTATCGGTTTGATATGAAATTGAGGTAACAAATGAAAAAAGATGATATGGGTAAGAATTCAATTGGCATTTCCTTAAAGAAGCCAATTTTGAAATGACTCTCTGAAGCTCTCAAACAATTAGTACCTTGTATCAAATACAAAATTAGTACACACCTGGTGGTTGGAAGTCGGGCGAATTATATTTCAAAAAGGACATGTATGTATCAATACATGTTTTGTATCAAATAACAAAGTTTGATATGCAGGTTCAATCCTTGATCTATCATTAGAAGATACACATGTGCAACTGATGTACAACTAAACTACTGGGTTACTTGCCTGCATTCCTCCATCCCTAAAGAAAGCACTCCAGCGTACTCTCCACTCACGGTCTATTAACATATTACACATCCCAGCAGAAATCATGCCTACGTACGTGATTCTCATGCATACTACTTTGGACACAAATCTAATGAAAGGGGGCCAACTGATGGCAAGGGGAGACGCAATGCAGATATATTGATCAAAGGACAGCAAACCTGTTTGTTTTCTGGAGCAGCAGAACTCTCAATCGGAATGAATGCAAATCAGAAAGGCTGGTGTTATGGGTTTACATGTAGCTTTATGCATCTGTGTGTTAGTTATGACAAGCTGGAGACTGCAGGGGATTGCCTACGTCTATGTTCTGTTAAAACTGTCACTAGATAGTATAGCTGAGCAGTATAACCTTTTGTCATATTACAATATAATACTATGGTATAAATGTACATGAATTGCAAATGTGCCTACTGCCAGTTTACAGTAGAAAATTGTTTTTTGTTGACTTTTTATAGTGTATACTCCATATATTCATGGCTCCAGCTCATACTATATTATATTTACTGGCCACCCTTTTGCCATGTCCCCATTCAAATACTACCCACATGTACATTACACTGTAAAGCTATATTCCCCTATTCTCCCATCCCCTAATATATGGCCTTACATGCACAGAGAGGGTAGCATCTTATCAGGGAGTCGTGTATAGTACGACTAACGTATTTACCTCAAGGCCAATTCAATTACCTCGTGGCCCCACCCATTGACCACTGCTGGAGGATAAGGGAGGTGTTGCGCTATATGGTTAGTGACTACGGATGGCAATGTTTTTGTGAACTTGTATCAGAAATCACTAGTGTATTGCAACACAGATCTAGCTAGAATGAAACGATTTCATAGAAGGTAACACTGGTCATGACAACTATCTTTTAGTCCATCACGATAACCATTATTATCATTGACACCATTCTGATAAAGCCCTTGATAATTACATGATGAGTACAGCCATTGTTATAGATGGTTTTAAGTGAGATAGTCATTAACACTATCAACTAGGAGTGTCATTGACCTAGCTGCACACACTAAGTCTTTACAATATCTCATTTCCTGAGCTGCTCCATTCAGCACTGTCCCAATCTCAGGACCAGGGCGAAGTACTTTCTGAAAGGACCCTAATATCGGAAGCTCATTATCTACATACAGTGCTCTGCCCATTTTTAATGACCTTGGTCAGGATAGTTTGAGAAGTAAATATAATTATGCATGTATAATAGCTCCACAATCCTGATGAATGGTTGTGCAGTAAATTGACTTCTCAATAACATATAGTATGCTTTATATGTATGTATATATGTATTTATATCTGTTTTGCTTTAAGTAGTAAGAATATAAATCGCATGATTTTACTGTACCCAATGGTTGTGTACAACCGCTATCTGTAGCATAACCGATATCTGTATCAACTACATATAGAGGTTGACCATCCAACCGCTATCTGTATAAAAAAAACGCTATGTGTATCAAATTATGTGTATCAACAAGGTATTATCTGTATCAAGCATAGCTGGTGTTCCTCTCAACGCTAAGTGTATCAAAATTGGTTTGACAGCGACTTTGTTTCAAATATTGTTATAATCTGAAAAAAATGAAGTTTTTATTTGAAAATGTGGAGTTTCTGGAAAATCTTGAAAACTTCATTTTCACGGAAAAAAGTGTCAAAAATGATATACAAAGTCAAATCATCTAAAGAAGGCCAATTTGGCAAGAAAAGTGGCAAAAAATGTGGCACTGACTAGGAAAACGAGTCTTATTTTTCTGAGTCCCAAACATCAGAAAATGATGTTTAAAGATTTCGGACCACTGTATCAACCATAGCACTCCTTAACCCTTTAAGGACGGCATGATGCCTAAATACATCATGCCCTTGGTTGTATTGATGCATATATTATGCAGCCCTGGTGAGTAACTTACCTCATTCTAGTATAATACAGATAGCGTTCATTGATACAGATAGCGGTTGGATGAGCCTATTCTCAATGACCAAAAAGTTGTAACAGATAGCGTTGATTACTACAGATAGTGGTTGGACGGTTACTACAGATAACGTTTTTGATACAGATAGCGGTTGGATGGTCAACCTCTATATGTAGTTGATACAGATAGCGGTTATCATACAGATATCGGTTGTACACCACCACTACCGACTTTCTTATGAAAAACTGCAAGGCTTCCATACAGGAGCTACAAAGATACAAGCTCAGATAAGAGATTCTCTCTCCGTGAAATAGTGCACTAGATTTCTGAAAAGAATGTTCCTATATACAGTATCCATACCGTACATTTAAACCACGTTCCTATTGTTGCGGTAGGAGAATACATCATAGTCAGAGATAAACACCCACACATAGAAAAAGGTGAAAGTAAATGTAACAAAAATGGCATCCTTCTAACCGTTAGGCAGTGCATACCATTTATAAAGCTTTCGTTTTGGCGACATTTACTCTCACCGTTAAATCTCTTTAACGTATGTAATATCATATCCAAGTATTTGATGATGTTGTTTTTTTCATTTGTATCTTAGATTAAAACAAAATGTTCTATTTCCCATTGCATGCTCGGTCACCCCAGCAGTTCTACTCTGGTATTAGTCTCAGGTAGGGGAATAGATCACACATCTCGGCCTTATTGTCAAGGGTTGGCCGGCCGCTTTCTGGATTAACTGTACAGGCTGGCAGATGTGGGTCAGTAGGATTTATAATGGGAAGTGTTATATGTACGGCTTAGTGCCATGTCATGTCCAATGGTGGGAAATACATCGTGCTCAAACGCAAAAATCTAAAAGGGAAAAGCCGAGTTCTCTGAATTCAGTTGGCAATTGTTGTAAACTACCAAGCATCCTTTTCCTAAAAAGTGAGAATTGTACATTTAGAACTTCAATGTTATTTTGTTTACCTTAATCAATGTCGAGAGAACGAATTTCAAATCCGCCTCTTTTTTAGATGATTTCGCACTCTTTTATTACAAAATTAAACACATACTGTGATGCGGTGCAACCATGGGGCGAAGGAATCATAGGGACACATGTTGACATTATGCTTTATAATGTGTTTGGGAATATATAATGTGTTAGGGAATATTCTCAATATAATATGTGAGGGAATACTCTCAATACTTCTAACCACCTGTTCATATTAATGAATCCATCTAACACTATGCAATCATAAACGGCACCAGATATATGCTTCGAAATCCCGAAGAAGCCTGTACAAGTGCGCACATTACGGTACAGGACATTGTGTTAAGCCACATACAGGATGTTTTTAACAACACTTGGTATAGCATATAGCTCCTGGTATACAATGGTGGCAGCTGCGGGAGGGCTTCACTCGTCGGGGAACATAATGGCAAACTCCTGTTACAGAGAATCACAAAGTAAAAAGACACCTGGTTTAAACCATCCTTTATGAATATCAGTGCTGTTTCTGAATCACGGTAGCATATTTCAGGAAAAGCCCTGAAGCTACACTGGGGTTATCTCTTCGAACCCCTTCCGCCCTTCGTATAGATGGCGTGGTTGTCACAGATACCCAGAGAATGTGTAAAGGCCAGATTTGAAACACTCGTAGTACTATGTGTAAAGAGGTGAGCTAGACATGAAAGAACGTGGCGTTTGGTACATTGGACCCTGTACACAATACCATGAGAAGAATGGTATAGTGGATTCACCATAGCTGCAATTTATCTTATTTTTCGTGGTGGGACAGTAAACATGGTAAACACAATTTGTCTCTATGAAGACAGTGTACTGTTCGCTCTTTGTAAGGTTGCCAAGCCGGTGCTTTGTTAGAGAGGCAGGGTTCCTAGGTTTGCAGCTGCCTGTACCATATGTCATGTTTCTTAGTGACCAATTTCTATAGATTGTACATAACAAGCACATGCTCACCATAGGAAGGCGTCAGCAAACCAGTGCAGTACTAGTCCAGGAACTAGGGCTATTTCTGGGTCTGAGGACGCCGAAAGGTTTGGGGTTCACCCTCAGAAAAGTGAGAGTCATTGTCGCTGAAACTACCCTCACCTGAGAGTCAGGCAGTGCTTGACCCTCAGGTGAGGGTAGTTTTAGCGACAGTGACTCTCACTTTTCTGTTTGTGTTCCTTCTTGAAGCCAAAGTTATCATGCCACTTTCAAAAACGATATTTCTTGGTTTACCAAAAGTATTGATCTCTAGATATTTGGGCCCACTGCGACCACCCTGTAATAGATCATACTGTTTTGATCTCTCGACTCGAGACTGTATGATGTATCATGTGATGAGGTCAATATAATAATGCCATAATCAACAACTGTACGCCAATTGTGACATCCATGCATCCAATTACCCCCTTACGATAAACCACTCTTACCTGACAGAGCAATGAGCACTATACTGCCTGTATGTGGATCTCTTGGAGGAATCCATCAGAGCCACAAGAAAACCCCTCTGTCAGGCTATTTCTGGAAATGCAATAATGAAAGTAATTACATATTTCAGAGAAAACGTGAATTCTGAATAATGAATGAATTTATTTTTAAAACAGAGCATTTATTCCAAGAATACCGTGATGTTTTCGTTTTGGTGATTCCATTTCAAGCTCTCTCAGTTCTGACAAGATTTCTTTTTCAGAACTCATACTTTTTACGCTTAATCCTATAAAACCTGGTCTGATTCCCAATTATGTCGTGGAATTGACCATTCTCCATCTGGTTAAAAAGCCATCACAGGACAATAATTCTACATGGATTGTCATTGAACTTCAAAACTAAAATGCAATTATGTCCACAACAAAATAAACGAATTTCAAAATGTTAAGTCTTGCCTCAACCGTGTTCAACTGTTTTCCGTTCGCTAGGACCTTACATAGTTTTGTTCCATATGGTCATAGTGTTATTCATTTATAGTCCCTTTATATAAACCTATTAATATGCATTTACAAAGGCACAGTGGCTGACATATGGGACAATATAACGCACTATGCATATTTATACTCCACTGCAAGTCCTGACTAAATACTGTAATCCATATTCACATGGTAGATGTATATGCATGGTAGCTTGTGCCATCATGACCTGGATGTTAATGCAAGGAAACCAATTTCTATTATAGAAAATTGCCTGCCATCCATTGTGGAACTGGAGAAATCTGATAATAATAATATACACCATGTTAATCAATATTCAACGAAATGTTGTGCCACTCCTACTTAAAGATCTGTAACATTATTTAGATTGATATATTGAAGTACTGAAAGGTTTATTGGACATTCACCTCATTGAGGATTTATTCCATGAATAGAGAACAACGATGGTTGCATGATAATCATTCTACGAAGCATCCCACGATCAATACAATCAAAAACAGAAGTGGCAATACATAGACAAAGGTGCACGAGTTTCAGTCTGTTGACTGGGTTATTTCACGAGTTGACCTCGGGCCGTATTTCACGAGGCCATAGGCCGAGTGAAATGCGGCCCGAGGGTCAACAAGTGAAATAACCCAGTCAACAGACTTGAATGAGTGTACCTTTGTGTTTATTTTTTTATCTTTTTCGATTCAAAATACCAAAATTATGGTAGGGGGGAGCCTAAATAGGCTAAAATGGCTTCTTTCTACGCCGTTCAAATGTAAACAAACAGCCGTTTTGATGACATCACAGGGTCGTGTAGTAATACGGCCATGGGTTATTTAACAGGGGGTGTGTGATACAGACCTCTTTGGTTAAGTCAATGGGACTGCTGTATTCCATAAAAAATAGAATTAAGTACTTTCAAATAGAAATAAGAATGAATGCCTGGTCAGATATATTTTGAATGGTACTACCTAGTTGCTCAGAGGGAAATAATCTCGATTCAGTCTTGTCCATATGGCTCCCTACAATGTGATTTGATTTCTTCCGTTTCCAGTATTATATTACATTGGTCTGGTAACCTTCGGACGGGAGGCTATTCATAAGTTTGCGGTAGGTGGGTCTAACGATCAAGTAGGTAGACACTGATCACATGAATGGGGGGCGGGGGGGGGGAGACGCCGCATAGTTGCCACATAGTGACAGAATTATGCACTAGCCTGTCAAACCATGGATGTCAGCCCAGCTGCAGTGGAAAACTGTCTCAGACTTGCCATCTAGTGAGTACTAGGGGAAGTGGTCAAATAGGAACAGTACTGATTACACTTGTGAAATATGTCATTTGGTAGTTGTTGAAAACCTTTTGTTCACCCACAAGGACAGGGTCTCCAGTGTTCTCTAGTAGATATGTCATGTATTATGATCCATTATGTATATTAGTTATAAGAGGTTTAATAGACCTCCACACAACAATGTGTATCAACTGCTCAAAGTTTGATAATTACTGATCTCAGAAAAAAACACAATGTCAACTGAACCAGTTGAATTCTCATGCTTAGATATTCCTCTAGGATGTATCAGACACAAAGAGGGGAGTGTATTTAATACTGTTGTAACATTGATTGATAGGCTGAGTTGGACACCAAGAATTGTGCCCTTTAGTTCGTAATTTCACCAGCAGGCGTCCTTGTCGCAGCGTCCCCCCCCCCCCCCTCCCCCCTTGATCACATGCTTACTTTAACACTGAATGTCGTTACTTATTATTGTGATATTGTAATACTCTCTGTCCAAAGTTATATTTGATAATATTTATTCTGACAGACAGAGGGCTATTATTCCTCACAACATTATTTACTTCCTAATGATTCCCGTCCTCTGGTATGACATCAAACTAAGGATCTTTAGACACATTAAATAGGCCTTGGCCACTGGCAGGGGCTCTAGCTCTCTCTTATTCACACATGAAATAAAGCAGGGGTTGTGAGGACAAAGGGGTAGTATTAAATGACCTGGGTGCTAGACGGAGGCTGGACACGACACGAGGGCTATTTACTGGGGGCTGGGAGCACCCTGAGACCTACAAGAAGGGGTTGGGACCCCTGGGACATCCACTGGAAGCAGCCCTAGCAGGCAATGGATGAGGTTAGTCAGGGACAGGTAACTCGTTATACCATGTCTCTATGAGGGTTAAGCGAAGGAATGGGTCCTTAACACATCATCATTGTATGATAGTTATAGGACGAGGACCAAGCTGTACGCGGAATACAGTGAAGGGAGCCTTATACCCCTACAGCTTGGTACAAGGCCTATAACGTATTTATACCACTAGCTGTATGCAGCATACAAGAGGTGTGAAATGCTTTGTTTTCCGTGCCCGCTGTGGTATATTAGGGGATAGCATTCTGCTGAAACCATAGTGCACTAGCCATTTAATGCTAGCATACTACTTAAATGTAATATCCTTTTTATATAGGGTATAATGCATCAAAGCGTCATGCGATCTTTAAAGAGTTACAGGCTACTGCAAACGGGCCTTGGTCAGTGTACATGTACTGCTTCCCAGCACACAGTTATAACCATGTTTGGGAGACCTCACCACAGCCATCACCTACTGACTAGTTAGTTGACTACATACATGAAATGTCCCAGCTATGTGTAGCAGATCACACAGTAGTGTGGGTTCATGTGACACAAATTGCCTACGAGCTGTCCACCTTTCAGCGTCCCCCTGCAGCTGGTCTGGTGAATGGGCGTCTGTGCTGCAGTCTATTAGACTGCCAGTCTGTTACAGAATGTCCCCGATAGACACTATGGATGGACATAATATACTCTAAGTGCCTCCCTAATCCAACACCTCCTGGAAAAGGCCTCTTTGAAACAAGGACCTAGACCGTAGAACCGATATTCATTTTGGATTTTAAGTTGGATATTTAAGAACGTTTCTATCTAACAAATCACAAACCAGGATATGGACATTTATATTTATGGCCTTTTAAATCCCTTTTGGATCAAGATAAAGTACATGCGTGCATGTAATCTAATGTGATGCTGATGAACCCGATTTATCAATAGAAATGATGTTTCCATGACACAGAGGATACCGGTTGATCTTATCACATGCAATAGTGTCTGGAATGAAAGGCATAACATCCCTTCTCAGAATTTCTCTGAAGTTGTCTTGTATACAATTTTGGGGGACGAGGATGAGGGTTGACCTCTCGCTGCTGTGCTACCTTGATGACTGATGATAAACAAACAGTCAGACCAGACCAGGTCTCCTTAGCAACATGGTGTGACATCATTATGACATCATCAGTGCATGTGTTGTTACCATAGATGCAATGGATTATTACATCATCCTTTCTTGGGTACAGTGATACACTCTCCAAGCATAGGTTTGAATTGCCAAACATATTTCTAGCATATTCCTTAGATATCTGTAGGTGGAGTAACGAGTCAAGGTTTCCTCATTTAGGACCTCATCAGGCACAATAATTAGCTAATCAAGGTCTGAAACTTTGTTTCAGTCACGGTTGTTTTAAATATACTACAGGTAGGTGTCTGACTTAGTAGTTCTAGTTAATTCAGCTATTTTTAGTCAGGGAGATTATAATTATACACCAGATGTAATGTTCAGGGTGTATAAATTGGTGTACTCTCTGTGCGATAGGTGGTGGTTCTAGTATTGGGTATTCATAGTAGATTTTCCTGCTTTCACACTCCATGTATGCAGCCGGTAACAGCTGTTTTTCTATGTAGACTTGGGGTTGGGTTGTTTCTTCTAGGGGTTATTGATAATAGGGGAGCCATATGAGGGTACATATGATTTAATTGTTTGGAGCATCTACTAAATTCAGGCCATATGGTACTTGTGTGCGTAATTTTAGAATCCAGTTCCGTTCGATTTTGTCTCAAAGTCTTCCAGTATAATCACTATGTGGACTTTGGAAGATAAAGTCCACTATATGGATCTCTACATCGTCTAGGGCCTTACCCAGTGGGCACAAAAATCAGTTCAACGCTGAATCAATGTTGGATCAACATTGAATCAACATTGACGACCAGCTATCTGTGCCCACTAGGTATGGCCGTATCGGTAGTTGGTGTCTTTGAGGTAATGTTTGAGAAATGGGTTACAAGCCTGTCCATCAGTTTTCTTAGGGTTTGGCCTACATACTGCATCTTACATCTTTTGCAAGATAGTACATAGATCACATTTGTGCTTCCACAGGTTATGTTGTGTTTTGCTTCATATTCAATTCCTGTGGAGCCTGAGGTGATTCGTCCTGTTCTGTTAAGTCTGGGACCTACAGCTGTTACTACTTAGACAGCTTTTTGAGATTTTGCCTCCAATTGCTGCTTTGTGTTTCCGGGGTTCGTCTGGGTGGTAGCTGATTTTAGCCCTTACCAATACCGATCTGATTGTTAGGGGCTTTCTTAGGCCCATGGTGAGTCTTGTCTCATGTAGGCTTTTTGTTCTGGCCGATTGTGCCAGCATGTCCCAATTGATCCTGATTATTTTCTGTAGTTGTCTTGTATACAGTAAATGTAATTTACTATTCTGAGCAGTTCACCAATGAAGAGCGAGATGTACTGGAGACCCCCTCCCTCAAAGTATAGGTCATGCTATTTGGCAAATAGTCAGTGACCATCTGTTTGCAACAAGGCACATCAATCCCTTATGGAGGGATAGTGCAGCACCTGAGCAGTAGACAGATGAGCAGGTGGCTTACAGTCACCCAGGAGCAACGCTTTGTCCATTATCTAGTCTGAATAAAGAGCTACTCATCAATATCTATAGACACTGTAAATATATTCTACCGCTTAGCTCCATTAAACTCTACACCTACAGTAGAGTCTACTGTATGCCTACAAAAAAGCAATCAAACTTTTACAATGTAGTTAAGGACTAGGGGTCGTACAGATGTAATGTAATGTATGCCTTCTCTGGATAAGCACCTGTTCCCCTGAGTCAATATGATTTACCAAATAAGGTACCAGGTTGACATTTAGATCTACCAATTCAATTAATTCATCACAGCTAGATTGATAGGAGAATCCCTGGGTAAAATATGCTTGATAATAATATTTTCCGAATAAACTATTATCAATACCTAATGTGCAATGGATGATCATTTCATGAGGAAAGGATGTAGATTTAATCAGTATCTTTTATACCATTTGTCAAGTCTCTGGTGCCCAATTCAGTAGCATTGTCAACCAGAAGCTGCTTATTCATTGGGCAGCAGACAGTAAGTTCCTATTACAGCCAATTTCTGTGCTGCTCTTTCTAGCCCTGGAGCAATCTACCTGTCAGGAGGCAGATACTGGAGTGGGTCCTGTTTCTATAGAGCTCCAGTTGCTAAGGACAGGTGAGTCCACAGAAGTATGTGGTGCCCAGGTCCTGTACTAACCTCCGTATGAACCCAGTTCTATTATGGGACGATATTGCTTATAGCCCTGGGCTAGGCCTGGTAGTGAAGCTGTTGACAGACCTAAGGGAGTGGTCATTTTTGGTCCCCCCCAGCTTCAAGGGGTCCAACCTTTTTTGCCCCCCCCCCAAATTCACCAACCCCCACCTCCTATTGACCACTCCTAAGGAGGACTTTCCAAATTCACTACAAGGATGTAATTAGGGAGTGGTAATTTTTTAACAACAGGGGGGGTTGGTGGATTTGGGGGGGAACCAAACAAATTTGGACCCCTTGAAGGGGGGGACCAAAAATATTTGGACCCCTCTTGAGGGGGGGACCAAAAAAATGACACCCGTTTTTAGAGGAAAAGCGCGCGCATTACTATAGCTCAAAGGGGTCGGCAGCGCTTAATTTCAACCTGCCTGCAGGGGGGGACGGAAAAAATTTCGACCCCTCTCGCGGGGGGGGACCAACAAAATTCCGACTCGCTCGCGCGAAAATCCACAGACCCCCCCCTGTTGTTAAAAAATGACCACTCCCTTAGTAGAAAATGGCTTTCTTTCAGATTTGCTTCAGCTGCCCTTAATTAATTGTAGTACAAATAGATAGATATTCTGGTGCAATTGTTGTAATTGACGTCTTTTTTCCACCACTGTATTCACACGTAACTTATGATAAACATGTTTAGTGTTAAACTAATATATGAATAGCTGTATTTGCATATTAACCTCCAATCATTGCAGGTATGAAAGCATATTATATAGTGTGACTGTCCCTTTTCTAGACTAACTAACCTTGTTGGCAGATGTGGGTCGGCTTGTTCCGGGATATATCAAGTTAAAGGAGGCCAGGTTCTATATCTTATCGAGATTCTGTTATTTCTTGCATGGATTGATAACTCTGTACTCTGCTGCACAATTACCTAGATGTATTTGAGATATTGTATTCAAGGAAAGACACGTGTTAGTCTCTTACTGATCTCAGTGGCTCAAAATAGCTGTCTGAATACATAAAATAGCAATTTAGCTCACATATTCAACCCTATTTCTAGTTTAAGTGAGAAATTGGTAGTCATAATCATCATCATGACTAATGTGTTCATCATGGCTGATCAACTCCTGATCAACATTGATACTTTCAGGAAATCTGACAAAAACGACTTAAACAACTGAGTGAGTGAATGACTATGCACATCTATGTTTTGATCAATACTTGTTACAGCAAAATTACCCGTCTATGTATCTACCCAGCGACCAGCAAACACTGTATCCTACTCTGGAAGACCTGAAGGCATCAGGAAGGTCAATACCTAGAAAAGGTTCAGTGCCCTATTTCTGGTAGTTCCCTTGTAAAATTAATTTTATTATCCTTTCAGGCTCTCCCAGTTCAGTAAACATTGAATCAGTAGTAATGCTTTACATTTTTAAATTTCAGAAAACCTAATCTGATTCACCATTGTTCTATGAAATTACATGTTCCATTGAGTAAAAACTTATCACAGTGACTGTAGTTCTACGTGTAATTTCATTGAACCCCTTGAAGAAAATGCAATTTAGCAATGTCTGCAACAAAATCAATCCAATTTCAGCAACACTTCCAAGGCTGTCTTACAACCTGGCTTAGAACTGCTGACTTAGCCCTTGCAGTATTAGCCTTTGCTCCTTGTGTTCCTCTCAGATCTCATGTATACCCTCACTTCCTAGAAGAGTCAAACACATACTTCTAACCTTATAAGGTTATGTTTGTTTTTTTCCTTTACCCTACCACAAAAGATGGCATTCTTGGATGGCATGTACATCTTCTACTGAAAGATCAAACCTTAAAAATATTCTTTTGTCAGAAAAGTACCAGAATGTTCCCCAAAGCGATATCTCATGTCCTACCTATTTTCTTTAAGCTCAAGCACCAGAATTCAGCTAGGAATTTGACTAATCATGCTTAAAATTGAAGTGCAGGCTATAAATCCTCATTTGAAAATACAAAAGACTATACCTTAGCTATCCTATCCTTACTTGAAGCTTACATTCACACAATTTTTGCATGTCTATTCCATCATACTCTATGTTATCTTAAGGGGGCTGTTTGGCCTGTTTGATAGCTCTTCTGTCCAATAGACCCTACCACAACCAACTCAAAGTGAAAATTAGGATGATGGCATCTATGGAATTGGTTAAAAACTGTTTCTAGTCCTCAATGGTCTACACTGTAATCACTGTTAACTAATAACGTAGATAGAAACACTGTGAACAGGGCACTACATTTTCTGGGATTCCCAATAAGGCCCTTTGGTGAAATTGACTCTATTTGACAACGTCTGGAAAACCAATTTACCCTGCCCTTGCACAGCAGTGCCCCCTTCTGATCAATGGGTGAACACTGAGGTGAGGGTCATTTTGAGGGGTCCATTTTCAGATGGGTTTTAAAACTGTCATCACTCTGTTGTTTTGCATGGATATACAGATGAACTATTGTGATCGGAGGATGATTTATGAGATTTGACAATCGACATAATGATGATTTGACATTCTTTCCCTAATGAAAATTAACGTTATAACAAATTGATGGGCAGTTTAATTAATTCTAAATTGTGTGAATGTGTGAACAAAGGGAAGGGATATAACAAAGATTGATTGATGAAGGAGAGGTGATACTGTCAGGGATAATAGCAAACAGATAGATGGATACAAATCTGCATCTTCTTCCATTAATACCCCTATGCTCACTGATTTTGTAGACTATTAATCATTCTTTAAGCACACATTATTAACAGGATTATGACATGAAAGGTTTTCTCAATGTGATGACACAGTTGATGGGAATGTATGATATTGTAACGGGAGAGGGCGTTTCCGAATGCAGCCACCTCCGGCCGCTGGTCACGTGGGTGACGGTCAGTGCTGGAGACTGGAGGCAACTCCTCCAGTCCCCATTCCTGAACGACCATCCACCAAGACAACAAGGGTAAGCTTCCAGCTCCAGTTTTGATGGGTGATATCAGGGATCTTTAGATATATTATATTGCTGACTTGTGACCATAATTACTGTATTCATAGTTGTGTACCGTTTCTGAACAATATATAGTTATTAATCATGAATTACTGTGTCTGGTTTTGTCTACACATATCTTTACTCTAACATTTGAGATCTCATCCTCTCCAGCCTCCTGGCTGTGCTAAGTCCCTCTAAGGGCAAACTTCTGGCCATCTGACGTCTGAATTATCATAGTATAGTACATAAATAGTTCCTAGCCCAAAACTATTTCACTGGCGTCAGAAGTGAGGATATATTAGCAATTTCCGCTAATTTTGGGAGGCTGTGACTTAGATCTCAACCTCCCATCTATATAGACCCCACACCCCAAAAGTGGATATTCTCAAACTAATAGTTTCCTCTGGCAAAGTTGATCAAAAATGTGTCCAATGTAACTATCTGTTCTAGTCGGTTCAGTCTGGTGAAAAGTTTGGATCATTACTTTATGTTTTAGTGTGGATGGAGATAGATTTAATTGTGGTCATTGAAAAGTCGTTTCAATTGTCAGGATGGCACGCTGTGCCCACACCGGATAGTACACTGCCAGACGATTGGAGATTACCTGGTTAAGGACCACTATTAATTATACATGTGTGACTAAACATTTTGCCTTGTTTTACACTATTGTATTCATTGTATTGTTTATAAGTTGGTCAGTCAGAGTTGGCCGCCTCCTACGGCAGCCGCCCTCCCCTCCATCCCCTCCCGGGGATCCTACACGTGAGCCGCTCCTCCAGTGCACGTCCCCCTCCTCCAGTGGATACAACCTGGGTCCACCCAGTATCCCCTCCCGTTGTAATAAGACAATATCGCTAAAAATCCCATATTAGAATCCCATATTAATTGTACATGTGTACCCGAACACTCAATACTGTTCATATGAACTTGATAGTTAAAGATTATATTGTTGGTAAATCACGAGATCATTAATTATTGGTGAATCGGAGTGGATGCAGTGAGTGCTGCTTGCCGCCCGCCCCTCCCACGGCCGCCGCCCTCCCCTCCCGGGAACCCGCTCCTCCTGCTCTGATAGACACACCCTGTTCTCCCATATACATTAGAGGACATTTGCTTGTTATAAGCCACGACTTTATGTCTATAATTCTGAAGTCAGTGGAGTCAGTCGAGGCAGTTACGGCCACACACCACGTGTGTGTCGCCTCCTCCAGGTTGTACCACGTGTGACCATCCTGTGCCAACACCTCCTTCCTCCTCCATACATTCACACTAATCATTTGTATAACCTATTTGGTTGATACATTTAAATCCATTTGATGTCCACATCTCCGACTTAAAAGTCTTTGGTAAATTACAGGTGCGGCCCCTTGTGGGTTGCACCCCACAATACCACTTTAGACAGGACGTGTACAAAATCCGCCAGTTTTTGGTTTTTATATCCAAATATAATCGCGTTCACATCTATGATTCTGGTCAGTTAGTATACCACGACAGTGACGGCCGCCTCCCGGTTGCCGCCCTCCCGTGCCTCCAACACCCTATCCACTAGACTGTCGAGAAGTCCCTGGGTCGTTAGACTGTCGAGAAGTCCCTGGGTCGTTAGTATCAGGTCGGCGCCAACTCCGCCTCCTGTGTATGACTGGTAAAACTACCTATCCACACACACCCTCCTGCCTCCCACGTCGGATAACCACCTGTCAGTGGTGTCATGCCCTGGTGTCAAACATAATACAGACTGACATAGAGAGGAGGTTGTAATACAGCAGTAACACCCCCTCCCGCTGCCCCTTGTGGGTTGCACCCCTGATACAGGGTTGTATTCTGGATGGTATTATACATGTTATATTCACCCTCAAAGTGTACGCAACATATCAGTGTATATGTGATTGAAAATTAATTGTCAAAACCACTTTTATTGTCCAATCGTTTGAGTATAAAACACGACACAGACGTGTGTGGCTACACGTCACCCTCCCGGCCATCACCCTCCCCCCAGGCACCTCGTGTTCAGCCACCAACACGCAATCCCCATCCCCTGCTGCCAGGGCCCTGCTGTAAGGGACGCGGAGATAAACCGCCATTTCCTGGGATGTCTCAAGGCGAGGAGGAGACGCGGCTTTTGCCGCCTTTCAGCTTGGGCCTAACCCTGCCCGGTTACTAGTGCTGGGTGACCCCCCCCCGCCCGACCTAACGGACACTGGAGGTGACGCGTAAATTTGATACGGAATTTACCGCCACTTAGTACCCATTAACCCCCCACTCCCACCCCAGCCTGTCCCCACCCTCCCACGTCACGGAGCATCTGTGGTCACCCCTCCTACTGGCCCTGGAGGGGACGCGGACATTTTCGCGCCATACTGGAGTGCTCCACTTAATATTCATGAGCATCCCCCCATCCGATCCTGCCACATTCCTGGGTCTGGACGCTGCCCACTGCACTAACCCAGGAGGAGCTTCGCCAGCGCAGCCCCGGGCCTCCAACTCCCTTATTACCCCCTCCAAACCACAAACTCATTTATACGATTTTGATTGATAAACTACAATAGTATTCCAGATATGTCGTGTCTGTGGTATAATACGGGGCCTGCTCTATCATAGCTATTTCGTTTAGAGTTTGTCACCTGAAGTTTTAGATTGAGAGAAAAGTAAAGGCCTGCTGTGTGAAAGTTACTCGCCTGCTGCTGTTTGTGGGCACACAAACGCCCCCAATCCCCACAGCACTGGTGACGGGAGGTGCTAGTGCGCTGGAGGAGCCCCGCGTTCCCACCCTTCCCTCCTCCAGGCTGCCTACTTAACATTCATGAGCATTTTGGTGCCCCTTCTGCCGCCGTCCCCGGTACCAACCCTCGTTCTGCCCCCCCCCTCTACTCCCGAGCTGACAGACATATAACCACATGTGTAATACTGGCATTATAATCTATGCTCTAACTATATACATTAGCAGACAGGGTGCGAATACGCTAAGGGTTACACCAGGACATATTGCATCTGTGTTGGCATAGCCAGGAGATTGGAGTGACATACTGATTGGTGAAATTATTAAACGGGGTAAGGTTGTGTCCCCCCTCTAGGAGTCACGATTTTCCTGTCAAAACTATTTTTGATTTGTTCAATCGATATTCTAAAGTTCACAAAGCAAATAAAAGTGCTATGGGTGTAAAGGGGGATCCCCCCATCGCACCTAGTGCATCTGCCGGATAACACACGGCCCACCAAGGACAGTGGGCCGATACCTCGGTATCCCACCTCCCTCCATCACGTTATGGTCGCGTAGAGTACCCGTATTGGCTACTGTTATAATAAATCTAGTGGATGGAATTATCTAACTATAATTGTGTACCATGCTTGAACGACAAATTGTGTGAGGTTTCATTGAATAACTAGGAGTTTATTCTGCCATGATCCCCTCCCCCTCACATGTGGACGGAGGTACCCCCCCCCTCCCCCTGCTCCTCCAAACAAGGTCCGATTGTAGCCACGTGCATGCAAGTGCTTACACCCAGGTCCGCGCTAGTGAGTGCGCCTTCACCGAGCAAACGACCACGCCCCCCTCACCGAACATAGTGCACCAACTGTGGAAGTGTATTTCTGTGGTGTTGGAAGTTGGAGATCTGACCCAAAGTTGATTTAAGAATCTTTTGGGGAACTTCCTAGATAGGACAACGTTATTGGTTCAGTTTAAGACAATATAGATTAATTGTTTTGCCCCACCCTGATGGATTGAAAGATTAATATGTATTGATTGGAAATCAGAATCTTTTCTTTGATTTATATTTTGGGGTTCTTGTTGTCGGTCTTTGGTGATTGGAGGCCTGGTCTGTCTTGGATCTCTGATCCTCCAATGTTTTAATGGTCACACATTGAGTCAAAGTCAGCACTTAGCTTTAGCTTTTCACCAATCAAGATAACACTGTTACTATTGGTCTGATATTCATCAGACCCCTGTGGCCCTTGGCCTGGTATTGTGTCTGGTACCATCTACTGACAGTAGATGGTAGTCTAGAGCTTATTATGTGCTGAGGGTAACATCTCAGCACATTGCCATTAACTGTGTTGTTTAAAGCAAGATACAACGTAACACTTAAGGTGGCCAAGAACAACCACTTTTCACTTTGTGTATTAGGCCAGAAACGTTTTGATGTTCCTCATAGCAAATGGTGGTTGGTTACTCACATGTACAAAGATGGTGCTACCATGGTCAGTCTGGTTTCAGTACATACTTCTTAGAGTTAGACTTTACGTCTGACACTACGCAATCATTTCAGCAAGGCAGATAGATCATATCTATATGTAAAAACTATCGAAGATCAATATTTTACTGCTGGATCCAGTGTCATCGAATTTTTTAGTGTGTTCTTTACATATATATGTTTGTATACCGGGTGTATTGATATTGTAATCAATTCCCTTATTGTCACTGACTCCATTTACAAACAGGCTTCAAGACAAACATTTGTAACGATATTGTTTTGGTGCCAGCTTGCCTCCTTCAATAATAACTGTCAAAATGTACTTGGCCTCTAGATGATCTCATCAATGCATTATGTTTCTTGGTGACTGATATCTGTATAATTTATGCATACAAAGTTATCACATAGAGTAACTATCAATCCATTGCAGGATCAAAGTATATGGCCAGTAGGCCTGTCGACTGAAGATACTGATTTGATAGGAGTTCAAGTTAGCTCAGTTATTTGCTGTGCTGATGAGCTAACATGCGAGTGCAGTGTGTCTTGAGTATCCTATTTAAAAGGGATCAAGTTTAAGTTAACTACATTTGCAAATACTTGTGTAGATTGGTTATACCCAAAACTATTTGTGCAATGTGATTGGAGTAACATATGCCTTATAGTTATTGTTCAAAGTCGGATATCCCTCCTGTAATACTTCCCTCAATCCCCAGTGTGTGTTGTATGACACAATTTGGTACAGCACAGAAGAAAGGAAAGGTGACTGTAACAGGGACTGAACGAACCCCTAACTACTTCGACAAAAGGCCTGCAATAAGCATATTATATTGTGTTGAATTGGATCATTGTCTTGCATTGTTTGTGCCTTACAAAAGGTCCATTCAACAACAACAACAACAACAAAATGTTTGCAATGCCACCATTTGCTAGCAGTCTAAAATTGTCTGTCAGTTCAAGCCACATGCATGAAACAGCCTTTCATCCAGGCTATATGGCATGAAGATGGCATCTATGTTGATGTTGATTACATGCAGAGGGATGTCGGTCAGGGACCACCGGTCAGCGCAAAGGCGCGGGCCGTTGGGCTCAGATGGATGTCATGGAGTGGTGTTCTAAAGTGGCACATTGATCCAACTGAATTTTTTAAGGAGGGGAGGGTAATGGCAATTATTTGAGAAAAAAAAAAGAAAAAAAGAAAAAGATGTTTGTGTGTTGATTGCTGGTGTCTGCCTGGAATTTCTGGCTGCGCGCGCCAGGGGTGTCAGGCAAGACATTGGGTCAAGATGATCTACACTTCCTAACTTTAGTTGCATTCCCAGTGTTAGGGATATGCCCAGAATCACCAGTATTGCCAATACATTTTCGGGATAGGTTGCCTGTCACATTACCCATTTCAGAGTTACCATAATGTGATCACCTGAAGGGTATTTTCAACTCTGTAAACTACCTGTAAACCACCAGAATATGTGCATTATATCATCATGAGCTCATTGATGCAAGATGTTGCCTATATTTCCATTTTTGTCTAAAATTCCAGTAAAGGGCTAAGACTACCAGAAAACACATGTATAGTTTCTGATTAATGCATATTTAACAATATTCCTAGGCCAAATTAATACCTTGAAAACGGTCTTTACCAAAGTCTCCAGATCGTTTTATTGTGTTCATTACATCAGCTTTAAAGTGCCTATTGAATACTTTAAGAATTTCTACCGAAGAGATGCGAAGCTACATGTTTGCTAAGATATAAAGGTATTGATCATATGATTACGTGTATCTCTGGGACGCCAGTAGATTTCATGTTTTAATTATAACATTTTCTAGTTGTGTGTGACCTTTCTAGTTGTGTGTAACCGTTCTAGTTGATTGTAACCATTTGATTTGTCATAATTTGTAACCACCTATACTAGGTATGATTACATTGTTAGTCAACTATAACTGTTCTAGTTTTAAGGATTATAGCATTGTTCAGGTTTGTTCATGATGTGTAGTTATACTTTTAGTTACTTGTTTTCATTATTGTTTTGATTGGTTGTGATTGGTGTATGTTTAATAATAGAGTTGGTTACAGCGAGGAAGAAGACCGGTGCGGGATGATAGGATCGGTCGGACCTGTTCCCATACATGCAGCGTTACCGTATAGAAGATCGAGATTGAACTGCGATGAACAGCGTGCAGCGGTTCTCGATGTGTGAACAGATTGCGTTGTAACACTATTATTTTGATGTGTAGTATTCCTGGTCACTTGTCAGCAACCATAATATGTTTTAACACTGCCATGATATTGTAGAGGTTTCCCTTCAATACATGTTATCATAGTTAATGGATTATGGTTTGCTCGAGGGCGAGCAAAGGATTAAGGAGAGGAGGGTGTAACGGGAACCGCTTGTAAAGGTTGCCACCTGCATGACTTTCCGAAAGTGCCCATGCAGGCTGGTGCCTATATAGTTGGGGTACTGGGAGAGCTCTCTCTCAGACTCCCAGAACACTTCAGGTTACAAGGTAAATGCCACAGGCTACTGTTTCTTGATTGGTGATTTAGGAGTGAGGAATATTTCTATCTATATATTGCTGACATGTGACTAGTTGTATTCAATCTTCTGTATCTGTCTTTATTGAACAATATATCTCTTTAGTAATCACAATTGAAAGAGTCTGGTCTTGTTTACACATACTATAGTATACACCCCCTCCAGCCATATTGGATCCATCCTCCTCTGGAGCTATCCTCCCCCAACATGGAGTTAAGCTAAGCCATCCATTATTCTAAAGTATATAAAAGTAAACCTAGATAGATATCGACCATCCCGTCAACTATTTCAATATCTTAATAAACAATTGACCTCGCATAGAGATGTTCCCTTTATCTCAATGGCAGAGAAGGACTATTAGATACAAAGTAACAGTAGGGAAATACACCTTGGATATCCATGGGCTGGCTCAATGTTCCTCTAACCAGCTAACTGCATCTAAAGAGGTGGCATTCCCATGGAGAGAAACCTGACACCAGTATCAACCTGTCCTGGGCAGCAGGACATTATCGATGGCATGCTAAAAGTATCATGGTGACCCTTACTGTATGGTCTTGTAGAAGGGCTAGAAATTCTCCATTTGATGAGCTAGTTGTGTGAATAGCCAGTATGGTGGCTTAATCTCCCATAACAGACACAATACTGACATACTATTTCCAGACTCAATAAAATTACCTATGGGCAGGATGTTCTCATTCTGTCCAGTGAATGTTACCCCTCTGTTCATTACATCTCTGTCTGTGTTATAATGAACTACAGATGCACCACTGCAACAAGCCTTAAAGCCTGGTATAATTGTTTGTCTCTTATGGAACTCATTCTTGAAATGACCTATTCCGTCTTCCTCGATTGTGTGTTTGCTTTTGTGTTGGTGGCGAGGAGCGGAGAAGAAAGTAACCAGCATGTGATATCAGGATAACGAAGGATTTTTTGTTTATTTGCTGTTATTGTTATTGTTATTAAATGAGGCGGAAGTGTTGCCTTAGCCTAAGCCCACATCACTTGTTGTTGGTATATCCATATAATAGTAAAGTATCATGTAATAGATAACTACCTGTACTCTGGTTTCCTATATAGGTCCATTTCTCAGGACTCACTTAGCCTTGACAGGGGGCATTAAAGCTAATGGTAGAGAGCTATTATACATAAACGGTGCATGTAACCTTTCCAAACTACAAGGTTTATTCTGTCTGGCAGATGTGGGTCAGCAGCTTTAAAGATGGGATTATTTGAATGGCATATTCTGAGAGGGAAGTAGGCAGATTATTGTAGACTGCACCACATTAAACCTTACATCTTGGTTAAAAAAAGGTGTGAAGACTTTCTCTGCAGTTGGCTATTGCTGATAATTGTTAACCGTGAATTTCCTTACCATTTAAAAAAGAGACATCTACAAGCACTTTGATGGCTTTCCAATTCAATTGAATCAATGCCAAGAGAAGGGCTACCTTTGACATGTCCCCATCCTCTCCCAATTTTTTTAAAGGCTAATTTCAGGAGGGATCTCATTCCACTTTCAAATCTTTTTGACACATTATTACTTCATTGGTGGTGTGATATGCTGTATGCTCTCTCTCTTTGCAGTCGGGTAGAAGACTACGAGAGACATGTCAAACAAATGATAAAAGAGTTTGGCAAGAGATGTGCAATATCACTTCAGCAGACCCGGTCATGACGTTGACCGGGACATGAAATGCTACATTCTGGACTATGTCTATGAACATCCAGAAAGCAAGAAAGCAAAACAGCTACAACTTAAGATTGAATTCAACTGGATTCATAGATTAGGAACCACGGCCCCACGCGGCCTCAACACTATGGATAGTGTGTATGGATGAGTGCGCCTTAAATGCCCTGTTAAAAATTTTTTAACCGGCATCTTCCAAATTGGAATGACTACTGGTTAGGGGCCGTCCATTAATTACATACGCATGAAGAGGGGGTGGGGGGGTTAGGCCAAATGCGTACAGATGCGTACAGGGGGGGTCGGGGGGTCTAGGCCCATTTTGGCATACGCATTGTGTACGCATGGGGTCGATTTTCTGGTCATTTTATAGTAAAATTGGTACCATTTTAGTCAAAATACCAACAACATTTTGAAAATTTTCTTATAGATTTTCCAAAAATGACATATGTTTGCCCCCCCTCTCCTACCAACTAGCCATAAGTACCCCCCCCCCCCCGCAGGCCATTAAGTTCTGCTTTTGTAAAATGCCTTTCCCTCCTCCCAACAAATCGCAAATGGTGGTTAAATGGTCATATAAATTTGGTTCTGATCAAATCAGGGAGGCTTATCAAGGCTTATCAAGGACATTTTTTCACTATTTTTTTAATAGGTTTATTGACCAAAATTTCATGTAAATGTGGAACACGTTCTGCCAAATTGGTCAGCGGAAAAATATTTACAACTTCTTTACATTGAACTTTAGACGAAGTCTAAATATCTTGGGTTTTTCTTCCTCGCAGTACATCTTAATACATGTACAGCCAATTGTGTGTGGTGAGACCGCCCATACTCTCCAGATAAGGGGTTCACCAATTAAGTTCTTATTTAATGTTTCCTTGTATTAAAGTTGTAGTATCTTAATTGTGAGATTTATATAAGGATTAGAAACCTCATCAGTGTCATTGTCCGAGTTGTATATACTTAATTACAGAAAGTTTTATCATGGGCCACATGATTAAAATGATAGGACGAAGAGATAGTCCGAGCCTGCCAGTTCACCACATGTAGAGGTGTAGTCATACAAAGATTATATTTGTTATTGAGCCCTAGCTCCTATCTTCACAATGCCCCCCCCTCCTAGATGGCAATATATAACTCGACTAAGCTTGACCAGCCCTGGCATTGGCGAGTTACTCACCGGGGCTGCATTCATGCATCATGCCAACCAAGGGCATGATGCATTAAAGCATTATGCTGTCCTTAAAGGTTTAAAAAGATACATATTCTCAAAAAGGAGTTGCTCTCCATTCCTCCCCTTACATACGCACCTATTAACACAAAATTTCCTCAAATTATTTTATAAGGTTCCTTTATTTTATCGGGGGGGGGGGGGGTAAAAGTTAAATGCGTATGTACGCATGGGGGGGGGGGGGTAGTCCAAATGCGTACATGGTGCAACAGGGGGGGTGGGGGGGTCTATTTTTGCCAAAAATGTGCGTACGTAATTAATGGATGGCCCCTTAAGAAATAACATAGTAGTGTAATCACTTATCACTCACCCATGGCCAAGCACAGAGTCTCAAGGCAGCCACCTTTTACCTCTGTCCCTATAGTCCCACTATAGGTACAACCCCGCCTCCCCGGAATTCAATTTTTATAAAATTGCTTTGGGGATGGGACCCAGACCACGTCTACTCACAGCAGTCAGGTCACAATGGGTCCCTACCACAATGCCTATCCACAAGGCATTACCACCTACATGCTTTCCATGCTATAAGCTCCTGATGAGACTACAGTCGAAACCAGTGTCGGTCAGACCAATGGCAGTATACTTTTTAAAAGTAAACCCCATGTGTCCCAGTCCCATACTGGGACTGATGTGTGTCCTCACTGTAATATATGAAGAGTTTGGATGCAAAACGACATAAGCGCCAAAATACAAAAACGGGAAAAAATTGCCCAGAGCCATAGGCTAGGGCAAGATAAAAAATATTGTGGAAAAAATTTATTCAAAAATGTCCTCAAATAGTAGATAGAGCCTGCCTAAAATGCAGTTTTTTTGCAAAACGACATAAATCCAAAAGTGTTTTTTTGCAAAACGACATAAATCCATCTCGCTAAATATTGTTTTTGTGTGTATGACTCTTAAATCCTGCATGTGTAATGTTTAAAATAAACATTATTCCATAAGATGTTGCTCTCTACTGCTAAAGGTATTATCTCAAAACGAGATAAGCACTCTTACTTCAAAGAAATATGAAAAATGGACACGAAAGTGACATTTTATGATCATGTGGATTTATGTCGTTTTGCAAAAAAACTGTTTTTGGATTTATGTCGTTTTGCGAAAAAACATAATTGGGCATATATTTAAATCAAAGATATATGATGCAAGGATCTTTAGTAATTACATGTTGGTGATTCATTGATGTCCTACTCAACCCAGAAAAGAAAAAAAAGAAGAAAGAAATGTCTGTTACCAATTTAGGGGTAAATACAGAAAAACTGCTTTTGGATTTATGTCATTTTGCAAAAAAACTGAAAAATCACATTTAATTAGCCATTTTCTCATTCAATAATGATCAAGGATTTCAAAAACCGATTTCTATATATTCTATTTATTGCCCATTAATCATTAGTAATTGAAAAAAATATTCTCTATTTACCATTTCTTCAAAATTAGAAATGTGCTGTTATCTCAAAACTCCCAAAATGGATTTATGTCGTTTTGCATCCAAACTCTTCATATTCTAAGAATGTATTCACAGGCAGGTGGCAAGTCTACCCCAGTGTAGACCTTACCCCCTCCCCTCCACTGACCGGTATTGCACCGCTCAGTCAGGGAGGGAGTTCAGCCCACCCACACACACACACACACTCACTCTGACCTATACACACCCCCCCTGCCACACACTGCAGGAGGGTGTTACACAAAACCCCCAGGTGGGAGGGTGGCCATCTGGGCAGACCTGCCACTATATAAGGCAGGTCAGGCCTCTCTGTGCGCTACACTTGGTCGAGCAGTGGAACCTAGATATGCCTTGTTAACCTTCCATACGGTTGGTAACCATACACTTTCAAATCTTTTTGACACATTATTACTTCATTGGTGGTGTGATATGCTGTATGCTCTCTCTCTTTCACATGAGACACACACAATCAAAATGTATTTGACTTATTAAAAATTAATAATGCTACTGATAAATACAATTTGTGAATGCATGAATATGTAATAATTCCTATGATAAAGAATATAAATAAACAAACAAATCAGAGAAACTATGAATATAACTTTGACAATGAATCATAACTGTAGAGCCAAATATCCACACATAATAGTACTATGATTATGACATGATTTTTATGTAGTGCCTGGGAGAAGAAGCCAACAGGACGACCAACAGGGGAATCTCCTTGCCTTAATTACATCTCATGAGCACTCAATAGTGTGTGATACTAAACTAACACATGTAATAGCAAGAAACTATCTTTCTTGGAATCCAGGGTGTATCAGTAAACAGCAAACATGTTATTTCGACCCAGATGTAGATTAATCTATGATAAAATGTCATAGATATAACATATTCTGCTGGATGTTCTCCTAGATAACAATTGAATTTAGAAATAAAATGTCAAAATAATTATCACATATTTCAGCTTGAATGAAATTTCTTGGGCACCTTCTTCCTCTGCTATTCACACAGGAATAATATTCACAGGGGAAATGATGTGAAATATATGTAGCTATTTAAGGCCTCGCATCGACTATAGTGAATGCCATGGCAGGCCTAGTATTGGCTATTATGTATATTTGATATCATGGCAGGCCTACCGTCAACGTCATTTGCATAGAAATACTATAGCAATTGATTATGGTCTGTCCTCCTGGGAGTTAATAGTTCTCAGAGGTTGTCCTCTTAGCAAGCCAAGTACTTCTTGGTCAAGGTCCAAAGGTTAAGGCATACATGGGGATGTTAGCACGCCATGCCCCCATGGAGTATGGTTGATCAACACTCCATGGTCCTCACATGGGTTGATGTCCTTCATCAGAGGCAAGCAATTATCAGAAATCCCACCGAGCAAGTGGTCTATGGCCTAATGAAAATGGATTCAACTCATGGCAATATGTGCATGGCTTAATCTCGCAGGGGGAGCATTATAGCAACTTATGTCACTCTGGCAGGACGATAACTCTGACGCCCTTTCTCTTTTCTTTGCTCTAGGTACAGTACAATTTACACATAAAGGGTTCCAATTACCCAAAACTAAGGAAGAGTTCAATGGGGCTTTGAATATACTTTATCTATATTACTAAACACTAGACAATTGCTTGAATGCTGATTACCAATGATAGTGCATAAGAAATGCTACATTTGTAATGATTGGCGACAGTCTGGAAGTGACGTAGAAGACAGATGACGGCATTGGATATGTTTATTAAGCTTCCTCCGAGTAGCCAGCAAAGTTGAAGTTCAGGATAAATACAAATGTACCCTTTGTTAAAGTGTGTACTACACTTTGTATTCTAAGAGGCCTCATCAGGTCTACCATAAATACACTCTCGATGTGTCCTTCTTAGACTGACCCTCCAGCATGCAAATGGATGTGTTTTCAAATTATTGTTAACTCTTATAACTGGGTTAAACATGGGTAGGAACACGTTGTCTGTATACTAAAAAATTTGCTGATAACTGACAAAGGTGATTTTTCCTTAATTCAAAAACAAGATAGTACCAACATGGACTTTGATGGCTGTCAAACTCAATTGAATCACTGCCAAGAGAAGTGTCACTTTGACATGTCTCCATCCTTCTCCATTTTAGGGTAAAGCTAATTACAGCAGGATAATTATGACAGTTTCAGAGACTCATTCTGCTTTCAAATCCACTTTTGTAGCATTTCATCACTTTTTTAGCCATTAATACTTCATGAATGGTCTGATAATTATGCTGTTTGCTTCCTCATATCAGAGACAAGTGATTAAAATGTGTTTCAGTTACTAAAACAGATAACGCTAATTAGCATTATGAAAGAATTACCTGATCACAAAGGCAATTTGTGAATGAATAAAAATGGAATTATTTCGATAACAAAGACTAAATGGCTATCAAAGAGAAAAGCAGATAAACTAATCAATATTTCGATACAATATCCTGATCCTTCTGTAGCTGTCAGAGTGATAGGTAATGAGATATAAATTGGTTAAATAAATTCTCCTGTAGTGCCAACAGGTAGAATGGAACGGTTTTTATAGAGGAGGCTCTGGTGCTACCTTCATAGAAAAGGGGTTAAATGTAATAAAATTTTATTTTCAATATGACATACCTCTCATATACAAACTCTCCTGACTGCAAAGATCTGATAGAATACAATTTATGTTGATGTATTTACTATATTTACAATATATATAATATTTACTATTTATATCATGCAGCACAGAAAAACATCATCTATACTAGTGGTTTCTCTATTGAAGCATCACCTAAAGTCACCTAAAACCCTAACCATTGTATGGAGTAAATATTTCTAAATTAAATTATTAAACTTTGTGTAAAAATAAACTGGCGAAAATTGGCTATAGGTTTTTTTCTAGAACATGGCATTCAACCATATTTGAAGGCTTATTATGTTTATTAGTTTTATTATCAAAACCATTATTTTTGCACGTGGGAATCAATATGGCACCCTTAGTGAGGGTATCAAGTAATTGAATAGCACAGACAGCTAGTGAATCAAGGAAATATTCATTGAATGAGAGCAATATCCCTATGGCATGCAGCCAGCAGTGTAGAGCAGGAAAAGAGCCAAGGACCACTCTAGAAAGAGTAACAGTGGCAGAGACTGACAGGTCGATTATGACAACTTTTCTTTTTCAGAAAATCATGAAAATTAATAAATGAATGACAGATTAATAGGGGTTACATATCCGAAATCCAAATGATCTTCCCTTTATTTTGAAATACCATTTGATGTATTCCGACCATTTTCTAAAATTGTTGTACATTTAAGAATGTTTCTGTTTAACAAATCACAAACATTAGAAATAATGTTCCCATGACACAGAGGATACCTGTTGATCTTATCATATGCAATAGTGTCTAGAGTGAAAGGCATAAGATCCCTTCTCAGAATTTCTCTTAGGTTCTCTTGTATACAGTAAATGTGATTTCCTATTCTGAGCAGTTCACCAATGAAGAGCGAGATATACTGAAGATCCCCTCCCTCACAGTATAGGTCATGCCATTTTGCAATTAGTCAGTGACCATGTGTTTGCAACAAGGCACATCAATGGAGGGATAGTGCAGCACCTGAGCAATAGACAGATGAGCAGATGGCTTACAGTCACCCAGGAGCAACTCTTTGTCCATTATGTAGTCTGAATATAGAGCTACTCATCAATATCTATAGACACTGTAAATATCTTCTACCGCTTAACTCCAATAACCTGTACACCTACAGTAGATTCTACTGTATGCCTACAAATATGCAATCAAACTTTAACAATGTAGTTCAGGACTAGGGATCGTACAGACTGAATGTAATGTATGCCTTCTCTGGATAAGCACCTATTCCCCTGAGCACATGTCAAATAAGGTACCACGTTAACATTTTGATCTAACAATTCAATAACAATGTGATTTATGACATTGTGTCATCACAGCTAGATTGATAGGAGAATCCCTGGGGAAAATATGGTTAATAATAATATTTGCCTAATAAACTAGTATCAACACATAATGTGCAATGGGTGTTTATTTCAGGAGGAAAGGAAATAGATTTACTCAGCATCTTTTATACCATTAAATGGTTTTACTCTGGTGCCCAATTTAGTAGCTTTGTCAACACAAAGCTGCTTATTCATTGGGGAGCAGACAGTAAGTTCCTATCATGGCCAATTTCTGTGCTGCTCCCTCCAGCCCTGGAGCAATCTACCTGTCAGGAAGCAGATACTGGAGCTGGTCCTGTTTCTATAGAGCTCCAGTTGCTAAGGACAGGTGGGTCTAAGGAAATATGTAGTGCCCCGGTCCTGTAATAACCTGCATATGACCCCTGTTCTATCATATGGGACAAGATCATTTATAGCCCCGGATTAGGCCTGGTAGGGATGCTGTTGACAGACCTAAGGGAGTGGTCATTTTTGGTCCCCCCCCCCAGATTCAAGGGGTCTTACCATTTTTGGTCCCCCCCCCTCAATTCACCAACCCCCACCTCCTGTTGACCACTCCTAAGGAGGACTTTGCAAATTCAGTTTAATACTTTTCCAGCCATTGGAAGGAAGTTTGATCTGAGGATTTGAGGGGGGAATGTCAGCTGTGCACCCTACAGCAAATTAGAGACAGGAAATTGACCTGTGGGCCCTCTTATAATTCTATGTTGCTCTTTGATCCTGGGTTGCTTGTTAGCCCCAGATTGAGGAGCTACAGAGACATCTGCTGAAATATGTGCCTTACTTTAGCATTAAGTATTCATAGGAGTGGGCCATTTGCCATGAGAGCAGTTCCTTTCCTATGTAGTGCATCTAGTGTGCACTTCCTTGCTATTGTACCAACACTGGAACACACTATAAAGCCTAAGGCAAGCATGATCTTCCCATCTGGATATAAATATAATAGATGCGGGCTGTCTTCCCTTTGATCTTTATGGCCAGCTTTACTACAAGGATGTAATTTGTAGAAAATGGCTTTCATCCAGATTTGCTGCAGTTTGCCATTCAATTAATTGTAAGACAAATAGACAAATATTCTGGTTCAATTGTTGTCATTGACATGTTTCTTCCACAACTGTATTTACATGTAGCTTATGATAAACATGATCAGTGTTAAAGTAATATACGAAAAGCTGTATTTGCATATGTACCGCAAATCTTTTACTTTGGCAGGCCTACCAAGGTATTATTAAATTGCTGACAGACATGTCACAGGTATTAAGGCGTATTATACAGTGTGGCTCTCCCTTTTCTAGACTAACCTGACTTGTTAGCAGATGTGGGTCGGCTTGTCCCATGATATATCAAGTTAAAAGAGACCAGGTTCTATATCTAATCAGAATTCTGTTATTTCTTGCATGGGTGAATAATTCTTTACTCTGCTGCACAATTACCCACATGTATTTGAGATTTTGCATTCAATGAAAGACATGCCTTAGTCTGTTACTAATCTCAGTGGCTTAAATAATTGTCTGACTACATAAAGTAGCAATTTAACTAAAATATTCAACCCTATTTCTAGTTAAGTGAGAAATTGGTGGTCAGCATTATGAGCCCTGACTCAATGTGGTGATCATGGCAGATCAACTCCTTATCAACATCAATATCTTCAGGAAATCCGATACGAAATGCTTAAAGAACTAAGTGAGTGATTGAGTGACTAAGCAAATCTTCACAAATCAAGTACAAACATTACAAAACAGATAATGCCACATATGTTTTGATCAATGCTTGTTACAGCAAAGTAAACCTTCTATGTGACTATACCAGCGAACACTGTATCCTACCCTGGAGAATCTAAAGGCATCAGAGAGGTGATTACCTGGAAAAGCTTCAGTGCGCTATTTCTGACAGTGCCCTGTGAATACCAGTTTAATTTCCCTTTCAGGCTCTGCCAGTTCAGAAAACATTGGATCAAAAGTAATGCTTTACAATTTTGAATTTCAGAAAACCTAATCTGATTCACTACTGTTCTGTGAATTTACATGTTCCATCAAGTAAAACAATCACAGTGCCTGTAATTCTATGTTTAATTTCATTGAACCCGTAGAACAAAATGCAATTTAGCAATGGCTGCAACAAAAGCAATCCAATTTTAGCAATACTTTCAAGGCTGTCCTGGAAAGCTGGCTTAGAACTGCTGGCTTAGCCCTTGTATTGGCCTTTTCTCCTTGTGTTCCTTTCAGATCTCACGTCAACCGTTACTTACTCGAACACATACTTCTGACCTTATAAGGTTATGTTCCCTTTATCCTTTACCCTCCCGCAAAAGATATCAATCGAGGATGACTTGTGCATCTTCTACTGAAAGTGATATGATCCAATGATTAAATCTGGGATAATGCTAGCCACTCGTCACAATGTCAATAACGAATTAAAGTTAATTTTGGCTAATGCTACAATATCATAATTGCCATATTGGCTAACTAGCTAAAAGGGCAGGGGCTGCCTTTGAGTTGTAGGTCTTTCAGAATACTCCTTATGGGATGGGTTTTACATTTTTCATCTCTTGCTTTGCATGGATTCATCGATGAAGTATTGTGCTCTGAGGATGATTTGAAGAGTTTGGATGCAAAACGACACATCTCCATCCCAGATTTGAAGCATCTAGTGCTTTTTGTAATGACACCCTGGGGTCAATTCCTGTACTTTGTTCACAGAGTGTATAAGAAGTAGTTCCTAATGAGATAAAAATGATAAATCTTGGAAAAATAGTTTGCAGATTATATTTCACTATCCCTAATCTATGTTTCTGTCATATTTTTGTCTCCTTTTTTAAAATGGGGCTTATGTCGTTTTGCATCCAAAATCTTCATTTTCAACATTTGACACATTGACATCATGATGATTTGACATACTTTCCCTAATGAAAATTAACGTTATAACAAATTGATGGGCAGTTTAATCAATTCTAAATTGAGCGAATGTGTGAACAAAATAGAGGGATATAACAAAGATTGATTGATGAAGGAGAGGTGATAATGTCAGGGATAATAGCAAACAAATGGATGGATACATATCTGCATCTTCTTACATTAATATCCCTATGCTCACTGATATTTGTGGGCTAATATCATTCTTTAAGCACACATTATAAACAAAATTATGACATGAAAGGGTAGGTTTTCTCAATGTGATGACACCTTTGATGGGAATGTATGATATCCTAATGAACAATGGACCTCTCATAGAGATGTTCCCTTTATCTCAATGGCGGAGAAGGACTACTAGATACAAAGTAACAGTAGGGATATATGACTTGGATATCCATGGACTGGCTCAAGGTTCCTCTAACTGCATGCATGAGATGGCATTCCCCGTGGACAGGAACCTGACATCAGTATCAACCTGTCCTGGGCAGCAGGACATTATCGATGGCATGCTTAAAGTATCATGGTGACCCTTACTCCATGGTCTTGTAGAAGGGCTGGACATTCTCCATTTGATTTTCATGATAAACTACTGCCTTTATTGATTCCACAGTGATGGGCTTGTTGCGTGAGTAGCCAGTAGACTGGCTTCATCTCCAATAACAGACACAATACTGATGTAGTATTTCCAGACTTTATGAAATTACCTATGGGCAGTATGTTCTCAATCTGTCTAGTGAATGGTACCCCTCTGTTCATTAAAGCTGTGTGTGTGTTATAATGAACTACAGATGCACCACTGCAACAAGCCCTAAAGGCTAGTACTATTGTCTATCTATAAAGGAACTCATTCTTGATATGGCCTATTCTGAAATAATAAGTGCTCTATATTGAGTATGCTCGATATGGATATTTATTAGTAGAGACAGACTATAGGACCAGCCGCGCACACCAGGGGGCGCATTCACATATGTATACTCGGCGGTTCCCGCCAATCTTCAGTCTCCTTTGTGCTCTACACGCACACACATGCAGGATTAAATACGTAGCGGCCAAGATGTCGAATCCCAAGACATGTGCGGATTGCAAGTTAGAGTTTGACGGGCGCATAAAGTGTTGCCCGCATTGCAAGGAGACCAGGGCGCTAGACGAGGCCAATGAACTTATTGAGAAGCGCCAGTCCTTGGAGGACAAAATGAAGTCAGGACTCGCTACCGGCGGCCATGGGAGTCCAGCCCCGGTTGCCACGGACGCCTCGGTCATGTTACAACTCGCCCAGTCTATGCAAGCCATGACTGTGGGCATGCAGGCCATGATGGGGGAATTGACGCTCACACTGCATGAGGCTCGGTTATCACGCAGCAAGACTAGGTCGCCGTCGCCGCGGAGGAAGGAGTCTACGACAAGGTCGCCCGCAGCAGGCAGCAAATGCTGCCACAAGCGGGGGTGCTCGTGCAGGGATCGGTCACCGGACGACGACCACTTCTGGCGGCGCAAGTCGGCTTGGAACGATCTGGACGGCATGTGGGAAGGCAAGGACCTCCTCACTGATCTTCTGCAGCGATCTGTCAAAAAACAGAGTAAGTTTGACATTATCCGTTATCTCCCAGAGGGTGAAAGGAAAAAGCAGAATCCCATTGATACAACGGAAAAGTTGATCTCTCTTTTGACTCAGCTTACCGATGACATTCATGATACGGGAGAGGATACGAAGGGGTTACGTCAGCATACTATCTATGTGGCCACTATGCTGCCACCGGGATCTATGATATAAAGGCCTTGGTGGCCTATGACGCCGCGGTCAGGGCAAAGGCTGACAAGGACGGTCTGGAGTGTATTACGGGGGTGGACACTAATCTCTCCAACTTCCACCTGGGTTACACTGGTACGAAACACGCCAGGGGACTCAGGAATCAGGGGAGTAACCCCTCCGGCAATCAGGGAGGTTCTAGATCGACCAAGAAATCTACAAGCAAGCGTGCCAACTCGGGAGAAGGGTTCTCGGGTTGGAAAAGATATTCAGCTGAACAAGGTTGCTGCTTCACTTTCAGCGCGGGTGTTCGTCAGTGTGATGGCTGTGTTTATAAACATGAATGTGCTTACTGTAGTTCAAGCGGTCACGGTATGTTACAATGTAAACAGCATGAGGGGGGTCACACAAAGTCAGTTTGACATGGGGGGAAGGTCTCTAGTAAGGGGCTATTACCTGTAGCACTTGTAGACGAGATTGTGGTAGGTGATAGATGTGTAACTGCCCAATTAGAGGCCAATTCTGGTCATGTAATCGCAAACTGTGAAAATCCTGTCGAATCTAGCGGGGGCCAAGGTCAAGGTCACAAAGGTGACGCGTATCGTTATGTCGTAAACACCGCCCCGGACAAAGGTCCGTCTGTCAATGTTAATTCATGTCAATCAAATGATTTGGATGGGTTGTCATATATATATAACGATGCCGAGGATAAATTCCCTGACCGAAGTATGGGTCTACCGGCTGTGGTCGACGGAATTTTACGACATTCCGCAATATGGATTTTCGTAAACCAAGATGGCGACTGTGAAGTCAAAACTATCCTATCGCATGCCGACGAATGGGATAATTTACCGGATTATGTGGGAATTACTGAGTCTGTGAGTATTCGACATGATTTTTCTGTGAAATACGGTACTGATGTTCCTGTATGTTGTGTAGAAGTTACCCCGGGTAATTATGTTCCTGTCTTTAGCCGATGTGTAAAGGGTGGGTGCAGCTGCCCTTACATTCTACAGGGTGTTGTCACTCAACTACGCCCGTGTCAGTTTGTCTCCTCAATTCTAAAGTTTGAGACAATAACGGAAAGAGACTGGTATGTAGTCACAGGTGTGTACAGGGGCTTTTGGATTGTTGATAAAAGTTGTAATACAAACTATTACTGCGAAAATTACGCAAATATCACCAAGGGCTCATTGTATGAGGAAATGTCTGACAAAATCAGGAAAGAGCTGCTGTCTGGTAAAGTCAGACAGGAGGCTTGTAAACCACGTTGTGTGCACTCCCTGGGTGGTGTTATAAAAGCCGATGGTTCGTTAAGACCAATCACAGACTGTTCAGCCCCGGAGGACATAAACATTAATGAGTACATGGGGGACTCTTGTGAGAAATTCAGATACAACACTGTGGACGATGTGGTAGGCCTACTAAAGGGCTCTGAATTTTGTGGGGTCTCGGACATTTCAAGTGCTTATAGGTCATGTAATGTTCTACCCTCCAATAGGGAGTTCCAGGGTTTCAAGTGGAACCTGGGGGAGGGGGACATGTGGTTCTGTGACACGTGCATATGTTTTGGCTTAAGGTCAGCCCCGTGGATATTCACGCAGGTGTCAGACTTTGTTGTAAAATGTGTCCAACACAAAGGTGTTTCAAGATGCATAAATTACTTGGATGACTACATTGTAATTGAAGATGATCATAGAACCTGCACTGAATCCCAGGAATTATTGCACCGGGTATTGACCACGTTGGGGTTTAAGGTGGCATCCAAGAAGGTGATAACCCCTACTCAAGTGGTAAAATATCTGGGCATCATCGTCGACACAGTCAACATGACATTATCTATTGGTGAGGACAAGGTCGATAGGGTAATAGACTGTGTGTCATCCCTGAAGGACAAGAAGTGGTGTTCCAGGAAATTACTAGAACAGACAGCCGGCCTCCTGGCCCACTGTGCCACAGTGGTCAAAGGGGGTCGGACATTTACACGCAGAATTTATAACCTGCTGAGAGACTCTGACTCATCCTGTCGCAGAATCAGACTGGATGAAATGGCCATTCTGGACTTACGATGGTGGGCTACCTTCCTTATAAGTTTCAACGGCAAGGCAAAGATGTTCAGTACGCTGTGTAGGGTGGTGACCTTGACCACCGACGCGTCTTCGTCTGGGTTTGGTGGTCACTCAGAGGATGGGTACCACTGGGGGTTCTGGAATGTGCATGATCCAGTATGCCTACATCAGGCCAAGGCCCCCACAGAACCTATATACAAAGACAACATTAATGTGGGGGAGCTCTGGCCTGTGGTGGTTGCTATGCAACGGGACTGTATAACCTGGAGGGACTGTATAGTGGAGGTCGTCACTGATAACACCCAGGTTTACCACGCCCTGCGGTCAGGCAGGGGTATCAACCCTACCACAATGGGTTGGCTGCGGGAGCTTTTTTGGTTGACTGCTTTTTATAATATATTTATAAAACCATCTTGGATAAGATCTGAGGACAACATTCTGGCGGATTCATTGTCGCGCCTCCGCAACCCTGACTGCGTGATAATCTGCTCGGATTTAATTGTTGATTTTGATTATTGTTGCAGGCCTCACCTCTCTACGTGAGGAATGGGCTCGTGTCAGGGCACTGTGCTGGTCTGACAACACAATGAAATCTAAGAAGACCCAGTGGAGACGCTACCTTACTTTTTGTAGTATGTATGACATTACCCCACTACCGGTAGGCATGGAAGGTGTATGTCTCTACATCACTCATCTGACGGAGTCAGTGAGCTACCTGACAATTACTCAGTACATATCAGGCCTGTGGTCATTGCACAAATACCTGGGATATGCATACCCAGACCCACATGATTTCTTAATACAGTCTACATTACAAGGCGCTAAGAGGCTACTAGGGGCGGCTACTAGCCCTGCCTTACCACTGTCGCCGGCAGATTTGTTGGCTATAAAAGCTACACTTGACTTATCGGATTACATTGACCTGCAGTTTTGGTGTGCATTATCATTATCTTTTAGGTGTCTTCTCAGGGTCAGTCATGTGACAAAAAATACACATCAGTTACTTACCAAGGACATTATGTTCAATGGCATTGGTATGGACGTGGTGGTGAGAAGTTCAAAGACAGTACAGTACAGGGAGAGGATCAATAGAATTCCAGTTGTGTAGGCTGCACCCAGTGGTCTCTGTCCAGTAGGGCCACTGAGGAAGTACATTACTATCAGCCAGCGGAGGGGTAGTGACCCCCTTTTCCCAGTCACTTATAGTAAATACAGTGCCAAGTTAAAGGCCGCATGCAAGGCTATTGGGCTGGTTGGCCGTTATTCAACGCACAGTGTGAGGCAAGGAGCAGCCTCTTATCTGGCCACTTTCCTACCATTACATGATGTGAAAGCATACGGGGACTGGAGGAGCTGGGCCGTATTGTTATACCTGTTGGATTCATACGACTCCAGGAGGCAGAAAGACTTGAAGGTGGCGGATAAGTTATTGGATTACGTGTAGTTGGGCAAATGTTGTTGTTCTGGCCTTGGACTCCCTACTTGAAGATACAGCTCTCATAGGGCCTAGGGCAAATGTACTCACTATCATTGTTATCTGTGCGACAGTAATATGTGCTCTATATTGAGTATGCTCGATATGGATATATATTAGTAGAGACAGACTATAGGACCAGCCGCGCACACCAGGGGGCGCATTCACATATGTATACTCGGCGGTTCCCGCCAATCTTCAGTCTCCTTTGTGCTCTACACGCACACACATGCAGGATTAAATACGTATACACCTGTCATTTTTTTCTTTTCTTCTAGTGAAGTTGGTTGTCTCTTTATTATTAATAAAGTGCCTCCCTACTTGAAGATACAGCTCTCATAGGGCCTAGGGCAAATGTACTCACTATCATTGTTATCTGTGCGACAGTAATATTTAATCCAATAATGATCGAATCTTTAGTAATTCACTGCATATTTTCATTTATTAGGATATGTTGACTTAAGCTATGTCAAATCAAAGTAACATTTATTACATTCAAACAGTTGACACAATACAATTGGAGAAGATCTGATTAGTTGGCTCCTAGGAGCTGCATCATCTAACTCAATGGCTTTCAAGTAGCAACAGCTCCTCAAAAAGAGTAAGGATTCACCCTACTGGCAATAATACAGTCCAATCAATGTGTGCCTGGCGATCATAAAGGTCTGAGAGTGTTGTGTGATACCAGGAGAAAGGCCCCTTGATTTCCTCTCAATGGAAGAAATTATATGAGGCTTAATATCAGCAGAACTACTATGTTGGGACATGGGTCGAGGTCTGCAGTATGAGTCTTGATCACAGTGTGGTAATTCTCATTAAGTAGACATTTTTTTCTTGCTGATATGAAGATAAATTTCAGTTATCAAATGGACAGGTCAACATAATATAGATCATATAAACTGTTCTCCACAATATAGTGGTATTTGCTGTGCAATATTGACCATAAACAAAGGGCAGAAAGCAGCACACCTATTAATAGATTTATGTTATCCATTCATATTCTAGGAAAGGTTTGATATGGCTCTGATCATCATAATGTGCCCCCCTTCTGCCACACACACAAATCAATAACCCCTACCAGCCCACGCACCTGGCCGTGTCCAGGGGCCCATATCTGATGGCTATGTATGTTGGTCTGTATTGTCACTGATAAGGAATAACAATAAAATGAACAACTTATGTGTAAGTTTGTATCACACTTGCCAAGCGGAATCATCGATAAAGTGGTCCTTTAGTATGCATACTTCTCCAATATGCACATATTCTAGCTACCTATTTGCACATATATCATATGGCAGATGTTGAGCATGAAATGAGCGGATACTCATCAGGCCAATTGATAAGCACGGAAAGGAATAAAGCATGTGGTCCAGGAATTGTCCATAAGTTTAATGATTAGGATGAGCACTGACAATACAGTAAAGACTGATACGGGATAAGCTTTGATAATATCTTTATTTGCCAAATCACAGGTTAAAAACAGGTTATGAATTAAATATAGTTTTGCAAATACAATGAAATCCTCATCAGTTGTTGTTTGTTCCATCAGTTACAAGCACAATATAGATGACATAAAAATGAAATAACAGATGATATAAATATGAAAGTACAGTTTATGTACAGCAATGAATAAAATACATTACTAAAGGGCTACCAACACATTTAAAAACAGACAGAATATCATGGCGTCAACAAGTTACACACATTAGCCTCATCCCTTTTTAAAGAACATTTAGGATATCTATATTATACAAGCAGATTCATAGGGCATGGGAGGATTTCAGATTGAACAAATTATAGGGTTTACAGGGTACAAGGTGTTATGTGCCTATTCTGGGGCCCATTTCTCAAGTTTGAAAGATTCATTTTGCTTAATATTGCTTAAGTAAAGGAGTGAATGATTCATGCAACCCTTACATATAGCAGTGAACGATTCATGCAGCCCCTTACATATAGCTGAATCTTACAGGTATACATGGCTATCAAATAATCATCCCTCCCTGCCCCCCTGCCTCCCTGCCTCCCTCCCTGCCTTCCTCCCCACTTGCCTCCCTCCCTGCCTGCCTCCCTGCCTACCTCCCTGCCTCCCCCCTCTCTCTGGACGAAAGCTCTGGACAAAAGCTAGCTCTGGACGAATGCTCTGGACAAAATCCATGCATTGGACAATTTGCTCTGTACAATTTTACCAGATAATAATGTTTTGCTTATGATGCGATCGTTTCCCTTCGAGAAATGGGCCCCTACAATCATGCAGTGACCATGTGTGCGGCAGGACAGGCGCTCATGGATGTTAAGTGCAGCACCTGAGTAGTAGATAGATCAGCAGTAGGCTTAAAGCCACCAAGGGGCAGCTCTTTGTCCATTATGTAGTCTGAATATAGAGCTACTCATCAATTTCTAGATAGTTGAGATCTAGGGGTCGCATTGACTGCATTATGATCTTCTCTCCTATATCCTGTTAAAATCATGGTACTGGTGCATTCTGATGCAACATACTCTGGGCAATGATTTACATGTTTATTTAGGGGGGAGCTGTAGATTTAACCTAAAGTCATTAGTAGTACACAGTAGTTCCATGTAACAGGTAATTACCGAGATCCCAGACATGGCCCTTGAATAGGCCACAGCCTGAAGCACATGTATACATATCCTGTACCTATCACACATAAGGCTGTACCTAATACTCAGTATAATAATATGTGGTAAGATTTCAAGGGATGATTAGTCAGGAGACCAACTGTGGACAGTCGAGGGAAAAGGGTCCTCCAAAGGTTAATACCAATTATAGAATTGAGGTCATCGGTTTACAGAGATATATTTCATTAGCAGGTACCACTTCTAGTTTTTGAGAACTGGCTCCTTGAATATGTGTGGTCACTGTCCAATCTCAAATGCCAATAAGCTCTATCTTACTTTGTTTTAGAGATATCTCTATCTAATTAGCATAATTACGAAAATTCCCAAATAACCTAACTTTTTCAAACATTTCGTCACAGCTTTAAATCTTCAAATGGGATTTAAACTCCGTTTTCAGCACAAAAATCTTTGTGGGGACTCTAATCATTAATTTCTTGAAAAACTCAATTTAGAATGAAAATTATGTTTCCATGGCAACTAAGAAGTGCAAAAACACCAATTTAGGCCCAAAAACGTTCTTTTTACATTCCAAATATGGAAGGTTTTCACTAAAGTAAGAATTTTCTAAAGTGGCTTACTGTATTCTCTCTCAAAAAGTAGTATTAAACACTTTTTATGATATTTTGAACATTGTTGGCTATACAGAGCCCCCTGGTGGCCAAAGTTGGAACTAAAAATCCCCCGCGGAGGTCCCTTTTCCCTTGTTGATCCACATTATTTGACTGTTGTATGAATGTATAACATCACAAGCAATAGCCAAGGTATTTCTGGTATATAATCCTAGAGAGCTATGGTGGGAACCACCAGGTAACAGGGGCTCGGTGCTCATGCGCGAGTATCATTTCCGTCTTCCTCGATTCTGTGTCTGCCATTGTGTTGGTGGCGAGGAGCTGAGCAGAAAGTAGCCAGCGTGTGATATCAGGATAACGAAGATTTCTTTTTTTGTTTATTTGCTGTTGTTGTTGTTGTTGTTAATAAATGAGGCGGAAGTGTTGCCTTAGCCTAAGCCCACATCACTAGATGTTGGTATATCCATATGTATGTAGTGAAGTATCATGTAATAGATAACTACCGATACTCTGGTTTCATATATAGGTCTATTCCTCAGGGCTCACTTAGCCTCGACAGGGGCACTATCACAAATGGTAGAGAGCTATTATACAGAAACGGTGCATGTAACCTCTCCAAACTACAAGGTTTATCTGTCTGGCAGATGTGGGTCAGCAGCTTTAAAGATGGGATTATTTGAATGGCATATTCTGAGAGGGAAGTAGTCAGATTATTGTAGACTGCATCACATTAAACCTGACATATTGGTTAAAAAAAGGTGTGAAGACTATCTCTGCAGTTGGCTATTGCTGATAATTGTTAACCTTGAATTTCCTTACCATTTAAAAAAGAGACATCTACAAGCACTTTGATGGCTTTCCAATGTAATTGAATCAATGCCAAGAGAAGGGCTACCTTTGACATGTCCCCATCCTCTTCCAATTTTTTCAAAGGCTAATCTCAGAAAGGATCTCATTCCACTTTCAAATCTTTTTGACACATTATTACTTCGTTGGTGATGTGATATGCTGTATGCTCTCTCTCTCACATGAGAGACACACGATCGAAATGTATTTGACTTATTAAAAAATAAATAATGCTACTGATAAATCACCTAATGAAAAATACAATTTGTGAATGCATGAATATGTAATAATTCCTATGATAAAGAATATAAATGAACAAACAAATCAGAGAAACTATGAATATAATTTTGACAATGAATCATAACTGTAGAGCCAAATATCCACACATAATAGTACAGGATAGCCACCTCGGTAGATATCACAAACATAGGGCGACCAAAGAGAAGCACTATGATAATGAGATAATGAGTTTGTAGTGCCTGGGAGAAGAAGCCAACATGACGATCAACAGGGGAATCTGCTTGCCTTAATTACATCTCATGAACACTCAATAGTGTGTGATACCAAACTAACCCATGTATTAACAAGGAACTATCTTTCTTGGAATGCAGGGTGTATCAGTAAACAGCAAACATGTTATTTCGACCGAGATGATGATTAATCTAATGATAACATGTCATAGATATAAAATATTCTGCTGGATGTTCTCCTAGATAAGAATTGAATTTAGAAGTAAAATGTCAAAATAATCAACACATATTTCAGCTTGAATGAAATTTCTTGGGCACCTTCTTCCACTATTATTCACACAGGAAATAATATTCACAGAGGAAATGATGTAAAATTTATGTAGCCATTTAAGGCCTAGCATCAAGTATATTTAACGTCATTTGCATTGGAATACTATAGCAATTGATATGTGGTCTGTCCTCCTGGCAATTAATAGTTCTCCCAGGTTGTCCTCATCACAGGCTTAAACCGAGTAGATGACTGTATACATGCAGAGCTAGATGCCCATCATCTTTTAACCCTAGATGGCCCTACTTACCATGTGTCTGGCCATAGACAGGTGGCACCATCTGAAGTTTAAAGATGATGGTGGATTAAGAAGTTTATATATTGCTAACTAGAAGATGATACCCTCTATGGCCAAACACATGACACAGTAGGGTCATGAGTGTCTAGCTCTGTAATACTTTGCACTATGTAAAGTTATCTACTGCAAGCATAAGTGTGCTACTCAGTTTAAGCCTGTGGTCCTCATAGCAAGCCAAGTACTTCTTGGTCAGGGTTAAATGGGTTAAGGCATATATAGGGTTGTTAGGATGCCATGCCCACATGGAATATGGTTGATTGACAATCCATGGCCCTCACATGAGTTGATGTCCTTTGTATGGGGCAAGCAATTATCAGAAATCTCACCAAGCAAGTGGTCTATGGCCTAATGAAAAAGGATTCAACTAATGGCAATATGTGCATGGTATTATCTCACAGGGGGAACTTATTGCAACTTATGTCACACTGGTATGACAATAACTCTGACGCCCTTTCTCTTTTTTTTGCTCTAGCTACAGTACAATCTACACATAAAGAGTTCCAATTACTCAAAACTAAGGAAGAGTTCAATGGGGCTTTGGTATACTGAAATAATCTCTAATCATATAAAATTTAAGCTGATAATTATTAAAGCCTAATGAGTATCAATGGTAGCGCAGAAATGCTACTTTTATAATGATTTGGGACAGTCTGACGTAAAAGACAGATGATGGCATTGGATGTGTTTATTAAGCATCCTCCGAGTAGCCAGCAAAGTTCAACTAATAATATGTTTAGGATAAATACGCTGGTTAAAGTGTGTGGTGCCTGTTGTGCTGTAAGGGGCCTCATCCGTTCTTCTTGGGTGGATATAAAAGCTTCCCAACTAACAAAAATATGCTATTTAACGTCAAAATAACATTTTCAACGTTTATAATGTTTGGCCATGATAAGGAGCCGTAGAATAATGTTATATAAAATTGTATACCGTTTTTTTGTTAGCTGGGTTATGGCTGAAAGCTGCCGTAAATACACTCTTGATGTGTCCTTTCTGGACTGACCATCCTGGCTGACAGAGTTTGGTCAGCAGCATTCAAATGGATGTGTTTGATTTATCCATCATTAACATATGCTGGTAGCGAAATAGGCAAAGTATTGTAAACTCTTATAACAGATAACCTGGTTTAAACATAGGTAAGAACATGTTGTCTAAATAGTTGGCAATTCCTGATAACTGACAAAGGTGATTTTCCCTTACTTCAAAAACAAGATAGTATCAACATGGACTTTGATGGTTGCCCAACTCAACTGAATCACTGCCAAGAGAGGTGTCACTTTGACATGTCTCCATCATCCTCCATTTTAGGGCAAAGCCAGTTGCCAAGTTACATCTCACCAACCTGGTATTTCTGGCTATTTAATTGATAAGTCAATTGATAAGTGACAATCCAAGCAAGTCTAATCGAGACTCTGTAGACATAAGTGGAGTGGGCTGAGGCCTACAATATCCGTCCATACTGACTCACTTATATTCATAAAGCAACAGAGCACCTAATACTATTAGGAGTGCCTATCTTAAGTACTAAAACCAGCTGTAATTTGCATAATAATCACTTACTGATAACCTAGACTGGTGTAAGTGTGTAAGTGGTTAGCTACCCGGTATACATATATACTTTGATACTACCGGTATATTAACTACCGTATGTGATTATACTTGTATTGACTGTCCATGCTGCACGGTACTTGTACCATCCAGTGTGTCTAGGGTAATAACTGACTTCTAGTCTACGTTTACTCTTCACCAATCACCTCTATCGTGCCTTGAGGAATTGGCTTTGTTTATGTTAAACTGTTATTAAAAAGATCACCTAGAGGTTGACCAATCTCTGTAGTTAAATCAATTGTGGTAATTGTGGTAATATTGTATCTGGTGGTTTATCAGTACACATGTAAAAATGCACTACCGAAGTTATAAATACCTGAATGACACAAAAGGTCTAAAGATACAACGAATTGACACCAGGCGCCTAAAAGGAAAAATGAGTCAACTCCGTCCAGTTATACATGATATCGATTACATCTGTGTATCTGAGAGCTGGCTACAACCAGCAACCTTGTACTCCCAAATAGAGATGGCAGGCATGAGGTTGTACTGCAACGACAGACCCAGACACCTTGGCAAGACAGGTGGAGGTGTTGCCTGCTTCGTCAAGAACCAATACGCAACACACACGCAAGTCTGCCCTGAGTTAACAAAATCAAGCAAACACATAGAGTCACTTGGAATCATAACCTGCTACCCAGGTCAAAGACAGCGTATAGTACTGAGCGTCTACAAGCCACCCCGAGGGAACACTAAACTGTTCTATAAGGACATCAAAGCCTTCCTCAAACTACCATGGATTGGTGACAGAGAAGTCTGGGTGGTAGGGGATACCAATGTGAACACCAAGGCCACAAACAGCTTGAAATTCCTAAGAGCAACAAGACTACGCTATCTACCCACAGCAGTAACTCACTATCACCCGCATGGCACCTCGACGCTGGATCACATCTACACTAACAGCACTGCTGTGGCTGAACATGGTCTGATCAACGACATGGTAAGCGACCACGTGCCCACATTTGTGGTAAAGAAACAGAACCGACTGAGGCTGCAAGTGAAAACAATAGAGGGACGCTCCTACAAAGATTACAACTGCCAGTCACTCGTGGAACACATACGAGGCAGCAACTGGGAGCCCCTACTAAACAACAACGATCCTGAAGCGGCCTACACGGCCCTCATCTCGGGTGTCAACACATACATGGACGAGGCCCACCCTATCAAGCAATTCAAGATCCCAAGGGATGACAGACCCACACTCCCGCTGTCTACGCTCAAGATGATCAGGAAGCGGAGGCGCCTACTGAAAGCAGCGCGATGAATGAGACACATCAGACGCGCAGCCCATATCAGACGAGCTAAAAAGCTGAGCGGAGAGATTAAACACAAAGCCAACCAAGACGCTAGTGCCGAAGTGAGAAATGTCCTGAATCAGAACACAAACAACCCAAAGCGCTTCTGGGCCACTCTCAATCGCCTATGGAAAAAGAAGGATGAACAGACGGAAATATCGTCGAAAGACAACCAGGGACACCAGATCCCGCCAGATGAGACATCAAACTACATCAATGAGTATTACAGTACGGTGGGAGAGAAATTGGCTGCTGCACTACCCGCTGTAAGGCCTGACCGACCACAAGACGAGCCTATAGACGATCCACCTGCCTTCGACCTCCAGGAGATCACACTGGAGAACGCCTTGAAGGAAATCAAGAACCTGGACACTACCAAGTCATCAGGGATTATGAACCTCAGGTCACAGGTCATCAAGGATGCCCTAACTGCAAAACCAGAACTGGGCCAGCATCTAATAAACAACAGCATACGATCCTCCTCCTTCCCCGATACTTGGAAGCTGGGTAGAGTGGTCCCCTTGGCAAAGACTGGTGACCTCTCCAAAGTAGGGAACTGGCGACCAGTATGTTTGCTAAATATATGTGAGAAAGTTGTACACCACCAACTACTGCAACACCTACTGACCAACAAATTGTTATCAGACTCACAATTCGGTTTCATCCCCGACCGCTCTACGTCAGATGCTGTGTACCACCTTGTGTCTGACCTCTATGAGGCACAAAACCAAGGAAAGCCTTCCGCAGTCGCTTTCGTCGATATGTGGAAGGCTTTCGACACGGTAAACCACTCACTACTCCTTGACAAAATCAGCCTACTTGGAGCCTCAGAAAACACGCTTACCTGGCTCAAGAGTTACCTGCATGATCGACAACGGTAACCATGGCCAACAACTGCGTGTCACGGGCCCATACGGTCCCCTGTGGCGTTCCGCAGGGGTCCGTATTGGGTCCACTACTGTTCCTATGCTACATAAACAATGTATGCACGGTGGCTGAGAACACGCGTTGCTATATGTATGCAGACGACCTTGCCATCCTAGCAAGTGGAAGGGACGCCGAGAGGGTAAAGTTACTGCTACAAACAGACCTGGACTCCATAGCCACATGGTGTACAATGAACAAACTCACCATCAATACGGACAAGACCAAAATCCTATGGTCTTATCCCCCCAACAGCAGGCCAGGGGTGGAAGATCTGTCCCTGACCATGGAAGACCAGCCCCTTGAGGTAGTCAGCTGCTTCAACTACCTAGGGGTCATGATAGACTCTCACCTCTCGTTCAAGCAGCCATGCAAGAAGATAATGAACCTGACCAAGGTCCGACTAAACCAGCTGCGGGACGTCAGGACAAACACTGACAAAGAGACCACTGCTTTAGTCTACAAACATATGGTCCGACCAATCATGGAATACTGCCCGTTCATCTTAGACGGGGGTCCAGCTTGGGTCAGTCGGAAACTACAGGTTCTACAAAACACTGGATTACGCATATGTTCAAACATCAGGGATGCCCGAGACGCAGACCTTGACCTTCTACACCTGGAGTACAAGGTAGAGCGACTACACGTCAGAAGTAACTGTCACATACTACAACTGATGTACAAGCTGAGCAGACAACCGGACAAGTTGGTGGCCCCCACACGCGTCTTGAGAGCAAACAACAAACTCAAGCTAAAGACTGCTCGCCCCATAAAGGACATATACAAGAAGAGTCCTGCATACAGGGGAATGAAGTTCTGGGACCGGTGCCATCACACGAGGCACCACTTGGAAAACCAAGCTAAATTCACGTCTGCCCTTACCGCAGCTGAACTAGCCCCACTAGAAGATTAGACCCCCGAGTGCAAATCACAAAGCCACACATTGTATTGTATTGTATTGAATTGACGAAGGAACAAATCGAACTGTTCCGTGTCTCGAGTGATCTGATCTATGGTTTAATATTTATTATAATTGAACATGTTGTACTGTCCTCATAATGCCATCTATGATATTTAATGATGTCGATTTGTAACAGGTGATACGGGGAGAACTCCCATACTGTCCAGACGTATTTTGCCTCAATAAAACAATTAAACTCAAAACTCAATTACAGCAGGATAATAATGGCAGTTCCAGGGACTCATTCCGCTTGTAAATCAACTTTTGTTGCATTTCATCTTTTTTTGTCTTTAATACTTCAGGAATGGTCTGATAATTGTGCTGTATGGTTCCTCATAACAGAGACAAGACTAGTGATTAAAATGTGTTTCATTTACGAAAACTGATAACGATAATAAACATTATGAAAGAATTACCTGATCACAAAGAAAATTTGTGAATGAATAAAAATGCAATAATTTCGATAATCACCATCAAAGAGAAAAGCAGATAAACTACTCAATATTTCCATACATTATTAGGAAGGGCAATCAGGAGCTGAGTTCCCAGGTCTGTATATGTGACACGATCTGCGAAAAAGGACCTTTAAGTGCAGGGTACACTAGGGTCCTTTTTCCCAGTACATGTCACATATGTAATAGTGCTAAACAACCCAATTGAAATTGGTAAAATAAATTCACCTGTAGTGCTGACAGGTAGATTGGAACGCTTTCTATAGAGGAGGTGCTGGTGCTACCTTCATAGAAAAGGGGTAAAATGTCCTAAAGAAAGACATATCTCTCATATACAGACTCTCCTGAGTGCAAAGATCTGATGGGATACAATTTATGTCGATGTGACAATATTTACTATTTATATCATGCAGCTCAGAAATACATCATTTATACTAGTTTATTATAGGATCTTGGCTCTGATCGTGCTTTTTAGGTGATATCCCCGTGCTGATATTCCCGCATATCCCAGGTGGAAATCGTGCTGATATTCTGGATATCAGAACGATTTCATCGATATCAGAACGATTCTGGCGGAACTCTCGACAGCCATAAAATCGGAGGTTTCATGGTGATTCGAACATGGGACCCCAAGACTTGAAGTCCGACGCACTACGCCGTGGAGGCGCTGGTAGAGGGAGGTGGCAAAACAAGGAGTCTATAGGCGGATTTTCAGCCTTGTAGGACCATTATTTTTTTTATCTGTCCATATTTGAGTAGTAGCAGCCAGGAGTGACGTCACAGCGTCAAGGCGGGAAGGCTGGTACTACCCCCTGGTGATCAATACTAGTACTAACTAGTTAGTCCACATCATAACTTAGGCTGGCAGCGATGCACCGCACCCCAAGCTGGCCCACCTACAAATTCTATGTTGGATCAGGGTTGGTGGGATGTCAAAATCAACGTGGCGCTGCCGGTGTATGATAAAGTCTTTGTAAATATCCTTCAAAATGGTGAAATTAGGACGATTTTAAGGTAAATTTTCACATTTGAATCGAAATATTGTATAATAAACCTAATAATGAATGGATATGGGAGCACTCCGGTTGTGTATAGGTCTATAATGCCCTCATCGCTACGCGACTCGGGCGTTCTAGACCAATACACAACCCTTGTGCTCCAATATCCATACATTATTGGTTAAATACCGTTTTCGACGTAATAAGCAAACACCCCCTGAGTAAAATGATTGAACTTTTGTGTAAAGATAAACTGGTGAAAATTGGCTACAGGTTTTTTTCTGGAACATGGCATTCAACCATATTTGAAGACTTATTATGCCATTAGTTTTATCATAAAAACCATTATTTATGCATGTGGGAATCAACATGGCACCCTTAGTGAGGGTATCAAGTAATAGAATAGAACAGACAGCAAGTGAATCAAGGAAATATTTCTTGAATGAGTGCAATATCCCTATGGCATGCATCTGGCAGCGTAGAGCAGGGAAACCGCCCAGGACCACTCAAGAAGGAGTAACAGTGGAAGAGACTGACAGGTTGATTATGTCAACTTTTCTTTTTCAGAAAATCATGAAAATTGATCTATGAACCATTTTCCAGAATTGTGTTGTATTGTTGTACATTTAAGAACGTTTCTGTTTAACGAATCACAAACCAGGACCTGGACATTTTCCTAGACTTCTTAATCCCTTTTAGATCAAGATAAAGTACATATGTGCATGTAATCTAATGTGATGCTGATGTAACTGATTTATCAGTAGAAATAATGTTCCCATGACACAGGATACCTGTTGATCTTATCAGATGCAATAGTGTCTGGAATGAAAGGCATAAGATCCCTTCTCAGAATTTCTCTTAAGTTGTCTTGTATACAGTAAATGTAATTTACTATTATGAGCAGTTCACCAATGAAGAGCGTGATAAACTGGAGATCCCCTCCCTCACAGTATAGGTCATGCCACTTTGCAATCAGTCAGTGCCCATGTGTTTGCAGCAAGGCACATAAATCCTTTATGAAAGGATAGAGCGGCACCTGAGGGCTAGACAGATGAGCAGTAGCCAAAAAGTCACTCAGGAGCAACTCTTTGTCCATTATGTAGTCTGAATATAGAGCTCCTCATCAATATCTATAGACACTGTAAATAATTATCTTCTACCTTTTAACTTGAATAACCTCTACACCTACAGTACATTCTACTGTATGCCTACAAATAAGCAATCAAACTTTCACAGCGAGTTCAGGACTAGGGATCGTAAAGACTGATTGTAATATAATTATGGCTTCTCTGGATAAGCAGCTGTTCCCCTAAGCACATGTCAAATTGAGTTACCAAATGAGGTAGCAGGTTAACAATCCCTGAAAAAATTATGTTTGATAATAATGTTTTCCTAAAAAACTATTGTCAATACATAATGTACAGTGAATGTTCATTTCAGGAGGAAAGGATGCAGATTTACTCAACATCTTTAATACTGTTTGTTGCTCTAGTGTCCAATTCAGTAGCATTGCCAACGCAAAGCTGCTTATTCATTGGGCAGCAGACAGTAAGTTCCTATTACGGCCAATTTCCGTGCTGCTCTGTCCAGCCCTGGAGCAATCTACCTGTCAGGAAGCAGATACTGGAGCAGGTCCTGTTTCTCTAGAGCTCTAGTTACTAAGGACAGGTGAGTCCACAGAAGTATGTAGTGCCCAGGTCCTGTCCTAACCTCCATATGAACCCAGCTCTATTATGGGACAAGATTGTTTATAGCCCTGGGTTAGGCCTGGTAGTGAAGCTGTTGACAGACCTAAGGGAGTGGTCATTTTTGGTAAGAGGATTTGAGCGGGGAATGTTGGCTGAGCAGCCTACAGCAAATTAGAGACAGGAAATTCACTGGTGGACCCTCTTATAATTATTTTTTGGCTTACTTTAGCCTTAAGTATTCATAGGAGTAGGCTATTAGCCATGAGAGCATTTCCTTTGCTATGTAGTGCATCTAGTGTGCACTTACTTGCTGTTGTACAAACACTGGAACACACAGACTATAAAGCCTAAGGCAAGCATGATCTCCCCCTCTGGAAGTAAATGTAATAGATGTGGGCTGTGTTCCATTTGATCTTTCCTTAATTAATTGTAGGACAAAAAGACGGATATTCTGGTGCAATTGTTGTCATTGACGTCTTTCTTCCACCACTGTATTCACACTTAATTTATGATAAACATGTTTAGTGTTAAACTAATATACGAATAGCTGTAATTGCATATTTACCTCCAATCGTTGCATGTATGAAGGCATATTATACAGTGTGGCTGTCCCTTTTCTAGACTAACTAACCTTGTTGGCAGATGTGGGTCAGCTTGTTCCAAGATATATCTAGTTAAAGGAGGCCAGGTTCTATATGTAATCCAGATTCTGTTATTTCTTGCATTGATCGATAACTGTGTACTCTGCTGCACAATTACCTAGATGTATTTGAGATTTTGTATGCAAGGAAAGACATGTTTTAGTCTCTTATTGATCTCAGTGGCTTAAAAGAGTTGTCTGAATACATAAAATAGCAATTTAGCTCACATATTCAACCCTATTTCTAGTTAAGTGAGAAACTGGTGGTCATAATCATCAATCGTGACTCTATGTGTTCATCATGGCTGATGAACTCCTGATCAACATTGATTCTTTCAGGAAATCTGACACAAAATACTTAAACAACTGAGGGAGTCAATGACTAAGCACACTTATGTTTTGATCAATAATTACCCTTCTATGTATCTACCCAGCAACCAGCAAACACTGTATCCTACTCTGGAGGACCTGAAGGCATTGGGAAGGTCAATACCTAGAAAAGGTTCAGTGCCCTATTCCTGGCAGTGCCCTTGTAAAATTAATTTAATTTCCCTTTCAGGCTCTCCCAGTTCAGTAAACATTGAATCAGTAGTAATGCATTACATTTTTAGATTTCAGAAAACCTGATCTGATTCACCATTGTTCTATTAATTCACATGTTCCATTGAGTACAAACTTATCACAGTGACTGTAGTTCTACGTGTAATTTCATTGAACCCCTTGAAGAAAATGCAATTTAGCAATGTCTGCAACAAAATCAATCCAATTTCAGCAACACTTCCAAGGCTGTCTTACAACCTGGCCTAGAACTGCTGACTTAGCCTCTGCAGTATTGGTCTTTGCTCCTTGTGTTCCTTTCAGATCTCATGTATACCCTCACTTCCTAGAACAGTCAAACACATACTTCTATCCTTATAAGGTTATGTTTGCTTTATCCTTTACCCTCCCACAAAAGATGTCATTCTTGGATGGCATGTACATCTTCTACTGAAAGTGATATGGTCTGATGATCAGACCTTAAAAATATTTCTTCGTCAGAAAAGTACCAGAATGTTCCCTAAAGCAATTTTTCATGTCCTATCTATTTTATTTAAGCTTAATCACCAGAATTCAGCTAGGAATTTGATTAATCATCAGATTTTTGCTCAATTTAATGCTTAAAATTGAAGTGCACACTATAAATCCCCATTTGAAAGTACAATACCTTTAGCATGTATTCCACCAACGTCGGTCGGCCGAAAGTTGGTCATCCAATTAAAGTCCATGATGTTAAACTTATGGGAGAATTTCGTCCGACGAACAGAATGATGGCTGATTCTGTCCGTGGAATAATGAACTATAGATCTATAAGCCACTGCAACAAGCCCTATAGGCTAGTACTATTGTTTGTCTCTTTTACAAATGACCTATTCTGAAATAATGATGAATATAATGATGGAATCCTTACCCAGGAAACTGGGGTGAGGCTAGAGCATGCTAGTGCCAGCTAGGGCAAACTACTTTTGTGCCTAGCTCAAGGGGTGAGGTAGTGTGAGCTTTGGGTGAGGTGCCCTAGCCCTTCCACATGCCCACCCAATCCCACCCAGTGGCTAGCTGGTGGTGGGGGAACTTGGGTGAGAGGTGGGTGAGGGCTTGCACAAGGTGTGGGGTTGTCCAGTGTGCAGGATATATCAGTTACTTATATGTCTACACCTGTAGTATAGTGGTCAGCACCATCGCCTCGTACCCCAAAGGTCCAGGGTTCGTGACTCGGTCATGTCAACCTACCCACCATTTTTTCTTCATAAAAATAGAAAATTGAAGATAAAATGGTGGGAAGGTTGACATGGCTGAGTTACGAACCCTGGACCTTTGGGATACAAGGTGACTGTGATGACCACTAGACTACCAAGTGGGTACAAGGTTGCGATATCTAAGGAACCTATATGTATTAAATTGGAATGTTTAAACCTTTTGTTCCTAGCATTGCCCTCACACAAGCCTGAATCTTGTGCTAGCCCTATCTAGCTCTCTGCCATGTTGCCCAAATCCATGATGGCTGGGACTGTGTGGCACTGTGGAAGAGTTACAAGAGGGGCTTGCAGTAGCATAAAGAAAGCCCTTATGCAGCTAAGATGTGAGTTCTCCCAGTTGCCCCTTGTTTTGAGAACAATAGACCAGTGACATGTATTTAGTGGACAATTGTAAAGTTACATTAGTAAAAATAAGAAAAAAATGGTGGGTAGGTTGACATGGCCGAGTCTTGAACCCTGGACCTTTCACATACAAAGCGCCAGTGATGACCACTATACTATCGGATCTGTGTTGGGTGGCCATATAAAGAAACCTCTATTTATCCACCATGGCAATACACAACCTACTAAATACTGGTGTGCATGCTTGGGGGACCTTGGGTAAGGTGGTGTGCCAGCACACAGACCAGAGGGTCACCCTCAGTGTGGGTTAGGGCAGAGGAGGCTATAGGCACAAGGCTTGCCCAGTCTAGCACATAGGATGAGCTTCTACACACAGGGCTCACCCTACCTTGCTCTATGGGCAATGCTCGCACTAGTCTCACCCTTCCTCACCCCAGTTTCCTGGGTAGTAATTCCCTGCGTCTTTTATTTTCATAAGAGTGGCTAGCAATGTTTAGTTCGAGGATATGCTGACTTTATCTATGTCAAAGCAAAATAACAATCATTACATTCAAACAATAGATGCAATACAATTGAAGAAGATCTGATCAGTTGATTTCTAGGAGTTGCCCTTAACTGCATCATCTAACTCAATGGCTTTCACATAGCAACAGCTCCTCAAAAAGAATAAGCATTCATCGTACTGGCAATGATAAAGTCCAATCAATGTGTGCTTGGTGATCACAAAGGTATGATAGTGTTGTGTGATACCAGGAGAAAGGCCCCTTGATTTGCTCTCAATGGAAGAAATTACGTGAGACTGAATATCAGCAGAACTTCTATGTTGGGACATGGGTCGAGGTCTACAGTATGAGTCTTGAACATAGTGTAGTATGCAGTGACAGTGTGGTAATTTTTCTTAGGTAGACATCATAATCATGATGATGGGGTAAAGATAGAAGTTTTTGAGGATGGGATTTATTTATTTCTTACTGTGTTATCGTAATTATGAAGATAAATTTCAATTATCAAATGGACAACATAACATAGATTGTATGAACAGTTCTCCCAATATAGTGGTAACTATTTGCTCTGCAATATTGACCATAAACAGAGGGTGGAAAGCATACTGTAGAACACCTATTCATGCAATCCATTTATATTCTAGGAAAGGTCTGATATGGCTCTGATCATCATAATGTGCCCCCTTCTGCCACGCACACAAATCAATAACTCCAACCAGCCTACACACCTGACCCTGTCCAGAGCCCCATGTCTGATGGCTATGTATGTTGGTCTGTATCGTCACAGATAAGGAATAACAATAACAGAACAAGTTATGTATAAGTTAGTATCACATTTGCCGAACGGAATATTTAGAATATCTATATTATGCAAGCAGATTCATAGTTATAGGGTTGACAAGGTACAAGGTGTTATGTGCCTATTCTGCAATCATTCAGTGACCATGTGTGCAGCAGGAGAGGTCCTCCCGGAGGTTAAGTGCAGCACCTGAGTAGTAGATAGATGAGCAGTAGGCTTAAAGCCACCCAGGAGCAGCTCCATTATGTAGTCTGAATATAGAGCTACTCATAAATTTCTGGATAGTTCAGATCTAGGGGTTGTACAGACTGTATTATGTTATCTTCTCTATTATATCCGGTTGAAATAATGCAACTGGTGCATTCTGATGCAATATACTCTGGGAAATGATTTACATGTATATTTAGGAGGGACTGTAGATCTAACCTAAAATAGTACACAGTAAATCCATGTAACAGGTAATTACCGAGATCCCAAACATTCCCCATGGATACGCAACTGTTGTTAGGAGCAGAGCCTGAAGCACATACATATTCTGTACCTATTTCACATAAGGCTGTACCTAATATTTAGCCTATATGGCAAGATTTGAATGGAATTTATTTTATCATGGAAAACCGAACCTGAGGGTGTTATCAGATATCAAGTTATCTTAGTATTCAATATCAAGCTGATGTAGGGGCACGAATAATACGTGTACATATAGGTCCGTGGAGTCAGAGCGGGAAGTGCCTCCAGCGGACACTAGGTGGCAACACCTACGCCATGTCCTTTCGGTTATCCGGTAGCGGAGCCAGGCAGGGCACTCCAGACGGCGCTACGGAGGAGTGCCACATCGACACTGCTTGGTCCGCGCTCAGGGTATATAAGAGGCCGAGGTTGGCTACCTCAGAGAGTTCGTCCCAGGACGAGCTCTGACCCACACCTTTCGTACCTTCGTTACCACTTTGATAGGGGCACCTACACCCCTCCCACACTATCGCTCCTGCACCAGCCATGCTGGCTCAGGACCTGATCGTCCGGTGTTGCTAACTTCGAACTATCGATAGAACCCTGTGAATCTTCGAATGGTTAAAAGACCAAGTGAACCGAGTAGAACCCTTCGTGTACTTTTGAGGCTGTGATTGAATAAAACCTGTTGCCTTCAAACCGAATTTGGAACCTGTGTTCGGGTTATACGTATACGAAACCCCTACATTGGTGCCGTGACCAGTTCGGGTGAAACACAGAATAGCACAGTCAGTTCGGGTGAACATGGCTGAACAGGGAAAGGGTGGAGTTCCTCTTCACCCTATTTCGAGTCCGGATCCAGAGGTGGTAGCAGCCCTTGAGAAACACTATGGGCCAAGCCGTTCGAGTTCGACACCAGAACCAAGGAGAGGCAATCCTGATTCTATTCGAAAGGATCTCGGGACAAACCTAGAGGATTCTTTATTCGAAACTGGCGGTTCGAAGAGGCACATTGATCCTATGCCAATACAAGGCATGAGCATTCTGCATGCTGAACGACACCAAAGGCAAGAGGTGACACGTCGTCATTTCGCCAAAGAGAAGAATCGATTCGAGGAAGCAAGAATTGCAGAGATAGACAGAATGAATGCGGAGTTTGAAGCCTTGAGTCATCGGTTAGTAAAGCTCCGAAACAGAAATGAGGAGTTGGACGGGGCGACAATGGAGAAACAAAACCGCTTAGACACAACAAAGGCGGAACTGGAACATATGGAAGACCAGTTCTCTCATCAGCAAAATGTCTTGCGGCAACGGACTGAGGTTCTTGAACAGCGTCAAGATAAGACCGTACAAGAATCAGACGAACTCCATGACACGATAAGAGCGGCAACTAAAGCGATGATGGAAGAAAAGGACCGTCTTGTTCAGGAACTGAAAGATTTGCAGTTGAAACGGGAGAAGGAGTCAACTCGAAGTGGCTATTCAGGGTTTGATCATGTCAATGGTGGCATCTACAACTCAACGTCTGGTGCTACTATCTCATCCGGAGGAAGACCGAAGCGGGTGACCATCGATACAGGTGATTCGGATGAGAGGTCGTCACGACGTGAACAACGCCCAACGTCATACGATGATGACCATTCGAATCCCCCCAGCCGGTCGAGCTCTCGAGAGAGACCAAGCCATTTCGGTTCAAGTGATAGATCTTCGAGATCTGATCCGAACGAGCATTCGAGTGGCCCCACAAGGAGGTCACGGAGATCTCCTACAAATGCAGGTAGACGAGTCTCTCAATGCGAATCAATGTCCCCAGGGATGAAGTTGATTTACGATTCGAACCCCTGCATTGCTGAGATGGGGGTTGACTGTGTTAGCAGACAGGCTGATAATGCTGATATCGTAGATTGGAGCATTGAGCAGTCTCTCCTGTTGCACAGGGACAACCACAGTGCTGCTAGACGCACTGCGAGCACTCCGGTTCCGTTCACAGGCAGGCAGGCATGGCAGGACTGGTTTGCAGACTTCAAGGACGACATGAGGTATAATCGGTGGTCAGAGCAGGAATCGTTGGACGAGCTTCTTCGGGCATTGAGAAATGGGCCTGGCAAGTTAGCTGTTTAAAGATGGAGAACGATGCATGGTGCCTGATCCTTTACCCAATTGGTGGAATGCGCCAGTTACCTGATCGGTAATGTGGGTAATGAGGATCCGCTTCGGTTGTTTCGAAAGAGGACTCAGAAGCCAAATGAGTCTCATCGTGTGTTTGGTCTAGAATTGCAGGGTCTCTTGCAAAGGGCTAGACCACGGTGGCAGGTAGATGACCCACAGTTCCTAGATGATTTGTTCTCGCAATTCATTGAGGGATTGAGGGATTCTGATGAACGAACCGCAGCCTGTGATAGTTGGAAAGCTGGAACTTCTCTTACCGATTTGTTCATGGCCATAGAAGACTATGACAGGAAACGGCATCTGCTATCTTCGAGAGTACTTTCGAGAACTTCCAGTATGGTACAAGACCCACCAGCCTCTGATACAGAGGAAGGTGATTCTGGAAGGGAGGAGGAGATTGGCGCGGTTGCTCAAAAGAACAGCGGCAAATCTTATTCCAATTCGAATTCGAAGCGCTATCCGAAGGCTGACAGGAAAACACCTCCTGTGACCTCTGGAGCTACCAGCGCACCTTCGACTACATCCTCAACTCCCAGTTCTATGGAAGAACTCTTGTTACGGTTGACTGACTTAATGTCTGGAAACCAGCAATCAGCAGGGAGGAATTCGAAGCTAAAAGTGGATAAGACCACCAGGAAGTGTTACAGGTGTCAGGCTCTGGGACACTTTGCAGCAGAATGCCCAGCTGAGAAGCCGGCACCAAAGCCTGAAGAGAAGAAGACGGAAAACTAGAGGGGGTTGCTCGGGATGGCAATGTAGTAACCCCTAAGGTGAATGTAGGCCAGCTTATCACCAGCGGTGCAAGCAATGAAGTCCGAGGTACAGAAGAGATTGGAAGCTTGGGAGAGGGGCCTGATCAGTCCCTTCTAAGTATGTCCAATGAACCCAGAGAAGTAGACATCCGAGAAGGAAGTGCTGGGGAAGCGACGAATTGGATACAGGAGCTGGAAGTAGTCAGCAGTGCCTGATTGTCCCAGGATCATCCCTGCTTGAAACACTTGAAGCGGCGGGGAGTAGATCTTGGTGTCACCAAGGATTTCGAACGCTTCACCGTCAACCCATCACCACTGGATTGGAAGAGGTGGTATTTGACTGTAGCAGTGAAGGGAAGGTCTGCGGAACTTCTGGTTGATACTGGGGCTAGTCACTCCATGATCTCCAAGAGATTCCATGACCTTGTAGCCGATGAACCAGATAACTTCACAACGAGGGTAAAAGCTCATTTGGCCGACGGTAGCTGCATGCAGACGTTTGGTAAAGCGTTTTTCGAAGTCAATATAGGTGGACAGGATTATCTCCTGTCGCCTACTATTGCTGATCTGAGTGATGATGGCATCATCGGATTAGATTTCGCTGCGTTGTACGGGGCAATGTTGGAACCTTGTAGGGGGATGTTGAAGATAGAACATGTGTACAAGGTGGCCGTGCAATGCGTGTTGAGGAAGGTATATTCTGTAGCCTCGGTGGTACAGACGGTTAAGATACCCCCAGGACAGACATGTGATGTACTGTTTTCGAGTGACAGTATCTTCCGAGATCAGATGGCGGTGGTTGAACCCAATGTGGTGAGACTCGCATCCATTGGACTCGAGAGTGCAGATACTTTCGTAGGCAGTGGAAGCAGGAATTTGATTCCTATTTCGAATCCTGGAGGTGAAGTCCGTTATCTGATGAAAGGTACTCCCGTGGGACAGGTGATCGTTGCACAGGCAAGCACCAGTATACTCTCAGAAGATACCAAACCGAACCTTGAAGGGATGTTCGAGTTGCATCCGGAACTCCAGAAGCTGGTGGACGATTCGAGCCTGGTGACAGGGGAACAGAAAGATCAGTTGAGGCGGGTATTGATGGAATATGATGCAGCCTTCGGGGAACCCACTGGTTTGGGGCGAACTGATATGGTGCTACATTCCATTCATACAGATGAAGCTGTACCTTTCAAAATCCCTTATAGACGCCTACCTTTGAAGAAGAAATTGATGGCCGAGAAGGAAATCGCTGATCAGCTGAGATTGGGGGTGATTGTTCCCAGCACTAGCCCCTGGTCCAGTCCTGTTCAGATGGTGACTAAGAAAGACGGCACAATTCGCTTCTGTATTGATTATCGAAAATTGAATGGTTGCACGAAGAAAAACTCCTATCCTCTTCCCCGTATAGATGAGACTATTGATTCCCTGGGAGGAAACCAATGGTTCTGTACGCTGGATTTACAATCCGGATACTGGCAGGTTGGAATGAAGGAGGAGGATCAGGAAAAGACAGCCTTTTCGAGCCATGTCGGTCTTTTCCAGTACAATGTGATGCCGTTCGGTTTGTGTAACGCCCCTGCAACATTCGGAGCCATGATGGAATCTCTGTTGAGTGATTTGTTATGGAAGGAGTGTTTGGTGTACCTGGACGACGTAATTGTATTTGGGAAAACCTTCGATTCGTGCCTGGCTACTCTAGTCAAAATTTTCGAGAGGTTGATAACCAATGGTTTGAAATTGAAACCAAAGAAGTGTCACCTATTTAAGACTTCAATTAACTATCTCGGTCAGATAATATCCACTGAGGGCGTTAAGGCGGATCCTGAGAAACTAGATGTTGTGTCGGAATGGGAAAAGTCGGAAGGACCTAAAGACATACGGTCCTTTCTTGGCTTCTGTAGCTACTACAGAGACTTCCTACCGGGTTATGCCAGAATAGCTCAACCTATGCAGGCTCTGGCTCACTGGACTCCGGGTAGAAGGAAGGAGCCTTTCCCATGGGGTCCTGAACAAGATCTAGCATTCGAAGCCGTGAAGAACCTATTTCGAACCACCCCAGTTTTGAAGTATCCAACAGCTGATGGACATTTCATACTGGACACTGACGCCAGTAACGACAGTATAGGTGCTGCTCTGTCCCAGATGCAAGAGGGGATAGAAGTGTCACTGGCTTTCGCTAGTAATACCCTCAATAAGGCCCAGAGGAATTACTGTACTACTAAGCGCGAATTGTTGGCGGTAGTAGTATATACAAAGAAGTTTAAGCACTTCCTGTGGGGAGGTGACTTTACTTTACGGACAGATCACTCCTCCTTAAGGTGGTTGCTAAACTTTAAGGAAGCAGAAGGAATGATCGGTCGATGGCTGACCCATTTGTCCGAGTTCGGGTTGGAAAAAAGCCAAATCCAACATAGAGCAGGGAGCAAGCATATCAATGCTGACGCCCTTTTGAGAAGACCCATACGGAAATGTTCTAGAATGGACTGCAATGATTGTGGAGCCCATAATGCTGTAATAGCTGGAGTTCGAATGCCGTATGATGTAGGACATTCAAAAGCAATGGAATGGTCCACGGAAACTATCAGGCAATTCCAGAAGGGTGATGCTGTCATGTCAAGACTAATAGAACAGGTCTCCAGTGGTGTCCAACCACAAAGACCAACCATTTTGATTGAGAACCGGGAAATGAGACAACTACTTGCTCAATGGTCTGAGCTAACTGTTGTTGACAGTATCTTATGTAGGTGGAAGATAACACCATACAAGACCAAACATTTTGGAAAGAAGCGCTCCCTTGCACGACTCTCCAGGAGGTATTACTGGCCCGGCATGAGTAAAGATCTGCTTAGGTGGATCTCGACTTGTCCGGATTGTTGTCTGAATAAACCAGGTGAAGGCCTGGGGAAATTACCACTAACTCAAGAACTGTGGGGAGTTAGATTTGCACGCATAGCGGTTGATATCATTCGTGGCCTTAAAACCACTCCTGATGGAAACACGTGCATGATGGTAATCTCTGACTACTATTCGAAGTACACTAGAGTGTTCCCTCTGAAGGATCATAAAGCCCATACATGTGCCCGTGCATTTGTAAAAGGCTGGGTGCTTCATCTAGGCGTGCCCTTGATGTTGCATAGTGATCAAGGCAGAGAATTGGAATCCGAGTTATGGGCAGCAATGTGCCATAACCTTGCTATATGCAAAACAAGAACGAATCCGTACAGGCCTCAGTCGGATGGTCAGGTAGAAAGGTTCAACAGGACCTTGATACAAGTCCTGAAGCCTCTGGTCAATAGTCAGATGGATGATTGGGACGAGCAATGCGAGTTTGTGGTACATGCTTATAACAGTACGGTGCATGCTTCCACCGGTTGTTCCCCCAATCTATTAGTATTCGGAGAGGACTTGATTATGCCTGCTGACTTGGTGTTTGGCGAAGCTGGGATAAACGCTGAAATACCCTGTCAGGTGATGTTCGTGGAGGCATTGAGGGATCAATTCAAGTCCGCATACGAGATGGTTCGATGTGAGCTAAGCAAATCTGCATCATGGCAAAAGGTGGGCTATGACGTAGGCTTGAAACTTAGGTCCTTTCGGGTAGGGGATGAATTAGTTAGGCTACATGACCCCCTACAGCAGCTGAAATTGTCACCCAACTGGGATGGTCCATTTACTGTGGTTCGGATTGTTTCAGAATCTACAGTGGTGATCAAATCCTTGTTGGGGCGCCTGTATAAATCCAATGTAGCTCGTCTACGTTGGTGGCATGGTGATGCTTCAGCGCATTCGAAGTCAGGGGGCATTCGAAGTCAAGTGACACTGAGGGGAGAGCGACCACCCGGGAACGACGTGGTCCTGGTAGACCTAGGAAACTAGTTATACCCTCAGATGAGAGAAAATCAATGCCCCCTGGTATTGGTAAAGTGAAGAGGAGCCGAGGTAGGCCTAAAAAAAATTTACCAATTCGAGCTTCTGGCAAGAAGGATAAAAAATGTATAAAAAAAGTCTCGGCGAATGAAGGTCTGAAGGGGAGGAGGGCTGTCCAATTGACTACTGGACATCCTGTCGAATCTTCCCGGATGACCAGGTCTAAAGAACCCAAGGTAGGGTTAAGGCGCAGTCCACAGTTTGGCCAAGGGACTGCTGTGACCTAATTTGTATACACAACAAGAAGATTCGATCCCATGATGGTAGTACAGACCTAATTGCTGTCGAGTGAGCAGAACTAGGGCAGGTGCTGGTTATGAATGTCCCCGAGGGTGGCAGACGGATCTATCCGGCGGGTATTCTTATGTTACCCGTAATGACATTTGCCTACACTCCTGAAGAATTCATAATTAGTGACACCCATGGTTCTGTGGAATTGACTCAATAAGGATTACACTCCGGTGAGCTACCCGTTCAATCAGTGGCGGGAAACGTGAGCGTCTCCCGCTGCGTTTTCCGTTAGAAAAGGGCTATCCGGTGAGGCGTGAACGCTGATTGGTTGACCTTTGCTCCCGCGGCAGGCGTGGCGGCGCGAGACAAGAAGGGCGGCCACCATATTGGATCAGCGCCAAGAAGACGCGCAGATGCTGCAGGGCAAAGGAGGAGGAAGAGGGGTCTTGGTACCGACAAAAGTCTTCCAAAACCACATCATAACACGTCCAAACCTGGTTAGTTCCCGCTCATAGTGTCATTTGGACACGCGGAGCTTCGTTCTCCGCAATATCTTCGATTTTAACGTTGAAAACATTCGACTTCGATGGAGGAGCAGTACACCCCTAGTGAGGGCCTCCAGTCCGACGAGCTGGATCTGTTCGGGGACGTGGATGATGGCCAATTCGACAATGCACAGGAATCTGATTACGAATCCGCCTCCGAATCAACATGGAGTGCAGTCGCCGTCCGAGTGGCGGGGATCGGCTCCTATTCGACGGCTGAGCAGGATGCTGAGGCCATGCCACCTCCAGCGACAGTCAACATGGGGCCATTGCCGTGGCGCAATACCCCAAAGCGAGTAGCTTCGAAGGATATCGATAACTCCACATCCACGCGGCTCAACGCAGCAGGCGATTTGGAGGAAGACGACATGCCAGAGCTAGAGGAGGTGAGTCAGAAAATGCCCATTCAAGCAGTGTCTGACGAGGAGATGGAGGATTTCGTACGTAAATCGCTAGCTCAGCAACAACTAATGGAGGTGCTGGAATGCGATCCGCCATTCGATACCTCACTGCAGCTTCATCCCACACTCATGGCGATGGTGCTGGACAAACTGGAAGAACACGAGTTCTACCACCACGATGGGAAATGGCTGGAGAGCTACGAGGGAGCCATTCGGGGTGCCTACAAGAACAAAATCTTCGGACAGATTCTACTAAGATGTGGTACGAACTTTAGAAACCTCCAGCAAGGTAAACTAATGGAGGAACCGGTCCCCTCGAGCGATGGGAGCACTAAGAGTACAAAAGGGAAGAAAAAGAAACTCACCAAAACCAGAGGTAGTCGTAAAACTTCCCGTTTGAGTACCCCTCCAGCTACCCCGTCCATGTCCGAAGTATCCGAACCTGCCTCAGTCCAGTCCGAGTGCTCTTCGAGTACTCCCCATTCGGCCTCAACTCCACGTATTATTCTACTACAACTGAGACTACTGAGTCTCAATTCAAACCTCTTCCTAAGACTCCGGGACCTTCACCAGTCCCATTCGACAAGGCTCCAGCCGTCGTGGAGTTAACACTTATGGAAGTTACTTCGGATACTCCAGAATCGGTTGAGCAGGAAGCTCGGTTTGCTCAGGTGGTGAGAGAGTCCGATGAACTCCGGGCAGCCAATGAACATTTGCGGCAAACCCTGGAAGCTATGCAAGCTACCCCCAGGGCTCCATTCACCCGAGCCCAATCCAGGAAGAACCCCAACCCGCAGCAGAAGGGACGATCCGTGTCTGACGCTTCGGATGTGGAGGAGGTGCCATTTGAACTTCCTAAGGGCCAGAGACGTAAGGTGAAAAAGGGTGAAGCACGACAGCCCTGTGTCCTGCCTCCACAAACCACAGCGATAAACATGTCTCCAACTGTGAGGTTGGTTGATGTGGTCTCCAGTACGGCTTCCACCCCTTCGACACCTCCTAGGGCACCAACTAAGACGCCTTCGACGCCCCCAAGAACACCATCCAAGACTCCTGTGCAGGTTCCCATACCTGTATCCCCATCCACGTCCTCGGAATCAGGACATTCGAATACATCACCTGTGGTCGCTTCGCCCCCTCCGGCTGCTGGGGCAACCGCTTCAGTAGATGTCCCCAACTCTCGGGCAGAGGAAATGATCTGGCGCAATGCTTCCGGGGGCTTTAAAAAGTTTAGGCCCGAATGTATGGAGCATTGCAAACGGTCCAGGGACATGTACTCCTGCCCTAAGGCAATAGACTGCGAGAGGGTCTGTCCGATGACGAAGAATGGATCAGGTCCAACATCAACTCACCTAGCACCTTCGGATGGACGGAAAACTGGTTTGGTCGGCTTCACGATCGAAAACAGTTCCCCAAGTCCTACTACAACCATGAGGGACGCCCCAAGATTCGATGGGCTATGGCCCGGTACAAGGCAGGGGTAAGGGAGGATTGTCCTTTCGATTCCTGTCGTACTTATTACCAGCACGAGAACCGTCCCATGCCCACTCGTCTTCAATTCATGCGGCACCTGGTCGAGTGCCACATGCACCACCGGGCGCAGTACATCTGCGCTGACACCGGCAAATCGAATAAGAAGTGTTCGGGACTGTGGACCCTCCGAAGGGGTAGGATGATCGAGCATCTAATACAATGTCATGGCCAGGCCATGATGTTAGCAAGAAAGGACGTGGGGGACCTCCATGCACAACTGGTGGCAGGCCTAGACAAAGTAAAGTTCAACAACATCACTATTGAGACCCCCCAGTTCAGAAAAGTACAGGTGACAAGGAATTCGAAGCAGTCCGCTGTCTTCCAGCGTACAGATCGAAGAGGTCGATTGGACCTGGGTAGCGCCTTGTATAAGGAGTTGTACGACTGGAGAGCTGCCAACCCCCTCACGGGGAAACGAAGTGAGACCAACAGGAGTCCGGCCACTTCCGAACCTGACTGTAAGAAGGTCAAGTCGGAAGCTCCGGCCCCAAGAGCTCCAACTGCAGCACGAGGGCGAGCGACAACGATTGAGCACCGGTCCCCACTCGAGGACTTGCGTCCTGACTATGGTTCGGACTTTTCGGCCCCAAAAGGTCGTTCACAACTACAAACCCTTCGTCCCCTGACTCCTGGTAACCTGGCTAGCAGGACCAAGTATCCTTCGATGGACTCTCCTGGTCCGGAAAGACAGACTGAGAGAGATCCATACAGGAACCTCCCTTCGGGTATCCCTGTAAAGGATGCCCTTCACCAGCCGGACTCCCGAAACGTTTAGATGAGGGACTCTGAGCACTTTGTCCTGCCTGGGAAGAAGGACATGGTGGTCACTGCCACCATCAACACCTCCCAGGTGATGGAAGAGGCGAAACCGGAGGCTGACAGCTCTACAAAGTCGGTGGGGCGTAAAACCCCTGCCACTACTTCGGGTTCAACATCCGTGAAAACTGAGCCTGTGGTGGACCCAGTTCCAGTGACCACTTCGAACCCGGTCACCACCACACCAACAACAACTGCTAGAGGGGTGACGGCAGCAACTGTCGCTACCTCAGTGCTTACCACCACTACCACCACAGCCACTGTGCCTTTCAGGCCCATCGTGCGGGAAGAACCAGCAGTCGGTCCGGAAAGGTGGTATGATTTAATGGTGAGTGGTGAGAACATTCGTCCAAGTGTGCGGTTCCCAAAGGACTACCTTGAGCCTGTGAAAGCCCCTGATGCAGTGGTGCATAAGGAGCTGTATGTACGATGGTTGCATGAGCACCAAGCCGCCATGCAGCAGTATGCCGCCTGGGTGGGGAGGGCATCCGCAGACTATGCCATAACCATGCAGGGCAAGGAGGTAGAGAGACTAAGGCAGATATTCGAGAAACAACGAATCGACGAGCAGGCGGAACCTGATAAGGTGGTTGAACTCACCAAACAACTAGAACGTGCGAAGAAGGAGCTTACAACGGCCCGCGCCTTCCAAAAGGCCGCGGAGGACACTCTGGACGACCAGGCCAAAAACATGAAGGCACTGAACGTTAAGTTCATCAGAGTGTTCGGAATCGGACTCACTCAGTGGAGTGGATCGCTCAAGGAACTCCAAGATTTGGTGAAGGACTTGTGTGATGATTCGTGTGTTCGTTTGTTCAGTTACGCTTTTGATGACTTGTGTGTATGATGTTTCGATGATATCTGAATAATTCATTATGTTCATAATTACAAAACGTCCATGATTGAAATCATGATTCGAAAATCATAAACCAGGTGTGAGATGCATAATTGTCAAGAAATGTCTTCGTTGTCTAAAAAAAAAAAAAAGAGTGTTTTCATACTTTAAAAAGTATAGGTTATACTATCTACTATGATTCGAACCAAACTGTAAATAATGTTCGATACCTACCTTTATCTCCAAAAATGTTCTTTTTGGACATAACAATTGGTATTCGGATTTCGAGAGTATATCTATTTTTAGGATATAGAGTCATATATCATTTACCTCATGTGGAGGCAAATATTACTACATTCCTTGGTTATAAGAGTTGACTTCACACTTATGTTGGTTTCATGTATTTTGTAATTCCAATAGGTCACATAATTACCTCTCCCGGGACGGTTCGCCCATATAAATATTTTCGAACCACTACTTCTGTGTCATTCCGTCCTAAAAAGTCACATAACGTGCACTCCTTACCTACCTTAATATAATTAATGATTAGTAATCAATATTGTATCTCAACAAAACCATACGGATCTGTGATCACTGTAGTTAGGAATAGTGTAGAACATATATATTCACATATATATTCATATCTTTATTAAAGATGGGTACTCACGTATCAATCTTGTCGTTATAGTGTTGGATCTGTAAGATCCCTGTTATGTACATAGATATGTAAATGTTGTTTGGTGTAACAGGTCAATCTAAAATCTAATTGTACTTTCTACATGTTCGTGTGAAACATAATTCGAACCTTCGAATGTACCCCGGTATTGTCATTATGTACACTGATATTATTCTCTTATGTTCGAGTAGTATATTATATCAGATGTATTTCTACCCTTGTTATAATCTGGTGGGGGTGATGTAGGGGCACGAATAATACGTGTACATATAGGTCCTTGGAGTCAGAGCGGGAAGTGCCTCCAGCGGACACTAGGTGGCAACACCTACGCCATGTCCTTTCGGTTATCCGGTAGCGGAGCCAGGCAGGGCACTCCAGACAGCGCTACGGAGGAGTGCCACGTCGACACTGCTTGGTCCGCGCTCAGGGTATATAAGAGGCCGAGGTTGGCTACCTCAGAGAGTTCGTCCCAGGACGAGCTCTGACCCACACCTTTCGTACCTTCGTTACCACTTTGATAGGGGCACCTACACCCCTCCCACATTATGGCTCCTGCACCAGCCATGCTGGCTCAGGACCTGATCGTCCGGTGTTGCTAACTTCGAACTATCGATAGAACCCTGTGAATCTTCGAATGGTTAAAAGACCAAGTGAACCGAGTAGAAACCTTCGTGTACTTTTGAGGCTGTGATTGAATAAAACCTGTTGCATTCAAACGGAATTTGGAACCTGTGTTCGCGTTATACGTATACAAAACCCCTACACTAATATAACTAGAACTGTGTTTCGTGGAATCAAACTCCCATGCATTTAGTGAGTGTTCGATTCAGTACTAATGCAAATTGGGTGACCATGCGCACATGGTTTGTTATTCATGGCCCTCCCTAGGCATACTAGATTATCCTACCTACTACATAACTCCTACACCACACAACAACATCTTATTTATCTTCATATAGTGTGTCAGGTATAATTTCAATGTTGTATAACTCATATAATTCCTCCAATTAAAACATTGTTCTTTAATCCTCTCTCCTCTTGTCTGTTCTGGGGGGGTGTCCGTGAATGATTTCCGACCGGTTGTGAATTATAGATTATGATGTGCTTATAACTTGTTTGACTTTGGCAAGAGAGTCACTATATGACTTACTTTCTATTCTGTGTACTCTATAGCAACATTGACATTTGCCCATCAAAGACACCAAGCTAAATGCCCTGGTTAAAGTGTATTATACCCTTAGTTAACTAAGTGCCTCACCAGCTGTACTCAGATAACGTTACAAGAAAAAGCCGGGGTATTTCTGGTATATAATCCCAGAAAGCTATGGTGGGAACCACCAGGTAACAAAGGGTCAATGCGCATGCGTGAGAATCATTTCCGTCTTCCTCAATTGGGTGTCAGCCATTGTGTTGGTGGCGAGCAGCGGAGGAGAAGCCAGCATGTGATATCAGAATAACGAAGGATTGTTGCCTTAGCCTAAGCCCACATCACTAATTGTTGGTATATTCATATGTATGTAGTAAAGTATCATGTAAAAGATAACTACCCATACTCGGGTTTTTTATATATAGGTGCATTCCTCAGGCCTGACTTAGCTCCGACAGGGGGTGCTATAGCTAATGGTAGACAGCTTTTATACATAAACGGTGACGTAACCTATCCAAAATACAAGGTTTATTCTGTCCGGCAGATGTGGGTCAGCAGCTTTAATAATGGGATTATTTGAATGGCATATTCTGAGATGGAAGTGGGCAAATTATTCTCGACTGCACCACATTAAACCTAACATCTTGGTTAAAAATAGATGTGAAGACTTTCTCTGCAGTTGGCTTTTGCTGATAATTGTAATATTTAAAAAGGATAAATAGGCATCTACATGCACTTTAATGGCTTCCCGATTCATTTGAATAAATCCCGAGAGACAGGAATAATATTCACAGGGGAAATGAAGTGAAATAAATGTAGCTCTATAAGGCCTAGCATCGTCTATATTTAATGCCATGGCAAGCCTAGCATTGACTATTATATATAGCTGATATCATGGCAGGCCTACCGTCAACATCATTCGCATAGAAATACTATAGCAATTGATAATGGTTTGTCCTCCTGGGAAATAATAGTTCTGGGGGTTGTCCTCTTAGCAAGCCAAGTACGTCTTGGTCAAGGTCGAAAGGGTTAAGGCATATATATAGGGATGTTAGCATGCCATGCCACCATGGAGTATGGTTGATTGACACTCCATGGCCCTCACATGGTTTGATGTCCTTCATCAGGGGCAAGTAATTATTAGAAATCCCACCAAGCAAGTGGTCTATGGCCAGTAGTATAGTATGTATCGGAACGGGACTATAGTTAAGTACTGTTTATTACTCAATCGACATGCAGCCAATCAGAGGCCTCCATTTGACCGGAAGTGACGTCACATGCCCATATAAGGGCATACCGGAAGTGACGTCACGTGACCTTGACCTAGTTAGAGGTCAAGGTCATGACTCAGCCAATCAGAGGCTTCCATTTGCCCGGAAGTGATGTCACACGCCCATATAAGGGCATACCGGAAGTGACGTCATGTGACGTCACACGCCCATATAAGGGCATACCGGAAGTGACGTCATGTGACCTTCACATGTACATATAAGGGCATACCGGAAGTGACGTCAAGCGACCTTGACTTAGTTAGAGGCTTCTGATTGGCTGGTACACTGGAAGTGACCCATTTATGCAAATGAGGGGCCTACTTCTGGTCAAATGGAGACCTCTGATTGGTTGGGTCATGAAGAAATGTGTCTCTTAATTTAATTTTGTTTAGGAAGTGATCGATTTTAGGATCACGCGACCGGAAGTGACCTGATGAGTCACGTGACTAGAAGTGACGACGACACATACTTTAATTAGACGATTCAGCAGCGACCGGAGGAAGTGTCACTTTAAGAGGACACGCTAGTTAATTGTTATAATTGTTTTACTTACTAATAAAAGAAGACGTATGAAAATAAACACAACAATAATTTTATTTTATTTTTTTATTTTCTTTTTTTCAATTCTAATAACACTCTATTTTTGAAAAGATGCGCTCAATCAATCAATAACACACTTTTTTCATATTTTAAAGGACTCGTTGTCACACCGTTAGAATGCACGCGACGCTTATAATACAAGTAGCGCACGTCATCTTTCTCTATGGTGTAAGTGGCCATTTTTGGTTCGTACCACTTTTGAAATTTATATTTACTGCAAGGAGAGTTTTTCGTTTTCGAAAACATTTAAGAAGACGACTACTTCTGTACACTTTTTTTTAAGATTTTCTTTCACCGGTTCCGCTGATTTGATCGTAGCAAATGTAAGTCTTAGGGTTGACACTTGGGATCCCGTCACCTTCTCACGCCGCTTTTTCTTTTCTTTCTGAAGTATGTCTCTCTCAGGCGAGGTTTGACTACACACAGGCAAACATCAGAGGCACCCAATAGCGCTAATTCTACCTTCAGACAAAGGTCAGGCACGGCTGGCCTATAATAGACGGGTCAAGGGCTATTCTAGTGAGGGTCAGGCTACGCAGGACATTCAATAAAAAGCTGGAGTTTGGCAAACTTGCTTTTGAAAGTCTGACCATGCGGGATCCTCATGCCATAGTCTGGCAATGCTGAACTCTTGGGAGAGTATGCCGGACTCTTGCTGGCCAGACTTTCAAGCAAATTTGCCAAAGTCCAGCTTGTTATTGAATTTCCGGCGTAGCCTGACCCTCAGTAGAATAGTCCTTGACTCATCTATTATAGGTCAGCAGCGCCTGACCCTTGTATGAGAGTAGTATTGGCGACATTGGCCGACTCTGATATTTACCCGTGTGTACGGCGGGAGGAGGGGGTTCACAGCCACTGCTTGCGCTTATAGAGCGCTACTAGCGGAGGTCTGGATGAGGAGACTACGGTGTTTGTCTTTTGCTTGTGCAGCTGCTGCTGCTGCTGCTGCTGACGATGTCACGGATACCGCTGACAGATACTGCTGCTTGTGCTGCACGAGACTGAGTAGCCGCTATTACTAATGCTACTAATACTAGTATGAGAAAATACATTTAGTCAATTGATTAAATCAAGGAGGTTTTCTGACTTCAGTGGATCGTTTAGCCATCGGCCACGGGCAAAACTTGAAACCATTTTATACATGGGACAATTGGCAGACTCGAAACGTGTTGGTACCATAGGGTCGATCATGTTCATCATCAGTTCAGGCAAAGGAAGTGTGTCGACAGCACGCGAAAACTTCATGTCTGAATGTTTCAACACAAGACTTTTTATCACACTCACACAGCTGCTTTGAAGAGTGAATCCTTGACCAAACTTGTGCTTTTCCAACACAGCTTTGGCCTCTTTCTGTGCAGTAAGGGATCTCTCTTTCGGGTTCATCTCAGTGCTGTCTAGCATGTCCTCAAAGTCTTTAACATAATGTTCCAACGGACTACAAATGATGGACTCCAGATCATCGTCCGCATATGTCGTCTCCTCGCACCATATTGTGTCTTCGCCTGTTTCGAATTCCGTCATTTTCTTGACAATCTCCTCCTGAGTGCCTTGCATATATCGAAGCTCCTTCAAGGAGTTGATAACTTGTATGGCGAAGACTGACAAACTTGAAGGAATTTCACCACAGTCAGGCCAAGTATACGGAGCTAAGAAAAATAGCTCCAACAAAATCTTCTCCCTCTGTCCAAATGAAACTACTGTTCCGATGAAGTTGAAGCATGCTTCTATCCATTGCTCCTTGGTGACGTCCTTCCAATGTTTCTTTACCTCACAGGCATCATAGGGCACCGTTTCTCTTCTTGCTTCAACTGGGAGTTGCTTTTTCTTTCTTGGACTCATTTCGAGAGGGTTTCGATGCTCTGTAGCGTCAACACTTTCATAAACAAAGAAAATAGCAGAACTAACCATCGTAACGTGCTGAGCGAGCGTAGAGTGGACGATGCTACGAAGATGAAGGGCGGGTGGAGAAAGTGTGACTGGTGACAGGGGTGTTTCACTCCTTATGTACCCTGTCCTAGATAAGCTTCTTAAACGGCTGAAAAGACTCTCTAAGTACAGAGCTTCTACCGCAGGTGGGTTTAGACTTAAGCAGCTTAGTTCACACACGTGTCTGTTAGAAAAAGCTACTTGCACACGCGCTTTCTTTTTTTTTTCACTAGTATTCACCTTCTGCCGACATATAAGACACCTATACACTCTTTCTCGTGAAATCTATGGAAGATGATGGAAGGACCACTGACTACATTTTCTTTGATCAGAGCGTGGAGGACGGCGTCGAACGGAGGGAACGTTGTGAACACAGCTTATAGGTTTTTTGGAAGAGGTCTTGTAAAGTCAAACTGGCGAGAGAGATGGCGTCTTTCAACATGACAATGACAATGCTGCTATGTTGGAAAAAAATAGCGTGATTTTTTCAAAAAGCTTCTATGAAAGATTTGACGTCTTCGTTGTTGTAGTGGATCGAGTAATCTGTCATAGTTTGCTTCTTCTTGTCATACTAAACTTTCTGACATGTGACGTAGTCGGATTTCGGCCATTTTGACGCCCGTCAGGTCGCTGTCAAAAAGTCGATCTCGGTGGCAGGGGTTTTTTGTTTACTAGTTTCTTGGTATACGTCATCCATTCGTAAGTAAAGCAACCTTTCTCTTCGTTTGTAGTGAAAGCTCGCAAATAATTCGCGTAGCTGTAACCAAGTGCTAAAAAAGTTGACTACTACGTCAACTATTGATTGCTTCTCTTTATGACGCTGAATTGTTGGTTTCTTCGGTCTCCGGAGGCAAATAACGAGTGAAGGCGTATTTTTTGATCAGGTTCAAGTCGTAACTCTCCGAGTTGAAGCGTACGACTGGAGCTTGACGGATGTATCTCAGAAGCCGCTTCTTCAGTTGAACTAACGGTTGTCTGGTGTGAGCTGCAGCGAAGCCGCCTGGAGAAGGGGTGAATGTCGCTTCCTCTAGCAGGAGAGCTTCACCTATCGCTACATGTAACTTCGCTAAGGTTGGTCGGTAAACTTCTAGCACAGCTTTCTCGATGACTTTGACGTTCTCGTTTATGTGATTTTTAAACTCGGTCTAACAAGGGGTCGGAATCTGCGTCGGATTCTCTGACGTACGCTGCCCCTCCTACCCCGGAAAGTCGTATGCGACGCTAGCCGACATCGCTGCATAGAGGGCAAAACTTAGGTATCGTTCTTAATTTTTCTACGGGTCACTCGTGATTGTACGGTCTTTTAAAAATTTTGAAACACTTTTCGCAAACGTCCTGCGGCATGTTTTTCTTTTTTTTGTTTTTTCACTTATTTACCAAATATTAAAAAAATAAACGTTGTTTATCACTTCGAATACTAGACGCCTCTTACCACACGATGCTATTAGCATAGTGAAAGACGTCTGTAGTGTAGGATCGATTTCAACAGATGTCCATCTTACTGCAGGGATCAGACGAGAGTCGTCAACACTGGAGTGTCACAGCTCACTTTTATTTCTTTGGGTACAGCTGCATACAACCCTTGAACATACATTGCGACGTCGCCGCGTCCCATGTAGTCTTCCAACACTTTCATCAGAGCCATAGGCTCAGACGTCTCGTTGTACTTCCAAGCTTTCAGCACTTCATACACAGGGTTCTTCACAGTCCTGTCAGAAGGCACAGGTTGAGAGATGGAAGTTACTTCATGAGAAGTCAACCCTAAGTAGATCCCTATGGTCTTCCAGTCTCTAGGGCAGAGCTCAGCTAAAAGAGAGAAATATTTCTGCACTTTCCACTCCATGTCTCCACTCTCTAAGCCATCCCACATGTCATGCTTGTCCATGTACTCACGTGAGAATTTGATGAGGTCCATACGGTAAGATTCTTCCAAGGCGGTGGCTAGGTCCTTCCACCTACTAGTACAACTTTTCTGGTACCAAGTAGTGAACATTTCTCTAGCTTGAGTTATGACACTTGTCTCACAACTGAGATATCCCATATCCTTCAAGTTCACTTCAAGGAATGAACCTAACCGTATGTAATCTGATGTCGGCAACTTACCGCTTATTTTCAGTAGCATAGCGTCTGACAAGTATCCTAACGGCTCTGCTTTGAAGTATGATGATACAGGTACCGCTGCAGCAGAACCAATAACAGGAGCAGCGTCTGCGCTGGTATCAGACGACTCGTTGTCGGAACAGGGCAACCACATGACTTCGTAAGGTATTGGTGAGGGCAGGCGACACGGACCGGACGCACTACCAGTGGAAATGAGGTCGAAAAACGGACTGTGCGCCCGTGACCCTTCGGGTTCCTCGTACGCCTCGTCGTCAGCGTCGTTCTCTGTTTCACCCTGTTGCTTTAGGACATGTATGTCTACTACGCGCTGCTGAGGCTGAGTGTCCGAATAGCTGTAAGTCTCAGCGCGAGCAGCGTTGATGGCGTCGGTTGATGAAGCGGTGGAGAAGTTCTGTGCAACGTACTGCGTGTCAGTACTAGTAGCGGTAGTCGCAGCAAGAGGTGTAGCAGCAGCAGCAGTAGTAGCAGCAGCAGCAGCAGCAGCAGCAGCAGCAGTAGCAGCAGGAGCAAGCGCAGCGCTAGCAAGTGCAGCAGTAGCAGGCGCAGCAGTAGCAGGCACAGCAGCAGCAGGCACAGCCGCCTCAGCAAGCGCAGCAGTAACAGGCGTGGCAGCAGCAGCAGCAGCAGCAGCAGCAGGCACAGCAGTAACAGGCGCGGCAGCAGCAACAGCAGCAGCAGCAGCAGTAGCAGCAGCACTAGCAGCACGAGGATCACTAGCAGCCGCAGCAAGCGCAGCAGTAGCGGCAGCAGTGTGCTCAGCAGCAACAACCGTCGCGAGTGTAACAACGTCGCTACTACTGCTGTGTGCGCTCGCTACAGCGGGAGGGTGATAAGCCCAAGCGGTTGCGGCGGTAGTCTCAATTTCAGTAGCAAGAGGAGACGCTGACAGTAAACGATCACCGTTCTGCGTATTCTTCTTGTTCTTGAACTCGATTAGATCCTTGGACGACAGTAGTTGTTGTGTTTTGCTCATGGTGGTGCTTGTAGAGAGCAGCAAAAGACTGAGTGATTGAACGGGTGTTTCCAGGCCTCTTATATACTCCTTCTCGCTTCTAGAGCTAAGCTACTTACAGCTCTCTTCAGCTGCCCGCCGGCTGACCGGTGACCATTCACAAAGAGAAACAAAAAGTCATAAGGCATGACGTTTTCAGCTGGACCCCTTTCCCCCTCCCCTTTGAGAGATCGACTGACACGAGCTAAGCTACTTACTACCTTGTTCAGCAATTCAACGTGAGTTAGCTGTATAAAGGATTAAGCAGTTGCTGCCGCCAGCTGACCGGCGGACATTCCCAAAGAGAAACAAAAGACATAAGTCATGACGTTTTCAGCTGGATCTCTTTCCCCCCTCCCTCTTTTTTTTGAGAGATGGACTGCCATGAGCGGGCGGTGTACCGACTGTACTAATTCAACGCGCATTAGCTGTATAAAGGATTAAGCAGTCATGAGCTTAGAGTGTGTATACAAAAAACTACAGGAGGCGTGTAGTGTGAAGCAGGACCCCCTAAGACGGGAGTGTCTGTCTGTGAGTAGAGTCGTGTGCATGTGGTGAGCGACTTAAGTGTAAAACAAAAAAAATCACCGCCTCCTGCCGTGGTGAGTAGACTGGCCGGCGGCGGCCGGCTAGTTCAATAGGGGTGACAGCTGACTAAGGCTGTGCATGAAAATCCGATTTTCACCTGACCTCTGACGTTTGTTACAATGAATGCCAAAGGGGGAGAGAGTTGTCCTCAGGTAGGGGGTAGGAGGTAAGGCTAATGGCTAAGGAAAAAAAACACCATTTTCAGCTGGCCACCACAGACGGCGATGACATACCCCTCGGCATCTAAGCTCTTAAGAAGCTCTCACGGAGCGGAGCGGCTGCTGGACAGCTGGGGTGAGTAGACAGGTCGGCGGCGGCTAGCTAGTTCAATAGGAGTGACAGCTGACTAAGGCTGTGCATGAAAATCAGATTTTCACCTGACCACTGACGTTTGTTACAATGAATGCTAAAGGGGGAGAGAGTCGTCCTCAGGTAGGGGGTAGGAGGTAAGGCTAATGGATAAAGAAAAAACACCATTTTCAGCTGGCCACCAAAGATGATGATGACACGCTCCTCGTCATCTAAGCTCTTAAGAAGCTCTTACGGAGCGGAGCGGCTGCTGGACAGCTGGGGTGCTGTTGGAAATAGGATTAAACTCCCTCTGTATAAAAGCTCTGATTTCTGTTGGAAAAAAAACCATAGCACCTTTGACCACAGTAACGTCTACTACCACCACCACCAGCACCACCGTCGCTGCCACCGCCGCCGCCGCCGCCAGTCACAGCTGATCACCTCATTAAAAAGCATGTGACGTCGTCGCTTCTAGTCACTTGCTTCATCAAGTCGCTTCCAGGCACGTGATCTTAAAGACCCTCACTTCTTAAACAAAAAAACGAAGAGACACACTTCTTCCTCTCGAGAGGAAGAATGACGTATATAAGGAGGCTGACACGTGTATAGGTGCCTTATTAGTCGGCAAGGGGTAAATACTAGTGAAAAAGGAAGACAGGTGTGCAGGTAGCTTTCTAACAGACACGTGTGTGCACTAAGCTGCTTAAGTCTAAACCCTCCTGCAGTAGTCAAGTAGCATGTGAAAACTTACTTAACAGATCACTTAATTGAGTAGAGACTCTGTACTGAGAGAGTCTTTTCAGCTGTTTAAGAGGATTATCTAGGACAGGGTACATAAGGAGTGAAACGCTGCTCTCACTCATCGTAGCATTGTCCACTCCACGCTCGCTCAGCATGTTATGAGGGTTATTTCTACCTTTACAGCTTCTTTTCTTATCGAAGTGTCGACGCTACAGAGCATCGAAACTCTCCAAATGAGTCCAAGAAAGAAAAAGCAACTCCCACTAGAAGCAAGAAGAGAAACAGTACCCTATGATGCATGTGAGGTAAAGAAACATTGGAAGGACGTCACCAAGGAGCAATGGATAGAAGCATGCTTCAACTTCATCGGAACGGAAGTAGTTTCATTTGGACAGAGGGAGAAAATTTTGTTGGAGCTATTTTTCTTAGCTCCGTATAGTTGGTGTGACTGTAGTGGTGAAATTCCTTCAGGTTTTTCAGCGTTCGGCATACAAGTTATCTGGTCTTTGAAGAAGCTTCGATATATGCAACGCACTCACGAGGAGATTGTTCAGAAAATGACGGAATTCGAAACAAAAGAAGTATGGTGCGAGGAGACGACATATGCGGACGATGATCTGGAGTACATCATTTGTAGCCCGTTGGAACATTATGTTAAAGACTTTGAGGACATGCTAGCCAGCACTGCGATGACCCCGAAAGAGAGATCCCTTACTGCACAGAAGGAGGCTAAAGCTGTGTTGGAAAAGCTCAAGTTTGGTCAAGGATTCACTCTTCAAAGCAGCTGTGTGAGTGTGATAAAAAGTGTTGTGTTGAAACATCCGGACATGAAGTTTTCGCGGGCTGTCGACACACTTCCTTTGCCTGAACTGATGATGAACATGATCGACCCCGTCGTACCAACATGTTTCGACTCTGCCAATTGTCCCATGTATAAAATGGTTTCAAGTTTTGCCTGTGGCCGATGGCTAAACGATCCACTGAAGTCAGAAAACATCCTTGATTTAGTCGACTGACTAAATGTATTTTCTCATACTAGTATTAGTGGCATTAGTAATAGCGGCTACTCGGTCTCGTGCAGCACAAGCAGCAGCATCTGTCAGCAGCAGCTGCTGCAGCAGCAGCACGATCAGCACAAGCAGCAGCTGCTGCAGCAGCTGCACAAGCAGCACAAGCAGCAGCATCTGTCAGCAGCATCCGTGACATCGTCAGCAGCAGCAGCAGCAGCAGCAGCAGCAGCTGCACGAGTAGCACAAGCAGCAGCATCTGTCAACAGCATCCGTGACATCGTCAGCAACTGCAGCAGCTGCACGAGCAGTACAAGCAGCAGCAGCTGTCAGCAGCTGCAGCAGCTGCACGAGCAGCACAAGCAGCAGCACCGACAGCAGCAGCAACAGCAAATCAGCAGCAGCAACAGCAGCAGCAGCAGCAGCAGCAGCAGCAGCGGCAATGTGGACCGCTAAATTCGAGATGGTGACATATCTGTTTCTTAGAATCGACATTCGACATGAGGTCTAGTGACATTTGACATGAAGCTTGAAAAACATAGTGACAGGTGACATGAGCAATTCTTAAAATCGACATGAGATATGAGCATAATTAAGCGACATCGACATGCGCCATGACTATTTTTTATTTTTTTTGAAGACAACCGCCATAGCTTTCTTATCCAGACCTCCACTAGTAGCGCTCTATAAGCGCAAGCTTTGCCTTAAGAGAGCTGTGGCTGTGAACCCTCTCCTCTCTCCGTACACACAGGTAAATATCAGAGTCAGCCAATGTCGCCAATACTACTCTCATACAAAGGTCAGGCGCTGCTAGACTATAATAGATGGGTCAGGCTAGGCCGGACATTCAATAACGGGCTGGACTTTGGCAAATTTGCTTGAAAGTCTAGCCAGCAAGAGATGCACATCATCATAAACGCGATCATGATACCTTTCATAGTAAGTAGACTCGCCTCTCTGCCCTCTCTTTTAGAGAGGGCAGAGAAGCGAGTCTCACTCTTAAAAAACCCTACCCCTCCCCCCCCCCCCCCCCTCCCCCCCTCCCCCCCCATGCATCTTAAAGAGTGCCCCCCAGAGTGCCCCTCTCCCCCTAGAAAAAAAGAGCCACATTTTTAAATTATTTTTTAGCAAGCTTTTTTCAGCTTGCTTTTTTTTTCTTTTTTTAAAATTTATTTATCCATCAAAATCTCAAGTGACTTATTTTGAAAGCCAACCTAGTAGTCACGTGACCCCCTTAAGTAGGTCACTTCCCGTCACGTGACCTATTTGAATTTCCCGCCAACATGGTGGTCACGTGACCCTCTTAAGTAGGTCACTTCCGGTCACGTGACCTATTTGAATTTCCCGCCCAAAGGTCACGTGACCGGAAGTAGGTCACTTCCGGTCACGTGACCTATTTGAATTTCCCGCCAAAAGGGAGGCCTCTCATTGGCTGCTTTTGAATTTCCCGCCAAAAGGGAGGCCTCTGATTGGCTGCAGGTCGATTGAGTAATAAACAGTACTTAACTATAGTCCCGTTCCGATACATACAATACTACTATGGCCTAATGAAAAAGGATTCAACTGATGGCAATACATGCATGGCTTTATCTCCCAGGGAGAGCATTATAGCAACTTATGTCACTCTGGCAGGACAATAACTCTGACGCCCTTACTCTTTTTTTTGTTCTAGCTACAGTACTATCTACTCATAAAGAGTTCTGGACAATTACTCAAAATTAAGGAAGAGTTCAATGGGGCTTTGAATAAACTAATCTAAATTACTAAACACTAGACAATTGCTTGAATGCTGATTCCTCACTATATATTGCTTGCTAATGTTACTTTGAAATAATCCCTGATCATATAAGATAATTAAGCTAGTAATTACCAAAGCCTAATGAGTATCAATGGTAGTGCGTAAGCAGAAATGCTACATTTATAATGATTTGTGACAGTCTGGAAGTGATGTAAAAGCATTGGATACACTGTAAAAAAATTCCGTCAAAATAACGGAGATTCACTGGCACCACTGGGTGCCGGACTTTCACCGTCAAAATAACGGTCACTGTTGTTTTAAGCCATCGTAATTTTAATGGTGAAAGTCCGGCACCCAGTGGTGCCAGTGAATCACCGTTATTCTAACAGAATACGGAACATCACTGTCATTTCAATACAGTGCCTAAACAATAGTTGAAATGGTATTTTGTGTAATTTAACTCATTTATTCCAGTATTTTTCCGTCCATCTATCCACCTATACTTAACTCTATGCTCAATATGGTTCCATGCCAAATTTGGTACCATGCCCAATCAGCAATAGCATCTTAGTGTCAAGACTTCAGGCCTAATCATTAAGAATCAGTCTATGAGAGCCTTATAGAATGCTTCATGACACTTTGTAATGCAGGTCCATGAGAAGAAGTCACTCTAGGAAGGCTACAGAGCAAAACTTACAGCTGTTTATCTATATATTTTTCTTATCACCACAAAAATGGTGTTCTTAGCATCCAGAAAAATCTCCTCATGAACCAAACTGCCACCTGGTGTGATAAAACTAAACATCAATTAAACAAAGCTTCACCGTATAATAAAACACTGTGTTTCACTGTACAATAAACTGTGTTTCACTGTGCTGAATTACAGATGTTCAAAGTAAAATGATTGATTTTACATTGCCCCACTGTAATAATATATAATGATGATCCACCGTAAATTTTTACATTGATTCTCTGTATATTCAACAGAATATCTTTACAAGACATAGCTTCACAGTAAATGAATAAACTGTGTTTCACCGTACTGGACTTAACATTGCCTCCTCGTAATCATATTTACGATGATCCACCGTAAAGTTATGCAGTGATTCTCTGTATATTCAACAGAATATTTTTACAGTGTATGTTCATTAGGCATCCTCCGAGTAGCCAGCAAAGCAAATCATGATAATATTATGTTCAGGATGAATACCTTGGTAAAAGTGTGTAGTACCCATCGTATTGTAAGAGGCCTCATCAGGTCTACTCAGGTACATGTATAAGCTTATGGCTGAAAGCTGGCGTTAATACGCTGTCGATGTGTTCTTCTTGGACTGACCTTCCTGGCTGACAGAGGTGGGTCAGCAGCATTCAAATGGATGAATTTGATTGGTCCATCATTAACATTATGCTGAGAGCAAAATAGGCAAAGTATTGTAAACTCTTATAACAGATAACCTGGGTTAAACATAGATAAATAGACAAATGCCAACGTCCATTGATAGCGTCTCTGTTGTATATCATGAGTAGAGGCTGGGGCAGTGTCCCATGAAGCCCCAGCTCCAGCCCCAAGGAGTGAAATACATCAGAGTGATATCAATGTAGTTGGCAATTGTGTTTATCTTTTTATTTCAAGCCATTTTTCTTAGCCAATTGTATACAGCCACGTTGTATACAATGGGGGGCATTGAATACGGCCTTCCAGTGCTTTAGCATAGCAGATTTTGTATTTCCAAAAAATAAGAACACATTCTCTGTATAGTTGGCAATTGCTGATAACTGACAAAGGTGATTTTTCCTTATTTCAAAAACAAGATGGTGTCAACATGGCCTTTGATGGCTGTCCAACTCAAATTGAATCACTGCCAAGAGAAGTGTCACTTTGACATGTCTCCATCCTCCTCGAATTAGGGCAAAGCTAATTACAGCAGGATAATTATGTCAGTTTCAGGGACTCATTCCACTTGCAAATCAACTTTTGAATCATTTTATCTGTTTTTTAGCCATTAATACTTAATGAATGGTGTGATAATTATGATGTATGCATCCTCATATCAGAGACAAGTGATTAAATGTTTCATTTACTAAAACAGATAACACGAAGTAGCATTATGAAAGAATCCAGTGATCACAAAGACAATTTGTGAATGAATGAAAATGGAATTATTTCGATCACAAAGTCTTAATGACCATCAAATAGCCATCAAAGAAGAAGGGAGATAAACTATTTGATATTTCGATACATTATAATTGATGATCCGAATGCTTTGTTTACGCCATTATCAACAGAAACTAGGCTGGAGAAGAAATCCCCAGGGGGTCCCTATATTTTCTTTAGTAACTATGTGTGTACATCAGCCCAAATGTGGAACCCTAATAACTGCGGAAATTCTGATATAGGATACCCGTTAAGAAGGGATTTTCTGCGGGAAAAGAACTCTTTCCAGGGCCATTCACTAAAACACAAGGGAAATCCAGGAAAGTTTATCATTATTAAAGTGATAATGGTTTCCTGCCAAAAGACAACATTATTACATTAAGGCCTTAACTAAAGAAGAAATCATTTAAACTATCATGTTCTGGTTAATGTTTAATGTTATAATATGAAGCTCTAAATATCTGCTCTGAGAAGGTACCCATTTGGCCCAAAATGACAAAAAGAAAGATACCCTTTACAGAAAGACCTGCAGGTACAGTTGGCAGGGCCCAACAAGGGTCCCCTTTCCCTTCAGTTTGTGTATGCACATAGTAACTAAAAGTCCAGGAGTGGACCCCCCGGGAAGACCAACACCAGAATGAGCTCTCAACACGCCCCCTTGATGCCTCTGGAGGGTGCAGCAGGTGCATGGGCTATAGCTTGTAAGGTGACTCCTGGTGAATGCCATGCATTACTTAATAGGTAAAACCCCTTGAAGCCCCCTCGACAGATACCACACATGGCTATGGTCACTAGGGGAGGGTGTAAGTGCTGAATTAACCTACGCAGCTCACCAGGTGCTGGCAACTCCGTTAGATGACTATGCCAGCGACTTTTGAACCTGTGGTCTTTTTTTGACCCTGGCTTATGAACCCATTGTGGAAAGTGACCCTGCTCTTAAAACATAGTAAGTGCCTTTTTGTAATGGATATTTCAGATATTTGCCTTCACTTTTCAATTGTGAAATCATTATAAATGGAAGGAGAACTATATGTATTGGCAATTTAGCATTTCAAAATATCTCCCAATGATTTTTCTAAGTAATATACTAAATACTTGCACCAGAAATGGGAGAGAGTAGCTCTCTTTTCTCAGAAGAATGCAAATGTGACTGTTGTGCCAAATTTGTGACAGAAAAAAAGTATCCCATCAGTAGAACCACAATATAATCTAGTATAATCCGGGAGAACTTTGGTACCAGAAGTATAGCAGCAAAGAAAACTGAATTTTGAATTATATTTGTACGTGTATTCTTTACTAACACACTAGAAAGGCTTAGGGGGAGGTGTATTCAATGAGATTACATAAGAAGCAGAGGGGTAAGGCAGCTCCAAAAATGAACCTGCCTTGAGCATTTACGCCATGGGAGGTGGGAGGGGTGGGGGGTAATGTGGAGGGAGGCATGGAGAGAAATGGCCCCGGATTCATAAGTCTTTGCAGGGTCATTTCCTGGTCATTACTGAGACCTGCTCACTAACAGCAACTCCCCTGATGTCTATAGATCCTTTGCTACCACCTAAACCATTAGCTTTGCGTGATGTAGGTCACATGGAGTAAGTCCCTAAACTAATCCCTGGAGGCAGGTCAATTGTGGAGTTCACTAGGAGCAGAGTACTAGGAGCAGGTCCATGGGAACAAGTCCCTCTGAACTACTCCCTGGGAGCAGGTACTATAGCAGGGCCCAGCACAGAGCAGGTCACTGGGAGCAGGTCCCAATGAGCAGGGCCCAGCACAGAGCAGGTCACTATGAGCAGGTTCCTTTGAGCAGGTCATGGGGAACAGGTCACAGGTAGCAGGTCACTTTGAGCAGGTCACTCTGAACTGGTCCCCGGGAGCAGGTTACTGGGAGTAGGTCACTAGGCGCAGGCCATATTGAGCAAGTCACAGGGAAGCAGGTATGGAGGTCACATTGCGTAGTTGGCCAGGGAAGGCATGAGCAGAGATTGCCAACTGAGCTGTACTCGACACCCGTCACAGACTAGGTGCCGGGTCTAAAAGCTGAGGAGTCAGATCGATAGGTTCCTTTACAATCCTACAGATTCTCTCAGCATGTTCTTCTATCTGTAGCTTTGGCAAAGGGTATTTGCTCTGGCATTTGAGGTAGGCGAATACAAGGCGGGAGGGGTGCTATACTATTGTTTTATACCATACACAACCATTATAGTGTAATACAGTGCCTCAAAGCATCCCTCCCACACTTAGCTATTAGTAGAGCAGAACAGAACGAGGAAAATTACCTGCAACAGCCAATAAAGTCTCATTTCAAGAGAATAAGATAAATAAACTCGCCAGGCGGACAAAGATGATTTATCTTATTTTCTTAGAACGAAAATGTTGGTTGGTGTGTGTGCTCGTGGTGAGAATGCCTTGTAACACATGACGTGTATAAGAGCAGGAGCCTGTTTCTCTTTGGTAATCGTGGGTAAAAATGGTTTTCCAAGTGAATTTCCATAATTGGAGAAATACAATCATACTCGTGAGGTATGCTCTTTTATCTATCTGAGACATACTGATATATAAGAAATACAAAAATACTGAACACGAAAACGTGCTCGTTATCACAGCATTTCTAAGTGAAAACGTGTTCGTTTCTAACGAGAAAAAGGCTCCAGATGGTTTCTGTAAGACACAGTCCTACATGGTACAGTAAGTGGTGGGAGTCCCTGGTGTGTACGGCGTGCTGCAGGCTGCAGTGTCGGTACTGGCTCCTGCCGCGCCCTGTCAAGGCCTCACACCCGTCACTGCTGGCAACCACTGAAGAGCTGCTCATGGCCGGAGACGGAGCTGCTCGGCGAGCTGCTCCAGGAGCTGTCCTACCCACCACTAATCACCAACAGGAGGGGCCTTCAGCTGCAGACCAAACTGCAAGAGTTGGTGATGAGGAAAGGAGATAGGAGAAGAGGAGTCTAATACCTACAATAGTGGTTCCCTGCCAAATTATCCCTGCTGGAGGCTGGGCTATACTTAACACTGCAGGGTGGAGTCTACAGGGGGACAGTAATACTTATTGCCCTGGAGGAAGGCTGGATGAAACCCTGGAGGAGATACCCCTGTGGGTGGTGCTGGTGCACGTGGTGTTATCTCTACTCTACACACCTGTAACGTGTTTAACCTCTACATGGTGTTAACAACACGTTATCTATCATTATCAGCCCTGACTCCAGGTCACCTTGGGTTCATCTCTACCCCTGTTCTACCAATGTGAAAGGGTGGTTACTCCACTGTGTTGCCGTTGGCTGTGGACAACTAGTATATATACCGACCCTGTCCAGCATTGATAGCAAATAGGATCTTGTACCACATGTGGTGGATCAGCCTGGAGTCACCATAGTGGCATATTTAATCTACTTATACATTGGAGGCAACTCTGCTCTACACCCAACACTGTACCAGTTTTACACTTTATGAGCATGTGGCCATGTGCATATAGGCTACTTATAGAGAAACAATGAACATTCTCTAAATTCCATGCGGTGGGATAAACACGTAAAACATACAACCAACGCCCTTCTAGTGTGAAAAATGCTTTTAGTCTAAACACCCAGCACATGCCTCTAAATACACCGAGTCAGTGGGCCATCAATAACCGGAGTTAGACTTCACTTAGCCCGGCCGAGATGTAGGCTAACAGCAACACCCAGAACCCATACAAGTTGCTACTTGGGCCTGGAGGTAGGGCAGATAGCTGCTAATAGTACAAGCCCTGCCCATGCCAGCTTCACTCACTGTTGCCATGTGTCGCCATGGGAAGGGTCACACACCAGCACAGTTGTGGGAAGGTGCATTCAGAGCCGACGTGCCACCAGTGTCAATATAAACGTGCCGCTTTTGTCACATGCAAAGAGGTGGGCTTAGACTTTGACCTGGAATTCCCTGACTTAAATCTCCCTCCTAGCTCAGAGGATCAAGGGTTTGAAGAGGAACCAAATAACCCAATGAATGACAGTGTGGATCGGGGTGTTGTAGATAGGAATAGGAAGCTGAGGTGGCTGGATCAGCAGCAGTGTGACCAGACAAGTGAGCCACTCACAAATTGCTCAAATACCCCAGACACCCACCCTCCATATGATGATCCCACCTACAGTACCACACCTACACTATATCCAGGTAGCACCACAGACCGGTCGGTGCCTGGTAATTTAGCAGGGACTGTGGGTTCCGCTAATGAGGCTGGTTTGGGTGCTGCTCGGGTGAGTTGTGACCTAGAACCGGAGACAGGTGTTAAAGGTGTTAAAGGAGCAGCTCGGGCTGCCCTGGAGGAGGAGGAGGAGGACCAGGCTGCAGGGACACCTGAGGGAGGACATATAGGGCAGCACCTTAAAGGTTGCCTCCAGAACAGCGCCCTTCCACAACATACCCAAGGTAAGTGCTTTTCCAGGGGGTCCACTCCTAGACCTTTGGTTACTATGTGCATACACAAACTGAAGGGAAAGGGATCTCGTTTTCGGACCCTTCCAGCTGTGCCTGCAGATCCCTCTATCTGAGGGCACGTATCATTCACATTTATTTAAAGCGGCATGCTGACCAAGGATATGATATATGTCATACTCTTAGCACGCTTATAGTCAAATAATAAGTGGGATGTTAGTGGTGAGTAAGATCATGTCGTCATATAATGGAGACAAAACAATCACAATTGAAAGAGGGGTGTGGTCCACTTATGGTCTAGATATATGAGAATAGATTGCACGATTAAAATCTGGCCTAATCATTACCACTTTTCCGGGATTCTAAACCTATTGACGGTCACATTAAATTCATTAGATAGATCCTCTGAAAGAGCCTGAATAATACTTTATAATGGTGAAACAATTTCGTATATATCCTATACAATTACTAAAATGTTGACCCCTAAACATTTTGTAATCTCCTCCACCAGGCCCTGTGACTGCACATAATGGTGATTACTCAGTGTGCTGCATGCCTTAGTAAATACACTCAGTACTTACATGTGCCACTGGCCTGGCAGCCGCAGCAAGCAGTTAGTGGGGTAGAAGTTTAAGGAATTTTCCATATTACAATAGACCCCAAACATTTGCTCCTCTATGTTTCATCATTATTCTTTTTGGATTGGATTTTTATAGGTCTTTTCTATCGGGCGCACATTTTAGATATTATGTAGAATAATTTGTTAATTTCCAATAGAACTCCCTATCCATATACATACAGATGCTTTTAAAACGTTTGCAGTTTTACTCTCCAGTGTGCACCTGTGTTTTCTTTTATCAAAGCAGGTTAGTTCTCAGTTCACCATGTATATGCATGACCTGCTTGTTCAGGTACAGAGATTGCATATCAAAAACCTGAATCGACCAGTACATTACACTCCCTCTATACAGATCATGCTGAAGCAGCATTACTCATGTTAGCTGAGAATGCGGCTATCACTGTAAATGATATGCTGTTAAGAGAGTCGCACATATAAGGTAAAGCTATATTCAGTCATTGCGTTTGAGAACCACTCTGGCAGCCACTCCAGTCATGGAATACTCCATTTTAGACTTTGCCTCCCAATTAGCGGTGGGGAATGCTCTCAGGTGTTTTCTTGGATCATTGAATTAGGCAAAAAAAGTAAAGGTGTTTTTTGGCACCATCATTTTCAAGTATCGAAGTACCTGGAACGAGTCCCGAATTGTCACTTCGACCAGCGGGTCGTCAGGATGACTCGCCAAATACTTGAAAACTAGGCATATCAAGTGATGGTTGCATATTTCAGTACAGAAAACTGTTTCTTGAGGCCACTGGGAGACTTACAGGAAATGTGAATCTTGTTTTGAATAATCAAATGAATAGGTAAATACAAATCACAGAAATTGGAGAGTGGGAATGTGAATGTAATGAAGACGATCCTCCTTTTTGCTCATTTCCATTTGAACAGCCCTAACTGGTGGGAAGAGAATAGTATTTTACGTCTTATGATTGGAAACTGATCTAGGGGTGATACTTGAGGGCACTACTTGTTATCAAAATGGTAATTTTTACTATGCAACTTTGAACAGCTCTGCAGACCTTAATAATTGAAATTTCAACTAACAAAAGACTTTTTGGAATAATAACAAAAAAAATATCCCAATCATTAAAACTGAGATATATCAGTTTGGATATTTATCATGACATATTGTTCAAATGGAAAGAAGACGAAAAAGAAGTTTTTGTTCCAGTCAAATTCCACAGCCCTTAAAAAGCTAAAAAAATTGGGATGAATGCACGATTATAACAATGAACAATAACCTTCAAGTTTAATCTATTCATACCTACACATTCCGAAAGTGTCAGTGGATCTTCCATCCGTAATTTTTTTAATTTGTCACCACCTGTTGTAAATTTATGCTAAACAGATCTTTCGGAAAAATGACAAGATAATACTTGCTGATAGTGCATACATACATTATATCATAAACGTGTGCTTGATGTTGATCGTGTATAGATATAACAAGCATATTCTACTTGATGTCATAAAATTGTACTCACTTGTGCGTCTACTATTACAGACACCACCGGCAGCATGTCCAACTCGGACGTCCCTCTGGTCGTCCTCACCACCTGCATGTCGGAGGACACCACCGACACCGCCATTGACGACGACATAGAGGACCTCACCAACATCCGGGACGTCAATGACGTCATCTTCGCCTCGGCGCGGGGTATCCTGGGAAACAACTCGGACCTGGTGGTGACCATAGACACTACCCCCGACATGAGTACCGCACCCCTCAACCCCAACCACCACGCGCCGCCGCTCTCCGCTCCCCCAACCACAAGCACTTCCGGTTCCGGTGGTCGCCGGAAGCACCACCATGACGTGCGGCGGTCGGCGTCGGTGCGGTCTGAGGGGCCGCCCAGCTACCACTCTATATTCGCGTCGTCAGACTCCAAGACGAGGCTGAGTCTGCCGTCAGCACGTGATGCCTTCCGACGTCTGAGTGACGTCTGGCGGCAGGGGTCGCCACGTGCGTCTATGACGTCAGTGTACCCAGAGTCGCCGACCTCCGTCACCACCCTCACCGGGTTCATCATCCGGGACAAGAACGCCGAGGGAGAGACGCAGACCCGCCAGGTGGGTGGTATTTACAAGTAAAGGTATCTCTGAGAAACTAGTAGTAAGACCTTTTCCAGAGACAATTAGTACAGGCCATTATTGTCTAAGAGTTGGCAGATTAAAATTAATTTAGGTTTCAAATTAAATGTGAGTTTGGAGGAGGCACAAATTATTGCTCCACGCGGTCAGTGGCGGTCACCTTCAAATCCAACCCTAAATATAAATTCCAGAGTGGCAATTGTGTATTCCACAAGGATTGATATTAATGAAACAAGAATAAAAAGGTTCGGTGATAGGTGAAGGTAGAATCACTTGGGCGGGCTGAAGGAAGAACCTTTATAGTAACAATCTGACAGCTCTAGTGACTGTGGTAGAAAAACAAAGGACGGCTGAAAGTGAAATCTTCCAGCCTTTGGTTCTCCACGGTGTGCCAGTTAATTAACGAATTGCAGCAGAAAACATAACAGTCCCGTGAGTCAAATTACAAAAGATTACTGTTAAATTAGTTCTATAGATATTGCTTCATATTTTCAGTTTGAGTCTGAAATTACCAGTTGAGTCTTACGAAGTGGTCTCGTTGCCTTTGGAATCGGTTGATGAATGTATCTGTTGTATATTGCATTATACATTTAATACAGTAGAAGCCTTTATAGTAATATGCGACTTGGGATCATATTTCATCCTTGGCCCACGTTATCGCTTGTCGCCCTTGGGAAATGCTTTATCATATTATACAAGCAGCTAATGATACGATGTTCTAAGCAATGGGGACAATATAGGGCCACATAATGAATTAGCTTTCAGATGAAGATGATTGTTATATAAATCAAGATTTCAGACTACCATGGGCATGGGATGTTCAGAATAATCAATGTAACCCTTTATAAAATTTAATGTGAATAAATATATTTACATGAGAGGCAACAAGATTAATAAACCCTAATGTCAAAAAGAGCTCTATATTATTAAACCTATACATCTATGTATTGCAGCACGATATTTTATTATATTCCTTTATGATAGATAGTATATTCAGTCCGCAGAGGAAAAAGAAAATGCATTCAATATATATGGCTCGAATATAAAGCACCTAGCAAGTATGATATGCGTTTAAGCAAAAATAGAAACGACCCTCTTTATGCCTCCTCGGCCTTTGTGAAAGAGCTGTGTTGCTGCTCAAATACTGACATTATCAAAAGTAGGGGTAAGTAGTCCCACAGAAACGATGGTTCATTTCGGGGTGCACGGGTCGTACTTTCTGATAAACTGATCACTGATGGTGGCTCCCCTGTTTGCAGGATAAACAGCCAGGCAGAAAGGATGATCCTGATGTCCCTGTGTGGAACATCTTTTCTGTTTGTTGGTTCACATACATATTGAATTGCTATGAGGCTCAACATCATAAATGTCTTCAATTCGTTTACCATTATCATTTTGGTATCGTTATTACTATTTTGTGTATTGGTATAGATAGATATCATCAGATATTCTATGGACCTCACTGGGCAAACATAATTGGAGGCCTAGGTCTAAACTGCATACACAGATTTTAGCCAAGAGTGAATTTAACGGATTGTAGAGGTCCATCGCTCTACTACTAGAAAAGACTGCTTTTTTGGACGCTGATAGCAATGCTGGCTCCGTCGGTATTCTAAGCACAACCTCCATATTGATTGCAGCATGTAGTTCTATAGGGAAGTCAAATATAAGACGTTTTCACTGTCACCGACTGTAGTGCAGATTGACTTCCTCAAATCTCAAGACCGGGGGAACCTTTGTTAGATTATACACATTGAGCTATTATCACCCTTTACAAACTCTATACAGGAGTCACATAATCAATGCAAAGGAAGTCAACTTGACCAATCAAAAAGAGTTATGAAAGTACAAACTGTATATATTAATGAGCGTCATATGATCCCAAACAGGTTGTCAACTACAGTCTCACTGTGGAGCATCAATGGCTATAGTTCTAGATCTACAGGAAAAATATGAATACAGTCCAACAATACATTCTTTAATTCCCACTAATCTGCCTTTATTTTCAGTATGATCTTCAATTGAAATAATACTAGTCTTGAGAAAAGCTTTTTAAGAAGAAAAAAAGTAACAGATTAGTTTGTTGCTAATATAATAAACTATTTCTTAAAACCGCTAGATAATCGTGGCTAAAAACAAGAAATATATTTTGAAAAGGAGTTACTCTTGGCAGTGTATAAAGATGTATGGACCCTTACCATTACAGCACAAAGCAGTGCAGGGTAGGAGACAGTGGCCTCCACACCCATGGCTCAATCAGGTATCTCACTTTCTGGTATCTAGATTACAAGAGCTTTCACCGCTAACCCCCAATGTACATAACTCCTAATAATGCCTCCATAATGACCTCTGCTTTATCCTGATGACGCGTTACTTTCAACTTCACAAAACAAATCATGTTGTTTCTGCCACTATAGATATGGGAACTGTAACAATTAATTCCAGGTGATGATGTTGAAAATGACATGCATAATGGACTATATGCTATTTATCAATAGTTACATACAGGAGAGAGTCCCTTACAGAAGCTTTAGGACTAACACTCAATCAACATGTGATTAATTTAAGTTCTATCCCAAAACCTGTTCAGACAGTTTTCTTTATGAGTCCCTGTGAACAATGGAGACGTACTTTCTGTCTAACTGGGGGCTACATTTTAATCTGTATAATTATATACCTCCCTTTTATGTCACTGTACATCCGATGGAAAGTTAAGTTTGATAAAACATCACTCCACATCGCTAAAATAATACTACCATACTAATAGCTATATAATCTATATATTCTATAATTATGCTCTCAAGTTCCTAGTGGGCACAGAACATTGGATCAACATTCACAAATGGTTGACAATGTTGATTGAATGTTAATTAATCGTTGATTCAACATTGAATTGAATTTTGCACCCACTATGTTAGATCCCTCCCTGCCTTCCCATAGCCCACTGCTACCACTGAGTCTTACCTGAAGCTCCAACAACATTTCACCTACAGGTATTGATTACCTAGATTAGCTGTGGGCGCCACCCATCTGCTGACACAACCTCCAGGGTGTTTACCAGCAAATAGTGCCGGCCAATCTCACAGACGGTGCCAGGCCTATCCATATAGAGCAATTCACAGAGTAGCTCACACAGCCGCTAACTGGTTTACAGAACGGATTAGACTGGCTCACCGAGCAGCTCACTACGTACTTCCCAAATCTGCATTTCGAGGCGCCGAGGTATAAAATATACGGCTGCTCCAGAAAATTTCAAAAGATACCCAGTAGACAGAAAAAGTCTTGTATAAAGAAGTAAAGAGCAAGAAACTCAAAGTTATCAGCATTTGAGTCATACAACGATTTAAAGACACCCAGAGAGCAGCCAGGTTTATAGAATAGTTGATCAACTTATAGAGCAGCTCGCACAGTGCTATGCTGTACAAACTAGCCTACTGAGCAACTCATTCAGAGTCCCACCTCCCCACTGTAAGCCACCGTCCTTATAATTCATCTTACTCACCCTCCACTGTGGATTAATTTGTCTGGTGTCATTATTGACTAAGACCTGTTGTCTTATCTCTAACATTGCCCCTGGTCCGTATCCAGCGTCCCCTATGTTTCCATGACAACTGGCGCCACGAGGTAGCTGCACTATGGGGGGCAAAGATCGGCCTGCAGCTCTGATGGCTTTCCTGGGGGACTGTCCTTCTATCAAATCTTATCTACAGACAAGACGTGTCCCTAGTCTTATCCACAATGTGATAATCTATAAATGTCATGATATTATAGATATCAGGCGTTTGATTAATTTCTTTCAATTTATACGCCATCGCTTAAAGTATAGTTCAGCTTCCTGAGCACCCTTTACCGATTGCCATGGCTCTGCAGGCAATCTGTAGCCTTGCACAAGGCTACATGCAAACACTCTTGCTTTGGCCAAATCATAAGGTAAATATCAAAACAAAATATACCTACGCTAGGCTGACCAGGATATGCCCTCTGATATCCAAATCGACCCACACGAGACCATTCACAAGCATTTAGTGCAAGCGTGGAATAACTTTAAAAAAAAAGGTCCAGTATAGATATGAAGGTGCGGTAGCATGCACGTCTATGCCGTGACGTGACAGTGGAAGTGATAGTGGTGTGGTTTATTGGTCACGTCCTCTGCTTACTACAGGCTGCAGGGGAAAAAAGCTGCCCATATTTAACCAGCCACTCACCCTGCCCAAACACCACTTTAATATAACCACTGCCTTTTAGAAACCATAAAAAAAAACTAGCGACCAATAAGCTGCGCCATATTAGGGAAACATTGATAAAAACCTGAAATTCAATGTGTGAGAATTAGCATTAGACAACTGGATGTCTCTCGCTTTATTCCAGCGTTAATGTGAGCTTTATTCAATCCCAATTATTGATAATTACTGATGGAATTAAGATTGGCAACGTTAAGCTTAAATCCTCCTTTATTAACAATGATTTAAGTAGCTTCACCAATCCGCTTCCTTATGATAATAATTAAGACGGCACGGCGATGGATGGACTAACAATACGATTTAGCTTTAAGTCACATTTATTGATTATTCTAACCACCGTTATTTCAAGATTCCCCCTTGCGTCCATAACCGGCTGATATGAATGCTTAATCTAGGAAGTAAACTAACTTAATGGATTAGACATACAACTGTATTGTCGCATCACAATTGGTGCGGTGCAATGGCATTCATCTCCAACTTTATTTCTTTGTCAATTTTGTCATTTTTGAGACGGAAGCTAATCACTCATCAGCGTTTTTATATGTTAAGTTTCTGACGGTTTAGGAAATGTGAAATTCACTTCACAAAAATTATACCAAATTAAATTCTATTAATAATCAACGTTCTCTTCCCTGTAGGTTTTCCGGTTGGCTGCGGTGCTGCTTGTCTGTGGGATTGCTATCCTCATCTTAGAAACAGTGACGTCACTACACAGAGAAGCCATGGTGACGGGGTATCCTTATGCCGGTATAGGGGCTGGCATCTTTGTAAGTGGCTTGTCCCTCTTAATCCTCGTTTTTACTCTACACTTTACCATTGTAGCTGATCATCATGTATATAGACCGCCATCTTGTCCTCACATCTTTTCGCTGGTTCCATTCTCACTGCTGAGAGTTGGATTAGTGAGGTGATAGTATGTTTTGGAACCAGTAGTAAAATGGAATGAAATTGAATGATATTTTGATTCTAGCACCAATGAAGTCTAGACAAAAAAAAGGTTTCTTTCGGGTAACATGGGAGGAAAATGTATGGTCGGTAGGTCGGAATTTTTTAAATTTTATCTTTTTAATATATGAATATTTCTTCAAAATTAAATTTTAAAAAACTAGGGTGGGCCCTATTTACATAGGGTCGGTCAGGTGACCTGAAACAAACCTTTTTTTCAGCCCTGAACTTGGTGCAGAAATATACCTGTTATATCCCTATAGAACCTAATTATTCAACAACGTGTGTGATGTATGACAGGGTGATATATGGGACCCTCTAAATATCAAGTATCAAGACCTAAACATCAGAGTGCAGTCTACATACACAAGTGCCACTCTGACACAGATTTTACCTTGTAGCATAATTTAACCCGTTGGCCTAGGAGCAGAGAAGATATAAATCAGTACACAAATAGATACATGGATGATCGGTGTTGTCTAAATCTGACACTTTCGATGTAAACAATCGTTAATTATCTTGTTTAGCGACCAACAAAATGTCTACATTTTCATAACGAAGTATTCTTACTTAAAGCCTCACTCTCAGCTCTTACACTTTCAGTAGACTAGAACCGTAACAGAAAAATAACCTGGGCACTTTTGGTGACGATGCCGCTTTAACTTGTAAGATACAAAATGATGATATATATAGGCCTATATATATATATGGGATTGTTTACAAATGACGTAACCTATTACCTTTTTCAGCAACCCCACCTCCTGTCACCATTTTGTGCAAATTCGCAAGAAAAAAAAGGACGCCCCCTCCCCTTTTCCCCCAATTGGTGACGTCATATGTTCCCTACCATATCGCACTTTGGCCCTTTAAAGGGGCAATTCCACCATACGCACTTAACCACATAGTACAACAGTACCAGAATTTTAAGCAGGATACGCTCGGTGATTATGCCACTTTAATTAACATTATTCTGACGTAGTGTGTGATATAGTTCCTATTCTATGTACTTACAGATAGCATGTACTGGGATCCTTGGAATACTGGCTGCCACCAGAAAGGAATGTCCACATAAGGTAGGTAAAATAACGCAGGTAGCATTTACGTTACGCAAGTCATACATTAGGCTGTCCCTATCATGGTGTGCTGAGTGCATATTGTCGTTAAGGTAGGTAAAATAACGCAGGTATCATTTACGTTACGCAAGTCACACATTTAGCTGTCCCTATCATGCTTAGCTGAGTGCATATTGTCGTTCCCGACTGATGGATCAACTCTCTCATTACAGCAATAATTATAGTATTCCTGTTGTTGCATGAGAGCCGGGTATATTTGCTGAGGAATTGATTTTGGTTGGATCAGGTTTCTCTATCAAACCATCAAATATCTGTCAATCACAGACAGGAGTATGTTCCTAAATGGTGATGCTTTTTTAGAAGAAAGGGGGTCTACCTAGACGCCCAAATATTTTTTTTTGTTTTGTGGGGATTTCTTCTTTTGCATAAAGATCCGCAGATATATGGGAGTGTTTTGTGTATGGAGAGGGCAGAGGACGTCTTCACCAGGGCTGCACTTATGCCGACAAACGGGATGCTGGATTAAATCATTATAAATGGTTAAGAAATAATTTGCAAACTACAAGTCCTTGAGTAGAGCTATTTTAGCTGTACCTTTAATAAAAGCATGCAGGGATCACAGTAGCCGGAGTAGCAGGGAATTACACAAAAGAACAAGAACAATGCCAGGTTTCAGGTATTTTTGACCCCAGGCTTCATAAGATACAAAATAATTATTATCATCTGAGACTGTATTCCGTACGCTGCCTATCGATTTCCTCTCTTGAAAAAGGAGCAATGCTTTTGTGAATACTTCAGTTTTAACAGGAACTGAAGAAACGTGTCTGCTATTGATTTTAATCAAACAAAGAATGTGTTTTTGCATTATTTGCCATGAGATCTGCTCATTGAACTGCGACCTGAGAGGGAAGTAATGAGAAAGGATGATAAAAAGACATTTTCAATGGCTGCACAGTATTTTCAATTTCCTCATGAACTGGAGACGACATGAACACGACATTCTTTAGTACACTCTTAACAGTCAGTTAATGTTCACAGTACACTGTGATATAGTTTACAGTAAAACTGTAAATCTAGACTACATTCTACTGTGTACCTGTGCACTTACCGTTACCGTTTTTTCTTTTTTTTGTTGTTTTTTTGTAAAAAAAAAAAAATTGAAAAAAATTGAAAAAAAATTTAAAGAGTTTTTTTGGTGGCATAAAGTTACATAACATGATAAAAGCACCATCATGTGAAAGTTGACACTCGGGGAGTCACACACACACCCAACCAGCCATTCACGCAAACACACAAACTCAGTAAATGAACAACAGGAAAAACCTACATACACACAAAATAATATCCGACATAATACAGTAAAACAGAGCGTGTGTTCCGGAAGTCACATTGTATTCACCGCAGGATTATCTACAGTGTATATCTTAATACTTTTGTGGATTAGCACTAGTTTGTCCCGCATGTTGAGACAGGAGTAGAGGAGTAACTGTGTCAAGTAGCGAGAGGTGATATCAAAAACTAACAGCAGTTTCAGCCCTTGTGCTGGAAATACAATATAAATCAACATGAAGAATACTCACTTCTGTGCCACCAGGAAGTTACAGCCACAGCAGCTACTGCTCTACACAGAGAAAAGAAACAGCGTCAAAAGGGAGTCCAGGCTGCTTTCAGAATGACTCCCCTCTTTAGGAAAGTCAGGTCGCCTAAGGGCGCCTAGGTGACTCTCTGGCTGATCTAAGGGGGTCACCTGGGGGAGTCATATAGCTCTCTGGGTCATATGACTCTTCCATGTGACTCCCTTGGATCAGGCAGAGAGTCACCTAGGCTCCCTTGGGCGACCTGGGCTCTCCTAAAGAGGGGAGTTATTCTGGAGGCAGCCTGGACTCCCTTTTGACGCTGTTTCTTCTCTGTGTGTAGGGTTGTACTGTAGTTGTCTGGCCCCTGGAGCACAAGTCTGCTGATTAGAAATGATAACATTCATCCCTTCACAATCAGCAGAACACAGACTACACTATCAGTATACCCCTGGTACCCTTCAAACATTAGTCATCACTGAGAAAATGAAACTAGGGAAAATAAACAAAGCAAAACCTAATCTGTTGGAAAGACCCAGATCTTGAGCCCCAGACATGCGGGAGGTGGCTGTGTCACTTGTCGACCTTAAGAAACGTCAGTGTCCCTCATCAATTTTAACAAATAGGTCTTGTTCCTTGTCGGTTTTAAGAGATAGGTCTTATCCCTTGTTGCCAACCCCCAGTTTTCCTTGCGTCCATCTTGTGAACTTTTTTGTCTGAAAGGAGGCTTAATCTTATGCCAGTTGCCAAAGATGGCAGGCGATGTTGAACCAACTATGAAAATGCCACCCACTATGTCACCCAACTCTACTGGTGTAATAATAATGTTTGAATGAAGAGCACCAACAGATACAATCTATGACTCTAAACGCCCGTTATAGAATAATCCCATGGTAGAATATTACATGGTACCTTAGAGATGATAGCGGAACGGCAGGAATAAGCAGGGATAAGCTGATGCTTGCTCAAATACATCCAACTAATTCACATGTTATAATGTTCATAAAATGCTATTAGAGTAAAAAGGAAATATACAAAAAAAGAGATGACTGACACAGATGTTACATGAGGCATATGAGAGAGCTGATATGGACCACCAAACGTCTGTAGTGTGGAGTGCATGATTTAGATTTGTGACAAGAGTCAGTGTTTAACTTACCCTTCCAATGAGGTCCAGTAGATAACGTTGGGCAGGCGCTGCTTCACAACCAACCCCATTGCATTTTTGTAATAAAAGTATCCTATGGGGACGCTCTCATGGAACACCACATATTCTGCTGGGAACGTTATCTAACATCAGGGCCAATGAAAAGTAACGAAGTTTCCCTTTTTAAGTTATAATATTTAGGTCCCCCCCTATGTCTAAGATTCGAGGCGGGGGGACCTCCCAAACGTCCATGCCATCAGCTGTATAGCATCCCAATGGAGAGAACTGTTCACCCCCAAGCTGCAGTATATCAGCGAACTGTCAGACTGTGCACAGAAGGTGTCTGTAGAAGAGACTAGACACTGGCAGCTGATATTGTAGCAGATGCCAAAACATGCTTCTCAGCCTTTGTCTAAATGCCAACGCATCATCATCAATATCAGGACTAGTGTCACATAATATTTTTCTCTCACTTGTTCTTACAAGTTCCTTCCTTCATTTTGGCTATTTGCGTGTGCGGCAGTGCATGTATTTAACCAATAATATATGGATAACGGGCACACGAGGGGATGTATGTACGTAAATAACGCCCAAGGTGCGAAGCACCGAGGGTGTTATATACGTATACAGCCCCTGAGGGGGGACGGGTGGAAACGTAGCAATTTTAAAGCGCCTATACGTATGTGAAAAAGAATCCCTAGAATTATTTTAACGACTAGGTAAGTAAAGTCCAACTACTACCTTTATAGAAAAAAAAATTATAAATTTTTTGTTGATTTTAGGTGAAGTTATAACAAAAAGTGTAAAAATTGCTGTATCTCTGTTAATATAAGAGCTAGAGGGCTGGGAATGTGTCTGTAGACTTCTTGTTTTATCCCCTTATTCTGCATGGCCGGCACGGTCTAGTGAGTAGGGAGTCGGACTCGTAGTCTTGCGGCCCCGGGTTCGATACTTCGACGAAATGCACAATTTTAACTAAGTCGAAATTTGGAACTAGGAGTGCCTGTTATTTAACCAATAATGAATGGATATCAGGCACGAGGGATTGTATATCGTAGGATATAGGCATGAGTGCGTAGCACGAATGCCTATATCCATACGATATACATCCCGAGTGCCTGATATCCATTCATTATTAGGTTTATTATACGATTCCTCCTAGTACTGCATCATGCCAACCCTATGGTGTTGATACACTCCCAAATGGTCGGCATGATACCGAATCTTATAACCACATCCCGCACCTCTCTCTCGAGTCTGTGGTTTCCCTGCTATAGGCTCACAGTGCTTGGAGTAACCAGCAGGGCGCCAGTGTAGGGGCACCGCGGCTGGGGACGCGCTGCCTACTCTCCGCCGCGTTTCCCTCCCACTGCCTGGCTCTATACTTCAATATAGTCAGCGTTTCCCTGGCATTATACCATATCAGCTGTGGCCGAGCGGTTAGCGCGTATGGCTCATACGCAAGGGATCCCCGGTTCGAGCCTGAGGGTGGACGAGTGGAAACGTACCAATTTTATAGGGCCTATATATATGTGAAAACCCCCCCTCAAATTTTTTTAACGACTAGGTAAATAAAGTCCAGCTACTACCTTTATAGTAAAAAAGAAATTAGAAAAAAATATTGATTTTCAAAGAAATTATACCAAAAAATGCCTTTTCTTCTGTAACTCGGTAAATAATGGTCCTACAGGGCTGGAAATCCGCCTGTAGACTCCTTGTTTCGCCATCTCCGTCTACCAGCGCCTACACGGCGTGGTGGTTAGCACGACGGACTTCAAGTCTTGATGTAGAGTGTTCGAGTCTCCATGAAACCCCGAATTTTATGTGTGACGAAATTTCGGAATCGCTCAGTCCCACCGGAAGAGTGCCGATATCCACCGGAAGAGTGCCGATATCCACCGGAAGAGTGCCGATATCACTAGATATCAGCACGGGGATATCACGTAAAAAGCACGATGAGTCGTTCAATCGTATAATAACGTGTGATAACAGAACTGTGTTATCCAAAAAAAGCACGATCAGAGCCCCAATCGTATAATAAAGCTCTCTAACTGGTGCGGACTTGTTCCCGCATGTACAATGTTTGCACTGACACCAGCAATCTCGTGAGACCTTGGCTCTGCTCTCATGCTGTAGCTTGTTGCCCTGAAGCTATGGGTTGTGAGTGTCTGGTCACTGCCTAGGTCTCACGATACATTGCGAGATCAGAACTAACATGGCTGCCCATACGGAGAAAACCGAGACTTCACTTTACGGCTTTGCCGTACTGCATATCTGTTATAATTATGTGCTGACACTGAAAAAGGCAATCTGATAGTGACACCTCGCATAGCACTTGATCCAAGTTAACAGTTTGCACAACATACATCTCTCATATCTGACAATCTCCCCGCCTATTGAATTTGATAACTCATATCGACACACAAATACTTATCAAGATACTGTGATTTTACTTTAATCCTGTATACGACTCCGACAATACGTGCAATGATGCAACATTGGCAATTTGTGGTCTGTATTTTTCATTTGGAGCACCCCTGATAAGTGTCCCTATAGGTTTAATGTTCTCTATGCCTTCATTTGAAAAGTAATGGGAAACTGTTCATACAGACCTCTTTGTTAAACTAAAGATATTAAACGGTCTCCTTTGCCTACTTATGTGTTGTCTGTTCGAAAGTACAATCTGTCAGGAGAAATATTAATCTCAACCTTTGTTTCTTTATTTTCAGTATTTCTCTTTCTACAAAGGACTAAGTCTGATCAGTCTTCTTATGGGAGTGGTGGTTTTGTGTGGCACGCTAGCCAACCTTGATGTCCGGTGGCTCAGTCATACTAGTCAGGTAAGAAGTACACATTTTTGATGGTTTAAAGTTGGGTGGAATCCCATGACTAGCGCATGGATGATCTAAAAGAGAATCAAATAGGGTAGATTCACCATGTGTCGGACACATGCCCTGAGACAGACAATTTTTAGTTAGTCATGTACAAAAAATCTTCGTGTGGTTCTTTGGTGGAAAACATTACACTTAAGTGTTACCATAATCCATAGATAACGAGATTAGAATTATTGAACATACACAAATTCAGGTGTCCATCTTAGGGTATGTGTCTCAGGGTGAATCTGCCCTAGTGACTTCATGTGATGGCTGTTCCGTGTCATTAAAATGGCGTTTGTTCTGTGGAAGTGCAGCTATTTTACATTGTAGGGACAGACTAAAATCTGGCTCGCATCCCAGATCTTCCTCTTATATTGCCTCTATCTGCTAAATATTAACTCCCTTTAGGAGGGTTGTACAACCGTGATGTGTATCAAGTAACGTGATGTGTAGTACTACACATCACGGCTGACCATGCAAACGTGATGTGTATCAAAATGACGTGATGTGTAGTAACAAGCCAACCGTGATGTGTAGTAACTAATGTGATGTGTAGTAACCCAGAGCAACTGGAATTTAGGTACCTCCAAACGTGATCTGTATCAATAAATGTGATGTGTATCAACTTCCTCCTCTAAATGGTAGGGATCGGCAGCCCAGTGGCCACAAAGTTCAGTTCAACATTAAAATTTAAATCAATGTTGAAACAACATTGAATCAACAGTGAAAACCAGTCGTCAATGTTGATTCAATGTTCTGTGCCCCCATGGGAGAGAAGCAGGGCAGGATAGGGAGGGGACGACCAGGGGAACAAACAGGGGGATGGACCCCCTCCTTTTCAAATTTTGGAGAGGAGAAAAATAATAAATTAAATTCTAGAATCTTTTAACTTAAGAAAAATATGTCAAAATAAATTTTAAATTTTTACCTAGATCTGTAAATAAGATATTCCCAAAGATGTCACATCTTTTCTAAAAATATATATTCACTAACTCCATAAAGAGAACACGTTTTGATACAGATAAGATATGGGGATTTTTTCAAAATCCTTGATACAGATCACGTTGATACAGATCACGTTAATTCTATACAGATTACATTGTTTTGATACAGATCACGTTGCTTTGATACAGATCACGTTTTTTGTAGGATAGGGGCCTTTTGAGAAGTCTCTAAATGTCAAAAAGCCCCTATCCCACAAATATTTGAGACATAGGGACCACATTCAAACAGCCCCTATTTCACAAATATTTGAGAGATAGGGGACATTTGAGACATAGGGACATGTCAGGCCCCTATCCTACAAAAGATCCCTAAGTATCAAAACCCCTATCCAGCAAAAGCATTTGTGATCAATTCTAAAGACTCTTTCTTACTTCTGTTATAAGAAAGCATGCCTCACTAGAAAAAAGAATTTCAAGGTTTGGCCCAAACAAAATAGAACAGTTCATATACTGTAAACATACTTCATTTTGTGCTGTACATATTTTCGCGGATTTAAAAATTGTGAAAATATGTACAAAGTGAATATTTAATCCAGTATACTCATACTACTACTATACTCTAAAATCTGTGAATTTAGATACACGTAAAAGTGCACTTTGTAGTCAATTCACAAAAATATACTTGCACAAAAATATAAACGTTTACAGTAAATGTTTTTTCCATTGCACATATTTAACCAAGGGGATACTTTTGAGGAATAGTGGCTTTTGAGGGATAGGAACATGCTAAATATATTTGTGACTTAGGGACTTGACATTGGCCCTATGTCTCAAACCGTTTTGAGGGATAGGGGCTGTTTGGCACATAGGGTCTTCACCTGGCCCCTATCCCTCAAACAGGCCAATTTTGAGGGATAGGGGCCTTTTGAGGGATAGGGGCCTCACAGTCCCTGCCACGGTGGCTTAGTGCCTGTCATTATTTCCGCAATGACTTATCCAGCCCCCTTATAACAGTTTCAGTACCAGTGCAGGTTTTTACACGGTTAGTAGATCATATACTTCAGAACTAGCTCAACGACCTCTACTAGACTAAGGAAATGAAGGTATGTGATACTTGATGAGAACTGTGTGGGATGAGCCATCTGCCCCATGGGTAAATACATATAGAGCCCACTCTCCAGGGAACAATGTTTGAGGAACGATGTAGATAGGTTTTGCTGGGTGGGCCCTTGCATTTACTTCACGTCATTTTCAATTTAAACTGCCATCATGTAAAGCTATAAAGAACAAAACAAATTACTGGTCTGATGAGGTCACGGACAATGAGGAAGGAAACACCATATATTCAATGCGGGCGTGGAGTAGCGAATTTCTGGTACTTATCTCCAGGCCTAGCGATTCTCGTATCTGATATGAAATACAAGTTTTACTCCTTAATGCATCACCCACTGTACAACTTACACACTATGTGACCTTCTGACTTAAGTCTCTAAAACAATCATTCATGTCTGTCCAAGTGTTTGCTGACTCCATCAATTTGAAATTTGTTTATTCGACACTTTTAGCATCACTTACCACAGCCAACAAAAGCGCCAACCGACTACTTCTATTTTTAGTCTAAGGAAGCTTAGAAATAAACCAGACCAAGTTCTTTATTATAAGGAAAGAAACAACCCACTGGTTGGATAGTTAAATTGGCTGACAGGTCTTATTTTTGCTGTTGTCAGGTTGAGAGGGGAAATGACGCCTCAGTCACATTGAGTACATTTTAAGACTGTGCCATTTGACGAATGACATTGCAGTAATACGACTCATCATGAATCTCATAAAGTCTCAGGAAAGGACCTTTTAGACTAAAAGAAATCTGATAATTAAATGTTGATGAATAACGTCCGCTTTTAGATATTAGGAATGGTGCTTAATAGAAATCCATCTATGTCTGTATAGTTGTGTAACCGTGATGATTATGCAAAGTAAATTTTAGTCTGAGTTTAATTAGATAGTGAATCATATAACTGATATAACACTAATCATGGCCTTGAACATCTATTTATTATGAAGCATGACTAAAATGAGAAAGTTAAAGAGTTATAGGAAAGCAAACTGGCATATAAACACATTAAGAAGGTCTGTATCTTATTATTCGAGACTGCTACTTATTCAAAGATCCGGCTCGACCCGTCCCGGTAGCCCAACTATCTACTGAGGTCCCATCTTATCGTATCCGGCCCTTTAGACCCCTCAATATCCCTTGGTCTTGGAAGGTGAGAGAGAGCGGCTCTTTCGGTGGGCTCTAGACCTAATCCCACCCTCCTAAAGGCTGGAGGCTATTTCCCAGCTTAGACATCTAAAGGACGATACAGTGTGTTCTGGTACCAGTGGTAATCCCCTAAACCCGGGGCTTTCAGCCTCCTATCAGCTTAGTCTAGCTCTGTTTACTTCTAGCTTGCGGTACTGACCGAAATAGGTTTCTAATCAGAAACTTCAGAATTCATTGGGTTGATATGTTATTGCTGAGACTTAAAGTGACGTGGTCCGATATTTAGGGCTCAAAAATCAATTTAGTTAAAAATAAACCAGAATGTTCATAATGGCCATAATCCCCCTATTGAAAATACACTGTAAAATGTTATACTTAGGCCACATCTGAACGTCTAATTGGCTCTTATTGCACATATATGACTTGTATTGTGCCCTATCCTCCAAAATTAGTATTGTACTAACTTTTAAAACACGTCTAAGCAAGATTTGAAATATGGAAAGAATCGGACCATGTCAGTTTAACTATTGATTCTGATTCTTGTCATTAACGGTATTGACTTTCTAAATGGCATTCAGCCAAGGCCATAAATAAAACAATATCAACTAAGGGATAGTGCAGTAAGAAATAAATTAGCTCCGACACTATTACAGCTGAACTTGCACCAGTCCATAAACCAAGTGCATAATTGCTCTACTAATGGTGGCCGGACTAATAAGACATAGACTCCAGAGAAGAGGACCCCCAGCAATCTCTACATCTATATATAGATGAGAACTGTAAATGGTGGTTACCCTTTTTGTGGGCGTACAGTAGATTATATTGTGAGTGTGCAGTTCATTGTAGGTAAACAGTAGAATCTACTGTAAATCTACAGTAGATTTTACTGTAAATCCATTCTACAGTAGATTCTACTGTGTACCTACACCAACTATTTACAGTGAAGTGGGTAACAAGAGTACAATTCTGGCTTTAGGATGTCCCTCTGTCTGAGAACTATCAGTCAAAATGCCTGTTTCACTATTCTGGAGATTTGTAACCCATGCCTTATTCATCAACTGCACCGCCCATAATCAGGGGTACAGTGCTCATGGGAATTCTGACTGGACCACCTAAGCAGCTCTGATATTACTCTGACAGTAGTGAAACTTTCTTGAATTGCCTTGTTAGATACTGCCATTTCAAGCACAAAAGAGGTCTACCTATAAATTTATTCTGAATGAGGTCTCATAAAAAAGCTAGTGCTTGCAGGATGTGGCATCGGCCTTTACAGTTGGTTGATCAACGTGTCCACTGAATATAATTCCAGGGGAAACAAACACAGGCATACGGTTTCGTATACCAAACTCTGTGTAGGTTACGTATACCAAACTCTGTGTATTTAAGATCAGACAGCTTAGAACTAAATTATTTTGCACCTGTTGAAGAAAAACATACGCCATACGAATACATCATCCTGTTAAGATTGGTTGCTCTTTACTTTCGATTCGTTCATTTTAGTCATCAGATCTCTTGCTATGTTGTAATCAACAACATAGTAATTAAATGTTATGAGATAGTAGAATATAATGTATCCATGTCAATCTTCTATTTGCAGGTTGCTAACCTGGCAGAGATCGTTCTGTACATCACCAAAGTACTACTGGCCGGGGTGGACATCGCTGCTGCCTTAGCGTCCATCTACATCTGACCAAGGAGGAGTTAGTCACCAACATCATGCATCAAACACTACACTAGACTGTCTGGTACGAAACTATGAGGAACCCACTATAATAGGTGAGCTGCTCCCACTACTGCATCATTGGAGGAGGGGCTCACTCTAGTGCAGCTTACTAGGGGGATACCCCTGGTGAAGTGAGTGCGGTTTTTGATGTAGAAGACTGCAGAGTGAATAAATTTCCCTGAGAGGTTCTTAAAGATGTGCTGTTAGCATTCTGATGAAGCCACAGGGGATACATCTAGAGTGCCCTCAACATGAGGACCACATTATGATATCGATTCTACACATTTTGGACAACGCTGTATCAGGGAGGGTATATTATCCAACCCTCCCTGGCTCTATGGTAGAATTCAGCAAATTCGGCGCAATAGTGAAACCATGGATAGGTCTCGTCAGGAGCATGGCTGTTCCAAGTAGCACTATTGCTGACCCAGAGGCAAGGATGATTTGTGAATAGGCCGCCACGGGACACTCACTGCCAAGGTGTACAGTTTCTGTATAGTACTAAGGCTTTTGTGGAACAGGTTATTTATGTTATTATTAACCTTGTCGGGCTTCACAAGATGATGGTATTGTATTCTACATACGTAATTCTATACCTAAATGGATCATGCCCTAATGCATTGTGAGCAGTGACGGTGTGTCCTATATTACATTAATAAATGGTTCTCAATGGGTGACATTTACAGGTAATGCCATTTAGATGTATGACAGTTCTATAAATGAAAACGAGCGACAATGGGTAAGGTTAATGAAATCTCTCACGAGGGAACGACATGAATGTGTCACCTGCATAATATTCCAGACCCATATTGATACTAAGGCTAATGGTTAAATATAGTTCTGTAAACTGACAGACCATGTTGGACCTCCTGAATTGGTCTTGCTGCTAGATGAGGCAGTAAACCTCCTGTATACATATGATTATGTACATATAGTATGAAAAGTGTGGGTAAACGCAGTAAGAAAGGGAACGAATGACACCCATTTGAATGGTATTTGAATGGCATGCCTAAAATTGTATATACTATGATTAAGATATCATACATAGGCAATGTTTCAAGCAGTTGGTCGTTCATATGAATTGTAAATGATCAAAATAATGTGCACACTGTATTAGATATCAGATATACACATGTAAAGCGGTTTATATCTGAAATTAACATCGTCATCTAGATTTGGATAAATTCCAATGCCTTGGCACCATGAATATTAACTCTCAGAAATGGTATTTCTTGAGGTTCCTATATGGAATAAGAGGTATTTTGATGATACAAATAATCCTACCCCTTTTACATTAATTAGGTGATAATAATACACGTTGGATGCATTTCCTTCCTGTGTTGGTTAAATGAAACCTGGTTTATATTAAAGCGGCTGCATGCTGCAAGAAAGAGATTGTATATAAACGTTGCAGCAGTATCTGTGTATATATTTATATCAGAGTACATTGTATGCAATAATGATAAATATATAAAATCATCGTAATTCAAGTTGGTTGAGTTGTATTTTCAGTTATCAAGTAGGGTATAAACATAAAAAGTGGCTAAAGATTGTAATATGATAACTGCACATCTCCGTATGATGCCACTGTAGGGCTGGGTTAGTGGAGACTATCATATAGTAAGAAGCTGTCATGGACGACATACTGAGAAAGCAGAAGTGAGAGGAAATTCAACCACTCGCTATAGCCCTAAGTCCACAGCTGCAGGAATGCACAATATCCTGCATTAAAACACTATCGCCCCTCTGTCTCCCCCATTTCACGTCAGTTTCGCTGTGGACGCAGGCAAAATGCTGGCGAAATACCGGCGACACAGTGAAATAGCGGCAAAATAGCGGCGGCAGAGGTGCAATACCATTTTAACGCAGGTTCTTGTCACTGTGGACTTTGGGCTTATGTATTAAAAGATATATCTCCCCTCAGCGGGAACTAGTTTGATTTAAGGTATCCTTATGTCATTTTCAGACGTCCCAGCCAACAAGGAAAAAATGGTATTTCTTAACTAATTTTGGGGAAAATCCCGGGAATATCTTATAAATAATTTTCTATCATCGGAGATTGCCAGGGGATTCCCAGAGGAAATTGTACGTTGTGTTTACTCTTCGGGCACTCCTATCTCCGAGGAGATTGTTCACATATATGAGATCATCGGTTTAGTGACAAGACGTGGACCTGGCAGGTTATCAACCACTCGATGATAAAACAATAAATGCGCTAAATCTGACCATTTTAAAGCATGTATTTCACTGAATTATGGCTGATGAACTGGTCATCCATCCTACCATCCTACCCCACTTGCCTCAAGTGATTCTATGGACAGGATTATTTTTCTTGCTGATCCCTGGTAATTTTACTAATTACAGACTGTCAGTAGATACTATTATACTGTCAAACATATCTGTGTGCCCCTGCCTAAAATCAGATGTATTAGCCATAAATCCCTTGCTGTCATAATTCCCTCAGATTGTGTAGGTATCCGTAAGCAGGTGAGAAGGATGCTCTGTACATTACCTGATAGCCTGTCCTTTATAGTAAAGGTATATCAGATACCAGCGATAGCCATCGACACCGATAATCAATCACAGATACACATTGTAGTGACTGTGTATTATACTATACAGCATGTTTCATATTCAGATTTTACTTCTTCATTTTCGGTAATTAATACGTAGTACGAATTTTGTGATGATGTCACTGGAAGTTTACCATGGTCAGGAAAATGTCTTCTCCCACAAACTGCAGCCTCACTTACATATTGAATAGACGTCCACGTGCTTAGCAAGAGCTTTAACAAAAAGAAACTAAACCCCCTCCCAGCCTTAACCCCAAAACAATAGATGTGCTAGCCTTAAACAATGTGTTCTTTGTGCACCGTCAGCATGGTCTAGTTTGTATGGCTCTCACCCCTGGCCTTTCCTGTGGCAGCCCCTCTCGTAAACTAATCTACACCTTATGTACTGCCTCTAGCCACTACACCTCTGAGAGTGTACTTGTCCAGATGGTCTAGCCCTCATTATCCTGATCCATAAGCACTTCCCTAACCTCACCTAAAACAGTGTGGGCCCCAACTTTCAGTCATTTATTATTTTGTAATTTACAGGATGTTCATTACAGGAATATGCTTCACAGGTCGCTAAGTAACCATAGTAACGTACGCAATGCTATGACGGATACTTATCTTCAGTATGACGCTAAAAATATATCAAAACTAAGTGGGAATGGTATCATAATAATCACATGAAAAAAGATTAGCTAAAGCATAACTAACCAGACCAGAACAAAAAATGGCAAGTTGTTCATTATTATTTAGATGAGGAAAGCTTTCATTTGGTAGGAGGTCATTTCCTAACTAAGCACAGCCAGGTAGTTTAGCCCCATCTGATTCCACACTATATGCCTATGTTTTGAAGGGTGACAGTTCTCTCCCTCTAATCCTCTCCTACATCCACAAGCTATCTTCCCAGATTGGACATCTAAAGGGACTAGTCTGGTATCTGTGGTAATCCTTTAAACCCTGGGCTCTCAGGCTCCGTGATCAGCTTAGTCCAGATCTGCTTACCTGTCAGCTGCATGACTGACACCAGCTGACAGAAATGGGGCTTCCAATCAAGACACAGCAACCCAGCTGACGAAAATGTGCTATTTTACGTCAAAATAACGCTCCTTACGTTATAACGTTTTGTCATAATAAAGAGCGACAGAGAAACGCTATATTACGTTGCATAACGTTTTTTGTTTACTGGCTGATACATGTGGTTGATAATCGAAAATGAAGTAGTGTCTCAAATTTTACTGCCCATATAATGGAGGGAAGCTCGTACTTAAATAACGTGCATGAACTCAAGATCTAATACTTATGAGCAAGTCCTCATTAAGTCATTGAATTCTATATGGTAACAGTGTAGTCAGGATAATATCAGCTTTAAATCAGTGTGCCTAATATCCATCATGAGATATGTAGTATAGCCCGTAATACCCACGATGCCTTATAGAGAGTTCCAACCCGTAACTAGATACAATGTCATGATGTTTAGTCTACTATTTAAGAACAACCATGTGAGAAATGAGACTTACCGTTGATTATGGATACATGTTTTATGACACTATGGATTAGCTCTGATACTATTACAGCTGGAATTACACCAATCCATAAACCACTGTAATTACTCTACTAATGGAGGCTGGACTAATTGGATATAGGCTCCAGTAAAGGCAAAGCCCTACCCACCCCACATCCTGTCAATGTTCCCTACATCTAAAAAGGAATCCCTTTAGGGGTACTAGAAGTGCCATTTTTGCCTTAACCCCACCTCCCCTATACCAGATACAGCGTATTGATCCTGGTTCCACTACGATTCTTGCTGGAGGGGCTGTTAGACATTGACCTTTACGTCTAAGCTACGTCTAAATGCCATTGGTCAAAGTGCCCGTTTCAGCATTATGCGTATATTATTATTTCAATCAATTCGCTTCCAATAGTTTATTATCTTGAGCATACAATCTATTAATTAACATATGCACCATATTATAGCAGCATTGCTCTGCTAGGAGCAAGACGATATTTTATTTCTTTAAGACTAGCAACTACATGTATTGCCATTTCTTTTAGCTTTGGTATTTTAACCGATTTGCACAATGTATATACTGCATGGCCATAGTCAGCGGAGAGGGTAATAACAGGAAATCGAAGCAGATCAACATCCCATTGTACAATTCACACTCTCTATTCTACAATAGGCTATATGCAGACATGCTATTCTTTCAAGCACGCAGACTGCAGAGGGTTTATGCCTGGTCGTTCTGTGTTAAGGGGATACCTACCTCTACATTTGGTGGGTGGTATTGTTGAGCCCACCGGATCCTGCTTGTAAATTATAATTTAGTGACCTTAGTGCAGGGCTTACTGAGATCCCTATTCCCAATAAATGTCACATATGGACAAATTGCAACCAAAGTATAATGTTTATTGTAATGGGCTTTGTGACCAGTAGATATGTTACTGTCAAGAGAGCGAATGATGTACACAGAAAAGATAAATGCCCCAGCCCAATAGCCTGAGGTGGCTATCCCAGGTTACTCATAGGGACATTGGTCAGGCATGACCAAGTGCTATTCAAAAATAGCTTAGACATAACAACATAATATGTTATTATGACTAATCCCTTACTTAAAGGAACTTAGCCTAAAAGTCATTGAAATGAAGATGACTAAGGTAAGTTGGTCAGTACTGACCAACCTGACAATACTAATTAACCTAGGTTGGTCATATGGGGAGCCAAAAAATGACTAACTTGTTTAGGCACTATAGTGGCTAAGAGATTGGTCGTATAGGGAGCCAAAAAACATCAGTGTATATGTATGCCAAGCATACATGCCCTCAATCTGAAGAAGACTTTTGATACAGCTGTAGTAGTCTATAACTGTGCACTGATTATCTTGGCATGAGCTCACACGTTATTACACCCCCTTATATCTTAGCGAGAGAGACATACAGACAGATTTGCAGAGAGACGGATGCAGAGAGGCAGGGACAGAGGGAGAACCTATACACTACGTCAAGATTGTAGAAAGGTTAATAAGTAAAACAATGTGTCCTGTTTCTGACATTTAAAATGGATACAAAGAAAACTACGTACGCAACAAGTGTTGTCAGATACTAGAGGTACTGAGTCTTTGATCTGCCAATTTGGGAAAGGTGATCAAATAGCACAAAATATGATGAGTGTAATCTCAAAGAGTGAAATCTATTGCAAACAAGCAAGGGGGAGATGTATGGGAAGAAGGGAAATGATATCAATTTCTTGAAATAAAGAAACTGTATTATAGAGTCTAACCTAAACCTTCCATGCAAGTATTTCTGTTTATGGCAAGAATCCGTAATCTTAATTAAGCCTCAATTGATGAAGCTTATTATGAAACTAGAGTAACAAGATCCTCCCAATAATATAATTTGTTTAACAATTTAGGCAGTGCAGCGACGTATGTTTGTGTGGGAGATGACATCAAGCTTGAAGGCCATGCATCCTCTGTTGGCTATCCTCTCCATGTAATTAGGTCACCATGGATACAAGACCTGGCTATCCCAGGTAACAGGTAGACAACAAATGGTACATATTTTGGTCATCGTACTATAGACATATTAAAGTGTAAGGTGTATTCAAAGTTTTTGGGATACATACTAGTTTATTCCTAATAAATCCAATTTGTGTTGTCTTTATAATGGGACCTTTGAATCTTCCTCCACCCCTTACGTCTGAGTTTATCCATCTGCCCATACAGAACAAAAATTGCATGGCACCTGTAAGCCTCCACCATGCAATTTTATAACACATACTTTGAATTATTTTAACAATTCGAAATCGTCATTTTGATTAATTCTAACAAGCCCAGCGAAAATAAGTGTGAGAGCAAACAAAATCACAATTAATATAAGGATGAATGTCCGCAATTGAACTTAATTCTGTGTTTTCTGCCTATAACTGAATGGGAATATTGCATATTATGTCATCAACGGGTATCAGACGATTGGTACTCACATACAATTACGTTTGAAAACTTGATCTTAAATTACTTAAGTCAGGAGACGCTATTAGAGCGAGCACAATGTGGAAAGCAACATTTCATCCCCTCATGACAAAAAGGTTGGTACCGTAAATGTCAGTGCAAGAAGGTTGTTGTTACTGTAGCTGTCAATGCCAAAAGGCAATGTTGTTTCTGCGGGTTTCAGTGCAAACAGAGTTTACAATGGAATGTGAATTGCAGCCTTTTTATACCAAAGCGCCGATATGTAGTTCTATTATTAAGGGGGAGTTTTTTTTTTAACTCAATGTAACAAAAGCTGAATAACGGTTCGCTTAAATTTTAAACTAATTCAAAAGATTGAAAAGAGAATTACTTAGCATGAACTAAATGATATTGTAACAAATAAAAATGTTCAAACATGTTGCCATTTTATTCATCAAGAAAGTGTGACGTGGACTGAATTCAGAGTTTTTACATTTCTTAAAGAAGTCAACTTTTGGCAGGGTTTTGCTTCATCCGGTTGGCCTTCCTGCTTTTTGTGTATCCTTAATTACCAAAGTAGGGGTAAGCTTCTTCACAGTGACACGCCAGTCATTAGGAGAAACATCATCTTGTCACTATTTCTGACCAGGATTGAAAACTGCCGATGTGGAACATTTTAAAAGGTGACGTGAGGCTCTCATGGAAGTGTCGTGAAGGTCACGGAGAGTTCATGGCTAATCTATTCTGCTGTCAGTGACTGAATTGTTTATTCTACAGATCAAAACAGTCCCTGTGTCACCAGAGCGGAAATGGTGCTGTGAGTCACTCTGATCGTTTGATACAGTAATACTATGGCCAAAAATAAAAGGTATGTTTCAGGTAACATGGAAAGAAAATGGAGTGTCCGTAGGTCGGATTTCTTTCCTTTTTTTAACTTTTTCTTTTATCATGAAAGTACCAGCCAGCCTCTCCCAAGACCCTAAAATTGACCAAATAATGGTATAAATGCGGAAATTTCTTCAAAATTGCATAACAAAAGTAGGGTCAGCCCTATCATGATGTATCATAACTTAATTATTTTGACAATTGCTCCTAAATTGTGTGTTTTTCTTTCTTTAGCTCAGACATAGTTCGATGTGAGCTATTTATGCAGACGCTTACTGTGTCTACCCTCTGCTTTCTGATTGCTTCACTGTATAAGTAAGCTGCTACAGAATAGTCCACTCTAGATGACACCCAGTCCTTTTGCGTACTAAGTTTGGGTTATCAGGGAATAGGTCCTGGATCTAGGATTGAGTAATAGGCGTAGTAATCAAACTAATAAGGACCTCTCTGGAAAGAGAATGAGGGACACATTGCATGCAAGATGACCTTGAGTCCAATCAGAAGTAAATTAATTAATTAATCTGAATGTGAAAGGGTTATGACTTAGCACTAGTATGTGCTACCGGTGCAGTAGATGAGGCGAATGGTATCCACGTGCTGTCTAGATGTAAAAGGGCGTGGCACCTCAACACGACACCCCAAGCTACCCCCTAATGAGATTATTCTGGTTAATTCTTAGCAGCTTTACTAACTGATATTTTTGCTACAAGTAAATATAGGTAGCTGTTTGACCTTCTCACCTAGGTAGTTATAAACATCATCCAAGATTGAGAGCATTTTCTGATCTCAGGAGACATGGATCTATTCTTATTTACATATGCATACATAATATGTCTATGTATGTGTCCATCTATATATCTATCTATCCATCTATATCTATCTATCTATCCCTAGATAGATAGATAGATAGATAGATAGATAGATAGATAGATAGATAGATAGATAGATAGATGGATAGATAGATAGATAGATACCCAATAACTAGTTCATGCATGGGCCACATCCCAGTAAACACACTACGTAAGTCCAACGTAGCTCAGAGGTTTGTCTAGGTTTGGTCTCAACCAAAGGTCTGATTTACGTTTTTTGGCAAGGTTTGTAAACGTCAAAACATGAAGGTTTATTTACGTCCAACTGACGTAGATGTCTGATTTACGTTTATCAACCTCATTCAGACGTAAATAGACGTAGTAAATCTACGTATATCTACGTTAAAAGTCGCATTTATTCAACCTACACTATGTATTTAACTCCCCAGTATTACACTAGGTGGAAGCACTATCAACTATGGAGAGAATAGTGTTGCATTTGACCGAATTCCATACATTCTATCAATATACTCTTAATGTTTATGCATTTAATGTTGTGCAAATCAGCTAGTCATCACTGACTATTCAGTTATAAAGGTAAGGAGATAACATGATAGATGGTCAAATCTACATAAAGGCTCGTTGTTGATTGAACACCATATGGAAGGTACTGAAAGAAATACAAAGCCTCATTGGAGCCTAAACTAAGGTTACTTTACTAACAAACCGATACTATGCTGGTATCACATGAACTAAGATTTTCAATTATAGTATTTCTGAATTAGTCGCATCTGTGAATGTAAATGACATATCTATGCTCGAATTCCACTTACATTATGTGTAAAGTTTGTGTTATTTTGCAATATATTTACGTCCAAATGAGGTTAAAAAACGTAAATCAGACATCTACGTCTGTTGAACGTAAAGAAACCTTCACGTTTTGACGTTCACAAACCTTGTAAACTTACGTAGTTCAGACCCCAAATCAACGTATATTTACGTCCGACCTACGTAGTTGTGTTTACTGGGATGTAGTCTACCTTGTAAACTGGAACAGTGGACAGGCTGCTGTTCCCTACAGACAAAGAATCTAGCATTTAGTACCTGCCACAGATACTATAGGAGTGCTTTACTCTGCCCTGTCCCTGTCAGCATGGAGCTGCAATCAGACCATTACAGTTCTATATTGATCTGGAAGTGCGTCAAGTACTAGGCCGGTCGGCTGTCAGTGAGACTTTACAGCTATGTCAGGGATTTGTTACAATGTTGACGTCACTCACCTGATTCCTCCACAAATTGATTCTGGGGTCAAGTCTAATATTATCTACTTCAGGATAGGGCATTTCACTATGCCATGAGTATAATGGTAACGATAGTAACCGACCTATTGATAGCTACAGCTGACTAAAAGAGAGAGGATATTGGACTAACAAGTATGTATTCCCGTTTTGAAAGAGAGAATCCATCATTTCTGACGATTTCTAGAGTAAATGAATAATTATGGAACAATAGAAATTCTGTAATTGTTTTCCGAGAAACTATATCTTCAAAGGGCTACTGTTCATGTGGTTCTTGACCAGTTCCCATCATCACCTTCACGTCACTGTTATGAGACTCAACATGCTACACTTTCGATCTCTAGAGGGTTGAATGAAATTGGATATTACTTCTCCCCCTACCCCCCCCCCCCCACAATGAAAGCAGTCCATGTATAAGCAGCATATCAAATGGTAATTTATATGCAGTCTCATATGTCAACCTGGGTAGGGGGCCTACCCATTGACGCGGTGGAGATATTCCGTTAACCGCCTTTACAAATGGTGGGTCACTTCAACAAAACCATCATCATCCGACGGGCAATGAAAAGACTCAATTATAGAGGGGAGAAGAGAGTATCTACTCCTACTAAGCTAGGATATCTTCAGTCTTCAGATTCATTTATGCTTCGAGCACATCCTGAGGGAAATCAATACTGTAGCATTTTCAGTTATGGCTCCTATCTATAAAAAGCAGAATCATAAGGAGGACTGGGGCAATAATGGAAAAATGAAATTGCGGCATGATTATTCTTAACCATAAAAGTATATTAACTAATCCGTTTGGCTATAGCAGCTATCAAGTAGCATACCTCTTTGTGAAAAGGGCAGGGGGAGAGAATTACTGACCATTCTGAAGCTTTTACAATTATCAAGGGAAATTAGCATGCTATTCCTCAAAATATCAAATATGGCTAGATAAAGCATAAGATGTGTGCATATATGATAAATGACATGCAAACCTCATACTTCTAACTACATTTTTAAAGGTTGTATAGGTTGTGACGTGATCTTCGAAAAATGACTATTATATATGACACATTAAATTTTGTCAAAATGTCAGCTTTCCTCTTATCAATAAGAGAGTACATACTCTCTTGGATTAACAATACCCCGTCAATAGTTGCAACAATGCATGTCACATAATAGTTTTTTTCTAGTAGCCTCTTTAGGTGAACGACAGGAATTTACAAACATGTCACATAATAGACACATTCACGGATGTAAATGGAGATTTAATGATTATTAGGAAGCAATAACCTCCTCCCCTGCTCTAGGATGGAGACCACAGAATGTTGGGGGTTGCATTACACCTCCGAGGGTTCAGATCTATACATGAAACTAATGTAGAAGCTAGAATTACATTCCCTATCAACCACACCTCACACTGCTCTCTATATGATAATCAGGTTTCTGATCATCAAGTTTCCTCCCAGTTTATTAGATTCATCATACCATCCTCTCTGTGATACAGATTTCATTTCCATTTCCATCTCTAAAAGGTTGCCTGATATTGGATATTACTACTCCATAGCAGTAGAAGTAGTCCACTATTAGAATGTTAACGATATTATTATATTTGTCTGCATTCTGAAATCCTGTCCTTGGTCTAAGACAACACTTATCATGCTATATACTCGTTATAAAGCTAGCACATTTTTCAGAACAATATGACTCTAAGTAGTTTGAAACAATATTATAAAGTGAAAATAAAAAGCCATGATGAGGTGATTATTAACTGATACTATCAAGTCCCCACCATTTCATAAAATGAGGCAAGATGAGACTGTTCTGCTTTGTTTTAATATACGATGTTAAAAGTGTAACCCGTTACAGCCCCCCTCCCCTTAGATTAAGAAAACTTAGGAAGTCAACCGTGAAGGTATTTGCTGCAGGCTTTTTAGGAATAGTCTAACATGACTTCGGTTAACCCATACCCTTTATTGGTAACTGTTTTTATAAGACGTCCCTGTGACTATCCTGTCGCCTTCCTTTTACACTTTCATGTTTTCTTGTAGCATATAGAAAGATGTTCGCTAACATAAAGTCCTATCATTATAGATAGCTTCATAATTTCTCTTCAAAATTTTACTGCTTGACCAAAAAGAAAAAAACGACAAAAAAAACTCAATTAGGAGAGTGCATAGACCTCCCAGGCGCCTTGTTGGCCGCAGGTCCCTGTTGAAATGAGGGACAGCACAAGGTGTTCTCGGGCAACAAACGCAAACCGAGGTAGCTGTGTATTCTCAATCCTTGGAATAGCTAAACCCATGTGGTACTGACTTACTGATCTGCTGTAAACTCCTGTTTGCAGGGGGAAACTGGAGGCCTACTAAAAGTGAACAGATCCGTGCTATTTCAGTTTTGAACAGTCATTTGTTTTGGAAGCATGTTCCGAGGTAGTATTTTATGAAAAGAAGCTTAATTGATAAGGATCTCTGATAGCAGAGCATATCAGTGGATAACAGTGAAAAGAATGTAATAGGATTGAATTAAGCCAATGGTAGCTAGCTAAATGGCATGAAAGGTCACATATGCAAGGGAGGAGAGGGGTACATATTGGAGGGAGGAGAATGGGGAAGGTCCTACAAGCCCTGTACATTGTAGCCCCCCTTAAGCATCAAAGCAGCTGCTAAGATTTTTCCTCAAGTATAAAATGCATTCTCCAGCGCTATAGGAGCCTCCCTGAGACTGTTTTACATAACAAGCAGCGGGAGGGTATAGTGGTGTGCAAAGGACGCACTATGGTCTACAAGTATGGCGTCTGGAGTGGCAGCATTTCCGGTGGCCCCCTGATTAGCTCACAGTGACTCGGCGGTAGGCCTGAGCAGTTCCTGGAGCAGGTCTGTGGCCATGGAGCAGCAACCAAGGCAACCACCACTACCTCTGCCGCTGTGCTGCATGGTATTATGCTGGGCCATGTCAGTAAGGATCTAGTACATCAAATACAACTATACTCCAGTTTCCCTCTAAGCTTTACTTGAGAAAACAATGCATGTTGACCACTGCATAGATAATAATCTTTTACTATCAAACATTTGCATGATCTTAATATTTTTTATGATATTTGCCACTGCATTATATAAGTGTGTAAAATCTCAGGAGGATGTGAGAAATTAAGCCTAATGATTATTCACAAATGGCATGTCATAAATCAGATGATCTATGTAAGCGTTCCTAAAGGTATCCACACCATTGAACTGTAGCCAAACTGTAGCCAAAATGTAAGCTTCAGAAATTCTAGTTTAAGTAGACATAACACCACAGGAGGCTTGGTGGTAACCGCTCACCAGTAGCTCATCGTTAATGGGTAGGCACCTCTCTGAGTAACTCTAAAATGAGCTCTATGATTGCAACACAAACCTTCACACATCACTAATTTGGCCAGGAATAGACGTTGAGCATTAAATGCCAAAGGTGTTATTTCTTTGAAGTATTTCTCTCATGAGTTGCTCATTGGCAGCTTCCTTCTGGTGAACCTCCGGCCTGTTAGTGGTGCAACCACTGGTTAGCCTATTTTGTACTAATAACCTGGATCGCGGATCCACCACTGAGAATTTTAGCAATTCTTTTTTATGCCTCTGGCAGTTGGGGCCTCTTGAGAATTCCATTATTTAAGAGAAGTGGGGAAAATATGCGCTGAGCAACAAATACTCAACATAATATGGCCTTTCAGATTGGAGATAATATTATTACTCTATATTGATATTAATTTATTTGACTGCCCAAAAGGATGCTTTCCATACTCTTTTCGCATGTACCTATGGCTGCTGGGAGAGTTTGGTACCCACGGCATTGGGAGGGGCAGTTTGTTTTCTTTTGCATTTGGCTGCTAAGAGGAATCCTGTACTCCAAGCTGTCAAAATGAGGTGTCCCTTCACCAGCATGGAGACTATTCTGTCCAGCCAAGGGCGCTTCGCTGGACAGCTGTTATGTTATGCGATTTGCTTATGTAGTTGGTCTATACTACTAGTGTGACTTCATGAGAACAAGAACCGGACAAAGTACAATTAAGTTTTGATATACGGCGACTTTATTTTAAATAATGAAGGTTTACTAATAGTAAACCTTCGGTATTATTAGAAGAACAGTCAACCTTATTTACAGGCCTGAGGGGGTCACATGACCGTACCTGCAGCGACACCTATTGATGAATATTATGTAACACGTTATGAAACCTTAATGACAAGTTAACCGTCGGTAACTTCAGTACCTTCGGAATATGACCGTAGACAATAACCGGCGGTATATGTAACAAACCGTCAGTTCACATTAAGGAATGAATAAAACATGTTATGAATACTAATAGAACCATGTCGTATTACATCATAACAACCACATCTATAGAAATAGATATACAAAATAACCAGCAGTCATAGCTGCCCGTTACACTTACAAAAATAACAGGGGTTCTTCGTATTCACTTTCCCCAAGTTAGACCAGTGTGAAGGACATGGGGGTTTCCAGGTAGCCTGTCATCGACTTTCCTAAAATATATCTTCCATAGAACTAGCCAGGAAAATAAGCACATTGGGACGCACTGACCAAGTGACTAGACACCGCCCATGTTATCTTAAAAAGACCATATTACCTGTAGTCTTAATTAGTTTCCAGGTCTATTCTCTAGATGACACCACCGTAAGTTGTCAACATTGCTGTATATATCGGGGCCTGTGCACCCGCAGCCCCTTTTCTTTCTTCCTTCCTTTCACCTGGAAAATGATTAAGACTACGGGAAATATGGCCTTTTTAAAGGGACTTTCTACTTGTCTCAGGATTACTAATGTTATATTGACTTTTGCATAATTATAACTCAGGATTATGTTAGTTTGATGTATTGTCTAATAGAAAATCAAAAGAAATTGCCATGTCACGGTACTAACTCTCATGATACAGCCATTTGAGCAAAGGAGTACCTTAACTATAGAAACGAATGGGAAAAACAAGTATTTTCACATTATCTGTCATGGAAATTCCCCTTCTTCTATTGAGATTGCAACCAAACCTTGGGAATCTATAATGGACACCTATACAAATATTTTAGGACCAATAAAGCAGGGGGTCACAGATGAAATGAGAAAGGTATGAATTTTGGAAAATATTTCTTTTGCCTTAACTATAGGATCCTATGGGTGTCCTAGCAGTGAATATACGTGAACAATGAACGTATACTGTCCAAATAGCAGATACAAATAGTTGATATAGGTAAAGTGGTTTATGTAGGAATATGAATACAGCTTAAAGAACACTTTTCATGAGCTTTGAATTTTGCCACCAGGTGGCTTCTCTGTAGGAACTAGGGATTCCCTTTAAGATTTCAGATGTTATGGACGGCGTCTAGTTACTTGGTCATTTCGTCCTTTGTTGCAGGAAGCAATGTATGTTAGATCATTATGTACACTAGTTCTTTGATGAGGAAATAATGTATGTTAGGTCAGTATGTATCATACAGTTGGAGATGACCAAGACTATGATATCGTTTGCTGGTTCTAATGTAATGTGTATAAAACAGTAGCAGTAGATGATGAGATAACCTTGCCGACCCATGACAAATTAGATACAGCGTGTTTTGATGGCTACACTGAAATTCCTTGGCTCCCTATAGGGTAGGTTCACCACTTTCAACCGGTCTGATTCATGTTTTTTCATGAGCTACCTTTCAGGTCTAACTGCTCTTAGAGTTTTTTGTGCATCTCCTTCACAATTGAACCAAACTTTAGGTATTGCTCTGGGGAGTCACTTTCATGATGTCTTACAATGCCATATATCAGTTTACAGTATTTAATTCCATGATTTATCAGAGTATTCAGAATTGCCCCTTTTCACCCTAAGTCAGCCAACATGCACCTTGAGTCAGCCATATTTGAGCCACCAGAAATATGTGGAATAAACCAGTAATTTTCTGGTTTTCATAAATGGATGAATGCATTCATCATATATCAATATGTTACAACTAACAATAGAGAAGAAAATGATTTATTGAATATGGAATAGTCAAGACAAAGTCAGTACTGTACCTTAGATGAATACAATTGCATTATGAGCTATCAATACAAGTAAACATTACCTGTATGAGCAATGAGGACCAAATATAACATTATAAACATGCAGTATGGAGTTCTATTGAATATATCGGGGGCTCTGCCTTCTCACCCCCTTTTCCCCCCTCTTTTTGCGTTTCACCCTTGCCCTCTATACAATACACAAGTAGGCCTGCTATCCTTAACCCTGTAGTAGAAGAGGGTATTCTGGAAGGAGGAGGTATTCACAAGGGTAGGGGGAATGTTCTTGGACAGAAATTCAAGGTGAGAGAATTCCAGGGGAGATTCCCGAGAAGAAAACCGCATGGTTGACTTAAGGTATGATGTGGCTGACTTAGGGTGAACTCATGGCTGACTTAAGGTGAAATGGGTATACCTGACGAAATCAGTCCTAAATATAATTTAGGAAATTAATTTTGCTCAATTAAGACATGATTTGTGTGATTTAGATACATATGCAGCTCACAAAACCGATTGACACTGTGTATGAAAGGGACAAACACTTCAAATCAACTACCAAAGAGTATGAACAGTGGGGAGATTTTCATTCTCTGTTTGCCAAAACAGGTCAAACAGGAGTACTTCTGACTGATTTTATAGTATGAAAAAGAGTGATGATGTGGATGCAATGTGCAGTATATATTTGGAAAACACTTGAATTCTTAAATCAGTGGGAGTTTATTGTCACCAGATGCATATTGAACTTGTAATTTCATGTCAAAAGTGGTTGACTCAAGGTATGAGTTTGACTCAGGGTGAACCTACCCTACGACCAATCTCTCAGTCACTAGTGCCTAACTTAGTTAGTCATTTTTTGGCTCCATATACGACTAACCTAGGTAAGGTATTAATGTCAGGTTGGTCAGTACTGACTAACCCACCTTAGTCTTATAATTTCCAGGGGGAGCCACGGAGTGGTGATTATAGTATCTTACAGGTGGCCCCAACTAGTGGTATACAAATACAACACACCAATGATGAACCTAGGTTAGCCACTACTGGCTGACCCCTCAGTCATTTTTGAATATAACTATGCCATTATGACTAACACACATATGACGAACCTAGGATAGTCTGTACTGACTAACCCTTTCAATCTTTGGATTTTCAGTGTAGACAATGCGATCTACTGAGAAACATGTGTAAAGGGAAAGGGCGAATACAACAGACATTAATCAGGTATGAAGTCATACATCTATAGTGAAGATACGGAGAAAGTATACGCCTAATAATATCAGTGGAGAAATAGGACTGGGAGGGTGCTCATGATGATTTATCTATGAGACAACTTCTGTCTAGACCACAGCATAAAATGATATAATAACTAATCAGTAATAATGCAAACAGGGAATTTGGTTGAACTAACCAATGTACTACATCTCCAGATTACTGGTGATTTCAGACAAATGAATAGTAATTATTAAATTGGCAATTACCTCTTGGCATTTTGACTTCGAACTTGGAACATAAACTGGCATCAAATATTAAATAGAGTTCGTGTTTTTATTAACACCATGCCCCAATAGCTGTCTCAATACAATAAAGTAGAGACCTATTTCAGATACTGCAGCCTTATAGGTCAATAGTCATTTTGACTAAGGTATTAATCATATTTTGGTCAGATAAGCCAATATTGGCTAACCCGCCTTGGTCTGTCCATTTTCTAAAGATGATAAGAACTGTAGGATAAGGCCTGAATGTATGATGTTTTCTTCCGTTTACAACGGCTGAAATCTATAAGAAACTAATGTAGAAGCTAGGATTACTTGTATCCGAACAACCACACCACCATGCAGCTCTCTATATAACCCAATCAGGTTCCTGCTCATCAAGTTTCCGCCCATGTTATTAGATGCATCATGACATCCCGTCTAGATGATATAGATTTCAATCCAATATAATTATGTCTCTACAAGGTTACTTGAGATGGGATATTACTTCTCTAGAGCAGTGAAAGTAGTATGCTGACAGAATGGAAACAATATGGGTCTTTGTCCGCATTCCATGATGCTGTAATTCGTCTATTCACAATGGATCTCTTGATATAGAATATATTTATAAATGTAATACCTACATTGAGGTTCCCCATTGGCTAAAGTGAGGGAAGAGAATAGAGACGATCCCTTTCTACCTAGCTCATATATCTCTAGTAGACCTGAGATATTCTTTACGTAATTGAGATATATATCGTTTAAATCGACCCTAAACCACCTAAGTAAAACAAATGCTTGAATGCTTGGAAGGTGGAACCATGTTTTAGTTCCCCTTAATATCTGAGAATCAGAACCTTCAGGATTGATGGTTTAATAATGAGCAGCTTGTGGGAAGCCAAACATGCAGTCTGCCCTGAAAATCCATAGGTTGAAAGGGTTAGTCAGTACAGACTAACCCAGTTTGGTCATATGAGTGTTAGTCACAATTGCAAAGTTATATTCAAAAATGACCAAGGGGTCAGTCAGGCTAACCTAGGACCATCATTGGTGTGTTGTATTTGTATAGCACTAGTTGGGGCCACCTGTGATGACCACTCAGTGGCTCCCCCTGGAACTAAAAAGACTAAGGTAGGTTGGTCAGTAGTGACCAACCTGACAATCGCAATAATAACTAATCTAGGTTGGTCGTATAGGGAGCCAAAAAATGACTAACTAGGTTAGACACTAGTGACTGAGAGGTTTGGCATATAGGGAGCCTAGGAATATCAGTGTGGGTGTAGAATTCTTAACCATGACAGTAACATAACTAGCGAACATGGCGTGCTATAGTTAGTGATAACAAATTTATTTGGCCTTGCCAACGGTGAGAAAATATTATAGTGCGCAGATATGGTGCAGGAGATAACAATATCCATGCAACAAAATTAAGTTAGCCTGAATCAGGAATAGGCATAGATGGCCCACCGCAATATGATGGACTTCTTTATTGAGAGGTGTGAAGAAAAGGGGAAAAACGTATGAGAACAGTACATATAAATTGGCACCAGCATCATAGCATAAGGACTTGTTCCCTGAGAGTCTTGACAGGCAATGTGATTGATTATGCCAAACCGTCAATCTCATAACATGACAATCCTTATGAGATATATAAGTTTCTCCACAATATAACAATATGAACTCGTCAAGCCTTAGCAAGAAAACAATGACAGAGAATCCATCCAATTCAGAGGCTGTATGGTCCCTGGTGAAATAAGGGTCAGTATACCGTGTTCTAGGGCGACAGGCTTAATCCAAGGGGGGGGGGGTGTTCTCAGTCCTTGGGATAGCCAAATTCATATGGCGCTGGCTCACTGATTCGCTATTAAAGCACCGCTTTGCATCTATGGAAAACATAATTGCGAAATGTTCTTGGAAACGGGACCTTGGTGTACTCTGCACTAAGGTCCCTTTCACCGATGGGGCCACATATTAGGCCTCCTCGAGGTGTACTGACCCACACCATTGCACTGTCAGTTATTTGTTAAGCATTGATAATATTCAGCAGTAATTTATTTGAAGCAGTAGGCATTTATGACGAGAGCGCTGCTAAACAGTTTATCAGAGTGCATGAAATGATGACAATGAAATGCAAAGAGCTTCATAAATACCAATTCAAGAACACGGCATGAAGCCAAGGTAGAAACTACTCCCCAGTAGTTTATAACAATACCTTTCCCATTTGGCCAGGAATAGACAGTGAGCACTAAATACCAATTTAATTTGCTTTCTGTTTTTGAAGTATTGTTTCTCATCGGCTACTCATTACAAGCATCCTGATGCTTGTTAGCTCTATAAGGTAGGGTGTTTACCCCTCACATGAAATACACATTGTACATAATTCTATATCTCCTCTATAGAAGGATAAATATGTCTTGAGTACAATGCAAAAACAGCATGTTGATAGTTGGTGGTTGGTGGTTTTGCTGGAAACCATTCCTATACTGTTGATGGTAAATATGTGGTCATTTTGGATCGACTGCTAAGTGTCAATTGAGAGCCAGATTGATTATAGCATTCCTCAGTGATCACCACTGCAGCAGGTAGGAATTCAGTCCAATAGTACTGTTTAGGTCTATGTATATGCCTACATATCATAATTACCATTGATAACTGCTGAAAATACCATCTAACATATAATAAGTTTATTAAAGCCAATAATTTGGGTGTAAAGATGTGCTATGCTACTTGTTGATTATTTAGTTCTCTCATGTCGATTTGAGCCGACTAATCCTTTGTTCTATTAGCAAGTACACTTAAAATAACAATATGAAATAGTAGCAAATCCCCAGATGCAGGGAAATATGTTTTCTACTCCCCCATGCCATCAGAATAACATATTATAGTGTCATCTAGAAGGGAAATAGGAATAGGTCACATGTGTCCTACCCTGAGACTGTCACAGAAAGCCCTTTTAGAACAGTTTACACTTGCAGATAGATTCTCTCCATCAATATAATCACCCTGCTGTGATTAATGTGTTATTTATCAAATCCTTATATATGGAATTAGAGTATTGGGTCTTGGCGTTAAGAAAGTGGCTTTATTTAGTCTGAATTCATTGTAGTTCCTGAGAACCATGCCAAAATGTATAGCCAGGCACAGAAATGACCCTTTTCACGGCTCTGAGCGGTGCAGGTAAACCCCCTATATAAGGGTAGCATGATGCTTTAAGGGGAATCGTAAATGCTTTTAAAGAGTTAGTATTGGAACCATTGGTTACCATAGGATAGAGCCTAGTCTTTCCAACCAACTACAGGTGTCTTTCGGTGAGCAGCTATTCTCGTTCGTGATTTGTTGACAGAAGTACCAAGAATTCCCTGTATTCACTTGACCCAGGTTGGCTCAGTGCACTTGCCCAGGGCGCAGGACATGGCATGGCATGAGGGTTTCCAGGAAGTCTACCACATAGACTGACATAAACTGCAGAAGATATATCTCTGATTGCACTACCAGAGGTAATTATGAAAAGGGAATTGTACCTAAAGAGAGGATAATAGAGATACACATCCAACCTAGGCGGGATTGCCAACCTCCTGAACAGAATACCCTTTCTAAAGCCAAGTTCGAGGACAGGGACTTATACAAGGTTTTGTTCAGTGTTTAAGGTACTCTCAGCACCCAAACTGCAATAAAACAGTTTCCAGTGTTTTTGATATGAAGAAAATGTGTCAAAGTTATACACATTATACATCATTTTAACCATCTATGATACCCTCATCGATCTCCTTCATTTATTTGGAATTCTAGTCACCGTGGAATGTGAATGGAACAAAAATGTTCCTTTTTATCTTTTTTTTCCATTTAAACAAACAGCATTCTGAGATGGGAATTGGGCTCTATTCTTAGGTTTAACAATTTGAAACTGATATTGATGTTAATGGGGACCTTTTTCTTTTTGTTGATATTCCAATTATTAAGGTCTACAGAGTTTTTCAAAATTGCATAGTTACTAGAAAATGGTAAGAATGGTGATTCAACCCTATTATCGCCCATGTTTTAACTAAACATGCAGTTTTGAACAGCTCTGCAGAACTTAATAACTGCAATGCCGCTTTGTCACTGATTATCGCATATATATATGTTTTTAGTTTTTGTCAAATCCTAAAAAAATCCCGGGGGGCAGGGGTAAAAAATTCTACTTTTTTTTGCAAATTGCCAAAATTCCCATCAACGGATCCGTAATCCAAGTTATCAGAATAAAACGGCCTAAACCTGTGTCTAAAACACAATGACTACCAATGCAAGTCGGTTTTGCTATTAACGGCTTAGTAGCAGTCAGTTAGATGCCATTTCCTCTTTTCCTTTTTTTTGGGGGGAGGGGGGGGGCGGAGGAAGGTGCATGACTCAATAGCTGCCGGGCCTTGAATAGCTGCCTGCTTTGAATTACTCTCGTTACCAAATCCTTCCGAAGGGAGGCTCTGGGAACAGCCAAATGACCTTGAACTTGGGATTTTGCCGGGTCTGGGCAACCCCTGCTGCTAGCCTGGTAGTTTTACCATCAGACTTGTTGGTTCCATTTCCTGTTCCTGTTCGCTGGTTCCACGATACCAGCAGGGGTTGCCAAGACCCAGCAAAATCCCATGTTCAAGTCATTTGGCTGTTACCAGAGCCTTCCTTCGGAAGGATTTGGGAACGAGAGTAGCTTTGAATAAGAGCTGGGAGTACAAGGGTATCCAAATAAATGGTTGCCCGGCAATACGGTATCAGTATTGAATCTGTTATCGAGAACATCCAAATGACAATTTTTTTAATTTGCATTACATTCTTTATAGGAGGCCCAAAGTATAACTTATATGAAATTAGATTACAAAAATACTCCAACAACAGGCGGTCAGTGGCATGAAGCACTGGATCTGGCATGTGGTAAGTTATTGCTAATAGAAAGAAAATACATCATTGGCAATTTTTGATCTACCTCAGACATTATAAGAAAACGTCCAATGCTTCAAAGACTTTATTGAAAAACCAATGATATATAGTGCACATATTTCAATATAATCCACAGTCCCAATCCATCTCTGGTCTAGTATCTAGGTGTTTGGTGTAACTCAGAATTCCTGGTAGGAAAGCTTCATGTTGATGAGTGCTGGGTATGTTATATACGTCATAACAGCACGATAACGCACTCATCTACCTTTACACCTTTGTAGCCCCTGCAGGCAATTAGTAGGGTATATCAACAACAGGTTGGCACATCAGCAATACCGCTCTGACTTAATTACAGACGCATGTTTACCATGTGGGTAAACAGGTTAACAGATTTAGATTGGCTTGAGTATCTAGCCCATAGTAGATCTAATAGGGTTAGGGTAGATCGACCTAGAGTCAACCATGTACCCTGAGATGTCCAGCTTAATTATGTAATTATTGATTTATGGTACTGCCTCTATTTGTCCTTTGCTGGAAAGAGTAACAGTTAAAGTCTACTGTGATACACAACGAGATTATGCATGAATTACTATGAAATAGGGGTGTACATGTCAAGGTAAGTGGTTGACTCTAGGTCAATCTACCCTAACAGCTTCCTACCTTGTCAGCTTGCAGTAGTAGCTCAGGGTCGGTAGTCGTCCACGTAATTATTACAAGCACAACAAGTTCATATTAGGCGAAATCTCCAGGCGAAATCCTAACCAATGGTAAGAACGATTTCTTCAGATATTGCCACGTTGCTTAGATGCGTCTCACCTGTGTTGTACAGTAAATTGATATACCGGGCAGTGTATCCCAGTGGGCACAGAACATTGAATCAACATTGAAAACTGGTTGACAATGCTGATTCAATGTTGATTAAATGTTGATTCAACGTTGAGCTGAATTTTGTGCCCACTGGGATGCTCTTCCTCTTGTCTCAGTGGGACAATTATTGCTGCATGCCAAAGTCAACATGTATTTACATAGTATATAGGGAGGACATGCTTTTCAGTGGTTCCACCTTTACTCACTAGGTAATGTTTTTATGTTCCTTCCTACACATAGAGGGAGACACCTGTTTGAACCTTACCGCCCCTATTTGATTTTGATAGTTCTATTATTTATCTTATTATCTTTTAATTAAGCACCTGTAGAGATATGAATCATTCGCAACCTGTAGTATATATACCCTGTACCTTGATCTCGCACTTAAATGACATCGTTACTTGTCTACAATCACTTTGTATATATTGTGTCAGACAATAAAAACCTATTCAAACCAAAAAACCATCCTCGATCGTTCTGCCATATACCAAGTCATCTTTAATTTACTTAAATGATAATATCAAATAATTTGATGCTGATGAAAACCAGAGAAAAAAGTAAGTGAATTTTTTTCTCTGAACAAATTTAGCATTTTATTGACCACAGGCTCTTAACTCTAACATAGATATTTTTCGTTTTGTTACCTGTATATCAACTTAAGTACTACAATGCGGGCGCCCTTGGGACTATGAGGAAGTGGTGTGGTGGCTGCATTAGAGGGAATCATTTTTTATATATTCTAGCTGTTCGGGTCTATGAGAAATGTCTGCGTTAGAGGAGTTGGCTGCATTAGAGGGAGTTGACTGTATACTCAATAAAGCAAAACATTGACATCATGGATAAGCATACAGAGTTACCAAGTGTACGCAAAGTGTATGAATTCATGTTCCAAGTAAAAAAACAACCTCTATTGACGGACAATTCAAGTCAAGGACCGTCAGTAAACTGTTGGATGATGAGGCTATTATGTCTTTTCTATAAACTAGTGTTTCTGTAAATAACAATAAGTCTGTTGAGAAAATGGGTCCATCGACTATACATGTATGAAGTGTAATCTGCACTGTCAATTCAGAATTTAGCTGATTTGGTCATAGTTTTATTCATGTTCAAGCCATTGTTTGTGCTAAATTCACAAGGACACACTATATATAATTCAGTCAACAGGTGACGTCATTTATATTGTAAACACTATGAATGGGCTGACTGTTTTTTACATGAATTCACGGTCAATTCAGAAAAAATACTGTTTAGATGTTATCAAGTGGATATATCGATACCTAGACGCTACTAAATCATATTGACAATTGACGATCCATCTAGCTTATCATTATTATAGACACAACACTAATCATTCTCCAAACACTCAGCAAACTGTCTTTTGTTTTATCGTTGGCCAGATCTTCCTTTATCATATCTGATTTAGTAATTGCAATAAACATTATTTCATTGGTTATTTAAACACTCAGAATATCAACATTGCTGGTAGAATGGAACCTACAGCTTTACATTACGAAGACGTCCTTTATTTTGTTGTATGTCGATAAGTCATTATCTCACATTTCAGAGAACCTCCCTTTGTATCACATTCAACCTTCAAAGTGAATGCAATCAGTGGAACAGATTGTAACACTATAATGCTTACACATCGCACGCCCACATGAAAGGATTTCTTTGTGGACCGTCTGAAAGTCTGAAAGGACTGCAATACCCCGGGGATCGCCGCAATTGGTTATCTGCTTATAGATGCTAGGAACAATGCATCCAGAAATGTTTAATGTAAATCTATTATAACCACAATACTTCTTTCAAATGTGCTGAAGTGCTGCCATCATTTGACACCAACACATGGGTTGGTATGACCATTATTGAAAGATAATTTGAAACCAAGTATTTTGTTTATATATAAGTTCAGGCAGACACTGCATAAGGCTGATTTCTTGACAGACGACTAAACATTACCAGGTGGCAATAGTGTGGGTTCCTAGAAAGTGATTGAATTCAACAATTGAGTTTTCCAGAAAATGTTGTGTAACACTCTCTACACAGATGGGCTAATTACTAATGGTCTTAGCTTGAGATGGTGAAGTATTACAATTTAGGTAATGTGCTCTGATGGGCAAGCACTATCCCAGACCTTCTTAATGAGACAACTATTGCTACCTGGTATGAAATATGAGGGCTAAGACGTACGTCTAAGTAGCCACTGACGTAACCCCAGTCTTAGTGCCGCCAACAGAGGACCCCCCATCAGTGGCACTACTACCTTCGGGTTTAGTGTTGATGTTACAACAGGGGAGAACCTTAGCGAAGAAGAGCCGAAAGCCATAACGGTAGTGCTTGTTGGTGAGGAGGTACACGAGGGGGTTGAGACTGGCATGCATGTGTGCCAGGAGAAGGATGTAGAGGTGCAGAGCCATGTGGCCCTGGTCATCCCTGTCGACAACGATAAGTGTGGCGAACGGACCCCAGCAGACGACGAACACCATGAAGATGCCCACCAAGGTGCGCGCAAGGCGAAGCGACTGGTTCTGTCCGCTATCCTTCTTGACCGAACCCTCCGTCTTCATCTGGGCGATTCTCTTCTTGCTGGCTTGGACATGGCGGAATATCTTGATGTAGGAGACAGAGATGATGCACAGTGGTGTCGCGACTACCACGCCCGAATAGAAACTGGTGTAGGACTCACTGTGCAAGCGGTTGAAGATGCACTCCAAGTACTTCTCGTCGAAGATGATGTGGGTCCAGCCGACTAGTGGGGGTAATGAGATGATCGTTCCGATGACCCAAAAACAGGCAATCATGATTAGGTGGGACTTGAGGTTGAAGAGTTTGGTGGAGACCTCTGGGTAGCAGATGGTGATGCACTGGTGGAAGCTGACAGCCCCCAGTGAGAACAGCGCCGACACACAGGCCGCCATACACGAGGTAGCCACCACCTCACACAGACCCGGCCGACTGTCGAAGAAGTCCTTACCCAAAACCATGCCTACATTGGAAGTATAAAAGTATGAAAGAACAGTCATGAGTAATTACTCAAAAAGAAATTTGTCACTATATCATGATTGATAGGGTGGAATTTGGGCCATACAGAGTTTAAAATTTATGTGGAGAGATCCCACATCGAGTACACTTCTTCGCCTATTATGCATTGCTACACAGACATGTCAAGAACTAACCTAAACACTAAACTTCTGGCTTCACCATGCATAATAATTTCACACTTTTAACTGAGAAAATTATCGAGAGATTAAAGAAAACAAGCCTAGCACTGCACTGATTGCGAGCAGGTGGAGAATCTAAATATCAGAAAAAAATCCAATAAAGAAGGAAATTACCCATTAATGGACCTGTTTGTGTTGCAGGAAGTCTAATCTGGGAACAGCTGTCACGGCGGATATTGCGCCCTTAGGGGTTGTCTGTCTGCATATTGAGGTCCATGATGGTCAGTCTATCCCTACAGGGTTATGTTTCATCATGTTGGTTAATTTGGAAATTTTGTTTCAAGAATTTAATGTTAATTTTTCTTAATAATAATATCTAAACATTGATATCGCTGACATCATGTTGAGGACTCCAGTACGAACGATGTGAGTAAACTGTATACCTCATTCCCTTTTTCAGTTTCCCTTTCATCTTGGCCACAAGGGCTACAATGGACGAACTTATATAATTATTGGCTATACCTTCTCGGAAAATAATCCATTTTTTAATGAGCAAGACCTGCTTAGATTAACACTTACAACATGGTGGATTCATAAGGAGACCCCCAGGCTATTGTCGTGCCGCCGTGGTGTGTGGGTCGCTGAATGGGTGTAAGTCAACAGTCACTTTTTACCTTCCCACCAGAACAATATTGATAGACACTTTAATCAAGCTGCACTCGATTCCTCGCAGAATATTGACATCCGGCTGTTAATAAATTAAAATACAAGCCCCCCCCACCTCTCTTGAAAGACCTTGTGTAGTAATATAAATGCCGAGCAGTAATGACATGGTGCAGATGAGGCAGTCCACACCTATAGCTGACACCGACATTCCCGGTAGGCTGCTGTATGATATATATGTGTATCACAATAGGAGAAGTAACCTGATCTACTGCTAATACTACGTACACAGCCAAGGATAATTATCTCATTTCAAGAAAATACGATGATTAAACTCGTCTGGTGGACAAGCCACTTGTTTTAGGAAAAAAACATTTTCTTAAAGAAAATGGTTTGTCCGCCAGACGAGTTTAGTGTTATTTTCATGAAATGAAATAAATATTTTTGGCTGTGTAGAAATCTAAGGTTAAAATGGCTCTGCTGTGCACAGTTATTCTACCCTATATGATAGCAGCCACGCAGAAAAGGTGTCCCATGAGGAGTATCCATTTGCATGGCTGCATCTCCATATAGATCCCCCTTGTTCTGAGAATAAGCAGCCAAGCAGAATGCATTGTCTGCCCACCCTTACGAAGCATCCTTTCTGCATGCCTGCCATGCTGTCTGCAGTCTGAATGCCAATGCTGCTGGTACCTGATTAAGTTTGGCATTGCCTGCTATGGTCGTTTTTGTCGTCCTGCGTGCTATCCCTCTTTAAGCCACCTGTCACACTAAATTGGCAGTATTATAATGTTGCCCGCACCATGTATTTATGCTATGGGAGTTGGCTACATATAGGTTTTCTTACAGCAATCTGATTCTTGGAACACAGCATGTCAACAGTTTTCCCAAACTGATTGAGCGAAGAACTGCGCAGATTTTGGCAGGCAGTGATTCAGACTCCATTTTCTATATCATCTACCTTTAAAACATGCATGTGAAACACTGACGTCACTATTTGTTGCCCGTCGGGTCTACTTTGTCAAATTCTGTCTGAGGGAAGTAGGCCCAACTTTTAATCGATTTTCATGAACCTCAGTCTATTTATGTGTCATGATGCAGGCAAAATAAATTGAGGCTGATGGACTGGAAAGACTTAGATTAAAGCTGGGCCGTCAGGGAATAAGTTCAGCATTTTCCATACATAGACTAAAATAACAGTTCCAGCAGAGGGCAGCAGTGTTTGGACAGGGGACCATGAGCATACAACATATTCAGCCTATCTTGTGCTTGTAAGAGCTGCCAGCCCTTAAGAGCCCTCTTGTGAATCAAAACTGAACTATATCCAAAAGTGCTTTTGGCCTCACTTCAACCATGACAGTCAAGCTTTTAATGAGCTCAGTCAGATTGCAAAGCATCTTATTCAATATATTATTGTCCTATTACAGTGACAATACCTGGTGCAGTGCAGATATCCCGCAGCCACTTACCACTGGGAAATGAACAAAGCTTTTGGTGCAACTTTAGTGGCACAATAAAATGAACTTTTCTCTAACTTACCTAGAACACTCATGGGATCTGCAAATGAGGTGACAAACAGGTCGGCCACGGCCATGTTGAGTAGGAAGGCGTTCCTGACGTGTCTGAGGGACTTGTTGAGGAGGATGGCACCAATACAGGCAATGTTGCCGATGGTACCGAAGATGCTGATCCCTGTCCCTATAATGAGGTAGGGCCACGCGGTCCACGGGTTGTCGATGATCCACTGAATCCCGCCCACGACTTCAACAGGCTGGATGAGGACCGTTGGGTCTGGTCCCATGGTGACCTGAGGAGAAGAATGTTTGAGTTTGAGTTTAGAATTTTATTTGCAATGTAATTCATATAACAACAGGTGCTTTTCAATTAATGTGATTCAACAAGTCATAGTTATAGTTACTATCCGAGACCGACATATAGATAATGTCCGTCGAGATGTCGTCAACGTCTATAATGACTGCCATAGAGGGTTAGGATATGGTTTGTGCAGTCTATAATAAATATCTCCTTCTGTTGGACAATTGTATTGATTTATTGTAAAATTGTTTAAAATACGGTTTCCTTGTGTAGTGCCCAATTCAAGATAACACTCTTCCAAGGCTACGATGGACAGGATTGCTTCTTCTCTTTTATCAAATAGGTGATGCTTTTTCTTTATTTTCACAGCAACAAAACACCCTTGGGAAGCTGACAGCTAGCTGTCATTGTGATAACGGACTGCAACCATTGTCGGGAAAACCAATGATGGGCAGGAGAGCCATAAAAGGCACACACCCAAAAATAATTGTATTTGCAGTTCCCTTCTCGCCCATGACTGCATTTCTACAGGGAGGGAAATGTGCTCTTTATGGAATAAAAACAAGTTATCGAAGCCTCATCACTACTATGTATATGTTTAATAATTGTGGTGGTAATAACATGTTGCCATTGGAAGAAACATTTGTCATTTTCATAACGTGTTTTTTTTGCTCATTATAGATCCTATCAACGTTATACAAACACACGCTATACAAATACAAGCAACACAATGTCAGCAAACCAGAATGAGTATGATAACAGAAAACATGATGGAATAGGCAATTCCTTTTTCTTCCTGATATCGGTCTGTCTGGATTATGGTCCCTAATCTCAGAATGGCATCACTCCCTTCAGTCCCTTATGACGGTAATGTAGTCCAGAGTGTATAACACTGAAATAGTTAAGAATTCATCCATACAAATCATGGGGAATTATGTTGGTGGTAGTTCTGAATGCCTTTGTACAATGTACCATGTATTGTTGCTCATAGTCTTGCAAATAAGGTCATATTGACATATTACAAAGCATCGATGCAGTGCTGAGACTTTGTCCATATGGTTTTGCAGTTGGTCATGCTATGTAGGGCGTCATCCCTACGGATTTATCCTTCATCCTGATAGTCAGGAACCTGAAGGACATGAAGGACCAGCTTTTTTCTCCAACATTACTCCAAATGGATAAAGAGATGGTAAACCCCAGAACCGTGCTATTTCTCTCTTTTTTTTTAAACTAAGACCGCCCCTTAAATGTGTCATCATATATTGCATGGCTATTGTATTGCTATATCAATAAGACATTGTATTTTATTTTTCCTTCTAAGTTGTTAGGTTCAGCCTCATACAGATAAGAAAGTACAAATGCTTGTCGTTCGGGTCATGAGTAAACACGGAATATCCCTTTCGATAAATTGTGGGTAGTCAAAGCTAAAGAAGCAGACAATAATGATAGCATAAATGTCATGTGGCTCTATATCTACCGGGTATATGGATATTATTACAAAAGAGAGGTCTTGTGTCGGATGCTTGGTCTATTTGGTACGCGTAGAGATAATCAGATATACAGTAACCCCAGGACAGTAATACAATAAGGGCAAGCAACCTGCCTATTGTGCCGAGAATAATACTGCACAACCCCTGAGATCTACAATAAAGATATTCAGACTTATGGCTGTAGATGCCATCTCATGACACAGCGGCGAGGAGCACCGTGTTGAGTAACCTGTCTACACAGAAATGTGAAAAGGGGAAGCTGCATGAGGTTAATACTTAACTATGGATAACCCACCATTTACTGATTATGATTATGATATGAAGAGGTAGGCTACACTTTGCTTTGTGCCTTCTACAGCAGTGACACTTTTTTGTAGACTGCAAGCTTTTGTCCTTTTAAATAGAGAAGTAGTTCTACTGCAGTGATGACAAAGTATATCTGTTTTATTGATTCTCTCTCTTTTCCAGTATGCGTGTCACCATACTGTCAGTATGCTGTGTGCATAGAAGAGGATAACTTACATCTAGACATTCTGTGGGTGTTCATGTCTCTCGAGAAGCACAAACGCTTTTTACCAACACCTATTGTGTCCTATCACATCTATGGTCACACATTCTTTGCATTAAAGGATTCTTTTATCACCCTGTTGCCATGGCAACCAAATCTCTGTGTCCTTTATATGATGGACCAACTGTTAAGCTGCATGCTTTGTGCTGCCATTATGAATTATTTACATAACCTCACAGCAAGTGTTTCTCTTTTATAGCTGATGATTGATGGTGTCAGTAGTATCTTGAAAGCTGTACTAGTGATGCAAATACCTGATTACTCTATCACTTTACTCTCTCTTTCCTTTTTTTATCTAATATCCACTATATATGTAATCTTTGATAGAAGAAGACTTTGGACACTAAACATCACAGAATACTGAGTTCGCAAACAGATTAGCACCACTTCTATTCTTGTGCAATGTGTATGCAATCATTTTGAGTGATAGAAGATCGGTTAATGCTTCTTCTATCGTACTTCTATAGGAAGTTCTGGAAGCCCTATACGTTATATATTGCAGTTCATAAGTATTGTGTTGGACAAAGCAGGCTTTTTACAACTGCCCCACCAGCTGGTAAATGTTAAGAGTTTTGAGGCTGTGAACCCTACAACAGAGAACCTTCTGGTCTGAAATAAAGGGGCACTTGAGGTTTTTGTGTGCTATATTACCTGTCTCTGCATAGATTCTCGAAAATAAGAATTGTCTACTTCAGAAAGATGTCGAATACAGAGCATTGGCTGTCATAATGACCATTGAAAGTAAAAATGAGTCTAGTGTATGTGCCTTGCATTAACAAGTAAGTACTAAGTACTCAGATGCCATCATATGTCCTGTAACACTTAAGTTCTCTGTGTTTTAAAGGTTCAGTTACACAACCTTCAGAAAAACTAATGCAGTGTGCAATAACTTGAGGTCACTAATCCCACAGCCTATGTTAAACTGTTACCTTTTGCATATCAGTGTTAAATAGTTGTCTCATCAAAGTTCTGTGATCTCGTGATCCAAATATTTGCCCTTATTAGGACTTGAACATGGCATGCGAAATAGTAATGTATCTGTGTATGCAGGCATTGCGTGCCCGTCTTCACATGCAGAGAGAGAATTAGCTATTGCTCTTTGTAATAGCTGAAAAGCAAATTCTATAAAGATTTGCCAAAGGCTTTGACTGAAAGAACTGATAATCAGCAACAAGAAGTTCCTTTAAAATAGATTTTTCTCTGTGGCATATTTTTATAGGCAATTCTTATTAAGGTGAATTTGTGTTTCAAACATTGAAATCGTTATCTCGAGTCCCACACCTTTTACCATCAAACACAATATCAACACACTAAATGTCCTAGTGCCAGACCATATTCAGAATTCTAGACTGTGGCACACCCAAGGATAATGTATTTTGGATCAAAAGTCTGTAGAAATAGACAGTATTAATTAAGATATTTCATTAAGATACTTTCCACTAATGCTAAAAAGGAATGTTCATCAATGTTGAATTAGTAACCGTTCAGATGCAGAGTTGAGCTGAATTGTTATAAAATGTAAATCAGTGTCGACGTTGTATTAATTTATCGTATTTATTAATCATAAAGGTAAAGACCAAAAGTTTCCCCTGTAGAGTGCCAATACCAGATAACCCTCTTCCATGACTACACCATAGTAAAAGTAAGTCTAGCATGGACAGCATAATTTCCCTATCAAAACAAAATGCCTTTCCATCATTTTCACAGCAACAACACACCCATGGGAAGCCAACAGCAAGCTGTCATTGTGATTACCACAATGGATGGCAGCCATTGTCAGGAAAACCAACAATGGGCAGTAGAGCTATAAAAGGCACACCCCCAATAATAATTGTATTTGCAGTTCTCTCCTCGCCCCAGGATGGTGCTCATGGTTGTATTTCCATATGGAAGGCAATATGCTCTTCATGGCAAGTAATGATTTATGGAGACCTCATCACTGCTATGATATTTTTATTTAGCATTCATGTTCAACTATATATTGGTATGAAATCTCTCAAAACGGGAGATTCCAGACTACTTTAACACACTGGTGATAATAATTATGTTGCCAAATGCAAGAAACAATTATCATTTTTATTATCTTATTGTCTCTTGTATTGAGTAAAACATTGATATCTAATCATAACAGCAAACATTTTCTAACATCTAGGTGATCTAGGACCCTGTCACTACTGAATAACACAAGAAATACAATGTCAACAAACCAGAATGATCATGATGATAGAAAATATGATGGAATAGCCAATTCCTTTCTTTGTCTGATATTGGTATCTCTGCATATGGTCCAAAACCTCAGAACTCCATAAACATTTCACAATACACTAGAATGACCTTCTCATGAAATCGACCCCATTTTATTGCAAATCAAGCTGGTAAGATATATCATAGTGAACAAAATGTGGTTGGAATTATAAGTATGAATAATTCCAGCGCATTGTGTAGGGTAGCACGTCTACTACATACTCAATGGACCGGAACGGACACTCACTGCCCATGCGCAGTAAACACGGTATTCCCGCCGTCAAATTCAAACCTCATTCTCCATTCAAACGTCTTCTAAGGTGGACATAAAAAATTGAGTACGTGTAACGCCGCCGCCGACGACCCGCCGGGATAAAAAGGTAGTGACTGTATTGTAAAATAATATACTTTCACACTCATCATGCCTCCCAAAGCGGCCACAAGGAAGTCGAAGCGTACCGCGAAGGGGAATAAGAAGCACCAGGACGATCCCCATGTCGGATCGCCCACCCAGGAGCCGACTGGCCCGCCGGCGCAACCGCCACCCACCCAGGGCCTCCCTCCAAACCCAGTGCCGCCCCCGGGGCCGGCCACTGGATCTGCGCCAGTCACCAAGACTGACCCACCGAAAAAGAAAAAGAAGCCCACTACCGGCAAGGATCTCATGAAGCGCCTGAAGGTGCTGGAGCGCATCGTGGCGGGTAGGACCCCTACTCCCTCCCCCACACCGGCGCCGGCCCCGCAGCACCCGCTGCCGCCGCCGGCACCCCAGCGCGCTTCAACACCAAATCCGCCCCCGGCCACAGGGCCCGAGCTGCCGCCGACCACTGGCCCGCGGCCATTACGAACGCCGCCACCCGTGCTCGTCCCGCAGCCCGGCGCCTCGACGGGACGTAAACCCCGCCCCAGATCGAGGCACACACCCGGCGGATTGCCGCCCTACCCGATGCCCAGGGGTACACACAACCCCCGCCCACGCAGACGACCCAGGGCGGACGACACATCCGAGGAGCAGGAGACGACCGACGAGGACGACGCCTTCCCCATCCCCGCAGGGCGCCACCTCACTCAGCAATATGGATACAACCCGTTCGTGGACGCCGCCATCGCCGCCCAGTATCCACCAATGGGATGCCCGACAGGTAAAAACACCGCCCCTCTTTACACTGCATACCTCCCGCCTGATATGCGCAGGAGGGTACGAAAGGAGAAACATGATATAAACCTGCCTGAATTTGTGTGTGCGTTTACACGCATGACCCTCAGCCAACAGCAGCCATCCACTAACAGCACCATGGCCCACTTGCTCACCCACCTCTCTCAGGTGGCTGAGGATACGGCCACCAGGGGTTTTGACGGCCCCCGCCTGTGGTCGGAGACCTGCCTGGATTATATACAGGAGGGCGACCACTCCTGGAAGGATTACCCGTTCATCGCCAGTGAGCGCACCCGCCTCAGCTGGCTCCACAGCACGCCACAGGAGACTAACGTCAGAGCTCCCTGCCTGCTTTACAACGCCGAGAAGTGCACTTACAAGGTGGACCATACAGTCGGAGCTGTTACCATGGTCCACTGCTGCGGTGTGTGCCTGCTCTTATTCTCTAAAGAGCACACACACACTACCCGCCAGTGCACAAAGGCCCGGCAGGCCCTTGGCCGCCCTCAGTCCGCTGCAGGCGGCCAGCAGCAGAAGGATCATGCTTCACGCTCCACTGCTGCCCAGCCAGCCGGAAAAGATAAACCGGCCGCTCAGCCAAAAAACTAGAATCCGGGGCGGCGGGGACGGTCATTACACACAAGGGGCAGGGCATCGGCCGTATTACCTTCGGCCCCCAGCCTCTCCCCCTCCGACCCACGTCCCCTCCCCGCCCCGCCACTACATGCGGCGGCACGCGACACATTGGCGACGTCACGCCCCCGCACCACAACAAACTCCGGTCCCCGCGCGGCAGCACGTGCCCTCTCGGTACGCGTGCACCCGCGCCCGGGAACCAAAACAATAACAAACTACACGTGCTCCCGGCCGGCCCCGGACGCCTCCCCCGCACCGCCAGGTCACCGCCAGCAGACGGGGCGCCACCGGACCCGGCCCGCACGTGCAACCCCGCCCACTCCGGCGTAACTGGATTAGGCTTTATGCCACACACACCAGTGCTGCAAAGCATTGCGCCTCACAGCACTGTGGCCCACTCCGGCCATATATTGGAGATACAGGAGGCACGCCAGGACACGGGACAGCGGAGCGACCATACGCCCCACCGCAACCCAGCTGTCATGGCCGCCAGTGTTGATAAACAAAGCCACATGCTCAATGTCAACACAGCACCTCCACCCCCGCCTGCTGCACTGGGACCAGCACACACACTCACAGCGCGGGCACCCCATGCGGGCCGCCTGCATCCCCCTCCTGCCCCGCCCACTTCTACGGCACCCCAGGAGGTACACAGTGATGAGTGCATGTTATTTCCACAGTTTATGCAGAACCTGGATTACCCACACCCGGACCCGCCGGACTTGGATCCAGATGGCGACCCATACATGGTGTGGGACTCCCCTCTCCTGGAGGAAGACCCCCACCTACCCGTCTATAGTGCAGCACAGAACTCTGCATTTGACAACTATACCAACTGGCCATTCCCCCACTACACATTCCCACACGGCCTAGCAGCAATATACGACAAGGTTAGGACGCATAATGCACATAATGGGAAAGGTGCACGCACCCCCCTCACATCCACCTTGAACGTAGAAATGTGGACACGTGTAGCAACGGGACACCCAGATGACTCAATGGTACTGGAGGGCATAACCTACGGATTCTCCTCCCAGTACACAGGCGGTCCACAATACACAACTGCCCACCCTGACAACCACCCATCAGCAAAGCACCACTCCCCGCATGTCACAGCATACATACAGGAGGAGACGGAGCTGGGCGCCATCATAGGCCCATTCACCGCCCCACCATTTACACCATGGGTCAAGGTCAGCCCTATGATGACGAGGGAGAAGTCAGGTACCAGCCAAAGGCGGCTTATAGTCGACCTCAGCTACCCAGATGGAGGCATCAACGCGTTTATACACAAAAACATGTATAATGGTGTCAGGGTCAAACACACCCTCCCAACCATTTCTGATGCCCTAACCATCATCACACAGCAGGACAACAGTGACCTTCACCTCTCTGTAATGGATTTACGGAGAGCTTATCGTCATTTCAAGATATGTCCAAGTGACTGGCCATTAATGGTCATATCCCATGATGCATCATACTATGTGGACACAGCCCTGCCCTTTGGAGCGGTCATGTCGTCATATGTGATGCAGAACGCAGCCATGTTTGTAGTCAGAGCCCTCCAAGCCCGCGGACTCACGGCCTTGATGTACCTAGACGACCTACTTATCTTAAGTGGGTCAAAGGTCAAGGCCGACCAGGACTACCACATAGCCCTGCAGCTATTTGAGGCCCTAGGCCTAACAATCGCCCACAAGAAGTGCCAGCCCCCCTCACGACGCACCACGTGGCTGGGAATACACTTTGATTTGCCAGCAAATGAGATCAGCATCCCCCAAGCCAAATTGGAGCAGATCTACAACAGTTTGGTACACATCTCAACTTGCAGCAACATCACAGTAAAGCAACTACAGTCAGCCATTGGCCAAATAGCACACCTGGCCAAAGCCGTCCCCCCGGCTAAGCTCTTCATGCGCAGACTACTGGCCGCTCTCCGCGCCGCTGGCGACGGCCCCGTAACTGTCACAACATCAATCCAGGCGGATCTACAATGGTTCAAAAGGTTCATGAGACAGTACAATGGTAGGGCCATCATACCCTCCCACCAAGTAGACATGACCATATGGGTGGATGCATGCATGAAGGCCAGCGGGGGCACAGACGGGTCTAGCTGCTACATATATGAATTCCCACGCAAATTCAGGCAGGGCAAAGACATACACCACTTCGAGGGCATAAACTGCCTGGCGGCCACAAGGAGGTTCACAGCCAGAACCCCCCCTGGCCACACCATCCTAGTGTGCTGTGACAACTCAGCCAGTGTTGAGGCCTTCACCGGAGGTCGCTCCCGCGACCCCATACTGGCCGCCACCGCCAGGGCCTTCTGGTACCTGGAGGCCCGCCGCCAGATAAATATTAAGTTTGTCCACATCCCCGGCAAACTTATGACAGTCGCCGACGCCCTGTCCCGGGCCCCACTCTCTGAGGAGGCGGGGGCCCGGGCCCAGGCCATGATCAATGACCTTGGCCTGACTAAGGTCAGGATTGATCACGCCTCATTCAGTATCTCTGCCTTCTTTTAGATCCTGTCGCCGCCCCATACGCCAGGGCCGCCCACAGACGCCAGAGGGCAGCATACAGACCAGCTACCATAAACAATAGGAAAAGCGCCATCAGAGCCTACCTCTCATTCTGTCAGGCATTGGGTATACCCCACTTCGCCCCACAGGCCCACCACATCTGTTGGTATCTGGAGCACTTGGCCAGATCCACTGATGTTATAGGGACAATAACTAACAATCTGGGACATGTGAGAACATACTTCAAGAACGCCGGCTATGATACTGCCTCCCTCTATTCAGTGGCAGTGGCCAATGCTATAAGAGGCCTGCAGCTCACACTCAGACATGTCCCCGTCCCCAAGCTCCCGGCGCAGCCAGAACTTCTCAGGGACTTATTCATGCACCTATACAAGCTGGACTATCCCTACCGTATAAGGTTTGCTATAATCATCATGTTCGCTGGCTTCTTTCGCCAGAGTAACCTGGCCGCCACAACCGTGGCGACCTTTGACCCCACACGCCAGTTTGTTAGAGGGGACATCACACTCAACCCCTCCCACCTGGTGGTCAAAGTCAAATGGTCAAAAACGCTACAAAAATCAACAGCCGCCACATCAGTCACCTTATACGCCATCCCCCAATCACCATTGTGCCCGGTCAAGGCGTATCAGGACCTCATTAAGGTGGCCCCAACTCTATCACCACAGGACCCCCTCGTGGCCTTCCCGGATGGCAACCCTATCACCCTGCCATACCTAAATGAGCAGTGGGACACCCTCCTCCAGACAGTGGGGGCGGACCCCACAAAACTATCATTGCACAGCCTAAGGCGTGGGGGGGCATTCTACGCCTACAACAATGGAGCTAACCTACAAGACATCAAGACCCACGGCACGTGGGCCAGTGATGCTGTCGGGGCATATATACGCCCCGCACACAACACATACACTTCAGTACACCGAGCCCTAGCTCACATCTAATCCTCTGGATTGGACTCTATTTATTCACATAGACAATTCAACGTTATTCACTCTTACCTATGTGGCTCGTACCAAGTGTAACATCATTATTATTATTATAATTAACTGACGCATCCAAAATGTGTCCCACAACAATTTTACCTCCAAATGCTATTAATAAAACTTTTAAATGTCAGACTGCTTCTTTCTTACATAATGTGGTTGGAATTATAAGTATGAATAATTCCAGCGCATTGTGTAGGGTAGCACGTCTACTACATACTCAATGGACCGGAACGGACACTCACTGCCCATGCGCAGTAAACACGGTATTCCCGCCGTCAAATTCAAACCTCATTCTCCGTTCAAACGTCTTCTAAGGTGGACATAAAAAATTCCCACCCACCACCCTTCAACAAACAATCGAATTATTACATAATTCAACAAAGGACTATCTATTTATTCACATAGACAATTCAACGTTATTCACTCTTACCTATGTGGCTCGTACCAAGTGTAACATCATTATTATTATTATAATTAACTGACGCATCCAAAATGTGTCCCACAACAATTTTACCTCCAAATGCTATTAATAAAACTTTTAAATGTCAGACTGCTTCTTTCTTACATAATGTGGTCATAATCATGTGCCGATGTGACATAGTCGATAAGCACCCCCCCTTAAAGGTAGGTGAATTAAATAGAAACAGAATAATATACCGGTTGCATTTGATAAGTTTTGATAATTCTACACTACACTTTGCAATTGGCAACACTGTTCAAAATTGAACATTCAGTGTTTTTGGAATTGAAATTATTTAATGACCAGTACATTTTCCATCTGGTGATAAATTTCCATCGCTTAGAGACCCTCAAACATAACCCTTTCACGAGTGCTTTAATGTACCATTCACTTTGTCATCATGAATCCAGCCTTGTAACTCGACCCCCCAGGGGTGCATCACTCCATATGGTCAGCATGATGTATGAATCTGGCCTTGGTGAGTAGATCAAGGTTGTATTCATGCATGAAGCACTATGCGGTCCTTATTGGATTAACTATGCCAATTTCCACAACAGCCGGAGGCAGTCTACAGACCACTTGTCTGGTCATGTCCAGGTGAAGGAGGATACATCCTGTCCAACCAACACAGCCAACACCCTTATGCTAAGAACATTGACAGAACCTTCAGCAATAATGCCAGATGAGGTGCATTTTAATCAAAAGTTTCCCACTTTAGTTCCTAAATCTGCCACCTGGGTTAAATATACTTTAATAGCTAGGAGAAAGCCTTTTATTTATATTTGGTTGGCATTGGATTCAATGCAAGAAACAAAACATAATGGCAACCTAATATAAGACCAAATGTTACCAGTGCAAAAAGTTCCACTTGCTTGTTGCCTAGAAACCACCATTAACATGTTCAGTAAAATTCCGCTATAACGAATTCGGTTATAATGAATATTCGGATAAAACAAACAAATTGCTGTGCCAAAATTTGTTGCCATACATTTCTATAGTAAGGAAATCCTGTTTTTACTATTTTTTTCTGATGTACATTTAGTTATAACAAATTATTTTGGTCTCTGAATTATTTATTTGATAGACATTTTCTCATTCTGAGGGACTGGCTGCATCTAGGACAGGTTCAAAGCGACTCCCCTTGCGACCAGAGCTTCCTGGGTCGGCAGGAACGGGAGTTCAAAACACGCCCCTTCCCCCTCTCCAGCCACCAGGGCCTCTTGAGCTGGCAGGGGGGGGGACTTGGGTGAGTCTAGGACAGGTTCAAAGCGACTCTCCCCACCACCTGAGACAGCAGGAGGGGCTGTGTACGTTTAGACAATTCACCCCCCCCTCCCGGCACCTGTGCTGGGCCAGGGGGTTATCTCATCTGGTAATGCATCCAGCTACACGAGTAGTATATAATGTATCGGAACGGGACTATGCTTAAGTACTGTTTATTACTCAATCGACATGCAGCCAATCAGAGGCCTCCATTTGGTCACGTGACCGGAAGTGACCTACTTAGGGGATTAGTGGTGACGTCACGTGACCTAGTTAGCCAATCAGAGGCCGCCATTTGGTCACGTGACCGGAAGTGACGTCATATGACCTACTTATGGACCGGAAGTGACGTCATATGACCTACTTAGGGGACCGGAAGTGACGTCATATGACCTACTTTAGGATCACGTGACCGGAAGTGACCTGATGAGTCACGTGACCGGAAGTGATGTCACATGACCTAATGGACAACCGGAAGTGACCTCATTGAGGATCACGTGACCGGAAGTGACCTGATTGATCACGTGACCGGAAGAAGAAGAAGTGACGTCACACGACTTGATGAAGAGATGAGCGTCTTTAAGGGGTCATGCGCTTTAAAATGTGATATATATTTTTTTTGGAGGAGGAGGAGGAGGAGGCGAGTCTCTTATTTTTTTTGGTAAACCAATAAAAAACACAACGATATAAGTTTGTTTTTTCATTTTATTTTTTTATGAGCGACTGGAAGTGACTTATTGAACTAGGTAGAAGCGTTCTTTAGAGTGTATAAGGGGGGAGGGGAGGGGAGGGGGGGAGGGGGGGAGGGGGGCCCCTTTAAGATGCATGGGGAGGGGGGCGCTTTTAGGATGCATGGGGCGGGTGGGGGGGAGGGGAGGGGAGGGAGGAGGGGGGCACTCTAGGGGGGTGGGGGGAGGGGGCACTCTAAGGGGCGTTTGTCTCTTTTAAGAAAAAAAAGAAAGAAAAGAATTTAATCGAGAGACACACTTCTTCCTCTCGAGAGGAAGAAGTGTGTCTCTTAATTTTTTTGTTTATCACGTGCTCTGATGAGGCGATCAGCCGCGACAGGAGGAAGTGACACTTTAAGAGGACACGGTACTTAACTGTTATAATTTTTTTTTTTACTTACTAATAAAGAAGACGTATGAAAATAAAACACAACAATTCACATGTCCGTTGTTCTCGTTGTTTCTTGCTTGATAAAGTCAAGTAATATCGCGATGCCGAGGTCAAACTTTCCCATGTCCTCAGTCAACACTCGAAGGAGTTCAAAAGGCGTACTGCCGGCACCGTCAGCTTCAGCTTGCCACATTTTCAACACTCGGAAGGCCCACTCAGCGGGACTTCCTCCGTATTCGCATTCTTCAGCGATCTTATCTAACCTCTCAGGCGACAATTTTAAATGGCCCCCCACCTCTTTCCACCTGCTACCTAGGCGTCTGCCGAGGGCGCCCAAGTGCTTATGCATCGCGTGCGAGTCGGGGTTCTCGAAATCCAACCCCTGCCTGTGGAGAAGGGTCATCCACTGAGCCAACAGTTCCACTCGTCTAATGCGGGTGAAGACGCGGCCGAGCTCTCCCCATCTATGACGATGCGGGGTTTCACCCCACCAGACTCGGAACATCGCCGTACACAGCTCCTCCGGTGTCTTGACACCGCGCTCTACTAGAGCATCCATACGGGCGGCGGTAACTTTTAAGCTACTGCCCAACTCTCTCCAAGATCCTCTCAACTCTTTACCTAGTTGACGAAGCAAGGCGTCGCTATATGCTAAGCGCCGCTGTCCTACCTCTCTATTCTCCCCATCGGTCTGCCCCGCGCGTCTCACGTCGTCAAGCCGCATTAACTTTTTTTCAGGTGGACAAGGAGGTGAAGGCGAGCTTGAAAGTGGAATAGCTTGAGCCATCTCGTCTTGTCTTGGCGGCGGCGGCGGCGGCAGCGGCAGTGGCGGCGGTGGTGGCGGTGGTGGTGGTAGTAGACGTTACTGTGGTCAGAGGCGATATGGTTTTTTTCCAACAGAAATCAGAGCTTTATACAGAGGGAGTTTAATCCTATTTCCAACAGCACCCCAGCTGTCTAGCGACCTGTCCGCATGACGCTTTTCAGCCGCTCCGCTCCTTAAGAGCTTCTTAAGAGCTTAGATGACGAGGAGTATGTCATCGCTATCGGTGGAGACCAGCTGAAAATGGTGTTTTTTCCTCATCCATAGCCTTACCTCCTACCCCCTACCTGAGGACGACTCTCTCTCCCTCTGACATTCATTGTAACAAACGTCAGAGGTCAGGTGAAAATCGGATTTTTTCATGCACAGCCTTAGTCAGCTGTCACCCCTATTGAACTAGCCGGCCGCCGCCGGCCAGCCCGGTCTACTCACCACGGCAGGAGGCGGTGATTTTTTTTGTTTTACACTTAAGTCGCTCACCACATGCACACGCCTCCACTCACAGACAGACACGCTCGTCTTAGGGGGTCCTGCTTCACGCCACACGCCTCCTGTAGTTTTTTTGTATACACACTCTAAGCTCATGACCGTAAATCCTTTATACAGCTAATGCGCGTTGAATTGCTGAACAGGGTGGTAAGTAGCTTAGCTGATGACAGTCGATCTCTCAAAAGGGGGGAAAGGGATCCAGCTGAAAACGTCATGCATTATGTCTTTTGTTTCTCTTTGTGAATGGCCGCCGGTCAGCCGGCGGCAGCAACCGCTTAATCCTTTATACAGCTAATGCGCGTTGAATTGCTGAACAGGGTGGTAAGTAGCTTAGCTGATGACAGCCGATCTCTCAAAAGGGGGGAAAGGGATCCAGCTGAAAACGTCATGCATTATGTCTTTTGTTTCTCTTTGTGAATGGCCGCCGGTCAGCCGGCGGCAGCTGAACAGGGACAGTAAGTAGCTTAGCTCTAGAAGCGAGAAGGCGTATATAAGGGGCCTGGAAACCCCCATTCACTCACTCAGTCTTTTGCCGCTCTCTACAGTCACCACCATGAGCAAAAGACAACACCTAGTGCCGTCCAAGGATCTAAGCAAGTTCAAGAACAAGAAGACTACGCGGAACAGCGCTCGTTTAGCGTCAGTGCCTCCTCTTGGTACTGAAAATGAGACTACCGCCGCAACCGCTTGGTCTTATCACCCTCCCGCTGTAGCGAGCGCTCGCAGCAGTAGTAGTAGTAGTAGTAGCGGTAGTAGTAGTAGTATTAGTAGTAGTGGTAGTAGTAGCAGTACTACTGGTAGTAGTCGTCGTGCTAGCGACGTTGTTACACTCGCGACGGTACACGTTGCTGCTAAGCGCGCTGCCGCTGCTACTGCCGCCCCGCCTGCTGCTGCTGCTGCTGCTGCTGGTGCTGGTGATCCTCGTGCTGCTGCTGCTCTTCGTGCTGCTGCTGCGCCTGCTACTGCTGCGCCTGCTACTGCTGCGCCTGCTGCGCCTGCTACTGCTGCGCCTGCTGAGGCTGCTGCGCTTGCTACTGTTGCGCCTGCTGCTGCTGCTGCTGCTGCTGCTGCACCTGCTGCTACCGCTACTACTACTGACGACAACACTCCTGGCACAGCGCAGTACTGGCAACCGGGTTTTTACCTCCCCACTACTGTTGCTGATTTTGATGACTTGCCGCACGTTGCACAGCCCCTCTCCACCACTACATCAACCGACGCCATCGACGCCGCTCGCGCTGAGAGTTACAGCTATTCGGACACTCAGCCCCTAAACCAAGAAGAAGAGGAGGAGGAGCAGCAACAGGGTGAGACAGAGAACGACGCTGACGACGAGGCGTACGACGAACCCGAAGGGCAAGGGGTGGACGGTACGTTTTTTCGGCTCCCCTCTTCCACTGCTTTCGACCTCACTTCCACTGGTAGCGCGTCCGGTTCGTGGCGACTGCCCTCACCGCCACCTTACGAGGGCGGCGGCGCTTCATCTTCTACCGCTACACTCAGCACCGACGGCGTGTGGCTGCTCTGTTCCAACAACGAGGCCTCGGATACCACCAGCGCTGACGCTGCTCCTGTTATCGGTTCTGCTGCTGATTCAGCTCATGCTGATGGTGTTACTCTTCTTGCGGGTGTGAAAGGTTCTAAGGCGGGTTCCAGAACAACAAGGCCTAGTAAGAAGAGAAAAATACAAGAAAAGAAGAAGATGGACGAGAAGAACCAGAGAAAACCTCCCGTCCTCTCGGGTTAGAGTTCTGCTTAGACGGGAGTTTGACGCTGGAGATGTGGGAGGACGTGGCTAGACTGTCTAGGAGGCCGCGCTACACAAAAGACGGCCAGGTGAAAGAGGCATCTCTGACCAGAAGCAAGCGAGTACACTTCACTGCCGACGCGCTGCGCGAGCTAATAGCGCGCATCGCCGATATCCGCGCAGTGGTGCGCATACGCGACACAGCGTCTGCGCAAGGAAGACCTAATCACACCCCCTGGTTCGCAGTGCTGGATGAGGAGGGCGAAGTGTACGCAGCTGTGAGCTACTACAGCGGTAAGAACCTCATCCACGTGCGCAAGTACGAAGGTCCTGACAAAAAACCCACACAGCAGGGGATGACGCTGTCCGCCAGAGCGCTCAAAGAGTTGGATGACAAAACAGAGATTATTCTCAAATTTCTCGGTATAGATTCGGAATGAGAGACGCTCAACGCTCACGCGCGCACACACACACACAGTGTTTGACGTACGCTGTATGAGACAGACAGACGGATACACAGACAGCAGACAGATAGATAGATAGATAGATAGATAGATAGATAGATAGACAGATAGATAGATTGATTGATAGATAGATAGATAGGCTTACTCTTACAACACAGAGAAGACAAGAGCAAACTGCGCTACTTTCACGCCTCCCAGAACAACGCAACTCTCATACAACCGCTCCCTACTATAACTAATTCAGAAACTTTGGAAGAGCTCCTCTCAAACATGGAAAACACCGTCGCTTGCGAGGAAGTACGGAAACTTTGCGACGCTTACACCAAGTGGCACGTTCTTTTTCCTACCAATTTGATCATTTGCGTTTACATGGGACCAGGGGAATTTCCCATAGGCGGTAGGATCACTCAGGTCGGTCGAGTTGGAAAGAGAAGCGGCTTGTTAGATTTTCCCAACAAGGACAACCTCTGCGTGTTCCGCTGCATTTCCTTTCACTTATACAACACCAGCAAGCGCGCTTCAGATTTGTTACGTCAGTTCTGTCCCGCTGCCACACCTGCATCCGCGACATCCGCGACTTACCCGCGTTAGAGAACTTGTTTGACGTACAAATAGCGGTTTACACCGCGTCGCCTCAGGTGCCGGGGCGGAAGTTGAGAAGACGCGTCACTCTGATCAGACCGCCTTCCAGAAGTCTGGCCACCCGAGGTAAAGTCAACCTACACCTGACGGCGAAAGGCGGTTTGCACGTCTCTCTGGTCACGGACTTCAACGCGTACGCGGGCATATACGAATGTTGCAAGTGTAAGGCGGCGTTCACCACCGAGTTCTTGCTGAAGAGACAGAGGAACCAGCTTTCCTCTTGCCGACAAGTCAAGTTGCGCTACGTAGGTGGCATCTACCAAAATTCGAGAACGATTTTCGAAGCGCTAGCAGACTTCTCCATTTTTCCTCCCGATGGACATTCCGGAATCTACCCTTACAAGATCACCTTCGATTTCGAGGCTTTCTTCAGACCGTGCAGAGAACCGTCGACGGAACACGTGTCCCTGCTGTGGGATCACGTCCCTTTGTCGGCTAGCGTCGCATCCGACTTTCCGGGGTGGGAGGGGCCGGTCTGCTTCGTCAGAGAATCCGACGCAGATTCCGACCCCTTGTTGGACCGAGTTTTAAATCACATAAACGAGAACGCCAAAGTCATCGGGGAAGCTGTGCTAGAACTTTACCGACCGACGTTAGCGAAGTTAGATGCGGCGATAGGTGAAGCTCTCCTGCTGGAGGAGGCGACATTCACCCCTTCTCCAGGCGGCTTCGCTGCGGCTCAGACCAGACACCCGTTAGTTCAACTGAAGAAGCGGCTTCTGAGATACATCCGTCAAGCTCCAGTCGTGGGCTTCAACTCGGGGCGTTACGACTTGAACCTGATCAAAATACGCCTTCACTCGTTCTTTGCCTCCGGAGACCGAAGAAACCAAGAATTCAGCGTCATAAAGAGAAGCAATCAATACTTGGCGGTTTACACACAGCACACGGTTTTCTTGGACATAGTCAACTATTTGGCACCCGGTTACAACTACGCGAACTATTTGCGAGCTTTCACCAGAAACGAAGAGAAAGGTCACTTTCCTTACGAATGGATGACGTCTACCAGGAAACTGGGAAACAGAACACTGCCACCGAGATCGGCTTTTGACAGCGAACTGACGGGCGTCAAAATGTCCGAATCCGACTACGCCGCATGTCAGAAAGTTTGGTCCGACGAGAAGATGCAAACTATGGGAGATTACTTGATCCACTACAACAACAAAGACGTCAAACCTTTCATAGAAGCTCTGAAAAATCAAGCTAAATTTTTCCAAGATCGCGGCATTGACATGTTGAAAGACAGGATTTCTCTCGCCGGTTTGACTTTACGGTTCCTCTTCCAAAACCTAGAAGACGCGTTCACAACGTTCCCCCAGTTCGACGCCGTCCTCCACGCTCTGATCAAAGAAAATCTAGTCGGCGGTCCTTCCATCATCTTCCATAGATTTCACGAGAAGGGCACCACGCGGATAAGGGAGCACAAGTACGGCGAAGAAGCGAGACCGTGCCAGCACATCTTAGGCCTAGACGCTAACTCTCTGTACTTGCACTGCATGAGCGAAGCGCACTGCACGGGCTATTACGCGGTGAGACGACCTGAGACCGAGTTCAAGCCCGAAATTAGGCAAAGAAACTCTCACAGCGCTTTGGAGTGGTTACGCTTCGTAGAGCACGACCGCGACGTGAAACTGCGCCACGCTTTCAACGGCGGCGAGATGGTTCTAGGCTGTCGAAGAATTCGCGTAGACGGGTTTCACGCGGCCTCTAATACGGTTTTCCGGTTTCACGGGTGTTGGTTCCACGCTCAAGAGTGCATACCGTCGCACCGATATCAGTGCGCTTCACTGAGGGAGGAGAGACGCGACAGAACGGCTAGAGTAAGCGCTTACTTGAAAGCGCTAGGTCACAAGCTGGTCGTCGTGTGGGAGTGCGAATGGAGAGAGATGAAGCGTCGAGATGAGCAGGTTAAGGCCTCCCAACAACACTGGAAGGTTGACGCTTTGAAAGTGTCTCGAAACGCAATGAGCGGGAGCGACATCCTTTCCGCTGTCAAAGACGGGAAAATGTTCGGTTTAGTTCAAGTGGACATCACTACGCCGCCTCACCTACGAGACTACTTTGAAGAAATGACCCCCGTTTTCAAGAAAGTGTCCGTTTCAAAATCAGACATAGGACCTCACATGTCGGACTTTGCGCAGGAAGAAAAGCTGTTGAACACGCCTCAGAGATGTCTGATAGGGAGTTACCACGGAAAAAACATTCTCTTGGGAACGCCCCTTCTCAAGTGGTATTTAGAGCACGGTTTGATAGTCACCAAAGTGCAGCTGGTCGTAGAATACCTACCTAAATGCTCCTTTGCCAGTTTCACGGATGAAGTAACGGCGGCGCGAAGACGTGGCGACGTGAACGAGAACGAGAAAATTCTGTCAGACTGTTACAAGTTAATGGGAAACGCCACGTACGGTAAAACAATCTGCAACAAAGAAAAACACACGGCGGTGAGATACACTGACAGTCGGAAGTTCGAACTATTGGCCAATTCGTGGCGCTTCAAAAAGGCGTCCGAGTTGAGTTCTGATCTGTTTGAAGTCGAACTACAACCGAAAACAGTCAAGAACAACCTCCCTATTCAAATAGGGTTCATGGTATACCAGTACGCGAAGTTGAAAATGTTAGAGTTCACATACGACTTCTTGGATAGATTCGTCGATCGGCGCGATTATGCCCTTTGTCAAATGGACACCGACAGTCTTTACATGGCTCTCAGTGGTGACACGTTGGATGACCTAGTCAAACCTCGCCTGAGAGAGACGTACTTCAGAGAGAAACGAAAGTGGATTCCGACAGCGGTGTGCGACGATCACTTAGAGCTTTTCGTGAAGACAAAAACGGAAAGAGTGCGAGAATGGTGTCCGCCGCCCGGCGGATGTTGTGAGAGACGTTACCTTCACGATCTGAGAACTTCGGGGCTTATGAAAGCGGAGTGGGAAGGTGACGGGAGCCTAAGTCTCAACCCTAAGACTTACATTTGCTACGATCGAGTCAGCGGCACCGGTGAAAGAAAATCCAAAAAATGGAGTGCAAATGGTGTACAGAAGAAACAAAACCCTAAAGAACCAGACGAGTTCTTGGATGTTCTTCGCCAACGAAAAACTCTCCTTGCGGTAAATAGAAATTTCAAAGTGGTGCGAAACAAAATGGTCACCTACACCATAGAGAAAGACGGCGTGCGCTACTTGTATTATAAGCGTCGCGTGCATTCTGACGGTGTGACAACGAGTCCTTTAGAGATATGAAAAAAATAATAAGCGTGTTATTGATTGATTGAGTGCATCTTTTCAAAAATAGAGTGTTTATCAAGATTGAAAAAAAAGAAATTAAAAAATTAAAAAAAGTTATTGTTGTGTTTTTATTTTCATACGTCTTCTTTTATTAGTAAGTCGCGTGACCTCTTAAAGTGTCACTCATGTGATGACGTCACTTCTAGTCACGTGCCTCATCAGGTCACTTCCTAAACAAAAAAAATTCAGAGACACACTTCTTCCTCTTGAGAGGAAGAAGTGTGTCTCTCGATTAAATTCTTTTCTTTCTTTTTTTTCTTAAAAGAGACAAACGCCCCTTAGAGTGCCCCCTCACCCACCCCCCTAGAGTGCCCCCCTCCCCCCTCCCCTCCCCTCCCCCCACCCACCCCATGCATCCTAAAAGCGCCCCCCTCCCCATGCATCTTAAAGAAGCCCCCCTCCCCCCCTCCCCCCCTCCCCTCCCCTCCCCTCCCCCCTTATACACTCTAAAGAACGCTTCTACCTAGTTCAATAAGTCACTTCCAGTCGCTCATAAAAAAATTAAAATGAAAAAACTAACTTATTTCGTTGTGTTTTTTATTGGTTTACCAAAAAAAACTCGCCTCCTCCTCCTCCTCCTCCTCCAAAAAAAATATATATCACATTTTAAAGCGCGTGACCCCTTAAAGACGCTCATCTCTTCATCAAGTCGCTTGACCTAGTCAAACCTCGCCTCGTCACTTCTTCTTCTTCCGGTCACGTGATCAATCAGGTCACTTCCGGTCACGTGATCCTCAATGAGGTCTCTTCCGGTTGTCCATTAGGTCATGTGACGTCACTTCCGGTCACGTGACTCATCAGGTCACTTCCGGTCATGTGATCCTAAAGTAGGTCATATGACGTCACTTCCGGTCCCCTAAGTAGGTCATATGACGTCACTTCCGGTCCATAAGTAGGTCATATGACGTCACTTCCGGTCACGTGACCAAATGGCGGCCTCTGATTGGCTAACTAGGTCACGTGACGTCACCACTAATCCCCTAAGTAGGTCACTTCCGGTCACATGACCAAATGGAGGCCTCTGATTGGCTGCATGTCGATTGAGTAGTAAACAGTACTTAAGCATAGTCCGGTTCCGATACATTATATACTACTTACACCCCCATAGTTATATAGCCGCATTGCTGTTCAAACACTTTATGCATAGCAACAAGCATAGCAATGTGAATGGTGACAAATAAACAACCAATATTCTGTAGTGTGAGGTAGATAAAGAAAAATAATGGTTGTTGCTTAGCTAGCAGTTGTTTTGGCTACATGTGGATGGCTCCATAGAGTCCTTGAGCTTTTTATGGTGGGGGTAGGTATTGTTTGTATTGGCTTCAGCACAAGGTAAATAAAACGTGTGTTACTAGGAAGATTAAAGATTGGAATAGCTGTTGCTAAGAAACCAAATGTGTTAGTATCCTGTCAATAACATGATTTGGTCCAATAGGATCATTAAATTGGCAGTAGATATGATTATAATCATAATTATGACCATGGAAATGTGTGTTGCTAAGCAGATAAAGAATTAGAATATACGTTGCTAGGCAACCAGCTCTCCTAGCAACAAACTAATAGAACCATTGAATTCCCTGGGTCCTTTTTCGGGAGGTAGGTATGATTATAATCAACCTCTGGACCTTGGAAACGTGTGTTGCTAGGCAGATAAACAATTAGAATAAATGCTGCTAGGCAACCAGCAGTCTTAGCAACAAACCAATAGAACCATTGAATTCCTTAGGTCCATTTAAGGGGGATGGGTATGATTATAATCAACCTCAGGACCATGGAAATGTGTGTTGCTAGGCAGATAAACAATTAGACTAGCCGTTGCTAGGCAACCAGCTGTCCTAGCAACAAACTAATAGAACCATTGAATTCCTTGGGTTCAATTGGGGGGGAGGGGGGTAGGTAGTGCTAAATGTGCATTATTAGCCATGTCTAGGACATGGGAAATGGAATTCTGATATTTTGGCGGCCATCTTGGATTTTGCCCCATTTGAGGCATTTTCCCCAAAAAAATGGTAAACTTTTTTTTTCTAAAGAAAAAGACATATCAAACCAGTGAAATCCACTGAGAAACCTTTTCTTACAGTTTTGTTGGACTGAAGAGCTTTATTGACCAGACTACTTCCCAGGAAACAGTAGCAGAATATGTGACACAGGAAATAGTAGCTGAAGATATTGGAAATATTGCCTGTCGAAACAATAGCAAAGTAGCTAGGAATTAGGCACATGAATGTAGATACCATACTGTAAACAATTGGTTGCCATTTTTGTAGGTGTGCAGTTGAATCTCCTGTAGGTGTACAGTTTATTGTCTAGGTAAACAGTACTGTAAAACTACAGTAGTTGATGTAAACTACAGTAGATTCTACTGTGTTCCGACAATTACTATTTACAGTGCAGGTAATATGTGGCTAGGGGGATCAAGGCTGATTTATACTGCCCTATGAACATAATCATGTGATGAATATGACCTCACTATGGCAATCATGATCCCCCTATGATATAGATTCACTCAATTCTTCTCATGTCTACATTACATAGAGCCGGCCTTGTAGTTGTATAGCGGCCGGGATAGCGGCTTATGGGCCGACCTCCCCGAGAAAGGGGGTTTGTACTTCTCACCTGGCGCTCAGTCACTTAGACTCAGCCTTACCTTGATGTACAAGACAGCAGCAGACGCACACATAGATGAGTACAGATGTCTGCTCCTTTGTCCTTGGCCATAATCATGTACAAATGCAGCCCTATTGAGTGTAATCACAAGGGCTCCATGCAAGCATTTTCCCAACTCTGAAGTATATCAAATATGAAAAAGGGAAAGCCACACCTGCACAAGGCCAACGGATGCATTATGGATAGTGCTCCTATATATCCCTGGAGAGGTAAACAACACTTTGCTTGCTGCTTCCCACAGCGTTGACACCTTTTTATTGTAGGCCTCATGCCTTTTTCACCAAATAGAGACCATTGTTATGTATGAACAGCCAAGGTGTATTATCTGTTTTTGCCTTTCTGTCTCTTTTCTATTATACCTGGCAGTATACTGTGCATATAGACGAGGATCACTTATACCGTGGCGCTCTATGGGTGTTCATGTTTCCTGAGAAGCACAACTGTCATTTACTGTCCTGTTACATTCACTGCCTTACATTCCTTGCATCAAAGGGTGGGTCTGTTATCACCCTGTTGCCATGGCAACCAAATCCATATATCCTTTATGGGTTTGACAGACTGTTAGGCCACACACTTTATGCTGCCATTATGAATTATGTACATAACCTCAGAGCAAGTACATCTCTTTTATAGTTGATGATTGATGGTGTCTGTAGCATCTTGAAAGTTTTATCAAAGATGTAAAGACCCAATTGTTTGTCCTTCTCTGTCTCTCTGTCTCTCTGTCTCTCTGTCTCTCTCTGTCTTTCTCTCTCTCTGTCTCTCTCTCTCTCTCTTTCCCTCTCTCTTCTACTCTTTAATATTGGCAATGGGTATAGCCTTTAATATAAGAAACTCTTTGTCTCTTCAAAAACTGCAAAGCACCAAAATCATGGACATATTAGTGTCACTTCAATGCTTGTGAAATTTGTCTACACTTCTTTTGAGTGATGGCAGTTCAGTTAGTGCTTCTATTCTACTTATGCAAGCTCTAAATGTGTAGTGTTCTAGTAGAGATATGTGTTGAACAAAGCAGGCTTTTTACACCAGCTGGTAGACATTAGATCTGATCTTTGAGGCTCTAAACTCTACAACAGAGAACCTTCTGGTCTGAAAGGGTACTTGAGGTTTGTGTGTGGAATGTCACTTGTCTCTTGGTGCATGTATTTTGTTGAAAAAAGAGTGTCTTGTTCTTTAAGATTACCAGTACAGGGCATTGGTAGTCAGAATGACATTTTAAGATAAAGAGAGTAGAGTGCATTACAGTAAGAATGTTGAGCACTTGACAATTAAGTACTCAAATATTAACTACTCAAAGATTCGGTAACGTGATCTGGAAAAGGGTACGCAATGTGCAGAAAGTTAAGGTCCCAATTCCAGGAATATGTCACATTGTTACATTTTTCATTTTGGATTAAAGTGAATTTGTCATAAAATGCAATCGAAATATAACTGTTCGGACAACTGTACAGGCATGCCTGTCTTGACATCAGAATAGAACATATCTCAAAAGTACCAGGCCTGTGGGGAGTTGTGTTGCTCTATAGGTATAAAAACTCGGCCACTAGCCAGGCATGCTCATTTCTATGCCCCTCTTCTTCTAACATTACTGCAGACCTTAAAGCACATGGCTAATTTTCAAAGGATATTACATGGCTTAGGCAGGGTCCACCTTCCACGTGTATAGAAGACACCTGCTAGCTACCCCAGCCTCAAAATCATGAGTACCAAACAGCACTGTGTAGCAAGGAAAACCTTTAAGTCCTTGCAGGTCCACCTTTACATTTAATGCTTTTCTCTGGGTTCAACTATTAGTTCATGTGAAAGCAGTGATGCTTACACCATAATCAAACACAGAAAATACACATCTGTCACCCCTTTATGTACATAGATATGCAACACTAAATCTCCCAAAAAGGTTTAGCTCTCGGTACTAGCCTATTGCCGATAGGATTAATTAGAATCTTTGGCACAGAAAGCCAAATCTGTAAAGATTTATCTATTATATCAAACGCTATAATTTAACAAATTGATAATCAGTAACAGCGACAGGAATTTCCTCCAAGATTGATTGTCCCTTTGGCAAATTTGCGAAGACAATTCTTTAGCCTCAAAGAAATTCTTATGAAGGTGAATCTGTGCCTCAAACATTGCAACTGTCTTGAATCCCACGCTTCTTCATCTCAACATGGCAAATCAAACGGTCTGAATGCATTCCTTTTCTAATAATCCCCAGCGCCAGACATTGTTCCAAATTAGAGACTTTGGCCGACTCAACGGGAATGCACTTTGTATTAAAGTGTTATGCAAACAGACAGTATTTACTAAGTACAAAAGCGATTCGCCACTAATGTGAAGAATGAACTTTAAACATTAGTATCCGTTCAGATGCAGAGTTGAGCTGTATTGGTTATAATGTGAATATGTTATGAAATGTAAATATTTGTTGGCATTTGATAAGATGAAAGGCGCTTTCATCAGGATTACATTCAACATGTAATCATGTTTATATTATATTACAAGCCAGAATCAAACACAAGTGTTGGGTTCTGGCTTGGGCTTGAGCTCTTAATATAATCTTTAGATTCTAGTGAGGAACTGAAATTAAAGGCATCCACACTAGTGGTGGATGACAAATATGTTTGGGCAATTGGCCAGATATTGTGCCAGTTGTTATATTGCTAGGCATGACATGTTTTGAATTGCTGTTGCTAGGTAACATAGTGGTCCTAGCAACATGACAATAGTTCCAATAGATTCCCCAGGGCCTGTATACTAGGGGTGGATATGGTCAAATACCTTCTATTCCCACCTATTGTGCTGGTTGCTAGGCATGGGATGTTTGGAATTACTGTTGCTACCCTAGTAGCAAACACACTATGGCCCCGGACGGGGCCAGACTGTGTTTGCAAGTCTGGCCCGGAGTGGGCTAACCGACGGGCTCCCGTCGGTTTAGGGCACTGGGCTTTGGTCTGGCCCCGTGCAGGCTTCCCATGTTGGGCGCAGATCGGGTTTTGGACGGGAAGCCCACTTTGGGCTCAGATCAGTTTTTGGACGGGCTCCCCACTTTGGGCTCAGATTGGTTTTTGGACGGGCTGAAAGTGGGTTCAGATCGGTTTTTGCACGGGTTGAAAGCAGCTAAGATCGGATAATTATGGGTTTTTAGAATCTATTCTCCAATGATTTCTTGTATTTGTTGAACCAGATATCCTAGGTCCTGCTAATCAACCCAAGGCATAATCATACTCTTCCTACCCAATAATGGAAGTATCAAGCAGGCCTATTATCATCAGGTTTGAGCCACATGCAGCATAGACAAGTGTCTATGGTGCACATAGGCCTTCAAAGCCATAGTTCATACCTACATGGGGCACATGAGTCTTGTATTAAGATTGTAATGCCACAGAAATAGTGTTTACACTAGATAGCTGCTTAGAGAACCTCCTTTTCATCATTCAAATATATATTCTATCTTATTTCCAAACTGTGAGAACATCTATTTATTGTTTCCTATTCTACATCACTTTAACATTTTATTGTATCATTATATAATGTCATCTGGCTTTGTTGGAAAACTCTAGATATTGTATAGTAGTGAGATCTGGTGTCAATCATCAGAACTATTAGACCAGTTGCCCTGTCCAAACCCAACCTCAGCCCTCATTGGCCCGGAGTGGGCTAACCGACGGGTGCCCGTTGGTTTAGGGCACTGGGTTTTGGTGTGGCCCCAAGTGGGCTGCCCGAATTGGGCTCAGAACGGGTTTTGGACGGGATTCCTGTCATCTGGCCAACATGAACCCAAAGAGGGTAGCCCTCTTTGAAACTGATCTGAGCCCAAATCGGGCAGCCCTCTTTGAAACTGATCTGAGCCCAAAATGGGCAGCCCAATCGGGGCCACACTTCAGCCCAGCCATTTGCCCAACATGAAACCCAGGTCAGTTTTGCCCAACTTCAAACAGCCAATCCGAGCTAAAACCAAATTGGCCCCGTGCGGGCTTGCTACTAGGGTAGGTAACAGAAAGGCTCTAGCAACATGACAATAGTTCCAATAGAATCTCCAGGGCATATATACTGGGACTAGGTATGGTCAAATGCCTTATATTCCAACCTATTGTGCCAGTTGCTAGGCCTGGAATGTTTGCAACTGCTGTTGCTAGGTAACAGAGAGGCCCTAGCAGCATGGCAATAGTTCCAATAGAATCCCCAGGGCCTGTATACTAGGGGTAGGTATGGTAAAATACTTTCTATTACCACCTATTGTGCCCCTTTAGGGCAATTGCACTTTTGTGTGATTGACAGGTGTGACCCCAGGTCATCTGCTGACCTGGGGTCACACCTGTCAATCATTTTGGGATTTTGACGAAATTTTCATCACATCAATGTTTGCCATAGGTGTCCTACACAGGTATTTGAGTATTCAGCATAAATGTACAGCAACATATAGATAGAAATATATAATTATTTTCTAACTCTGTACTAAAGGGGGAATGCAATTCTATAAACAGGAGTGGCGTAAAATCACTAAAACCTTTTTCGCATGATATCTATAAACACTTGTTTGAATTAATTAATGATTAGAATCAGTGAACACTACCTATCCAAATACTGTAATTTGTAGATCTATGAACCGCAAGTTAATCCTCCTATGCATCCGATGATCTCTCGCCATGCAGAGGTAGCAAGATTGGGAAATCAATCAGTGGAGCCTCTATTTGTTGGGAATAGCTATTTGATTTCCCTCGAGATCAGCTCATTATGGAGAAAGTCTATTATCAAGACAATGCATCTGTAGTGTTACATAGAGAAATATGAGCAGAAGACTGCTAGCTTCTCATCTATCTATTCTCTCTAGATTGTGTTCCATAATGCATACTTACACGATACACAGTAATCCATTAATGAATCTGCTGCGTAATATGCACAATTACCCAGCCACCAGTGGCTATAGCGCTCCTGTACCTGTCCGAGGCTGTTAAAGATGGGCTAAGAGCTAATTCGGGGTTAATTCTAGTTTTTTAGTTTTTCAACTCATTTCTGTTTATAATGTTCATGTAAATATGTGTGTAGCTTTTTAAATCACTCTGATACATATAAATCCATAAAAAGTAGAGAAAACCATGGTCGGAATAGGCCAGGGACCCGTCTCTTTTACAGAAAGGGGTCCCCTGACCTGTTTTTCCCTATATTTTATGCATTTACAAGTATCAGAATGCTTTAAAAACTACAAACCTATTTGTACGGACATCATGAAAAAGATTACCTTGAAAAACTGAAAAATAAAAATCGACCCCAAAGATACCACTGGACTGTGATATCTAGGTAGGGTAACTCTGAATCAGCAAGTTGTATATAGATATATAAATAGTCAAACATATATTACGAGGTACACATGATCACATACATTTGATACAATACTGTATATTGAAGGCTGTGTATAACTATAACCCAGAGACAATTGGAAATAGAATTCAAATGAATAACCTTGGTGTTTGGCTGTCATGGTGAGCTTACCTGGCCATGTGTAGTATTTGTTTGCCCACACTGTGGCGTAGCAGAACTCTATAATGTAATTCGACCTATTGAAGTTAGCTGGCCAAGACGTACTCTAGCTTAGGCCCATGTGGGCGTGCCCAGTTGGGGCCCTTGTGAGGAGGGGGCACACGACTTTTGATACAGAGGTACATGGATCTCGCTTGTAATTGGTAAATCACGTTTGGCCAAGCCCTTGTAAGTTCCAATTGGTAGCCCGGAAAGCTCCTAAATTCAATGTATTGGTAACGCCGGCTTGCCCAGACAAAACCCAAATAGGCCCAAGGGGTATGACGGGTGGGTGTGCAATTGTTATACATCCAACAAAAGGGGGAAAACATTTGCACACGCCCCTCTAGAGGGGAAAAGATCTGCCCCGCCCCCCCATCCCCTCATCCCTCGGCGTGTTGAAAATTGGGGCACATATACACGCCCTTTGAAGCATAGCCCTCATGTGAAAGTTTCTTGCTCCCTAATGATCAAGGTATCGAACCCCCCCCCCCCCCCCGTTGTTAAAATTTGATCACTCCCTACATTGGTATTATGGAAATTCACCCGTGCGATTATTCTAGTCAAACACCAGACCCTTCACCGTGGGCAAAGAACGTTGAATCAATTCTTCATCAACGTCAAATCAATTAGGTGTCAACATTGATTCAAAGTGCTGTGCCTATTTAGGCTTTGTCTTACTAAAGATTATCCCGTATTTAGCAAAGTCTGTATCTTTAAAAAACCCATATGTGTAATAGAATTTAAACTACGCCATCCCTCTTCCTCCGTCTACTTATGAAATAAAGAACAACATATTTTATAGACTATCACTTACTTGATACCAACAGACTAGCGAAATACCACTCTTTGCTATTATCATAACCATAGGACTAAAGTTCTGACCGTAATAAACTTCAACTTATTGTGAATTTGTTCACATAACTACATTATTTTTACCGTTTGTAAAATGCATTTTATTTCAAATATTTTATATAGCCAAGGTGTGTTTGTTTCACCTTGACTCGAGTTTAAAGACCCTACTTGTGGGATGTATAAAGATGATAAAACTCAATCTCAGACTCCGGATCATGTGGAGTTTATTTATAATTATAACATTTTGCGGCATAGGGCATCACCTGGGTCCTACCCGTTGGGAATCGTTCTGTGACATAAAATTCAACATTTTTTTCACTTTTATCACCCATAGGGACTTTTCATAGCTCACATGTTAATAAATGTATTGATAAGTTTGAAGATTATAGAAATTTTGTGAACCCGATGTAGATAGTTATACATTATATGCCAGCCAAAACTTATGCGCCAGTAATCGACGTGCGAGCCTTTTTTCATTCTTTCCATTTTGTTAAGTCATGGGCAATTTCAAAGTGTCAAAGTGACATCGACACTACCTTCACATACATAGAGCAGGGCATCAACGCTGCTGAAATCATCATTTGTTATAGTAGGTGTTTATATTGTGTTCTTAGGTTCCGTTTTTTTTACAATTTATTGTGAGAACTAATCTTCTTTAAAGGTTACAATTTGATATACTCACGTTGTCCATGGCGCTGGCTTTCTTCGAGACGCCTTCAAAGAAGCAGCACCAAACAATGGAAAATGTATCAAATAAAATGCCTGAAGACCACGGGCAGATTCGTGGAAGAGCAACGACATGATAATCATGTTTGCCGTTTAAACAGTTTGCTTAAACTAATTACTAAAACCTGAAAGGTCTCTTTATATTACTTTATAGAAAAGCCCACTGAAAGGATAATTGAAACCTTATTTTCAATAAGAGCAGCTAGAACATAGTTTAACATATTGCCAAACCTACCTGGAAACAAATATTGAATGGGCAGCTCCCAGAGCTGCTTGGCAGCTGAGTGACGCGTTTCCTGATCAGACTATCTTCTTTATATAGTTGCCAAACAACCTATTTCGTAAAACACCTCTCACCTCTCCAATGAGTTTCTCTCCTCAACTGAGAGACTGGTCCTCAAACGACACTTAGGTGGGCATATAGAAGTAACTTGAAAGCAGGCTATCACGTGGTTAGTGTAACAAGTTATAATAACAGGGCAGTAATAAGATGAATGGTGCAAACATCGCCTCTGGTGGTGAATCGATACAGATCAAACATGCATATATACATGGGCTCTTTATTAGTAAGTTCAGGTGGCAAACGCAGGTTCAGCCACAGTTTTACCCTGTTACCAGGGGTGCCACATCACTACTCTCTGATACGTAAAGAAGCCTGTAATGTGCAACACTCATCAACCTCTTTTCTGTTGTCCAAAATCCATAGTAGTTGAAGATTCGAACGATATAAAAAGCCCGTAGCGGTGTCTCCTACAGAATAACAGGTATCAAAAAGTGCGCAATATGCCTCCGCTTTTTTTTAGATATGTGTACGTAGATACGCTTCTAAAAGCATTGCCCACATCTCTCAGAACCCAGTTTAGTGCATCGGACGTATGTGTAAATCTTGTAGCTTCTTTCCTGATAACACGTTTTAGGTTTTTAACAGGACGATCTTTGGCAATCGGAATATGGTCAGCATTCATACAGTTATCGAAGCTTGTGTAAACTCCAACAGTATGATAAGCACTGATGGGTGATATAGTAGATAACTTACAGTATGTGTGGGGTTGATGAATATCCCCCACCTTCATGTTATCATCATGAGAAGGTACAGAAAGAGATTAGTCTATATTTCCGAACTGTATAATACGCAAACAGAATGGGCTTTATGGCATAAGTTAATACATCTAGGCCCGCAGAGCATGGGGTTATGGTTTGTTTGGGGATAAAATTTGATCGTGAAACATTGCGTAATGGTCTGTTTGATAGTATCATTAGTATAGGGTCCTGATATGAGAAAACAGAACAAATCGATATGTTAAACATTACCATACACCTGGCAGCAATGTGCTTAGTGAACCAATAGATGCCCTTACAAAACCTGCCCCGTTTAACTTGGGTGAACTACGTAGTTATGAATATAAATATCTAAGCTAAATTGTCGCCTTAAGCAAGGTCAGTAATATATAACCATGCATGTGTGACTGTGTCCCAGGCGTAAGGGTCTGATTATAAACTATGTATACACACACACCCGCATTTACAGTGACATCATTTATGAGGGATTTTCTCCTGTGTGGATCATCATATGAATATATATATAGGGTTACATGAACGTCATAAGTACAAAAAGGGTATAGCTCCAGATCCACATAGACTATGCAATTTAAGTTAGTTTCTAAAATATGTTTTGAAAATATCACTTGGCGGTAACTGAGTAAGAGTAACAAAATAACTTGATTACTGTCAATAAAGGAATGAGGTAAACACGGGTGCATGGTTACTGTATGTTGTATCTAAGTCTGAAAGATTATATATTGGGGAGTGGTCATGTCTGAACATAGCATGCTAGCATAGTCTAAAGTGGATCTCACGGTTTACGGTCTGGTTTAAGGTTTAGGTTTTCTGATGGAGATCTCTTTTATTAATTCCCAAAAGCAAAGTCACCAGCGATCTGTCAAACTTGTTTTATTTTATCTTTGCTATTTAAATGTGCGTCTTTCTCTTGTAATATATTTTAACATATGAAAGCTTTATTTGTGCAAAGCTACATATACGGATTACTGAACTAGAAGTAGCTCTGTAGAAACGTCCATGGCATGATGGTGCTTACTTCACAATCCATGGGAACATCTTGATGATTGACAAGACATGTATGGGTACCTGCTCCTCTACCTTGTCGCCGCCTGGTGCCAAAGCCCAGTACTACATCCAATGTCTTTCATTCAGTACACGGTACTTGTAAGTAGTACATAACCATGGGGGTCTTCGTCAGGCACGCCACCGATAACTCGGTCCACTAAAAATATGTCAATACATTGTACTCATTGATTTTTCTATCAATTGCTGGGACTCCACTAACCGATATTCTGGTCCATTATCATGAAAGCATTTTCTGTCAGATCATGGTAACATGGATGAGTAGATGTTAGGGTGTGTTTATATTTGTACGGGTACGATTTGTGAGAATAGCTCCGGACTGATGGCAAAATCGGGTATTGGAGGCCCGGCTAATCATTCAATTCAAACCTAGTTCTCAAACTCAGTTTGAGTTGTGCAAATGTATTGATAGAAGATCGCATCATAGCAAAGGTTTGTCCAGACATACAATGTTTACAAATTGTTTTTAAAATAAATGCCATCATCAGCTCTCAATGGTTCATATAATGTTCAAACAAAGCTAAGTTCTGCTTTGACGGAGGGCATTATTATTACTGTACTTGAGAGTTTCATGGTTGAATTTACAACGCGAATCCGTTTAAAACACTTTCTTGTTGACATATTTCTTGTGGAAGCCATCAAGCCTATTTCAAAATACTTTACCTTTAAGGTATGTTGTCTATACAATCCATCTCCTATAAGTCGTTAACTTCAGAGTATACTGTTCACATTCTTACAGGGGCCATGGCACTCATAGACACGTACGTTGTACATCATACCAAGAAGATTTCTTTATTATGTTATATAGCGTTGTACATATAGCATGTGAGTCATTAGGCATCTTTCCAGTCTCGATATTACCCACTAGTTTAGAGTGTCGGCAGGTGGCTTTCAGAATAATACCAATATTGACATGATATATATGTGTTTGTGACTTAAAGCTGGGCCGTCAGGGAATAAGTTCAGCATTCTCCATTCATGGACTAAAATAACAGTTCCACCAGAGGACAGCAGTGTTTGGACAGGGGTCCATGAGCATTGTCCAGCAACAACATATTCACCCTACCTTATGCCTGTAAGGGCTGAGCTCCCAGCCCTTAAGAGCCCTCTTGTGAATCAAAACTGAACTATATCCAAAAGTGCTTTTGGCCTCACTTCAACCATGACGGTCAAGCTTTAACCGCATCAACTTAATGAACAAGTGTGAGAAATGACATATTACTTCCCAAACACAAGATTACTTAAATAATAATAAAAGCGTCCTAATCACCGAGAGTGTCACATTCACATTTTTAGTACTGTTCTACTCTGCTATGTGATTAAGTGCGAGTGGTGATATTGCCAATTCAATATGTACCAAGGCATAACCTGAGTATCGAGTATTTTCTCTGGTGTCCACATTACATGCCAGATGGCACCACCTGGTTGCAATACCAGAGGTTCTACGTGTTGTTGCTTATCCCAGGCTAAACTGTACGGCATCGTTTTAACCCTTTAAGGACACATGTGGCTAAAACTTAGTAAAAGTCGACATTAGTGGTCATGATGCACCAATGCAGCCTGGCGAGTAACTTGCCGGTGTTGCATTGGTGCATCATGCCGACCCTTCAGGAGTGTCTCAACTCATAGACTCATAGAGTTGTTTGAAGGCAGCACTGGCGAGTTACTCGCCAGGGCTGCATTCATGCATCATGACGACGAAGGGCATGATGCATTAAGGCATGATGCTGTCCTTAAAGGGTTAAGGCTGCATGTACCCTGGGCAGTATGTATGTACATGCACACAACACCGATCTTTTATTGTGATTAGATTTTTCAGTTATCATACATGTACATTAGAGGGCTGGCTAGATAATGCCCTCTGTTAATTAAGGCGGCATGGCCCTATTCCATATATTTCTTGGAATAAAAAGATAACATCTAAACCTAGGTGATTCATCAAAAGGGTCGGAATTCCAAATGATATATACCGGTATGTTTTTTTGTATCCTATATAATGACAGCCTCGACCGAGCCTGTAGCTCTACATGGGGTGTGTTAATAAACCTATTCAAAGTAAGAAAATGCAGACAAAGAAGAGGAACTGTACAATTCCCAACATGAGCACCTGTGTACAGCCTGTTCCCTCCCACGATACGATCTCCCTCACATGCAGTCAGCTTTTCTTTTTAGTTTGATCAGAGACAGTTACATACCTCCCATTCATGGTACAACCCCGACATCCAGAGATTTTTTTTTTATTTCTATAAACTGTCTATTGTACACAGTTCTCCTTGATGCAGCACACATTCCACATCAGGCCCGCCTTTGTCAGCTATGTATCGTGAAATTCTAGAAATATCTACACCCCCACAGGGTATTCCACCCATTCCGTTCCTTTGTTACTCGATCTGTTTATTCCTCTATTAATTTCATTCAGCCCACGATATATGGACAAAAAGAACCCTTCTATCCTCCTCAAATTCCCAAGATGCCACAGTGGGAGAAAGTATTTTTCATCAACTTGTGCAGCATACATATATGATATTCAGACATTTGAGCATTTCTCCACACAGTCCTCTGTAGTTACCCAAAAAACCAGCCCTTTTGAAGCTTGCCCCAACATGGGATGATCAATACACAGACAACATTTTACTTCACAGAGGCGGAATGGCTCAGTGCTCACAAGACTCACTGGGCTCTGGGCTTTGGGGAAAAGGGGGCTCTTTGATTCCCAGTGTTGAACGCTCTGCTCATCACAAAAACTAGTTTATACAGTGAGGGTTTATCATTTCCAAGCCAATATATAGAGGTGCCATAGTTATATGAAGGAGTTATATATGAAATATATATTTCACATAGAACCAGGTCAAGTAAGGTTAAAAACTTTATTGATATGCAGATATAATGCACAACAGGTGATATTCTGTATCGTTGATAGATATTTCTAGAAGTGGTCGAGATTTAGAGTGAAGTTATTGTCCTTCTTCACGGTATGTGGAGAACTGACAAGTCCGTGGACACATGCTGTCAACACGTAAGGGTTAGAAGTTATGGGAATGTGCCAATTATGAATGAGTAATACACTATTTGTATCAATAACCATTACACATTACTGTGAGAAAAACGTGGTCATACATGTTAAATAAAATCCCATTGATCTGCACATCATATCGGGCTAGCAATGTGCTACATAAAAATCTATCAATCAAGTCTTTATTGCTGTTCTGTGTGAGTTCTGAAAATCAATGATTTGTAGTCCAATAAAAAGAGTACCCTTTCTATATGAAATCATACAGCCATGAAGTCACTATCAAAGTGGGAAGCATACTGGTTGTCAATTCAACATGGATTACTAAATTGGGGTTATTGTGCTCAAAGCGATGTGGAGACAATGACAGAAAGTGGGTCATGTATGGAGCAGCTCAGGGAGGGGGCCCCGGGAGCTGCTCCTGGACCTGGGAGATAAGCAGCCTGAGCTACCCACCCTTTGTACCCAAATAGACGGGCTCAGGTCCCCCCATTGTGTTTGCAGTATGGCCAAGTGAAAACAGCTTATAAGGTTAGGCAATTCAAATTCATAATAGCATTGTCTACACCATGCCCTGCCTGGAGGTCCTTCTGCTGTGGGTGAGGGCTACTCACCCTTTGTACCCAACTAGACGGGCTCAAGTCTCCCTTTCTGTTTAGTGATATCCAGCGTGGCCACATCAAAATGGTACAATTGTACAGATTATAGGCAAGGCAATTCAAAGTCAGGATAGCATTGTTATGTCCTGCTGCTTTGGGGAATGCTACTCATCCTTTGTACATTTATGCAGATGGGCTCAAGTCTCCCCTTGTGTTAGCCAACACTTAAAGACTGCATATGTATTATGCTTAGTGCCTATCAGCTTCATGATGCATGAATACAGCCCTGGCGAATAACTCGCCAGGTCTGCACTGAAGCTGATACACACCCAAATGGTCGGCATGGTAAATGAATGAGGATACAACCAATTGCAAGTAGACTCGCCAGTGATGCATTTACGCAGTATTAAGAAAATGGTCATATTGCGATTAAGCAATCTGTGACCTGTAATGTCCAGCATGACCAAGTCAAAAGGGGGAATCAGCTGGAAGCCAACTGGTGACTAGATAATTAGACTCTCGAATAAGATAACATGTCTATCTACAGAATAATGGTACATGTATTACACAGCAGGTGGAGGGACATCCCAGTATAGGGATAATCGGACTTGTGCTTTACTTGCCATAGCTGTGCATTGTGGTAGTAAGTAGCCATTCTACATTAGGTAACTTAGAAATAGGAATTGCAGATGGATTTAGGTAAGAATCCATGAAGTCCAAAAGTATTATTTCACAGTAGTACTCTTATACATGGGCATCTGTTCTTACTACCCCAATTATATAGCACTACCTTCCACGACGTCTACATTCTCATTTTTATTATTGTTATTCACCATACGTCTCAAAACTGCCAAGTCCCAATCACCAGTCCACTATACCTGTAGTGGTCACAATGTGGAGTATACTCTCTCTGAGAGATAATGGAATACATTATCATCATCAACTATACCCGATAAAACTTTCACATAGTACTCTAAAGCGATGTGTGATGATATTCTGTGATTTATACTGATTCATTTGTTATCATGGTGTACCCTCTCATGTTGTTATATCGCATTTGTGATTTGGTGACATGGAAAAAATTCAATGTTCTAGGCATTCCCTCACCGTTAAGAGTACTACATGGTCTGGGTTATCACCTTGTAAGTAGGCCTAGAGCCCTAATTGAATCATTTATTACATGTCGGCCTAACGAGCCTCAGTGGAGGTGGTGCGCATTTTATTACCCTCTTTCTAAGGGCAGGAAAGTGATAAGTGGTCAATTTATTTGGCCTTTTTGTCCAACCGTTGCTCTCTGTTCCCAGGGAGCACCGTCTTATCGTGTGGTTGTGGGGTGGATGGAGTCGCAGACGGCTTGTCTTGTTGATATTAGACCTCTTGTGTTCATCGGCAGTACGATGTTATCATTTCTAAGATAATTACATTGCCAGATGATTGGGTGTTAAATATGTCTATATTGCCTTCGATATCTATACGTTTGCTGGTGTTAAGTAGATTAGCTACCTTCCATGATTTATCTTTATAACACATTTTTATTTTTATTTTTGCAGTTTAATAATACTATTTCAAAAATATCCTTCAAGATCCATACCTGTAAACGTGTGAGTAGTATCACAGCTATGAACACACTGTTCTTAACGCTGGGAATTATATAACATTCCACTTGCATAACCATATGTATCCTAGGGAACTTTCTAATACAAGGATATATGAGCAATGAATAATCATTGATACGAATAACATGAATAAGCCACACAACCATCCCCCTTGTTCTAACGGGCAGAACACGCCAGCTTCAGTCATATATCTCAGAGAGCTTTGATGTATGTATTCTGTGATTAAAAGTGACAAGCATCCTGCGGTAGATGAGAGCAGTGTCTAGACTCTGTATGCAACTGATACACCACCATACAAAGGAGTGCCAAGGGAAAGTCGACATCTAGAAATTTCACTCGAGATCTACACATACTTCAAAGAAAGTTTTAGCGCCAGGGAAATGCAGTATCGGAATGCTCTTTTACGTTAATGCAGGCTGTAGTATATACTATATGGGTTTTTCCCAATCGATTTATGACAACATCATACACACATCTTGTATCCCTCTGTGAAGTAGTATACTGAAAGTGGGCATTATGCTGGCTAGTAATTTACAAACTGCATAGAAATGTGAGTTTAGACAAGGCTGATAGTGATACAGCTCCACGTGATCAGGTTTAATGAGTATCCAATTCTGTGGAGATTCCATTCTTAATTTATAAGCAGTTTGGTTCCCTGCAATACATTTATTGGACTACACAGAAACTTCCCTAATATATTCCTCTTTATGAAAACGATCCAAGTATAGATGAGCACTCGGCGAGTGACCGCAATTCCCAGAATCTCACACGAGGCCGGGAGTACGTCAGCGATCGATGGGAAACGAAAGCGAGGCTGGCAGTTGCCGTGCATGTCGGGATAGGCGGCAGTGTGTGGGCCTTCCCGTCGGCCCCTGCGTCAGACGGCTGGAGCAGCTCTGCAGGTAGTGGTTGGTGGTTGTGGTCACAGCCTGCTGAGAGCTCACACTACCACAGGGAGAGCAGCTCAACCTCCCAGACACCTATTGAAGCACTCAGAGCTGCTCCTCAGCTCTCAACCTCTCATCTGGGATTTAAGAAAGGAAGGGAGGTACAGACAAAGGACAGGCCTAGTCTGGTGGAATAGGCGGTACCTGTAAAGAGCCAACTCAACAAAGGAGAGTTTTGAAAGGGGCGTGTGAAATCTCGAGTTGGGAAGTTACCCTAGCAACAAGTGTCCTTGTGGGAAGGCAGATTTACACCCAGTTACGGCAGACATGGTTCGGTAACTCACACCTTCTTCCAATTGGTGTAATTTAGGTAAGTGGAGTGTTTCATACGTATTTTAATCAGGGTAATAACTCTACTAGAACAAGTTGGTCCGTATCAAATACTTTATTGCAGAATTATGTATTCTAACAACTGAGAGCGTGGTTTCTTTTTCACATACTGGTACATTTGTATATATAAATATATATATTATATATATTATATATATATATATTTATATATATATATATATATATATATATATATATATATATATATATATATATATATATATATTGCCTCGGGAATATTGGTGATATACCACAAAACAGTCCAGCCCTACCTATACATTGGCTTAGTTCTTTCAATAACCATCTGATGTTCCGATACATATATCAGGCCTATAACCACTATGCTCTCATCAACTATAGCGTCCCTAGACCGTGTGTTTTGACATATGACTTGCTGGTATCCAGAAGGTCTTAGCTTGACCAGCCTTGTTCATACATATCCCAGACAATCAATTCCTTGTCTCCTCTGTCGTCCACCAAAGGTATGGGTCTAGTGGATATTGATTTCCGTTCAGAAAACCATGTTAATCTTTTCCCTATCGACGCTTGTAAAAAGGAAGCTTACCCTTTTCGGACAGAAATGGTATGAAAGAATTATTATTTCTCAAAAGAAAAAAACATACAGAATGCAATGGCTTTCTTGCCAGTATAAACCAATTGTTGGTCTCCCCGCTCCAGTCTTTCCTATTAATCTTACGTTGTTACATTTATTGGAATTTCTCAAAGCATAATCCTCTTGACATTCCTTCCTATTTATGGATTTCTAACGATAAAAAGCACATTTTTGCCGGCTGCAGATAAAAAGATAACACAGCCTCCTATTGGGGTGTGGGTTTTATCAGGGCTGTTTACTCCATCACCATGACTCAACACGATTATTTGAGGAAACCAATGACGGCGACATTGTAAAATCGAATTCCGTTCACGCTGCAGTTGTATCGGGCCGGAAGTGGCCCGGGGCCCGTCGAAACGTGGGCGATAATAAGTTGAGTTTGGCGGGGAGATCCAAATATAAAACTGGCCTAATGAGACTTGGGCTGCAAGCCCAGGTCACGGCTGAATAGGCCTGGGGAAAAAAGGCAATGTAATAGGCCGAGGGAAGGCTGGGTGAAGGGAATGGAGCAACATGAGCAGCGGAGAAGGAGCAGGAGTAGACCACGGTATTGAAACTGGTGAAATTGTAAAAATAAAAAAGAATAGGGAAAACAGGTAGTAGAAATGGAATGGGAAAAGGGTGACAAAATGGTTTTGAATCGTTAAGCTAGGATTTTAAACGACAAATCCGTAAAGCCTTATTGCTTTACTCCTCGGGTCTTGTAAATACAGATGCAATTTCATGGGAGCAAAAGCTCATCAGCTTATAAATCTGATGAAGCTGTGGGACTTATCATGAACGCAATGATGAATCCATTGGGATGAAATGGAATCCTGTCATAACATTGCTCATCATACATTGTCTTGGTGGTACCACAGTGCATGTATATATAGCAGGCAATAGGGTGAACCATACTTTTTAACTATTCAAACGCATGAAATGATTGATTCTCACTCAATCATTCAAAACGTGACGCATGCTCGTTATACATGAACATGGAACAAAAGGAGTGTCCGTCCAAGAGTTCCGCCACACATGCTTGGAAAGAAAAGATGAGTGTTGAGAGTCTCTCTCCAGAATCAGGCATGCCAAAATGTCGGACAGTCCAGCATTGCCTGAAACCATTTCAGAGTGTGGCAATTCTTGACTGTAGGGGTAGAATCAGGCAGTGCTGGGCCCAGCAGAGTCTGACATTAGCTGGACTGGATTCTACCTACAGAGTCCAGCATACAGTGTATTAGAGGAAATCAATGACGGCTACATAGTAAATTCGAATTCTGTTCATGCTTGGAGGAGAATTTAACTTAATCTGGAGGTGTAGTCCAGACTTGACATTCTCTTTGAAATGGAGTACCGGCCTAATTCTGGACAGAGAGTCAAGCAGACATTAGTTGTTTTTCGCGGGGCGTACACATCCAAGCGGCCTAGCCTCGTCATTCCCAAGACTAAACCAGTGCATGGGGAGGGGTGTGCTTTAAATGATTGAGTAAACCTCTGCCTACATAAAATACATGGGATATCTAATTGAGATACAAGATAGACACATCCATCTTATTGACTCACCCCAGCAATATTCAGGCAATATATTTTAATTGTGCCCCCTATATGTCTAGCTAACAAGATTGTGTATATTTATTGTGATTACTTCAGAGCAGTACGCGAGGCAGATTGGTTTCACCCTCCCTGCCTGCCCTAAGGCAAAAGTGGGCGCTGGTTCTGAGATCAGTATGGCTCCTGTAGCATGTTATGTATGTTGTGGGCCCGGTCCCTGTACTCGACATCAAAATTGGATGTCACCAGCGTTCTTGTAGGGTTCTTTATCAGTGTTTATGATCCCCTTTTTTACGGAATTTGAGGTAAAAATATTTAGTTCTGTTGTTCAGTAAATCACGGATTCTAGAGGCCTAAACAACCTTTATCATATAGAATGGGGGATACGCCTTTGAAGAGAAACAAGCTCTTAGGTAGCTTGAAGAAAGAAACCGCCTATTTTTAAATCCTTACAACTTGCTTGATAAGAGAGACCACTTATGTTCAATGCAAGGACACCCTTGATTCTAAGATTTAAGGACATTTGGAAACGACCTTTATGTATCGTTTTCCAGAACGCGGATAGGGTCCTCTATGGATGTTGAGTGCAGGACAGGGGCTGTGGGGTGGTAGGGGGTTGTACATTGAAGTAGCGGCTTACAAACGTCAAGATGAATACAACCATCACTGGAAGATTCAGGAGGAGAAAGATGATAAAATAATGTATAGCTTCCCAGCCCCAAGGCAAGTATTGCACTCTATAGTGGAGGAGAGAATGTCAGAGATGACACAATTGATCAGGAGTTTTCCCTTGAACCTCAACTAGGAGTCCTAGCCTCTGTTGATCATATGAATATTCCTTGGTCCATACTATAGGATGGAGACTTTATACAGGATATAACATTTGCAGCACAACCGCAACATCAGACTGTCAGTGGCTGCTCTTTAATGGAATTAAAACTCGATCGATATTGCTATCATGCATGTGAAGCCTAGACGCTCAACACGTTGGCCGATTGTAAAATCCACATATGAAAGTTTGATATGTTAAGTCTTACCTTGATGAGAGCCTCTCTATAGAATATTCAGAGGTATCCACTTTACCATGGTCAGAGGGGATTAATGTGCCCATAACCGGGTGCGACCTATGAATATAGAGTCAGTCTACCCATGTAGAGGCTTAGTAGTACATGAATAACAGGATGCCCAAATCCCCATGAGGCGATCCAAAACCGCATTGCAAGCTAACCCCCTGCTATTAGGCCAGAAATGCGGAAAACATCCCTAAAAGAGTTCATATCCACCTAAAAACTCGGACCACCTCTTCTCAATTATAAATTATAAATATTGATTATAACTTCATATGATGCATGCTAAAATTGCAATTTAATTGCAAACCTAATTATTATTCCAAAAACAAGAATTACAAGTGATTTTCAAATGGCTGGCAACATTATGCAATACCATGATTTTGAGCTGCTCCCAATCTGCCAACACAACTCTCATCTATAGTCAGTAGCTCCAAGCTCTGGAATGCAGACCTGCTCTGGATGGCTCTGAAGGTGTCATAATAAACTCATCTGATGAATACACTTACTTTATGCGTGGGGCAGAGGGGAGCAGCTCCGCCCTGCCCGAGCAGCTCACCCGGGGCACAGATTGATGGCTAATTAGGAGCAGATTACACCGGGCTGCTCGTTGATTGAGCGGCGCGCGAACCGTCAAGTAATTAGGCGGGATCTGGCTGAATACGTGTCTCCTAATTAACCTGTGATCACGTGATCAGCCCGCCGGACGCCCGACATGCCCCCTAGTGGTGGGGTGATGAACGAGCAGAGGGATACCCGGCTACCCCATTATTGTAAAGAAGAACTGTTTTCAATATTACAGAGGTGTTTTGGGGCATTTGGTCGTATCTTTTTTCTTTGCCACCGATAAATCAGTATTCGACTCAGTGGCCATGAAGTGCGTACCCTAGAGTGGGTACTGACATTGTAGGACACTGGTCGTTAGCTTGAGTCCTTCCTCTGTTCCCTGGACCTCCCACATCACAATATTTATTGAGTCATGTAAATATGTAATGCAGAATAAATGAAATGAGGTGTTATCCCCTACTTGCCTCTTTGAGTAGAGGATTTTATTGGCTGAATTTCTATTAGTAACACTTTCAAACAAAGCAAATGGCACAGAAACATTTCAGCCATAATAGTGGACAGATTTGAGTTTAGATTAAATGAACGATGGTTCGAGATACTTCCCATCTAGCTATTCAAAAGTCTGCTTACATAGTAGTAGCGAGAATGGGGACTGTATGAATACATGGCTGTAGTAGCCATAGGAAGGAGCGCCATTGAAATGCGTCAATTTGTACAAAATCGATTATTGTAATCGACATATGACTGTCTATTCCATTAACGAGGTTGACTTCGAACCATTGGCACGAATCATCATGCATGAATGCCAGACTCCTGTATCCCTTTATAAGGCCATTTTAATATAGATAAAGTTATCTTAATATCTAATCCCCTGTCTGTATGTATGTGAAACGGAGAGGAAATTATAAAGAGCATCATTAGTAAATCCGGCCAAGGGAAAACCAGCCTTATGCACCCCCTGGACGGTCACAGTTATCAACATAAACATACAACCTTTTTCGTAAGGAATGGTTTGATAATAAGCACCTTTGAGAACAGAATTTGGGAAAAAGCACACAATGTCGCATGTCATCGGAAGAGGCATTGTAAATACGCCCAAATGAAACAGCAAAAGAAGGGCAAGCCACAAAAAATACCCATCGCCTCAAAACGTCTTTACCACATCAGACATGCAATATTCACTGCACGGCAGGCTCCGACCCTTGCCACATCTCCATAGCGAGGCTGCCCTGCTGGACCAATGAAATGCCGTGAGACATGGTCTCTGGTCAGAGATCCAATCAGAGGGTTTCTTACATCTACACGCCTGCGGCTCAGAGATAACGCTCTCGTGACAATCTCGCAGCCCAACGCCGAGATCATAGGCGAGAGTTTTTCTAGAGCTGAGGATACATGTTTTTTTTAACCCATCTTAGCTAAATCAGCAAGTCTGTGTCAACTTAATCCTCCTACGAAATATGACAAATATGGGCTGAAATGGTATATGTGGGAGGGTGGGCATTGGCCGCAATCTGAAGCTAAGCTTGAGTTATACAGTCCCACCTTTCCCAAAAAAAGGTGAATAGGCTACATTTTTACAGCTTTTGTTGGTACTGTCTTTATCACATGAAAACCTGCCCGTCTTATGTGTATTATAACGTTTCAACTAGATCCCAAGTCCCGTCTGCCATCAGCTGGCCTTTGGGGAGTCGGTACCCAAAATAACACCAACCTATCTATTATTCCGTCTATCTGAGGTAAGGGGCTGCTCCTGTCGCAATTCCCAGGACTTCATCACTGCTTAACAGGTCTCATCTGCGTCCTAGGTGGGCTGCGATATAAGATCCACCAATAGTTTTAACTTGGCTGTCTAGTGAGCCCCATTTTGACTTGTCTAGATACAGTCCATATCCAGTCCGTATCCTAGCCACTGTGAGAGATAATAAAAAAGTAATTTTTCTGAGGTATTTGTAATGTAAACAATGTACTAAGTATTTAAACAAATTAAGTTGGCGGCCTGGGCCATGGGACAAGCCAGCAGAATGTGTATTACAGTATATAGATAATGATATCTACGCATCATGATGTCAATAAGGTTTTCATGGGATATACAATTCAAATCAAGTATGTATAGCTGTAAAACCTTTCTAAGTGTTCTATTTTGAGGTCCTTGGCATTGACTTTCCTTTGACTACTGTGTTATCCCTAAGGATAGTTGCTTTAGCTTGTGTAACTGTTTTTGGTGGCAGTAGTTTGTAGGAGTATGCCTGTAGGAGTGGGGTTGTCCCTGAGGGGGTGGGTAATACATCTCTGTCCGACACTGATTATGTGTGTTCTCCTCTCCTGCAGCCAAATCTGTGCCTTAGCCCACTCATTTATCCTTATGTGCCTGTTCAATCTTGGTAAGAAGGCAGCCCAACATATTGGCTAAAGCTGTGAATGGAGATTGGACCTTTAAGTTTGTATTCCTTTATTATCTCTTTAAGAAAGAACTCTGTTACCAATAACTTCAAAACAAGTCTAGATTCTGGGCTGAGGTGAATTGCGTCTGGAGGGGTCCTAGAAAGGTGGTGACTATGAAACTTAAAGATGACCTGGGTACGGACATTGCCGCTGATAAACAAGCTGACTATATCAATAACTATTATAGTGGAATTGGTGCAAAATTGGCTTCTGTTTTCCCACCAAATATTAACATGGTTATGTTACCCGGTGAGTTACTTGACCTTGACAGGGAACTTTTCTCGCTGAAAAACATAACTCTAGTTCCAGCCTTCAAACTTGCGTCTAACATAAAGGTTAACAAATCATCTTGTGTCACCAACATCAGAACTTGCGTATTAAAGGATGCTCTAGTTGCTAAGCCTGAACTATTGATGCGCCTCATTAACTCGTCTTTATCGAACATGGAGTTTCCCTCCATCTTAAGTGAAGCCTTAGTTATCCCACTTCCCAAGGGTGGGTGTTTGTCAAAAGTCACTAACTGGAGACCTGTGAGTCAACTTAGCTTGTATTCTAAACTAATTGAGAAGGCAGTCCATAGTCAGCTCATGTCTTATCTCCTGGAGCACAATATCATTAATGAGCACCAATACGGCTTCATGCCTAAGAGGTGTACTGGTGATGCTGCTTTTGGTTTGATTCAGTTTCTGTTCAATTGCAGGAATAGAGGGGAGGTGGCGGCCGTTGTCTTCCTCGATCTGAGGAAGGCTTTTGACACGGTCGACCACCTCCTGCTATTGAATGAACTCTATAAAATTGGTTGCGATAATGAAAGTGTGGCATGGTTCAAAAGCTATCTCACAGACAGAAAGCAAAGAACTATGGTTGGTGATGTAACCTCTGATACTAGATCTATTTGCTGTGGCGTACCACAGGGGTCCGTCCTCGGGCCGCTGTTGTTTAATATTTATATTAATACTGTAGTTTCTTGTCTTGAGCATGCGTCACACTTTATGTATGCTGACGATCTGGCTATTGTAGTAAGTAATGTGGATCCAGTTATGGTCCAAACACTAATACAATCAGATCTTGACCGTGTGAGTACTTGGTGTGTACAGTACAAGCTTACGGTCAACTCAGACAAAACACACGTCCTTTGGTGCCACTCCTTATATGATACTCATAATTATAATACGTACGGGGTCCATCTGTCGAACAAAGTGCTAAAGGTTGTCTCCTCCTTTAATTACCTTGGGGTGACTATTGACTGTGGTCTGTCGTTCGGTGCACACTGTGACAGGGTTGCTGGAAATGGCAGGGCAAAGTTGACAAATTTACGCCGTCTCAAAAAGTACATGGACTTTGATTTGGCACTGTTGCTTTATAAACAGATGATACTTCCTGCCATGGTATACTGTGACTTCATCTTGGAGAGTGGCCCTGATGATGTGGTGAAATATCTACAAACGATTCAGAACCACTGCCTTAGGTGCTGCATGGGAATTCGTGACCCCCGCGCTATCACAATTGATGCCTTACATGAGACCTGCACTATTGACAGATTGTCTAGCAGGAGAGTTACTAACTTACTGGGATTGATGTATAAATATACTAGACATCCTGATGTGTTGGTAGTTCCGATGCGTGTTCTACGTAGTAACTCAAAGTTACTAATCAAATTACAGAGACCAAAGGGTCAGTTGTATTGTGATAGTCCGCTGTACAGAGGTGCCTCTCTCTGGGATAAATTACTCCCTGATGAACAAAAGAAAGAGTCTTATGAACTCTTCATAAATATGATAAAAAATCGCTGATGTGTATCCTAGATACCGGTATGTGTCTATATGGCCTATGTGGTTTATTCGCCATGCATGGTTGCCTGTCTTATCTATTATTACTGTGATCGATCCTGTGAGGTGACTATGAAGTTGTTGACAGATTGTTGCTATTTGAAATGTGTAGAAATGGAAAATGGAATTTGAGAAATGTTCAACTTGTCTCCTTTGGGACTGTGATAAAATATGTAATCTAAATAAGATTGTTTATATCGTGAATTTAGTGATTGAATGTTAGACATACCGGGTACTTTCTGGTCTTCTTTTAATAGGAGAGATGTGCGAAGCATTTGAAAGATGTCTGATGAGTCACGTTCTTGTGTACACGTGCATATGGGTACTTTAGAGGTACTTTTAGTAAAGTTATCTGCCCACATGCTTGTAGACATTTATTACATTGATTCGTCACCCTAATGGATACCAAAACCCTAAGGTTGCTGTTAAACCGGTTAAATCTTGGAAACTGATTCTATGTCCTCCTGCTATGCTGCCCTTTCTTGCGTGTGTTTTGTCCATGTGTTAGCTGTGTACTGTATCAGCAAGCGATCGGTATTTGATTTGATATTTAGTGAGAACCTGTTATTATTTGTGTATGTATTCATATTGGCTCTATTTGAGAGGCGTAGTGTACTACTGCGGAATTTTGACCAATAAAAATATTTCCAAACTCAAACTCAAAACTCATATCTGAGAACTGAAATACAAATTTGACAAGTAAAATAGTAAAAGGGACAATCCTGCTGAAAGCCTGTAAATCGCAGTTCTGATAACATTTTCAGGTATATTGTACGCATACTTAGAAGTCCACCTGGGTGTATACCCATAATGATACACTTTAAGATAAAGAATGAGGTGAGCACTGAAGGGCATCTCTGGAGACATCGGGAGCAGATCTGAGCAGTTCCAAGGCCATCTGCTTTCGAAGCAGCTTCAGAGGGTACTATAATAAGTGAGAAAGCCAGAATTACCCAAAGTATCACAAAGTCAGCATACATTTCTGAATGGCAGTGAAAAAGTCATAGTATATATCATCAAAATATCAAAAATTATCAATAAAGTCCATAAAATATAACAGTGACAATAATTCAACAGAATTTTTCTACACTGAATATCCAGCAGAAAAATCTGGAATCTATGCCATACGTTTGACACTGTCACGTAGCTATTTTCATACCGGGGCTACAGGTGTGGTCTATGATTTATGCGAGCCTGTTAATGCACATATGATGCAAGCGATGTGTTCTCCATTATACATTACCTCTACATAGGCTGTCTGCCCTGGGCCTATTAAAGCACCTCTGCATGGAGCGGGATGCCATGGACTGAAGGGGATGGTCGGGGCAGTGGGCCGGCTACACAGGTAATTACAGGTGTTCTTTATGCCCTGCGTTCATCACTAAGGGAGCAGGGCCTGGTCGCTGCCCCTACACCAGCACCCAATCACACACACAGCCTCCACTGCCCTCCAACCTAATCCAGGGTCCATACACCAGCACTCCCTACTGCCAAGCAGCCAAATTAATCAGACCGACCCCCAGTCTCGGCATGCCCAGGGTAAGGCAAGTGGACCTGATTGGAACTACTTCTTGTATAGGGGAAAAGCAGAGATTTCTTTCTTGCAGCAGAGGAAAGCCTTGATGCATTCTGACAGGAAGTGCACTCTGCCCGGGTGTGTTAATACAGAAGGTTGGGTTATGCGACCTTCAGGGCTGCCCTTGGAAATCCTCAGCCAGGTTGTCATTATAATTAGTGGGAGGGTCATGTGCCGGGCCGCGGGTGTCAAAGATAATACAAGCCCTACATGTCTCCAGTAGGATGGGTCTAAAGCTGCAGGCAGTGTTCATGTGTGTAGTAGCTGCTGCAAATTGGGAAATGACTGAATCCATCATAGAGCTCAAAGTGGGCTGGGGTTGTGTGTGGCTATGCAGTGAAACAGCCCCCAGTGCTATGCAACCTTTTACATCCACATCCAGATGCTACATCTTCTGACTCGCCTTCAGACACATTCCTTTTTTGTATACAATACCCACTTGTGCATCTGACCACAGTTCTGATTGATAAAACAGCTGCGATATAGAGTTTAGGCATGGAGGGAGTGTTCCAAGGAGAGTTCATGGGATTTTGAAGGAAGGGGATTTGTATATAGATACCTATGGGCTCATTTTCTTTTATTGCCGAATGGATGCAAGGAGGGGTTTCCAGCACTAATGTCACCCTTAATCCCCTTATTGTTCTTTTTGATATGGTCCAAGACTAACAAGAGACGTTTGGGCTTACTGTTATAGATGCCAGACATGAGGCCCAAATGTGTGTAAGCCTGCTCTCTAGATATCAATTTTAGATTTTGGGTAATTAAGACCAATCACAGACAGCACATGACGTACAGCCCCAAGAGGATCTACTGTGCATTCCTTAACCCTGAATCAGACACTGAGGCTGGTTTGCGCTCTAGCAGCAATCTAAAATTCCCAATTATCTCCCAGACCAGCTCGCCGTAGATCGCTGAGTTTGATGCCTCACTGTGTCAGTGGATGGTGCCACCGATATCCACATCCAGCAAGCCATCTTGGATCTCTAGCCTCATTCTAGTCATGAAAAGAAATGGAATGGCGCTGCAAATTTGGCTGACGACAGGATGCGATGAGGCGTGAGACAATAGAAGCAGGAGATAGCGTCTCGGCTATTCTTACGTCATTATAGACGCCTGCACAGGCGTAGATGCATCCAACGGTAAGAATGTGATGGAGGGGAGAGGGTTCTAAGCAGTAGGGAGTCTCAAGAGAGGAAATAAGGAGAATGAGATAAGAGCATAGGAAGTGGAACAATTTGTTATGACTAAATGATTTTGTTCAGCGTATAAATGTCATAAACAAAACAATTTAGATCTTTGAAGATAACATATAGTCTGATGTAGAATATTGATTGAATATAAGACAGCAGGAGGCTGTTTGCACAAAAATTAATTTAACATTTTATGGGCTTTGCTACCTTCTATTCAATTTCTTCGGTTGTCAGTCATAATTTTGTAGGATATTTGATTTATGTATAAGGCATTTCATTTATTCAAAAATAATTAATCATACAGCTCTGTGGCCGAGTGGATAAAGCAGCGCCTTTAAATGTGTTTGGTTCTCACTGAGTTTATAAAGGAAAAGAATAATTCCCACTAAACCACATCCCCTTATTTACCATTTTTAAAACCTTGCGTATAAGCCTAACTCGCGTATAAGCCCCACCCCGACTTTGGGCCGATTCTATAAGTCGCACTGGCCATCTGATTATAGTGACTTTGTAAAACTTGTGTAGAAACCGTACCCTGACCCTGGGCCGATCCTATAAGCCGCAACACCAATCTGACCCATGTACTAGCCACAGCTTATATGTGAGGTTTTACGGTAATTTTTTTTACTAATGAAGAAAAAGATTTGTTTATCATAGTGATCTTCTACACTGTCTTGACAAAACACTGTGTCTTGGAAAACCAAACAATGGTCTTAACTGGTTCACAACACTACCGGTATAAGTGTAGAGTTGGGTAATAAACTTGCAGCCAGTAAGGACAATAATATTATGATCGATGCTCAGATGTACAAATATGGGAAATGTATTCCTCCATCAGACAAATGGAGCTCTTGAAGTGTTCCCGCAAAGCCAACTATGTCGAAACAGCTGGGCACAATCAGCTAAATATGTGTACAGCTTCCAGTTATCTACAAGTCATAATGGGTCCAGTGACAATCACTCATAGCTGAATTCAGTGCTTACTTCTTCATATCAGTCAATTAGAATTCCGAACGTGTATATCACTGAGACAAAATGCAATTCGTCCCCTATAGGCCTGTGTCCACTAGCATATATGAGGCCGTTTGTCGTCCGTTAAAACGTGAATTTGAATACAAATACGAAATATATATTTTGTGTCCCTGTGGACACAGCTGGACGACAAAATTCTCAAATACAAAAGTGGGAGAGCAATATGCAGGGGTCAAAAATGGACGTCAAAAGTGGGCATTTGAATATCTAACATGTTTGATTTTTAGTGCAGAAATTGGAATATATGCTCTTTATTCTATTGTAAAACCTTGTCCATGTTTGCCCTGGGCAGTCTGGGCAGCAATTTATAACGCCTAGTGGACACAGCATACCTGCAGTTAAAGTAGAATATATCTACAAAATATATTCCCAGATATGTACATATTTCTGGACGTCAAAACGACCATATATTCCACTTTCTTTGTCGTACAGTGGACACAGGCCTAATCTCGTGGTAAAATGCAATTACAAAGTATCTATATAGGATAATTCATTATGATACATGCCCATTTCAACCTTTCTGTATTGAATTTGTAGTACACGGTAAAAATGTATACATAATAATATTATTCAGAGCAGGCAAAACAGCGTTCCCCCTATGCCTATATTCACATATCCCCTTGACAGCAGATCTGTGACAGCACAGCCCATTGGGAATGCCTAATGATGTCAGCTCTATCCTAGTGGTGAATGCCTGATTTATAGGTATGATATATGTGTCTGTTCCTTGACAAGGCTGTCCGCTAAAGGTGACAGGACTGCCTCCTAGTGGGGCCACATAATATGTGTGGCTGTGATAAATGATAGACAATAAACTCCTGACCAGCTATATGAATTTCTAATTAAAACTTCTCATAAGAATGGCATGGAGATAGGAATGAGATGGATAATCACAGCAATGAAACCACTAAGCTTTCTATACAATGAAAAGAAATAGACACTATCTGACTATTGTGAACCATTAAAGACCATATGAGGGTGGTGACCAAGTATGCTGGTATGAGGCAGTGGTAGACTCTATCTCTTCTAACCTCCTTACTAAATAGATAGTGCTCTAATTGCCCACCCTAGTTGGTGTTCTGCTCATTCCCTCAGAGCCACTCTCACCCTGACCCCCACCCAGCACACCCTGCTCCACACCCACCTCACGTTCTACAAATGCATTCAAGGGTTGATGTCCATCAGCACCCACTACTGGACTCTACTAAAGGCAATTCCTGTGAAGATGGTCTGCCTTGTACTGGGGTTGATATATGGGGCCGCCCTCATAGTCTTGTACCCACAGTAATGATTCAAACTAAGATTTTAAGACTAAGTAAAACAAGATATGCACATAGATATTCGACCTAATGACCTAGATCAGATACATGTAATTTAAAGGACACTGAAGATGCCTCCCCCAGTTGAATAATATCATTTTGTCAATATTCCAAGTAAGCCATCCACCTTGATACATGAAGTAAATAGGTTTGTTGCTATCAGCAAAGGGAGGAAGCTGGGACTGTCTAAACAAAGGAAAGGGTGAATGGGTAAAAAGGGAAATCTATATTGCTTATCATATCTTCTTTGTGTCACATTAGACAGGCCGGCTGACGATGTACTATACAGATAATGATACTGTATGCCATGCTTGTGCTACTGTTTACAGTGGCAGGAGTTTGTAGGAGTCTGCCTCAAGGAGTGGGGTTGTCCCTGAGGGGATGGGTAATACATCTTTGTCCAACACTGATTATGTGTGTTCTTCTCTCCTGCAGCTAAATCTATCCCTTAGCCCACTCATTAAATGTTGTCCCTGTATGCCTGTTCAATCTAGGTTGCCCAACACATTAGCTAAAACTGTAAATGGTGATTGGGTCTTTAAGTTAGTATTCCTTAAGTGGGATTTATTTTAGAAAAAAGCTCTGCTCTACCAACTGTCAAAAACGGTCTGGTGCCATGTCTGAAAAGTAAAATATGCATTTGATGTGTAAGACAGATAGGAAAATTGTGCTGAATGCATTCATAATAACCTTTCTTGGCATATTGTACTTTTACTCATGTCCACCAATATAGCCATAGTGGTGTAAGGATTCCATCATATCCACAGAGAAATCAAGTGAATTGTTTTGTACATGTAGAAGGTGCAGGGAGAGAGGTTATAGTTGTGGAAGGAGAACTCAGAAGCAGTTCTCAGCATAACAGAGGCAAGCAACCCTGGAAGCAGGTCCAGAGAGTGCTATAATAGGTCAGAATAATAGGTAAGTAATATTCAAAGAATTGCCAAGTCAGCACAATATTCTGGCCTGAGTAATAAGCTAATAGCAGCTTAGAACTACAATTATAATAGCAGACAGAAAGCTCTTACTTCAAAATCGGCTTAATTCCGATAGCCTTAGATGGCGTCAAAATATCATAATTACCAGTAAATACCATACAAAACATTAGTGAGTGTCACACATTTCTAGCTGAACATATAATGATTTCCATATAAGCTCTAAAGGGCTCTGCTGTGATCTATGATTCATGTGAACCTGTCTAATGCACATATGATACAAGCGATGTGTTCTCCATTATACATTACCTCTACATAGACTGTCTGCTCTAGGCCTATTAAAGCACCTTTGCATAAAGCAGGGTGATATAAACTGCAGAAAGTGGGTGGTCATGGCACTAGGATGGCTACACAGATAACTACAGGTGTACCTATAGTACTGCCCTCCAACCTAATCTAGGGTCCATACCTCAGCACTCCTTACTGTTAAACAGCCAAATTTATCAGGCTGACCATCAGTCTTGCCATGCTCAGGTTGAAGGAAGTGGACCTGATTGGAATTACTTCTTGGGGGAGGGGGGAAAGCAGAGAGACTACTTTCTTAGGGTGAAGGAAAGCCTTAATGCATTCTGACAGGAAGCGCACTCTGCCCGGGCAGGTTAATACAAGAGGCTGGGTCATGTGACCTCCAGGGCTGGCCTCGGGATGCCTCAGCCAGGTTGTCATCATGGTTAGTGCGAGGGGTTGTGAGGCCCCCATCTCTCAAAAGAATCTTTCAAAAAATCCTGGTTTTGTGATATAGGGACCAAGTGAAGTCCCCATGTGCCAAAAGGCAGAACATTTTTCGGTTAGACGTTTCTATAAGAAGTCCCAGATATAGGCTACATAATGTGTATTATAATGATAATTGACATTTTTGGTTTCACTCTGTTTTGATTTAAGCTTAAAGCGATGCGATCCTAGACTTGGAAGGTCATAGATTTTGGGTTTATTTATTTGGAAGTAAATGTTGCATCATCAAATGAAATACAGCCAGAAAAACTACCAGACACACAGATCTACATAAACCTTAACGTCAATAGGGTAGCTTCATCCAGATCATTTTATTTTTGTGATACAATTGTATTAATTTTTTAAATCTAAAGATAAAAAGGTCACGATGAATTCCATTTAATATTAGCAGGTTTGATATTTAGGGACATCCTGCGATATAGGGGCCTAACATGTCACTATATCTCAAGTGGTCCCTAGACCTATATCTCAAATATTTGTCTGGATGCGGTCCTAATGTCTCCTATCTCATAAACCTTTGAGAGCTAAGGGTAGTTTGAGACATAGGAGCCCCACAGGTGTCCTGTGTGGGCCCATGGGTGTCAAAGATAATACAAGTAGCACATGTCTCCAGTGGGATGGGTCTAAAGTGGCAGACAGCATTTCTTATGTGTCTTAGCCAATGCAAATTGGGAAATGACTGAATCCATCATAGAACTCAAAGCGGGCTGGGTTGTATGTGGCTATGGTGGCTATGAAGGATACAGTGACACAGTGCACAGGCCCATAAACTCTGTAACCTCCAGATGCTACATCTTCTGACTCACCTAAAGGCATACCACACATTCCATTATATTCTTTTGTATGCAATACTAATACCCCAAACCTAGCTGTGCATCTGACCCTGTCACTGATCAAAGGAACAACTGCCAATTAAATAGCAATGGGAAGTATGGAGAGGGGGCCAGCAAGAAGTCATCAGGTATAGGGGGGGAGGGGGCCAACAAATTACATCAAAAATGATATACCCACCCATTTATTTTATTGTATAGTCCGCCTCAGGGTAATGCTTTATCAATGAGCTAAAAGGCAGAACTTTTTTCGGTTAGACGTTTCTATAAGAAGTCCCAGATATAGGCTACATAATGTGTATCATAATGATAATTAACATTTTTGGTTTCACTCTGTTTTGATTTAAGCTTAAAGCGATGCGATCCTAGACTTGGAAGATCATAGATTTTGGGTTTATTTATTTGGAAGTAAATGTTTCATCATCAAATGAAATACAGCCAGAAAAACTACCAGACACACAGATCTACATAAACCTTAACGTCAATAGGGTAGCTTCATCCAGATCATTTTATTTTTGTGATACAATTGTATTAATTTTTTTAATCTAAAGATAAAAAGGTCACGATGAATTCCATTTAATATTAGCAGGTTTGATATTTAGGGACATCCTGCGATATAGGGGCCTAACATGTCACTATATCTCAAGTGGTCCCTAGACCTATATCTCAAATATTTGTCTGGATGCGGTCCTTATGTCTCCTATCTCATAAACTTTTGAGAGCTAGGGGCAGTTTGAGACATAGGAGCCCCACAGGTGTCCTGTGTGGGCCCATGGGTGTCAAAGATAATACAAGTAGCACATGTCTCCAGTGGGATGGGTCTAAAGTGGCAGACAGCATTTCTTATGTGTCTTAGCCAATGCAAATTGGGAAATGACTGAATCCATCATAGAACTCAAAGCGGGCTGGGTTGTATGTGGCTATGGTGGCTATGAAGGATACAGTGACACAGTGCACAGGCCCATGAACTCTGTAACCTCCAGATGCTACATCTTCTGACTCACCTAAAGGCATACCACACATTCCATTATATTATATTATGCAATCCTAATACCCCAAACCTAGCTGTGCACCTGACCCTGTCACTGATCAAAGGAACAACTGCCAATTAAATAGCAATGGGAATATGGAGAGGGGGCCAGCAAGAAGTCATCAGGTATAGGGGGGGATGGGGCCAACAAATTACATCAAAAATGATATACCCACCCATTTATTTTATTGTATAGTCCGCCTCAGGGTAATGCTTTATCAATGAGCTAAAAGGCAGAACTTTTTTCGGTTAGACGTTTCTATAAGAAGTCCCAGATATAGGCTACATAATGTGTATCATAATGATAATTAACATTTTTGGTTTCACTCTGTTTTGATTTAAGCTTAAAGCGATGCGATCCTAGACTTGGAAGATCATAGATTTTGGGTTTATTTATTTGGAAGTAAATGTTGCATCATCAAATGAAATACAGCCAGAAAAACTACCAGACACACAGATCTACATAAACCTTAACGTCAATAGGGTAGCTTCATCCAGATCATTTTATTTTTGTGATACAATTGTATTAATTTTTTTAATCTAAAGATAAAAAGGTCACGATGAATTCCATTTAATATTAGCAGGTTTGATATTTAGGGACATCCTGCGATATAGGGGCCTAACATGTCACTATATCTCAAGTGGTCCCTAGACCTATATCTCAAATATTTGTCTGGATGCGGTCCTTATGTCTCCTATCTCATAAACTTTTGAGAGCTAGGGGCAGTTTGAGACATAGGAGCCCCACAGGTGTCCTGTGTGGGCCCATGGGTGTCAAAGATAATACAAGTAGCACATGTCTCCAGTGGGATGGGTCTAAAGTGGCAGACAGCATTTCTTATGTGTCGTAGCCAATGCAAATTGGGAAATGACTGAATCCATCATAGAACTCAAAGCGGGCTGGGTTGTATGTGGCTATGGTGGCTATGAAGGATACAGTGACACAGTGCACAAGCCCATGAACTCTGTAACCTCCAGATGCTACATCTTCTGACTCACCTAAAGGCATACCACACATTCCATTATATTATATTATGCAATACTAATACCCCAAACCTAGCTGTGCACCTGACCCTGTCACTGATCAAAGGAACAACTGCCAATTAAATAGCAATGGGAATATGGAGAGGGGGCCAGCAAGAAGTCATCAGGTATAGGGGGGGAGGGGGCCAACAAATTACATCAAAAATGATATACCCACCCATTTATATTATTGTATAGTCCGCCTCAGGGTAATGCTTTATCAATGAGCTCCTTCAGCAGTTTATTCAATGGATGAAGGCCTCGATTTCCATCACTTCACTCATTAATTAGACCCTCAAGTTAAAAGGGGGTTTGCGCTCTTGTAGTGTTACTATCAGCAATTTATCTGCTGGTCAAGTAAATCAATAAATTTCCTACACTAGATACTGATTTTAAGCAATGGATAATCTAATACTAATCACAGACAACATATGAAGTACAGCTCCCAAGACAATCTGCTCTGCATGCCTTAACCCTGAATCAACCAATCAAACACTGAGGCCATTTGGGCCCATGCAGCAATCTAAAGTTCCCAATTATCTCCCAGACCAGTTAGCTGTAGATCACTGAGTTTGACGCTTCACTGCATCAGTAGATGACGCCACTGATATCCACATCCAGCACGCCATCTTGGATCTCCAGCATCATTCTAGGCATGAAAAGAAATGGAATGGCGCTGCAAATTTGGCTGACGACAGGATGCGATGAGGCGTGAGACAATAGAAGCTGGGGATAGCATCTAGGACATTCTTATGTCATTATAGACGCCAACCCATGTGCAAAGAAGCCTCCAACAGTGAGAATGGGATGGAACTGGAGGGGAGGTGAAAGAAGGAGGGAGTCTCAAGAGAAAAAATAAGGAGATTGAGATAAAAGCATAGTAAGTGGAGGAATTTGCTATAGCTAAATGATATTGTTCAAGATATAAATGTTATAGACAAAATGATTGAAAGCAATAAAGATAATGCATATTCTGATAGAGAAGATAGCATGAGACTGTTCCCTCAAGAATTTATCATTTAATTTTCTATGGGCATTTCTAGCTTATACTTCATCAATTATGGATTTCCCTGGTTGCACTGTGTTATTTGAATAATTTCTTTTATATATCTTAGCGATGAAGGCCTGATGTAGAGGTATGATGAATGTGTTTGTTCCTCGACAGGACTCTCCCCAACAAGAGGGTACACTTGTATGGCCTGCTAGTGGGGGTCTCCCGATAAGTGTGGCATGTGATAAATTGTGTGTTCTTGACCTGCTTTGTTTGAACACAAATAGGCATCATTCTATATATACATGTATGAGCATGTGATGGTAGCTACTATCTAAACCTGAGATTATTGTAAAAGGCTCTCTTCTAACCTCCTTACTAAATAGATAGTGCTCTAATTGCCCACCCTAGTTGGTGTTCTGCTCATTCCCACAGAGCCACTCTCACCCTGACCCCCATCCAGCACATCCCTGCTCCACACCCACCTCACGTTCTACAAATGCATTCAAGGGTTGATGTCCATCAGCCCGCCTCCCCCACAACTGGACACTATTGAAGGCACTCCCTGTGAGGGTAGTCTCTAGTGTACTGGAGGATAGATGGGAGTCCATCCTCATAGCCTTGTACCAAAAGCCGCAGTAATGAGTTATTCTGAGTTCAAAGCATAAACAGTTAAAATAAAATAGAGTTGTTTCCTACTTTGCCATAGCGGCCTATATGATATTGGGTTGTATATCATTTCCAAATCTCAAGTTGAAAGAGCTTTGCTCATACACTATCACATTAAATTATCATCAAAACCTTTTCCAAGAACCTTTGTGTTTCTGTTCATCATCAACTGTTCAGCCAGGAAATTTTCCTATAATATTATTATATGTAAGGTAACATTTATTGCCAAACCATAACATGATTATATATACCATACATAGTAGTATGAATGATAATATCATTATTATGAAAAATAAGGATACAAAGTGTGTTTATTCGGCATTTAGTCATTTTCTGTCTGTGTCAAGATGCCTTGGGTATAGCGTCTTTGAGCAAAAGGGTCAAGGGGATTTCAGAACAATGTAACAGTAGAATAACAGCTTCTTATAGAGTAATGGTTGCAAATATATTCAGAAATTCAGTATGTGTATTTACATGTGTATGGATGCGCCAAAACCTAACAAAAATCTCAATAATACAATTTATAATGACAGCTGCCAACATAGTGATATGGGACTGCATCTTGGACATCTTAAAATGATTATGAGAGGTAAGGAGACAAAGAACGTACTATTATCATGTAAACAGATATGTCACCCTAAGGCAGAAAGCAATCTTACAGCAGCTAAAAGTCAACAGCTGCAGTGCTCAATATCGTCCCCTGATTCCCTACAAGGATTATTGTTCTTCTACTTCTCAGGATGAGAATGAATGTCCATTACATCCAAGCCAAGGCTGGTACCCAATAAAAAAGGCAATGTCTGTGAAGTAGTGTAAATGGTGGGACAGACACGTGTCTGTATGTTAAATGATGGATCTGTCCTCTCAACCTTGTTTTATGTAGTACAGAGTGGGGTCCATTACAACTAGTGAGAAGGTGGAAGATTCCGTTAGTCCTCACTCAGAATACTGATGTTATTGGTGTAGCTGCATTATGTATCCGTGGCAGCCATTTTTAAGTGATTGCTCAGATGTGATTGCCACCAATAGGGTATTGACATTATAAATTCTACTCTTGATAGTCTCTTCAGGGAGAAAATATAAGCTTTTCTCCTGTTGCCAATGTTTGCTCTTCAATGGATATGGTTGTGTTCTAAGCTGATTTCATTCCTTATCTGGAAAAGTCACATCTCATACTGTTGGATGTGGTTTCTAAAAATCATTTCATGTGAGATTATTGTAGAGTGCTATCATTTTCTAGGGATCAGGTACACTCTATTCTACGAAATGGCGGAACGAAGATGTTAGAATTGCCATTAATATGCATCTTCACTAGTATTGATTTGAATTGCCATGTGAAAACTTGTCACAGTTTCCGCTCAAAGTGTTGACTGTGCCTTGTAAAAACTATTTCCTTTAGTCTAAACTGGATATCTTATCACGGCTGGTGGATCAGAACCAAACCTTTAACCAAATTTGAGAAAAGAATATAGGATGCTCCCAATCTGTAAAATGATATAAACACATTTCAATCTCACTGACCGTCTCAAAAGGGGCACTTCGATAGCCCCAAAGGAAAGCCCCCATAATCTTTAGTTCAGATTCAGTGATCAGCAATGTTCTAGGAAGCAGCATCTGTACCAAGAAATAATTAGATAGAAGTGTCGGCACCGCATATAGGCTATCAACATGCATCTTACCCCCAGCCTGTAAGCAATATATTACATGGATGTCTATGTATAGCAATTTTGGCAGACTAAGGATTATACATACCAAGAGTGTGGATATAGAAGCAGAGATGAGTACTGGCCCTTTCCTGGAAGATAACACAGGAGATTTCTATGAATCACGTGAATAGTTTTCCCGATACAGAGGATTAATTCATGTATACTTCACGATATGCCAGCGTCGCGAGGACCAAATGACAATAATTATAAGCTGAACACTATTTATGCCAACCGTATATGATGTATTGTCCAATGGCTCCTGCATGTGTGTCTTGATTAGTGTGCATATATTTAAATGGGAATATTAGAAAATAGGATGTATGTGGGCGAACATGTAATACAGACATAGAGAGACAGGGACAAACAGGAACAGACATGGACACAGAGAGAGACAGAAAGAGACAGGGACAGACAGAGGGAGACAAGGACAGACAGACAGAGATACAGAGACATACAGTCAGGGAGAGACAGACATAGACAGACACACACACACAGATAGAGATTCAGACGTCTGCGGCCCCCATGTCTATACCATGCTTTCATCAACGTGATATTCGTATTGGGAGAGCAAACATTACTGGCGACACCCGCCATGTCCAGACTCCATGAGACCCCCCCCCCCAATACCCCGCCCCCCCCCCCCCCTCTCCAGACTCTCAGACTGACTTCTCCTTCAGGACGGCCTCTGACGGTCTCTGACGTCTGTGTTGAGGACCACTGAAGCTGTATGTAGATCTAGGGGTGCCGATTGAATAATGATTTGTGCATTCGTTTATTGTATAGCAGCATTCTGACTGTGATCTAACGTGTATACTTTTGATAGAAGAGCAATAGATCGCTATTGTTGTATTTATCTTTGTGTTCATACGACCTAATATGTTTTTGCTTTAGTCACAGACAACAGTAATAGCTTTTTAGAGATTTGTTTTTAGTAAGTGCGACGATCTGCGGCCATCTCTGTGATATAAATTGGTTTACAAATCAAACTAATATTGCCTGATTGATTTTAAAGTTGCATGTACACATTTTGGGAATTTGTTTCGGTTTGTTGATTAATCCTTCATTACCAATCGGGCTCCCCTGTCTTAGAATCTGTATACTTATCACAGCACTATGTGAAATAAGCAGACAATGCTTGATATCTCACACACTTTATCACATTGGATGCCTTTGTCAGATATGTCACCGAAGGAAAAGCAGCCAGCAGTCACCCGACTCTTGACATACATCCTACACCTTGAACCACATAGCTGTCTACAGCCGTTTTTGTCCGCTCGTGTCCACTCACTGTCTGTGTGAAGGCATGGGCCGCTGACGCTGGGGCTGCATTGGTATTCTTTGGCTCCCTATACAACCAATCTCTCAGTCACTACAGCTCAACCACACTGATATTCCTAGGCTCCCTATACGCCCAACCTCTCAGTCACTAGTGCCTAACCTAGTTAGTCATTTTTTGGCTCCCTATACAACCAACCTAGATTAGTTATTATTGTCAGGTTGGTCACTACTGACCAACCCACCTTAGTCTTTTTAGTTCCAGGGGGAGCCACTGAGTGGTCATCACAGGTGGCCCCAACTAGTGGTATACAAATACAACATACCAATGATGGACCTAGGTTAGCCACTACTGACTGACCCCTTGGTCATTTTTGAATATAGCTTTGCCATTGTGACTAACACTCATATGACCAACCTGGGTTAGTCTGTACTGACTAACCCTTTCAACCTATGGATTTTCAGTGCAAGTTAGTCATTTTTGGCTCCCTATACGACGGACCTAGGTTAGTTGATATTGCCAGGTTGGTCAGTAATGACCAACTCACCTTAGTCTTTCTATTTTAGGCTAGGTATTTTTGGGTAAGGCATTAGTCATATGTTGTTTTGCCACAATCATTCTTGAATAGATCTAGTACTTGGTCATGCCTGATCAATGTCCCTATGACCAACCTGGGATAGCCACTTCAGACTAAGGGCTGGGGCTTTTAGATTATCTGTGTAGGTTGGGGGAGGTGGGTTGTGAGAGGGTGGCGACTTAGCAGATTCCCAGTTATTAGATTGCAGCAGCTGTCCTTCCCGACTCTTCCACCAGGTGACGCTCGTGTCTCATGGCCGCTGGTCGCCCACGGCTGTCTATTGCCGACATCACTCTTGCTGATAACCAGCGAAAGTAAATTTGCCTCAATTCCATATGGCATGTTGCAGTTTGACTATGTTTGCAGCATAAAATTCTGGTCTCCAGTTGCCCCTTCTATCAAGTAGGTAGTTGTGACTGCATTGAGTGACTTCTGGGCTATACTTATAGTTATACCATTCAAGATGACTAACACAAAGAAGTATACCTTAGGCCACTAAAAGAATGTTTATCATCACCAGGCAATCAAAAGTACGACGTGTTGTTTTATGGGTTTGTCTTTTTAAATGCTTGGCACCTTATCGGTAGAGAAATGATGGGGTCGTCGCAGACAAAATTTACGTTTTGATAGCTAATAGTTTGTTGCTTCTCAGAATATGTGAAAAGAAAAGATATTTCTAGCTCATTGCATTACAGATAATTATGAAGAGCCTCAATTTCATCCTATATGTGCCTATATTTGTCTTTATATGTTTCTCATTAAGATTTCGGGGGGGGGGGATCAAAACCAGATGTCTATGACGTGTGGTGATGAGAAACCATTTTCTTTTGATTGACCTTATCTGCATATAATGTTTTTCCGTCTGTATGTATAGGTATGCCAGCCATTTGTTCAGATCATGTTCCTAACATTTATCAGACATCCAGCCCTACTAATGTAGCCATCTGTTATTGTTTCCTAGATATATCAATAGAATCTATCTATACCATCATTTTAAATACAAGAGATATACCTACAAATCTCCTATTGTCACCGGAGAGAACTCGACAGAGTAAATGATTATCCAGTGACAACGTTCAGTCACAGAAAGAAATTTACATGAACAATTCCTCCCCACCACTAGGGAAACACTATGAGGGGTTTACCCGGGACGCCAGCTCTGAACGCACTCTATAGGATATAGCAGGCTTATGCAGCGCTTCTGTGGCAACAAATGGGCCTAGAGTACATTTGCTATATCATTATTAGCTCTCACAATTATTGTGTCCATTCCATTGGTTTCTACAGTAATGCACTAGTCTGCAGCGGTGAGCAATGTACACATGGTGACAAAATGGCCGCCCATTCCTAGAGAACAGTGACAACAGCGTAGTGGACCCTCCTGGGAATGCCAAGGCAATTCCGAAGGGCAGTAATTGTTGTCGTGGTCTCATCCCTTCCGCCATTTTTATTTGCCACCGGCGTGGACCGCGCGTCTCTGTGAGGGGGCAGCCATGTTTTAATCTCGTCGCTGGTGTCTGCCTACCAGGCTATACATTCCATTCACACTCTCAGGGGACCAGCGGCGTGGCTCCTTTTATGTATGCATATATATATACAAGGCTATATGGCAATGGTATTTTTTATATGTTTATCGATGGCTGCGGAGCCAGATAGCATCGCCCCGTGCGGGGCTCGGCTCCTATTGATTGCCTAAAATCAAAGCCTCGTTCTCGCCGCCACCCTACAAGAGGGCTCCTCAGGAGTTCCCAGCATTCATAGCGCCACCCTTCACACTGCCGCCTTGTGGGCACCACCGGAACTACTTACACCACAAGGAATGAGAGCGCCTGCGCACAGCTAACGAGACAGCCAATCGGTTGGAGGCTATTGTCCCACAATGCCACTGTGAAAAGCGCCTGTCCTGAGTACGCGCGGTACAAGACAAGTGCCTGAATGGGTGAGAGGTAAATGTGGTGTTAGGGCGAGAAGGACATTCTGACTTGTCTCAAGCAGGAAAGCCTGCCCGGGGTAAAGCAGACATGCTGGCACTATGAAGAAAGGAAATTACACGACAAGGGGGACAGACAACTAAGGGGCATAGTATGTATAATGTCAGTGGCATACACTTCAGAACTTGGATAGAGGTGAAGTAAAAATGAACAAAACAAGTTTGGATAATAAGGCCAGGAAGAAAACAGTTTTGACTAATTACATAGACATATGCAATGATAAAACAATGAGTCGATATTATGTATGCAGTAAATGCGATATGTTTTAAGACAAAATAAGTATAAACGGATAGAAAGGTGATCAGGATGACAAACCATTAAGATAGTGGGTAGATTTAGCAATGATTTATTAATTGTGTAATAATTGAAATCCCAACCAGGAATTCAGTAAATGAAGGTTGATGTGATTTGAGACAACATATGACACGAACTGAGGATAGAAAGGAGACCTTCCAGATAACAAGCTATTCGGATAGACTTGAAGTTCTATGATTGAATCATGTATGATGCAATTCCCAAATAGAAATCTAAGGGAAAGGTTAGATAGAGATCTCAGGGTCAAGTGTTTGCTTCCTCATCCACATGTGGTGACAATCGAATTTAATCAGGGGAACGGATCAGAACTATTGACAAGTAATAAAGTGATTAAATGAATAAAGTATGAATATGTCTACTATAAAAACATCACTATTGCCTAACCAAGTTGGTCATGCTTTGGCTCCCTATTCGACCAACCTAGGTTAATTAATATTGTCAGGTTGGTCAGTACTGACCAACTCACCTTAGTCTTTCCCATTTCAATAAGTTTTATGCTAAGTCCTTTTGAATACGGCATTATTTGTTATACCCCAGTTATTTTTGAATAGCACTTGGTTATGCCTGACCAATGTCCCTATGGCTAACCTGGGATACCCGTTTCAGACTAAGGGCTGGGATAGCCACTTCAGACTAAGGGCTAGGGGTTTTGGATTTGCTCAGTATAGTAACCAGACTGCCATAACACGTCACGTCAACACGTCAACACGTCACCACGTCACCCGGCGGCCGTCATGCTGCACCCGGTGAGGGAAGGTGACCTTTACATAGAACCAAAGCCTGCAGTCATTCCAGGTGGGTGGCCTTAACCCTTTAAGGGCCGCAGAGTGCTTTACTTAGATATATCCCTTTGTCATTACTATACATGCCCATGCCGACCCTACACTGGGGCATAATAATATCGACCCTGAAGGTTCAGAATGCAGCCCTGGCGAAAAAATCGCCAGGGCTGCATTCATGCATTATGAGGATGAATGACACAATGCATCAAAGCACAATGTGGCCCTTAACGACTCAATACGTGAACCTTGGCGGCCGTGTTAGCTCCAACAATAGAACACTGATGGGAAGCTATTCTCAGAGTCCATGGGTGAGGTCCCCGAGTCATAGCCCGATCCGGTTACTGCGGCATACCATGCCGTGTTCCCCTGGTGTGGTCTGGTCTTCAAAGAGGAAAAAATATATTAATGGGTATTTAGTCTGGGACACTTGTCTTACTTGTTCATTTAAGCCAGTACATCACCTCCGTGATGTCGGGGCTGAAATGAACAATGCTTACAGTTCATTGATGTGGAAATAATGGAAACATCTCTGGAACATTGACACTGTGTCTTTTTCATTGAATATTTCATTAGCGGCCATATATGGCGGTAACTATTGACAGTTCGAGCTGTCAATTACAGAATGAAATTCCCTAATTGACAGTTCAAACTGTCAATACCAGGATTATATTTCTCTTATTGACAGTTCGAACTGTCAATAAGGAGGAAAAATTGGAACTGTCAATAAGAGAAAATTAATCTCTTATTGCCAGTGTGAACTGTCAATAAGGGAATTATATCCTGGTATTGACAGTTTGAACTGTTAATACGGGAATTGTATCCTGGTATTGACATTTTGAACTGGCAATAAGAAGATTGATTTCTACTATTGATAGTTTGCACTGTCAATAACAGAAATATGTCAACTGTCAATAGCGTTTTTGTCTAGGACCCCCTTCTAGTTTTTGAGAAATGACATCTCGAATATGCGTGGGCATGCACTGCCCAATTCCAAATGCCGTAAGACCTTTTTATGTTCTAGAGGGATCTCTGCCTAATGAGCGTTTTTATGCTAATTATGCTTTACACCAAAATGGATGTTTATTGTATCATTCTGCATGAAAAGGTTGGCTTAATCTTGATCGATGTTCGCTTTACTTTGCATGCATCTTTGGTCATTTGGCGCTCGGGTCCTGGTGGCTAACTGGGACTAAAGATCCCTCCCCGAGGTAGCTATTACCTTGGTGGGCCACCATTGATTTCAACCCAGAGAGGCATCGGCAATAATGACTCTGGTCGAGGCTAGGCTGTCCAGTGGCCAAATGCAGAACTTTTACTGTCCTAAAAGCAATACTATCAAAGTAGGGCATGGTTCCCAGTCTAAGGCTAAGAGGCTAGACAGGGTGACCGACCGCTGGTGGTCAATTTGGCCTTAGAAGACCTCAGCCCCACATAGGTTGTTCTAAGCTGATCTACAGAGGCCGAGCACTCTAATTTGCGACCTATATCTACTCACTTATTGTGGAGCAATGATACTTTATTGGGTCCATAAAAAGCATTGGCACGCCCACTATAATACGTCATGAAGTGCTTGGGTGTGGTAGGATGGGGGTTATATGTAGGTGAGTAAGAGGCCAATGTCATGTGTGTGTTGGATGTAGTACCTACCACCAGAAGCTACCAGAGGGGGTAAACATGACTGCGCATGCTCACACATCAAGCAGCGTTAACATTACAACACTTATGACTCCTTCCTATTACACATCACCTTATGTCAGAACTACTATAATTATCTAAGTATATATTGTTGGACTAGAATATTAGGGAAGAAGGTGTGTTGAACCACCAGTACGGGAGACTATATATGTCAGTATATACTGTTAGAAGTTAATATGTGGTTAAGCTAAATTCTACTAGAGATTTACAATATATATACTCCGGTATTAGTGTGTTGTTCAAATACATCCTATCTGACCTATGGTTAAACCACCAGTACGAGAGACTATAAAATGTTAGTATATACTGTTAGAAGTTAATATATAGATAAGCTAAATTCTACTAGAGATTTACAATATATATATACTCCAGTATTAGTGGACATGGGCAGTAGGTTATAATGTTGCTTCACAGTGCGAAAGAGCCTTTTTGGGGTTTCCCTATTTACACTGTACGCAATACTAGTCTTATCACTATCAGTTTGAGCATGTTAGTCTATGCATACGAAATGATGTGGTTCGATGATAAACGTGTGTAGGATTACATAGGTCTGCCATGGGCAGACATGATACATGAGCAAGCTCATATAGATCTAATGCTGCACTATATAAAGCAGTGGTTGCTTTCAGCGCTAAAAATACGCCCGTTGAAACATTAGGTAACAGTATGATACCAATATGTAAGACACATTACAATTTTACAAACCATTGGCCAGTTTGTATCAAGGTCCCAGTGGCAATGCTTTAATGATGAAAAAGAGACAAGCTAAACGTTAAATCCACCGTACAATTAATGAAGTGGGTTACACTGGCTTCTACCTATTCATCTGCCTTGTCACCCATTTATGCTCATTTAATTATATCGAGCCATGCAAATTATGCATGATATTTCAATGGGCGTTCAAATGTAAATTTACACGGTCAGCGATGAGTGGCGACTGGGGGCTCAATAACTGGATGTGCTCATATACCCTATAATCCCCGAGGGAAATACATTTGCGTGTGTCGTTTATCAAGACAGACAGGCACTGCACAGGAACTTTGTTTATTTTAGGACATTTAATTTGGCAGGGATAAAACTAAATTCGTGTTGTTGAGTGGGTCTGATTTCCCCATAGACTAGTGGCTTCATTGCCTGCTCGTGTACAATATTAACGGAGTCGTGTTCCCCCCTCATCTCACATAGTGTCTCCCCTATCCCCGTCTGGGGTACTGCTGCTGCTGACAGTCAGGCCTTCAGTTATAAATGGATATGAGGAAAGCATGCACGCTTAAGTTACAGTGAAATGGGGATTTACATACCAGGCTATAGAGAGTGAATTAAAAGTTTATAGAGCTATTGTGAATCAGCTTCTCCGCTAAAACCATGGCAGTATAGCACTCACGTTGGCCTGCCTAGCTGTCCCATTTGCACAGATTTTGCTGTGTATTATTGAATGATAGATGCTGCCATAGCATTCAGCCTTAGTAGTGTATGGAAAAGCAGCCTTGTCACAGGCACCTTTAGAAGTGTTTGTAGTATATGGAAAGGATACCTTGTAGCAGGCACCTAAGTGTTAGTAGAATATGGAAAGGATGTCTTGTCGCAGGCACCTCAGTGTTATTATTAGGCCTATATAGAATTGCGATAGACACCTCAGTATAGTGTGCAACATTTGAACGAGATATAGTGAGGAGTATTAGCAGTATATAGAAAAGATGCCTTGTCACAGGCACCATAGTCTTAGTGGTATGTCCTTGCCAGAGGCACCTCAGTATACATACTGTGTACCTGTTGAACGAGACATAGTAAGGCGGAGAAGTTCAGCCAGTTTATAATATTTGGATATATTATAGGGTAGTAAGGGCTGATGATAAACATGGGGGATTATATGTTGTCTGTCCCCTTGGAGAATACGCTGATCTGATATATCAGGCGAAATGGCAGATGACAAAGGCTATAGTCTGCCACACAAAAATGTCAGAAATTTTAATAAATCTGCCCACGTGCTATTCACCTTTGATAGCCACCTCCTATGCTGCACTTTATATTATATAAGGTCCATACAGTACCTGTACTGTACAGCGTTTTTCTCCTCCCTTTGTCAGGTGTTCAGCCAGGTTTATGCCTGACATTATAGGTGTCATATGTAAATGGGGCGTTTTCACGGGTATTTATGACACACATGTGATCGACCTGCTACCATCTACATTGTACCACCACATTAAACCTCCAATATTCCATGGCACCCCTGCACCATCACACCCACCCCAATCTCCACCACTAAAATAGACCGACACTGCTTCATGTATATGAATCATTCCACCCCTACACGGCTACCAGACCTGAATAGGGTCTGCCTTCCTGGGTGTCACTATACCGACTGCCCTGCGGACAAACACCAGAGCCGCAAGCACAGACGTGAAATTGCAAATTACACCTAGCCCGCTTAATAGGCTTTCCATATAGATCAGATGCAAAGCAGGCCTACTCCATTACAGCCTGGGTAGTGGATATTTAGGACCCTTTAAGGGAAGCATAGTGCTACAGTGCATCATGCTTGTTATCAGTATAATGCATGACTGCAGCCATGGCTAGTACCTGGTCAGTGCTGCATTTTAAGCATCATACCGATTCTACAGGGTTGAATGACTCCCGTGGGGTTATCGTGATGCACAAGGTTACTCACCAGGACTGCATGAGTGCATCATGACGATCAAAGACATTACACATTAAAGCACCATGTGGCCCTTAAATGGTTAGATGTGGCCAGTGTAGGTTAGGGCAGAGTGTGTGTACGGGATGGACTTCATTGAGTCATTTACTCACAGCCACACCTCTGGCAGAGGCCTGCTGGTACCTACAGTGGTGTCCATGCCTACCTAGGGGTGGGTGAGAGCATCAGATAGCAGTGAGTGTATACATGTATATAAATTGTGGTTCATTGATTTAGGTGAGCCACCATGTCGTCCCCTGGAGGCAATCCTGGTCCACATGTAGATCATGCTATTGATTATGCTGCAGAGGCTATATGAACCTAGTCATGTGCTGCCCAGCGCCAGATTTAATTCTGCTCACTACTTCTACTAATATGACTCTGATGACCTTTCCACCTATTCTAAGTATACTCAGTGAACAGCCGGGTAGGCTATAAGATGACACTTATGTAGTCTTTGTACGAAGGCCTTTTATCATAAGCATGTTTGCTAGTGTGTAGGAACTAGAACCTAATCTGATTTACATTGATATCATAATGATTGGCTATTTGCTAGTCTTGAAATCAAAATCTTATGTGATTATATGTAAATCATTGTAAGTATCAGTCTGAAAATGTAAAACAATTGAAACATATGTAATCTTTCATACTCATATATCCATTAATCTTACAACATAAACACCTGGCAAATTGAACTAAATTGAGGTGCTGGCAGCCCAACTAGAGTGACTAGTTACATCCCTATACCCACACACACTACCGGCTGTGGAGAGTTAGCCATGCCTATGGTGGTCAACCCTTTTCATTCATCACTGTGTAGAAGCAATCTTCTACAGTGGCCATCAAGGCAATCTATTACCGGCTGCTTCGTTGTGATTATACATCGGGGCCATTACGCTACTGGCATCCCATCAGAGCCCAACTAGATATCAAAGCACTCTATAACAACCTATATCTCACAGTCACTGGTCAACCTGTATAATGGTTGGTGATAAATTACTCCTTAAAATTCAAGTAGGAACCCAGCCTGCCTCCTCTAATGGGCCCACTAGTATCTCATTATGGGCTTTATCTGGGCACATCCCACCAGCTTCATTTTCTTTTACAGTACAAAGACTTAAGGACAGACTAACCTGCGATTATACTTGAAAATTAAAAGTATAATTTGTATGATGTTTGGCTGGTTTGCCAAGTGGACCCCAGCTTGGCTCAGCCAGATATTAGCACTTGCCAACATGTATTGTACATATTATATACTATGCCTATACTAGACCTAGAAACCTGCCCATATTCTCTACCTGCACTATTGGCACCATACCATTACCATAAGTCTATCCCTACCCCTCCTTACCCACGTCCCTGTGGCATCTCTACCCTCATAGTTCCCATCTGACACCTCTGACTACTGGCGCCGTTGGCACCCATTCCCGGTGAGTGTGTCAATGACCCCCCTAAAAGGGAGGGAAAAGAAAGAACGAAAGAAAGAAAGAAAGAAAGAAAGAAAGAAAGAAGGAAGGAAGGAAAGAAAGAAAGAAAGAAACAAACAAACAAACAAACAAACAAAGGGACAATAAATGCCTAAGGACGTTGGCGTTGTTGGTCAATCCAACGATGGCGTTGCCAAAACGTAAAGCAATATATGCACATATCTAAATGCTCAGCCCTATAGATGTACTACGGTATACAAGTGGCACTAATTGGCGAGCTGTCTGAATGAACAAGGCGGAAGGAGACGTTCATGTAATATGTAATGGTCCCGGGAGAGGGGGAGAGCTCTACTCAGCAGCTAAGACGTCCGTTACTCAGCAGTCATATTTCGTATATATTAGTCATCAACTGTTGCAAAGAAGATGTCGTTGAAATGCGGTTAACAAGCAAATGATATAATGTGTTTGATATGTTGAATGTGTTGACAATACAAAACTGCCACCACAAAACATCTGTAATGCAGCCGAGTTGAAGTACATTTTACATCCTTTTAATATATAAAACATGAAATAAAAGAAGGCAAAGAAAATTGCGTTTGAAAGAAGACGTCCCTTGAAGGCTATTAAAGTGGAATTTCACTGCCTTCCAGGGAAAAGTAACACTTTTTCTTATGAAAGCCGTTTTCCCTCTTTGCGTTACCTTTTAGAACATCAAACCAGGGCGGAAATGATAACACTGGAGTAGTATAGTATGTATCGGAACGGGACTATAGTTAACTACTGTTTATTACTCAATCGACCTGCAGCCAATCAGAGGCCTCCATTTGGTCACGTGACCCCCTCATTTGCATAATTACGTAATAGGCCACGCCCCCTCATTTGCATAATAACGTAATAGGCCACGCCCCCTTGATCACCAGCCAATCAGGGGCCACCATTTGGTCACGTGACCCCCTCATTTGCATAATAGGCCACGCCCCCTTGATCACGTGACCCCCTCATTTGCATAGTAGACTACGCCCCTTTGATCACCAGCCAATCAGTGGCTTCCATTTGGTCACGTGACTCCCTCATTTGCATAATAATGGGTCACGTGACCCCCTCATTTGCATAATAGGACCACACCCTTTTGGTCACGTGACTGGAAGCGCTCTTTATTTGGAAAATAGGCCACACCCCCTTGGTCACGTGACCTGACCCCCTCCCTCATTTGCATAATATAGACAATAGACAGACTACGCTCCCTTTTTGGTCACATGACTTGGACTAGCTAATGGGAGGCTTCTATAAGGGGGGAGGGGAGGGGAGGGGGGGAGGGGGGCACTTTAAGATGCATGGGGAGGGGAGGGGGGGGAGGGGGGGCACTATTTATGGGGTGGGCGGGCACTTGGGGGGGAGGGGGGGCTTTTGGGGTCTGCTCGGGAGAAAAAAAAAAAAATTATCTGATCTCTAGGGAATCGCTTCCTCCCTACCCCCCTTTAGGGGGGTAGGGAGGAGGCGAGTCAGAGGTGACTGTAGAGGAGTTTTTCGGTGACTTGATGACTTTCAAACGACTGTACTGATAGTTGATGAATTTGACTTTTTGACTTGAATATTTCTTGCGACTTTGCGAAAGCGACTTTGCGGCTCGTAGCCCCTTAAATAAAGAGGTGACTTTGTAACCTCAGGGGGGAGATCCTTCTACACCACCACAGAAAAAGATCTCGGTTGATTGACTGAACGCGGCGGGTATGAGTCATCATGGGGCCCTTGACGGGTGGGTCCTCCCCATGCAGCCGTATGTCGAATTTAAGAAATGCCCGTGTCACACGTCACTAAGGGAGAAAACGTTTTTTGAAAATATTTAGAACCCGAATTTGAGCATTCTGGTACATTTTTAAGGACCCAGACACCGTAAAGCCGGGTACCATCCAAGAAAAAAAAAAAAAAAAAAAATTTGGCGAAATGCTTAGGTTTGAAATGGTACTTTTTCTGATGCACTCTTCGAACATTTTTTTTTCCTCATGTCACTATGGGCCATGTCACATGTCGGACTCAAGAAATGCCCCATGGCCCATGTCACTTAGATGTCCGTGTCCGTGTCGTCGTATCGATTTTTAAGAAAATGACCATGTCACCATATCGAATTTAGGGGTCTAGTGACATCAGCATGTCCGGCTATCCTCCACAAATTTAGCTCTAAAATGTTTACTTTTTTTTTGGGCCGATTTTTCATCATTTTAAAAAAACAATAGGCTGTTGAAATGTTTGCTGTTGTAAATAGAAACAAAAACAAAACAAAAGCGCATGGTAAGATTATGTCACATTGCAGTCGCGGGTCCGCTCGTGGCTTATCCAGCCTCTTCGTGGATCCGCGACTGTCAATGTGATCATATACTAATCACCCGGCGTTTACGGTATTATATACTAAGGTATGAGACGGGTCCTACAGAAAAGGTGTCTAAAAAGCGCTGCGACCTGATTGAAATGACGTCAGCGGCGTCTGCTCGTCAGTGCCCGGCTGTAGCCCGTAGGACATGACATTCTGCTTTTCTGGATGTTTTGAAATATTTTGATTTAACTGATAATACCTGATAACAAGCCTCTGAAGCAGTTTTTGATCGAGTACGTCTTCTCTACGTTTCCATCGATTAGCTGCTTCAGCAAAAAAAATCGCGCGCGCGGTCTAGTCTAGATGACGGAGTCGCTAAAGCTCTGTTTAGAGAGTGGAACTTGACCTTGACTATAGACTCAGTACTAACTGAACGCCCCGCTATGTCACTCCTCACGTGGGTATATGTACAAGCTCGGGTTCTTCACTTTACGGCTTGACTAAAACTGAGACGCGTCCATGATAAACTCTAGCCTTTTTTTCCTTTTCTAGGATCGAGAGAGAGATTTTAAATGGGGCGGTTATCTAAATAGCGTGGAACTAAAATCAGGCTGCGGCAGATAGTATCTCTGCGCACCTCAAGACTCAACGTAACTTTTACTCTCCAGCAGAAGTTTAGTTGTCACTAATGATGGGCGGCGACCGTCGTGCACCGGCGGATATTGGAGAGTGTTGGAGAGCTGAACCTTACAGACATATAAATCAATCGCTCTGGTGGAAATATCTCGCCATAGATTGGAACCGAATACTTATCTAATGGAATCGTTATCAGTTTTCAGTTTTCTTGCCGTACAAAATTTATTTCCAACTCTTCACGTGGTGATAGCTGAAGGTCGCTCGTCGTAGGTACGTGTGACCGGAACACCCTTTTTGGTTTTGGCGCGGGTTGACATCAGATTTGTACCGTACTGTCGCGATTAAGGGCTCTGAGGGAGCGCTTTTCAATTCGGTGAAGTTCTTACTCAGGAGCTATATACAAGCCAGGCGCTGGCGCTTATTCAAAGTCGCGATTTTAGTGCTTGAGAAAAAACATTTGGAGGCTCTTATACTCCGGCGCTTATACAAGACCGGCGCGCTTTTCAACACTAGTTGCTTTATCGCGACCGTACGGTATGACTTCGGTGTCACAAGGTCCCAAACTCCAAATAAGGAAGTGAAACGACGTCGTCTGTCTACCTCGTGCGCGTCATAGCGTCGTCGAAAATAGTGTGACGTCAGCATCTCTCAGGCGGCTAGGAAGTCAGTTCGACAAAATGGCTCACGGAGTGAACTTCGTGGCCGTTTCTCGATCTATGATCGATGCGGCCGTGGAGAAGGAATTCGTAGCCGTGCTACAGAGAGAGGAGGCGGAGAGACAGAACTTCGTGGCCGTTTCTCGATCTATGATCGATGCGGCCGTGGAGAAGCAGTTCGTAGCCTCGCTACAGAGAGAGGAGAGACAGCGGACTGCTGCTGAAGCAGAGGGTGTGGTGGATGAGCTGATCGCGAACGTCGCTGATCAACTCATCCGCCAGTGCGTGGAGCGAGTCAAGCAGCAAGTCTGCATGGAGGAAGGACTACCGCCCGCCGTGCTGGAGGAGCTGCTGAAGGACCACCACGCGTTATGACCACGCCCTCCGCTTCAGCAGCAAGGTCCCTGCGACCCTCTCTCTCTACCAAACGGTCCTTTTAAGGACCAACCACTGATCACAAAAGTTGAAAATCAATCTCAATATAATATACGCATCAGAAAAACCCCGAATACGCTCTACACTGAAACCCTGTTGAGTAGGTAGATCGAGTTGGGCTTTTTGTGTTGTTTTTTTTTTAGGAAGGGCAATCAGGTCATCGTGTGGAGATCATCAGGTGTCCTGTGTGTGTGTGTGTGTGTGTGTGTGTGTGTGTGTGTGTGTGTGTGTGTGTGTGTGTGTGTGTGTGTGTGTGTGTGTGTGTGTGTGTGTGTGAATTTTATACAAATACAATTATTCATTCCTTTCAGCAAGAAAATTAGCTCAATGTAATCATATGAGTTGAACTGCCCTACTTATCAGAGCCTTGACGACATCTGACCGCCCCCCTTTTCAGGATCTAAATGGAAATTCACCGCCGCCGCTTTTCAGAGTCGCGCTGCAGTGGTTATCCAATACATGGCGGAGCGCCATTACCTAATTCTTTTGTATGTGAAAAAAAAACAGGACTGATAAGGGGTTTAATTAGACAGATATTGGTTCTACACTATCAAAAAATAACCCCTCAGCGCTTTAATGCTAAAGGTAGCATAGTGCTTTAATGCGCTACGCTCTTTGTCGATATGCCAGTGTATGCATGCATGCAGCCCTGGTGAGGAACTCTGAGTGCTGCATTCATGGCTTATGACGACAACGGGCACTGCACATTAAAGCGCTATGCGACTATTAAAGGGTTAGATCCAGTCTTGCTCCAGTCATCCCGAATGCTATACCCAGAGTTGGTGGTCTGGTCCAGACTGCTGTACACAGATTGTGGACGGGATGGCGGGTTGCTGCCAGACTATCCCTCTGGTACGATATGCGGCTGGCGCGGCCGAGACTGTCTTATATGATGCTGAGTCGAATTATGTATTAGATACCCTACGAGTAACTGAGAGTATGTCAAAATAATCACGGCAAACTGACTGGCGACTTCATAGGATTATAGGGCGGTTATTATTACATAACTCAGTAACCTTTGGTTATGTGTTAGATAGAGTACACTTGGACACGGTTATTCCATATACCCACTGCCCCACAGGGTCAAGACGAGGTGATTTAAATAATAAGACCCAGACGGGTAAAATAGCCAAAGTCAACAATGACCTGTTTTTTTAGCCAATATGGACAAAGAGACACGGGGTGCTGTACACAGGTTGTGGACGGGCTGGCGGGTCGCTGCCAGACTATCTCCCTGGTCCGATATGCAGCCGGCGTGGCCGAGACTGTCTTATATGATGCTGAGTCTAATTATGTATTAGATTCCCTACGAGTAACTGAGAGTGTGTCAAAATAATCACGGCAAACTGACTGGCGACCTCATAGGTCAGTTATTATTACATAACTCAGTAACTTTCGGTTATGTGTTAGATAGAGTACGCTTGGACACGGTTATTCCATATACCCGCTGCCCCACAGGGTCAAGACGAGGTGATTAAATAATAAGACCCAGACGGGTAAAATAGCCAAGTCAACAATGCCCTGTTTTTTAGCCAATATGGACAAAGAGAAACGGGGTGCTGTACACAGCTTGTGGACGGAGTGGCGAGTCGCTGCCAGACTATCCCCCTGGTCCGATATGCAGCCGGCGTGGCCGAGACTGTCTTATATGATGCTGAGTCTAATTATGTATTAGATGTCCTACGAGTAACTGAGAGTGTGTCAAAATAATCACGGCAAACTGACTGGCGGCCTCATAGGTCAGTTATTATTACATAACTCAGTAACCTTCGGTTATGTGTCAGATAGAGTACACCTGGACACGATTATTCCATATACCCACTGCCCCACAGGGTCAAGACGAAGTGATTAAGTAATAAGATACCCAGACGGGGGGTAAAATAGCCAAGGCAACAATGTCCTGTTTTTAGCCAATATGGACAAAGAGACACAGGGGGTGCTGGGAGTTGGCGACAAGGGGCAAGACGAGCAAGACTACTTCTCAAAATAGACAATGCCAATGGCCAAGACCTAGTTCTTAAATTCGACAAGGCCCATTGGTATCTCTTATATTCGACAAGTGACACATGTGCCCCGTCTGTGGTCCTAATATAGATTTTCTAAAAAAAAAAAAAAAAAAAAAGTAAATTTTCTGCACCGTGTGACAACGACCGATCAGCTACATAGCAGAGATTTCCCCAACCTGTTTTTGGTTATTTTTCTATTCAGTTTTTGATCAGCGCACTATATTATCGTGGGTTTTTTTTTTAAAAATTTTTAATCATAAATAATATGTAGACTTGGAAAAAAAAAGAAAAAAAAGAGAGCTGACACGCAAACTCCTACTCACATGTCGCTGTTTTGTCACTAAACCCAAAGACCCACCCACCCCGTAGGAAGGGGAGACGCTTGTGAACGTTCCCTTAGGCCTCTATTCTTTATTTTATTGTGTGGCCCCTAAAGAGGGGCCAACCAACTGACACTGTCAGTTGGTTAGATGCTGCACAACATGGGCGTAATTAATTACGCCTAGTGTTAAGCAGCATGGATCACTGTGGTTTGACAGACTGACCTCAAAGGGCCCCCGTTAGATGGGGGCCCTTGTGGCACAACGAGTCAAAACGAGTTGATCCGTTTTTCAGATTGCCGACTCGGCGAGAGTTTCTGACTATGTATCTTTTATAAAGCCTTAGATATGGTGTGGTATTTTTCATCTCGCTATAGTTTAGTTGGTATTCAAAGAAACTGCCTCATTTCTATCAGAAATACACAATATTGAATTGTTTTTTATATTTTAATATATTCAGAAGCGCACTTTGTTGCCTATATAGCTCATTATGCGTTGAAATGTTCGCGAGCATCGTAGGAATGTACAAAACCCCTATTGTGGCGCCATCTGACGAAAGAGCGGGGAACTATACGTGACCTGAACCCCGCCCTCAGCGCGTTCGTTATTCGCATCTTTGACAGCGACTAAGAGACGCTCAAACTGTCTCTTATTTAGTTTGAACTTATCACAAATTTGTCTTTGATAGGTCGTAGATTGACTTCTGACTTTTTTTCTTTTTTAGTTAGAATAAAAAACAAGTGACGCCGACACAGACCTGCGCATTAACGCGCTCCACCGTCTTCAGAGGGTTGAGTCTATAGTACAGTAGATTCTACTGTGTACTTACACTAACAGTGCTACATATACATACCTGAGTCATAAGTGAGGAGTTTTTGTTGTTTTTTTTAGGGAAAAAAAAAGTGATCTACTCACCAAACCGCTATTAGTAGGTAACCTGTATGACCCATACCGCAAACATCTGCCTCGTGACTGATAGTGTACCGGTGGTGAAGTGCTGTTGCAAGAACAATTGAGGCTCTTTATATAGCTGAGAGAGCGAATGGTCTAATCTTGTTTTCACCTTGAGCCCCACCCTATTCCAGAGAGGGTATCAAAAATCACATGTACACGTATATGGGCTTATAGCTGGTGAATAGATAAGGCGGGGCAACTGTGTATACTAACACTACAGGGGGCGTTTTAACGACAGGTGTGACGCGCCAGCCCGTGGAGGGAGCTTTTGTTTTCACCTAGAGAGTGTATACAAAGCCTACAGGGGGTGATTAACGACAGGTGTGACGCGCCAGCCGGTGGCCGGATCACCGCATCTTCTAAGCTTTGTTTTCACCTAGAGAGGGGATCGAGAGTGTATACAAAAAACAAAAAAAACCTACAGGGGGTGTTTAACGCGGCCGGCTGCCTACATGCTATGGTCTAAGCCTGTTTTCAGCTAGAGAGGGATCTAAATCACCTAAGCCTTTTCCACCCTTAAATCGATCTGATAATTACCATAAAGAGGAGTAATGCGCGTTACATGTATATGGGCTTATAGCTGGGTAAGAGATTAAGATGCTAGTCAACTGTGTATGCAAAAAAAAAACTACAGGGGGTGTCTAAAGTCGATTGTCATGCGCCAGCGGGCGGACGGAAGTCTGCAACTCTAGCTGTGACTACAAGCGCGTGCGTGTGGTAGACAGCTTAAATCAAACACAAGTTAAGCTCCTTATAGCTTCCTACTGACTGCGGATTCGAGTGCTTGAAAGATGGTCTTTTGTTTTTTTCATCTATTTCCTCGGGGGGTCGAACAGGATTAAAGATGTAACGAACCCGCACCTACACAGGTAGACAGCTGGTTGCCTTCCTAGTGAGAGTTTTCCTCTTGAGTTAAGAAGCTTATCTCGGAGCCTAGTACATAAGCGAGAGTGAAACATGAGTCCCACACACTTCTTCTACCACCTTCAGCATGGCGTCATCAGGAATCACTCTACGTTCTACCGAATGTGAGCAATCCCAACACTACTACAGAGCCGCGACAACACCACACGAGGAGACGCCCATGTTTACTGATGAGTTAACAAGTAGCAAGGTGGAGGTTGGTTTTTATCAAGATTCGTACGGGTGGCTGGAAAGTGTGTTGGCTACTTCTGCAGCTATTGCTGCTGCTCGTGCAAAACGTGAAGCTCGTATCGCTGTTCGTGCTACACATGCTGCATACGAAGTTGCCAATGCTGCTAACAACGCTGCTGTTACTCTCGCCGCTGCTGCTCGTGCTGCTAATGTTTTTGCTACTGTTTCCGCTCTTGCTACCGATGCTGCTGCTACTGATGCTGCAACGTCTGCTAAAAGTGTCGCTGTTGCGGCTGCTGCTAGGGCTAATGCTATAAATGCTTGTACAGCTGCTAAAAAAATAGCCTGTTTTGCTTATGCTAGTCGCAGTGTCGCTGTTACGGCTATGGCTGATGCACATGATGCTAAGTTACGGGCTTTTGCTTTTGCTGAAGATGCTGTTGATGCTGAAGATGTTGCTGCTGCTGCTGCTACTGCTGCTGAAGATGCTACTGCTGCTGCCGCTGCTGCTGCTGAAGATGCTGCTGCTGCTGCGGCTGCTGCTCTAGACACCTATGACGCTGCTGCTCTAGACACCTATGACGCTGCTGCTGCTGCTGAAGATGCTGCTGCCGCTGCTGCTACTGCTGCTGCTGAAGATGCTGCTGCCGCTGCTCTAGACACCTATGACGCGGCTGCTGCTGCTTTTGCTGAAGATGCTGTTGATGCTGCTACTGCTGCTGCCGCTGCTGCTGCTGAAGATGCTACTGCTGCTACTGCTGCTGCCGCTGCTGCTACTGCTGCTGCTGAAGATGCTGCTGCCGCTGCTCTAGACACCTATGACGCTGCTGCTACTGCAGCTGCTGCTCTAGACACCTATGACGCTGCTGCTGCTGCTGAAGATGCTGCTGCTGCTGCTGCACTAGTCATCTATGACGTGGCTGCTGCTCTAGACACTTATGACGCGGCTGCTGCTGCTGAAGATGCTGCTGCTGCTGCTGCTCTAGACACCTATGACTGAAAACTTAGTAAGCGTTATTTACAAACACTACTGCTACCTATGACTAAACTTAGTAGGTGTTATTTACAAACAAGAGAGCCACGTGGTGTTGTTTACAAACAAAGAGAGCCACGTGGTGTTGTTTACAAACAAAGATAGCCACGTGATGTTGTTGTGGCCTATCATGCCAATGAAGGGGTCACGTGATCAAGGGGGCGCGGCCTATTATGCAAATGAGGGGGTCACGTGACCAAATGGCGACCTCTGATTGGCTGGTGATCAAAGGGGCGTAGTCTACTATGCAAATGAGGGGGTCACGTGATCAAGGGGGCGTGGCTTATTATGCAAATGAGGGGGTCACGTGACCAAATGGCGGCCCCTGATTGGCTGGTGATCAAGGGGGCGTGGCCTATTACGTAATTATGCAAATGAGGGGGCGTGGCCTATTACGTAATTATGCAAATGAGGGGGTCACGTGACCAAATGGAGGCCTCTGATTGGCTGCAGGTCGATTGAGTAATAAACAGTAGTTAACTATAGTCCCGTTCCGATACATACTATACTACTCACTGGAATCAGAGGCCTAACTGCAATACCACTGGTGAGACTTCATTTTTTAAAGGAGAGAGGCAGGTTTGTTACTTTATAACTATCTACCTGTTATTCCCCTCCTAAAGATTGTGGTAGCATATTCATATATTTGATAAAAGGTTAATAATGTAGCCAATAAATGTAGTGTGAGAACTTTATGAAATAAGAGCCATAATCAAGTAGGTATTAGTAGTAGGGACTGTCATTTTCATCTTGCCACTCTGATTGTGCCTTATCTTGTGCTCCGCAGTCTACAATGAGTGGAATAACTGAATAGTCTGATGATTGGATTCACCAGTCATAATTACAATTGTTGCAAAAAGCTCGCATAGAGGTAACCTGATTATAACCAGCGTACACTGATTAGGAATTACATGGGAACTGTTTGATAAGTGGGCTGTGTTCATCTCTGAGGGTTAATTAAAGCTTCTCAAACTATACAAAAAATAACACAATATATAGAGCTTATACAAGCATAACCTCAAGCTGTTGTATCAACATAATTATAAGTTGTGACATCATTTAGCAATTGATAAATATATTGTGGATGTGGTCTGTATTTGGAATTATTGACTTAATCCCCAATGGACTGGATGATATATAAGCATCTAAAACTAGCCATGTTACTGAAACCTTCTGAAGAGAAGTGGAAATAGTCCATTTACAATAAAGATATTATGAAATAGTTTCAAATAGCCTCACTATGGAGTGCATTGGTATTTTTCTGGGCGCTATGGTAGAATGGGTGAGAGGCAATGTACACGTACTTTGAAAACATTGTTGAGTGTGGAATAGTCTGTTGCGTTCAATAAACTGATCGTGCTTACTGTGACAACATTGGAAACATTGATAAAGATTTCCACTTTAGTAGTAAACAATGTCTGGCACTGCCCAGCTATACGTGCCTGGCTGCACTTGCCCGAACCCCCTCAGGGCTATATCTAGCTTCCCTTCCCTCAAGCTAGTCCAGGTCTACATCTGGTTGATGTGGCTTGGGTAGAGAAAACAGGCAGGATGCCGCTTGTGCACATGGTCACTTCCCGTTGCCTTTCTTTTCACGCTGACAATAAGGGAGGTGTGGGTATTAGCCAATGGAAATTACCAAAGCGTCTAGTGGCTGACAAGATGGATGGTTAAATGCATTGAACAGATAAAATGCGACATGCTTTACTATGCTTATATCGTCATGGCTTTATGAAACTTAATAACAAGTATAATCGCAGTGAACACATAGGCGTCGATATATACAAGCAAAGTATAAGTTAAGCAGTGTTGCTAGTTACATCCCTTTAGATATCAAATATGAGCTTGGAGTCATATCTTTGAGAATGGTAAATAGACATGAATGACTCAAACAACAAGATTGAAGTCAATGAGATCCCACAAATCCTTAAGGCTTAAAACTGCTATATGATAGCAGTCAATCAGAGGGGAATTGATCTTTATCGACCCTCTCCTTCCTGTAGTCACAAAAACATGTAGACCTTCTGTTCATCAGTTACAATCACATTAAAGTGGTTTCAGGAGTCTGTCAGCTTTACCCTTTCCCTGTCATGAGTCCCAATAAAGCCTGTCATTTGCCTTTAAGAGCCAACTGATGTTAGATGCGAGGAGACCATGTCCTGCTTTAACCACCTACTCCAACCCATACTTAAGGTTAATGTCTCATAAAATTACATTAAGGGGAGAGGCGTCCTATGATGTGGCATGGGACTCCTCCCTGTAATGGAATAAAGAAGTAGTAGCCTCTGTGGAGGTGACTACCTCTGACCTGCTCTGATGGCATGAGCCGCTCGAAATGGCTCCCTTGGGAGAGGAGTGAGCTGGGTTTTATAGTCAGATATTGGTCGATGCTTTCATCTATTTATGACATGTTTCAACTAACACCTAATGTCCTACTTGGCCTCAGGTGACACTTCTTAAATTCCCAGTATTAATGCCTCAGCAAATACCAAGGTGTTATGCATGTTCATGTTCCCCAGGGTCCAAGGCTGCAAGCTCTACTATAAGCCTTTGTCATATCCACATGTATACAGACCCTTTACACTAAACATTACCCAATGCTAAATCACTTTCTAGGCAGCACTTCGATATTATGCATGTAAGGACGACTGAGAATGGACACACCAAACAACCCGGTCATATTTTTAACAGGTTATTTTTCAGTATTATCCTGATATAAATAGGATAAATCATAAAAATGCTATCTGTTTTATAGGGAGACACTAGGTTTGATGCTTATTTGTATGACAATATGACAAAAGCAATCTTTGCTTTAATACCAGCCCCCCTAGATAGGCTTCTCTGAGGAGTCCTCCCCCACCACTCATGTCCATTCCCACCAGTCATTACGCTGCAGGGGTACGTCTTCTTGAGTTTTCCAGACAGTTCTTGCTTTTGATATTTATGTTGGCTCCTCATTGATAAAAATGGAATGAAAGCTTTTTGTATGATTGTCCCCTTTGTTTGGCCCACCATTTCTTCTCCCTGGGGCATCAGGGAGAGTGGTGGATTGGACTGTCATTACAAAGGATAACAGAGAAAATAAAAAAGGATTGGTAGCATTTACAAACATCACCTCAGCAAAAAGAACAAAATAGGACAACTGATGGCTTTTGTGTTCATGGAACTATTGTGTCTGGCCACTGGTGGTATTTTTAGATTGGAGCACTGTGCACTACCATGGAGGGAAATAACTATAAGCACACCCCACATCTGCTAACACACTACTATAGTATTGGTGATTGGTGACCTATGTAAGGGTCACAGTCGTTCACAATAAAGGTTGAAAAGTAACCTTGATATCTAGATTTGTCTTTCTTTCTTTACCCGGTAAGTATTACCAAAAGCCAACTACTGATTACATCAATATTGCCCGTGGGTCCCAATGTTGTAGTACAAATATGACTACGTAGGTATAGCGTAGAGGGATTCAGGAAAGATGGTAAAACTAGGAGGACTATTATGTCTGTGATATCCTTATCAGCTGACTTTCGGGAATGGCAGCCTCTCATGTGGTGTACACAATGGGAGAAGAGAATGGCCACATACAGGCATCCCAGTGGGCACAGAACATTGAATCAACATTGATAAACAGTTGTCAATGTTGAATCAATGTTGATTCAACATTGATTCAACATTGACCTGAATTTTGTGCCCACTGGGATAGACCTTGACCATGAATACTACCAGCTATGGTGGGTTAGCTGTCCTTGACAACTAACACAGTGTAGAAGCAATGTTTTACAATGATTGTCATGCTGATTATAACATTGACTGACCACTCATCATTATACGTCAAGATATTTTACTTCTGGCTCTCAAATAGATAGAAAAATGTAATGTATTGCTGCCTTCATATATATAGCATTTACTGGTCAATTCAATGTGATAGAATAAAAAGCAAAATATACATTAAAAACCTCTAAATTGTATACTGCCACCTTTATCGCGTGTTATTTACTTGCATTGTAAGGGCAAACGTTTGTACATACCCAGACCAGATCAAACTGATATAGCTCATATTGCAAATTAGATATTGATAATCAGTGTTCCCATCAATGAATAACCAAAGGAACAGCTACATAAATAGATATAATAAAATAACAAATCATGACATTGTATGAGGTAGACATTTACCCTGAGTAATGTCTGTGACTAACATGACGTGAGCTGAACCTCCCACCTGTCCACATATACCACTCCTGGTAATCTAATACACAGGTCCATGCTAGACACATAAACCCTTTCATATCCATGCACCACCCACCACTCCTATAGGCCTAGACTTGCTCAAACACACCCAGGCCAACCCCTCCAGCATCGCTAGCCTCACACTACCACATGTTCCCTCCTGACATCCTAATGACATTTTTCACTTCCAACATTAGTCATCCTCCACCTCTCAACTGTCGACCCCCATTGTTTCTATTGGCAGGTCCGACTGGGTACACCAGCAAGTATTAAATCAGCCCTTTCATATCCATGCACAACCCACCACTACTATAGGCCTAGACTTGCCCAAACACATCCAGGCCAACCCCTCCAGCCTCACACCTCCACATGTTCCCTCCTGACATCCTAATGACATTTTTCACTTCCAACATTAGTCATCCTGTCGACCCCCCTTGTTTCTATTGGCAGGTCCGACTGGGTACACCAGCAAGTATTAAATCAGCCCACCATCATGCCCCACCCATTCCCAGTGAATATGCCTATGGCATATCCCATCTCATGACCAATATATCATGGGAGGAAGAAAACAAAATAAAAGAAAGATAAGTCAATCAGTATAGTAGTGTGGCAACATTATGAATATATATCTACATGCAGTTGTGTGTAACATCTTTGGGGTGGGGGTGGGAGCGTGTATCTGATTAGCATGCTACAACTGACACTTCCATCACTTAACAGTCATGCTCTATATGCTCCAGCATCATGTATCATTATAGGTACTACCCATAAAGTAGTGATTGGACGAAAATAAACCACAGCTTCATTCCAACTGGAGTAGGGTGTAATGATTTACAGTTACAAAATCATGGCGCTTGTTTAATCAAGGGGGATGTATTCATTCAATGGGGTTGACGCCTAGCTACGAAGGTATCAAGCAACCGTATAGGCACATATGTCATGGACTATATAGAAATAATAGATGACCTCCTGTTCACCTGTGGGATACCCGCTACTTTTCCAGGAGCTGCACATATAGTCAGTAATGCGCCTCTCAGACCTCCTTCTCCCACAGGGACTAATCTGGTACTGAATTTCTTAGATCCTTCCCCACTGACAGAGTTAGACGGAGAGTAGAGTGAGACTGAGAGTTTCATAGTTAATTAGGCTGCTTAAGGTAGGTAGTATGAGTGGGATGGGGATATTCGTAATGTGACCTCTATACCAGAGGTCATGGAACCGATGCAAGTGGCATTACAACCTTCCCTTTAAAGCCAATTTGGATTTTGATGAGCGAATACTATGAATCCCTTCAACCCCCTACTACGACTCATACTTATTATAATGTCTCATAAAAGAGAGGGATTTGATGACATGAACGACTCGCTATCGAAATGGGTCACTTGGGAGATTTTAATGCCAGCTTTTACATGAGGACATTCAGCTGTTTTAAATATAAATGACCTGTTTTAACCAAGAAATAACGACCTGTTTTTGATCTCATGAATTGTTTGAATAATCAAATTGTTTGAATAATTGTGAATACCAATGCTTATTGTTGTTATAAAATTCCTCCCATGCCATACAGAGCCCAGCCAGAGAAAGAGGTAGGGATACACACAAAGAATAGGAGGAGGGAAGGAGGACAATGAGGTACAAGGTAGGGAGGATGGAGGGGGAAGGATGGATACAAGGATACAGCAGGTTGATACAGACAGAGAGGCAGGCTGTTGTGCAGAGTTGGGCGGGGTTAGAGGCAGTGATTCACTGATGCATTTCTGATGTAAATTCCAAAAGGTGTATGTGCAAGTGGAAATGACTCAGAATATTCCCCCAGTGAATCTGCCGCTGTGGCAGCCTGCAACAGTCCAGTTAATAAGAATGCGTCATATTACGTCGAAATAACAATTTAACATTGTATAAATATAACGTTTTGCCAAAATAAGGAGTCATGAAGAAACGTTAAATAACGTTGTATAACGTTATTTGTTTACTGGGGTGACTCCATGAAAGACATGCCATAGTCAAAGAAATCAGCACATTTTGGCACTGAAAACTGATGGAGACATAGAGGAAGGGAGAAGTACCAAGTCTACCCCCGCTCTTATCAGCTCACGGTCAGCTCCATCAGCCCACAAAACCCACCACTCTGGCCGGCACTTCAATTGGGTGCATGGATGTCTACAGGATGCCGCTATCACCAACCGGACGGGAAGGGAAGCCAATGTTATCTTTGACCTACTTCCGGTAGCCAACGTTGATACAATAAAGGAGATTAAAGGTTTGCTCCCCTACAGATTCGGGTTTCCTTTATATATCGGCTTATCATGCTATTGAACTGCCATTGATTCTCTTGAAAGTCATTCTCCAACTTTGCAGCAATCCTGGTTTCTGACATGCCTGCTGATATATAAAGATCCCACTGTTATCCAGGAGAGATAACGGGGGGGGGGGGGGAGAACAATAACGGTACCATTCAGATATAACACCCCAGCAAAAAAAATAGACGGGATAAGCAGGGCTGGGCATGTCGTGATATGCTGGAGCAAACCTAGAAATCTTTGGAGCAAAGTGTGTGTCTGGCAGCCCCCCCCCCCCCCCCCCCCCAATCTCCTTGAGGTGAATTTTGGGTGAGAAATAAAGGAGAATTTTTCATTTCTGTTTTGGGCACATTGCGCACGGACATAACTTTAGAATGGAGCATTCTGAGAATTTGGTGGCACATTGCTTTAGGAAAATTTTGAAATCTAAATTTTTTTTGGGGGGGGGGGCATACTGCTCCAGGAAAACTTTGGATTTCTATTTTTAGAATGGTATATTCTGAGGGGTTTTGGAGCATACTGCTCACCCAAGATTTGGAACTCCTACCTTTTAGATACATGTAGATGTATTATGATGGCTTGGGGAGTATGTTGTTCCAGGAAGATTTAGAAATTTAACCTATTAGTTAACTCAGATGTACTCTGACCATTTTAGAAGCATGTTACTCCAGGAATATTTTGAAAATCTACCTTTAGATTTGTGCATTTTGTTGTGTTTTGGGGGCATATTGTTCCGGAGAAATTTGTGATTCTATCTGTAGATTGGTATATATATTTTGAGGGGATCATGAGACAATGTTCCAAAAATTTGAGGAAATTTATTTTTAGATTGGTGTATGGTGTCGGGACATGTTGCTTCAAAGAATATAGGCACTTTACTTTCAGATTGGTGCATTCTGTGGGCATATTGCTCCAGGAAAAGTTTGGAATTCCACCTTAAGATTGGTGGATTCTGAGTGGTTTGCTGGTGTATAGAACCAAGAAATATAGGAAAAAAAACCATTGTTATATACCGGTACTGGGAACACTGCAAAATCTATTGAAATAGTCCTAACTTTGGTTCTAATTGGAATTTTTACCAAATTCTTTCAGCTTTAGAAAGCCCAGACTTTCCCTTATGTCCCTGTCGCATTTTCCAAGACCTCTGTCGCACATTTTTTGCGACAATGCGACAGCTGCCCAGCCCTGATAAGTGGCAGTGCCTACGTTCATGGGACTGTTTCTTGCAGTATGCCCCTCACATCTTTAAAGTAGTGGAAATGTTTTATTGCTGGCATTGCAAACAACAACTGTTTTTGAACATGTGTACACAGAGTCGAGAGCATTTGCCCTCACAGTATGCTATAAATAGGAACCACTGTGCAGCAACAAGGGATAAAACCGTGGGTTATATCCAGAAGGACGGGTTGACTGCAGTGCCACAACTGCCGTCACAGAAGCAGATAGAAGGTCTAATAGTTTACTATAGCTGGGGTCTTCAATCGTATCACATTTACCATAGTATGTCTATACATTGCATTGACTCACATATTTACCTGCCAGAATGAGATGTACGTTTTCGCTGACCTATCGGGGGGGGGGGATGTGGCAAGATGGCTAACACAGAGGATGAGCAGTTATAAAGAAGTGTCTACATCATTGTTTGTTCACTGCCAACTGCCAACTTCTTGAATATAGCTATTTCCTGAAGGTCTGATTATCATGGTAAAGAGTGTCATATGATTTATAAATAAATGGTACGTTTGAATATCATGCGGGCTGCACCAACAAAGGCATAAGGATAACTGAAATCTTTCACCTTTTCACATTGAGGTCCTTTGTATAATATATTTAGTTGAATAATCAGTATGCCATATGTATCAGTCTACAGGATGGCTCTAGGAAAAGTCTGAAAGTTCTTTACTTTGGCAATCCTGACAAATCTTGGCCCATCTTGGCCAATCTTGGTTCAATTATTAAACTTTTAAGCGCCATATAGTGGAGAACAAGTTAATTAATTGTTATGGTATTTAGAAGAGTAGGTTGGCCCAAGGATCTATGCATATCATTAAACACTAGCAGTTAGCTACTCGGAATGCACTGAGGGAGTTGTGAGTGTTTATATCCCACAGTTTCAAACACTATGAGTAGAACACAGACCTGCTCATCCCCTCCATACATTCTCCACCACCACTACCACCACCTACCACATACCACTACCACTACTATAAATCTAGATATCCCTACCCGTACACCCGACCCCCAGACAGATACCAAGCCCCTCTGGCATCACACATCCCCATAGTACCAGAGGTCCCTTCCTGACATCTTAATTAGATTGTTCCCTTCCCATATCAGTCCTCCCCGCTAGCTCACTTCTCTGCACCGTTGTCTGACTGAGTTCTATATGAAGTCCTATGTTGACAGGTCAATGTGTTCAATGCATGTGCCTGGAACAATTGGCACCAATTTCCGCTGAGTGTACTCATGTCCAACATGACCTTACTATGATAGACACACACCTGGATCATTATTTTAAACTTTACTTGTAATTGCTTGTGTCTTGTTTTGATATTCATATTTAACTATGCAACATGATGACTTGAATGTGATTGTATTCTATTATAGACACATTTCACTAATTATACGTGGCCTAACTGACTGATTCATGGTGCATATATACGTAGGGGTCACAGTTCAGTGGTTTGCTTTGCCCACTGCTCCTTCCATATAAATAGAAACAATTAAGCATATGCAACCTTCCCTGTTCATATATATCGGGGTAGTAGCATGGATGACTATGCCTATATAGTGATGCCCTGTGAGGGTATATGTGGCCCTAATTGGTGGGTGCTGTGAATGGACAGGATGGAATGGGACATTGATGTATTAAGTAGTGGTCCCCAGGGAGGGGTGGTGTAGCTACTAAACATGCAAGAACTGACACCTCCATCACTCAGCAGTCATGCCACATATACACCAGCATCATTTTATATATCTATTCTACAAAGCATCCTTCAGATACAATATTTTATTTATGCTAAAGAGGACATTTCTCATGATCTGTTCTATTTTAAAAGAATTAAAAGCTGTCAATGAGTAGTATTGATCAGCACAATGAATATTGGTTGTGGAATAAAGTGCCGTAACAGACTGGTATGCAAACTACATTGTATATCGGTGTTATAGAAGTGGCTTCTGCTTAGAATGAGAAATCTCCAGAATTTTGTGCTGGGATAAAGAAATTCATGGCACACACATATCTTGCCTCATATTCTCACTTATTTAATCCTCTCAAGATATTGTCAAATACTACTATAATGTATCAGAAAGGCAGCTGAGCAGAATTATATCATACTCATGTTACCTAAAACACGAAACAATAGATGTCAACGAAATTTGCCTTTGAAAGAAAAGCTCCCATTGGAAGTACCACAAAATGATTTTAAAGTAAAATACAAGCTTGATGATGTAAACTGATCTTGCAGTCAAGATTCTTTTCTATCTGATTGTCTTTGTTTTGCCTCTCTCAAGCCAAGTAGGTATGGTAACATTACAGTGTTGATACAAGAATATGAAACAAAATGTATCCAAAGAGCAATACTGCAATAACACTAGCAAGATCTGATTTTTGATCATTGATTTTGCTTATCAACTCTTTCCTTACAGATGAGCTTACTGTAAACATAGAGTAAATGTATCAATCTTTGATCATCACTGTGCATGTCTAAGCTGAAGGTTTGTAGCTGGTGGTTAGTATTATTCATGAGAGTGACAAATTAGACAGACGTAATTAAGCGATTAATTTAGTCATATAAAATAATATTGTAATTCTTAAAAAAGAACTCAATTAAATTTGACATCATAGCAGAGAATCGTTGTGAAATTGCCTAGAAGTATGATTTGAGGAAATAAGAAGATTGTATGTTCTACGAGATAGCAAGTAATAATACTACAGTAAGTCGCTATAGTACCAGTCTTTGCTGAGCTGTTCATGCATACTAGACTAGAGACATTGACAAAAGAGACATCCCTCTTTGCTTGGACAATGTCTGACCCTGCCCTACCTGCCTGGCTGCATCTCCCTGGACCCCCACACGTCACCCTACAACTTGGTAAAGGCTATATATAATAAGTGGGTTGACTGCAGACTCCTAATAGAATTGCTGATTAAAGTATGTGTCAGGTTAAGATAAGATATCATGAATCTAAATATTTTTACCAGTTTTGAAGGAATGATTTCTCGAACATGGCTTGGAATTTATGACCGTAATGGGCAAATTAGCCCTAATTACCTGAATTACTATAATAAGAATAACAATTTTGGCTTTATTGAAAACATGAAATTAATGTTTATAGACTTTTGGATGCACATTTTGTTTTCAGTGTTGAAGTGATGATATGATTCCCAGACTAGCACCAATATTTCCCACTGTATGCTTCAAACTGACAGTGGTATCATTGTGTAGAGGCTGTAGAGAGACAGTTCACCATATCCCACGAGACAGAATATAGACAGCACCTCCAGTATCTACAACCCCCCATGCTGCTCTATTGTAGAGGCAGTTCAGTCTGCAGCTACAGCTCCCAGCACCCATAACTAGTTTACTAAGCTTCACGCCACACTGCACATGAATGGAGCAGAAAGAGAGGGTGTCTACCTCTAGTTGCTGATATAGGGGGCCTCCATAGTAAAGCTTCCTATTGCCCCCTGTGCTCTATTCCCTTTGGTTCCCCTGCTACTCTAACCTCTCATCCACTAGGCCTCCAGGGTATTTGGGCGTGGTCCACCGAGGCAGCCTCCCTTTATCAGACACCACAATCAGTGGTGGCTAGACTTGACAAAGACCTCTCGCAACATTTTATATAGTGATCATGTCCAATCATGCATGAGTTCATTGGATGAGGAAATGAAAAGTCAGATCAAACCCACTATGACTTTCACTATTTGCAACTTGCAAGCATAATGTATAAGTATAATTATATCATAGCTTGCATGTCTGAGGAGATGCTCTTTCAGTGAACACCAGCAAATTAATATAAACACTGCAAGCAATGAGAATGGAAATCCCTAACAGTAACAGCCCTGATTAAATTCTTTTTAATTTGTCTGTTTTCATGTGTTATTAATACCAGTATAAAACGAGTAATTAGAAAGATTCTACCTGTATCATAAGGAGACGCCAGCCTTGATACTAGCCTATGTTGTATGATACTATGACATACCTAATCTTTTGCAAAAATGCCATCAACCTAGTTTCAGTGGCGCTTCTTCAGATGGTGTTCTGAGAGCCCTATCTGACCACTCATGTCCTTGCCCAAAAGGGAGTAGACTTTCTTTTAGTTTTCAGGACGGTCGTTGTTTCTGACATTCAAGCAGGCTCTTCATTGATAAAAATTGGTTGAACGGTTTTTGTATGATTGTCCACTTTGTTTGGCCCACCCTTTCTTCTCCCTGGGGCTTCAGTGTACCGTTGAATGAGAGTGGTGGATGGCATTGTTATGACAAAGGATAACATATGAGAAAATACAAAATATTGGTACCATTGATTTACAGACATCACCTCAGAAAGTTAACAAAATATGACAATGACCTCTTTGTTCATTGAACTGCTGTGTCCCCCACTGACAGTAGTTTTAGATTGGGGATCTGTGCACTATCATGAAGGGAAATAACTAAAGGGGCAACTCACATCTGCTAACAGATTTGCAGTTTGGTGAACTAAGGGACACAGTGGCTGACAATAAAGAATAAGCAGTATTCTTGCTATACAGATGTGTCTTTCTTTCTTTATCCAGTACTACCAAAAGCTGCTCCTGATTATATCAATATTGCAGGCGGTTCTGCTTGGTATGAAGACAATATGGCTATGCTGTCTAGTACATTGTAGGTTTGATTTTCATTGCAACAAGGCATAATAAGCAACAAAGGGGGAGTCAGGAAAGATTGGCCAGTTGTGGTTGTACATCCAGCTAATATTATCTATCTAGTATTCTGTCATACTCCATTATATATCACAGCACTCTGCATATCGCGATCTGGCAAAAGTATGTACAACTATAAAACCTCATAATGTCACATATGTGTCCATACATTTGCCCTCCTCGACAAATAAATATTCAGACCTGGTCAAGCAAATGTACCTAATCTAATATTGCAAGGTAGAAAGTCAATGTTCCCACAACCAGATTCAATGGGAACAGATGAATGAATAAATACGAGCAACAGAACATAGGTCTACATATTTTGGTTTACAAAAAATATTAGTGATCAAATAGCGTGACCTGCGAAAGCTCCTATTTGTCCCCATACTCCTCCTGGCAATCTACCTGTAATAAATAGCTCTATTCTAAACACTCAAACATGCCATGCATCTCCATGCACTACTCACCACTATTATAGACATCCCCAAACATACCCAAGCCAACCCCTCAAGCATCACTAGCCTCACACTAACACATGTTGCCTCCTGACATCCCAATGACATTTTTCAATTCCAACATTTCTCATCTTCTGCCTTCCATTGCCCGACCCCTCTTGTTTTTATTGGCAGATCCTGTGGGTACCAGAAGAAGTGTTAAATCAGCCCACCCACATGTCCCATGTACACACATGGCACAGCTGGCACCCATTTATAGTGAACATGTGTATGGCCCCAATTTCTGGCGAGGCCAGTTACTCATCCCCACAGGCAAGGATTAAAGGTGATGACCATGACCTTAGAGACTTAACGGGAAAGGATCTTTGGGAAACATTGATCCAGTACTCATATCTCCACATACTTCTCAATTTACTTGGTATTATATGGAATGGTGCCTTCTCTTGGCAAACTCTAGAGCACTGTACTATTGGTGGAGGTCTTAATTAGATATAAATTCTGACTCAGAAGTCTTCGAACATTATTCTTATCCCTGCAGCCTTTGTAACTTTCAGGTCGGCAAGCGCTTTCCGCACGCCATGGGGGTGCGAATAAAAAAGCCTATCATGTATACACAAAATAATGAGTCCTATTGGCTTTTATTGGTGCTATACCTTTCCGGTCAAGCCCTTTAGATTAAATGAAGGGGAATGCTTTGTTATATCAGCCAGGCTTCTGTAATCAGATTTGTGTACAGTAATGATAAAGACAGTAAGTCTTAAGGTTGGGTTTCCCACTACTTCACTAGTTACTACAGGAGCTCCATATCTATCTACCTCTAGTCTTGGCGGCTACATAGTAAAGGGTCCTTCTCCTGAACCCCTGTGCTTTATTCTTCCCGTGATACTCTGGCCTTTGATCTATCTAAAGCTGATATAGGGGCCTCCTGTGTTCTCAATTTGCTCTTTCCCCATCTTCCTCTAACCTCTCCCTCCTGGATATTTGGGCAGTCCACTGAGGCAGTCTCTCACGATGAGAAAATGGGAGTAGGCGCTAGACAGTCCACTGAGACAGTCTCTCAATATCAGCAATTGGAAACAGTAGGTGCTAGACATAACAATGATATACACCAAAATGTTATTAAGACATACACAGTCTAATATGTTGTGCTTTATCCTAGATGAAGTCTGACATAGAGAAAACAGTCAAGACATGTGTATAAGACAAACGATTCATGCCAATAGGATAACTCGTTGTTATAATCAAATTTGAGAGTGTCCCTTGTGATTTATCTTTTCATTCCGTATCAGTTTGATGAGAAGGGATTAAACAGATCCCTTCAACCACCTACTCCGACCCATAGTAAATATTAATGTCTCACAGAAGGGAGATTTGATGACATGAGATACATGAAATTGGTCACTTGGCAGATGATAAAGCCAGCTCTTGTATGAAGACATTCAGCTGTCTTTCACACATAGATTTCCCATTTAGCCAGGAACTAATGACCTCTTTTTGCCTCAAAAATGTATGGTGGCACTAATTGTATTTTCTAAATAAGTGCAAATAACAATGCTTATTAATGATGCAAAGTGTCTCACATGCATTTTCCTACGGAGCTCAGACAAAGACAGGGGTAACGGTACCCAGGGAAAACTGGAGGAGGGAAGAAAGACAATAAGGTGAAGGGGAAGGCAGGGAGTGAGAGTAAGGGAGGAAAGGGATAAGCAAACTGGGACAGAAAAAGGCTGCTGGGGAGAATTGGGGGAAGTTAAAGCCAGGGATCCAAAGACCTGTGTTTCTGCTCTGAATTACAAATATGTCAGCGGAAGCACATTAAAATGTTTCATCAGTAGATCTCTAGCTGCAATAATGCCTCCATAAAGAACATTGTAGTCAGAGAATTAAAAGGAAAACAAGCGCTGAAAATTGAGAGGATGACGACAGGGAGTAGGGCAGATGAACCAAGTCTACAGCAGCTCTTATGAGCTAATAATGCGTTCCATGAACCCCAAACTCTGGTTGGCACTTTCACTGGATGTATGGATGTCTAAAGGATGCCATTAGCACCACTTTGATATGAAGGGATGCTGGGAAGGAGAATAAATGCTCCGTTCCCCCACAGATTGGCGTTTCATCTCATATATGCTATAGCAATCCTAAAGAGCATGTTTCTCCATCTTCAGCGCAGTTCTTCTTTCTGATATTCCTGCTGATGGTGTTATTGAAAGAAGCACAGGCATTTAAGCTCACTGTATACCTCAACACTGAGAGAAAAGTGTAAAACCTATATACAGGTGCCATTTTGAAATGGTATCATTTGTTCATTGGACTATCTGCTCTAGTCCCGGGTTCTAGTTGGCCCCTACCCAGCACCTGATAGATAACACAGGCAACCATAATTTACTGGAAACAGTCTTATCTGTTATTGGCATAGTAGACAGTGTTTTTGAACATGTGTACATTATAGGTCGAGAGCATTTCCACTGACAGTATTCTGTAGTGTGTGCTGTGTAGCAGCTTGACATAAAATCATAGTGTGTATCCAGAAAGGACAGATAGACTGCAGCACCACAACAGCAGAAACATCACCAGATAGAGGCTGAGTAAACTGTGGCTGGTGACTTGTATATATTATGTGCCTGAGTGAGATGCCTTCCATGATTTACACAGAGCATGAACAGTTTCAGTGATATGTACATCATTGTTTGTTCCCTGCTGACCGCTAACTTCTTGATAATATTTCCCTAGTTGTCATTAGAGAGGAAATGGTATACCGTATTCAACGTAATAAGCCCACAGGGCACTTAGAAAATGATTGTTGACACCTTTTAGTAGTTAAGAGTTTAATTGGGGTAACAAATTGAGAGATTTTTGGTTATTCATAGTATAGAAATCGGGCAAAAACAGGGGCGTGCGCTTATTAGGGGGTGTGCGCTTATTACGTCGAATACGGTAATGGTATTTTTGAATTGTAACGTATATCTTTTCATTAGATGATTTTCTAAATAACGTCAGTATTCAAGGTACATGACATAGGAATATGATACATGTAATCACAAACAATATGGCATATACATGAGACCCAATTAAGAGGGCCATCCATATACTGAATTACACTAAGTGCAATGTCAGTATACACATTTACACATTCAGTTTTATAATATAACAGAGAGGCTTAAATCTACATAGTTTAGTTTGACACCGGTATATAGACAATTATCCTTGCGACAGGCAGTATGGTGGGGAGACGGGCAGAACAGGGGAAGGATGTGGGGAGACGACAATCCTAATCCTTAAAAACATCGTGTGAGGGAGACATACCCTGAAGCATTTCCGTGACTAACACAACATGACCAGCAGAGCACCTCACCTGCCTACATACCTCTCCTGGCAAATGTGCCTAATCTAATACTTGTCTATGCTAGACACACACACCTGCTCATCCCCTCCATGTATTCCATACAACCACAACTACTTTCCACACATCACTACCGTTTTACTAACCTAGGTATCCCATACACCCCTACCCCCTTGAAGAAGTTCCTCTGGCATCACACATCCCCTTACAGTACCACAGGTCACTTCCTGACATCTTAATCACATTGTTCACTTCTTACAGTATTCCTCCCTTCAAGCCCAAATCTCTGCCCCCGTGTGTCTGTTGGCAGGTCTGACTGAGTTCTGTAGGAAGTGTTAGGCTGACAGGTCAATGTGTCCTTCCCATTTCCGGTGGGTGAGCTGGGCACATCCTCTGCCATGTCCGACCAACCCTCAGTGAAACCCCCAGGAAGGAAAAGGGAACAATTGAATAAACAGTATATCAGTAGTCACTCCATATATTATTGGTGTAGCAGCATAGATGGTTATACCTTTATTTCTCGCCTTATTCAATGCCTCACTTTGAATGCAGTGTGGTGGTATGTGATGGGTTTGTGACGTCACAGAGCATTGTCATGGATGTTGGTGGTAAAACATTGTCACATGATCTCATTTACTGGAACATCACAAAATGGGGATGTCAACAAAAGAAAAGAAAACTGCCACTGGGCAAGTTGGTATGACTGTTTTTTTTACATTTTTACAGCTATAGAAATAAGTTCAAAGACTACTTCGATGAGTTCCCTTTTGATCCTTCTGCACTCGTTGGGCCATGGAGCTAGGCCCATCTTGTGTAGAATGATCAAGAGGGAACCAATGGTCGTTGGCCTTTGTCTATATATTATTATTCCCTAGCACTGAAGAGTGTTATGTGGCCCTAATTGGTGGGTGCTGTGAATGAGCATGATGGGATGGGAAGTTGATGTACTAAGTAGTGGTCCCCGGGGAGGGGTGGTGTAGCTACTAAACATGCAAGAACTGACACCTCCATCACTCACTAGGCATGCCTCATAGATACTACCATCATTATATGCCCCATGTATACAAGGGGTTCTTCAGACACGATACATCATATATGATAAAAGGGACATTTTTTATGATCCGTTGGCATGTAGTCGATTGAAATTTCCATCCCTTAGTTCTTCTGAATTATGTTAACGTTAAAAGAGGTAATTCAATTGTATCGATCAAGAAACTGAATAATGTTTGATGAGGAAAAAGGGATCTTGACATGCTAACCACATTTTATCCTAGTGGTAAGAAGCAGTTTCTGTTGTCCTAGTATGAGCAATATCCAGAAACCTGGTCTGCACTGAGAAATTCATGGGATACAGGTATTTTGTCTCATATTTTCACCTTAGCTACTTTTCAAAAAAGGAATGTTACCCAAATCATGATATAATAGATATCAAGGGAGTTTGCCTTTGGAGGAAATGCTCCCTTATTGTGCTTCCATTTGAAATACAGAAATGTTGTACAGAATGTATCAAATCACCATAAAGCCGGATGACTTCAGGTGTTCTTGACTTTCAAGTCTTTGTATTGCCTCTCTGAAAACCTGAACCAAGTGGGCATGGCTACATTACAATCTTAATACAAGTAGATAAAAAATTTGTATCCAAGGAGCAATACTGCAACAACACTAGCATGATTTGATTTCGAAAGAAGGAAGGGGGATTTCATTAATAAATGGAAAATCCTCAAGAGACAATTATGTTTATCATTTCTTTCCTCATGAAAGAGCTTACTGTTAAGGTACTGTAAATGTATTAGTCTTTGCATATCACTGCGCATATTTAAGCTGAAAGTTAGGAGTTGGTGATTAACATGAGAATGACGTATAAGCTGGATATAAATATAGTGATTAGCTTAGTCATATAAAATGATATTGTAATTCATAAAAATATAACCGAAATCAAGTAGGTCTAGATATGAGACACTCTCAGTGGCACCTTGGTTAGGAATCTAAACTTTGAACTTTGAATCCAAAACAATTTATTAAACCTGACATTATAACAAAGAGCATTACATGGTATCTCATCATGTTATATCATATTGATTAAAATGTTAAGCTTATTCACTATATATAGTGTGTTAGTATGTTGCTAGACATTGTGGTAAAATGGCCTAGAGGTAATGCTTTTATAAAAGAAGAAGAGGATTGTATGTTCTACTTGATAACATTAGTGAGTGAGTAAATACACAGTTGCTACAGTACCAGTGTTCACTGAGCTGATCATGCATACAATGGAGAGGGGGGTAGAGTAGGGACCATTGATAAAGGAGACTTCCCTCTTTGCGTGGACAACGTCTGACCCAGCCCTACCTGCCTGGCTGCATTTCCCCCCAGACTCCCACACATCACCCTCCAGCCAGGTATAGGCTATATCCCATAAGCGGGTTGACTACAGTCTCATCACACCAAATGGTGATTAAAGTATGTGTCAGGTTCTTTAAACTGAGATACATATTATGAAAATGAATGTTTCTAGCCATTTGGACAGAATAATTACTTGGACCTAGCATTAAGTGTACGACTATAAGTGGTAAATTAGCCCTAATTGCCTTAATTCCTATGATCAAATACAAAGATATGGCTTTATTGAAACGAAAATTCCCAATGAGAGACTTTTGAATATATATTTTGAGACTATTACCAATATCTCCCATTTTTTAGATTATAACGGTTTACAGTCAAAAATGTCAAACACACACATTTTACATAGAAAACATCCCATTTACATTCCAGACAGAGAAACCGGGCACCAGAAATGGAATATAACAAAAAGTACTCCTAGAATATTTTGAGACTTCATGTATTTCTAATATTCATTTTCAGATTATACATGCATACTGTGATACCACAGTCATGACATTGGCCAGTATCCAATTAGGTTCAGCAAAAATGGGGGATGGCAATATCTAGTATTTAATTGGCACTAGTATCATAGTGTGGAGGCTGTACAGAGGCATTTGTCCATGTACCCAGAGACAGTGAATAGTCAGCACCTGGATGCCTACAGTATCTACAACCCCCCATGCTGCTCTATTGTAGAGGTAGTTCAGTCTGCAGCTACAGCTCCCAGCACCCATAACTAGTTTACTAAGCTTCACGCCACACTGCACATGAATGGAGCAGAAAGGGAGGGTGTCTACCTCTAGTTGCCGATATAGGGGGCCTCCATAGTAAAGCTTCCTACTGCCCTGTGTGCTCTATTCCCTTTGGTTCCCCTGCTACTCTAACCTCCCATCCACTAGGCCTCCAGGGTATTTGGGTGTGGTCCACCGAGGCAGCCTCCCTTTATCAGACACCACAATCAGTAGCAGCTAGACTTGACATGGACCTACAGCAGCATTTTTATATATTCAACATGTCCATTGAAGCATAAGTATATGAGGGAGGGACATGGAAAATAAGCAAAAATCAAAACACTATGATTTCTCCAGAGTCTAGCTAGCACACATCTATACGAGATATTGTATATGGAGGATTATTAGAGTTATTAACCTTTACAGCTCTGGGGAAAAATCATTTCACTGAACACATCCAAATTGGGTATTTGAGTTTATAACGTTTCTTTATTCCTCAAAGTGATATTCTAAAGTAAACGATACATTCAAATGGGCTCTCAGGGCCCAATATGTCTAATAATAATATACATGCTTCAGCAGCAGTAAATGGATATGGTATACATTCAACCGGTTACATAAGGTAATCAGGAGATATCACATCATATTACAGGATCAAGCACCATATTCTATATGATTTATCAAAATAATTTGTCTATTCAATTTGTCTCTCAAAAGTCATTATAATTGACATCACTATCCGCAATATATAGCAATACATAGCACAATTTTTGGAAGGATTTCTATGAGCCAAGTGTATATACAAGTGAACACACTTTTGGGTTTATAAACGTTCAGTTTTTTAACCAGTAATAAAGAAAGAAAATGTTTCACAATTGTAAAGGGGCTGAGTAATAGTGCACAGAGATATGTAAGGCATGGAATGTTACATCTGTCCTTGGAGTGCCTTGGCATTTGAAGTTGAATATATCATCGCTTGGCCTCCTTGATAATTAAACAAAGAGAAAGCAATACAATGTGGTGATAATAGAAGATTGTATTTACCCTGTTCACTGTCCCACCGAAAAGGATTGGATTGCAGCCAAAACCACCATGCTCAACCCAAATATAATGTTTGTATCGGAAACTATCAGCCTCACCCTGCGGGCTCTTACACTATTGCCTGGCAATTGTGTTGTAAAAGAAATTGGTCATCATGTTAAAGGACATGAAGGAGCTTAGAGACAATGGTTAAGAGTGTGCAGAAACCTTACACAAAGCGTTATACCAATGAGAGTCTTCCACTATAGCCACATGTCCTCAGGATTTTAGTGACAATTGATATTAGCAGACAATCGGAGTGTAATTTGCCATTATCTATTATGGGGTCTTCCATTATCTATTCAGCCTATTACAATTACATTATAGTAGTTTCAGGAGTCAGCTTAACTCTTTTCCTATTACGAGTCCCAAATAAAGCTTGCCATTTGCCTCTAACAGCAAACTGATGTTAGATGCGAGCACACCTACTCTAACCCATATCAATTTTGATGCCTCATCAAAGTGCATTAAGGAGAGATACCACCTCTGATGTGGCATAGGGGCCTCCTACTTGTAATGGCATAACTAAGTATCAGGCCCCATTGAGGTCGGAGGACTTCACCTTTGATCGTAGCAGCGGCCAAGTGCTATTAATTTTATAAAGCCCATGCATTACACTTATTTACTCATACCTGCACACATATACATTGGCAAAAGCAAATATCCGTGTTGTTAAGACTGCATATAAGGATTCATGTTGAAAAAAAGAGAGGAAAAGCCAGAAAGAGAGGAAATGGTATAATGGTATGATGGGCAGTATGGTGGGGAGGCAGGGGGAAGAGGGGCAGGGTGTGGGGAAACGACAGTCCTTATCAGCTATCAGGGAGCATGAGCAACCCTACATTCTACCTCTCTGGGCCACACAGGCATTCTCACTGACAATGGACTAGGTTAGCACCCTTCTCAATGGAAGGGTTGCCGTTCGACCTACTTCTATGATAAATGCCTGTTCCCTTCAAATAGGGGCCCCCATCTCTCATCCTACCATTCATTGCACAATCAGGGTTTATCTTTTTGACTTTCCAGGCATTCCATGCTTCTTTTATCATAATTGTCCCTTTTGCATGGCCTGTAATTATAGATCCCCTTTCCCCGCAGAAAAATGATAATTGATATTTCAGATAAGGCCATGGAATGTTCAGATGAGGCAGGAGGTTGCCTCCACAAGAGATCTGGAGTAGACATGTCTTTTCTGGGATTGGACAGTGCAATGCTGTTAAAATACCACCCCCCAGCGGGGCATCTTTCACAGTCTTAGTGATGGCATCAATTCCCTGCAGGACTAAATGACATTATGGAAACTAAATGACCACACTTAGTAAATGTCTCGCTGGGTTATCAAATAGTTGGGGAGTCAGTCTTGGAGCCGGGGAAAGAGCTGACATGGGAACCAATACTTGGTATGGATATTGAACTAGGGTATTTTGAGGGTGCTGAATCCTGGGGAGAGTCCTGAGGATTAACTCGGTCCATTGATGCAGATGTAAAGGGGCTTTATATAGTGAGTTAAAAGCAAATATGAAAATGCTGCGTATGTAGATTTATATTAAAGAAATACTATATGCATCGAAATTGAGAAAAGGTCACACAATTTATTTCTATTGGCATGATTAAAATGGCATATATACAGTCAACTCCCTCTTAATGGCCACCCCTCCAGTGCAGCCAATCCCTCTACTACACTTTCCATAGTCCTAAACATACTACAATGTATAGAAAATGGCTCCCTCCAATGCAGCCACCCCACCAATGCGGCCACATTTTCATAGTCCCAAGGGTGGCCACATAAGAGGGAGTTGACTGTACTAACAAGTAGCATAAATAATTCAAAATATCAACATGCATGCCCTACAGGGGACAATGATTCCACCCCTATCTGTGAAAACATAGATCAATACTAAGGGGTGTCAGGAATTTAAGATGATAATCAAAGTGCAGCACGTGACCTAATGCAGATATATTGCACCTGGGGAAGAGATATACGTTTTGAAGGAAATATGTATATCTAATGAATGAATTACCCTTTAGGAGACATAAAAATAAGTCTTTATGTGAAAGGATGTGAATAGGTCTATAGAGATTTATATGTTGGGTATGACATTACTATTAGTATTGGTATCACAGTTACATAAAACACAAACTATAGTGTATATAGTACTTACAGGCATACTTACAGATTCTGGTTACTTTCTCAACTATATTGTGACCTTGACCTTGACCTAATACTGTAGTTTTATTCTAGACAGTGCCACACAACCTGGCCAGAAGAGTCTTCAAGTAATACAAAATAGAGGTTTACGCACTATTTATGCATTTATGCGTTTATTCAACATTTACTTATGATGACTGGCTATGGTCTAGTGCACAAGCACTGCCTATACAGCCCTATATGCAATCTTTATGCTCATTAATTCATACTCATTGACATGAGTCAAACTATATAAAGGACAGGTACATTGCACAAGCAATGCCCTCCTTAATTTAATTTATTTTCACTCGAAAAGAAAACACAGAACACAGAGTTGCCAACGCTCTACTACCATTCATCAGTAAGAAGTCTACATTCAATCCACTACTGCCATGCCCAAGTAAAAACCTAGGCTGGCACCCAGTTATTGTATTGATATGTTTACATCTATATGTACATAGCTTTTCTGATTCAGCTCTTGAAAATCGTAGTTTGAACTGGTGGAGGAGTAATACGTCATGTCTCCTTTCCTAACAGCACAGGAGCTGAGTGAGGAAAAGGGCTTTAAGTTATATTGCCATAACACTCGAAGTTTGATATCCAAAATTCAACAGATGAGAAAATTATTTGATGGTGGCCTGGACTACATGTGCATTTCTGAAAGCTGGCTGAATGAGGCCATACCAGATCATCTAGCCCAACTACATGATATGGAGCTTTTCAGACAGGACAGAGAAAATGTAGATGCTGAACTAGCTGGAGGAGTGTCCTGTTATGTGAACAAAAAACATGCACCATTCACCATGATGATTGAGGAATGCTGCTTTGTGAATAGTGATATTGAGGTCTTAACTGTAGTATGTACCTCACCGACTGCTAGACATAGAGCTATCATTACTGTATACAAACCACCACGAGGAAAGGTGCCCAATTTTATCAAAGCCCTTACCACTATTCTGAAACATGATGGGGTAGTGGGCAAAGAGATATGGATCGCCGGAGATATAAATGTGGACGCTCGTAAGAGGAATAGTGCTAAATACAAGAAGGTTCTGCGCTTTCTCCGTACGCATAATCTAAAGCATCTACCAACTGGTGTCACAAGACTTCACCCTCTAGGTGCTACAATGATTGATCATATATACACTACGTCAGGACTACCCTGTAAGTCTGGAAATGTAAATGAGTATATATCAGATCACATACCTATTTATGCAATCAGTAAGAAAGATAGGAACTCGCATGAAAAGGTCACAGTTATGGGTAGGAGCTACAAACACTATGATAAAAAAGCTCTCATTTCACGTGTATCCAATTTAGCCACCGATGAGAACATTGAGACCCTAAATTGTAATGAACTCTGTGAATTGGTTACATCCGGCGTTGTCTCCTACCTGGATGCTGTGTGTCCTATTAAGGAAATCAAGGTGCCTTTAAGTCCAGAACCGGGCTTTGATGCTGATGTGAGGCAACATGTACGTGACCGGCACTCAGAACTTCGCCGCGCTGTAGCATTCACTGGAACTGGTCAAAATCCATATTATAAAAGAGCTGTGCGTCTTAGAAGGCTAGTGAATAAAAAGGTGCGGCATAACGTAGCCAAGGATGTGAAATGCAAGCTGTCTAGTTACAAAAACAACCCAAAAAAGTTTTGGGAGAAACTGAATGAACTATGGAAAGGCAAAAGATCTAATGCAAGGATTAGTTTAGTGCATGAAAGGACTGGTGTTATTATTAAAAATGAGGACACTGCAGACCACATAAATGGATATTTCTGCAATATAGGAAAGAACCTAGCTGCCAACCTAACTCATCTACCTGGGGACTATGGGAGGTTTGAGGCACTGTGTGTAAGAGACGATGAAGCAGTACCAGATGAAGGACGTCAGCCTCCCCCTCAGTTGGTCTTTGAACACTTTAGTGCCCAATCTCTAGAGTTTATAGTGGATGAGATTGATGTGTCAAAATCCTCAGGAATGGAAAATATCCGTTCACAAGTGATCAAAGACACTATGAAAGGGAATGTAGATATTTGGACACAAATGGTGAACAAGTGTATTGAAGAAAACATCTTTCCAAATGACCTTAAATGTGGTACCATAATACCACTGCCTAAGACAGGAAATACGCGTCTGGTAACAAACTGGCGCCCCATTACGTTGTTACCAATAGTAGGGAAGGTCCTTGAACGCGTAATTTATAGACAGTTGATGAACTTTGTTATTGATAATGACCTAATCTGTGATAATCAATTTGGGTTTTTGCCAAACAAATCAACTGGCCTAGCCATCTTCTACTTGACAAATATTCTCTACAGCGCCCGCAACAAAGGAGAGTTTGCCTTTGGGGTGTTCTTGGACGTAACCAAAGCTTTTGATGTGGTACACCATGGAAGGCTTCTAGTGAAACTGAAACATCTAGGACTTACGCACAGTGCCCTATTACTCGTGTCAAGTTATCTAGAAGGTCGTGAGTGCTGTACACTAGCAAATAATAAGCGCTCAAGTACATGTGACGTCACCTACGGCGTCCCGCAAGGGAGTATATTGGGGCCGTTACTCTTTTTGATCTACGTCAACGACCTACCCAATGTGGTCAACCATGGTCGAGTGATCTTATACGCCGACGACTTAGTTATTGTGACTAGAGCCAAAGATCCACACAGAGCCTTACTATTGATGCAGGAGGATATAAACAGTATTAATGTATGGTGTAGGACTAATAGACTGACTCCAAACTTGAAAAAGTCAAAGGGCATGTGGTTCGCCCCTGATTCCAAACTTGGACAGACAAAGCAGCTGCAGGTATCCCTTCACAATGAACCGATGCATAATACAGCCCAATTTAAATACCTGGGAGTCTGGATTGATAGTGCCTTGAAATTTAAAAAGCAGCTGGATGAAACAGTCACAAAGACGGACTTAAGTGTGAGACAATTACAAAGGATACGCTTCTTTATGAACAGAGATGACTCTATCTGCCTATTTAAACATGCAGTTGTGCCGATACTTGAATACGGGGATTTTCTAGTTGAGTCTGCCCCCAAGTCACACATCAAACAATTGCAAACGGTGCAGAACAAAGGACTGAGATGTTGTTTAAGGGTCAAACCTCTAGAGATGTCAACCAATGCCATCCATAAAAAGTGTAAGGTTGAGCGGTTGGGTCCTAGACGTAAAAGACATCTAGTAGCACTTATCTACAAAATAGCTCAGGACCCCAATAATAGAGTGCTTCAACGAAACCGCACAAGGTCAGACAAGAAGGTCAAACTGAAGGTCGAACGTCCAAAACGGGAGAAGTATAAGAAAGGACCTTTATACAGAGGAATGAACTTGTGGGATCAAGTCCCATCGGACGTACAAAAAAGTGACACTGGGCATATTTTTAAAGCCAAAATTGCAAAGATTAAGTTTAAGTAATTTATTCTCACTCATCTGATAGCTCCTCCTTCATCTCATTACATTGCATTAGAAACAAGTCCTATTATCTATGATCAATAGCACCACATGGACAGCCGCTGCAAAAATCGAACATTATTAAATTGTACATGACTAAATTTCCAACTAAGTGTGCCTCTTGAGCACCCCCGTTGATGTAAGACAATTAGCCAAAGACTCTCCAAGGAATTGACATGATTAGATTTTGTCTATAATTAATCATAATTCAAGATGCTATTATACCACTTTAAATGTTCTGTCCGTTCCTTTCCCTGACTTCGTTGGAAGATCGCATTGCTGTATGTGAAATGTTGTCAATAAAACTATTTAAAAAAAAAAAAAAAAAACCATGACCCTGTCTGAAATAAACTCTTACAATCTTACAATCTTACAATCTCCCAGCCAGGAATCCAAATGAGCCTTCATTAACTACAATATATGTAGTTGCTCTTGTAGTGTGGTCTCTCTGGGCAATATTGCAGTTAACTTGCTGGTACATTGCAGGGTCATGGTGGGGCATCATTATAGGACCATCTACTAAGTAATAGGCTATACACTAATCAACTGAAACAGGGTGCATATATACCCTAGACTGATTTCTATAAATATCTTTACTCAAACTAGCCTTATATATTTGAGTAGCCTGAAGTCCTGAACCTCACATTAGAATGGTAATTGACTTGACTCTGCAGCTGAATCACTATATTCTGACCTTGACCTTGACCTATGTATCCAGTGTGAGAGTATGATAATATCATAAAAGATAAATTCCCTATCTACAATATCGTTGGTATTTAGATGGAAATGTGTGTACTTTGCCACAAATGAAATTGTGACCTTTGACCTTAGATTTGACCTTGTTCCGACCTAGATACAGCTTTTTACACGGCAGAATCGGATTCAGCATCCTCAAATTACCTCATTCCCACCCTCATATCAAGTATTGGTCTCCATGCCAGGTCAAAGTTAAATAGTGACATTCTGTCTGTTGGATCCCCAACTAAAAGTAACATGGACATATATGGATATGGCTATATGGATATATGTTTTAATTGTAGGTATTGTGCCCACGGAAACTGCACACTGATTCAATAACATTGTTATGAATACAGTAAGCTCTTAATTGTTGTCATAGTAACTGAGGGCTTTGATTGTATGTTGTAGGTCTGGATGTCATGGCGACCAAGCTGCTGTACGTCCTGCTGTCTGTGTGCTGGTTGCTCCTCCATTGTGAGGCGGCACCCACCAAAGACAATGCTGTAAAGGATGTGGACCTGGAGAACACAGTGGGGATGGGCACAGAAGACCCATCAGAGGTAGGAATAACCAATGTATTATAGCTATGGGAATGCTACAAGTCGGTGGGATCATTGTGATGCTGCGAGATGTGGCTCCACAAACTGGACACTTGCTAAGCCAATAATAATACCTAGTGGCGTAGAAAAAATGTGTTTGAGCCCCCCCCCCCTAAAAAAAAAAAAAAAAATTGTCAAGACCCAATGCTATAATATATATAATTCCCAAACCTTTGCTCTCCAACATAGGAGGAAAGGGGCACAGGGTCTTGACCCCTTATCAAAATTTAGTTTTTGGGGACTCAAACATCACTTTTCTATTCAACTTAATAGTTTGAGTGGGCCCCCATGCCCCCCCCCCCCCCCGCATTGAAGATTTGCTTCCTACGCCTCTGATACCCAAATTCCTTAAATGGAAGTATCTTTCTCAGCAATTATGACGTTTTATTAGGCCCTAATGAACTAATAATTATGATCTGGAATGAAATGCATAGTGATATACGATGAATTTATACTGCTGTGGGTAATCAATGATATGCATTTAGACATTTCACGTGATAAATACAAATACAGACACAGAAATGTCGTTGATATCATCGCGCAGGCATAATAAACGTGTTGAAATACGTTTAACTGGTTGTATGAGCAGAGTACTGCATCACTGATTATTAAGCCGCATTTGTAATCTTACAACACAGCTGTTCAGTAATTGCTGAATACAAAATAAAGGAAACTATGTACATAGAACGTAATAGAGATGGGGTTCTTATGTGTCGGGATCGAATTATGTGTTGCTCGCAATAAGTACAAGGGACATGAATCTCGTCCTTCCAGATTTATCTTTTTGAATTGTGAAAAGGAGTGACTGGCTTATGTAAATGGTGCTTCATTACATCATGTTGATACAGTAGAGCTATTTTAAGATATTTGACACCTCTATCACAAACCCCCGCGCCATGGGATACAGGGTGGGGGGGAGCTAGTGGTGTCATACCCCACTCCTTTGGACTAAGCCTTGAATAGAATAAATTCATATGTCGCTATGTTAAATTTAGGGGACTAAGTCAGTGTCGTTTCAGTCATGTAATTAAAATTGATACCACTCTCATTTGTCTATTACACATTTGTATTTTGCAGCAGGGTCCAGTGGACGATTCAGATTACAACCAGGCCGGAAGTGGCAACCAACACCTAAACCACATCTACCTGGCACTAGATGGCGCGCGGTCTCCCTGGGCAAAGTGATGACGTAGTTAACAGGATATGATTACGTCACAGACATTATATAAACTATTAGGATGGACAGTCAGGCCTATATCATAGATATGGAGCGATGGGACCCTGGGGGAAGGGGTCAATTGTATTGGCGACGTTATAATATCCGGCCCTAGTGGACTCCTCTGAGAGGCCAGCTGATCTACGTCTACGTCTACGTCTACACTCTGACGTCATGGGCATTACTGGTTTGTCATTTTCAGACCTTCAAATGAAGATCGATGTCATTGGAATTTAACAGTGTGGTAGTCTATGAGTGTGGGTCTAATAACAGGCTAAAGCATCAACGAAATGTGGACATCTTCAAATTGTCAAATGGCCTTTAATAAAGTCCCTTAATTGGTTGCCGATGGGGCTATACAAAGTACGTCATGTTACGTCATATACTTAGACATACCCACTGGTGAATGGTCAAAATGACACCCACTTGGATCTGAATTTGGAACTTTTATAGTTGACTCTTTAATTCAGGAGTCCATGTGTTCTCTATCGCAAGGACTAACCCACAATCTCTGAGCTTCCCTGAAACATAAGTACAAATTGTTATAAAAATGAAACCTTCAATAGTGATCCTTGTTTAAATTTAATGCAAGTTGCGTGCCTAACATGCTGGCATAATTTATGTTTTGTATTTTTAAAAGATCAATTTGATTATTTTAATACACTGAATATCACTCTAAAAACCTGTTCTGGAGGTATTTTCATCCTTTAGAAAAATGTATTTTCTTCTTTCCTTTTAAGGAAAGTTGTATCTATCAATGGGTATGGTGCACAAACTATCAGTTATTGTTTTTGTACATATCAATACCAGTAACAGTATGTCGTTGTTTTGGTTACATACATATAGTGTATAGATGTCAGAACAATACAGACGATTTGGTTTCAATACTGCACAAATGTTATATTAATTAAGGTAAAATGAAATTTGAGTATCTATCACTTAATAGTCTATGCAAAGTGTAGTCAATGCATGGAAAGTATTCTTGTTTATGTAATCAGTATGCTGGTATTGTTCCCGTGGCTTGTGCACTGGATTCTCTGTGTCCAAAGAAACAAAAGTTTATACGTCCAACTTCAAAGACGAGAATAATTATGATAAAGCAGTATCGTAACAGTTTATAAAGTGAACTCAACAACGCACAGGACTATGTTATCCAGACCTAAATTGCAACCTTGGATCATTTATATTTAATTTACATTTAACTAAATGTTTAAGCGATTTGATGCGTAAATGTGTTTTTTATCATTAAAATGCTTAGAATTGTGTGTACATTTTATATTACCTTCTATCTAGAAATTACGGTATATGTTATATGCACTCGTTATTGTACCAACATTATGCTTCCCCTTAATAATAAATGTATGGAATATGTTTTTGATTTTACTTAAAGCTTTACCAACAGCATGCAAATGTTGTACCGGCCATGTAGGTTGAGCCGCCGCTATCCTCTCCCCCGGAATGAATTTTCCATGATTCTACAAATAAATCTCCACTGTTATATTTCCTAAACTGGCGTGTGTCGTTTTATTGGTTAAGGCAGATATCGTGGATGACAGCGAGTTCCATTATAAAAACAATGTCTTAGGCTATCTCAGAGATCTTTGAGAGAGATCCATTTCTGAAACAGCTGTTATTGATATTTAGAAACACTGCTCTACCGCATCAGACAAATGACATTTGTGTCGTTCACCCCCTCCTCCCCTCCAATATTGAAAGGTTAAGCCCGCCTACAATGTCAATTATCCATGAAGTTGGATCAAGCTTGTGTGACTTAAAGTAACTATTAGAAGCAGGACAATAAAAAAAAGTATTCTATTATTTTTGCTTCCTTGAACTATTCACACAGGACGTATGGGAAATAAGGCATACCGGTAATTATATTAGTTCTTTCTGTTTTAAATTCAAATTGAGAAGGAGAATCAATCAGCCTCAAGATGGCACGCTCCAGTACTAGGTACGAGGAATTAAGGTTAAAGCGACATGGTCCGATTTTTTTTCCATATTTCAAATATTGCTTAGATATGTTTCAAATGTTAGGCAATAAGAGCCCAATTAGAGGCTCAGATGTGGCCAAAGTACAGCATTTTAAGTGTATTTTCAATAGGGGAATTATAGCATGCATTCCAGAATGAGTAAATTGAGCCATAATCTGAAGATTAGGCGAATTCTAAGCTGAATCCTAGGGAAATGAACAAAGTATGTTGCACATGAAGTATGGCCATAAGGAACGTTCTGGTTCTGTTTGAACCCTAATCATCAGACTATAGGTGACAACAAGAGGCGGCTAAGTTATCGTGCTGTAACAATGTTATATCAACTGAAATATAATACCGGTTATAGAGACCCATTGGTATGTGCAATCACCCATATTGTGAATCATTACTCTTCTGTTAATTCACGTTTTTAGTTATGGTATATAATTATACATAAAGCTGTTGGGCGAGATCTGGGTTGTTCTTTGTTCGTTCGTGTAAAGGAATCCACCCATAATTGTCATCATAATCATTATACATACCTATCAATTTCCCATGGTTCTGATTTTGAGAAAAAAAATGCTCCCCTCCTCCAAAATAATTAGAATTTGAAAGCGTTTATAGTTAAGATTCCCCATTCAACCCGCACCACGAGTATCCATCAAGCCGTAGCCACTAGGACTGCTCCAAAAGCAATTGCTTTCTTATCACTGCGCGCACAGAAAATATGATTTGGCATTTCTTAAATATTCAATTGTCTTTCAAGAAGAACAGCAAAAAAGACTGACAAATATTGGCATGTTTGCTTCACAGTGTCAGCAATACAGTGAGCTAGAAAGAACAGTCTCACATTTTTTGCAGATCAATACACTGGTGTGCCTGGCTTTAAAATTGTAACAGCTGGAGAGTGGTGCATCCTAAATCATGGGAATCATTTGAGATGGCTGCACGTGGGTTCTTTTGAACCCCTTTAATTAACCCTCTTTAAGGGTTTCAGGACCGCATGCCACTTTAATGCAGAATGTCCTTGATCGTCATGATGCATGAAGGCGGGTCCTGAAGACTCTGATCTACTTAAATTTAGGATGGGCCTAATGTATTTACACTGTCACCAGCCGCATAATCAGAAATCAGGTGGTTTTTTTTTTGGGGGGGGGGGGACTTATTTTAAATAAGAATTGGAAAAGTATATGCATATTAAACATCAAGATGGAGCTTATAGTGGTAGTAATGCAATAAGCAAGAAAGGCCACATGTTCCCAACACCAGAACACACAACCCTTTTGATGCTGATGGTCTTAAAGATATCTAGATTAGATGGGAATATTAATGAAGAGAACTAGTTTCCCTTTTGAAACCGCACCAGTTTCATTCAAAGCTGATAAATGTAAGTGCTCTCCCACGTCACCACGGTGTAAGTTTGCATGGTTTACCTACACTAAACTGTATATTATACAGTTTACCTACAATACACTGTACATATATACAATAGATTATATTGCATACCTATAAATACAAAGGCAAACAACTTTTTACAGTGCACCTTAAAGGATGGACATATACCCTGGAGAGCAGAGGGGGTACAGATGGTCCCAAGGTCAAAAAGTCTTTATTTTTTCGAGAATGCCCAGTTCAAAGGTTACTCTTCTAGTATTGTCAATGCTATTACCACTGGGTCACAGGTTAGACAAGATATTGCCGCAGGTCGGAAAGTCACCTGAAGAAAACGGCATAGGCCTCCAGATGGCTAAAGCCCGCACAGTGAGCTCGTGACAGGGCTTGTACACAGAACATTAACCCGCTGAGGGCCATGCAGTGCGTTAATGCACTGCGCCTCTTGCTCATACAGGAATGCAGCCCTGGCGAGTAACTCGCCAGCCCTGTATTCAAGCATCATGCTAACCCAAGATGCACTCCCGCAAAGTCGGCATGGTCCCTGAATGCAGTCCTGGCGACTAGATGCGAGCTGCATCCATGCATTATGACAACAAAGAACACTATGACCCCTCAGCCTTAGTTAGAGGGTTAATATCTCCGAGGGATCGCTCTACCGGCCTAGTGTTGGAGAGGAGTGAGCAGGAACTACACATGACGGGGCGCCATCTGATGTTTTGAAGGGACGTTGAAACAAAGTGGAGGGATTGTCCAAATAACATATTGTGTTTATGACTTTGTTTGGGGCAACATACTGAGGGAGAACAAATGTTTGTTACATATCTTTTAGTTATTACCCAGGGCCAGTGTTCACTCTTCATATACTACTCACACTTCAACCACATAATACTCACACACACCATATACTACTCACACACACCATATACTACTCACACACCATATACTACTCACACACACCATATACTACTCACACACACCATATACTACTCACACACACCATATACTACTTACACTTCAACCATATATTACTCACACACATCATATACTACTCACACACATCATATACTACTCACACACACCATATACTACTCACACACCATATACTACTCACACACATCATATACTACTCACACTTAAACCATTTACTACTGACACTTGCACACCATGTACTAGTCACACTTAGGGAGTTATCATTTTTTATCAGCAGGGGGTGTGAAAAAAATGTGGACCCCTCTTGAGCCAAAAAGCCCGCGCGTCACTATGCCTCAAAGGGCCCGCGCGCACGGATTTTCAACCCGTGAGCGGGAGGGGGGGGGGGAGATTTCGAGCCCTTGACCGGAGGGGGAGGGTGTAAAAATGTTAGCACACTCCGCTCAAAAAACAACCACCCCCCCCCCCCCCCCCGTTGTTAAAAAATGATCACTCCTTTACTCCATAATACTATTCACACACACACTCTAAACTATACTCACACTTCCACTATATTAGAACAGTGTACATAACTAGAATCAGAGTTGGAGTAACATTATTGAACTTTTCGCCATTATTTACCTTTCTTCCCTATGGTGTATGGAGGTTGCAGGTAAGCCTTGCCCAAAGGCCATGTTACAGAATATACACCAGACAAGGGAGACACACTGAGGTATACTAGCGGCACGTGGTGGTCCGCTGAGTCCTTTACTGGGTGCATGCTGCTTAAATGCGGTATGCCCTGTGTCATCATGATGCATAAATGCAGTCCTGGTGAGTAGCCCACCAGGGCTGCATTCAAGCATCATGCCGACCCTATGGTGTAAAAAAAATACAGCCCTATGGTTTCGAACGAATTAGATGCATGGATACAGCACACACGAGTTATTCACCAAGGCTGCATTTATGCAGCATCATGGTAATAAAGGACATTTATACATCAATGAATTATGCGACCCTTAAAGGGTTATTGCACCCGTCAGCCGGACGTACCCAGGACGTACATAGGCTACCACACGTCACACGTGAGGGCAGGCTAGGTCACGGGGCAGGCCTGACCCGGGCAGCTCGGACGTGAGCAGGTCAGAGGTCAACAGGAGGTCAGTCTGAGGTCAAGGGAGTGGAGCAGCTCCCGACAACCAGGCTCAAAAGCAGTAGACTATGTAGCCTATAAGTGTACGCTCCTTGCTCCTTGACCTAAACTGCTAAGCCTCTATTCAGTCGGGTACGCTGTGGTAAGTTAATGCTCAGCTTTGGTTACTATGTGTGAACATAATTCCAAGGGAAATGGTATGTTCAGGCAAAACTTTTATTCGAATTTTCTCTAGGCCTACATAAGAGATATTTGGGTACGCAAACCTTTGTTGGGATTTTCTTTGATTTTCCTTGGTAACCCTTTAATTTAAAGTTTAATTTAACGTTTAAAAGGGTGTGTCTTCTGCTAGTTTCCCGTGAAAGGGTGTTATTTTGTTGATTTGTCTCCCGTGATAAGGGTTACTTAGAAAAAATAGGGAGTGCCACCACCCCTCGCCCCCCCCCCCCGGAGGTAGACCACTATTAGAATTTGGCATGGCCTTTTCTTAAAATCGACAGGAGACTCCAAAAGTTAGTGACAGGGGACATGGACATTTCTTACAATCGACATGCGATATAGAGACCCCCCCCCCCCCCCCGCGACCCCCCCGCGGTACCCCCTCAAATAGGCCTATATAATTCGCCAAGGATAAATACCCCGGGATAATACACAACCTAAAATATGCAGTTCTTAGTTGACTACAGATTTGAAGAGCCTAGATGGTACATAATGCAACCAACTTGACGGCCTGGGATGAACAGTACGCCCCTCTCTGCTGCTTCAGCATCAATCCACCAGATGGCAAACGGCGCGGGAAAAGGTTCACGTAGTCGCTGACCGTGCAACACTCAGAGACGCGGGAAAAGAAGAGGGAGACCGGGTAACCGGGTAATAGGCGTAGAGGGGGCGGAGCCGGGGCCGGGGGGCGGAGCTCGGAGATCGGGCAGAGTTAGGCCTAGCTCATCTAATCTGAACCCGTCGATGCGGACCGATCTGATGGTGTCCTGTCTACACAGCCTGGCTACTGTTATGGTCTGGCACGAACAGACTAGTTAGGCCCCGATTCGTAGCCACGGTAGGCCTCCCTACCTCCAGTCCCAAAGCCCAACTAACAACTCATCTCGTTTTGCCTCTTGCCATTGGAATATTTTAATGACAATGCCGTCGAGTCATGCTTACATATTAAACAACTTAATTCCAAGATTTGGCAGAAATCCATCGTCAACTTTTTGATATACGGCACATTTTCGGAAATGAAAAAATGGCCATTCTGGAAGAAGCCACTGTCGTTGTCAGTCCCAAAGCCCAACTAACAACTCATCTAGTTTTGGCACTTGCCATTGGAATATTTTAATGACAATGCCGTCGAGTCATGCTTACATATTAAAGAACTTAATTCCAAGAATTTGAAGAAATTCATCGTCAACTTTTTGATATACGGCACATTTTCGGAAATGAAAAATGGCCATTCTGGAAGAAGCCACTGTTGTTGTCAGTCCCAAAGCCCAACTAACAACTCATCTCGTTTTGGCACTTGCTATTGGAATATTTTAATGACAATGCCGTCGAGTCATGCTTACATATTAAAGAACTTAATTCCAAGAATTTGAAGAAATTCATCGTCAACTTTTTGATATACGGCACATTTTCGGAAATGAAAAAAATGGCTATTCTGGAAGTAGGCCTACTGACTACTGTAGTCACTGTCGTTGTCAGTCCCAAAGGCCAACTATTAAAGGGAGTAATCATTTTTTAACAACAGAGGGGGGGGGGCAAAAAAATTCGGACCCCTTGACCGGGGGGGGGGGCAAAACAATTTGGACCCCTCTTGGGCGGAGGGGCAAACATTTTTAACCTGTTTTGAGCCAAAAAGCCCGCGCGTTTAATACCATGCTTCAACGGGCCCGCGCGCAAGCCGATTTTCGACCCGGAAACAAGCCTCTATAAGCAGCTCTGTCTAATCGTCCGATCCTCTCCCGAACAGAACGTCAATCTCTAGCCTAAGGGAGTGCTCATTTTTTAACAACAGGGGTGGTTATTCAAGGTCCTGTGGATGGTGGATTTGGGGGGGGGTAAAAAATTTGGACCCCTTGACCGGGAGGGGGGGTAAAAAAGTTAGACCCCTCTTGGGGGGGGGGTCAAAAAATTCAACCTATTTTGAGGGAAAAAGCCTGCGCATTATTATGCTACAAAGGGGCGCGAATGCGCGCGATTTTCAGCCAGCCGGGGGGGGGGGGTAAAAAGTTTCGACACCTGTAGGGGGGTGGGTGAAAAAATTTCGCACGCTTTACGTGAAATCTCACCGCCCCCCCCCCCCCCCGTTGTTAAAAAAAGAGCACTCCCTAAACGGCAGCCAGTGAGCGCCGCCCGTGAGAGATGATCTATGGGGCCGTCCATAAATGATGTCACGCTTTTTTGGGCCTTTTTTGACCCCCCCCCCTCCCCCCATGTCACGCTTTGTCACGTTTTCCTTGACCCCCCCTCTAGGTGTGACGTCACACAAGCAGCTACCCCCCCCCTACACTCTTTAATGAAACAATACCCTGGTACCATGAGGGGGGTGCAGAGGGTCCCCCCCCTGAGGTCGGAAAGTTGCAGAAATTAAGGGATCGCGGTCGAAAAGTCAGATTAGGGAGTGGTCATTTTTTAACAACAGGGGGGGGGTTGGTGGATTTGGGGGGGGGGGGGACCAAAAAAATTTGGACCCCTTGAAGGGGGGGACCAAAAAAATTTAGACTCCTCTTGAGGGGGGGACCAAAAAAATTACACCCCTTTTTAGCGAAAAAGCCCGCGCGTTACTATAGCTCAAAGGGGTCGGCCGCGCTCATTTTCAACCTGCCTAGGGGGGGACCGAAAAATTTGTGACCCCTTCCGCGGGGGGGGACCAAAAAAATTTCGACCCGCTCACGCGAAAATCCACCGACCCCCCCCTGTTGTTAAAAAATGACCACTCCCTTTGATGAGAGGTATTCATAGGCATAGTTCAATAATAAAGTATTGTAGATTCTAGCAGTCGTATGTATAACACACCTCTAGCTTTGAGGAATGCTATAAGCAAAACAGGGTATCTTATTATGGTGAATTTGGTACTGTAGTATTCTTGAAAAAAACTCTCATCTCGGGTATAAGCCACACCCTTTAGAGGCATGTTTGACTCCAACTCACCTTTTACAATACCGTAAATTCTGCGAGTGGGAGTGCGAGTGGGTTATTTACGCACCAAACTCCTCGTGCAGGATCTATAAAATTATCAAAGTCTAGGAGTTTTGGCAGTATAGTATAGTACTAAAATTGCAATTTCCAGACCTATGGTGTGGGATGTACGGTTCTACCAAAGTCAAGGTGCTGGTTATACGCTTTTAATAGCGCTGGTCTTGTATAAGTGTCGGGAGTATATTAAAGCGCTCCAAACATTTCTTGAGGCCCATAATACAAGTTATCAAAATGATGTAGCCTTTTGCTAAAACAGGACCTTCAATAACCACCTCTCTTGAAAAAGGTGACTGTGGAGGGGTCAAAAGTAACCTGGATACTTGGGTTGTTTTTGAGACAACCTAGCGACCTGGCACACTAATTTGAGCAACTTTCCGACTTTTGAACAAAATTTAATGCAGGCATTTTGGTTTAAAAAAAGTGACTTTGTGACTTGGGACCCTCTATTTTGGTGACTTTCCGACCTTATGGGGGGAGCCCCTAAAAAGCACCATGGGGTAGCCTCCCCCACCCCCTGCCCAATATTGAAATCCACCCAGGGGCATTATTGCAACGGTATCTTTTACTAGAGGTCTTATGCCTTTCCATCTTGGAATATGCACTGTGTCATGATTATCATAAATGAGGCTGTAATGTGTTCCGTTGGTGTAGGCTACTATAAGGCTCTCCCATATACGAAACATGTGCTTTTCTGTTTTTCTGCTCTTAACGTAACATTTACCTAATCTTTAATTGCCTTCCATAGAGAAAATCCAAACATACCTAATTGGAAACCTTCACTATTATTACACATGTATTCAATCTATAAGTTGTAAGGCCTAGAGACAGACTTCTGGAGTTACACTGGTTTTAGCTGTATAGTCTATTACACAAGCTATAAACTCTTTTTTTTTGGAAGTGACATCATGCACCTGCCAACCCCCCCTCCCCCCCTTGTCACATTTTGCCACAAATTTCTGACCCCCCCTCCCCCCTAAGGCGTGACATCATTTATGGACGACCCCTATCTGGGCGGGGGGGGGGGGTGTAAAGTCGGACAGCAGTTTCATACAGGGAATGTAGGCCTACATGTACCACCAGTATTCGAGATGTACCTAGCTCAGGGAACCTCGGAGAAAATAGAGTTACGTTCCCTGATGTACACTCAGAGAGTGGGTTACAGTGAGACACGGGGCACAGTGAGACAGATGGCCTGGGGCCTCTGGATTTAGGGTTATTGCTAAAAATAATTTATTGTAGATAATATAAGTTACAAATGAGATATTTAAAAAAAAACAGGAAAAATTTGATCACTACAAGTAGGTTTTCTATGATTTATGCCAAAATTTTTGAAAAAGTAAATTTCAGAAATTTACGACGAAGCTGGCAACCAAAAAGTATTTTGGTAAATTTTCCCATAACTTTGAAGAGCACGAATGTACTTTACAAAATTATCATTTTGGACAAATTTTATATGGACCCATAAATTTGTGACAGTGAATTGTTGATTAGATGGGATGATGGGGCACAGTGAGACAAACCATAGCAATAGCATAGTTAACAGTATATTAGCTTGGTCACAGGGCACAGTGAGACAGATAATATAGCATGGACATTTCGAGAGATCCCAACCTGAGGAAATTTTGAAGTGAATAACTATCAAAAAGTGTTATTCCTTCGTTTTAAAGTTAAAAAATATGGTTTAAGTTTGATTTTTCATATATTCACCTAAATACATGATCTATCACAGTGTACCATAACACTGTCTCACTGTGCCCCACCTAGCGTCTCACTGTGCCCCCTGATTTTTCATAGTGGGGCACAGTGAGACAATATTTTGTTTTGACCATAGGTCGAACCCCACTAATCACAGCAAATATGTCGCTAACTCCAAAAAGAGTGCAAATGATACACTTTTGAATGTTGACATCAAAACATTTGTTTAATTCAGAGTTCAGGCCCTATGGGGAAAATAAACTTTTCTGTCTCACTGTAACCCACTCTCCCCATACCAGAATACCAGAATGCTGACCCATTACTACTTATTTTTAATAGGTTGACCCGAGTCAAATCAGTTTACTTGAGATATTGTATTCTTTTGAAAAACATTCTTCTGAACAGCTTGTCTTTTGGAAAATCTGTGTTAAAAAAAATTATTATTCATTTTTCATACAAAAAAGGGCCTAACAAACTAAAAACCGAGGTTTCTTGTTTTGGTGTGGCGTTAAAATATGTGTAAGGGAGCGTTAATTATTTATGGCAGGGGGGGGGCGGGCATCTAGCAAAACGAATACGTAAAAAGCACTGTGTGACGTCCGAATGGGTAAAAAAAAAGTAGGTTGGGAAAAAAGACCCCCCTAAAAATATGTTGAAAAAAAAGACCCCCCCTCCGAATACCGGTACCCCTAAAAAAGTAACCTAGAGTTACACTTGCACAAATGACAACCCTTATGCCAATACATCTATCATTTCTAGCTTCCAAATCCCTATACCTAGGCCTACATAACATTTTTGGCATGATAGTGAGAATGGCACACAACAAGATCATTTCGGTCCACCCTCTATAAAAGCTTGGATACGTCACTGATCATTAGGGAGTGTTCATTTATTAATTACGGGGGGTAGGGCGGCTGGTGAGATTTCGCGCGGAGTGGCGAAATTTTATTTTTCGCCCCCCCCCCCTCAAGAGCGCGTGGAACGTTTCAAGCCCCCCCCCCCTCGCCGAAGGCGCCAACCTTTTTCGCCCCCCCTTTGAACTATAGTAGCGCGCAGGCTTTTTTTCTTAAAAGGGGCTTAAATTTTTACGCCCCCACCCCTCTCAAGAGGGGTCAGCATTTTTTACGCCCCCCTCCCTCAGGAGGGGTCGAAAATTTTATCCCCCACAAAACCCACCACCCCCCCTGTAACTAATAAATGAACACTCCCTTAGCAAGGGTCTAGTTTCAACAAAATGTCTCTAGCAAGGGTCACTTTTCAACCAAAATGACCCGTTTTTCACCAAAATGTCCCAATTTTGCCCATTTTTTGCCGAAATTTTGCAGACCAAGGTAAAGTTTCGCGGTGAAATTACTCATCCATGATACATTTTGTGTTTTTCCTCTTCAAAACAAGGACTTTCAGCCAAAAATTCCCTAGCAAGGGTAGCCGGTAGGTTTTTGAAGCAAAAGCTCCCTAGCAAGGGTAAGGGTTGTCATTGGTCCAGCCACACACCCCTAACACTCCCTAAGCCTGAGGAAGGGGGAGGGGGGGTCACTCCCATAGTAGCCTACCTCTATAGGCCTAGGCCTATATTAATATATATGTAGGTAGAGTAGTCTCAGAGTACCATGGAGGGAGTAGTATGCTCAGACTACCTCTAGGCCTATAGCCTCTGTAGGCTATGTGGTTGAGTAGTCTCAGAGTACTATGTAGGGAGTAGTATGATCAGAGTACCTCTAGAGTAGTCTCAGAGTACCATGGAGTGAGTAGTATGCTCAGAGTACCTCTAGGCCTATAGTCTATATGGTAGAGTAGTCTGAGAGTAGTGCCACTACATGGGTACAATTCGACACATGCGACACGGTGACACGGCCCTTTTAAAAATCGACGGACACAGACAATTTTAGGATAAAAATCGACCTGCAGAGTTTTTTCTCTGAGTCCCTATATACTTAAAAAGTGATGCAGTGACACGCTGTTTCCTCTAAAAAGTGACACAGTGACACGGCCAAAATTTTGGGTACCCATGTAGAGGCACAGAATACCATGGAGGAAGTAGTATGCTCAGAGTACCTCTAGGCCTATAGTCTATAGCCTATGTGGTAGAGTAGTCTCAGAGTACCATGGAGAGAGCAGTATGCTCAGAGTAACTCTAGGCCTATAGATCCTATTGGACTATATTGGTATCTATAGGATTCTATTGATACCTATTGGATTCTATTGGTATCTAATGGATTTTATTGGTACCTAATGGATTTTATTGGTACCTAATGGATTCTAGTGGTACCTATATGATTCCATTAGTAACTAATGGATTCTATTGGTACCCAATGGATTATATTGGTACATCATGGGTTATATTGGCACCGAAATGGATTATATTGCTACCTACAGGATCATAAAAAGAATTCAACGTCACTACCGCTATGCTGTACATATCCTAACCCTTGAAATTTAACCCTAACCCTCAGCCCTAACAATTGCCCCCTAGTGTATGGTTTGTATCTAAAAGTCAAGGCTATGCCCCCAGGGCTTTTCTTTCTACATTCCTTTCTTCCTACATACGGTACCTTTGGGATGTACTCTTTCCGGTATTTATATTTACAAATCGAGGCTATGCCCCCGGGGCATAAATCGTTTGTGTCTGTACGTCATATTGTTTGTATTCACAAGTCAAGGTTATGCCCGCAGCATAGATCAGTATTCTATGTAGGCCATACATTTTTTATTTAGTAGTCAAGGCTATGCACCCTGGGCATAGATCAGTAATCTATGAACAGTCTGTCTCTATAAGTCAAGGCTATGCCCTCGGGGCATAAAGCAGCAGTCTAAGTACAGTTTATCAAGGCTATGCCCCCAGGGACTTTCTCCCTACGTCCCTTTGAGATGTACCTTTTCAGGTATTTGTACCTATACATTAAGGATATCCTTTTCAGGTATTTGTATCTATGAGTTAAGGCTATGCACCCGGGGCATAGATCAATTGTTTTTAATGTAGGCCATACAGGAGCATAGATCAGTAGTCTACCATTTGTACAGGTCAAGGCCATGCCCCCGGGGCATAGATCACTAGTCTACCATTTGTATAAGTTAAGGCCATGCCCCCGGGGCACAGATCTACTGTGTACAGTTTGCATAATTCAAGACCATGCCCCAAGGCCATAGATCAGTAGTCTACAGTTTGTATAAGTCAAGGACATGCCCTTGAGGCATAAATCTGTAGTCTACAGTTTGTGAAAGTTGTGGCGATTCCCCCAGGGCATAGATCAATAGTCTACAGTTTGTATAAGTTAAGGCCATGTCCCCGGGGCACAGATCAATAGTCTACAGTTTGGATAATATCATGGCCATGACCCCAGGGCATAAATCTGTATAGTTTATGTACAGGTTGTATAACTCAAGGCCATACCCCCGGGGTATAGTCTATGATTGTGCAGTTTGTATAATTTAAAGCCATAATCCAGGGCATAGATCAGTAGTCTACATTTTGTATAAGTCAAGGCCATGCCCTAGATCAGTATATTGCCATTTGTATAGATAACCCTTTAAGAGAGGGCTCACGCCTTAATGCATAATGCCATTGGTCGTCATATTCTATCAACATTTTCTATGGGAATGGTTCTATTAGCTACTTCAAGGTACCTGGCATATGATAAAAGTGATTGGAGAGAGTTAGCTTGACTCTGGCAATCGGAAGAGTCAACATGGCTTGTACTTGGGCCAACATGGCATTTACATAGGAACCCTTGGGCACAGTGTCCAAACTCTAGATTCTATCAACATTTTCTATGGCAATGATTATATTAGCTACTTTAAGGTGCCTGGCATTAGATGAAAGTAATTGGAGAGAGTTAGCTTGACTCTGGCAATGGGAAGAGTCAACATGACTATGATCAGCATAGAATATTCATAGGAAGAGTGTTCCGATTTAGTGTGTCAACAGTGTCTATAGCAATAATGTTGCTAGCTATTTCAAGGTGCCTGGCACTAGATAAAAGTGATTTCAGAGAGCTAAGCCGACTATGGCAATCAGAAGAGTCAACATGGCTTGTACTACGGCCTACATGGCATTTACATAGGAACCCTTGGGCACAGTGGCCAAACTCTAGATTCTATCAATATTTTCTATGGCAATGATGCTATTTGCTACTTTAAGGTGCCTGGCATTAGATGAAAGTAATTGGAGAGAGTTAGCTTGACTCTGGCAATCGGAAGAGTCAACATGACTTTGATCAGCATAGAATATTTATAGGAAGAGTGTTCTGAATACAATACTAAACTCAAACCCCTCAAGGAAAGGAGATTAATACACCTTTTACATTATGCTTTTCACTTAAAGAGTAAAGGTTTACATACTGACAATAGGAGGCTACCAACTATGGAGGGACTAGTATGCTTTGATAGAGTACCTCCAGGCCTATAGCCTATGTAGGCCTGTGGGGTAAAGTAGTCTCAGAGTACCATGGAGGGACTAGAATGCTCAGAGTACCTCTAGGCCGATAGCCTCGGTAGGACTATATGTGGTGGAGTAGTCTGAGAGTACCATGGAGGGAGTAGTATGCTCAGAGTACCTCTAGGCCTATAGTCTGTGTCGGCTCATCTGTGGTAGTCTCAGAGTACCGTGGAGTCCCCAGGAGGCCAAATGGTGGTACCACCCTAAATCCGCCACTTCCGGGTAGAATGGCCAAATAGTCCCTCACAAAATTTGTTATTTTTGGGAATTCGGACCTCAGGGTGGGGGTAAAAAGTATTAAATGTATGCTTATTTGGGATCATAGTAATCTGGAGGTGTTTGTTTATAGTCCAGGCTAAATATTTTATTGGTACCATGTAAACAGTGGGGGGTTATGGGGGTGAAACAGCCATATATAGTATTCATACACTGCTTAGGTCTCACGGCACAAAATCAATGTCCTGGTTTCCATGGCGATTTATACTAAATCTAGGCTTACCTTTTTTTATTTTGGGCCTATTGTATGATTTTCTTCATTTCAATAGCTAAAATATGGTATATTTGGCTTAGCTCTCAGGGAATATTAAGTATTTCAAATATTAGACCCAAGGTGTGTGACATTGATTTTTCCGAGGCCCGACTAGGCGTTTAGGGTGGTACCACCAAATAATATGGAGGGACTAGTAGGGCCTATGCTTAGAGTACTTCTAGGCCTATAGCCTATGTAAACCTATGTGGTAGAGTAGTCTCAGAGGACCATGGAGGGTCCTGGGAGTAGTATTCTCAGAATACCCCTCTAGGCTTATAGCCCCTGTAGGCCTATGTGGTAGAGTAATCTCAGAGTACCATGGAGGGATTAGTATGCTCATAGTACCTCTAGGCCTATAGCCTATGTAGGCCGAAATGGTGGAGTAGTCTCGGAGTACCATGGAGGGAGTAGTATGCCCAGAGTACCTCTAGGCCTATAGCCATGCCCCCAGGGCATAGTTCAGTAGTCTACCATTTGTATAAAAATTAAGGCCATGCCCCCGGTGCATAGATCAGTAGTCTACAGTTAATATAAGTCAAGGCCATGCCCCCACCCAGTGGGCACAGAACATTGAATCAACATTGATAATTGGTTGTCAATGTTGATTCAATGTTGAACCAACGTTGAATCAACGTTTAACTGACTTGTGTGCCCACTGGGCAGAGCATAGATCAGTAGTCTACCATTTGTATGAGTCAAGGCCATGCCCCCGGGCATAGATCTTCTGTGTACAGTTTGTATAAGTCAAGGCCATACCCCCAGTGCATAGATCAGTAGTCTTACATTTGTATAGGTTAAGGCCATGCCCTCTGGCATAGATCAGCAGTCTACCATTTGTATAAGTCAAGGCCATGTCCCCAGGGCATAGATCAGGAGTCTACCATTTGCATAAGTTCAGGCCATGCCCCGGGGCATAGATCAGTATCCTACATTTAGTATAAGTCAAGGCCATGTCCCCAGAGCATAGATCTGCTATGTACCATTTGTATAATTCAAGGTCATGCCCCCAGGACATAGATCAATGGCATACAGTGAGTATAAGTCAAGGTCATGCCCCCAGGGCATAGATCAGGAGTCTACCATTTGCATAAGTTAAGGCCATGCCCCCAGGGCATAGATCAGGAGTCTACCATTTGCATAAGTTAAGGCCATGCCCTGGGGCATAGATCAGTAGCCTACAGTTAGTATAAGTCAAGGCCGTGCCCCCGGGGCATAGATCAGTGGCGTACAGTTAGTATATGTCAAGGCCATGCCCCCAGGGCATAGGTCAGGAGTCTACCATTTGTATAAGTTAAGGCAAAGCCACTGGGGCATAGATTTGCTATGTACAGTTTGTATAAGTCAAGGCCATGCCCCCAGGGCATAAATCAGTGGTGTACAGTTTGTATAAGTCAAGGCCATGCCCCCAGGGCATAGATCAGTGGCGTACAGTTACTATAAGTCAAGGTCTTACATTTGTATAGGTTAAGGCATACAAGGGGCGCATAGATCAGCAGTCTACCATTTGTATAAGTTAAGGCCATGCCCCTGGGGCATAGATCTGCTATGTACAGTTTGTATAAGTCAAGGCCATGCCCCCAGGGCATAGATCAGTGGTGTACAGTTAGTATAAGTCAAGGCCATGGCCCCAGGGCATAGGTCAGGAGTTTACCATTTGTAAAAGTTAAGGCCATGCCCCGGGGCATAGATCAGTAGCCTACAGCTAGTATAAGTCAAGGCCATGTCCCCAATGCATAGATCAGTAGTCTACTATTTGTATAAGTTAAGGCCAAGCCCCCGGGGCATAGATCTGCTATGTATAGTTTGTATAAGTCAAGGCCATGCCCCCAGGGCATAGATCAATGGCGTACAGTTAGTATAGGTCAAGGCCATGCCCCCGGGGCATAGATCAGTAGTCTACTATTTGTATAAGTTAAGGCCATGTCCCCGGGGCATAGACCATTAGTCTACCACTTGTATAAGTTAAGGCCGTGCCCCCAGGGCATAGATCTGCTATGTACTGTTTGTATAATTCAAGGCCATGCCCCCAGGGCATAGATCAGGAGTCTAAAAGTTTTTTTAAAGTCGGCCCTTTTTAGGAAAGTAGAGAGGGTTGGGTTGCCTGAAACACACCTTGTTTTGTATTGAGTCAACATTTTCTATTGGCTCTCCTTGGGGTGCCTTCTCTACCTGAGATAGACAAGGGACCCCTTCTCTACCTGAGATAGACAAGGGACCCCTTCTCTACCTGAGATACAGAAGGGACCCCGTCTCTACCTGAGATAGACAAGGGGCGCCTTCTCTACCTCAGGTACACTTGGGGTGCCTTCTCTACCTGAGATAGACAAGGGACCCCTTCTCTACCTGAGATAGACAAGGGACCCTTTCTCTACCTGAGATAGACAAGGGACCCCTTCTCTACCTGAGATACAGAAGGGACCCTGTCTCTACCTGAGATAGACAAGGGGCGCCTTCTCTACCTCAGGTACACTTGGGGTGCCTTCTCTACCTGAGATAGACAAGGGACCCCTTCTCTACCAAACATACAGAAGGGACCCTGTCTCTACCTGAGATAGACAAGGGGCGCCTTCTCTACCTCAGGTACACTTGGGGTGCCTTCTTTACCTGAGATAGACAAGGGGCACCTTCTCTACTTCAAGTACACAAGGCCCTGCCCTTCTCTACTTGAGATACACAAGGCACTCCTTCTCTACCTCAGGTACACTTGGGGTGCCTTCTCTACCTGAGATAGACAAGGGACCCTTCTCTACCTGAGATAGACAAGGGCACCTTCTCTACCTGAGATAGACAAGGGGCGCCTTCTCTACCTCAGGTACACTTGCGGTGCCTTGTCTACCTGAGATAGACAAGGGGCGTCTTCTCTACCTCAGTTACACTTGGGGTGCCTTCTCTACCTGAGATAGATAAGGCGCGCCTTCTCTACTTCAAGTACTAAAGGCACTGCCCTTCTCTACTTCAGATACACAAGGCAGTCCTTCTCTACCTCAGGTACACTTGGGGTGCCTTCTCTTCCTGAGATAGACAAGGGGCACCTTCTCTACCTCAGGTACACTTAGGGTGCCTTCTCTACCTGAGATAGACAAGGGACCCCTTCTCTACCTGAGATAGACAAGGGACCCCTTCTCTACCTGAGATACAGAAGGGACCCCTTTTCTACCTGAGATAGACATGCAAAGGGCGCCTTCTCTACCTCAGGTACACTTGGGGTGCCTTCTCTACCTGAAATAGACAAGGGGCGCCTTCTCTACTTCAAGTACACAAGGCCCTGCCCTTCTCTACTTGAGATACACAAGGCACACCTTCTCTACCTCAGGTACACAAGGGACCCCTTCTCTACATGAGATACAGAAGGGACCCCTTCTCTACCTGAGATACAGAAGGGACCCCGTCTCTACCTGAGATAGACATGCAAAGGGCACCTTCTCTACCTCAGGTACACTTGGGGTGCCTTCTCTACCTGAAATAGACAAGGGGCGCCTTCTCTACTTCAAGTGCACAAGGCCCTGCCCTTCTCTACTTGAGATACACAAGGGGCGCCTTCTCTCTCTGAGGTACACTTGGTGTGCCTTCTCTACCTGAGATAGACAAGGGGCGCCTTCTACACCTCAAGTACACAAGGCCCTGCCCTTCTGTTCTTGAGATACACAAGGCACTCCTTCTCTACCTCAGGTACACAAGGGACCCCTTCTCTACCTGAGATACACAAGGGACCCCTTCTCTACCTGAGATACAGATGGGACCCCTTCTCTACCTCAGGTACACTTGGGTGCCTTGTCTACCTGAGATAGACAAGGGACCCCTTCTCTACCTGAGATACAAGGGATGCTTATACACGAGATTTTATAGTAGTTATGCACATCAACTGACACTTCACTGTGTATTGTGTCCGGATGTCATTATGCTGTGAAATAAAGAAATATTGTGGTGGGCAAGTCCGGGCGGACTTGCTGACAGAGGAGTGGTGGATACCCTTGCTTGACCGAATATGACACAAAACCAGGGGATAGATTTCCCTCTACAACTCACAGAGTGCCATGTGACCAACCTAGAGCCAATCCAGGTCAGTGTTTACTTTGTTGCTAAGGTGTGTCCCAAAACTAGGCCTATGATAGGTCTATGTGTTTGGGTCAAGGTCAGTGCTTGGTGGGAGACCACCCAGCTGTAGACTTGACTAAGTCTTAGTATAGACTTATTTATTATGGACTGAATTTTATTCAGTGCATTTTTACACCTAAGTCTTATCTTAAGAAATTAGTGTCCATCCCATGGATCTAGGCCTATACAGGCTTATATCCCCATGGGGTGTACTATAGGTAGAACAACCCAGTAGTATGACACAGGTGACTTGAAAGACTGTAGAAAGGCAAAAATAATAATTATTTATTGCATTTCAGTGTTAGCAACAAGCAGGTTCGGTTTCGTCAATTGACTCATCAGAAGCATTAAGGGTACAATTCAAAAAATTGTAGAGTGATAATTTTCTTGTTCAACACAAAAAAATAAATCAAGGTTTTCCATACAAGGCCAAAATAGTGGATTTGTATGGAGTGGCCTATACACATCCTGTGTGTGGTAGGCCTAGGCATAAAAAAGTATACACTGATACTTTGGTGAGTCACTTCAATGAGGTGACTCGACCTTGGGCACCTGGTAGTGAGCCAGGTGCGTGAGTGTTTGTAGATAGATACTATAGTTTCTTAGTCCTATAGGTTCTACTGGTTTTGTGGCGGTCATATGATTAACACCAGAGTCAATACACTGGGTATCACTTTCTTGGTGAAATTCTCTCACCCTCAACCAGCGCAATGTCCGACCCTCTACTGTGGTGACTGAGTCACCGAGGGGGTCATGCATTGGGCCCAAAATGGGAGGGGAGTATTTTTCCGCAAAAAATTTATGACGAGGAAAGGGTGGGTGTTAACCATATACACTGTCCATGGTGTTCAGGCCGTGCGGGGCCGTCGTACCTAGGCGATGAATCCAATTGAATTCAATCTTTAGCCGCAGACTTTTGGCCTTCTTACTATGTGGATATTCGTGTATGAAATCCAGTATGTAGACCTTCATGTCTTTGTCAATGTCATGTCCCTCTTTGAGGAAATGACGTTGAACATCATTCACAACTTTACCTTTTTTGGTGAAGTACATGTGACTGTAGAGTCTTTTTTTGACTTTACGTTTGGTCTGACCCACGTATTTGATTTTGCATTTTTTGCATTCAACGCAGTAGATCAGGTTTGAGCTGTTGCACGTGACGTTAGTCTTTGTTTCAAAGCTCAGTTTGGAGTCTCCTTTTTGGATTCTCCCCGATGTGTCCAACATCGGGCAGTATCTGCAATTCTTTCGATTGCAGACATTGCTGCTGCTGGAGCCGACCTTCGGTTTGGCGAAGGGGTTGTAGTCGCATCTGGCTCTCACCAGATGGTCCCTCAGGTTTTTAGGCCTGCGGTGACCTTTGACAACCTTTCGGTCCCAGATGTCCTTGGTCGATTTTGATCGGCCTAGGATGTCCCAATTTTCATCGATCATTTTTTCTAATGTTCTGTCATTGGGTCGGTAGGTGTTGATCATATAGATCGGGGCCGTGCCGTTGGCTGGCCTGGTGTCCTTGGGCTCAGGACGCAAGAGCTGTTCCCTGGTGCTCTTGAGGCTTTTTTCAAAGGCCTCTTCTAGAACATACCTCGGGTAGTCTCTTGCTAGGAATTCAAGTATTTTTTCCTTGACGTGTCTCAAGAAATCTGTGTCTTTGGTGCAGATACGCCTCAGTCTGAGGAATTGGCTGTACGGCAGACTCCGCTTACTTGATTGCGGATGGGCTGAATCGTAACGGAGATATCCGTGGGAATCAGTCGGCTTACAGTAAAGGTCGGTGTACATCTTACGTGTTTCATCGAATTTTACCGTGGTGTCCAGGAAATTGATCTCATTCGCGGAATATTCCGATGTGAATTTGATCGTGGGGTGGGAATTGTTGAGATATTCTAGCCAATTCTTCAGGCTCTCTTCACCGTGTTGCCAGATGAAGAAGATATCGTCAATGAATCTCACCCAGAGCGAGGGTTTCTGTGAATGGATCTCGAGGATTTTCTCCTCGAGGACTGCCATAAACAGGTTCGCGTATGAAGGGGCCAATCTCGTCCCCATGGCTGTTCCACCTATTTGTAGGTAGTTTGTGCCATTGAACTGGAAGTTGTTCTTTTTTAGAACTAGTTCCAGGAGGTCAACCAGAGTGTCATTTCGAGGCATCTCGAAATTGCTTCTCTTCAGCATCAGTAGGTCTCTTATACTTTTGATACCCTCCTCGTGGGGGATATTGGTATATAGAGAGCTGACATCGAGTGTGCCAATGATGGTGCCTACCGGTAGGCATTTTTGGCTCTCGATGATGTTCAAGAAGTCCGTAGTGTCTTTGACGTAGGAGTCTACGTCCCTGACAATCGGTTTCAAGAAACAATCTACAAAGGCAGAGATTTTCTCCGTGGGGCAGCCATTCGCGCTAACGATTGGTCGTCCCGGTGGGGGTAGGGTGCCTTTGTGGATTTTTGGGAGGAAGTAGATCTGTGGTGTGCGGGGTTTGTCGCACATCAGCAGGTTAGCTACCTCCTTGCTAATCTCATTGTTGGAATGCATTGCATTCACCTTGGCATTGATTTCAGCTTGGAAATCTTTGCTAGGGTCTTTGTTCAGACGTTGATATGTGTTACCATCGTTCAGTTGTCTGAAGGCCTCTTCCACATAGTCAGATGTGTTCATGACTACTGGAGCGCCCCCTTTGTCAGCGGATTTTATAGTGAGGTCTTTGTTTTTAGCTAGGCTTTTAAGGGCCCTGCGTTCTTCAAAAAAAATTTTTTGCGGAAAAATACTCCCCTCCCATTTTGGGCCCAATGCATGACCCCCTCGGTGACTCAGTCACCACAGTAGAGGGTCGGACATTGCGCTGGTTGAGGGTGAGAGAATTTCACCAAGAAAGTGATACCCAGAAATAAAGAAATATTGACTGTATATGGACGGTGTTTATTTCATTTATTCATATTCTCGATGATTTGACAATAATACAGATACATGGAACTTAGAATAGAAGTGTATTAGAATACATTTATTATGTATGATCAGAACTGATATGACTACTAAGCATGTTGTGTATAGCCAGAATAGACACTTTGATATTATTTTAGTATTGCATAAATTCCATATCTTAATTGGAAGGTAGTGGTAGCAAAGAAATGGGTCGATAATTTTCTACTAAGGTTAAGTTACCATCTTTGGGAATTGGGATAATTGTCGCCTCTTTCCAGCTATCCGGGATTGAGTTTGTTTCAAATGAGCTTTTATACATACATGTGTGATTTGTCTAATTAAAATTAAGAAGGCATCCTTCATTACCCTGCTATTAATATCCTTATATCCTGATGACTTGTGAATCTTAATGTTTCTAATCAATTTGTGAACCTCTTCTTGACTAGTCGCAAAACTATCACTATCTGTACTGTCGATTGTGGAAAGTTGGGAACCCAATTTGAATTGTTATCTTTAGATAGCTTCACCCCTATGTTCGTGAAATAACTATTGATTTCCTGAGCAACTTCCTCTGATTTGAGAATAGCACCAGCATACTAGTCCCTCCATGGTACTCTGAGACTACCACAGATGAGCCGACACAGACTATAGGCCGAGAGGAGTATTCTGAGCATACTACTCCTTCCATGGTACTCTGAGACTACTCTACAACATAGGCCTACATGGGCTATAGGCCTCGAGGTACTCTGAGCATACTAGTCCCTCCATGGTACTCTGAGACTACTCTACTACAGAGGCCATAAAGTATAGGCCTAGATTTACTTCGAGCAAACTACTCCCTCCATGCTACTCTGAGACTACTCCACCACATAGGCTTTAAACTATAGGCCTAGAGGTCCTCTACCAAATAGGCCTACAGAGGCTACGGGCCTAGAGGTACCTTGCGCATACTACTTCCTCCATGGTACTCTGAGACTACTCTACCACACAGGCCTACAGGGACTATAGGCCTAGATGTACTCTGAGCATACCACTCCCTCCATGGTACTCTGAGACTACTCTACCACACAGACTATAGACTATATGCCTAGATGTGCTCAACCACATAGGCCTACAGAGGCTAAATGCCTAGAGGTATTCTGAGCATACTACTCCCTCCATGGTACCCTGAGACTACTCTACCACACAGGCTATGTAGGCTATAGGCCTAGATGTACTCTACCACATAGGCCTACAGAGGCTAAAAGCCTAGAGGTACTCTGAGCATACTACACCCTCAATGGTGCTCTGAGACTACTCCACCACAGAGGCCATAAACAATAGGCCTAGATTTACGTCGAGCAAACTACTCCCTCCATGCTACTCTGAGACTACTCCACCACATAGGCTTTAAACTATAGGCCTAGAGGTACTCTACCACATAGGCCTACAGAGGCTACAGGCCTAGAGGTACTCTGAGCATACTACTCCCTCCATGGTACTCTGAGAGTACTCTACCACACAGGCTATAGGCTATAGGCCTAGATGTACTCTACCACATAGGCCTACAGAGGCTAAAAGCCTAGAGGTACTCTGAGCATACAACTCCCTCCATGGTGCTCTGAGACGACTCTACCACACAGGCCTACAGGGACTATAGGCTTAGATGTACTCTGAGCATACCAATCCCTCTATGGTACTCTGAGACTACTCCATCACATAGGGTATAGACTATAGGCCTAGAGGTACTCTGAGCATACTACTCCCTCCATGGTACTCTCAGACTACTCGACCACAGAGGCCATAAACAATAGGCCTACCACATAGGCCTACAGAGGCTTCAGGCCTAGAGGTACTCTGAGCATACTACTCCCTCCATGGTACTCTCAGACTACTCTACCACATAGGCCTACAGAGGCTACAGGCCTAGAGGTACTCTGAGCATACTACTCCCTCCATGGTACTCTGAGAGTACTCTACCACACAGGCTATAGGCTAGGCCTAGATGTACTCTACCACATAGGCCTACAGAGGCTAAAAGCCTAGAGGTACTCTGAGCATACAACTCCCTCCATGGTGCTCTGAGACTACTCTACCACACAGGCCTACAGGGACTATAGGCTTAGATGTACTCTGAGCATACCAATCCCTCTATGGTACTCTGAGACTACTCCACAACATAGGTTATAGACTATAAGCCTAGAGGTACTCTGAGCATTCTACTCCCTCCATGGTACTCTGGGACTACTCCACCACAGAAGCCATAAACAATAGGCCTACCACATAGGCCTACAGAGGCTACAGGCCTAGAGGTACTCTGAGCATACTACTCCCTCCATGGTACTCTGAGACTACTCCACCACATAGGCTATAGACTAGAGGCCTAGATGTACTCTACCACACAGGCCTACAGGGACTATAGGCCTAGATGTACTCTGAGCATACCACTCCCTCAATGGTACTCTGAGACTACTCTACCACACAGGCTATAGGCTATAGGCCTAGATGTACTCTACCACATAGGCCTACAGAGGCTAAAAGCCTAGAGGTACTCTGAGCATACTACTCCCTTCATGGTACTCTGAGACTACTCCACCACAGAGGCCATAAATAATAAGCCTAGATTTATTTCGAGCAAACTACTCCCTCCATGCTACTCTGAGACTACTCCACCACATAGGCTTTAAACTATAGGCCTAGAGGTACTCTACCACATAGGCCTACAGAGGCTACAGGCCTAGAGGTACTCTGAGCATACTACTCCCTCCATGGTACTCTCAGACTACTCTACCACACAGGCCTACAGGGACTATAGGCTTAGATGTACTCTGAGCATACCAATCCCTCTATGGTACTCTGAGACTACTCCACCACAAAGGTTATAGACTATAGGCCTAGAGGTACTCTGAGCATTCTACTCCCTCCATGGTACTCTGAGACTACTCCACCACAGAAGCCATAAACAATAGGCCTACCACATAGGCCTACAGAGGCTACAGGCCTAGAGGTACTCTGAGCATACTACTCCCTCCATGGTACTCTCAGACTACTCTACCACACAGGCCTACAGGGACTATAGGCTTAGATGTACTCTGAGCATACCAATCCCTCTATGGTACTCTGAGACTACTCCACCACATAGGTTATAGACTATAGGCCTAGAGGTACTCTGAGCATTCTACTCCCTCCATGGTACTCTGAGACTACTCCACCACAGAAGCCATAAACAATAGGCCTACCACATAGGCCTACAGAGGCTACAGGCCTAGAGGTACTCTGAGCATACTACTCCCTCCATGGTACTCTGAGACTACTCTACCACACAGGCCATAGGCTATAGGCCTAGATGTACTCTACCACATAGGCCTACAGGGACTATAGGCCTAGATGTACTCTGAGCATACCACTCCACACAGGCCTACAGGGACTCTAGGCTTAAATGTACTCTGAGCATACCACTCCCTCTATGGTACTCTGAGACTACTCCACCACAGAGGCTATAGACTATAGGCCTAGAGGTACTCTGAGCATACTACTCCCTCCATGGTACTCTCAGACTACTCTACCACACAGGCTATAGGCTATAGGCCTAGAGGTACTCTACCACATAGGCCTACAGAGGCTACAGGCCTAGAGGTACTCTGAGCATACTACTCCCTCCATGGTACTCTCAGACTACTTTACCACACAGGCCTACAGGGACTATAGGCCTAGATGTACTCTGAGCATACCACTCCCTCCATGGTACTCTGAGACTATTCTACCACACAGGCTATAGGCCTAGATGTACTCTACCACATAGGCCTACAGAGGCTCAAAGCCTAGAGGTACTCTGAGCATACCACTCCCTCCATGGTACTCTGAGACTACTCTACCACAGAGGCTATAGGCTAGAGGTACTCTGAGCATACTACTCCATCCATGGTGCTCTGAGACTACTCCACCACATAGGCTATAGACTATAGGCCTAGATTTACTTCGAGCAAAATACTCCCTCCATGCTACTCTGAGACCACTTCACCACATAGGCTCTAAACTATAGGCCTAGAGGTACTCAACCACATAGGCCTACAGAGGCTACAGTCCTAGAGGTAGGTTGAGCATACTACTCCCTCCATTCTACTCTGAGACTACTCTACCACACAGACTATAGACTATAGGCCTAGATGTGCTCAACCACATAGGCCTACAGAGGCTAAATGCCTAGAGGTATTCTGAGCATACTACTCCCTCCATGGTACCCTGAGACTACTCTACCACACAGGCTATATAGGCTATAGGCCTAGATGTACTCTATCACATAGGCCTACAGAGGCTAAAAGCCTAGAGGTACCGGAGTACTCTGAGCATACTACTCCCTCCATGGTACTCTCAGACTACTCTACCACACAGGCCTATAGAGGCTATAGGCCTAGAGGTACTCTGAGCATACTAGTGCCTCTACATGGGTACCTTTTTTTTGGGTACTTTTGACCATGTCGGCGTATCCATTTTTAGCAAAAGGGGCGTGTCGCTGTGTCGATTTTTAGCTATATAAGAATTATGGTATTGTTTTTGAAATAAAGATGAAAACGATCTGGGGGGGGGGGGCTTTTTTTCCCCACCCTATTCTTTAGGGGGGGGGCAATTATTTTTAACGTATTCGATTTGCCAAACGCTCACCCCACCCCTGCCACAAATAATGAATCCTCCCTAAACTATTGGGGAGGGCGGGTGTTCCAGTAGTTTGCAGTGGGTGGCCCTCCCCCTGAAGGCCGTGCGGACCACGACTCCCGAGGAGTGCACCGTCGGCTGCCAATTGAGGTAGAGGGCCGCCTTCACGCCCGACAGCGGCCGGTCTCCCCACTCTACCCACGGGGGGAGTGAGATCGCCGGCCTAGCTTACTTCCAGTCAAGTCTCAAGACTACCATTTTACTAATCTGTTCCCTAGCTACACAGGGACGCCTGTTTAGCAGGGGCGGATCCAGGAATTTTGGAAAGGGGGGGCGCTGTAATACCTACAGCATTGGGGGGGTAGATGGGGGGTCCCCATGTCGCATGTCGATTTTAAGAAATGGCCATGTCACATGTCACTAAGGAAAAAGCCATGTCACTAGTGTCACTAAGGGGAAAATGCTGGGGCACCATAATTGTCACAATGGGGCCGCAGGCCCAGGAAAATTTTGGAATTTGGCTACCCACAAGGATGAAATTTGAAGAAAGATTTGGGTAACATATTTTACAGTAAATGAGAAATTTTTATTCATGTCACTAAGCCCCATGTCGCATGTCGATTTTAAGAAATGACCATGTCACATGTCGCTTAACTGGCCATGTCCCATGTCGATTTTAAGAAATGACCATGTCGCCATGTCGATTTTAAGAAATGGCCATGTCGCCATGTCGATTTTAGGGGTCTATTTTAGGGGTCATTGGGGGTGTTCAACCATCTACATTAAAATAAACCAAAAAATAGGGGGGGCGCGCGCCCCTTGCGCCCCCCCCCCCCTGGATCCGCCCCTGTTTAGGGTCTAATGGCATTGGTACACGGATCCAGCTGAGTGGCAAACTGTTACTCGAGCCCAGCATCACTGACACCACCGCCGCAGGCTGCGGCGCAGGACGGGCTAGATACAGTTATATTGCAGCCCGGTATTGCAGTTATAAGACCAAGTCCTTTGTCCACACATGAGTAGTGTGGCCGCCGGTAGCTCCACTCCAACTCCCCTGTTCCGTTTGTTGTAGTGGCTTTTCAATGAATAACATTGTCCTTTAACCCCTTGAAATGCGGATATTCGTCAGACTGTTCTCCCTGACTGAGTTAGTATGACCGAGGGCCATCTTGGAAAGGAACGTTGAATATTCGCGCCACCACGTGGTTGAGCTGTCACTCATCAGTGGGTGGGTGGGGCTGACCTGCTTGGAACTGTCACTCAAACTCTGAAACTCAGGGGGGAGGGGGTAACTTTGCTGGTTCCCGGCTGGTTCGACGGCGGCTGTTAAGGATCAGCGAACACTGAGTGTTGCACAACTAGACGTTACCAAAGGTTCACTCTCCCAGCGTCTCAGTGTAGGATCCGCTTGGAGCTTCAGTAGTAGAGTGGCCACTTGTGGCATATATAATACAAATACACCTGACGAACTGCAGTTTCACGGGATGTTTTTAATCTAGCCTAAACTTATCTATACGTGTGCAATCTCAGAGACCTGCCGATTCTAGAATAGAATCTCTATCATATATTTCCAAATCGATGTCATATTTTTTATTGACGTGTGGGGCTTAGACGGCCTTGACCTTGAAAGGCAAGAGCAACAAATCGCGAGCCGAGGCAGTTCCAAAACATTGGCAGAAAGGAGAGGAGCTGTCAGATAGTTTACATCGTGTACACGGCAACAGCATCACAGATCGGATATATCAATACGTATAGAAGCCACAGCGTATATGGATACATAGCCAAGGGTGCAATACAGGTGTCCAGAGTTCAACACAGGTGAGTACTTGTCATTTGAATAGAGGCAGTAGTGACAGTGTCAGTGATCAGTCACTCACTGAGTCACTCACTGTGTGCAGTGTGTCACAGTGCCACACACAGTCAGTGTGTGGGTTTGTCTGCGTGAATAAGCTGTGAGCTGTTGCTGGCCAATGAATGATTGTCAGAGCTACAGTAAATGACTGTCATAATCACTACATGGGCATGGTTACTGCAATGATTAGAAAGAGATAATTAGCACAACACAAAGTGGCACAATGACATGATTCGATAATTCAATTTTTTTAAGGCTCCAAATTAAGGGGGCGTGGCAGATTTATCAGTGATTGCCACGCCCCCACGCTCCACGCTCCTTCCCGACGTTCACTACAATTTGTACAAACAGGTATAGGCCTACTGGGTATGCTACCGGCCAAGAGGTTAGATGCCCCCTCCCTCCCTTGCGGGACAACCTGCAGTAGTCTAGAGGTTAGACACGCGTACATACACCCGGTGTCCTCCGTCGTTGGGCCGAAGCAGGACTAAACCTGCAGGTGGACCTGCATCATTAGTGCTTGCCTATAATTTTTATTCAAGGCCATTGAAAATACCGGTAAGACCCTACCGTACGTGTAGGCCACCTGCCTTAGCCTAAGAGATTATATTTGATTGATTGGTTTGGAGGGATTGGTTTTGCCGATGTGTTGAAATTCCCCCCCCCCCCCCCCCCCCCCCCACGCAGCCTAAGGTCCAGAGTACCTGTCATTGGCCCATAGTGTCGCAATATATCTATTAGACTTGGCCTATAACAATACTTCACACACTACATACACATTGGTCTCCCTTGTGAATCTAACAACTGTAGTGAAGATATATAGACAAAGGTGCACGAGTTTCAGTCTGTTAGCTGGGTTATTTCACGAGTTGACCTTGGGCCGTATTTCACGAGGCCGTAGGCCGAGTGAAATGCAGCCCAAGGGTCAACAAGTGAAATAACCCAGTCAACAGACTTAAATAAGTGTACCTTTGTGTTTATTTTTTATGATTTTCGATTGAATATACCAAAATTATTACAGGGAGAGCCTAAAATAGCCTATTTCCATCCGGTTTCAACACTGTTCAAATGTAAACAAACAGCCGTTTTTGATGACGTCACAGGCCGTTAAATACGGCTGTGGGTTATTTTATGGGGGGTGTTAAATACGGAACTCCTAGGTTAAATCAATGGGGCTGCCGTATTTGATAAAAAATAAATAATAGGGCTACGTACTTGGTTGTTGTCCAAAACAATTACATAATCTATACCTCATGTGTTTTAGCTATAATTCATCCCCGTGCCAAGACATTAGGGAGTGTTCATTTATTATTTACAGGGGGGGTTATGGGTTTGGGGTGGGCGTATAAAAAATTCTGACCCCTCTTGAGGGGGGGGGTAAAAATTTAAGCCCCTTTTTAGCAAAAAAGCCCGCGCGTTACTATAGTTCAAAGGGGGGGGGGCGAAAATTTTTCGCCACCTTCGGCGAGGGGGCGCGCGAAACGTTCCACACGCTCTCAAGGGGGGGGGGCGTAAAAAAATGTCGCCCCTCCGCGCGAAATCTCACCACCCCCCCCCATGTAATTAATAAATGAACACTCCCTTACTAGGCCTGCACGTCCAACATATGCAATATAAGTTTACCTCTCCTAACCTACGATACAGGTTCTGAATCTAAAATGACACATTTCCATTGCATATAGTTCTCTAAAAATAATATAATGATTCTTCATCACACAAAACCCAACACCAGTAAATTTATTTTCTCATTTTTATTTGAAGTCTATTACTCTATGTGTTGGAAGACATTGTTCAGGAAATGTTGTTGTTGAAATGATCTTATCTTTCGAGGTTTCAGATTAGTTAATTATCCTTCCTCGGTCAAAAGAGTCTGAAAGCTAATGGGGCCTTAGATCTCGACCATTCTTATCGAATTGTGCCTTTCTATTTGCAGAATATTTACTAAGGAAAGTACCGGAGCACGATGTCCATTCAAGGTAAGTTGATACTGACTCATGGGGGCCAAAAAAGAAAAGGTTTGTTTCAGATAACATGGGGGGGGGGGGGGAAATGTAGGGTCGGTAGGTCTGATTTTATTTAAATTTTATCCTTTTTTTAATATGAATGTGCTAGCCAGCATCTCTACGTGCCCTAAAATTGACCAAAAAAGGTAAAGATACAAAAATGTCTTCAAAATTGCACACACAAAAAAGACGTAGGGTCGGCCCTGTTTGGAAAGGGTCAGTTTGGTGACCTGAAAGAAACCTTCCTTTTTTTTGGCCTAACGTTAAACCTCACCTCCTAAAACAGGCAGATAGCTACATGCATTAAGAAACAGCTAGGTCCCGACCTAAATCCTCAACTTTCCCCACATCATGCTGTATCTTAGGATAGATAATAGATCTAGTATTTGATCACTATTGATTCATCACCTGACGCTGAGTCCTATTTTCCACATTGGATACATCTATGATGGTGGGGAGGGCTGTCGAGATGTGATGGATCTCATATATTATTTTACAAGTTGAATGTATGTTTCAGATTTATGATATCGTAACTACCTGTTTAAGCGCACCGGCACTTATACATATAAATTACCTGTTACTACTACTACTACCTGCGCTCATCTGAGGTCATTTAAAGAAGGTTCTTACTAATATTAGGCTCTTAGGCACTAAACGAGAGCGGTGCTCTTTTGAGGCCCCTGCACTTGAATTAATGGGCAATTACGGATTATTACAAACATGAGGGTTATACGTGAATTAGATTGGGTTATCGGATTTGCCCAAACTCATGATGCGGGTTATGAGGCTTTTTACAAGTACCGTATATATATATGGTATTGAAGGTAATATGTTCAGCATCCTAGTGCGGGTTATATGGTTCTCCTAAAATGGCAAGGTGTAGGTAATACAGAAGGTGAGGGTTAAACGCAAGGTTTTACGGTAGCCTCAAAAAGGATGGAGGCCAATCTAGACGTCCTTAACTTTTGAAGGTCAAGGTACCAAAGCATGCTTTCGTTTGATTTCATAAATAATCAAGAAGCATATTGTTTGCCCCTTTTCCCTTTTCACCTTTGAGATCCTTGCACCTGCCTTAACATGTGACGTCATGCTGCTATATATAGCCTTTACCAAAGCCCCCTGAGTCCGGTTGAACGGGAAGTGTGAGTGGCTTCAAAGGGGATGACGTCAGGGGCAGACAGGTACCTGTAGATACTCTACCTGTTAACTGGTGTTTCTTGTTACTTACCTATAGCACCACAGGCTTTAACTGAACAGCACGCTCATGCTTGGACTAGATGACTGTATATAGCACAAGGTATGACACAGCTAGACGTCCATCATCTTTATACCCTAGATGACCCTGTTGTACCATGTGTTAGCAATAGATAGGTGGCACCATCTGAAGTCTAAAGATGATGGTGGACTAAGCAGTTTACATATTACACCAAGCATAAACTTGCTTCTCAGTTTTAGCCTGTGTGTAGCACTGACTACTGGCCGTTTGATGAGCTATAAATATAGTCTGGAGATCACCTTTTTCCTATCAGCAACCCTGGACATTAATGCACGCAGAGCAGGTCACTGAAATGGAGCAGGCCTTGGTACTTGCTGTTATAGTAAGTGGCCATTTTTTAGGATGGGGTGGTTTTCGTAAGGCTGAACCAAATAATCAAGTAGATCTAGATATGTAACATTATACAGACCAACATTGGCACTTTTGGCTGAAAGCATGAAAACTTGCCCATAGGGGTTTTTCAATGTGCTGAATCCGAATCTAAGTGGACACATCATTTTCGAAGAATGTTTCCACTTCTAAAACGGCTTTGAACATAAAAGGTTTTAAATAATTTATTAATTCCTGAGAAAATCTCATAATTAGTTCCAGAGATACTCGGAAAGGTGCAGGTGCAGGTGTTATACATGAGGTGTTAGGTTTGGATAACAGCGTCTAGGGTGTCCCTCTATGATAGGTAGGCTAAACTGGAAAAACACAACTTTTCCATTGTCCTTAACTTTGTATAACCCACACCTGGGTTCTGAAAAGGAAGAATAAGATACCCAGAAAAAGAAAGGAAAATACAACGCCCCAATCTGCACATACAGAATCCTCTGCTTAGGAGATCTAGACAAGACCATAATCCAATACTGGTACCTATTCTGGCAACCTTCTTAAATCTGCCATGTCTCATGGTTAACATATATACAATATACCTAGGGTTCCTCTAGGGTCTGGTGCCCAGCTCACTTCCTTGGTTTCATCTTGGTTTTATAGTGTCAGCATATACACTGTGTAACAGCCCAATAGGTAATCAAACCTTGGTGAATTGTTAATCAGTCAGCCTTTGTGGTGCCCCACCAAGACAATAGAAACATATTGCGGCTGACCAAACCACTTGTTATATAACCAATGTGGCTTGCCTAAGCTCATTTCTATGAGTCTGCTAGATAAATAATTATATCCACTTGTCTAGTATAAAGTATGCAATTTGCCAGGCGTCTCCCAATCGCAATGTTACAGGGGGTGATGAATGTACACGTCACTGCCAGTAAATACCGTAGATGTGTGTACATACCCTATTAGGCCAGCTGTCCCTCTGTCCTTAGATCCTATATGATATTAAGGCTGTGTCTCACGAACTTGGGCCAGGTGCCGTCTCTGACCAGGTGCCGTCTCTGATCAGGTGCCGTCTCTGACCGGGTGTCGGAAAAAAAAGGTGTTTACATAAAGATATACTCATATATATAAGGTTTTGTAAAACCTTCATGGCGGTTGTTAGACAGGTTCGTGAGACACAGCTTTAACAGGTTATCAAATGCTACATATAGTATGGCCTAGATCATCTCAGTAGCACAATTTTGGGTTTAAATGCTGAAGGTTATAGCATGTAAAATACAGGACAACTGCCAGATTTAAGCTGGAAGCAGAGGACTTACTAGCGTTGTAAGGTTACGCTATTGATTCCAGGCTTCAGTATCATGGTCATGCCAAGACGTCCCATGGGAGTTGTTGCTGTTAGAAGGTCAGTTCAAACTGAAGCCCAGCATGACATACCTTCGGTGCCGTTTATGGTATATTGACTAAAAAAGGAAAGTTAACAGACCGACCATATTTCAATTTGCACAAGGAACCATTTGAATGCTTATTTTTGAGCCATAGAAAATACAATTCATCGCTGCCATCTCCCAATACTGAATCCAATGTTAATAAATACCAACATGTACGTTGAGCATATCATGACATTTATACAGGAATAAATTGTATCAGGGGCCCTAGATGGGAGGTGGTGGGGGGGGGGGGGCGGTCTTTTAAGAGATGACCATGTCCCATGTTACTCTTTGTCGCATGTTACTAAGCACTTCAAATTTAGTGGTTCAGACCAATATATTAGCTAGTATATGTCTATATATAACGAATGAAAGTGAAGGAAATAGGTAGCAACATAAATACAGGCTGTGTTTTCTGAACCGCAATTGACCTTGTTAACTGCATGATTACAGTACACCAACATAATACCTGCTAGTTGCCATAGTAACCATGTCAATCAATACCAGCCTTGGGTGGCATCAAGTATATACTTCTAGTCAAAGAAAGGTACACAACTATAGCAGGTACTTGTATGTGTAGGGTGGTAGAAGTATAACGGAGGCATTTCTTATGAATCATCCCTGGTGAGGCCAAATTAAAAAAAGGTTTGTTTCAGGGAACATGGGGAGAAAGTCTTGGGTAGGTAGGTGTTTTTTTTACAGCCCCTCTACATCCCCTAAAATTGACACAAAAAGTGTAAAAATGGGAAGATGTTTTCAGAATTTTTGTAAACCTAAAATTTACCCCAAAAAAGTGTTAAAATATAAAAATTTCTTTAAAATTGCATAAAAAAACGTAGGGTCGGCCCTGTTTAGATAGGGTCGATCGGTGACCTGAAACAAAGCCTTTTTTGGCCTAAGTAACACACAGACGATGGTTATGAAAGGGTATTGGAATAAACCACAGCAGACTGGTGGGGTCAGGCAAGGGCGAAGCCCAAGTCGCCCTTCCTGTGTGCTGTGGTTAATTATCATACCCTTTCATAACCATTGTCTATCTGACTTAACCTTCGGTATTCAATATACCCAAGGGTGAAGCCATTGTCTCAGCCGTCCACCGTGGGTTAGTGTAAATTATTGTGTGGGTGTTGTGACCTTGACCCAATAGTTCCCTCAAGTTTATAGACTGATTTCATCTTTAGGTCTGCTTGGTTCCCATAGACCAACAGGTGCATGTGCCATTATCTACAGCCATACTTGAAATTTTGATAACACTTTTCCAATAGTAAAGGTATGACGGTTGGACATACCCCTACACTAAAATGATGAAGGGGATGTGGTGCGAGTAGGGGATATTATTACTGGACATCGATTCTCTGTCTCTTTGTAGCTCTATAGTGATCGATGCCCAGTTTTATACTTCAGACCAGTGGCTCATTTTGGCTGTTTTTCGCCTCACAGATTGCTCCTAGCGCAAAATCCTGACTAGGTGTCAATATATTCTCTATGCCAATGTGTAATATGAGGGTAGAAAACAGTGGAACCTCAGTTAGAAAAATCCTACTGAACAGTTTTTGAGAAAATTAGGGTTTTGTTGCCCTTTTTTGCTGTTTTTAGTACATTTCCTACATAACCCGTGAACGTCAGCATTTCTCAATTTTCAGGTATTTAGAATTAGAATTTGACATTTTTTTATTCGCAGTAGGATTCCTGAATACCGAGCCATTCTAGAAAAGCTATTCTTTGGAAAAAATACTTAGTATTTCTTGATGATTTTCGTTGCACAAATTTAGGTTGTAATATAAAAACTGCATTGTCATCCAATCAAAGTGTTTATGCACTGTTGAGGGTCACCCCCTCCCACCCTCTTCACTGTGCATTGAAGGAGAACAGGCAGGGGAGGTACACGTGTCTGTATATAGCTGTTGACCTGGGTGCTGGGTGCATTTTTAATTTATGGGGTGCCAACTGTTCATGAAAGAAAATTCAAATAGATTTCTTTTTTTTTAGTATCAGATTAATGCAACTACAAGTCGTGACAGCACTTAAAGCATTCTATTTGCATTAACATGAATGGTGGCCACCTTATGGGGTGCCAAATATTCATGAAAGAAAAATTGAAAAGAATTTGTTTTTTATTAGCATTAAATTGATGCAACTACAATTCGAGATTGCATTTCAAGCATCGGGGCATTCAATGAATGGTAGTCATCTTAAATATATGGGGTGCCAACTGTTCATAAATAAAAAAAAGAATAGAATTAGTTTTTTTATTAGTATCAGATTAATGCAACTACAATTTGTGATTGCACTTAAAGCATTGTGGCATGCAATGACTGGTAGTCACCTTGAATGTATGGGGTGCCAACTGTTCATGAAAGAAAAGTTTTTTTTTTAAGAATCAAATTAATGCAACAGCAACTCAAGATTGCATTTAAGCATTATGGCATTCAATGATTGGTGGCCATCTTGAACCTATGGGGTGCCAACTCTTCATGAAAAAAACAACTAAATTGGATGTTTTTAACAGTTTAAAATTAATGCAACTACATTTCAAGATTGCATTTAAAGCATTGTGGCATTCAATGAATGGTGGCCATCCTAAACCTATGGGGTGCCAACTGTGTTTGAAAAAGGTATCAAATAGAAATGTTCTTATATAGATATCAAATTAATGCAACTACAATTCTTCATTGCACTGAAAGCATTGTGGCATTTAGTAAATGGTAGCCATCTTGAATGGGTTGAATGAAGGAAAAATCAAATAGGATTGGTTTTTTTGATAGTATCAAATTAATGCAACTACAAGTCAAGATTGCATTTCAAGCATTGGGACATTCAATAAGTGATAGCCATCTTGAATCTATGGGATGCCAACTGTTCATGAAAGAAAAATAGAATAGATTTTTTTTTATTAGTATCAAACTACTGCAACTGCAATTCGAGATTACATTGAAAGCATGGTGGCATTCAATCAATGGTTGCAATCTTGAATTTCGAAATGAACATACACACAGACATATAGGCATGAACATGGTGTTCTCCTTCATATAGATATTCATGGATTTCTACTTCTAATAAATATAGCTTTCTGTTACATGGATGTCGATGTCCAGTTTTAGATATATATCCATATAGTGCATTGGAGTGCTATAATGTTGGACTGCTGTATATTTGCACCTGAAGTTACTCTCTAACCATTTAGGTGCGGCATAGTGTTTTAATGTGCTATGCCCTTTCTCGTTATGATGCATGTATGAATACATGCATGCATCATGACGATGAAGGGCATAATGCATGAATGTACTATATGGGCCTTAAAGGTCTATTGACTAGTTTACCTGAGATGAGGCTCGATATAGTAGCTGAGTCACAAACACCCACAGGTTTTAACAAGATGTCAGCTTGGCGAGTGAGGAGGCTATACAGGGTATACCATAGCATACTCTAGATGGTGATGATGCATACCCTGTGGCTTGTTGTGGAACTACTGGTATGTAAAGTCTATTGTCACATCCAAGGATAGCTGTGGACTTTTAGTTGCACACCTTCCTATGATATACCCTGTATAGCCTCCTCAATCGCCAAGCTGAGGTCCTGTTGAAACCTGTGCAAACACACACCTTAGATGCAGGAGGATGGGGTGAGGTGCAGACAGGTTGTCACAGGTGTATACTATCTGATACAGTATTAGCCACAGCTGGTTAGCACCAACAGGTGTGAACAATCTATAGGGTTCTGAACATATGAAATGATGTTAATCTGTACGTATGAAATGAATATATTATTTATTTTTCATCAAATGTACAGTATAACAATGTTGTACTAAACTTGAGATTGCCGCGGAATACTAAGTCTTCTGTATTACTAGAGCTGAAAGAAGAAAATGTACCCATTCGGTTGAACAACAAAGATATATCATGTATCAGAAGATCATTTATGACTGATGCAAATAAACCCTTTTTTAAAGTACCACACCCATCTCATCACATTGCACTTGGTACCCGCAGCACCATTCAATAAAAATACTTCTGCAGAAGGTGGCGTTCCTTTAATGAGAAATATAGGTCATCATAATGTAATGATGCTGTGGGTACATAGATAAAGGTTAGCTGAATGACATCACCTGCATGTGTAGCTCTGTCTAAGTGGTCGTGATGGATACCTGTAGTCTGTTTGCAGCTTCCATACATGCAAGCATAATGCAGGTCTGTTACAATGTCAGGGGCTTTGGTAACCCTTTAAGGGTCGCATACTGCTTTAGTGCCCGCATCATGATGCAGTTATGCAGGCATGGCTGCATTCAAGCATCATGCCACACTTACACGCTGGAAGGGTTGGCATGACGCATGAATGCAGCACTGACGAGCTTACTCACCCGGAATGTATTCATGCATCAGGCAAACTGCACTGCACTAAATCACTATGGGGGTGCAGAGGGGGTCCCCCTTGATGTTTGAAAGTCTTCGAAATTAAGGGTATCAGGTTATGAAGTCACTTTTCTATAGCCAAATGTGTCCAAGAAACGCCAGGTTGCTTTAATTATTGTACCAAATCAAAAGACGCCTGGAAAAAAGGCCCAGGTCACTAGGTCCCATCTGCAGCCACACTATGCGTCCCATAAACTTTATGAATAATTCATTTCAAGTGTGGTTTTTTCCCCTTAAATCGGTCACTTTCATCACTTAAAGTTAAACATAGTTATTACCATGCAGGGTTAGTTAAGACGTTTGTTTGTGTTGTTTTCAGAAGGTGAGCCGGAGAGTCGGTCCCTGGTGCGGGTTGTGACGAGCCCCCAGCAGAGGGAAGGAGGAGGCTTCCTGGTCAGGAAGGTGATAGGGGGCGCCGTGCCCTCATGTGACCCCTTCCTCATGCTGGACCACTTAGGTAAGGCCTTCTTTAATAGTACATAATTACCACCTCATATACGGCTATGATAACAGTGTGTATATGAGAATATGACCGACCCTTCTTGTATACGATATTTCCTAAGGAAAACAATGAAAAATATGTAATAACAATATATAATAAGAACAATATACAGTCGACCCTCACTACCTCAAACATCTACTTTCTCGAATCCCACACTTCCTCAGTTATGGGTTCTGTTATATGTGTACTTAATTCTTCGGATAATTTACTTCCCCTGACATGTTTCCTTACATTTTCCAAATTCGAGGAAGTGAGCGTCGGCTCTACATTGTTGAGATTAGGCCAAAAAAAAAAGAAGGTGTGTTTCAGGCAACATGGTCCAAAAATTTAGGGTAGGAAGGTCAGATTTTTTATTTTTTATTATTTTTTTATTAATGTTGGAGGTACCTTGAATGAGTCGCGGACTGCCATATCGACTCGCGGGTCATCAAGACGACTCACCGATTCTTACTATAACTAGAAATATCATGAAATTATTGGACATTCTTGTTAATAAGCAATTTCCTGAGGCTGGACAGTTAATTAGGCATGTGATCTGTTCTTCCTGACCACAAAATTGCTAAAATTTCCGAAAAATATGAATATTTTGCAAAAAAAAAAAAAAAAATTCTCCTTAATCGGAAAAAAAATGCTAGGGTCGGCCCTTTTTTGAAACTAAGGTCGGGTTGCCTGAAACACACCTTTTTTTTTTTTTGGCCTTATCAGTGGCAGAACCTGTTATCACCTGGCCACATCATCAGCATACAGGTGTGTCTGTGTGTACCTGCAGACAACACACCTTACATGATCTCCTGCTGACAGGTGTGGTCATGTACACACCAGCTTAATATTGAAACCCACCCCAGTATATATACCCCGAGAACATCCCTGCACACCCTGCACACCCCCTGCATCCCCTGCAGACATCCTGCACCCCATGAACCCCTGCACACCCTGCATCTCCTACACACCCCCTGCACTCCCTACACCTCCTGTACACCCCTACACTCCCTACACCCACTGCCTCCCCTGCACACCTAATGTACCCCATGCATACCCCCTGCACACTCACTGCCCTCCCCTGCACCCCTGCATCCCTTGCACCCTGCACCCCCAGGTTTAAGCAGGTAGCAACATTTCACAGAATGTCAGAAGCTGTGTGTATTACTCATTCATCATCTACTTAATGGCTAAAGTATAAGACCATGTCAGAGAGAGTCTGGGGTATCTTCAACAGTCAGTTTTATCAGTTTTATCAGTGTTAACGTGGGTAGTTGGTGGTGTATAAACTAGTACAAGACTCAGGAACTAAAACTACCAAAACATATGATAATGGTAACTTTCAGCTGCTTGATGATAGCAAAATCATTCTACTGTACTTCTATGCTAACCCTTCAATGGCCGCCTACTGCGCTGATGCATAATGTACTTGGTCGTCATGATACATCAATGCAGCCTTGGCGAGTATACGAGTTCATTCATGCATCATGCCGACCCTTCGGGGGCATGTCAACCCCGTGGGGCCGGCATGATGCATAAATGCAGCAATAGCAAGTTTCTTAACAGGCCCCCAGCAAATTTGCGTCGTACAAGCGTGAACATGCGTGAGTATGCGTGAAGGAATTTTGCGTTCTAAAGCAATGTGTGAGGATGCGTTGGCTTTGCGTGAGTTGACGCAACACTCCCACATCCCCACTCAACTGACGCAAACATTGAGTTAGGTTTGCGTGGGGATGCGTGAGATGAGAGTATTCTAACACAGGTCTCACTCATCCCCACTCAACTAACGCAAACAATGAGTTAGGTTTGCGTGGGGATGCGTGAGATGAGAGTATTCTAACGCAGGTCTCACTCATCCCCACTCATTTGTAGAATTGAGACAGATCTTCTCTGATTGGTCAAGTTTTCAAGTTTCAAATCTCTTTGTTCAGAGAAGTGGCAGTTAGCACAAGGAGGTACTGGAGGAAGGATGTGTATATGGTAAGCAGTTGCATGTTTCCTTTCTAGCTCAGCTTAAAACATATTCTATTATCATAAACTGTCTGTACCTAACAATGTAGCATCTTACATACCCAGCCTACTGGTAACTTATGGTCAAGTGTTCTCATTGAGATATTAATAAGGGAACAGCAATTTGTGCACATGTACATGTAGGGTGTACATATATGTATAGTCTACTGTTTGAACCCATCTCAGGACTGATCTCTTTCCAGATACACAAAGCTACTACTACATTGGAACCGTGGTCTCAAGGAACAAGAGTATTTCAATTGATGTTAATAAAGATGAACATATAAAAAGAACAAGGGAGGAAATGGTATATCTATCTCCCACTAATACTAATTCCCCTCCCCCTCACAAGCCCCCTCCCCCTTCCCACCAAGCAGGTCATGTGACTAACGCATACAAGCAAACTGTGTCAACTTGAGACCATCTGCGTCTAACGCATTGCGTCAGTTTGAGTGGGTTTGCGATTAACGCAACCCCTACGCAATGTACACGTTTTTGACGCAATGCGTGATAGGATAACGCAGATGATCTCAAATAAACGCTAATTTGCTGGGGGGCTGCATTCATGCATCATGACGAATAAGGGCGTAGTGCATCCAAGTGCTATTCTGCCCTTTAAGCTCTATCATGCGCCTACCATCATCTGACCATAGAGCCATGTTCTGCACAGCCCTGCTCCAACACAGATAATCTTTGAACTCCAGATCTTAGTCAATAGTGACAAACCTAGTTAGTCTATGTTTTGGCCCCCTATACGACCAACCATGGTTAGTTCATATATTCAGGTATAGTCAGTAGTGACCGACCCACCTTAGTCATTCCATTCCTATTGGAATTAGGCGTTAGCCATATTTTGTTTTGCCTTGGTCATTTTTGATTATCAGTTTTTCATTCTTACCACTATCCCTTTGACTATCCTGGGATAGCTACTTCAGACTAGGGCCGTAGCATTTAGATTATCAGTACACTGCTGCTGAATATATACATTATGTGTTATCCACAAAGCTTGGTCTGGTACCTGTCCCATTCATCGATCGAATTATGAGTCGGTGCTGGATTATAATACCTACCAGGTATTACCACCGACCGCATAACCGCCATGTGTTATTTATGGATGCGATAATGGCGCATATATTAGCTTTGTGGAAGAATTGATTTTTTTCTATGAAGCGGTAATGCATGATGTGGCCTGGTGTTCAAACATATTAGCAGAACAAAGCAACATCAAAGGTGTGTCAAGAGGTTTATGTCATAAAGTGGAGTACTGGAGGCCAGGGAATGTAGACCCTCCAAATTGGTGATGGGAGAGGGGGGGGGGGGTGATAGGCAACGAGATTCACCCTTTCTCTTTCTAAGCGAAAGGTTAAGGCCTCACTATGGGTAAAAACGTTGACTACCCCCACCCTGTTGTTGAATAATGACTGCTCCCTTTAACTCCATGTAGGCCCATGTATATAGGCGGACGTCTAGAATAGTAGGACTAATAGTCAAGCCGTCTGAAAATCTGTCCCTACCTTTCAATGACAGGATAATGGTTTAATGCGCTATACCTGTGTGTTCTCATGATGTAGGAATGCCACGTTGGTGAATAAAATGACAGTGCTCCATTATTGGCTCATCCAATGTGGAGTTATCTTGTTTTGAAATTGAACCAAGCATGTAACCTTTTATTAAGCGTCCTGTGTTCTTGGTCTTGATTACCAGAAGGGTGACCCATATGATTTGCACCATCACATGTATACAAATAATGCATATATATCGCATTTCCCAAACCACCCATCAAGAGCTGCTCAAAGTTCAATTCCATTTCGATACATGAAATATCCCCTACGCTGAGGTGTGTATTTAGACCATAGAGTTTGGCTGGCACCATTTTAAACCATGTTACTTTCATATTAAGCCATGTTAATGTGGCCGTGAGATCTACCACTAATAGCTTCTAATCCGCCCAGACAGTCACAGGGTACCTCTTGGTGCTACCAGTGGCATTTAAAGCGGCAGTCTCACCAGGGGTCTACATTAAGTGCTATTCTAGTCAATTAATGAGTGGCATGTTAATGATGAGAGTGCAGCTTAAAGCCGACCTTGTCTGGCCCCAACACAGTTGCTCAGTTAGCTGGATGTGGCCCGTGCCTGACTGCTGCCACACTCAAGGCTCCACACACAGGTAGTGGCCATGTCTCACCAGATCGACACAAGTTGAAAGTCTATGACCAGGTGCAATCTATGACCGGGTGCAATCTATGACCGGGTGAAATCTATATAAGAAAATGGCTTATAGGACAGATGCACATGGAAAATATAAGAACAATAAGGTTCATACCTTTTTAAAACATGCTTTGGTTATTTCTGGTCATTCCTACATACATAGGTCTATGCCTTAAATAAGCCGTTTCCTTTCATGTCGGTCATAGTTTGCACCGGTCATAGATGCAACAAGGGACGGACATGCCAAGTGACTAGACGCAACCTATTTTCCCTGTATTCTTAAAACCCCATTTTCCCTGTAATCTTAATTATTCCCCCCTCTTCTCGAGATGGCGCCACTGTTAGTCTGCAAGTCCTTTCCTCTAGTCTTAACCATTCCATCCTTTAGAGGTAAATGGGTTTGGTTATAGTTCTGTTACAGTTTCAAAAAAGAAAAAGAAAAAAGAGAGAGAGAAAAGGAGGTGCAGCAATGTTACCAGCTTACAGTGGTGCCATCTAGAGGATAGGACTGGAAACTGATTAAGATTACTGGAAAAGTGGGCTTTTTAAGATTACAGGTAAAATGGGTGGCGTCTAGTCACTTGGCAGGTTCGTCCCTTGTTGCGTCATAGATTGCAACCGGTAATAGATTGCACCTGGTCATAGACTAGTCCTGAATAGAATAGGAATCGGTAACACACACAGGCAGTGGCCCAGATTCCTTCTGTTGCTGATTCCCTGTCACAGTCTGTGTGAGCGCAGCAGGAAATAGATGTAACCCCACCCTGCCAAATATAGAACATTATTGTTATAAAAAGATGTCCTCAGAAAAGACACACAAGTTGCCTTCTCGTTGGCCAATAATATGGATATTAATGCATGACTTGAACTTTTTCGCCACTCACCCTTCAAATAGACCAAAACGTATGTGTCATAAACAAGACAGGAATAGGGTGTGTGTCATGTGTCTTTTAACCTTTCTGCACGTTACACAAATACAGATACTGGGTGTGGCGTTTGTAATATCGACCGTTGTATTGGAAGGCTTCCAGACCTTTACATTCAAGTTTAGTACCCTGGGTATGTTTAAGCAATGGTGGGTAGAGTATTATAGCTATTATGGCCTATAGATAACAGTTCACCCCCACCCCCTATGAATAGGCCCCATTCCTAACTATTCTATTAACACTGTTAGCAAGCACCACGCACCACAAAAGGTGCTCATTTGCAGGATCCAGTCATAGGAGGTCTTAATAGATGGAACCAAAGCACTAGAAAGTTAATGTAAATGTAACCGTGTAGCATTGATGGGTGGCGCCTAGTCACTTGGCATGTGGGTTCTTTAACATCTTTAGTTCCTGGTGCTACTGCCATTTGGGATACCATAATATGGTAAACTCAAACTGCAGTTAACAACATTTTGCATTGCTATTTACAACAGCATTTCGCATTGTCACTCCCTAGGAAAGGTTTGCTATAAAAGATACACAATTGCATTGTACAGGATGCAATGACTATATAAGGGGTCTTTTGCATATATCAGTATATAACGGCTTAAATTACAGGGAGTTTATATTAATGTCTACAATATAAGTGGTTCTCTTCTTATATATGAGATTGGTCTAAACCTCCCATCGGGATCTCATATGCCTCGTCCAAAAAAAAACTCGATGTTACGGCCCCCCTCCACCATCCGGCCCTTTGAGGCCAGATCTGTGTACACGTTTTTCCATTGAAAATGGTAATCCCTCCATCTGTCACTCGACTTAGTGTTGTCTTAAGGACAAGATGACAATCACTGTCAATATCCTGTCTATTTTGCTCTATCTCTCTTAAAGTTCCAACTAGTGGAATTCCTCCTCTATATTAACAATATTGAGGTTTTAATTTTTGACAATGTCATAAGCCTAATTATTCACCAGAATTTAAGACGCCTGATGAGACCTGAGGGGTAGAAACCTATTATACACATCACTTCAAGGACATTGTTTCTCTGAACTTGTCTGAACAAATGCTTGGACAGCAAAACCCCATGCTGAGAGAGTGTCACACTTGTCAGAAGTGGAGGGACTATCTGATTGCTCAGGACCCCATTGTGATGTCACATCCTGTGTTTGTGACACCGGTTGTCAGGGAGATTACCATAGCAACGTAATGGGCTAGGGCTTGAAAACAGCTCATTTGATTGGGTAGCGTCATGGTTTAAGGAAGCAAACCTATCGTCACCCAAGATCTAAACCTCCCATCGAACTAAGTGGTGATACTTTTTCCTTCAGGTCCGGTAACGTATGGCCCTGGAGAAGCACTAGGAGCCCCCGATCACCCACACCGCGGCTTTGAGACAGTCACGTATGTAGTGGATGGTGGTGTCTATCACAAGGATTCAGCTGGTAATAAAGGTAAGTCTATCAGATATACCTGGATAGTCTAATTATAGGTACTTGTTTTGGTGAATTTGAGAGGTTTAACGGTACTAAGAGGTATACTGGCATTTGGTATTAGACTGTTAAATTCTAGACAGCATATATATCTTTTTTGCTATAATGTATTTGGGAATAAATATGTTTTAGGTACACTTGTCCTTTGTATTAATCATGATATGTATTTCAGGTACACTGAGTTCGGGCTGGGTACAATGGATGACTGCAGGATCTGGGGTGGTACACTCAGAGATGCCATCAGATGAACTCATGAAGAAGGGGGGCAGAATGGAGGGTTTCCAATTATGGGTAAACCTACCTGCAAAGGTGAGAATAAAAACCTACAATGAGAAAAACTTTTGCTTTGGGATTGTTAATTATCATTTAGAATTATATGTTAGAATCTAACATTTTGAGAGAGGATGTGAATTATGATGCATGAAGCAGGGTTCCCATGTGTCATGGAATGTCATGGAATGTCATGGAATTTGAAAGTTGTCTGGAAAGTCATGGAATTTTGTAAAAAAATTGCTGTGTGTCATGGAATGTCATGGAATTTGAAAAAAACGGAATTAATATTACAAAATCTCCTAGAATGTACCATTTGCTTTCTAAATTTTTGACATTTTTCACGGGGGCCAAGCCCCCGACCTCCGCAAAAATGTCTTGGAAAATTGAGATTTTTGTCATGGAATGTCATGGAAATGTCATGGAATTCAATCTGATTTTTTTGTGGGAACCCTGATGAAGTAGACAATGAAAAAAAGTCTATTACATTTTGGATCCCCCTGGGGATGTCTGTTTGGGATTAACATGTACATTTTAGATATATCCGTACAAAGTAAAGCTTGAAATAATTATGAACTAATGTTGCATATTTTACCATCAGTTGAAGATGATAAGCCCCCGGTACCAAGATGTTCCACCAGAGCGGTTACCAACCGTTGAGGCAGATGAAGGCCGGGTCAAGGTTAAAATTATTGCAGGGGAGGCTCTCGGTAAGTATCGGGTACTACTGTAAATTCTGGTGTAAAATCCGCACCTCGCATATATAACTCACATCCATCATTTCATGGTGGATACAATGACCACTATGCTTGAGTACTAGAAATCCTGTATCTCATGCCCCCCATGGGATACGGTGTTCCCATATCACATGGCCTGTGACATCATCATTTGTTCAAATTATCATGGCCATTTATATGCAATTAAACATATTTTGAGGAGTAAAAACCATGAAATAAAGGCAAAGGCCCATGACCAGAGGATTTTTGGTATTGTTCCCCCCCAGCCCCGCGCTCCCCCCGTTGGTGGGGCTGCCGCTTCGTGGGATACGGCCCCAGCCCCACCTCGGGGGGAACGATACCAAAATATCCTCTGGCCATGGGCCTTTGTCTATTTCTTTGGGAGAACCCTATATATAGCCAGTCCTGGAATACTGAAAATTTCCACTGCGATAGTATAATTTATATGAACTTCAATAATGTAACAGTTATCCATTGCTTGATCAAATCTGTACCGTCTTGTGTTTGTTCATTTAAATGCTCCTTATTGAGGTGATGTATCAGCATGTTATAAACCGTTGCATCATAGAAGATGCTGTCCTTTGTGCAAAGGAGATATACTGTGGTCATACTTTATTTCGCTGGGAATATATTTTGGCAGAATCCGTGGAAATTAAAAATCCACGGAATTTTTATCTGCCACAGTATAAAATATATACCTGCGAATGTGCCCTTTTTTCACCACAGTAGCTGCTAAAAGTGGGATGCAGTCTTTGCGAAAACATTTTCGGCATGCAGGACAGTCGGTCCTGCAGCTAGCCAATTTTGCAGGACCGGATAGATTTCTGCAGGACCGGATACCAAAATCAAAGTTTTGCATACTATTTAGAATAGAATAGCATTTATAAAAGAAAATAACAGCAAAAGCTTACTTTAATTTGCCTAGAACTTGTAACTTCAGTTCTAGTTGGAATATTTGAAAAATTCTTTCAGTTTTAGAAAGCCCAGAATGCAAAGGACATCAGGTCCCGCAACAGCAGTCATTCTGCCGGACCAGAGCCATTTTTAGCGGACATTGCCACTGTCCGGCAGGATTTGGCAAAGACTGCCGGGATGTGGAACACTTGTTCATATATATACCCATTAATACAGGAAGTCTCTTCACAGGTGCGGAGGCGGTTATCGAGACAAAGACACAGATCTTGATGCTGGATGTCCACTTATCACCCGGCGCATCTTACTCACACAAAATACCACAGGGCTTTAACGCCTTTGTCTATGTATGGAGGGGTGCAGGTGAGGGCTGTTTGCTGCCAGTTACATATCTTGCCATTGTAGTAATTTTATATCTTGAGTATGCATCCTATTGCTCATCTACCATTGGCAAATTACCAACTATGTATAAACCTACCATTAACTCCCTATACAGAGGTTTTTTAAAATGCTGCTGTGTATGATAGATATTAAAGCATGTTATAATATGGTCCCAAAAATGCTAATTCAATTGGAACAACTGTCTGCCCTGTTCCATCATTGTATTGGTACCAATTGGTTGTCCCTTGACTGCAGGGTTCGTTGGTGAGGACATGAAGGCACTCAAAGAGGGACAAGTTGGAATTGTAGGCTCAATAGGCTCAACATTAACAGTGAAGGCAGAAAATTCACAAGGTAATGTTCAAGTGTTATACAGAATACTGTTTGATCTTTTTTATTCTATTTTGTGTTGTTAATCCCACAACAATTATGTTATATAGTGCAATGATAATATTTGTAATTCTATCGAAACCAAGTCCTTAAGTTGGTGACCGGGCAGTGTTACTATAAAGTATCGCATGTAACCCGCGCTTGGCGCAAGGCCCACAGCTACACTATAACCTGCACCTGGGGTCTCATTATGGATTTTTTTAGTGCTGTAGTATATTCCTAAAAATCCCTTCTACAACCTGCTACCCCAATCTCCCAGGACTTAAAGGTACTTCAAAATCTGATATAATTAAGCTATGATATGAAATGTACTTAATGGATAATTCTTCTAAAGTTGCTGTGACTCATCATGACCCATTACCTTGCCATGTCCCCCTCACAGAGATGCGGGTTATAGTGGCAGCGGGAGAACCCATTAAGGAACCCATCGTGAAGTATGGTCCATTCGTTATGAACTCAGAAGAGGAAATCAAACAGGTATGTTCTCCAATTAAATTAAAGATGAAAATGGAAAAATTAGGTGTGTTTTTTTAGTTTCATAAGTATATTTATTTGATCAGATCATCTTCAAAAAAAATTGAATTCAGTTATTGCAAAATCTCATTTTCTTTGCACCATGCAAGGTTTAAATGACAGACAGTTTTTAATTGCCATACTCAATTGGCGTATCTATAATAAATATTTCCATTAGTCGCCTGGGAAAAGCAGGTTAAATCATTAAAACCATTTTTGCTTACCGGTATTAGTAATAGGGAAGTTTACATTATATATAGTAACAGAGAATTACTGAATAATCTGTTAACTACTTCCAGGCGATATCAGACTACAGGGAGGGCAAGCTTGGCTCAATACCAGGTAAAGACGAGAGGATGCAACAGACAGAGAATGCCCAAGCTATGCAGAAAAAGACAGGAGCTTGGAAGTAGTATATCAGCCGGCACATGTTTGTAGTATATTTATATAGTCAATCAACCAGTGTAACTTCAGAGGAGGGCAAGTGAGAAGCTGAATATGTGGCTCAACATTTTTTGGATGTATTGGTCACAAAATGAATATAGTTTTCTTTTTCTTTTCAACACAAATGCTCAAAACTCTTTTATATGGTCTTAATGACAATTAATAAAAACACCTTTGCATTACAGTTAGATGCTTAACAATGGTGAAGTTTGAATAATAATCCTTGTTCATTGACGTGTTTACAAAATGCCTGGTTCCAAATATCTGTTTTTGAATGAACTTTAAGACATTGATTGTAATGTAGAACTATATTCCTAAATTCAATTATCAAACAATCATAGATGTGTTTGTGTTTTAGCCTCATTGTGAGTTATGAAAAAGGTATGTTTGGAATCTGTCTTTCCCCTGAAGAGGATACTAGATAAAAATCGGGAGCCCCGTCGTATATATACACTTTATGAAAAGAAGCAGGTAAGATTAAGAAATACCCGATTATGTATGTGTTTTAAATAGCTTTATATATGACACACAATGTCACAGTTGTCTTGAGGTTCAAGCTGGGCTGTTAATTGTTCAATAACATATTATCGAGTTATAATAATATGACATAGCACCTTATTGTTAAATGTTGAACACATTTCACATCTCATCTAAGGGCTTTATAAATAATTGTATCTGTTGAAAAGCAAGCTGTCAACACTGTGAAAAGCTGAAGCTTTTCTCTGCATGTGGATTTACAATAGCATGTGTTTGCATTTCTGAAGTACTTTTTCAGTAAGTTATGTTCAGTATCGAGCTCTACATACGATAGCATATATGATATTGTATTGCATGTGTTCAAATGTGTACGTGCAATATTCTATGGTCAGGGTTTCAATAATTAGGAGGTACCAGTAATAATGATAAATAACACATGTAAAAGAAGCCCACTATCCTCACGTAGAGCATGCTAAAAGTATGTAGGAATATGAGAAATTACTTAGACATAGAACAAAATTAAATCATCTTGAGCCGTTATATACTTATGTTTGGTATGTAGATGGGAAGGTAGGTTTAAAACTGAATTTCACTTCTTTTAAATGAAAATCTTTTTAAGGTACAACCGTCCATAGTGATAGGTCATGGAGTGTCATCACCTTGGTGATCTACACATGTTAAGTTTAGACAGTTGAGAATGTTTAATTTAATCAATGATATATCAGTCATCAAATGGTAGGTAGTCTCCCATCCCCCACACAGTGCAGGCACAATATGTTGTATGAGAAATCATTGCAATTTATACAACAGCAGAAACAGTGAAAACGTAGACACCGTTCATGGTGTCATTTAGTAGGACTAGGGTAAAGGAAGCTGAGGTTATAGGATTGTCGTGATATGACTGGTTCATGTCACTGTGTTTTCTTTCTGTTGATTCCTCTTTGGGAATATTGTATCACTCCCTTTCCACACACGCTTTCAAAACATGGGTTTTATAATGTCAATCTCCCCCTGTGTACTCTGGAGATGTAGCGACAGTTATTAGATTCCGATATGCTATGGAGTGTTACCCCAAACCGGGACTTTGTCCATAAGCTATCGTCCAATTTATATGTTATTCTCTGTATTAAAGTAAGACGATATCACTTCTGTACAAGAAGAGCATATAGAAAGACTTGTATATTGACACATTCCAATATTGGCCCTCATACCGTATAGATTTGATATTGTCATGCTTGTTGTTCTATCAGAATATCAAGTGCACTTCTACTATTAGAAGAAAATATTTTCATGGACCAATGAGAAATGTTGAATATTCATATATAAAGGCTGTCATTTTTGACAGATCATTTAATTTGTCATCTTGCAAAGGAAACTGGATTTTAGATTGAAACAAGAGTACCTGGTTGGCAAGTGTATTTTTACCAAATAGTAAGACCTGTATTAGCTCTAACATGGTAAATCATGTATTGAGATGAAATAACCGTCTTTTCTAGAGAAGGAAAAGGCATACTTTTGAAGATGTTTTATAACAGTAAATGGACATTGAACTTCAGGGCCATCAGATGTAGTTATATCAGTTCGATGTCCATATCCTAGTGAAAAGGCCTTTGTTAGGTTATAATGGAAATATGACTTACCTAATTAGCTTCGAGAGCTGTGTACTCATGGCATCTAAGTAAATGATATTTTACAGGGGTAATGGTACTAATAACATGTTGATCAGATACCTAACTAACTACCTACACAGGCCTTGAAACTTATATATTATACACATGTTCTATGACTGAGGCTTTTTTTCTCTCTTTCTTGATGAGCCTGAAGTGTCATGCATTCTTGTGTGCCAAATGTATGCAGGAGAAATTGAAAGCATTTGCAATCAGGTAGAATGCATGCAACCTGATCGCACAAATGTTACTTTTCGCGATTCTCAAATGAACGCGGCTCCAAATCTATTGACCTACAGGATCCTTAGTCCCTCCACTATCTCATGTTTAATCAAGTAACTGAGGGATGTGTAATGAATTGTTGGCAGGATCACATATATATATATGGAAGTTATCATGTATTTTATAAATTTCCCATATCTAGTATGGGCTCATAAATCGTCAAACCTGTCAGCAAAGAGCAGGCAGCTTCTATCTTTCAGTGTTTGTAAACCTAGCCTCTGAATCTCCCTTCTCCTCATCTTAATACTTAGTGCTACAACATGGAATAAGGGATGAAGTTGTTGAATCTTGTTGTCATTGAAAAGGGACCAGACTGGTAAAAATGGCTGTGCTGAGTCTAGATAATCTTTGTGTCCATGTATACCTTCAGACCACAAATATATTTACACTGTTAGTTTCAACAATCCTAGATTTTCATGGTGTAGAAAAGGATATGATATACCTTCAACCTAATGTTGTTGTTCTGACTATCTATATTTTAGAACTGGCTAGAATCTGTTATATAACAGAGTTTGTGAGTGACATGATGTTTAGACAATTTGAACCCTGTGAAATGTGAGTTTTGTCCAATGTTACAGAGCTAATGTTGCAGAAAGGAAATGTTGGACCATTTTGATATCATGCATAAGTTAATTCTCTGTTCAGAATGTTAAACATTATAGTTGTTTTAGATATGTATAAAAAGGAGTGATCTGTGTATAAAATGCACCACTTGTTTTAACCCTTTACCCTTGAGTTTCCTGCTTACATGATAGTCATTGTTTTACACAAAAGAGTTATTCTAGCACCAGTACTTAACTGTTCATGGTTGTTTCTATTGTTATTTGGTCAAATAAAGTGTTCCAAACTTACAGTATATGTTTCTTAATCTAATTGAATATAGTTATTGATATTAGGAGGGGGACAAGACGAGGAACGATGATAGCGTCTTGGGCCCGTGTGAAACATACACACACCGGCCTATTTATTAACATTTAATAATTTTAAAAAACAGTTACAGAAAAATAAAAAATAAATAATGAAGCCAGCTGCCTGGCTGCCCTGTCTGCCTGCCTGAGGGGGGAGATCAGCTGTGACCCAGTTATACCTGGGCACAGGTGAGAAGAGGGTAGGTGGTGCCCCCTGGTAACAAATACCTGAAACAGGCGTATGACTCCTGCTTCTAACCATATTAAAGGGAATTGCTAGTTCCTACACAGAAGCCACCTGGTGGCAAAAATCAAGGCTCATGAAAAGTAGTCTTTAAGCTGTATTCATATTCCTACACAGACCACTTCCCCTAAATCAACTATTTGTACTTGCTACTTTGACAGCATACCTCCATTGTTCACATATATTCACTGCTAGGACACCCATAGGATCCTATAGTTAAGGCAAAAGATTTTTTTTTCTCCAAAATTCATGCCTTTCTTATTTTATCCGTGACCCCCTGTTTTATTGGTCCTAAAATGTTTGTCTAGATGTCCACTATACATTGCCAAGGTTTGGTTGCAATATCAATAGAAGAAAGGGATTATCCATGACAGATAATGTGAAAATGCTGTTTTCCTATTCATTTCTATAGTTAAGGGACACCTGAGTTATATGCAAAAGTCAATAGAATATCAGTAATCCTGGGACAAGTAGCGAGTCCCTTTTATATATCCGTATCACATCAATAATATCAATATAAATTCATCACCGTTCAAGTTTCCAGATTTATAATATGTAAGTGGATCTAGACAATGACGGCCTCATAACCCACAGATTTCCTGTAAAATCCCATTGAGTTATGATAATGAGAAGGTTCATCAATACTTAATTTCTTCTTTCATCAAATGTGAAAACCGATTTTTGATCTGGATGCATCTAAAATGGTGTGGTTCTACGGTAGTCATCTATGAAGAAACCTAATGTACTCCAATAGTATCCTTTTCCTTTCTTCTAATACCGGTAAGATGCTCACTAACTTTGAGGCCCAGTAAGTGTGTTAAAGATATCATATTATAGGAAATGGACAAAGAAAAGGGGAAATCACTTTGCATATATATTATACTTCTAAGGCATTATTAACATGGCTCCTAGATGGGTCAAAAGCGACCTGGGCTGTTTTGGAGGCGACTTCCGACCTATTCCGCATTAGAGAGATACAGTGGCTCCACCTTTTGGACCACTGGTAACAATCATAACCCTTTGCTCTGCAAGCACCAGCTCAGCCAAATCTCGTGGCCGAGATTAGGGTACAGGCAGGGTGCAGGTATTGTGAATAGGATGTACCTGGACACTCTTAATGTCACCTGTGTCCAGTATAGTGGTTAGCACTGTGGACTCATGATGCAGAGTACCTGAGTTCAATTCTCTTCCAGCAATGCCTAATCAAATTCATAAGTAAAGCTATTTTGGAAACAGAATATAAGAAAATATAGAAATATGTATTTAAAGAACATACTGTTATTTGGCCTGGTAGGGATTTGAACTTGGGCTCCCACCATTATGAGTCCACAGTGCTAACCACTACACTAGACTGGACACAGGTGAGATTAAGAGTGTCCAGGTACAACCTATTCACAATACCTGCACCCTGCCTGTACCCTAATCTCGGCCATGAGATTTGGCTAAGCTGGTTGCTGTGAGTACTGGGAATAGATCTAGTACCAGTGGGAATGGTGCTACCCACTGATCATCTTGCTAAGGCCCTATAGCAATAATATAAGCGACCTGGCGACTTTTGAATAAAATCTACTATAGATGAAAGGGTAAAAAAAGCGACTTTTCGAACTGGACCCCTTAATTTCGGCGACTTTCCGACCTCAGGGGGGGACCCCTCTGCACCCCCATTAACCATTGGGGAGTGTTCATTTATTAGTTACAGGGGGGGTGGTGGGTTTGGGGGGGGGCGTAAAATTTCCTACCCCTCCTGAGGGGGGGGGCGTAAAATATTCTGCCCCTAGCCTCTAGCCCCTTTTTAGCAAAAAAGTCCGCGCGTTACTATAGTTCAAAGGGGGGTGGGTGAAAAATTTTCGCCGAGGGGGGCGCAAATCGTTCCACACGCTCTCAAGGGGGGGGGGGCGTAAAAAATTTCGTCCCTCCGCGTGAAATCTCACCACCCCCCTCCCTGTAATTAATAAATGAACACTCCCTTAACCCTTTAGACCCCAGACATTCCCATGATTGAGCGCCTCATTTCCCCAGGGTTTTCTGCTAATTTAGCTAAATTTGGTCATTGATCGCCATCAGTGTACATTATAATATTCAATACGTATTCCTTTATTCATACATTATATCAAACATTGTATTTAATCCAAGAACATATTTCAAAAAGTAATTTAAAATGTCCATTTTAAAATTTATGGCAGGTTGTTGAATAAGTGTCGTTCCTGCATCTCTGATGATAGCCTCAATGGCTGGCATTGGGGTAAAATTAATATATTTTGCTGTTTTTTAGGGAAATTGTTAAATTTTCTTTATGATCTCTAAATCAAATGCAAAATACAACCATTTGGGTTATCAAATCTGAAGCAAATCATACTCTGATAGACATGGGCTACACAGTAAAAAATAGATAACTTTAATCAATGAATGTGATATTTCTGAGTGGAGTGATCATCAACATATGCTAGGCCTGTACGTTTTATTGTCAATTTCCAATGGCATTTACAATGGGATGCCCCAGAGAAATGAGCTTTGTCAAGGCACACCTGTTCTAATCAACCCCATGTTAAAGCCTTCCAGAATATTATCCATGGCCTGAAATACAGTTAGTTTTCGATAATATATGACAAGCGATCAATGGTAAATAAAATCAAAATAGTTTTGGAAATGTTCCTTCATGGATATAGACTTTAATTAAGGCTTAAAAACGGCCGTTTTGCGGCCGGCTACGGCCGTTTTGGGGAAATGAAGCACGGCCGTTTGCGGCCGTTTTGGGGTCTAAAGGGTTAATTGAATTTTCTCGACTGAACCCTAAAAGCTAAATAGGTGGGCTGTGTGGCTCCTGCTGCCACCTGGTAACAGTTTTATGAAGCAATATGGACTGGTAGAACATCACTCAACTATCAGTCTTTTAGAGCAAGGAAAACTAGAAAGTTCTTGGTTTAAACCATGTGTGGCAACATTTTTAGCACTTTTATCCAGTAACAAAATATAATACCAATTCGTTCCCTAACTCAATAGACTGCTGTCAACGTGTCATGCTTCGTATGTAAATGATAGTTTAAATGGACAGATAATTCTGCTTAATCTTTTCACAATTTATTAGAACATGAACAAAGTACATGCATGAACATATATTCTATACATTCACAGATTTATCCCCACATATCTCACGTCCCCATAGCCCATGTGCCCATTGCTTACTAGATGTGTAGTTCATGATGGAAGTAAAGTACAAGCCAATTTAATACAACATAAATAACTTATTATGAACTTTTATAACATGCATTTAATATTTACACTGGGAATTGCACATAATACGGTTATAACACCGTTAATAATTTAGGTACATGTGTAATAATAGAAATACAGTAAAATAATTATGGTATAGTGCTTTGATTCTGGCTACTACAATCATCATATTCACACAAATATAACCAAGCAATATGGTACTCCGTATGACAGACCTGCGACCAGGAGGGCACCAAACATGGAACGACATGAGGCTAAGTCATCATATTGCACATGGTTGATCATTATTCTTATGTATGAATGCACCTAATGGAAAACTCTTTTTATTAACAGTTGATGTTTTAATTATGATCTGCACCTGCGTTGCTGATCTACAACAGCATTGGCTCAGCTGATGATATGTATAATTCAGGACCATGGTAGCATTGAACACATTCAAAGGTAAAGATAGTATTGAGGAGGTAGGCAGGGAAACAGTTCAAAGAGTGTAAATAATTATATACGTTCACACCAGGGTTATCCCAATACATGTATAATGTTTTGTTGGGTGCAATATGGAGGGGCGTACATAATGTGCAAGAGAAATACATAGTGTTTTTATACTAACGTGTGGGGCAGTGGAAGAGTTAGAATCTGTGTTTATAATTAAAGTGGCATAGTCCGATGATGAGGGCTCAAAAATAGATTTTCCTTAAAATTAACCAGAATGTTTAAAATTGTCATACTTCATGTCCAACCTACTTTATCATACAATATTTCCCAGAAATTAGATTAGATATCAGCTAATTATCAGTTTTATGTTCAATTGAAGACTTTTAGTCCATCCATTGAGAAATACACTGTAAAAGGCTATACCTTTGTTCATGGGTCCCTCTTTATTGCCTCCTACTGCCCATCAATATGATTATTGTACCACATCCTCCAAATATGATGTTATAATGACATTTTGGACTCATTTATGTAGAATTTAAAGTATGCAAAAAATCGGACGATGTCACTTTAAGCAGAGACGTCAGGTGCATAGCTGAAACCCACAGTATTGACTAGTGGTCCATTTGGCTTTGATCCTCAGGCCCTAGGTTTTGTTACCTCCTGCTCCTCAGGTATCAGTTAACATATTCTTTTAAAGTGCATCGGATCAGTAGCATCTTTGGCATATATCACAGCACTAGACGACCAGAGGTGCACTACACGTGTAAGGTACATTGAATCCTTTATACTGGTGGCTACCGCTCACGACAGCTCGATACCCTGAAATGTGTGGGAAAAACATAATATTATATTATAATATCATAGTTAATTTTACTACTTAATTTTGCATATTTTCAGCTTGGAACTGGAGCAATTCGGTCCACCCCACTAACCGAGTTATGGCAGTTGAACACACAATTAAAAAGAGTGGTGATTTAAATATTGACGTGTGACCAACTGAGACACTATTATGACCTTAGAAGTCAGGTATATCGTGAGTTGATATCATATATAATTATACCTAACTTATTTTTGCATAGGTGTTATGTAATACCTGCCTATACAACATTATAATCGATAATCATGTAATTGTTATCTCAGCATAATTAAGATACCCTTTAGGCTAAATTATCCCATGGTTATTATTGGAAAGTATACTGCCCAATAAATGATATAACATTAATAGATACAATATTTACAAAGGTTGCTTACATATATATAATGTTAACTCCGCGTCATGTGACAGAATGCTATACTTTAATCTTCTGTCTTACTGGATGCTTCTATCCAGAGAACATCGCGTAACATTTCCGAACGATAGCACACCTAATCAAAAACTACTGAATACTACACTAGAAAACAAGAGTGATTTTCTTCATTGGCAAGACTGCAGAATACTTCCGTACTGATCAAAGGTTTCTATCTATAGTCAATACACATTCCTTAGTGTGGAGGTGGTGCCACAATCATAGTCATCTGTAGGGAACATTTTAAAATATTAGCTCACTTTAGATATCTACCTCCTTGTCGTGTAGCAAGTTTGGTTGGGGGCCATAGAGTATATGGCGTAATCTTGGCAATACATGAAAGCTTTTCAAATCAGAAACACCATTGTTTTGTTAACATTTGGCCCATATGTACAATCTCAATACTTAAGTGATGGGAACTCAAAATTTTAACCTCGTAAAATTGATCCGAGAAATTGACAAGAACATAATTCCCTTCCTACCTATTATATTTATGCCCCTTACCTGCCCATCTTTTGATTACATTTGGTATCGTTGGTTTGTTACATTTGGTCTCGTTCGTCAGCCTGTGGGTAAAATAACAGTGTGCACCTTCCCCCCATGGGAAATACACTATAAAGGAAACTAGCTGGACCCACTTTCTAAACTATTACTGACATTGGGTAACATGTGAATGTCCCCTAAATACATATTTTTACAGTATTTTGAAACATCATTATGCAGAATTTAGAATTTGGTGTAAATCGGATATAACCACGTTATATGCTGTTTGGTTAACCTCATTTGGAGACCCTGGATTCGCGTATTTACAGCAGTAATTTTGTGCAGCGAGAGGCAAAAATAAGAAAGCAAATGTGTCTTGGCGGCGGATCGAGCATAATCGACGTTATCTGACTAATATGGGCTCCTTGTCGATCTAGATGGCCATACCAGCGTGGCACAACAATGGCATATAGGCATTTAACGGGACATGCACTGACGGTAGCCATTACTAACGCACTTATCTAGCAAGCACGCTTCAAGCATTTGCTGGTGACTGTCACGAAGCACAAATATTTAATCAAAAAAAAAAAAAATTGAACCCAAAATACTACAACCTCAAGACGAATCAGTTAATTCAATAGAATATAAAGAGTTAAGTTTTTAAAAGAGTTTTTCATTAAAAGATATTTTGACGGAACACCTGACTTAGAATAAGCCAGTTCATAACACATAGTAAGGTGCTAGCACATTTGATGATTAAATTCTTAAGCCATGCCGTACATTATAGCAATATAAATCAACAATCATCACAAGCTATAGATAAGTGTAACAGCATATTAGTAATGCGTCTATGGTCGATATTTCTTTATTCATTTTCTTTATACTTACTTGAAGATGTCAAAGAAACCAATGGCTAAGCCCTGTTGTCCAATGGCAATGTTCAATAATTCTTAATAAGTAAAAGTGTAACATCAAAGCAATAATCCTAGCTCATAAAAAGAACGTTTATAAAAAGTTTGTCTAGCATAAAAAACGCTGGCGCAAAATAACGTTCCCAGCTAACAATGCATGCATTATAGTACGAGCCATGTGGAAACGCTAAATAACGTTATAGCTACAAACGTCATTTTCCTAGCACTGTAGAAGCGTCTGGCAACGGTAGGCAAACGTCCTTTTAGCTGGGCTGCGTGTTAATCACTTAAACCATCCCTTAGGCCAAAAAAAGGTTTGTTTCAGGTAACATGGCAAGAAAATGTAGGGTCGGTAGGTCGGATTTTTTTTAAAACTTTTTTTAAACATGAAAGTACTAGCCTGCCTCTCCGAAGACCCTAAAATTGACCCAAAAAGGGTAAAAATACAAAAATTTGCGTACAAAAACGTAGGGTTGGACATGTTTTGATAGGGTCGGTCGGGTGACCTGAACCAAACCTTTTCTTTTTTTGGCCTTAGTTTAGGGATAGCCTTGAGATACTGTATATTAGATACGACATGTACAATGCATCGTTGTGATATAGTTAAACGGATAAAGATAAATAATATATCCATATGTCTTCCCATTGATATTGCAATATCTTTTCTAATATAGACTTAAACTAGAACTCATATCAACATTAGTAAGAGTCTAAACCGAGGCTTACCTTGGACATGGCACGGCCCTTGGTCTCGAAGGGTAACAGGAACGCTACCAGAACACCGCCCAGCCCCAGTACGGCGTACACAGAGAGACCGGCATAGCTGGACGCGTCCAACAGAACCTTAAAGATACATGTGTATTGTGAGTACATTGTACTATACTGGCGAGAAGAGAGTAGCCATGTTGATGTAGGCCTATCATACTTATAAATGATGCTTATTGTTCTCAATTTTACACAATTGGCATGGCTATCAGTGTGTCTACATCACAACCTTCTTCTAGCATGTGTTAGAAGAGCGTCTTTTATACACGGTGTAAATTATGCACGAACGGGATAGCTCCGCCAGGTGAGAGGACAAACATTTAGAGCGTTATCTTAATCAGACTATTAAGATGATCTTACCTGTCTTAACATTTTTAGATTCATAATCTTAGACTATCTTAAAAGTATTACTATTCCTATCTAGTATGTAATGGGGAGCTCTGCCCCCCAACCCCCGTTTTCTTGTTCTTTTTCTTCTATTTCAATCCTATCTTAAACTATCTTAATTCTTTTTCTTCTATTTCAATCCTCTCTTAAACTATCTTAATCTCATCTTAAGACTTCTCTTAGACTGTCCTGTTTAATAAACATGTTATATTCCATTTTTGAGATTGAAGATTAGGCCAAAAGAAAAAAAGGTTTGTTTCAGGTCACCCGACCGACCCTACCAAAACAGGGCCGACCCTACGTTTTTTTATGCAATTTTGAAGAGATTTCCACATTTTTACCCTTTTTTGGTCAATCTTAGGTCTTCGGGGAGGCTGGCCAGTACTTTCATGTTTAAAAAAAAGTTAAAAAAAAAAAAATCCGACCTACCGACCCTACATTTTCTGCCCATGTTTCTGCCTTAAGATAACGGTCTAAACTATTGTCCTCTCACCTGGGACAGCTATCCCGTATTTGCGTAAAGCACAAGTGTATAATTACATGAAACCAATGATCAAAAGAAATCTGAATATTTTAACTCAAATGTCATAGACTTGTTCATAATCAGCTTGACATTGTGCGTTAAAATCCACAGCTACTCACCTCTGCAATATAAGGGGTGATGATGGCCCCCAAACGGCCAAACCCTGAACCAACACCCACACTTAGGGCTCGCACCTCTGTGGGGTAAATCTGTATTTATAAAAGAAAGGGAATAGATACAATGGATAAAACACAAAATTTAATGCTACTGGAACTGCTGGAGACATACACAGGGCCTGCCCCTCTAAAGTAAGGTTTGACGTACGTCACAGATTGTATGAATATTAATATAAATACTTAGAAATAGCATGGACATCATACATTCATTCCCACTGTGTCAGGGCTGCATGGAACTTTGCACTGCATAGGCCTACTTGTAATATTTGTAATGAAGAATTATTATGCTACCACTGCCAATAGTATAAGGATCTTACCTCTGGTGTGTATACATAAAGCACTTGGAAGGCCGAGGCAGCCAGTGCCCGGCAGGTGAACAGGAGGACCATCATAGGTACACTGAGAATAGAAATGCAGAGACGTGCAATCACACAAGACCGTTTTTAATGTAGCAGAACAATTGTGTGAAGAATAGCAAGTGTAAGTATTAAAGAGGTGAGTTACGTAAAACCGTTTAAGAATGACATAGCACTTCACTTTAATTGTCATCATGAATGAATGCAGTCGTATCACGATGCTCCTAATAGCTGGTACACTCCTGAATGGTCGGCATGATACACTAATGCAGTTCTCGCGAGTTACCAGCGGACTCTGAGTTTAGTGCATCATGACGACAAATTCGGTCTTGCGGCATCAACCTCTATTGGCCTGCCTCTCTATTTAGTTCTCTTTTAAAAGGTCTACATTCAACTAGTTTCCTTATTCTATAGGCGTAATATTTTCTGATGCATGATAAAGTTCTCCCAATATGGGAAAACATCTTTCTTTAATATTTAAAACTTACCGTGACATGCAGATCATGAGTAAACTGCAGCACACAGAGAATACAGATAAACAAAATATGATGGTTAGCTTGCGTCCAATAACGTCGATGAGCATAACTGTCAAAAATAGACCTGAAAATAAAAGTCAGACTGGTGATAATAGACAATGTGGATTTTATGTGGATATTCTATCCATGCTTAATGATACATTTGTACTACTACTGTTAGATTCAGTTCAAATCCTCCAGGTCTAGGTTACTATTATCTGAATGAGGTGCATTTTGCTGCAGTGTCACATATATACGGATATATAGATACTATATATTGTTCAAGTTCAAGTTCAGTAATATTTTATTGAGCACATCAAGCATATTCTTCAGTCTCAACAATGGGCCGACCAAACCCTCGGTGAAAAAATATATATGTCAGTAGTGTAACAAATAACTTGCATTCCAAGTAAATTGATGGCAGACTATGTGACCATGAATAAAGACAAGGATCTACATTGCTTGTCCACTCCGGATGTTTTGAGTGTTATTTGCGGATAAATCAAATCGCATTTTATCGCTTATTCCATAGATAAGAAACTATACAATTGCTGGTCTTCCTATCTCGACCTAGCATAATGAATGAAATAATACCAAGTCTACCATTACATAATCAAGTTGGTCTATTCCTAATCCATCACATGAGATGATATCGAAGACCTTTCAAGGATAAACATACAAAATACATACTAAACCTGTCTGACTGCTTTTGTAGCAGCCAGTCGTGACCATACTAGCGCGGCATACACATATAGATACGTTTCCCTGTAATATCCCCCAGTATACATCTTGACCCTTGGCTACTACGGAATTCATTGTATCGGGTTGATATGCGCACTAACACTGTGCGCTTAATCATCCAATCATCACCATGAGTACAGCTGGTACTAAAATTGTAAATTTCACTTTAGTTGGCCACCAACCAATTCTAGCATACAATTCAAGCTAGGTTTATGCTAAGGAGGTAGATGCATAGCTGACCATCAGTCTATGCAGGGTGGGGAGGGTGGGTGGGAGGGAGGAGAATCACAGCTAACCATCAGACTGTAACTAGGCTATTTATGCTTCCGGACCGAGTGACGGGGGCAGGGGGGACAGTGATTCGAGTAGCTGACCATCAGTCTACGACCCGGGGGAGGGTACTCAAATTTCTTTTTGACACGGGTGTGCGGCTGGCCCTTTGACAACCCTTACCTTTGGTGAGGGGGATTTTGGTCTGAAGTGACCCTTGGTGAGGGGGATTTTGGTCAAAAGTGACCCTTGCTGAGGGGGATTTTGGACAAAAGTGCCTAGGTTTTAGCAATTATCCCCCAGGAGTCGCCCTTGGTGTGAGAATTTTGGTCAAAAGTGACCCTTGTGGCAAAGAATTTTGGCAAAATGTGACCCTTTTTGGTTTTTTTTTGTTGAAATCTCCGAAAAGTGACCCTTGGTGAGGGGGATTTTGGTGAAAATTGACCCTTGGTGAGGGGGATTTTGGTGAAAAGCAGACCCTTGGTGAGGGGGATTTTGCTCAAAAAGTGCCCTTCCCAGCCGCACACCTGTGTATACAAAATATATGAAGTGCCCCCCCCCCCCGGGGTCTACGGTCATGGGTTTTTCATTAATCAGCACAGCTGACCATCAGACTGCACTTGAAGGGCGGGGTGGGGGGGGGGGGTAGTTATTGTAGTAGCTGACGATCTGCTTACTATATCGGGTTTAGCTTGGCTGACCATCAGACCAATGCGCATGTAAAAGATGATATCATCTTATACATGTACATGCTTTATACTTTACATAATGAATCGGCATTTTCGGATATGAAGAAAATGTCAATTTAAGTACACATAATATATACCTTTGTTTGTATACTTGCTGAACACAAAAATTGTGAAAAATGAGCTCTTTAAATAGAAGTAGACTGGGTACCTGGTAGTTCAGCTGCCGAGGTCCAGATAAGATCTGTATAGTCACTGGACGTCAGGGTCTGACATTCAGCTTCACACTGCATGGTCCCCTCCTCTGTAAAGGCTGCTAGACTCCCTAAACCAAAGTGAGAGGAGGGTATTAAGGGTATTAATAGTTTCCACCTGACCCCCAATGTGGCGCGCTGTGATCTGTTTTTTTCTTTATAAGAATGGCCCATTCGTTCCAGCATCTCTCATACTGTTTTGATATCTGTGGTTTGTAATGGTGAAAACTCCTATTTAATCCTTCATACATGTATGTATTTCAGACAGTAAATTTATTCTATGTAGATATGCCTTTTTGACAATATATGAAACGTGCGATGGGGGATCTTACCTCCTTGACAGGTGTCTCCAGCTTTTATGAAATCGGTTGTAAATAATATCAGACCATAATAGATGAAAGCACAAGTAAACCTGTGGGGGGAAATTGACAGATTGTTGTATATTATTTCTTATACACATTTTGCTAGATCTTAGGATCACAAATCATGCAGTGGTGGTACAGCACATACGATCTAAAACACTAAATGAGAAATGATTACCTCAAAAGTTAAATTCTCATAAAGTTTATTTTCTGTCTTTTAGGTCCAGATGCCAAGCAAATATAAATGTACAAATTGATGGTCTCACCATAGGAATGCGAGTAGACCAGATGTGAGTTTGAGGCCTGGTTTGAGGAGGTCCTTGATTTGGCCCCTCTTTACAACGGGCTCAGGGAGCAGCTCTCCAGGGGGCAGCGACTTGCCGTTACTCCTAGCTAACTGCTCCAGGGTATGTCGTGCCTTTTCATTTCTACCACAGGCCAGGTCATACCTGGGACTGGTTGGCATGAACTAGATGGTGCAGTAGATAGAAGGAGAACGGTTTAGATTTCGTATAGGGGTGTCTGGATGGATGTAACATTAGTAAATGCCTCTATCTATAGAGATATGTTAAAAAGGAGGATTAAAAACAGTTTTTCTCCAAATTAGTTTTCCTAGGCAGTGTACACCCATTTAAGATCAATTAAGAATCAGTCGTACGATTTGCACAGGCTCGACAGTTGACTTACGAGTTGAGTTGAGCTTTTTTTTAAAAGTTTATCCTAAAGTTTTAAAAATTAGCGTAGGAAGGTGAAGACTCATACTTACAAAGGAAAATATAACAAACAGTAGAACGGGGAAGCCCGTGGCGATTAACCAGGCCCGCCATCCGTAAGGCATTAATATGAGGGCCAGGATTGAGGTGAACATGCCTCCCAGTGCCCATAACACCTGCAAGATTAAAGCTGGGCCGTCAGGGAATAAGTTTAGCATTTTCCATACATAGACTAAAATAACAGTTTCACCAGAGGGCAGCAGTGTTTGGACAGGGGACCATGAGCATTGTCCAGCTACAACATATTCACCCTATCTTGTGCCTGTAAGAGCTGAGCTCCAAGCCCTTCAGAGCCCTCTTGTGAATGAAAACTGAACTATATCCAAAAGTGCTTTTGGCCTCACTTCAACCATATCGGTCTAGCTATGGTTTCACATTCATATATCATTATTTCCACGTGAAAGTAACCACACAATCCTCTGATGCAGACTCCCTTAGGATAGGGTGTTCAGACTGTTTTTATCAGGTGCAGAAAATGTCCATTTGTCATGCATGATGGATAGGCGAGATCTTAATTAAGAGAATGCTGGTGGAATTGTAGCTCTAGCACCATTAGAACCATTTTAAATCAAATTTTCATTGAAGAAAGTAAGGGGGTTTGACAGGACAGGAGGACCCTCTTTTAGCATGCAGTGGATTGGGTCAGAAATAGCTTCCCCTGCCAGAGTGTAGCTGGTGGTGATCCAGGTGCATTGGGGGTGACTTACATAGGGAATGTACTACTTCTCAGGAAGGATCGCGCCACTTATCTGTGTATTATGCTGACTTATTTTCTTCAGTTCATTTTGATTTTCGGACAGTGTATACTAGACACATATCGAATTTAAATGTGTGGTCACACATGTTTAAACTCCTAAAATTTTAAAGTGATTTGACATACTTGAGAAATGATTTTACTGTAGCTCTGACTCTAAAAGTATGAGGAAAGGGTGTGACATCATTAAATATAGGCCTGTATCATGGCTTTCCATTGCAGTCATTTCCAAATTAATCAGAGGAGATTGCCCCAGCATAATACTTATTCTCCCATAGAGAGTTATAGGAGAGCTATCAACTCTCAGTGATAAAGGTGGGTGCTGTACAGGCAGCACACACTGCCCATATCCCACTTACTCATTCATATAAAACCACTACTCAACATGTACAAGTTATTGCAAAAACTCTATATTGTGTAGACTGACACCATAGCCTTCCAATGGTATGAAGATATCTATGGTTATTGGAGCCAATTAGCCATGAATAGGGCATGACTAGAAGGAGATGGGAGGTGAGGGGAAAGAGCTGGATGTCCACGCTGTTGCAGGCCACTGTGAACGGCCTACTTAGGACTTTCATACTTGCTATATGAATTTACATCTTATTAAATTCGAATAAGAACATGTTGATAACAATGTTTGTTGTACCTGTATATATAGATCCCCCCATGTACCTATTCATAGTAATCAACTATATGTTCGGAAACACATTACCTCAACTAAAATGATAACCTTCCCTCTTGTTTTTCCAGGAAGGAACTCTGAGTAGTATGTGATACTGAAAGAAAATGAGAAAAGTTAAATGGAAGTCAAAGTACACCTGAAACAATGAAAGAATATCTTTGAACAAAGTGAAACGCGTATGTATGTAGAACACGAAAATCGAATTATGAATGCTTAGTACAGACAATACACACTATGCACCTACTAAGAATAGTTATACTCACGCTTGTGGGCCTCCCCCTATACCAAATCCAACAAGGCATCTGAGAAACAAGATCCACGGCATGTTCGGTGAAATAGCGCTTAGTATACCATAAAATAGCACCCAAACGGCACTAAATATCAGGCTCTGTAAACAAAAGAATTCATGTGTAAATATAATACATTGTGACACTCGGTTTTTCATGAGATATAACAATTTCCATGCATTGGCCACAGCCACACAGACCTTTTTGAGCTATCATATTGCAAGAACCGTGGCATGATGATTATTAAGATAAATATTATTGTCTTGAATACTATTTCCATTGATACTATTCCTAATGTAGCCCATTGGTATTCAATGCAGTGCCATGTGCTACAGGATTAGGGTTCCTTTCATACCATTGTGTAATATATCATTATTTATCTATCTATTGTATGTAGCCTGCCTTATAAGCAGTATGAAAATGATAAAATAGGTTTACTGTAAGTATAATAAATACATACTGTAGATGCCACTCACCTTTCTTCTTCCAAAGTTGTCAGCCCAATTTCCAAACACTGGGGAGCCAACCAGGAAACCAATAAAGACAACCTATGAAAGAATAGGCGGAGATACAAGTTCATATTATAGGCCAAAGGGATAAAGGGGCAATTTATACATGAGTTTGCATGTGTGTTTCAGGTTACATAGTCCTAAAATCCAGGATAGGTAGGTTGGATTTTTATTCAATTTTTTTCATTCTCTTTTTTTTAAACTTTGGCCTGAAAGGTACCCAAAATTTGACTCATGATTTGACTACAACGCTGACTCGCCAACGACAGCCTCGACTAATGGACTAGGAAATTAACTCTGAAGCAGCCCCAAAATGACCTAAAATACAAAAACTTTTTCAATATTGGATAACAATTTCTAGGGTCGGCCCTATTTTGCTAGGTAGCGTCAGGTAACCTGAAACACACTTTATTTTTTAATTTAGCCTTAGGGAGTGGTCATTTTTTAACAACAGGGGGGGCGGTGGATTTTCGCGCGAGCGGGTCGAAATATTTTTGGTTCCCCCGCGGAAGGGGTCACAAATTTTTTGGTCCCCCCCTAGACAGGTTGAAAATGAGTGCGGCCGACCCCTTTGAGCTATAGTAACGCGCTGGCTTTTTCGCTAAAAGGGGTGTAATTTTTTTGGTCCCCCCCTCAAGAGGAGTCCAAATTTTTTTGGTCCCCCCCTTCAAGGGGACCAACTTTTTTTGGTCCCCCCCCAAATCCACCAACCCCCCCTGTTGTTAAAAAATGACCACTCCCTTAGTACTTACGGTGGTTAGGAGGGCCTCCTCGGGGGTGGTGATCCTCCACTCACAGAGCAGCACAGGTCCCAGGATGGACAACACCATGATCTCCATACCGTCTGCCACCTGGCGGGAGAAGCAGAAAACAGGAGCTATTAGCACTCAACTTACTTTAGGATTTTTTTAAATGAATAAAACGTATATGCATCATATATGTCTGGAATGCCTCAATATTCACATTTAACAAATTACCAATGTTATGCTCATACAGTTACTGAGTAAGTCACTGTAGCTGATTACAGATACCTCACTCCTGTATCCTTTCTGACTGATCTGAAGACTGGTACATAACACATACATAGAGCCAACACCTTATTCACAGCACACTGCTGCCACCAAGGTCTAATATAGGCACCAATTACCAGCATGGTTTAATCTAAATCCAATGACAGGAGGTGTCCTCTAGTGTTATAATATGATCTAATACTTGAGATTGGGGTCTCAGACCCCCGTATGACCCCCAGCAGATGGCCTGGTGCTGGCTGGCGGTAGGTTGTATCATTTCCATTCCAAATGCATCATTTTCAGCTCATTTAGCTCTATTTTCAGTAGGCTATCGTAAATTACCAATTATAGAGAAAAATAATTGAGCTAAAAGTACATAATATTAGGAGGCTTATCTATATAAGATATAATTGTCTCAAGTAACTATAGGACCCCCCATGATATGCCTGCATACAAGACGCTTCAAACAGAAAACGAATTTTGTTGATACATGGATTTGCCATTAAACACTGTCAATTCCCCCAGAGGATAGGTTCAAGAGATCACCCAGTTATAGAGCTCAAGACAGACTCAAAATTTGAAGGTCTGTCAAGATTGCTCCTAAAATTACATTATGTAATACAATTTATTATGCTAATTCCAGCTCATGTATGAAGGATACATTAAAGATATCTTGATACCAAGTTACTAGAGGTCTCTATCTGCTCCCTAGCCAAAATGAGAGGCCATCATAAAAGGGTCACTTAACATAGGATCAGATATAGATTGAGCGACCAGCTAGAGCCTCCGGCCACCCTTCTACATGTATAGCTATATTTACCAGGTTCTACAGGGACTACAGTATCATCTACAACAGGGGCTGACCCAGGAATTTGAAAACGTGGGTCCACCAAACACCAAATTACTGAAAAGCGTTGCGCCGCGCGTTGCGGCGGATAAAAATATCATTAGAATTATTTATTCCAAGAGTGGGAGGAGGGATCTGGACCTCCTAGATACGCCCCCAGGACCCGCCACTGCATGGTTACGGTTGGTAGCTCTCAGCGGGGTGCCAGTGATGGGATGTCAGTGTAAAGAGATGCTGACTCAGTGCTGACCAGTACACTACTTCTAATGCTATTTTGGGAATTGTTAGGACTTATACAATGCCTGGTTGTCTGCACACACAGCACTTTCAGGTACAATTTAACCTGGCATTCCTTCCAGCTCACCCTCCAACCCCAACCTTAACCCTTTAAGGGCGGCATTAGATTAAACAATGACATTTGTCTTCATGATGCACCAATGCAGCCCCAGCGAGTAACTCGCCGGTGCAGCATTGGTGCATCATGCTGATCCTTCAGGTATGCCTCAACACTGTAGGGTCGGCATGATGCTTGAATGCAGCACTGGCAAATTACTTGTCGGGGCTGCATCCATGCTGCATTAATGCATTAAGTCGAAAGATTTTCTGGGTGGTACATGTATTAAGATAGGTGGCAGACCCCATGTGCTGTTTCATTTGAAGAAACAGAGTTACTGTATTTAAGCATTATTATTAATATAACTAACTATCTCGTTAGACTTAAGACTTTAGAAATGCTATGATGACCATCTCCATCTGGTGATCGTTATAAGTGTATTTCTTACTAAATAACTATAGATTTCTTATTTGATGCTTTTATAACGATTTTTTTTAAAGATTGCATGTTCATCTTTAGTTTTATAATCGTTATATATTGAAGATATCGTTATTTGCTGTGCAACAGACGACAGAGGTGTTTTGCACAGCAAATAACGATATTGTTAGCCTTTAGAAATCTTGACGATCTCCGTTTTATGATCATTGCAAGTGTATTTCTCACTAAATGGCATGTCTATTAGGGTATGCCTTGATAACGATTGCTTTTAAAGATTGCATTATGATCTTTAATCTGGTAACCTTTTCTGACGACATCATTATAATCTTGCTGTGCAACAGCCCACTGGCGCAGTGTTCTTACAATAAGTTACATACAATTCTTGCAATGAACAATATCTGCATCGTGTTTATATAAACAAGTTCACAATATATATGATAGTATAAAGTATATTAAACATGAAATATTAGAATAGCCGTTCTCCACACACCCATGGAGAAATCAAAATTCATTCTCCACGGGTTGTTTCTACTAGATGACATCCTAAAATATAGCTATGAAACCAAGGTAACAGTGTCTTTATAGACAAAAAGTAATTGATCAATAACCACATGGGGGAAGAACAGAGACTAACACTTTGTTCACTCATGGGAACTTGGATCCAATAACACACGGGCCATACCTCACCTGATAGCCCCTACTCTCAAAGAAACTGTCAGTTCCAGGGACCTCTGTCTAAGGTAGGGTAGGTCCATCTCAAGTCGGCCAAATCCCTGAAGTCGCCCACCCCTCCGGGAAGTACAAAAATCAGTATGATATTAAGATAATATTTATATCTGGTTGAACAGCACTGATGCAACTAGTTGGTACTGTTTACAATGTTTTCATGTTGGTTTTTATCCACCCTTGAGGTGTGTGACCGACTGAGGGTGAACCTACCCTACCCTGGAGCTGGTACTAGTGGTAGGGTGCCCACACCCCTCTCACCACTCTCACCCACTCAACACCCTTGGTTACCTACCCAGGCAAATCCTGACATGAGGCCAATCCGCACCTGTGTCCCTCCAAACCCAATGTGCTCGATAGCCTCCTCCATGGTGAAGCCTGAAAAAGAGATAGATATTTCATACAGTGGTGAGTGCACACTGCGCTTATTATTGATAAACGTGTTTAGACCAAGTATGTATCAATAAAGTGCATTTGTAAAACTCCATGACTCAATTATAGCCCTTGCCTTAGAATCTGAATTAGGGACTCTATATATCAATAGGCTCATTAGTAGGATTAACTTGCATGCAATTTGTACCTGCAATATGCTAGCACATCTCAGAGGGGGGAAAGTATTGGGATTATTGTATTAACAGACTGGAAACCTTAAAAACGTAAAAAGACAGTTCACAGTATAGGGGTATTGAATATTAAAATAGACTCGATAGACGTAAACAGCAATGGTTTGTATGGGTTACCTTTTTTTCTCTTTCATAACATATGTAAATCAATTTTATTTTAAACAAAACTCAATGTATGTGATACTTGTGAGTATGATAATAAACTGAACGCATTTGACATTGATTTTTGAATTGTATGGTTGGTTAGCTATTATGATAGCACATATTATAATAGGATTCAACTAGAAAGTATTTGATTGATTTATGTTCAGGCATTATGTAAGCACACCTTGAAAATCACATGAAAATGCGCAACCTGTCAATAAATGTATTTCTGTCAATAAATGTATTTTCAAACTCAAAACCAAACTCATTATTGCTATCAGAAGTACTGATGGAGGAGGGAGGAAGGAAGGAAGGAAGGAAGCAAGGAAGGAAGGAATGAGGGATCTAACATCTATATGAAAGAAGGGAGGAGTGAAGGAATGAAGGATCCAACACACACACAGATATTTTACCCCGCTTTAACCAGCCCCACATTGTATAGTCAAACCTAAAATGACAATCATCATTATCTTTACAAATATATCTAAATGTCTTCCCTCTGAGGTTCAGTTGCTCTACTGAACAAGTGACCGAACATCGCAATGATCTGGTTAATTCTAAACTTGTCGAAATAGAAATAAAAGAATAGAGTAATGCATGATGGCAAGTCTAACTTTGCTCGCCCACAGACCCCTATACGGCGCAGCTGGTCACGCATCGATAAGTAAGGCCTGTTGGAGTGTGTGGAAGTCCGTGTCACATGTACTAGCATGTTGCGTGCTTACAACATACAGGTACATTCAAAGTAAAGAGGCCTTAGTTAACATAAGCCATTAACTTCATTTTATCATTAACTAATTCATTATCTATTTTCGATCAACTTAAAAAGGCTACATTGTTTATGACATATATTGTGAAGTGCAGTGTCATTAACATGCCTTTGGCGTATTAAAACTGATGCGAAATAGTAGTTTTTATGTCTATAATGTGATACTTCAAATTTTATGTTAATTCTCGTATGCATTTCGCACAGAAAAAAACTAGTTGATGGTGATTTGAATAAATCTATTCTGTCAATTAAAAAAGGAGATCATTTTCAATGTCATAAAAATGTATGATTCTTGCAATGTGCATGATAGTTCGTTATTAGAAATCTCAAATTCCACAGGAATGCACCAGATGTATTCTTGTTTTATTGCTGGCATGAGTTGAGTTGAGTTTTTCAAAATTTTTATTTGGCACAATTTCCATTACAAGTAACGTCTCTCAAAAGAGGCCAAAATATCAAACACCATGTTGACATATAACAACAATTTATACACAAGTACTAAAACTTCAGCTGTTTAGCACACAAAACACAAACATATAATCCGGGTAGCGAAGTGAGCATACAACAGTGACAGGTGGACAGAGCGAAAAATACGAGACTCCATCATATTAGCAGCTTCAATCAATTACTATTTCTTTCATATATCTTTCAGCATACCCCCCCGTGTCTCAGGATGGCAGCACTAGACAGTATGTTACAGTTATATGTATAGCCAATATACATTGTATGTTATACATATTATATACTGCTATGGTGCTACTACTGCTCTTTCTTAAAGGCGCACTGAACCCACGACGTCATTTGCGTACAAAACTCGGCAGGGTTAGGTCCTCAACTCAGTGCGCCTTTAAACCCCGACTCCACTATAAAAGGTCCCGGGTATCGGTAATCGCTCCACTCCGACTGTTGTTGGAGGGGCGCTAAGATTTGGGTATTTGAGCATATATATATATATATATATATATATATATATATATATATATATATATATATATATATATATATATATATATATATACTTTAACCTATTTCGAGCATCACCCTAGTCAATCGACTGTACGAATGTACAGTTGATGATAGACCCTGTTCTAATCACTGGGGGTCCTGCTAAGTGTCAGGGCTAGTGTAGAAGAAGGTTTGTCTTAATAGGAAGACAGTATACTAAAACCCACGTCCTCCACTACAGAAGGTTTGTCTTATAAACCACTAGTTTCCTAATGATTATATGATCAACAAACAGGCACACATCTGAGTGAATATGGAAAGCTAAGTGTCTGGAGATAAGTATGGAACCTTCTTTGGCTCTGTAAACATTTTACTTTGTAATGAGGTCCTGTAGTTCACCCACAGTCAAAACATGGGAATCTCTCACCATCCATGTTTGGCAATACTTGGCTGGCTCGCTAGCTAGCATCACCCCTGCTGAAGAGGTGAATAACTCAAGTTTTTCCGTTACACATGAAGCTGGGACATGTTGGCCATTCTCCACACATACGGCTCTTATGATTTATTTTATACAAATTTCATTATTCTCAGAATTCGACAATTAAAGCCATGGTGGAAGCTTATATCATAGTGAATTTCAGACCCTACCATTTCTATGAATAGATGAAAAGTATTTGATACATGATTCATATTAGGAAGTCCATATGCGCCAGCAAGGTTAAAGCTTAAGCCCCAAAGGGAAACTATATATAGTTAAGTCGGGGGATTGGTACGGTGGATTAGGGGCAGGATTTACTTTAAAAACTGAGTGTGTCATATGTACCACGTGTACATATATATGACCAGAACTGAACCACTGTCTCATCTACTGCCAGCTATGGGTGACACAGGGGCTGAATGGTCCTGAACCATACACTACAGTGCCATAGCCAACACAGGCATTAACTGGTTATAGGCAAGGGTGTGAATTATAAACCAGAGTAAGACCCCCGCCCTACATTTCCCACTCTATAAATTCCTGAAGAGGGGTGATTCCCCTCAGAGTTGGCAACGGAAGAACTGTTAATGACATACCTTTCTCGTACATAGGGACTTCCTATTAGGCACTAGCGAGATACTGGTGCTGCCACCAGGTGTTGCTCTGGTACCAATTGTGTCCCCCTTGTCACCAGGAACCAGCTCAGCCAAATCTCATGTCCGAGATTAGGGTACAAACATGGTCTAAGTAATGTGAGTGGGTTGTAGCTAGACAATCCTTATGTGACCTGTCCATGATAGTGTAGTGGTTAGCACTGTGGCTTTGTGATACAAGGTGCAGGAGTTCTAACCCCTCCAAAGCCAGATGCATCTTTGTAACCCTTTTTATTTCAATATCTCACCTGGACCCATAAATGTAGAGTTCAATGTGGGGGAAAAAGTACATTGTACATTGGGTGCACCTCAATTTAACTAATTTCCTAACAAAGCTATGAAAAGAAATAAAAAGGGTCACAAATATGATGAACCACAGCTTGTTGGTGGGGCGACTTGGGCTTCGCCCTCGTCTGGCCCCACCAGCACGCTGTGGTTAATTCTACATACCTTTTCATAACCATAGTCTATTACATAACCAAGTATACATGGAAATGATAGGGTCTGAGAGACCCCGCCATAGCTTTAATCGTCTGATTAATGTAAAGAATAAAGACAATTCATATAATAATCCAGCTCTTTGATGAAGAATGGTGTCACTTTCATGTTCCCTAATGTTTACGGTGATGTTTTTGAAACTCAACCAGGGTTGAACACATACATGTGTACTGTCATCCATTGTAAACCCTGCAATAACTAGAACAAGACTCAGCTAAATCTTGTGGGTTTTTTCCCCAGAAAGCGAACACCCCAGACTAACACCCTAGCTTTATGTCGCATAGCCAGTTGATGCTCGTGATGCCAAGAGTGTAGGTCATGGACCACTAACACAATACAAATACAGAGGAGCAGCCCCACTGGAAGGGTGCCCTGTGCAAGTCACGCGGATCATCCTTTCTGCTGCTCCCATGGCATAGGTCTATATCTACTATTGTGTATGTATATACATCTAGACACATAATGGTCATAAACAGCAGATAATGGCCTGGACGTTGAGAATATATACATCAATGATATGTATGTGCACAGCTGCGCCACTTACCATCCTCATATGTTTAGAGTGCATCTAATCGCTCCATGTCTAGCATCAATAACTGTAGCACACTGCATATATTTACATTGCTAATACACCCTATTGGAATATAGCTATTTTGTACTGACCTAAGCTTAAACACTGGATCAGTCTAGAAGATACATCAGAATCCCTTTAGGTAATGATAGTATGTCATACAGTATCCACATCTGCAAATGGACTGGTGGAACTGCTATATTTAGATTGTTACTTCCTGTCAGGCTGTGCACAGGAATTGGTGTACAGGATTTGATTGATCAACTCTTGAGGGCAAGTTAATGAAACGAGTTTTTTATATGAGTTTGCCCAGACTCTACTATTATAGAGTCGGGGCCTGAGACTGCCAAACTTAGGATATATCTACCTAACCTTGCTGCAACTTTTCCTGGCACCAACGTGCATGTGTTACAGAGCGGAACCAATGACACTAACAACCTCCAAATGTGTTTTTGTCTATTTCCTAATTAGTTTATCGTGCATGCAGGGAGTGATTATCTTCAAACAAGATCAGTGGTTATGGATCCGGTGGTGTGTATGTGTGTGAGGGAGGGGGTTTGCCACCTGTTTTTCTACCTTTGGTATTAAATATATATGCTTATGTGTTAGATAGACTACACCTGGACACGGTTCTTCCATATACCCACTGCCCCCAGGGTCAAGATGAGGTGTTATACACCTGTTGACCAGTGGGCAGTGGGTATATGGAAGGACCCTGGCCAGGTGTTGTCTATCTGACTTAACCCTCGGGTATACAATATACCCAACGTGTGAAGCCTTTGTCTTAGCCGCCCACCGTGGGTTAAATATGTATACATAAGTATGTATGTATATATATAAAAAGGTGAGTGTATACATAGACATGGGAAATCATGGTATAGGCATGGGATATAACTCTGAATTGCACATCTACGCATCTGCATGCTATTAAGTGACGCTCGCTTTATAAACCCCCACCCTTTCAGGCCCCATCCCCCGGGACCTATGTACCCCGGGGAGGTATCTCAGCTCCAGGTATACCCAGTAGTCAGGCAGAGAACCCCCCAAAAATCAAAGTGCCCGATATAGTTTTTTTCGCTCTTGATTCTGAAAGATATGGTATCAGGCAACTTGTATCAGCTCAGTGGGGTGTTCCCACTGTTGAGGAATTTTAATTATTCATGGTTGCTTAGCAACCAGTGAAATGCAACATTAATTGCTTAGTTACATCCATTTATGTTCTCCATAGAGTTATTTTAGCTTTCCCTACCCCCCCTAAATAGGCCTCAGGAAAACCTATGATGTAATCATTCTGTTGCTATGGTAGGTGGTTGCTTAGCAACAGCAGTTTTATAATGAAATTCCTTAGCAAACTATATAAATATCAACCATGGAAAGGTTCTAACCTTACCTACCCCCCTATATTTACACCAGGCATTCTGCTGATATGATCATCATGTTGCTAGGGTGAGTGGTTGCCTAGCAACAGCAGTTTTATTATGAAATTCCTTAGCAACTTATATAAATATCATCCATGGAAAGGTTCTAACCTTACCTACCCCCACTATATTGACACCAGGCATTCTACTGACATCATGATCATGTTGCTAGGGTGAGTGGTTGCCTAGGTGTGGTCATGATTTGGAGGGATATGGGTACTTTTTCAGCCCTTTGGGAGGGGAGAGGTGTTCACCTATATGGGTACATTTTTCCAGAGTCACCTTTGTTATAGGCCACCTCACTTATGAATATGCATCTCTGTTAATGTTAGGGACTCAGTGGGTGCATAGATGGTAATCAAGATAAGGAGATTAACTGAGTCCTTTCCCCACATCCTTTGCTTAGAACTATAGAAGCTATACCTCTAATGGTATTCATTCTACTGTTGCCTAGATAGAGCACCTACTGTCTAAACCTAGGCCTACATAGACATAACATAGTGTTATGAGTTGTTATACAATGCACCAATAAGGGTATGCTTTTTGAGATTTTACACCGATATGAGTTTGAGTTTGGTAGTTTTTTATTGACCATAATTCCACAAAATTCATTTGCGTCTCTCAAAAAGAGCCAACATTATACACAAGATAACACCATGAACATACTCAAAAACAGATGATACCAATATGAACACTGCGGTTGTAGAATATATCATTATTGTGGCCCCAGACATAGACATAAACAAGATACAAGCAGGCCTCAGTTCTACTGACACGACATCTGATCAATCATCAATTGTGTAAAACATGACACCTCCAACGTACATATTCAAACACATATTATGTCATGTCGCTAATATTAAGACATAGCACACTTAGCAACACTTCTATCATTCACTTAGTAACAATTATGTCATTCACAAGGTTTTCAGTTTATGTCAGAATAATTTGCCGGTATTCAACTTCTGTACCTCGGGGTCAAGCTCATCCCACACAATTGCACCCCTGTACAGTGGGCTATCTCTATATAGCTGACCTTTCGGCCTCAATACCTTGAGAATAAGTCTTTCATTGCTTCGGAGAACTCTAGCTGGGTCATTTTCTTTAGAAAGCAGCATATTCCTATATGGGTCTGATGTACAGGCCCATGACCACACATCCCGGTAAAAATAAGTCAAGATACCTCCCTGTGAAAGGTGTATATTACAAGTTACATGATTGCCACTTGGGAATGAAAACTACAAGGAACAAGAGGACATCCTGTCTTCTTTCTTAACAGGAGAGGAGCTTAGCAAAGAAAAGGGCCTAAAAATACTCTGTCATAATTCACGAAGTATAGGAAACAAAGTCTGGCAATACAACTTACTTTTCCGGAAACTAGATTATGTCTGCATCAGCGAGTCCTGGCTGCATCCAGGCATAATGGATCACAGTATACATCTGGATGATATGACTATTTACAGACAAGACCGTGATCACACAATCCACGACATAGAGGAAACCGAAGGTGGTGGAGTGGCATGTTTTGTATCTAACAAATATGCGCCTTTTACTACCAAACTCGAGCATTTGTGTAAAGTAAATAAAAACATAGAGGTTCTTGTGTTAGCAACCAGGCCACCCAACAGCAGGCACCGTCTAATTATAAGTGTGTACCGACCGCCTAGAGGGAATGTGAAAACTTTCTATAAGGAGTTGAGTGACATTCTGATAGCAAGTGAGATGACAGACAAGGAAATCTGGATATGTGGCGATATGAACGTTGATTATAAACATAGAAATAGCCATAAGTATAAGAAAGCCTTACGGTTCCTACGAACGAACCATCTGAAGCACCTCCCAACTGGATCGACTAGACTGCATAAAAAGGGGTCAACTACCATTGATCACATTTATACAAACAAAGGCAAGCATGTGACATTGGGAAATGTGAATGAATACTTGAGTGATCATATACCGATTTATGCCATTTTCAAGAAAGTAAGGAACCAGCATGTCAAAAGGAAAGTGACTGGCCGCAGCTACAGAAACTATAATAAGCAAAACCTGATTGATGCAATCTCAAGACAAGTCAGTCAGGAAACCCTTGAAACAATGGACGCTGATGGGCTAGCTGTCCTTCTAATCGAGTGCATCTCAGCCTACTTAGATGAGGAGTGCCCCATACGGGACTTCAATATACCTGAGGAGGATCGTCCCTGGGTCGATGATGTCATACGTGGTCTAATCAAAGATCGACACAAGGCCCTGAGACTGGCTAGTATCTTTAATGGCCTTGGAGAGAATCAAGCCCTGAAGGAAGCGCGCAGGCTAAGACAACAGATAGACAAATTGGGACGTAGCAATATGGCTAGAATTATTAAAAACAAATTAATTGTTTATCGAAAAAACCCAAAAAAATTCTGGGCGGAGTTAAATAAACTATGGAAAGGGAAACGACATCATAATTCTGTCTCCCTGGTGGACGAGGATACAGGGGGGCGAATCTCAAGTGACGACACCTCGACCTACATTAATGAATTTTTCTGCAATGTTGGAGAAACCCTAGCGACCCCTCTGGCAGACAAACCAGGAAACCATACACGGTATCAAGCCATCAATGAGCTAGAGGTAGACATAGAGTCCCGAGCCATAAATAATGACTACCTTTTGAAGTTTGATGAAATATCAGTGGACTCTCTGAAGTACATTACGGAAGACATACAGACATCAAAGTCCTCAGGTCTCGACGACATGAGGTCTCACGTAATAAAAGACACCATGCTAGGAAATGCTATAATCTGGACTGCATTCATCAACAAGTGTATTAACACGTCTACCTTCCCAGACTTACTAAAAATCGGTACTATCATAGCATTGCCGAAAAGCGGGGACCTCAGCGCTGTATTAAACTGGCGGCCAATCACACTCCTACCGGTAATTGGCAAAGTGATTGAAAAAGTTCTACACAGGCAGCTACTCAATTATGCTCAAGAAAATGACTTATTCCACAAAAGCCAGTTTGGTTTTTTACCGGACAAATCAACGGCCATGGCAACACTAAAACTAGTAACTTGCCTCTATGAGGCGAGGAATAAAGGTGAACTTGCAATGGCGGCGTTCTTGGACGTACGCAAAGCCTTTGACGTAGTACACCACGGTCGACTGTTAATGAAGTTGAAGCACTATGGACTATCTGTGAGTGCTCTTAAGCTAATAGCCAGCTATCTGGATACAAGACACTGCACAACTATAGCAAATAATGTGCGCTCACAACCCCTGCCAGTAACCTACGGAGTCCCCCAGGGCAGTGTTCTGGGACCGCTGCTCTTTTTGTACTACATTAATGACCTACCAAATGTGATACAAAATAGCATGCCAGTTTTATATGCTGACGACTTGGTGCTAGTCAGTACAGGCAAAGATGCAGTGTCAGTACAAAACTTGCTCCAGGATGACATGAACCGTGTAAACCAATGGTGCAAACTCAACCAACTCACGCCCAATATTTCAAAAACAAAGACAATGTGGTTCAACCCTCCCGTCAAGAACCCGCATGTACAAGGTCTACCGATCCAAATGGATAATAGGGTTCTGGGTGAAGTAACTGAGTTTAAATACCTGGGTATCCTGCTAGACAGAGACTTGAAGTTTACCAAACACCTAGAGCATCTGGACAATATGCTGTACCTAAAACTGAATAACTTTAGGTTCAACAGAAAATACATGAACATCGATGGCGCCATAGCAATCCATAAGCAGGCTGTAGTGCCCTGCATGGAGTACGGTGACTTTCTCTTTGACTCCGGTCCAGCAAACAAGGTAAAAAAGTTACAAACCCAGCAAAACAACAGCCTCCGGATTTGCACAAGGACCCGTGTTGGCGATGTCTCTGTAAATTATCTACATCGTAAGTGCAAAACAGAGCGCTTGGAACCACGCAGAAAAAGGCATTTACTGTGTCTAATATATAGGCACGCGGCAATTAGTGACAACTGCCTACCTACCCTTAACCGCACGAGGGGTGACTCCAAAAAGAGAATAAAACTCCAGCGACCGAAACGTGAAAAATACCGACGGAGTCCTCTCTACCGTGGCAGCCAACTATGGGATGAGCTGTCAGAGGATCTCCAGATGACTGACAGTATACACGGATTCAAGACAAAATTGAAGAAAGCAATCAAATAGGAATATGAATAACAGTCACGGGTCAAACCCAATGTGTTGATAAAATATGCTGCTTTGCTTTTCTCTTAGCTCCTCAACAAACTATTATGGTACTATGCCCATCATAATAAATTATGAACTGTTTTTCACTGAACCGTCGTAAGTAAGGTGATGGGCCAGCAACGTGATTTTGAACGTATAATTACGTACAAGCCCAAAGGCATCATCTCAAATTCCCAAGTGGCTCGGACAACATTTCAGTACTAAGTCATATGATAAAGAAGTGTAAAATTAGTTCATCTAACTATAAAACCGTGCATATATACTTAACAGAGTAAAATACAGAAGTAGGATGGGATACGGCACCCTAGTGCATCTCATCTATGCTAACAAGGAACTGTTGTATATATTCTTGCATTTACTGCACCTGAGAGAGGCGGTATATGCCTGTAAAGGATCGGAATAATGTGACTGAACAATACAAGGAACTAAATATTTCATTGATTGAAGTATTTTATTGTAATATACTGTGTACATATTTCTAACTGACCGTACTGGAAGAACGTGTTCTACATTTACATGATTTATGGTCAATAAACCTATTCAAAAAAAAGTATTGTAGGGTAAAGGCACCCCTTTCGGACGTTCCTGGACAACAAAGAAGTAATTACATTTGCCTCTTAAAGGATAAGCATTTTAATATGGTATGTGTCATTGGGCACATTATATGTATAGCTTATATTTTCTAGCGAATTGCAATACATAATATAGCTTAAGTAGGAATAAATTCACATCTTATTTATCATTTCAAAAGATGAAACTGCACCTAAAGTCGGACACCTGCACCCGAACTGTGGACTTGAATTGTCACAAAGGATACATAAGTTCCTATGGTTATCATTAGAAATAGTGCAGGTATAAAGAAGAAGCTAGAAAACATTGAACAAGAAAACCAATTTCTCCATTTACTCCCCATTATTGTTTTGAGAATATAATAAAAGAAAATAAAAAAACAAGCAGTCAAGCAGTCACAATACCATGTAAGCCATGGCAAATATTTGGTATACTGTATTTTTTAGAAGGAAGAACCCCTCAATTTTCAGATTTAGTGGGTATGATATAGTAATGTTAACTATCTAATTGAATGTCAATGGTGTCTGACTCAAGGTAGCTGTACGAGTCAGGGTGTGTTGTGCCGGGTTTTGGCCGGGCACCGGGTTTTGAACGCGGCGGGTTTTGACGACGATCAATTGCGGGTGGGTTTGACCACAACCATCTGCCGGGTAGTGTCCACGCACCAGGTTTTGACCGCGACCATCTGCCGGGTATTGTCCGCGCACCGGCTTTTGACCACGACCATCTGCCGGGTGTTGTCCGCGCACCGGGTATTGTCCGCGACCATCTGCCGGGTATTATCCGCGCACCGGGTTTTGTCCGCGACCATCTGCCGGGTATTGTATTACATGGAGATATTACTGATCCACTTCACTGTCAGTAGTGGAAGATTTCTGTCTCATTGATAGTTCTCACCTGGCCTATGGGTCAAATTCTAAATTTGAGACAAATTCGGCCTCAGAGTCAAAATCAATCTCAGAGTCAAAATTGGTTGGGAATAAATATCGTTTTGAAGTACAAAAAATTGGTCTAAGAGTCAACATTTTCAAAAACCTGTTTTGGAGTTAAAAGTGTCAAAATTAGTTTTGAAGTCACAATCGTTTTTTGCAGCAAAATTCGGGTTTGGAGTAAAAAATTGGTTTTAGTGTTAGAATTGGATTTGCAAAACCTGGTTTGTGGACAGTACTCGGAAGATGGTCATGGTCAAAACCTGGTGTGCGGACAATACCCGGGAGTTTTTGCGGTCAAAACCCGGTGCACAGACAATACCCGACAGATGGTTACGGTCAAAACCCGGTGCACGGACAATACCCGGCAATCAGTCCAGTCAAAACCTGGTGCATGGACAATACCTGGCAAATAGTCGCGGTCAAAACCCAGTGCACAGACAATACCCGGCAATCAGTCCAGTCAAAACCCGGTGCGCGGACAATACCTGGCAGATAGTCGCAGTTAAAACCCGGTGCGCGGACAATACCTGGCAGATGGTCGCAGTCAAAACCTGGTGCACAGACGATACCCGGAAATCAGTCGCGGTCAAAACCTGGTGCGCGGATAATACCCGGCAATCAGTCGCGGTCATAACCTGGCACGGTCAAAACCCGGTGCGCGGTCAAAACCTGGCACAACATCGTGCCTCTACCCTATATAACATCTATTGTAATATATGCTCATCCCTTTATCAAGTAGGTGTAGACACATACCAAATAGGGCCAACCGTATTGTAAAATGTCAGATATCAAAGGTGGACCCTCCCCTAATTAATACCATGGTAGGCTTTGTTTTATTTTAGCACACATTTGATGTGTATAAGTGATTGCGATAGAACATGTGAGAAAATCGTTTTTCTTCTTTTCTTTCCTTACACCAACCTTCTATCTATTTAACCTTGAATAGGCCTCAGTTCTACTATGTAAATACTGTCCGAAACTAAACAAGAGTGGCTGTATTCAATCCACCACTACAGGCAGAAAGTATAGGGCCCTATTGTCAGTTAATTGCCAATCAGCCAACGTAATCTATGCCCTGACATGCAAACACTGTGGCATGCAATACGTTGGTCAAACACTTAAATGTATAATGGACCGTACATATCGTCACGGCTGGGACATTGAAAAATACGCAGACACTACAGTCGCCAGACACTTTAATTCCTGTCCCCCACCTCCATCGCGACCCTCTAGATGGGCTGGATTCGATGTAACAATTCTGAGTTTCATAAAGAGCCCCCCAGGACACCAGCAGGGATCGTCGAGTTGAACGTGGAGGAGAGAAGGTGGATGCACCGTCTCTCAAGCATCACACCAAATGGCTTAAACTTACTAGACTAATCTAGAGTCAACTTAGTTAATCACAATTATCCGTTAAACAAAATCTATTTAACCTTGCAGCAAACTGTCCTGACTCCAACCATACCATGCGGGTCTTACACATTGGAACCAACGTCACTAACGACCTTCAGACGTTTAACTTCTTTATGACATAGGCCTACTTTATTTCACTTTTAATAGGGAGGGAGTGATTATCTGTAAACAGGGGCAGAGGTGTGTGAGAGGGGGCTCCATCTTTTTTTATCCATCTTTAGTATGTACATGTATATATTAGAAACTGAGTGTATGGACATGGACATGGACTCCATGCATGTATGGTATAGGCGTGTGGCAGGTAATGTGTGACATAACTCTCATATTGCACACCTGTGCACTTGCATGCTATAAGGTAATGCTCGCTTCATAGACCCCATCCCTGGGACCTATGTACCCATGTTACACAGTCTAATCAGCAATGATCAGTTGATCATTGGCATCTTGGGAGCTGCTAAATATTGATAATTAGATGAAGGTTGTAAATACACCCCCCGGATATTACCCCTTGAATACATGCAATATCACCAGGGTCCTTTCACTCTGCGAAAGGTGTATATTACCAGTTACATGATTGTATCGTATATGACATCTAGTACAATGTATATTATATGATGTTGATGAATCATAAACGGTTGGACATCAACCCTTCATGACCCCTTTATTAAGCAGGTGTAGACACATACCAAATAGGGCCAACCGTATTGAAACATGTCAGATATCAGTGGTAGAACCCCCCTTTAATTATGTCATGATAGGACTTTGGGTTCTATATGCATGCAATGCAGGATCTGAAAGATGATTAAATATGGTTTATAATTGAGATGCACTATTTTGTGATACCATCATTTGAAGAGAAAATAGCAAAAATGTGACCTTTCCTATTCCATTACTTAGGTAGCTACACCACTTGTCTGTCCATAGCAACCAAGGCTCCTGCTCTCGGGAATTGGCAGTATTGTAGGCAGATATTACACACATCATGACATGTCTACTGTAGAAGTTGGTCACATGTCTCCTTCTTCATCAAAAAGTATGTTTATTTGGTTTGATCTTCTGAGACATACTAAAGATAGAAACCAAACAATTCACGTTTTTAATCATCTTTCAGTAAGTACATAACGATGATTACGATAAATGGCGGTGTATATAATTATGATGGTTGCTTAGTCATAGGTAACAATGTGGAATGATGGGATAACATGAGTGGACATGCATGGGATAACTTAAATGATTTAAATGTGCAATCACACAAGTGAGTGATGTACAGATTAATTACAAAAAATCATAAATATAATATCCCTAGAATTTAAATACTGGTACACGTGAAATTGTCTCTTTCTTCTCTTTTTTGTTGCCAAATTCACATTTTATACACGTGAAAATATCTTCGTTTACATACCCCAAATGTCTTACGAACTTCACTTAAAGCAGATGTGTTAGATAGCCTACACCTGGACACGGTTCTTCCATATAACCACTGCCCCTCAAGGTCGAGACGATACACCGAGTCGCTGACCAGTGGGCGGTGGTTATGTGGAAGGACCCTGGCCAGGTGTAGCCTGTAGGCTATCTGACTTAACCCTCGGTTATGTGAAGGTATACGGTATACCCAATGTGTGAAATCCATTGCATTAGCCGGCCACCACCGTGGGTTAAGGGTTCTTAACCCACGGTGGAGGGCAAAGACAAAGGAATCGCACCTTGGGTATATCGTATACCCTAACATAACCGAGGGTTAAGTCAGATAGACTACACCTGTACCCTGGTAAGTAATAGATAGACTATGGTTATGAAAAGGTATATAAAATTAATCACAGCTTACTGGTGGGGCCAGACGAGGGTGAAGGCCAAGTCGCCCTACCAGATAGCTGTGGTTAATCCTCTTACCTTTTCATAACCATTGTCTATCTATTTTGAACCACGGTATGTAATATAACCAAGGTTTGAACCCTTTGCGTTAGCCCTCCACCGTGGTTTAAGCCTTCATAACCACTGCCAGCTGGTCATCGACTCGACCTTGTGGGGCAGTGGTTATGACGCATACCAGGGTACAGGTGTAGGCTATCTAATACTTGTCATCGGCGCCCATCCCCCTCACATGGCTGTAAAAGAAAGCTGCAGCAAGCCAGGTAATAGTAATATTAGTAATAGACAGACCAGTAACAGTCACCTAGAGGAAAACATCAGCCCTCACTAACAAACCCACTATCGGTATATATATACAGTGGCTATGCTCAATGTACATGTCATAATTGGCTGCAGACATCAATCATAAATATGTTATACTCCGGGGTTATACTACACCTGGAAATACAAAAGAAACTTTCTGACTGTATAGGATTGTATAAGACGTACAAAAAGTGTGACAAACAATAACCACAGTGTGTGGCATAAGTTTGTTAAACCACTATGGCTGTGTCTCACGACCTTGGGACAATGTTTTTGTCTCTGACCAGGTGCCGTCTCTGACCAGGTGCCGTCTCTGACCAGGTGCCGTCTCTGACCGGCTTGGCTTGATAAGTTCAAAATACCAACAGCAGGAGGCTAATTATAATTATGATTATAAATATATAACAACCGCCATAACGTTTTCACAAATCCTTATATATATATATGATTATAATTGTTTTTAAAACACCTTTTTTCTGACAGCTGGTCAGAGACGGCACCTGGTCAGAGACGGCACCTGGTCAGAGACGGCACCCGGTCAGAGGCAAAAACATTGGCCCAAGGTCGTGAGACACAGCCCTTTGCAGACCCCTGAACTGAGGATCATGGCTTAGTCACGGCTGACCACACTCATCTGAGACTCATAATCAGCCTTGCTTTACTGTTGCCGTTATCCTCAGTACAGCGGTCGGGCAGTGGTTTAAAATACTACTTTAACATTATCAGTCATAGTACATCTTATATTACCTTTAGAGCCATGTTTTCCTTTGGAGTCATCCTTCTCATTGTTAAAGGTGTCATACTGGATCTTCTCAGCTACTGACATCTTGGTATATTAGGATCCAGTGGATCCAGCTGATCCAGAGAAGGTACAGAGCGCTCCAGGCACTGTTGGTCAGATCCTCCTGTGTGCCCTACCTATTGCCAGTGGGCCCTCCTCTACATTCTCAGTGCTGAGACACCAGTAGCCAGCCACAGGGGTCATCACAGTGTATGTTATCTAAGTCCTTGTGTGTTGTACATGCGTCAATATGCAGGTGTATTGAAGCATGTCATTGCTGTCTGTGTATTGTATGTGGGTATCCTCCTACCCCTCCATATATGTAGAGGTCTGTGTGTGGGTGAGTGGATATGGGGGAGTGTGTGGGTTATGAACCCGTGTCAGGCCTAGCCGGGCGTGTATACATGTCAATGGTGGTCCTGTGTGGTGTGTGTGTGGTTCCATGCAGCAAGTGTAGACGTGTTTGGGGTCTCTGCCAACTTTAAGGATTAAAGCCAGTATTCACGCACTCGCCCACTGGCAGGGTTTATGGAACTAGCAAATCCTCACCAAATGGTCACCATAGCCCCATCTGGTGGATTGCTCCTGAACAACTCCAGTCTCAATGTTGTTTCTAATATCCATATTGAAGCAATAATTTCTAATAAAGCTATGTCATATTCTCTTTTCAACACATATCATAAATGCATAAGTAAAGCAGAATTTTCTGCATGCGTTTGGACAAGATACATGCTAAACTAAGAGGGAAAAATGTTCGCCCCCAAAGGATACCTTGGCAAGATTTGAACTTGGGACCTTTCACATTCTAGATCAGCTCTCTATGCATGTAGCCACAGAGCCCTGACAGCTTTGGGGAGGTGCTAAACTCTAGTCCTGCATTATGCTCCTACCTAGTGGTGGGGTACACTAGTGTGTACAGACCTGTCACTTGCCACCGCCTGTCATGTTCATGTACACTTTGTGAAGAAACGAGTGCCGGTACCCCCCCCCCCTTTTTTTTTATGAATACCAAGCTATGGCCATAATCTTCACCATATTAAAATTACATGAGGCCTGAAACTGTTTTTCCTACTTAGATACCATGTTAGATAAGTGTGGGCCAAAAACGAAAATGTCATCTGTTACTTCAAGCATCAAGTCCAAAATAAAACCAAAAAGAACTTTTCAACAAGCATTTTTTATTCTTATCCTTGTTCCTTAGTATAGATACATCACATATCCATGGTTTATACAAAAAAATCTGCTAGATAGTATATGGTTTAACTGGTTTCTTCCAGGAATGTGAAAAATTAAGAAAATATATGACCCCTTGCATCAGCCATCGCAGCACAAAAGATAGTATGGGTATCCCCCAAATTTTTTTTGCCCAATGGATTCTATAGTATTTAAGGAACCCTCTGTTAATTTCTTAGGAGGCCTGAAACTGTTTTCAATATGGGGGGAATAGGGACCTATATTTATTGAACGTGTTCTGCATTACAGAGAAATGGAGAAGTGGGTAGGTCTATAACACCGGATATAATGGCTGAATAGGCAGATGCTAATATCAAACGGCATAGATGGCAATAATCATAGTAGCAAAGGGTGTAAAGATTATATTTCAAATTGTAGACTGCTGCCAGATTGTTGATTTCTTTTTGGATCATCCAGTTATCAAACGTATACCACATTACGTATGTGATTATTTGTTAATAAACAACTCGTATGTGGGCTCATTGAAACAAAAAATGCTAATTTCTTTCTGTAATGACCTATTAGAAACTTATTTTCTGGTATCATTGTATGAATTCCGATAGAGTACCGATGCTGCTATAACCCCTAGCTATCAAAGAGAAAAGAGCACTAAACTCTATTACCGGTAGCACTTCCTATGGGTGTATTGATATGTTGTTGTATGAGGGAGTATATCTGACTACATGTATATACATTGTATAACCCATGGATGATGGGTAAATACGATTATACTATAATAAACAATGCATAATATAATTTATAGTCTATGAATGTGAGATCCCTTCATGTGAAGGTCATGTTAAGTGCATCATTTGTGGTGGTCCTACCTCGTAATAATGTGAGTGATCAATACTGTTCTAAACTTAGTCTAAAGGGATGGTTTGAAGACCACCTCCGGAGGTTTTGAATAATATGAGAAAACCAGAATATACCACTGCAGACATACAGTTTTGAATAATCCTTTAGTATATGTGACATAAATATATGAATAAAGTGGTGTTTTTAGCAAAAATAGTAAATCCCTCCAAATACTGAATTGATCAATGTGTGCTTTCCTCACTTTGCACAAGGGGGCACTGCTGTACATGGTCTGCTGTGAGAGGCCGTTGCTAAGTACATGTGTGTGAGAGAGAGTGTGTGTGTGTGTGGGGGGGGGGGTGTAGTTGTACCCACATACCCCCCCCCCCCACCTGCTTGCAGGGAAACTAACAACTGTTAACTACCCAATGGATTGCCCGTTGTTACACTCTGTATTGAAGTATGGTGAGTGATCAGGCTCAGTGATTGGGTGGGGGAGGGAGGGAAGGCCAGTGGGAGGTAAGTGGCTCAGGCAGACTGACCACTGCAGGGGCCCAGGGGGGCCACTCCCACAGTTTTGGCTAGCATGTGTGACCTTGATTCCAAGGGAAAGGGTACTTTCTGGGGCCCTTTATAGATAGGGATTAGGAGGGGTTTCTCATCAAATTAGTGCTAGTTTGTTGATTTACCTCTTGTTATAATAATACCAGGTTTGAAGTGATATGTGCACATGCATGTAGTTTCTATAGAAAATATATGGGGTGGCCTCCCCATTGGGTTGGTTGTCACCCAATATGAGATCACATTGGGTATTTGGGCTGTAGTTCATGTGCTTCTCACTGGGGACAGCACAATCACTGATATTTAGGATATGAGGTCTCATGGATTGGGCCCCAACTAAACCAAGTAATAAATGAATAAATATAGCTCTACAGGAGTTACCTTTAAATAGGAAGTCAGTTAACATACCTAGGTACCTGATTACAATAGCGAAATTGCCAATTAAAAACCTCCGGATGTGGTCTTCAACATGGTAAAGTTATGGGTCCTGTGGGAAGTGCACAGTGGCGTCACATGAGGCGTGGTGGCATATACATGAACTATACTATAGACTGCAGCGCCCCCTAGAGCTACTAGAAAAGAGGGCTCTCAGGAGACATATTCTTCATATCTGGACAATTTTGATAACAGTGGTGCGACAAGTGGTGCTGTCGCACACATTTGAAAGAGCGGCCTTTTGAAATCGCCAATTACAAACATTGCAAACGAGTAAGCGGCTGCTGTTGCTAATTCCATGGCGACCCCTTTCAACCTTTGAGCCATACCTGGTCTATAATCACATGTTGCGGTCTATCCTAAACGTGTGAGGTTCTTTCAGGGTGGGGAACCAGCCCAGAATGACCAGGTCCAAACTCTCCAAAATATATACATGAGCCAATAGAGCACTGGGGGCTGTACCAAAAGTAACTCAAAGAACCCTGACAATGTTCCTGTACAGTCATGTCCATTGCGGTGACAGATCACAATCAAACTGCACCCTGGTGCTCCATTGTGGGACAGACTTGAAGAGAATGTTCAGTATCATGAGACAACTTCTCAAATTCCTAAATAACCTGAATCATCAACATAAAGACGGAGGAACAAAACTGGGATGGTACTTACACAAAACTTGTGGACAGTTGAGGAATAGTTGAGTTGGAAACATGTGGTGTAGTCTTACATCGGGGTGATGGAGGGTAAATAATGTTTCTGTTCAATTCACGAACCTTCATCTGGCAATATTATGATAATATTAACATCTTTCATAACCTCCTTTCGAGCTTAACTAACTGTTGGTTAAATCCTGGCAATCTATTACAAACATCTCCATGTAAAAAGTGAGGTAACCTCCTCACCAGTTAACATCGGTCGGGTACCACCATGGGTGCACTGGGAAAATATTAAGTATAAAACTAAAACAAGGTCTAATAACACTGTGCAACGACGAAAAAAAAACGGGGGGCAGACCTACCTGACTAGACTAATTTGAGGTCACTGAATCCAAAAATGATGGTAAAAAATGCCCCATAAGTCTCAGTTTCAAGATATTCCAACCATGATTATTTGTCGGTCTACTACTGAATATATGGTCCGACCAATATACAGCAGGGACAGCATTCATAAAATATTGTCAATTTTGTTTGCCTGGCAGAGATAACATGACTCTGAAGCACATTTAGTGGTAACATACCATAAAAAACAGGATTCTACACTGTTATGAAGCTAAATTAGTGATATTTTGCCGATATTAATTGAAAAAATACCATAAAATATATAGATTCATCCTAAAGCGATATAACATTTTTTTAAGCTACTAAGATCAGGATTGTGACCAGTTCTGACAAGAGGTACCTTCAGGGAAGCTATTATTACTGTTTTTAGCCCCCACCAGTGCCAGAATCCCCAAAAGGGTAATAAATAGACAGAAATTTGCTCGGATAACCCTTTATGCAGATTAATAATGATAGGTCATTGGTGTTACATCTTTAGGATTAAAATTCTATATCTATAATGGTTTTTGTAGACAAAAGTGGTACAAAGGCCAGGTTCTGGCTACCATGGTAGCCATTGACACAGTCAAAATATTGGATATTGGCTCTAAAATATTGGAAATGTCATCAATATCGCAAACCTCAAAACAAGCCTTGCAAATTCCTTTCAGAATGAATTTTCTACTAAAAGGTATCCTTGTATGAGGATATTTGACCATCAAACCTAATTTTACATGAAACATTAGCCAGGTACATTGCTGGAATATGGTCAGAGGTGGTCCTTATTGGGAATACAATAGGAAGACAAAGCGACCTTTTTAAGCACTAGTTATATGTTTCAAAGTGTTATTTTGGACCTATTTCTTCACAAAGAATATTTATTTCTATAACAGATCAGTAATATATTAATAATGTAAATAGTTAAAAATGAGTTTTACATGAAAAGAAGCATTTTCCTACTTTTTGAACAAATAGTGTATATATAAGCTCTAAGTGGGTATACAAATAAGACCGTGTGAACTTCTGAAAACTGAGACTTACCACACAATTTTGAGTGCTATTTTTGAGTTCCCCAGGTCAAAATACATAAGAATAATTGAGTCTGGTCCCGGTTTTTTTCAATTTTTGAATATTTGTTGTACAGTGTAATAGACTTATTTTTTCAAATAAAATAATTCAGAAAAGAAAAGAGGCTAGATAACTTACACTTGATGAGGCTACTAGATGGCTGAAACAAACCCAGATACCTCACTGGGCATGAACATTAAATCATTGGTATTACAACACTATCATCAGGAACCAATCAGAGATTGGATCCTAAAAATGTTCCAAATTTCAATAAAATATTTCAGTCTAGCACTATCTCAGTAGAGGTTTGCAAGTAAACCTAAACTTTATTAGAAATTGAAATAAAAAAGGGATGATAAAATGAAAAAAAAATTCATGTGAGGGTGACCACCATTCACAGTAGCCAATGAAATGCTCAAGATTGGAGCGCATGACCTGTTGAAAACCCAGGAGAGGGAAAATTGAATTTACCTCGGGCACTGGTTTTTGGTGTTGGGAGGATCAACACCCCGTCCATGTAATGGGATTTCATTTCGCCAAATATAATTGAACAACAACATACTTTGTTTCAAGATTTTCCGACAGGATTACACAATTGACCCCCACTTTCATGTTTCGAGTTCTTTAATTAGATGTATTGGGTTTAAAGACAAATGGCGTGTGACCAGACTTGATGTTACACTTGCTGGTGCTGCGTTATCAGTACACTGATACTAACACCCCTATCCAGTTATCTGATTATCATGGACACACGTAAGTAGTCCTAATACATGTTGGCCGATAGAGCCTGTAGTAGATAATCTATAGTCAATAACACGTCCGTGTATCAGGCATATTAATAATCTACTTTGAGGAGAGATAAGGGAAAAAAGTAACAGTACTTGGACTTGGACGTGTGTAACAGATAACTCTCTGGTTATTATTAAGCAAAATAGATTACTAGTACTTGAAACAAAAATGCTAAACACAAGCTGAGCATGACGAGACAGGTGGTTATATGGGACAGTTGCGACCCCTGGTGAGTATATAAGTTATAAGAACAATATAATTCATCTTCAACATCGACATATAATCTCTCTATAATATACAGTATATCACTGACTGTATCACCGGGTCCTATCTGACTGATCAGCAGGGGTCAAAGTGCACACACACACATACAGGTATATATAAAGGGGCCGTCATGCATACACAAGCACACTACCTACACCATGCCCCGTTAACAGACCACACTGTGGATACAGTTTCAGCTGGAGATACAATTGGACCATAAGTGGATACCAGGTAATGTATAGTTTGTATGGCTTAAACATTATGTACAGGTGATAACTTGTGAAAGGTCTCTATATATTGATTCGGATAAGGTGTAGACATAATCACAGGGAGAAGCAGACACAGCGGCAGTCTATTGCCCTGATTCATTATTGCAGTGTCACATGAGATTGACAGGACACTATGGCCAGCACTGATTCAAATCATACCCACTTCAGAGTCTCACACGAAGAATTGACTCAAACTTTAAATTGGCTAAAACTAGAACTTATTAATAGTCTATCCAGAGGCACGTGGCTCTATGGGGGTGCAGAGGGGTGCCCCCCTCAGGTCGGAAAGTCGTCGAAATTAAGGGCCCCAGGTCATAAAGTCGCTTTTTTAGACCATTTATGCTATTGTCATACTTATCCAAAAGTCGCCAGGTCGCTTATATTATTGAACCAGGTCCCCAGGTCGCCTGGAAAACACCCCAGGTCACCAGGTCGCTTTTGACCCATCTGGAGCCACCTCTATCAATGGGGCAAAACTGCATAGCCCATCACTCTCCACACAGAAGTCTGGTTAGTGTCCATCATATACTAACACTATTACCCCCTACAATATCTGCCAGGAGTTGGGTGGGTATGAGTATCTTTCTGCCAGACTCCTGACCCCCTCTTGGCACCAGCCCGGGGGCTGAGTGAAGGCAGCTGCTCTTAGTTACCCACAATCTGCTCGGAGCAATTCGCACCACTCTCCAGGCAGATATTCCAAATTATTGTTAGTTTAACATAGGATGCATCCTCTGCTTGGAGTGTACGTCATTATCTCGTCACGTGTGTGTAAGCGCTTGTTTCTGGCACACGGCGTTTTCATTGAATGAGTTGCATGACGGGTACAAGCAACAGGAAATTATCGACTTGTTACCAAGGATCAAACCCTCGTTGAAAGCTCAGGATTCAAACTTTGTTCAATACTTTTCGTGGTAACATTTGAATAGCAATTTTTTCTAGGTTTTGCAATGTATTGAATAGAAACATTGTGTAACCAAAACCGTAGCCGTCGTTAAAATTTGATAGGATCATAGGATACATTTTGAAATAAAAATACATGCACAGGTAGTAGTGATTAATTGATAAATTAAAAATGTTTGGAGCTTATTGAAATGTTTGTTTTCTAGTTAGCCTGGGCACCTATGGTAATGTAGCGCACAGCTTTTTGGCAGCAGAGAAAAACAGTGACAAAAGTTTCATTTTATGCCACCAGGTGCCCTATGTGTAGGCCATGGCGCACACCTTAAAACATAGTACTGGCAGATCAACTGGGAGTACCCTTTCTCCTCAGCTCCCCACACAGAGAAAAGAAACAGCGTCAAAAGCCCGGGGGGGTACTCAATTTTTTTTTGACACGGGTGTGCGGCTGGCCATTTGACAACCCTTGCCCTTGGTGAGGGGGATTTTGGTCAGAAGTGACCCTTGGTGAGGGGGATTTTGGTCAAAAGTGACCCTTGCTGAGGGGGATTTTTGACAAAAGTGCCTAGGTTTTAGCAATTATCCCCCAGGAGTCGCCCTTGGTGTAAGAATTTAGGTCAAAAGTGACCCTTGTTGCGAAGAATTTTGGCAAAATGTGACCCTTTATGGGGGGATTTTGTTGAAATCTCTGAAAAGTGACCCTTGATGAGGGGGATTTTGGTGAAAATTGACCCTTGGTGAGGGGGATTTTGGTGAAAAGCAGACCCTTGGTGAGGGGGATTTTACTCAAAAAGTACCTTTCCCAGCCGCACACCTGTGTATACAAAATATACCAAGTGCCCCCCCCCCTCCCGGGGGGTCAATAGGGAGTCCAGGTTGCCTCAAGAATGACTCCCCTGTTTAGGGGAGTCCAGGTCGCCTAAGGGAGCCCAGGGGACTCTCTGGCTAACCTAAGGGAGTGTACCTGGGGGAGTCATATATATATGACCCAGAGAACTATATGACTCCCCAGGTGACTCCCTTAGGTCAGCCAGAGAGTGACCTAGGCTCCCTTGACTCCCTGTTGACGCTGTTTCTTTTCTCCGTGCACATTAACTGTTACTGTTGCCCAGACAGAGGCATACAACCTGCAATTTTGAGTCACCATAGATTAGAACACCCTAAATTAACCCTCTAACCCACTAACCCTCGTTCTATATAAACCTCATCTATACCAAATGCCCTGTGGCCGATGGGCTATTAGAGGCATCCAGATAGTCATGTTTACTTAGGCAGGCCGTTATAGCATGTTTGGGAGAGTTGGCAGCTAGTTTGGGGCTGGTATGGGGGAACATGCAAGGGTATGTATATTTGGGCGGATTGCCTTCATATAGTACATAGCCTAGATTTCATGGTATGTCAATAATATGTAAATAACAACTTTAAGAAGTTATTATTGGTAGAATGTATAATAGAATCAATCTGTGTAAGGAGCAAGCGAGAGCATTGTATTATCATCCACATTTATGAGATTGAGGAAAATTCTTATGTTGGCAACGAGCTTTTAAATATACACGTGTGGTATATTTCTGCCTTACGCTGGGGGATGAAAATTTAGACTTTTTGTTTTATAAAAAGCTTTTTTTTTAAGTGTAAAAACATGGAATGAATTATATCGTTGTCAGTGAGTGATTCCCTCCTCCATTTCTCCGTCATACAATGTGCCCTTATGTCAGCCCTTATGAAATCCTCCTTATTCTCAGTGTCTTCTTCACTTTCAAAAACACACTACCGGTACCATCCTTTTTTACCACCCTGCACTATGTTGTCGCGTATTGGTGATCTCTCACTCCCTCTCCCTGACCCCTGCCTTCCTCTTTTTCCTGCTAGACAGATTCAAATATATTACAACTTTGTCTGCCCTCGGTTGCAGCCAGAACGATCACCTGTACATGTGCATCCAGGTGTCTTGTTTTCTTTTTATAAACCATTATATCGATACCAAACTAAGTGATTTATACGGCTGAGCCAGATAGATAGTTCGGGATACCATTTAATACGACAGCTAAATAATGATACAAAATGAACTAGAGCTTTAATATAACACCAAATTACAATATTACACTTTTCTCAACCATTTTTAGACTATAATTTCCAATTCCCCAATGTAGGCCCTACCCTTACATATACCCCCTATAACAGCTGTTTGGATCCCGCTGCCTGCCTCCCTGTCCTCCCCCCGGTCAACAAACAATCGTCTAACCGCCCCGTGTCATATACCACACTAACTCTCCAAACATAACTCACTTTTTAATACTTCTCTATATAAAAACTCTCTACATCCCAGGTGGAGAGTGAGTCAGAGGAGGTGCACCTCATGAATTATTCATGAGGATCAGGTCAAGGATCCCCCTGGGCGGCTGGGGCCTCACTGACCTAGCTCACGGGGATGGGGAGGAGGGTATGGGGGGCCAGCCACACAGCACACCACACTACACACCTGTACCCACACAGAGTAGCATGTTGACGTATACATACTGAGACTTGGAAACCGACCAAGGGACCAAGGGACAGAAAGCTTCGGGGAGTAATAAACAAAGTGCAATACGCCATGTCAAACTCAAAAGTCCCATGGGGATTACCCAAAGTCGATCACATCCCTTGAATCGGGCACTTGAATTTGCATCGACGCAAGCCCTCTATTCGTGAATAAGAGTACATTTTCAGTATTACTCTTGGCATCAAATTACAACTAGGGACTTGCGATGACCTACTCCCCACCGTGGTTTACATTTATTTATGAGGGACAAGGGCCATATATCTTTTCCCTGCTTACTAGCATACTGAGACACAACAATATGAAGCAATATCAAAATAGCTACAAATGTATATAACTATGTCAATGTGTAGGCGATGTTATTGTCCTTATATATCTACATGAAATTGGAGTAAGACCTGCAAACCTTTGGCCTATGATAAAACATAACACTTATCTAATACTTCGGCTCTGACACCCTGTGGCCAACTTGACTTGCCATGTGGCATGTTATATATGTCATTATGGTATATGCCATAATTATATATGCCTCATTCCTGAGGTCATAAAAAGTGTGATTCAGGTTACATGGTCTGAAAATCAAGGGTAGTGGGTACCCGTTTATTTTCACTCTCTTTTAAAACTCTTTCACTCTTTTTTTTAAACCCTTTTCACTTAGGCACCAAATTGACTTTAGAACCGTGGTGGTGACTTGCAGACCATAATATGGCCTTTGGTTTGTGGACCATCAAATCGACTCTATACTATCCCTAGAATGTCCAAAATCAATTTTAGTGTCAGGTAACCTAAAACATACTCTTTTTTTGGCTTAATAGATTATTAGCCTGATTTATCAGTTACATACATAATATTACCAAGATGACTCTCCATATGCAGTTAGTGAGTGAGTGAGTGGGAGGGAGGGAGGATACCGGTGTCTGCAGTGAGGTGGGGGAGGCAAGGGGGGATCGGAGGTAGCAGGAGACTGTCTGAGGGACCTCTCCATACACCCAACCACAGGCACAGGCACAGGGAGGAGCAGGATCCACTGGAGAAGCTTGGATCCCTAAGACACCACCACCACAGTTCCTCCTGACCCCTGCCCCTATGGCCTAAACTACCAGAGCCCTGAGTGAGACAGTAGTAGAGGAGGATCCTGGTTGAGGAGGAGGTATGTGTTAGCACCGGCTGTTTGTGTGTGGTGTGTCAGAGGTGTGGGAGGAGGTCTGACTGTATGGTCAGATGTCAGTGAGTGGCTGGTGCTACAGAGTCTAGAGCCTCCTCTATACCTGCTGTACACTGTACAGGGGAAGGTGTAAGGGGTGCACAGTGTGGTAGTGTCAGCAGCAGCAGCAGCCGGCCTGTGTACACCTACATCATAGCTGACAGTCTATACCTACAGTAAGTACCACTTACCTGCTAACCTCATCACTGATCTATCTAATAACAGTGTAGAGTGTTATAACATTCATGGTATATCTTGAGAATGGGCTGTATGAAATGATCTGTATGATGATTTGTGACCCTGTCGATATATAGCTTTATATTCTAGTATGAATGTAATACTGATATGAATAGGTATAAATAATGAGAGGACTACCGACTCATATTACACTTAATGGTTTAGTAGATGATCCAGACATGCTTGTTTTGACCATATGCATGATATTTTATAACAGATAGCATATAGAGCCGGGGTCTATTGTTTGTGTCCGAATGGCGGCATTCCCAACGTTGGAAACGTGAGCCACATCTCAACTAGAAAATAGCTGAAACAGTTTAACGGATTCTGCGAATATTTGAAACCATGAGTCACATACATGGTATCCAGAAGTTTTAAAAAAAATGAAAAGAAAAATAACCACGTAAAAAAGTAAGACGAAGATAGATAAAAGGCGGGAAGCATTGAACATACAGAACAAGTTGTCTCTGTTCTCAAGGGATATAAGCATAAACTTTGTACAAACGTACAGTATTATAGCTGAATCATTATTACCACAGGTGACACATAGTGAGGGGAAGGCCAGGTGATGTCAATGGGAGATGGTAATGGGGATGGTCATAGCAGATGTAGGAGTCATAGCCAGCAACAGGAGCAATGATAAATTGCAAGAGAAGGAGGTATGGACTGAGTCTAGACTACTCATGGGAATAGGAATGCAGAGACCAATGCTCATACTAAACCTAAACCTAAATGTTGGTACATGCAGCAGGGTTCCTTGGGTTTGGGAGGTTTATGGTTGAGATTGGGAAATAATGCACTGCTTCTTTATTGTCTATCGATGAAATTTCAAATTCTAAAATTCTACCCCCTAGCTAGTCTAATACAAGAGATTGTGGGTGTGGCTGAGGTAATGCTCATGATGTAGGACTGTAAGGGGTTAGTAGGAGTTGTGCTGTCTCTATAGTGCCTACTATACCCTATAGCTGCAGCCTGATGTCACACTATACACATACATCAACACTTAAACGACCTCTGTCCTGGGGGCACGACCCACATGGGAACAACATGTCAGCACAACCACACTGTTTTTATTGTGGAAAATGGGGTCCTTCTTTCTCACATGGGTTGCTATTTGTGCATCTCCATGATAACTGGAAAGTACTAGATGTGTACAGATGTACAGCTTATTTTTCTTTATATATATCTGACATAGCTGGTTCCTCCTTCATTTCTTTTGCCTGGTCTTGCAATATATAAATTATCTTTTCACTAAAACAGAAGAGAGTCACAACTCTATGAGGTCACTGGAGCGCTTGCCTGTTACCACAGCTATCTTCCTCCCATGATAAGTCTAGTGGCATCCAATAGCTGCCTCACAAAAACCTACATACTATATAGTTGCCTCTGGACACCTCCATCCCAGCTCGTTCACCATTCTTATCAGGACTATGATTAAAAGGTGTGTGACCTAGTTGCCTCAATTACATGACACCACTATTGTTGTCTAACCTTTGGTTAACCATACTGTAATTACAGCCTTGTACATTATGAGTGTAGGTGGAGTTTCGTGTATACATGCTAATTTTAGTTACACAGAAAGTATAAAGATGGCGATTGATTATCCTTGTGAATGCCTTATGTGAGCCCTGGAAGATGTCATGTATATCGAGAATATATATTCTCGCCACGTAGAACCCCGGAGTAGAATCACAATACTATCCATATCATTTTCATAAATAGTATGACATAAATGTTTATAACATAGCTGTATAACATATATTGTAACCTGTATCCAGGTTCCACAATGGGTACAACAGATACCCCCCACCACCACCACCACCCTCTTTCCGCCCCCATAGGTACCATTCCTCATGTGACCACATGGGATACAGCCGAGCGACCCATGAGTGGTTGTGGTCAGAGGCTCAGCCTGTGGGGTTTGGTCAACTACTCATGAAATGATACTTCACTGACGTCACTAGCTGGCTGTGACAAAACATCACATATAATTATATTGATAATATTAAGGAAGATCTAAGTATCTAAAATAGTTAAAAGTAGAATATGGGGTAGAAAAAAGACAGTTACTTTTGATTGCCTGGAGGCGAGAGACCTAGAGGGGTATATACCAAGATTAACGTGAAAAAATGAAAACAGGACACTGTGTTCCATTGAGGTCACGCATGATATATAATATAGTGCCGGTAGCAAAACAATGGTCTGAGATAGACTTCTTTGTCTATTAATATACAAATATGATATGCCAGTAGGCAATGTTATTTATTGACAGAGACAAAGAACAAGGATCCACACAAAACCACAACCTACGTCAGGAAAGGATTGTGGGCAGTGCCTCGGTGGTACAGGGTCACAGGGATAGGAGGAGGGGGCTCTTTAGGGGAAGGACCAGGGGAGTCAGTCCAACTGGGCTGGGGAGTCTAGATAGCATTTAGACCCTTTTTTATTTGACCACTTCAACATGACGTTTTTATAGGCGTTATCTAAAGTAGGTGCACCCCCTCCCGTTCTCCATAGAAAAGCTAATGGTCTTATCTGTTCGATTGCTACAGGCTAATGGTGGGTTCAATAGTAATCCCAATCAACTCCCCTAAAGAGTAAAACAGTCCAATGCTAATAACACACGAGTACTATGTGATATAGTATTACTATAATACTAACTGCAGGTGCTGGGGGCGTGGGTGTGGAGGTAATATCTGAGGGTATGGTGGTTAGTGGGGGAGGGTACTGGCTGCATCTCTAGGCAGCTCATTACTCATTCCACAGAGGTAGGGGTGAGAGCACATTTATATATTTGTTTGGCCCCTTGTGGTATGTGGGTCCCATCTTTGTACTCAGTGTGCTAGAATGTTGGGATGCTTATCTCACCCCATACCCACCGCCATTCTCTATCAAGACCCTATGCAGTTACCAGTAACCTATGTTGTATGTGTCAATTGATTCTGAACTGTTTTATGATACTGCACAATCTACTAGTAATAAGCTCACTATAGATCCAGTGCACTCAGTCAGCAAAGGGGTAAATGTGCTTCAGGTTACCCGACCCCACCTAGCAACACAGGGCTGACCCGGGGGCTAACACTAGAATCGTTTATCACATTATGAGAAATAAAATGGTTATGCCATATTGGGGCTGTTTTAAAGTCAATTTTATGGTCCACAAATTGAAGCCACAGTCAGATATTAAGCACCACAGTCCGCAAGTCAACTTCTGGGTAGATCTATCTGAGGCTTAAGGTAGGGGGGGGGGTTCAAAAAGAAGAAAGAGCCAACCTACCTACGCTAGATTTTCAGACCATGCAACCTGAAACACAGCTATATACATTTTGGCCTCATTATGGTACTTTTTCCACCTGTCTCCATATTAACCATGTTATGTTTATCAGACTAAGTAGGATGTGGTTCATACATCCTCACTGGCTGCTCCTGGGATGCACATAATGTAAACTCTACTGCTTGGCACTCTGTCAGCACCAGGGAGAGCTGTCTTCAAACTTTTTCCTCCGAGATAAATATAAAATAAACACCCCTACGCTATCCACACAGCAGCCCATCCATGGGAAGTAAGAATGCTATACAATAGATTAAGTGCATTTTACAACAAGATGTGTTGATCTAGATTAGATGGCTTTCACACCTATTTGGGGGACCATTTGCATTAATATCTATATGTTGATTTAGATTGAGTGCTGTCCCCATTAGGATGTATTCTATGAGGGGACCAGGCTATAAGTGGTGTTGTTATAGTCTTCTCATATTTCACACCATGAGATATGAAGCATTTCCCCCGAGAATTGATCTTGAAAATAGTTGAGAGTTCTTATTCTTGAATTCATTTTCCTGAATAGGGTTCAGAGAGGAACTAGGAGTCTGAATGTACATCTAGAAATGAAACAACATTTACACTCTCAAGCTTCTATTTCAAATGAATGTGCCTTTGACTTGAAATTCAGTTTCTGTTCCTTATTCTAATTTGTAATTATTCTGAAGTACAAGTCATATTAAAACGTATGAAATCCAGTAAGAATATAGAGTGTTTATCGCTAGCAAAGAACAGCAACTTGATAAATTATATGTCATTGAATTCCCCCTTGGGGCATTGCCATACTGAGTGCACTATTCCTCAACTGGACAACCAGGTCAGACCAATTATCATTTTAAACAAAAAACACTGATATAAATTCGTATTGCCTTCCAATTTCCTATATCCACTAGCATTTAACTGTTTTTATTCAGCATAGGAAGTTGACATTGAAAATAAATTGTGCTCCTTCATCTCAAAGCCCTCATTGTATGGTGTAGGCTGGGGGAGGTATAGCATTTGGGGGAGTGTGTGCATGTATGTGATACTATATACACTAGGGTGATTGTACACTGGCTTCTGGAGTGTATAGGACCTTTGTATGCTGAGGCAGGTGGCGAATATAAAGGGGTAGACATTGGGTGGTATAGCATGGGATAAACCAGAGAAGAATTGTCAAATTCGAGCTCTGAATGTCAATTACCATCGTGTTTCCTTCAAGTCAAATTGGTTTGTTTATTTTGAGGCTTCTGGTGTTGGAATGGGAAAGAAAATACTTTTCATCGGGCCAAGCAATGTGTTTCGAGCATCATGGTCCGGAGTAAAGCGTAAATGGTTTGGATTTATAAAAACACAACCACAATGCCATGACAAGGTGACTCACAGTCACACATTGCTCCAGTGACTAGGAATATTAAGAGATGGTTTTCTATTGAATACCTCGGGCCTGGAGTCAAAACTGTGGTCAGTTGGAGACTTTCAGAGGAGATGTGTGAATCTTATTTCACTTTGGCAAAAAGCTAAATATTAGGGGGGAAATGCTGGGGTCGACCCCTATTTGTAGCTGGGGTCGGGTTGCCGGAAACACACCTTTTTTCAAGCTAGAACAACTTGTAGAGGAAGGGGATATAATGGAAAACATATAGGGACAGGGTAGACATGAATCTAGGTGTCAACCTTCAATTAGATTTAAAGGAACTTTGTACACGCCTTCAAGGAACAGATCCAGAGACTATACAGCAATTGCATACCTTTCATGCCGAAGCTAGTTCATGGGATATCAAACTGCATGTTGTAGTTCTCTATGATGTTTTTGAAAGGTATGCTATTTCAGCTGAATCCGAGCCTGATTTAACAGCTTATTCAATCAGCCTATAACCTACTTTATCTAGACCCAAAGGCTGACATGAAAAGGCTTGGGTCGTTTTACATGAGTGCACTGACCGTTATTCAGCCGCCCTCCCTGCCCTCTTCCATTGTCAGCAGTCCCTATAGTCCCCCCCCCCCCCACCACACCCACACACACACCCACACACTGAACCCTTCTTTACTCGAGGATCACCCCACCTTGAGGTGAGACGGTGGGCATACCTGGAGGTTACCTTCTACTTTAGTTACCTTGGCAACAGCAGTGGACCTTAAGGTCTCCCTGTGGACAAAGGGTATGCCATAACGCACCCAGATCGTGGGCTGAGGAATATGGGTCTTAAAGGTTAAGATAAACGGATTCAATATGTGGTTATGTATCATGATGATCCTTAGGGAGTGAATTAACTCCGTATGGTCGTCATGGTGCTTGCATGTTGCACTGAGCAGAGCTGCATGCATGCATCATGACGATAGTGGTCATAATGCATTAAAGCACTAAGCAGCATCTTGAGCAGGAGTTAAAACAGTGTAAATGAACTTGAGTTTCTCTTCTGTAAATCCATTACTTTTTTCATGCCATAGAAAAGTGCATGTCGAAGAAAAGAGTCATTTGATAGCAAGTAAGTGGTAAAACATACTATGTCAACCAGGAATATGTGCTTTGGTTTTATGCTATAATCAGACACAACGGTTTAGGTCTACTGGTTGAGTTGTATCACGGTCGATAAAATGTTCATTTGAATGAACTTTATAAGCTACTTCTTTTGATCATCTCAGGAAAACATTGTGTAAAATATGTTGACAGTTCTTATATGCACCTGTCCATTTTCTGACTGATGATAAGCGTCTGGATGTCCTTGTTTACTGAAGGCTATTTTGCAGCTATAACCCTACCTCATCCACCCTCAGCCCATTAGGTCTGCGCCATACAGCATGACCTACCCCTTTTTGCTCCTCACAATGAAACTAACAGAAGGCCTCCCATTAAGGTGACCCAAGGTCACAACTTGGCCACCTTTTCCCATAGAGTCATCAGGGTCTGATTCAGGAATTTGAAAAAAATGTTGGGGGAGGGGAGGGGAATGGTCCATCAAACATCCTCTGAAAAGCACCGTGCATGAGTCACGGCAGATCAGAATATCATTAGAAAGAATACATAAAAATAAGTTCAAAGAATGTACGAAAAGTATTAATCTGGATCCACCCCTGGTTACTACACCCCTATATCTTTTGTATGTTGGACGCTTTATAAATGATGACGTGAAAGGGGAGGGGGGGTTGTAGTCTCCTACTCTGAGATACTTACATTTGCCTATACACAAATTCATCCCTGATGCCATGTTTGTAGTGACTGATATCCCTGCAGAGGACATCCTATTGTATGTAGTTGCTGTTCCACATTGGCAAACTATACACGTTATGCATCTGACTTGCATCTGACAATGAATGATATGCATATAGTTTGCTTATTTACCCCTGAAAAAAACGTGTAGTGGATGAGCAGTCGTTAGAACTTTTAACCATTTCGAATTTAAACTTTGTAAACTTTAGACTTTAGACCAGCAACGGGTCTCGTAGCATTTCATTTCAAGGTAAAATAAACCATATTGTGTGCTGTTGATATTAAACAACTAAAACGAATGTCCACAATCAATCATAAAGGAATGAAAAAAATTATAATTTTACCAATACCAATTTTGTTCTATCATTGTAATGCATGTGACTTTATGAAGGCACATCAATCTAATAAAGATACCAAATACGTAAAGATATGGGAGCCAGACAGCATACACAAATATAGTTGTGGTTTAGAAAAGGGAATCCTTTTAAGGACATGGATGAATTCAGGTAAAATGGGTATCAATTATTGCCATCATCTATTTTGTAAGTATAGGTCTTACTGATATACTGTGATAATTGTGACTGCATGTTAGGATGCTATGCTATCCAACCAATATATCAAGGTAAATACTAGTGCCTGGGGTTGGAGGAAAGGAACAGGGCAGGGGCTGGCCAAGGGCAGTCCAGGTGTTTGAGTGTGTTAAGAAGGAGTCACTTGTTAGACGCATGTGTCTACAGTGTACACGTGGGTGACCTCATAGTGGAGGTATGTGGTGTTTTCACGTAGGTTAACACGCCTCGTGGTGCAGGCATACAGGGGGATGGGTATACAGGGAGGGGGGATAGGAGGGGGCATGAACACATGGATACATTAAAATTGTTGTCTAGTGCTAGAGCCAAGAATAAAATAAAAGTTCCAGGTTGTATCTAGGGTAGGTACTAGCACGTTGTATTTATATTTTCTTTTATTTAGATTTCCAACTCTAGGTTAGCCACCAAAAAGCATTCGTCTTTAAATTTAAGTGTGATATGAAAAAAAGACGATCGGCCCAGTTTTGTTGGGTAGGTGCTCTGGCACACTTTTCTCCAAATATGTATACAGTAATGTAACTAGGGTAACTGTCCTTGTCCTGGAAGTTAGATGCGTGTCAGGAGGCTGGGCTGCCTAACCCTTGTACAAAATGTGGACTTAAAAAGTAAGTTAACTTCGAGACAGAGAGAGGGGCAGACAGACAGGAATGAAGCCAGTCAGAGCGGTTAGTACAGAGGCAGGGAGGCTTGGATGGGAGGGAGGGAAGAATGGAATGACAGGGAGTATAGTGCACTTATTTATACATTATGTATATAAACGTAAAATCATTTCGATGAAACGGTTTACTTCCAGTTTCTTTTTTTCATTATAATACCAATTCTGTCTTTTACATAAACCCAGCCTTAACACCACCATTCTTCCAGGCTGCCTTCATCCCCCGGTTCCATTCACATGCCCACACATGTTATAGGGGCAGTTCAGCAGAATGAATGACTGGTATAAAAGTTGACTTGTTCACACCCCATTCACCCCACCTGTGACCCACACACCCAGTTCTAGTCAATTGGAACTAAATTCTAATGCATTTACACAGTTAGATATGTGTATTGGATCAGAACATGTATTTCCGTGTCTTTATTTGCAAACATAAAAAATACTAGGGACAAAATATCAAAGGGTCTGTGAACCACAATCATTCTTCTTTGAAGTGTCCCTTCAGCTTCACCCACCCACGCACAGATGATGAAAAAGTTGGATCTATTGTTGTACTATATTTCTATATTTACATAAACTTGTAACCTCCAGTGTCTGGGCCTTCTCAATAAGCTGACAGAGTTTATGGCTGTGGTCTAAAATGTACCTCTGATGAACACCTGGTATTCAAACACTGAGGCCTAACTCACACTGATTCGGTTGCTCCTAAGCCCTTCCCCTTGTTGAAGTGGTCAGTCTATTTATTGATATAAGTAAACTCATCAGCATATTTTTGCTACCTGTGTATATCTTCAGACCCAGTCTATGACAACTTATCCAAAAATAAGATGACATGTTTTGAAGTACAGTGTTGCCCCCTGGCTACAGACGTTTGTATTAATATTGAAGACATGCTTCAGGCATAATACGTAGACAGTAATATTCCCAGTGCGTTTGGTGGGTCCGTATCACGTTGAGACTTTTTCGAGTATCTGTCGGAGGCCACAATGGGAATAATACTCATTTCTATTGTTACAATAATTTGAAAGCAATAACTAAAGAACAACAAAGCTACTCTTGTGTAGACTTGGAACTAAACATGATTGTGTGCTACTGAAGCACTAAGCGACTTTGCTGTTCCTTATGTACTTACCAAACACCCTCTGAGCAATACATGTGCACTTTTATATTCAGCCTATGAAAATAAGTATTAGCTTTCCAGAATATGTTATCATCTTTCTACAGGATTAGAACAATTCAGTTTGTAAATTTCACCGCCTCTAAACATGAATCTTCCTTTGTATCTTGCAGGGTTCATGCTCCGATTGAAGTCAAAATAGGAGGAGCTCTCACTACTTCAGTAGGTGCCCGACCTCTCCAATACCACCACCCTGAACATTGGTCTCCACACAAGAGTTAGCTCCTCCAGCAGTGATGGGGCCTACTGTGATATCAGCCCTGGTCCTGTGTACACTGGTGGCAGCCAGTGTGGGGCAGAACGACAGGAACTGTACCTTCCCACCCATTCTAAATGTTGACAATGACCACGCACGAGACCACACTTGGAGATTCCTGTCGCCCGACTCGGCGTACTCACAACCCCACAAGACTGGACAGTGGAACATCTACGACAGATCTGCCTATGTGTCCCATGGTAACAGCATGAATGATTATGACTCTGCGGATGGCTATGATCTGGACTGTATTGAGAATGTTGGAGAGGATAAGGTGCTCATCAAGAGGCTTAACGTCGATGGTACAGACCAGTTCAGCTGCCTTCAGTTTGTGAGGAGGAGCATCATGGTGTTCCAGGTGAGGATGGCAGAGTTTGGGACCACTGCTGATGTGTCCATGTGTGATGAGGGTAACCTCAAGAGTCATGACATGACTTTGGTGCATTTCCATCCTGCGACGTGGCAGGACTTGCTGGCTAAGGTCCCCTACATGTCCTGTTCTCTGAACGGTGGCTACATCATTAAGAAGTGGACGGACGAGGAAGGCACAGATGGGTGTTCTGCTGATGCCACCAATGCTCTGAGAATTGAAGATGATTGCGATCGTGGTTCTGGACTGCACATCCTCGGGGACACTGAGAACTGCCCCTCTCCACTGCAGGACTTAGATACAAGCAAAGAACCCTTGATGTGCATCGCTAATTGGGAGAATGGTGATTACTCTTACTCGGTAGCAACTGATGAATGGAACAACTTCTTTGTGTGTCTGCGAGTGCCAAAGGAGCGAGGAGAGGAATTTGAGGTTGACATCTTCCTTGATGGTTTGTGTGACAGTACTGCAGATATCAGCCGGAGTACATCTCATCGGAAGCTGACCCTTCACCAGTTTGTGGTGTCCGATCTCTGTGCCAATGCCTCTCCACACTGCAATGTCCTGGGACAAACACAGTGCACGGGAAATGTTCCAAACCTCTGTCGCGAAACCTGCGGTGTCTGCCCGAAGGATAAACCCTGGCTCAAGCATAGCCTTCCAGAAGCCATCCAGCAGAAGTGGCTCATGAAGACGACGACCAAGGATGCTATTGCTGTTACCATTACCGACCGGGCTATCCAGTACCCCGGTGATGTGATGTGGAGGTACTATGGGCCCTCCATGTGTAACCGTACTAAGGTGGGGCACCAGAAGCAGGCAGCAGAGTACACTCTGGTGTCCACCTCCATCAATGGTTGCCTCCCCAGGGTGGCCACAGCCATGGTGAACACCTTCTCAGAGGCGGTCATCGGGGTTGAAATAAGCCGAAGTGCACCCACCGAGCTGAGAATCGAGAACAAAACAGCCGTATGGTCATCAGATATGTCCTCTAGCTGCTCCAAGACCACCTACCTCCAAGATGATATGAGGCTCGGTGACAGCTTCCACACTTCATCCTACGGCTGGAGGAACCTCGTCCGGGATGATAATGCGCGAAAAAGTGGCTGTATGCTCCACGAGGAAGAGAACCTGGTCATCAAAATAAACCCAGATGGGCAAAAGTGCCATGCCTCTTTGGAGTTGAAACCCTTTAAGGATGCTTTTGACTTGACCATTGAGCGGTGTGGTTCCGATAACCAGACAAGCATTCCCGGAGGTATCAACACGAAGGTTCGCTACGATTGCATGGCTTCCTTCAAAGTTGGCTGGGGCTCCTATATCATCACCAGAACCAAGGGGGACATTAACAGCCTGGTCAATGAGACCTATCTGTGCTGGTATATCAATGACCAGAGGGAAGGCTTCCTAATGCCTGTAAGTGACTGTAATGACATGACCCCTTCGCGTATATCGCTAGATGAGAAAGCTCCTCTAGCTTTGGTGCGCTTTGCCTTTGTTGCCTCTGATGAGCCCACAGGAGGTGCTATTCATATCACATTCAGCCTACAGTTAGTGCTACTACTGGCTGCTGTGTCCAAGATGGCGGCACAACTATGAGGCTGCTGTAAATAACATTGTGTATAAATCCTGCTACTAATTTGTTGTTATTGTTATTCTAAAGTTTAGTAAGCTGCAATTATTAAAGCTAGCTCTACATCTCGTTGTGCCAATGATCATATAAGAGTATCTGTATGATTGTATAAGAATAAATGATAAGAGCAATGGTATAAAGGAGACAATAGCATGGAGGTGCATAAACTTTATAACTGAATTTGTTTAATTCGTGCAGGTTCTCATATCTGAGATTCCTTTAAAAGGGACATAAATACCACTACGATTGCTCTCGAAAGCTAGCTCTGGGCTTGTTTATATCTCAAAGCACTCTTATAATGTTCTCTGTTATATTGATTATGAAGAAGGAATATTATTTTTGTTGTATATCTTCATGGTGCTATGGTAGAACCTAGGGTAGGTGCCACCAATATGATAATATCTCAGCGGAGAATAGAAGTGTGTAGCAGGGCTGCCTGTCCACAAAGAATGAGCGAAACGAAAACCGTCACACTTGGGCTTCGGACAGCACAGCGAAAGGATTTTAGCCTAATTATCTAGTACCTGTTTAACCGCAAAGCCGCTATTTCAAAATGTCCCAACGGTTCCTTTCAGAGAATGGTCGTGTTAATTATTGATTGAATATTTATAAGTGATTTTTATAGGGTAGGGTTTATTCAACATGCCCTGTCCATAGGAAGGAGAGATAAGTGTGAAATGGTGTATATTAATGCCTTATGCAAACCTATACAGTTGGTCATGTGCTAGGCTTTTTATGGTATTATAAACAGTACATTAAGTATTTGGTCACACTTATGGAGTGCAGACTTGAATATCAACACTGCCCAAGAGCAAATGAGATAGCAAACAGATATTTACAGAAATGTATATAAATATTTTAGATAAAGATGATAGTAATTTGGGAGTCCTGTGTATGTTAAAAAGTATTCATGAGCTTTATATTAAATGCTTTACGGTTGAATATGATACGCAATAGAGACGTTTACTTTGAAAAGTATCAACATGGAAAGGAATGCACACTATTTATTTCATAATAATGGTGGAAATATGAAGAGGATCTCTGATGATGTCTTTCAAAAAACGGCATGGTTATGCCTACCAAGTTGTCATGTGTACATCGATATAAATATTGTACTATAAATGATGTAATGTTATTTTTCATACCACATGAGGTAATACGTGCTATGCTTCTTCATTTAATGTAATGCTATAATAGTATGCTTCTCTATGACCCTACATAATGAATAGCATTAGTTATCACTGCAATAGGGCCATTTGTTTCAGATTCATCTATTAGTATACATCCGTGTAGACCGCCATATGGATAATGTATTACTCATTTTTATGTTATCGTAACATGTATTTGTTGTCAAAGTGTTTAGTATACATGCTTGCTATTGTGATAATATATTGCTGCATTCAACATGAACTATTGGATATAGCTGTAAATGCAAGCATTTCTGCAGGGTTTCCCTCTTATCATTCAATTAAATGTCTCACAATGAGATGATCAGGGTGGAGACGTGCCATTCTGATGGTATACCTTCATCTTCATCCTTAGAGGGTAATGCAATCGAATCCCTCATTAAACAACATGAACGATGCTTGTTTTAAGGAAGTTTTATTTCCTTAAGACCATAATTAAAACAACTTGAGGCCCTGGTTTATATCAAAAACTCATGCTCAAAGTTGTTTTGCTTCTATTAAAGGCAGTGAAGTTAATGGTACACGAAGAATAAAATGACGATGTACTGTTTATCATATTTAAGTCTTAATTCTCATCTAGGCATTCCTTATTTCTAATAAAGCCAGCTTCCACAAACCCCTCAGGACTGTCTTAGTGTTCAGTGTTTATTGGTTATGTCATAAGGGTTCCAATGCCCATCACTATTCCTTAAGACCTGGTTACTCCGGGTCCAGAAATATCTGTCTATTTTTGAACAAACGTTGAATACAGTAAACGACATGCATGGTGCGATCTTGGTGGCGGTTGTGAGATGTTTTTAAAAAATACTACATTTTGGAATATCACCATGGACTACAAAATGGTACCAGTTGTGTTTAGGAACGAGTGACGAAGAATCGATGACTAAGTGAGATGAAACAATGGACATGGACCTTACCAATGTTAGTGCTTTACCTACTCGGGTAAAGGTCCATAATTTAAACATGTGTTAATAGCTCTATGCTTTCTAATATGCACCTGCATAATAAGAGTTGTACAGAGTTGGTGTCCTCCATGAACATAATAACAGGTTAAGACGATAAATACTGGTTTCCAATGTTAACTCAATAATTAGTGACCCCTTATATACACAAGAGAATGCCCCCTTAATCGTATGCCAATAGTTAACCTCAGTTGCACTCAACCAACAGGATATATAATAAGAACATCCTCTTCAGATTGGTTTTCTTTTCAGATACTGATTCTAGCTAATATTACATGCATTTCTAAACGTTCAAATACTTTAATAAACTGCAACTTGTGCAGAGTAATTAGTATTTAGTAGAGATACTGCTATTCATGCTCATTGGCTTTTCGGATATGCATAAATCGCTCGTTATATTTACATGATATTGTTTGTGCTGCAATATAATCCACAATGTATTGAAACGTTATAATTCTGTAGCCGCTACATAATCTTCTAATGCTGTCTTCAAAAAAGGGGAGGTGTGTTTCAGGCAACATGGTCCGAAATCCGAAGGGTAGGTAGGTCTCCAAATTTGAGGGGGGGGGATAGCTATGGTCGGCTCTTTTTGGAAGCTAGTGTCGGGTTGCCTGAAACACACCCGTTTTTTGGGCATTAGCTGTGAGTGGACACAGTCTATTTACACGTTAACTCTTTATGGGAGTAACTCGCCAGGCTGCATTCATGCATCATGCACACCCTTCAGGAGTACCTGCCTCAACCCCGTAGGGTCGGCAAGATCTTGAATACAACACTGGCGAGTTACTTACCAGAGCTGTATTCATGCATCAAGACGACAAATGGGGATAATGCATTAGTGCGGCCTTTAGAAGGGTGCATTACACAATCATGCACCGCTCAGGATAAACCCTGTCCATGTCTATCGAACCATCAAGTTTGAGGTAAAGGTACACTGTTTGAATCAAACTATGGCTCATTCATTCTCAATACCAAATATACAGTAAATCTGATTGAATTACAAATTTAAACTAACCAGCAGTCATTAGGGTTTTGAATTATCCTATACACCAGATCAGAGCGGCGTAACGTCGCTGAGTTCTACACTGTCCACCACACCCTGGAGGTCGCACTCCTTCATCAGTACGAAGTGCTTCAGGTTGGTGGGGATGTCCATTTGGTACACATCCGCCATGATGGACGTGCCGAAAGCCTTGTCGATCATCCTCTTTCGAATGTTAACCCTACAGAGGTTCTTCAGCGCTGGAGGACGCGGCAGCAGCTGCCGGTACCACGCCTCCAGGTCCGCGTACAGATTCATCTTCTTATACACTTCTCGTATTGCCCGGTTGAGATCAGGGATGTGGCCGGAGTAGAGGAACGCTTCGATGAGTTGACCCCCGAAGTGGCTCGGCTCGTGTGCGAAGGTGTTGGCTAACCTCAGTAGGAACTCAGTGGGATCTGACAAACCGGAAGTGGCGCCGGGAACGAGGCCGGAGCTAGTGCTGCCAAAACCGGAAGTAGTTCCATAACCGGGGATTGTACTCGGAGACGCGGGGGCAGTTGGTGTAGTGAAGGTCTTGGCCCCGTGCATCAGGAGGATGGCCACACAGGCGTACTTCTTGGCCTCCAAGGCGTCCTCCAGGGCAGTCTTCATGGTGGATGTCGTTCCGGAGCCCATTTTACGAAGCGCCTCGAGGGGCGCCCCGCGAGCTAGAAGAATGTGCAGGTTTGAGGCGCGGCCATGCCGAGCAGCGACATGGTGCGGCATCATACCCTCCTTGTTGGCCAGACGAGGCGAGGCCGAGTTATCCATCAGGAAGCGGAGGATGTGTGGAGAGGAGCTGCCGGCCGCCCAGTGGAGGATGCTGCGGCCGTAGTCATCAAATCTTAAGGTAAGAATAGTGAGACAACTTGTGTAATAAGTAACAGTAAATGAATATGATGTGTGAAAAGGTACTTTATTGCAGAGTTAATAACGTCCATTTTTCGATGCAAGGATGCCAGTTTCCTAACTTTTTCGGAATTCCGAATTTTGGGCTGTATTTTCACAATTTGTCTCATTTCCTAAAATTTCATAAAATTGCGCCAAGTTGGATAATTTCCGAATTATTGATGACAAGTGAGTGGTATCTCAGGGGCCCATTTCTCAAGTTTGAACGATTCATTTTGCTTAATATTGCTTAAGTAAAGCAGTGAACGATTCATGCAACCATTACATATAGCAGTGAACGATTCATGCAGCCCCTTACATATAGCTGAATCGTCCAGGTATACATGGCTATCAAATAATCATCCCTCCCTGCCTCCCCACCTCCCTCCCTCCCTGCCTCCCTGCCTGCCACCCTGCCTCCCCCCTCTCTCTGGCCGAAAGCTCTGGATGAAAGCTAGCTCTAGACGAAAGCTCTGGACGAAAGCTATGCCTTGGACAATTTGCTATGTACGATTTTACCAGATATTAATGTTTTGCTTATGATGCGATCGTTTTCCATGGAGAAATGGGCCCCTGTCAAAGGGTAGTATCATCCATGATAGTGTAAAGGCCTAGGCTTTATCACGAATTGCGTTTGTAAACTTTAAAGTATCATAATGAAAAGAAGTTAAATTTGAGAGGTTATGCAGTAGTTAATATCTACTAGTATTTTGTGAAGTGTAAGGACCGGAGTAGGCATAGTTTTATTCAAGTTGATTTGATATTCAAAGTTTATGGCATTGATGCATCAATTGCACATCAACAGACATACAACTTAATCACTTCAATACCCACTAGGGGGCAGTAGCAGCTAGCACTGGGTACTGAAGGCCTATATGCATGTACTCTCAAGCAGCCAATATGTAAGTTAACATGAATAAGATGCAAAATGGACAATAGAGAAGTCTGTCAAAAACATTTGGCAAAACTTCAAAATAAGACAAATGAAGGCAATCAAGCACAACGAACCTTATATATATATATATATATATAGATAATGGGGAAATGCGAAACTCTTATCAATTTGTTCAGTACGCGGAGGAAAACAGTTAAGTCGACATGTGAGCACAGACAACATGAATATTAAAAATCATTATTCTACACTTATTGCATTGAAATGAGAGTTACTACTAATGGGAATGTTCAGAAATGTATTTTTAGTAAGAGATACCACTTTACAACTTTGAATGTGTATGACATTTATCCGATCCTATGTTTTCACTATAAAACGTACCTTTCAATGTTTGCGCCTCTTTCTAGTAGCAGTTTGGCAATGTCCAGTTTGTCATTGTGCATGGCTATTTCGAAAGCTGTCCGGTCAGTTCTGTATCAAATATAAATATATAGCTGTTATATGGTTAACATTATCTATGGAACTCGTCTTGAGTCCATCATGAAGTTATAAGCTTCCAAGATGTAAAATTACCAACGCATATATCTAGATTACTTAAACTTTTGTATGTCGCCATTGACAGAAAACAGAAATAAGATCATGTGGTGTTGTTCCGATAACTGTTCAACTTATTGTCAGTCAGGAGGCTCACAAAACAAACATCTTACATTTTTAAGATGCTCACAAACCAACAGTTACTTTTTCAGGAGACGTACAACATTAATTTTTACACTTGTAAACATTGTGGGGAGCTACACAAAACTTACTTTATCAGGAGGGTCAGACCTCTCAGTTGGGGCTCACAAAACTAAGACTTACTTTTATTTGGTGCATCATAATACCGCCACATACCTTTTCAGGACAATCACAAAACAGCACTTATTTTCTTTATTCAGGGGCTTCCAAACAAACACTTTCTTTTTTAAAACAAACACTTACTTTGTCAGAGCCTCAATGGCGGCCCCATTGTCCAGCAGGTACTTGATGACGACACCAAAACCAGCATCAGCAGCCACATGCAGTGGGGTATAGTCAAACTCCCCCAGAGCATTGACATCCACCCACCGGTCCACCTTCACCAACAGCTCCACCACTTCATGATTCCCTTTTCGGGCTGCCGTGTGAATCACCGACTTCCCCGGCTCTACCTTTTCGGTGATCTCAGCGATTGCTCCATTGTTGATAAGAATTTTCGCACACTCGGTATTATCATTTTCAATGGCGTAGTATAGTGCGGTTGTATCATTTCGGTCTAGTGAATTCACATCGACAACTTGGTCTACAAGGGCAGCCACTAGTTCTGTATGCCCCTTGGTACAGGCTTGGTGCAGGATGTCCCCTTGGCTGTGGTTGTCGCGGTAGTATCTCCACATGGCTGTGAACATAGGGAATCTCTGTGTCCGGGCTAAGTAGTAGAGGGCATCATAGTTAGTGGTCACCTCAGATGCCTGGAAGTTTGAAATTTGTCTGGGTTCATATTCATATTCTTCCTCTTGGTCATAACTACAGAGAGAGTCGTCCAGGGAGTTACGCCGAACACCCATCAGGTTCTTGGCAATGTCCCTTAGGGTTGGTTGTACTTCGTCGTCATCCAACCTCTCGTACATATCATGGTCATCATTGCGAGGATTGGCAAAAGCTCCACCATAGTCCTCATTGTTTCTACCCATGGTTCTCCCCTTATATCCACCCATGTTGCCTTCCATGTTTCTCCCCATGTTGCCACCCATGTTTCTCCCCATGTTGCCAGCCATGTTGCCACCACTTCCTTCGAAGTCCCTACTCGGACTAATCGTTGCACCAAAAGGATTGATAAATATGTCACTTTCACCATAAGCAGTGAATTTTCTTTTCGGTGGTCCGGGTGGTGGCTGGTTTTGTCCTGATTTATCTTTTCCGAGACGTTGCCGAAACCCTCCGAATCGACTGGCGGCACGAGAAGCCATTGTTTTGAACTGGTCGACCTTACGACGAACCCGTGAATTGGGTTCTGGTGGAGGCACAATGTCCTGAGGTTCATTGCGGTGGAGCCTGAAAAAGAGAATGTGTGAATGTTAAGTTTGCTATATTCTGAAATGAATCAAGCCCTCCCTAACTGCCTCCTAAATATATTTTTCTAATATACCATACACACAGGAAGAAGCTAGTAGATAATTCCCAGATGCATCTGTGCCATACTAATCCAGGATGACAATCAATACAATAGAAATGTCTGTTCCATAGACGCTCCCAATATTTAAGTTAGCTCTCCTCTTCTTAAGATTTTGAGAAGAAGAAAGTGAGCACCTAAAAATCCTCCAGAACACCGTTCTCAATACGAAATTCCTGGCACTCGCTCCTGGATTCAAAAGCTGCCCATTCAACATTCATGTTGTAGGTTGTTTTTTTAAAAGCTCCGCTCAGGGGCTCCAAAACCTCCGCTCAGGGTGTCTGAATTCTCCTCATAAGAAAATGTGATAATAAACCTACGGTAGGAACAATAGCCCCAACACCCAGGCAGAGTATAAGTAGTGTTAATGTGAATTATGGTCAGAAGGACACCCACAACTCTATCCAGTCTATGAGGAACCTAGACACTTTAGTGGTTGGAAAGTACATACCCCGGTATTCAATAGATGATTTAATGAAATATTGTATAGCTTTGTTCCCCCCATTGACTGATTTCAGAGGCACAAAGAAAAACTTATACCTCAATATAATCATGAACTATATATATAACATTATAAGCTGTTGGCCGAGGTATTGGTATTTCACTTTATGATGATGGCTATATATGAGTTTGCAATGTAGATATACATAATTAGTATATAAACCAGTTCACATAACGAACTGTATTAACATTTCATTAATATTAAACTTGTCATTGTATTTGCAATGACATGTTCAATACCTTTCTTCTTGTGTTTGTATAAATACTAGTTTTAAGGCGTGGCTATAGCAGCCTGGATGTGTGTATATGTACATATGTGTGTAAGGAGGGGATAATGGTGCGTATGAGTCATAGTTATATCTCTTATGATGATAAAATATGTCTAACAGAACTGCTGCTAACTAATTTACAGCACCTTAGATTAAACTTAGAAAATTGAATGTCATCATAGTATAAACAATCACAGTAGAAAACAAAATTTAAAAAAACATAATGTAATGTAAAATCAGGTTTATAATGAATTAAACATCTTAACTTCATGAATTAAGAATGGTTTAAACTTTAGATTCTTGACAGTAAAGGTTTGGTTTCATGTAACAGTTGGCAAGTTGTGTTGAGAGTGGACTGTGGGTTTACCCTGGCAGTGGGACACAGGGTAGCAGGGGTGGAAGGCCTACTTCTACCCACAAAGGCAAACACAGGGTGTGCGGCTGTGCCTGGGGTGAGTATGGAGGGTCGTGTCAGCAATAAAAACAAAGAGGGACAATGTTTTTTTGTCCATATCCTCTCTACCTATTCAATTATTAGCTACTGTTCCCTATAGGCCAACACCCACAAGGCGATCTAGGGCTTGAGAACCTCTGCATTCTAGGCCTGTTGCATTCTAGGAGCCTTGTTAGGCCCTTATCCTTCAAAATTGCCCTTATCCTTCAAAATTATATAGCTTTGTAGTATAAGGGCTGTCAGTCAAGCCCTTATCCTACAAAATTGGCCCTTATCCTTCAAAACATCTATCAGGCCCTTATCCTTCAAAATTGCCCTTATCCTACAAAAATGTATAGGTTTGTAGGATAAGGGCTGTCAATCAGGCCCTTATCCTACAAAACTGCCCTTATCCTACAAAACCTATGTAATCATTTTGTAGGATAAGGGCAATCAGTCAGGCCCTTATCCTACAAAATTGCCCTTATCCTACAAAACCTATATGATCATTTTGTAGGATAAGGGCAATCAGTCAGGCCCTTATCCTACAAAATTGCCCTTATCCTACAAAACCTATATATGATCATTTTGTAGGATAAGGGCAATCAGTCAGGCCCTTATCCTACAAAATTGCCCTTATCCTACAAAACCTATGTGATCATTTTGTAGGATAAGGGCAATCAGTCAGGCCCTTATCCTACAAAATTGCCCTTATCCTACAAAACCTATGTGATCATTTTGTAGGATAAGGGCAATCAGTCAGGCCCTTATCCTACAAAATTGCTCTTATCCTACAAAACATCTATCAGGCCCTTATCCTTCAAAATTGCCCTTATCCTACATCTAGATCTCTGCGGGGAGAGTGCATTCTCTAGTCAGGGGCCAGGGGCAACAGACAGTTATTGCCATCGGAGTGTCAATAAGGTTCGTTATTGTCCATTTTACTCCAGTTTAGAGCGAGAATAGCTTAGATATGACTTCAAATTCGGAGAGTATGGGTCATAGTACCCCAGACAAGGTGTTTCTACCTTCCAATTTGTAAAGGGTTTCCAGAAAAAATGACACAAAAAACTAAGCCTATTTTCTCTACCCCCAGTAGGCCTATAGGCCCCTGACACTGTTGTTGGAGATCTAGGGGCATATAGGCCTACATAGCCTACAAATACCAATGTCCACATTTTCATATAGACCTATTATAGGCCTACAGTATTAGAGGACTAGAAACAGTTTATGCCAAATAAACCGGCTTTTAAGCTGAAAAGGGGTGACATTTTTGACCCTCCCCGCCCCCCAAGGAGGTGGCAATTTTTTTAACCTCTCTCCTATCAATAGACTATCAGTGCATGTCGCTATATGCATTGTGCCTTCCTCCAGAGCGATTAGGGATATGTTTTGTAGGATAAGGGCAATTTTGTAGGATAAGGGCCTGACTGACAGCCCTTATCCTACAAAACTATACAATTTTGAAAGATAAGGGCAATTTTGTAGGATAAGGGCCTGACTGACAGCCCTTATCCTACAAAATCGACTTTACATAGGTTTTGTAGGATAAGGGCACTTTTTTTGAAGGATAAGGGCCAATTTTGTAGGATAAGGGCCTGACTGACAGCCCTTATCCTACAAAACAATACAATTTTGAAGGATAAGGGCAATTTTGTAGGATAAGGGCTTAACAAGCCTTGCTTATACTCCAAATCGCGAGGGTCTTTGCATCCTATCAAAAGTCTCAAATCCCACTGCTGCATAATGCATGGCACCAAACCTCTGCATATTGGACTGCATTGACTCTATTTGTGAGAAATACATATTGCATTTGGGGGGAGTTACTTCATAATAATTGTGGTCACAGTTGATTTACTATAGAAGGGATGTCTATTAAGGTATTACTTTAAATAATACATCCTGTAGGACTAGCAGTAGGCAGATTGCTATATTATTTGTGGAAAAAAAGTAGGAAAATGTTGTTTGTGTATCATCAGACATCGGGAGTGACCCCCCTTACTTCCCAGGTGATTGATATGTATAGTGTGTATAATGAATTCGCAGAGATTTCCCTGTTAAGCAAGGAAAAATATCTAATCATTTAGATATTAGTCTGTGCCCAATTCGCAACAGATCCCTTGCAGTTATAGCTCCCTGTTGTAGTTACATCTGTTGCGAATTGGGGGTATGTCCCCAATTCGCAACAGATTCTCAATTCGCAGAGAATTTTCAGTCTAAAACGCCCTGTGGGATTTAGCCTTATTGTTGACAATGTAAATGCATGTGTTCTTGTCAGGTAGAGTGGGGACCTTGCTCACTACATGTACACACTGTCTTGTGTGCGTTGGTTCACACTTTACTCTACTTAGAACAATTAACACGGCTGGGTTCTGTTTATGTACAAATGTCATTATAATCAATGTAAGATAGTAATTAGGGCTGGGAGAAAATGGAAGGCACGAAGGGGAAATTATAAAGTGTTATCGGCGATGAAGTGTAGATTTTGTAAATTAGTTGGAATATCCTGCGTGTAAGGTAATATTCCATGAAGTTTGTTGGTGTTTTTGTTAGTGTTTTTTTTTTTTAATTATTCTTTTTACAATAATCTGCTATTGCATGCCACTCGATAGAAACAAATCAGCAGCCTACAGTGAATACTACAAACTGTTGTAGGCTGTAGTATCCATTTCATGTAATTGTGAACTAAATGAACCAAAAGAACAGTTTCCGAGTTGAAAACGATAAGTTGTATCATGTTTAGTTATGTAAGCTCACAAACGGTGAGGTACAGGGTGGTGAGATAAGACATTCTTTGCTGCTACACTGATATTCTTTGGCGCTCTAGACTTATCAAGCTAGTCAATTTTAGGGTCTCTATACGACCAACCTGGGTTAATTGATATTGCCAGGTAGGTCAGTATAGTACAACTCACCTTAACTTAATCTTCTCTAGTTCAATTAGTTTTTTAGCTAAGTCCTTTTGAGTAAGGCATTAGTCATATGTAGTTATGCCTCAGTCTTTCCTAAATAGCACTTGGTCTTGCCTGAACAATGTCCCTCTGACAGCCACTTCAGACTAACGGGATTTAGATTTTCTGTGTATATCATTCACCACGAATAAAACGTCTTCCCATGTGGCACCTCATAGAGACTGCAGGGTGGGTATGGCAGCCTGACTGGCACACGTCTGAGGGTGGGGCTGGCTATATACCCCTGTACACAGCCCTACCCTCTATTTAACCCTAAGGTGTGGTCAAACACATGACACACACTCACTAACCACGTTATAGATATAGAACACCAAACCCTTCATGGTTGTCATAGGGGGTTTCTGTCGTGACTTCAGTATTTATTTTAATAGGGTTATATTGCATATACATTGAAACATTGTTGAAAACTGCAGTAGGTTGAAATCGCCCAGAAATGCGCAGAACTTCTATGATCGATTTCCATATTGGAAATGCTCTAAAGCATACAGATGTACGTGAGTACAATATTTGGTGACATCGGCTGGTTTCTATCTCACATGAGGGGAGAATACACATGGGATATAAACCATATTATCTTCATAAAGCTGGATGTTTCCCATATTGCATAAATTGATGTTATTTTGTGCATTTCTCAGCCATCTCAACCAGTGGCACCTAGGTATGCAGCATCAATGTCACACGGTTATAATAAACCACTGACAATATTATATCCTCAGCATAATCACTGAAAGTGTCTCCACGTGATTCGTGAATGCTGACCAGATTCTTCAATCATTGAATTACGCTTGAATCATTATGGATACCATAATGATAGATGGTTGGTAGGTAGTATTTTGTGAGTGATTGGTAAGAGAATTACGACGTAAGAGATATTCTACAAAGGACGATATAAAAACTAGGATATATGCGTGCGGTCTGTGATATTAGAAAGTAAACTAAATTCGTTCTGTCCAAACGTCAAAACTGTAATTTTGTTGTATGTATGACGGAGATCCGCTCACTACCACAGAATTATTTTTTTTATGATTTTCGGGTACCCATTCCCGAGAGGTAAAATTTTCCCAGAAAAACTGTAATTTTGCATTCTTCACTCATAAAAATATTTTCTGAGAAATTAGCGCATCACTCGCCCAGAGGATTCACAGCTAGTTTATGTAACATATATTTGTGGACAGGACAGTCAGAAATGGAGTGTACCTGCGAAATTACCCGTATGTATTTCAGTGGCAGTGAAACGTTTAACTTTGGATGTTCTTAATAACACTAAAGCTGATATAACTTGATCTGTGCTTTCTGAGGCTTTCTGTGATATCTACTCATTCAAAGAGAAAATTGATTGTCCAATATAGTGCAGGATACTATAATGTACAAAGGTAATGTTCCATGATGGAGCACAGGAGGTGTCGGGGGGGGGGCTCCTACACCACCTACCTGACAGGTCCCCGGTCCACGATCCAAGCCTTGTTAAACGCAGACATCTCCTCTCATTGTCCACTACAGTGTACAATATGGTGTTTTATCCCAATATCCCAATATCTGTAGTTATAGGCAGAAACCTCCTGGTGTGGCACCTTTAGCAGAGACCAGTATAAAGGTGGGCAGGTTGTATGAGGCACTGGAGGAGGCGCTCAGTGCTGTAGGGTGGGGACACAGGTACAGGAGGAGGTGCCTGTAGTGGTGCCACACAGTGGTGCAGGGTGGTGGTGGTGGTGGTGGTGACCTGCCTATGGCTACCTCCATGTGAGATGTGTTTGGTTTAGTATTTGATCAGACAGAGCTGAGAGACACGAGCACCAACCTCCCTCCCCTCCTCCATGTTTGTTCTCATATTTACCACGCCGCGCCCCACTATGCTGAGGTGCAGCTTTTTCCTGACACAACTCAGGACAGTCATCCCACTTTCTTTCCTATTCAGAATCATACTACCCATCCTCTCTGTGCTATGTTAACTTCCTATGTCACCATACCATTTCTTTTGCACCCTTTCTGCTACAGGAAGAGTAAAACAAGTCATATATCCCGATCTAGATCAACTAATTCATGTTTCTTGTAGGGACTTCTTATTTAATCAAACCCTGTTCACCAATGAGTGTTTCTTTTGATTCCCATCTACCAGGGCCGAGTCATTTTATTGCCAGCTTGGGGGGGGGGGGGGGCTTGGTGGATATGGGGGGGGGGGGGAGTGATAATAGAAAACAGGCTCTCAGTTGGGGGGGGGGGGCAAAACTGGAAAAACCTCAATGCTGTTTGGGGGAGGGGGGGGGGGGGTCATAATAAAATATGGTCTATTTAGATACTCATGATTCCACAGGCACATGCGATTTTTGGTGGGAGCATTTATCAGAATCCGAACGTAGTGGCAGGGTTGAGATAACTTTCGACTAATTGGTGAGGATCAGGGGAAAAAATTGCTGTTTTGGGAAAATCCACCACCCCCCCCCCCCCCCTCCGTATTGTTCACAGGGTACAAAGTGTTCACATCACATTATGTCCACAGCCTTCCATCACAAGGTGTCCACAAAAAGCAGTTTGTCCACAGCCTTCCATCACAAAGTGTCCATAACATACAGTTTGTCTACACTGTACTACAGAAGCCCAGAAGGGTCAGAAAAGTTTGTTTTTATTTTCAAACAGTTTCTCGCCAAATTGGCCATTTTCCTGAAAATCATCATTATCCCGTTTTTGACCCTTTTTCTCGCCAAATCGGCCATTTTCCCAGAAATGAAAAAAAAACTTTCAAAAATAAAACTTCTAAGGAAAGGGGAAAAAAAGCCTTTTTTCAAAATTGAAAAAAAAAATTACGAAATTGAATCACAAAAGTGAAAAAAAAAACTTTTACAAAAGTGAAAAAAAATACAAAAAAATACAAAAAAACGGAAACAAACTTTTCTTGTTCGAAAAAAAAAAATCAAAAAAATCTGACCCTTCTGGGCTTCTGTACTCAACATCGCAAAATGTCTACAAAATACAAGTTCTCCCCAACCAACCATCACAAACTATTTACAAATACAGTTTATCTACAGCAAATCATTGCAAAATGTCCACAAATCTTGCTTGGTCCACAATGAAACATCACAATGTATCTGTACAAAACACCTAGGTAGTCCACAGCTTGCTATCACAAAGTATCCACACTGCACACGTTGTCCACACAAAATCATCATAAATTGTCCACATCACAAGCTTTGTCCACACAAAAGCATCACAAAAATGTCCACAGAGTACACTTTATCCACAAAGAACTATCACAACGTGTCCACAAAATGCACAAAACTAAATCGCAAAGTGTCTGTAAAGTACAAAACCATCACAGGTGAAATGTTCTTTTTGCAACTATGCTGTTCAAAGAAGAAAAAGCTTTTCTTCCATTCATATTTCATGCCCATTAAACTATTTGAATAGAACATTTAGAATATTTGGTATTGTGGCCTCCTTTAGAAAAAATTAACTCAATTAACCTAAATAAGGGAAACTGTAAGTGAAGAGAAGGAGGAATAACAGACAAGCGGAGGTTTGACCATATCCCAGATATGCCTACCGTCCTTTTAAAAGGACGCCTAAATGTGCTACTTTAATGATCACTAAAATAATATCAAAATTGAATTTATATTGTTTTTAACTTCAAATTATAATAGAACAAGGGTACATGCTTCTACTTTGATTTTACAAGTATGCTTATCATTTTTCATGTATCCATGGCAACCATATGCAGAGGGATCTCAAAATCCTGACTCTTACAGGGCTTAGAAAAGTATGACAAATGTATGAGTTTTCAACATTTTTGCCAAAAACATGTAAAACTAATGGCATAGAGGCAAATTCAGCACCAAAAAATTTTCTAATTAGTTTAACCCCTCACTTATGGATGACTGTTTAAAAGCGTCCTTTTAAAAGGACGGTAGGCACATAAGACATCAAAATTTCACGGGAAGTTCAGTATTCAAATTTTTTCATGTGACAATGATATGGATGCACTTAAAAAGATGTAATTACCTCAGTAAACTGTCCTCAAGGATGGCACTGGTGTTATTCTTCATTGTGAAGGTATGTTTTCAATTGTGCATGAGCTGATGTATTGCCTAGCAACCACATTTGACAAAAATCCATGCCTAGCAACAAACATGCGGAACAGGCGTAAGAGAGCTTTAGATACAGCTAACCCAAGTATGCAGACCCAAGGGTACCCATGATACTTATTACATTTATTTTGAATCAATATGTTGCCTATCCATGACATTCAAAAACATTCTGTGCCTAGCAACCGACATTAGAATGGCATTAACAGCTTAGCAACAACATTCAAAAACCTGCTGGGCCTAGCAACAAGCATGTGAAATGGCCCTAATCGAGCTTTAGGTACACCTAACCCCAGTATGCAAACCCAAGGACACCCATGATACCTTTCATTATTTGTTTGAATCAATATTTTGCCTGTCCATGACATTGAAAAACAACCTGTGCTGAGCAACAAGCATGTGGCAAAGCCTAAACAGCCTAGCAACAAAATTCAAAAACATTCTGTGCCTAGCCTCAAGCATTGGAAATGGGCCGGATAGAGATTTGATGTCCCCTACCCCCAGGAACAGACCCTAAAGACTTTGTTGGTATACAGGATCAAAAGGTTACTGATCACCAAATGGTATGTGGCAGGCAATGGGGATTACAAGTATGAGTTGAATCATACTTTTCTCTAGTGAGCAAATCTGAAGATTTGAATAATGTACTAGTACTACTCTGTGCTATCACTGCTTTACATTCTGGGCTTTACACTCTGGGCTGACATGGCTGACTAGCGGCCTATTTGCAAAAAGCTGGATTGGAGTTTGTCCCTGCCAGATACTGTGCTTCTGGTCAGTCAGTTTGTCAATGGTCTCACTGGGAGCTCTATTGTGGTGGTGTACAGTGAGAGACCTTTGATTACACTAGCCCTAACAAAGATCTGGTCATTTTGTAGTAGAAACATCTCATTTCAAGTATCCCATTACCCCTCCAATATTCTATACCGTTGCCTGGTCACCTACCCATTTCCTTTTGAACTCATGATATCCAATTGTGTTCAAAAGAATAAGGACATCCCTGCTTGTTAATTTTGATGATACAATATACACTGTGCTTATACGAGACCTGTGCTTATTCAAGATAGAAAACTTGCCTGAATGTTCATTTCAAACCATCATTTACCCTTCTATAATACAGGACCTGTGCGTATTTGAGACCCCTGTGCTTATTCAAGCCACTACAATATTACTTAGCCCATTCACCCCTGACCTAGAAATCACCCAAAACCTTGCCTATGGGCATCCCACACTGCTACTACTACAAAAAGACAGGGGATTCCTTGTCATATTAGGCCCTAATCCACCATGGGGAGGGTAGAATATGGATACTTTATAATTTGGGCTAAAAGAAAGTAATTTAATCTTTAAAATGATGCCCAATGGCATCACCCATTTTCAAGCTGTTGGTGCCAATTAGCATCACCTGTTTAGCATAGGCTTTCTTACAACACAGTCAAGACAAGATAGTAAAAACAACTCCAACTGTGGAGTGGACAACGTATCTATTTTTGATAGAAATGCCTTAATTTGGAATCCTACAAAGACCTTTTTACATATTATTGGATGTCTCTGAAGAATATTTTCTGGTTGCCATGGTATCCCAGTCTAAGATGTTATGGAGTAAAACAGTAATGGAAGGGGCATCTGAAAGCTTTCAGTGAATATTTAATGGTGGCCTAATCTAGCAGTGATGTAAAATACTGACGTTCATCAAAACGTTCTAGGCCCATAAGGTTTAAATGTAAACACATTAGATTTTTATATGTTGGTGCTAGGCTGTTTAGGCCATTCCACATGCTCCTTGCTAGGCACAGAATGTTTTTAAATGTCATGGATACTCAACATATTGATCTAAAATGACTACAAGAAGTATCCTGGGTATCCTTGCGTCTGCATGCTGGGGTAAGGTGTATCTAAAACTCTCTGAAGGCCAATTCACATGCTTGGTGCCTGGCATAGAATATTTTTGAATGTTGTTGCTAGGCTGTTTAGGCTATGCCACATGCTTGTTGCTAAGCACAGGATGATTTTCAATGTAATGGACAGACAACATATTGATTCAAACAAATAATGAAAGGTATCATGGGTGTCCTTAGGTTTGCATACTGGGGTTAGGTGTACCTAAAGCTCGATTAAGGCCATTTCACATGCTTGTTGCTAGGCACAACAGGTTTTTGAATGTTGTTGCTAGGCTGTTAATGCCATTCAAATGCTGGTTGCTAGGCACAGAATGTTTTTGAATGTCATGGATAGGCAACATATTGATTCAAAACAAATGTAATAAATAGCATTGGTACCCTTGGGTCTGCATACTTGGGTTAGCTGTATCTAAAGCTCTCTTACGCCTGTTCCGCATGTTTGTTGCTAGGCATGGAATTTTTGTCAAATGTGGTTGCTAGGCAATATATCAACTCATGCACAACTGAAAACATACCTTCACAATGAAGAATAACACCAGTGCCATCCTTTAGGACAGTTTACTGAGGTAAATGCATCTTTTTACGTGCATCCAGGTCATTGTCACATGAAAAAGTTTGAATACTGAACTTCCTGTGAAATTTTGATGTCTTATGTGCCTACCGTCCTTTTAAAAGGACGGTCTATAAATCAGAGGCCATGGGCGTGAATTTCCCAATTTTGCTAAAAATGCTTATAAAGCACCAATTTAACCCAGGAAAAAAAATATTGTTATAAAAAGAGCACTATTTCCCTCCTCAGGCATATCTGGGTTAAGGTGGCACAGTATATTGGTTATAAAGAAATTGTGTTTTGTAGACACTTTGTGAAAAATTTGTGTGGACAAAGTGTTTTCTGTGGACACTATGTGATGATTGTCCATGGACAAAGTGTGCTTTGTGGACACATAGTGATAGGTTTGTGTGGACAAAGTGTGTTTTGTGGACAATTTCGCACAGAATGTTGTGGACAATTTGTAGTTTGCGGCACAACTGTTGTGCCGCGTTTTGACCGCGCAACACGTTATGACCGCGCCGCATTTTGACCGTGACCAACTGCCGCATTATGTCCGCGCACCGCGTTATGACCGCGACCAACTGCCTCACATACTTCCTAGATAATGTTAGAAAACTTAAGATACCCCCCTAAATACTGCCATACATCAGTATTCAGGATAACTATGATCAAGTCTGCTGAAATAATGCATTTCACAATCCCAGTGGGTAAATTTCAGTTGATTCAATATTGATTCAATGTGTGTAGCGACATGATATCAACAGTAGATACAGGGTTGTCATTTTGTTGATATTGATGAGGTCATCAACGTTGATCAGTCATCAGTGATTCAACATTGATGTGGCTATTGTAAATCAACAACAAATAAACATATAATAAAACGATTTACATTGATTTTATATTGACTGCTGGTGCATAATTTGAGACTCAGTATATTAGATAGAGTATTGTTATGTAGACTCATTCCTTTAATTTATATATTTTGATTACAACATCCCCCCCCCCCATTTCTCCAAGACTAAATGCTAATTCCAGCACCATCCAGGGTAAGGGTACATGAATGACCTCTGATAATCACACAAAGAGGTGTTCACATCCATTTCAAACTGACCTGGTCATGACTGGGGCTTTATCTATTATTCTTAGCAACATAACGGGTGTCTTACTAAAACCATGCATGTATTCTTGTCATTAAATTCCAAAAGCTAACCAAATGCACACACCATAGTTGTCAATGAAAATTAATGACATTTTGATCAATTGTATACATTGATAAGAAAATAAGAGCCTACAATTAGGGAAAAGTGATGTAGCATGGAGATAGAAATGCTAAGGAGTAGGTTGTGGAGGCACCTAGTGGGAAAGGTGTGAAAACTCATGGTTGATTCAAGGTTGATATCCAAACATTGCATCAATGTTGAAACAGGTGTTGGTTGACAACGTTGAAATTGCCACATTGTATTAATGTTGAAAACAGGTTGATCTACCCTGTAACCCTATATCAACCAGTTGTCAATGTTGAATCAAGGTTTTGTGCCTACTGGGATGGTTGCTAGGTAGCTATCTACTGTTGCTAGGCAACCATGGATTATACCAACATAGATCTATTACCATTTTCCCTTGGGGGTCAATTTGAATGGAGTGGGTATTGGCATATCATCTCACCGATGGATATTTTCTATGGTAACTAGGGAATTATAACATAGAATGGCTGTTGCTAGGCAACCACTCACCCTGCAACAAGGTCATAACACCATCAGAAACCTTGAAGTTGATGTAGTGGGGGTGGGTCAACTTTTTATGGTCCTATGGGCAACCAAATTGTGATTTTTACAGCCATATGGGTAGTTAACGCTGGTTGCTAGGTAGATATCTGCTGTTGCTAGGTAACCATGGACCATGTCAACAAGGATATATCACCATTGTTTCTTGGGGGTCACTTTTTTACGAATCAGATATGGATAGATTAGCTATCTCATTGATATTTCCTCTCGTTTCTATGGAATTCTCACATAGAATGTCTGTTGCTATGCAACCCCTTACCCTAGCAACCGCATGATGAGACCAGATAAAAGCTCAACATTGATTTAGGGGGGGGGGTAGGTAAATCTCAAACAGCCCTATGGACAGCCAATGTGCCCTTTTTACAGCCGTATCCACTATTTTGAGGTGGTAGCCATGGAAACGGCCATTACAGGCAAACAAGGCCGTACCCCGTCAGGAACTTTTTTTGGGAACTGAGGAAGTCATGTACTATAAGAAAATTACATAATATCATGGTCATAAAACATGTCCAGTTCAACTTTACATTTTGGGGCAGCGCATTGTGGTCTATGTGTTTAGGATGTGTTTCATTTCTAATCACATTGGAGCTCTAAACACTATGATGGACTTTATCCAGCTTCTAAACACCATAGTGTTTAGATATACCCCCTCCAACCCCTGCTGCCTATCCCACCTCAGTGGTACACTGTAAAAGGTTACTGTATTTAAACAGCACAATGTGTTGTACATTTACAGCACTTTTTGCTGTAGTTGGTATTACAGCACTATTACAGCATTATGTACTGTAAATTGGGTCTCCGGCAGTGTTGCTGTATATTTACAGTACATTGTGCTGCAGATTTCTGCCGCTAGGTGTCAGCAGTATACCATTTTTGTAGTAATTATTCCACCCAACGGTTACCCACCTCAAATAAAGCCTCACAAACTCTCAAGTCATTGTAGAATAAGAATGGATGAGAGAGACTGAATGCAGTTATCATAAAGTGTATTGATATTTGCATAATTGTGTTGAATAATATGAAAAACAGTAAAAGTATGTACAGTTCAGCTGTATTAATGCAGGATTAAACCATTACATTGTGTAGTGTGTATTATCCTAGCTGAAATTGAACTATTAGGCAGGAAGATACTCTCCATGCCAGTCAGTTGCTGTACACCTACAGCAAAATCTACTGGAACAAAAGTTGCCAGCAACTTTTGCTGTAGGTGTACAGTATTTACTTCTTACAGTGTAACCTAGGTAACCAATGAGCTTAATGTTGTTGTTTCATTTCTGGGTGACACTTCCTGGGACCTGCCAGGGATAATCCCATTGGGGACACTAGGGTCATGCTGAATTGTGTTTATCCACTGGTCTCAGGATATATATATATATATATATATATATATATATATATATATATATATATATACATATATATACCGTAGTGGCTTGAATAAGCGCAGGGGTCTCAAATAAGCGCAGGTCTTGAATAAGCACAGGGTAAATGAGGGAACTGAAATGAAAATTTAGGCCATTTTTGTATCTTGAATAAGCGCAGGTCTTGTATAAGCGCAGGGTAAATGGTGCCATCGAAATTAATAAGCGCAGGTGCGCTTATTCTAGCCACTACGGTATATATATATATATATATATATATATATATATATATATATATATATATATATATATATATATATATATGCATCATAGAGATCTCCACCTGCCACATGTACTAAATTTCTGGTCACTCTTGAAGGAGACTTCAAACAGACAAGAAGGGAGGTTTCCATGCATTGGACTTTGCAATTTCCATAGGAGCTGTCATGAATAAGGTAAGGTTCTATGAAAGATCTAATTCTGTATTCAAACCACAGAATCCAATAAGATAGTATACTATAAATTATCTGGTTGGAGCTGTGAGTATTCTCATCTAGCACTGGAGTATGGCTTGATAATTAACTACCACATCAGCATAGCAGTAGTTTGACTTTGTCCTATTGTAGGCCTACACTGTAAAAAAAAAGTGTTTAGAATTTAAACACTTATTGTGGCCGTTATTTTAAACACTTTTAGATTCTAAACACTTTTCAGCTAAACACTTCAATAAGTGTTTAGGTTTTAAACACTTATTTGCAAAGTGTTTGGGTTTTAAACACTTATCTAAACACTTTTTTTTTTTTTTTTGTTATGTACCTCATAACGGTTTATTGCCATGATATTTCAGTACAATTTTTGGGTCCAGGAGCTGATGACTAAAATCCAGGTAATACAGAAGTATACACAGATGATGGAAATAAGCGCCTAGTTTCGCTGCAAGCAGGCTATAACAACATGATGGAATATACAGGATGATAGGATGTGATTTAGATTTACAGATGAGTAACATATTTGCAGTACATGTATAATACAAATATACAATTCAGTTGAAATGGACTGAAGAGTCCTGTTTAAAATATCACAGAAAGTTATCACAGATTTCTCGGAATTTTCCTTATCACAGTATACATACATTCAGCGGGCGCTGATAAAATATGCTTGTCACACACAGTAATTTGAAAACAACACTTTATCATAAAGGGAAGACTATACCTGCCCCATATCCAGTTATTTTCAAGGTTTCAGTTTTTTCCTTTTTGGCTTCTTGTAGTGGGTGCCCAGGAAGTGTTTTAACTGTGATTTGAAAGTAACCTTATTTTCACATCTTTTAAGTTTGGGGGGTAGATTGTTCCACTCCATGGCGCCTCTGTAGAAAGGACTTTTTTTTGTAAAACTCTGAGTTTGGCCTCCTGAGTCTGAAGGTTGGGAGGAAGTTGCTTCTAGTTCTAGGATTTGGTTTTTGAGGTAGTTTTTTAGAACGTGAAAAGAATTTTGAGATTAGCATTTCCTTTCTTCTGAGGGCAGGGAGTGGAGTTGTACAGTCTGCATGTAGTTTCGAGACTGAATTTCCCCTTATTTCTCTCTTGAGGCAACAACGAAGGCATCTATTTTGGATTCTGTCAATTTTTGTTTGCCATTTTTGGGTACTGCAATCTAACAGGAACGAGCAATAATCAAACTTAGGTAGAATAGTTTGTTTAAAAATTAAAATGGCCATATTTACCGAGATACTACATCTAACTTTACCCAACTTGAAAGTCAGAAAATTTGTGGCATCTCTTGCTGATTTGGCATGTTCTTCAAAAGTTAAAGCTCTGTCCAAAATTGCACCAAGGTAACTGAACGTTTTCACCAAAGGTATCGATTTGCCATTTATTACAGGGAGAGTTTTTGGACATTTATAAAATTGGTTGTTTGCACAGTACCACATGAATTTGGTTTTGTTTGGATTTACTGTAAGCCCTTTAACAGTACAGGCTCTAACCAAGCTGTCCAGATCCGACTGCAGATTTTTCAATGCAATTTTTGGATCTGTGTGAGAAGAATACAGTACAATGTCATCAGCATACATTTTTATGCTAGATAGTTTAGGAATATTTATGATACTATTTACAAAAAATGTGAAGAGAGAAGGACCTAGGAAGGTGACATTTTTGAAGTCAGACTTCACTCCATCTACCTTTGTACACTGAGCACGATTTACAAGATAAGATTTGAACCAGTCCAACATATGCTTTGGAAACCCAGATTCTTTAAGTAAGTTTAACAATTGTAAATGGCTTATTGAATCAAAAGCTTTAGATAGATCGATGAAACAGGCAGCTACAAATTCAGATTTATCCCTAGCTTCAAAGAGATCTTCAGTCAGATCTAGTATGGCATCAGCCGTACCACATCCAGCTCTGAAGCCGTATTGTAATGGAGATAGTAGTTTGTGCTCTTCTACCGTATTCATAAAATAACCTTTAACTAGTTTCTCCAATATTTTACTGGGTAGCATTTAAACACTTTTAACCTAAACACTTAAAAGTGTTTAGATTAAATGTGTTGAGAACAAAAGTGTTTAAATAAGTGTTTAGATTCTAAAAGGGTTTAGGTAAGTGTTTAGAATCTAAACACTTTTCTATAAATCTAAACACTTTTCTATGAATCTAAATACCTAAACACTTATTGAAAGTGTTTAGCTAATAAGTGTTTAAAACCTAAACATTTTTGAATAAGTGTTTAGATTTTAAACACTTATCTAAACACTTTTGTTCTAAACACTTTTTATCTAAACACTTTTGAATAGGTGTTTAGGTAAGTGTTTAGATAAGTGTTTAGAAACTAAACACTTTGCAAATAAGTGTTTAAAACCTAAACACTTATTAAAGTGTTTAGTTCATAAGTGTTTAGAATCTAAAGACTTTTTAGAAGTGTTTAAAATAACGGACACAATAAATGTTTAGATTCTAAACCCTTTTTTTTACAGTGTATACATAGCCACACTGTATAACAGCTTAAAAAATGAAAATCTTACTTCTCTTTTTCAGGTTGCTGTTTGTGAGATAAATTTTTAAAAACTACAGAGGATAAACTGCACTACTCTATATCAACTTTAGCAGAGAAGGACCTAATGAAGAGGGATATAATATCATTTATTGATGCTAGCCCAAGCCCCAATTAAAGTTGAAACACCTAAACACATGATACATGTATCTTAACACAATGATAATCTAAACATTTTGTAACCTAAACACCAGCATTTTTCTAAACGCTTCATATCTAAACACCTGGATTTCTAAAAATGTTTAGCCCCTAAACACGTTTCCAAAAGTGGCTCATGTAATTGATAGAAATAACATGTTTTAAAAGAAAATTCTGATGCTACCCCTGGTATTTCGGATTACATAACCAAAAAACTGAAATAAGAGATTTTGATGTAATTTTGCAAAAATCAGTGCACAAGCTTCTGAGAATTAAAAACGAGGTATGTAATAATCGTTTATGCCTAAAACAATAACATTTTATAGCTAAAATATTGTGTAACATATTTGCAAATTCATTTGAAAGAAAATTTACCCTACAGTTATTTATTTTGTCAAGATCATTTTTACACATATTTTTCATGAAGCCGGGGCAAAACGGACCCCCCCCCCCCAACAATCATAATTCCTATGGTGAAACCCCATAGAAATGATTAAAACATGTGCATGATATTCAACGGTCATAAAAATCGAAATAAGATAGATAATGGTCATGCATGATCAGAAATAAATACCTAAAGAACTGAGTAATAACATAGCTAAAAGATAGGAGTAAGAAAATTATGAAAAAAGAAAATAATTCAAAATTAAGAAATTTCCAGGGTCCCTTTTTCACCGCCCCCAAAACCTTTTTGTCCCGGGACTTTTGGCCCATGACCTTCGTAGGTCAGAATATGTTATGCTATCCCACTATGCTATTAATGGAACTAGCACAATATTCATTTCGCTGGTTTCCCGTCCATTTCTTAGCCCCGGCACCCGCGCGGTACCAGCAAAAATATTCATTATTTTCATGGATGACATACTTCTATGCTTTGTTATGAAAAATAAATGCTTCAATTCAGAGTTTTACCTCTGAGTTATTTGCCATTGTCTCTTAACCCAGTAAACACACTTACGTTAATCAACGTTCTATGGACGTCATTCCTATGTCTGAATTACGTTACTTTACTATGTGAAACAAACGTCCAAATGTAAGGGTTCTTTTTCGTTATTTAACCTGAATGAACGTTGATTAACGTATATAAACGTGATGTAAACGTTATTTCCAGGTTTATCTATGTGATTTACGTACACCTAACCTAACATGAATGAATGAACACCTAAAGAATATTATGGAAACTCGTTTAGTTTTATGCCAATATACTTTTAGTTATTTCTTTTTTTCCCCAAAAATATCAATAAAACGTTCTAAGTTCTACATCAAAAACACCATCTTTTAATTCACAATTGTTCTCTTTTGTTACTTATGTTCAGTCATCATGTACATGAGTAGAAGTATTGCCAGCACTGAGAAGGGAACCCCAGACCCTTGGATATGAAGATCATTGCTCTAGCTACTGAGCTAACCGGGCTTGTGTGTAGGAGTTCTGCTGAGGATTGGCTATGTCTGTGTTTAATGCAGTACGGGCCTTTGGCAAACCCAACATAGCTCATTGGACGTATGGATAGGGCCCTATGTACATGCATTGGTGGCTATAATAAAAATCTACTTTACTGCTACGTTTTATGAGCTATGTCTGGTTTGCTAAAGGTCCCATCAATAAGTCCTATAACATATATAAGGCCACTCAAAAAAAAAAGCTGGTTTCTCATCACCGCGCGCATCATGAAAATCATGATATGGGGAAAACTTTTTCTTTTTTTTGTACAATTTTAATGAAAAAATGTGTTAAATATTGAGAATGTTGTCATATTTGCTATCAAATTAAAGCTTATACTGTCAGAAATGCAGTGGCCTAGGAATATCCTACATTTTCCAACTTCTGTAAATTAATAAACGCTTAAGTACTTAAGTGTGAAATATGGTCACAGAAATCTACATTTTTCCTATACATTTTGGCTCCTCAGTAAAAAAAAAAAAAAAAAATTGAATAAAAAACGCCCTCGTCATATTTTTCAGTGCTTGGTGATGAGAAACCAGATTTTTTTTTTGAGTGGCCTAACATCAGGTTTTATTATATAAATGTAAAAAACAGAATTGTTTAATATTAGGATTCGAACCCACATGATAACATTTCATAACCTTATTAAACGTGGACATAACGTTCAATTGCCCTGAAAATAACGTTCACAAAACGTATATATGTTAGATAACGTTTGATTACGTTCAATAACATAAAGCAACCCTTACATCTGAACGTTCATATTACGAAGTCAGATCACGTTTAAATAATGTAGGTGTGTAAGCAATTTGATGTTTCAGTGAAAAATGGGAAATTTTGTTAAAATCTCGGGCATTTTCTTTAAAAGTAGACCCTTGTTATGGGGATTTTCATCAAACTGGACCCTTGTCATAGCAAATTTACTTGAAAAGTCGACCCTTGTCATGGGAAATTTTGTAGAAAAAGTACCCTTGCCAGCCGCACACATGTGTATACAAAATATATCAAGTGACCCCCCCCCCCCTGGGTATTGAACCATTAAAATGAACCAGCAAAGTAGGGATAGGGCGCCGCGGCCGCCGCCTGCACCCCCTAGGCCTAGCCCTACCCCCTGTGTGCCTCTAGCTACATGGGTAAAAATCGACACGGGCGACACGGCGACACGGCCCTTTTAAAAATCGACGGACATGAACACATTGAATAGAAGGTATAGTTATGTATGGGGGATAAAAATCGACACAGTGACACGACCCTTTTGCTTAAAGTTAGTATATCCGATGTGTGGGACCAAAAAATAGATTTCCCTAAGAATGAGTCAGAATGTTCACAAATGATATATTTGACTTCCTATCTATTCCATTTAGTCTAATTCCCTCTGATTTTGCTCTAATTAGGTTTTATTGCCCAAAATATGCTCATTTTAGAATAAAAGCATGCACGCTTTTATTCCCCCCATTGAAAATACACCAGAAAAGCCCATGATCTGGGGAAATTGGATCCCTTTGCCACCTATTAACACCCATTGATGACATTTAATTGAACTCATTCCTCTAAATATTATACTTTTACAGTGTTTGGAATACATTTAAGTAAAATTTAGAATTTGAAGAAAAATCGGATATACCCACTTTAATCGACCCGGCGACCTGGTCAAAACTGAGGGGACCCATGTAGAGGCACCCCTGTGCCTCTGCTCAGCGACGTATTTTTGTTAAAACAAAAAATAAATAGACTTTGAGAGCCATCCCTTTCTTATATGTTGTAGGCTAGACCTACTCAACGCCTGTGGCGCGCGTTTCTGACGCGTCGGCCAGGCGGTGCGGCCCGAAGTCTCGGGGACTACAGTGACCGCAGCAATCTGTGCCACAGACACTTTCTTGGTGGCGAACATTTACCGCGACAGACCAAACAATCATGGCGGCTGTAGGCACGTTGGAAGATGAAGCGAAGAAAAGAAGGGAACGTTTAGCGGCCCTAAAGTCTAAAAGAGGGGCAGATGGTGCTGAAAATGGGCCACCAGGGAAGAGGCAGGCGGGGGAGAGTGAACCATTACCAAAGTAAGTTTGATTTGGTCAAGAATACCCTAGAGGCTAGACAGACCCGGGCTTCTTGTGCCGGGTTGGTCCTGGCAGGACTCCTGGCTGAGACAGTGAGAGGTTTATCAAACTTTTTATGTAGGCCTAGGGCCAACGTCGGCAGGTCAGAAGCAACATTTTAACGTTGGCACAACGTTGGTCTACAAACGTTGGTACAACGTTGGTAAATTTACAAACGTTGGCAATACTCCCAATGTGTTGCCAACGTTGATACAACAGAGGATAATTAATGTCATTCCAACGTTGGCATAATCATAATCAATAAATCATGCTGTATCTCCAACCTCCACCAGATGGCATTGGAGGTTGTAAGGCCATCAGAATGAAGGTGAGAGTTTACCGTCCACCGCCCGCATGCCTTCAAAGGGGCCGCATCAAAAGTTCATCATTAATGTAATTTTTCATTATTGACATTTCTTAAATCTCACCAATATTTTACATTATTCAAAAAAATTAGGCCCCAGAAACCCCGAAAATCCAGCTTTTTAGGGAATCCCTATTAATGAAAAATGAATAATGAAAAAAGGCCGCATTTGTTTTCCAAATCTCTCGGACGGTAAACTCGTACTTTCATTCTGATGGCCTAAGAAGATATTTTCCTCATCAGATACATTATCTTTCTCATAATTGGCTAATAATTGGGGGTCATGGGTGTTTTATATAGCATTTGAAACCAAGTATATTCTTTTTATAATCCATTGTATTCCTTATTACCACCTTTATTATGTAATATAAAAGACTCCTGGCAATATTCCGATGACGGCACCTTTTTGTAGGCAATGACAGGTAGATAAGGTATGGGGAAAGGATGAGATTCTGTATCACTTCTTGGCCATTCAAGCTGAGATTAAGGTGAAATGAAAATAGAGAAATGCTTTTAAATGATGATTGTTCACAGCCATTAGGCCTATATGATGAGCAAACTATGTTCACTACCGTAAATTCCCGCGTACTACCCGCGGGTTTTACGCGAACCAAGCACAGCTTTCATTTGATACCAAACATGCCTATATAGGGTGCGGGTTATACAAGGGTTTTTATTATTATAGAACAGTACTAAAATTTACATTTTCAGGACCAGAAACGGGTTATAGGATTCTCCTAAGTTGGGGGTGCGGGTTATACGCGAGATGCGGGTTATACGCGGGAATTTACGGTAATTCTCTCCAATCACACATTGATAATCAAAGTTGGATAAACACCACAAAGAAAATTTAAAAGAATATTTAACCATAAAGTGGGAGGGTAGACATTGGCACAACGTCAATATCTGACGTTGGTGCAACGTTATGCCAACGTTATGCCAACGGCGACATTGGTGACATTGGCACATAGTAGAAATTGCCGGCCAAAAGGTAGTTGTGACAACGTCAATGTCCAACGTCATGCCAACGCCAGCTAACGTTGGTACAACGTCAGAATGCTAGCTGGGAGACTCTCACAGACTGTCTCTCTTTTCGAGGTCCATCATATCACTGTTGTCTTTCAAAAAGGTAGGCCTATATCTTCAGGTATATTATATGTTCTTTTGAAGGTGGGTGTGGGGGAGGGGGGGTTAAAAATCGACCCCTCTAGAGGAGGGGGGGCAACCATTTTCGGCAAAAAAGCCTGCGGCTGCGGGTTACTAAGGTAGTGATCATTGTTTAACAACAGGGGGGATGGTGGGTTTCCGCGCGGAGTGTGCGAAATTTTTTACATCCCCCCCCCCCTAAGGGTCGAAAATCGGCTCGCGCGCGGGCCCTTTGATAGGCACTCCAATATCAGGAGAGAGGGGGGTGATAAGAGCTGACAGTGTGATGGTAACGTTTTTGCTAGCTCTCCCTAGAACTCCGGAATATTGACTCTGGGGAAATCGGCAATTTCTCTCAATATTCGGGCGTTTCTGTGATATTCTATGCTTTGAATCTATAGCTGTGTATTTAAGCTATCCACTAGCGAAATCAGGGATCAAATACTCCAACTTTTGACTGAGATACTCCAGATCTAATGTGAAGGTAGTTTTGAGGGCCTGATTTCGGCAAAATATTTTATTCTGTGAATCTAAATTTTGTTCTTGTGAGTTTTATTGGGTATTAAATAGCCTGTATACGAAGTTCAAAGACAAGGGAGAGGGGGGGGGGGGGGATTTCAACCCGTCTCAAGAGGGGCGGGGGGGGGGGGGTTCATGCACTGGCGAAAATACCCCAACCCCACTCCCTGTTGTTAAATAATGACCACTCCCTAACATCATGAAATAGATAATGGTTATAACTTATATAAATCGTGTGTTTCCTTACAGACCCGTGTTTCGGAGTTACAAACCCTCTGATGAATCTCTAAAAGAAAGTTTGCTTCCGAAAGTCAAACCAACAGAAGGTAAGTCAAGTCTGAACTTTTTGTAGTGCAAACAGGGAAAATATACCGTTGTCAAAGAACAAGAATATGTTATAAAATAACATGATCTCAATGGAAATGACCTGCACTCGTCATTAAGAAAGACCAGGGATGAAACTGTTCAAAATATTCATGGATTTCACTTTTATTTTTGAAATATTGTAAATACTGGTTCATATGAATTACATGAGGCAGATTTTTTAATATTCAGGAACCTCCAATTGAATTTTTTTTTTTTTAAGATAGTCATTTTCATCAATGAATCAAGAAACAACACTTGTTTGATAGTGTGCAGTAGAGAAACATTTCTAATTTAATTGAAGCATCCCATTGTTAACGAGCTGTACTTGGTGTCTTTTTCACAGTGACTGAACAGATCCAGGAGCAGTTGGAGGCATCCAAACCTGAACCAGCTGTGGAAGACGTGGTAAGTAGCACAGGGGTCTGTGGTGTTACACATGTACCTGTGGGAACTCCAGTTAGGGCCGAGTTACTAGCTGGGGGGCTTGGTGGATTTCCTCCAAACTGAATTTTTTATCCCCCCCCCCCCCCCACCATGCCAAGAGCCAAAAGTAATGCCTCCCCCCCCACCCCCTAAAATCGCATGGAGGCTTTTCCAGTTTGCCCCCCCCCCCCCCCACCGAGGGCCTGTTTTCCGTTATAACCCCCCCCCCCCCCCCCCCCACTCCCCCCCCCACCCCTTATATATCCACCAAGCCCCCTTCAGCTGGCAATTTCCCAGTATATCTGATAAATATTTTAGCTAACCAGGTACATATCTTGTCCGTCCAAAATGGGCGTTCAACATTAAACTGCTGAGAGACCGCGTGAAACAAAGTGTGAAGCAAAACAAGTCCTCTTAAAATGTGGTTAGCATGTAAAGAAATTGAAAAGTGTTTTATAATATATAAATTAACATTTCAGGACTTGGTGAATCTAGCACCACGGAAACCAGACTGGGATCTGAAGCGAGACGTTGCCAAAAAGTTGGAAAAGTTGGACCGGCGGACACAGAGAGCCATTGCAGAACTAATACGTAAGTAATTTACTACCAGATGTTCCTAACGGATATTTAAAATACTCCACCATCATGTTGACAAGATAAGCTTTGCAGATTTCAAACGGGTCGCTACCTATAAATAGCACAGGGTTCCCACCCGTCAGTTTTGAATTTATCAATGACTACTTTTCTACGATTGGAGAAAAACTTGCAAAGGAACTGCCTCCTATAGTCTGGCCTTATGACGAAGAAAATCTATATTTATATGCTTTAAAAATTAGTTAAAAAAGAATTATCATACTTTGTCAAATAATTTCCAATGCATGGAATTACTTGTGTTTCTGGTCTTTAAGTTTCTCCAAAATTATTTCGGAGTTACACACTTTTTCTTTTTGCTAATTTCCAGTTATTTGTATTGACATTTCAGGAGAGCGGTTACAGGGAGGGGAGACGGACTTAGCGACAGCAGTCGGCGCAGTGAGCGGCGAATAGAGTGCTGTTACTACAAAAGCTGTTCTGTATATATGAATGAAACATGGTCTGAGAGCAAGGAAAGGAAGACGGATAAAAGTTTAGGATGAACAAAAGAATTGCACCAAACATGAGTGTATTTCATTACATTTGATGTAATGACCATTATATCTATAGTGTCAATATTGTATGAGTGAGTATCATTTGGGATTTTCATGGTATGAGGGATTTAATTAGGTCGGTAATGTTTTAAGCATATCAACAACCACAGAAGAAATCAAACGAAAACGAATGTATATATTATATCTATTTTAATAAAACATTCAAAACTTATTATGCGTGTATGAGTAATAATTTTCATGTTGGCATCCACTGCACAAGATGAGTGCACAGCAAAAGCAATATCCACCACACTGAATCCTAAAAAGGATATAGCTTCATAGAATAAATTGTTTTTATTTACATTAGATACAAAAGAAGTACAAGTAGACTTATGAAATGGCGGCTTTTTCTACATACAATTTGTATACATGACGATTTGATCTGCATATCTTGTAAAGCAATAAACTATGATATGCACATTTCTATACAGCTAAGGCAGTTTGAAAACAATTATGGTAAATATTTTAAGCAAAAATGTATAGAAAAATATAATGATTAATAGTTGCAAGGTCCCACATATATATGTGTGTATATAAAGATAAAAATACAGCGTTTGATTGTATAATCAACCGTATACTAGTGTAGAGATTCACAAGAAACATTGCGTAGATCTACATTTCAAAGTTGCTCTAGGATAGATAGATATATAGACAGATATAATGATATACATGTATTCTCAAATAAACCCGGCGCGAACACGAAGTCTAGGGTTAATTAAATGACCCATTCTTATCAAGTTCTGACATCATATCTCCAATGGTTTAGGTTAAATTTCAAGTTTTTTTGGGTCTTATCGCACCATTCACCGTTAACACATCAAATCCACTACAATGTTATGAGTTGACTTGGCCTGTAAAGTACCGTAAATTTCGGTGTATAAACCGCATCTCATGTTCAATTGAAATTTTCCTTTACTGTATGGTGAACACTCAGGCGTTAATGGGAGGAAGGTCTATTTCAGAGAAATAAAGTGTTCTCCCGACCCACAGAAATGCATGTTTCTGTGTGGATGGAAAATCACATGTTTAACCTCGCACCCAGACTTTAGAATGACAACGTACACTTAGTACCGTAAATTCCCGCACACTACCCGTGGGTTGTACGCGAACCAAACTCAGCTTTCATTTGATACCAAACATGCCTATATAGGGTGCGGGTATACGAGGGTTTTTATTACTACAACACAGTATTAAAATAGCACTTTTCAGATCCCAAAACGGGTTATAGGATTATCCAAAGTTGGGGGTGCGGGTTATACGTGAGATGTGGGTTATCCGCGGGAATTTACGGTACTTCTAAAACACATGTATAACCCGGTGCAAACACAGACCCACAATGAGGTCTGGTTCCCATACAACCCGCGTGTTATACGTAGGATACTGCGGGTGTAACTGATCATGGACCGGGTTGCTGCCGGTGTGAGTCGTAGTCTGTGATGCGTCCCGCGCGTCCTTCTTCCCACTCCGTCAGGTCCTCAGCCGTCAGTATGTGGGACATCACTTCCCGCATCAGGTGATCGCAGTCCCCGAACACTCGACAACCAAGAGGCATTTTTGTCATTTTGTCTTTTTTATCACAGTCTTTGTCCAGCGGAGTCTTCTGCCTGATATATAGAACACAAAAAAAGCCGCAAATCAATTTTTTATATCGGTATCCATTTAATATAATCTAGATTAAAAACGAGAAAGATCTGTGCTACTACTAGGTACATATTTCCTTCGCACTGTAAGCAGGTACCTTTGATTTAGATACTCATATCCACAACGTCTCAGTCATATAGTATAGACAGAAATTACAACTAAAATAGATCTACAGCCTCGAATAAATTAAAAATATAACTGCGTTTCATAAATTTCCAATCTATTGCAAGTTGAACTTTAACAGACTAGCAAACTTACCGGTTGCATATGATGAGCTGGAAAGGGGCCTTTCCCATTTCGACCAGCTCGTTGGCGGGTGTGACTTGTAGCGTGGTGCCCAGACACAACATGAGGTCGCTGCTCTGGGCGTTCTCCACCGCCCGCTCGTAGATCTCATCCTCCAGGTTGTCTCTGAAGTTGATGATGGAGTCCTTAAGGAAACCTTTGCAGCCCTGTGGAGATTTAAAAGGTTTTGGTTACAAATTGTTCTGAAACAACTGCAGGTCAACCCAACTACGATAGTGGACGACGGAAACCAGTGTCTTTATTCTAGGATGCTGCCTGTACCAGTTTAACAAAAACAATGAAAGAAACCTCAATACAGTCACCTATGTCCTAGACTATAAAAGACAGCATGGTTTTAATGCCAACGGCTAAGAAGGACTATGTTTAACCATTTAAAACTGTACAGAGTGCGCCTGGTCGTCACAATGAACCAATGCAGCCCTGACGAGTAACTCGCCAATAAGTGCTGCATTTAAGCATCATGCTGACCCCACGGTCTGAGTAGACGCGTCAGGGCTGCATTCAAATTCATGCATTTATAAGACAACCAAGGGCATAACACATTAAAGCACTAGGGTAAAACCTTGCGTAGTAGCCGCGGTAGTACGCAAGACAGATCTGAGGTGCGGCTTGTAGGATCGGCCCTGGTCGGAGTGCGGCTTATACGAGGGTTTTTGCCACTATGCTACAGTATTAAAGTCAGCATCATCAGATGTGCACTGCGGCTCATTATAGGATCGGCCCAAAGTCGGGGTGCGGCTTATACGCGAGTTAGGCTTGTACGCGAGGTTTTACGGCATAGGGCCCTTTAAGTACACCCACCTTCTGTGTACACTTGCGGCTGGTGCGGTGTGACAGCCCACACAGCTCACACTGCTTGGCGTGTTTAGGTTTCACAATGTCCGTCTTGCCCAGGTCCTCGAGTTCCTCGTAGTACTGACTGGCGTGGTCGTCCATCACGTAGTACGGCCGGTCGTACCGCGTCTTACACTTCTCACAAGTCTCAAAGAACACGTTACCATGCAGCTCAGAGATCTTCTCCACAGGGACACCTGCAAACAGAACCACAATGACATCTACCATGAATTCTCGTACACTGAAAATCCATAGATTGAAAGGGTTAGTCAGCACAGACTATCCTAGGTTGGTCATATGAGTGTTAGTCATAATGGCAAAGTTATATTCAAAAATGACCGAGGGGTCAGTCAGTAGTGGCTAACCTAGGTTCATCATTGGTGTGTTGTATTTGTATACCACTAGTTGGGGCCACCTGTCATGACCACTCAGTGGCTCCCCCTGGAAATAAAAAGACTAAGGTGGGTTGGTCAGTACTGACCAACCTGACAATAATAACTGACCTAGGTTGGTCGTATAGGGAGCCAAAAAATGACTAACTAGGTCCGGCACTAGTGACTGAGAGGTTGGGCGTATAGGGAGACTAGGAATATCAGTGTAGGAGGTCTATAAATTGCTGATTAAAGATTTAGTACTGTACTATACAAGCAAAAACCCTCGTATGAGCCTCACCGCCACCTTGTGAGGGTCCTATAAGCCGCACTGTGTTTCTGACTCAACCACAGCTGCTTCTACGTGAGAATTTACAGTAAGTGATACATTGACCGCTACAGGTCACTACATCAAGTCTTGTCAGTTCATAACTGCAAATATTTACAAAACGCTCTGTACACAACTCTGTGAATTTATATTGCAATTGTATCGAGAATTCCACATTGTCTTTAAATGTTCTAAGAGGTAGAGTGATTGGGCCCCAAGATTTCTATCAATTTGGAAGTACAGTTGTATAGGCTACCATCAAGTATTTCTAGAAGCAGTTAGTGCACTTAGCCTGAGATTTTAACAACTTTTATGTTTGAACCTTCGAGACTCCACCCAAGAAGGAGTTCCTGCAAAAGTAGGAAAAGTGTGGTTTCTGCGAAATCTACCTGAGAGTGTGTGCAGGCCGTCACCATTCTGGCTGATGACGTACTTGAGATGCCCAAGCTCCATCAGCTTGACGAGCGCCTCGTGAGTGTACGTCGGTCGGAGCGACTCGTAAGGAACACCTTCGTCTGCATCAGGCTTTCTGTCTGTGTAGGGACAAAATGACATACTGTACATGTACCACATTTAATAGGCCACAAATAATTCTATAACCCGCACTGGGATTCTGTCTTTGTTTATAACCCGCAGGTAGCACTATTGTAATCCAGCTGGTTCAAGGGACAGAAGGGACAAAGGGAGATGTATCATGAAATAAAAGAAAATTCTCTTGGTAGGGAGCACCATTGAATGAAGCCATTGCTAAGATACTATCACATCAATAAAAGGTTTTACGATTTATAAACTTCGCGCTGACTCACCTTCCTCGGTCGACTCCTGCGTGCTGAAGCGACGCCGTTTGGACGGAGACGGCCCGGCCACCTCCTCCTGGGCGGCCACTGTGTCCCGGTCCACCTGGGCCTTGTCCTCCATGGTCCACTTACCACTCTTACCTCTAGAACCAGCAGAGGGGCACGTTAGAACTATACATTATAATGCACACATCATTTACACAAATGAACTAAAGAATACATCGGACAGTGGAACACAAATTGTGTATATTGGTAACCAGAGCTACCCAGTACATAGTCACAAAAAGATACGGTAGAGGTAACACGCCTGCAGCTGGACCTTTAACTACCGGTATGTATTTGAGTGAACAATATTGTCTGCGTTAAAGATGGGTTAGGAGCTAATTTTGGGTCAATTTTAATTTTTCCATTACAGTGTTTTTGTGTTCATAATGTTTTCTCTATATTTTATGTATTTACAAGCAATAGAATGCTTGAAAAAGCTACATACACATTTATATAGGCAGTATGAACACAAATACGTTGAAAAACTCGAAATTAAATATCGACCCCAAATTAGCTCCTAAACCATCATGAACTTGAGATGTATAGCTGACCTGAGACTAATCTAAAGGTTGTGATAAGTAAGTTGGCTAAATGTCTTCTTGATGATGACAAACGATTTTCATTCAAAGTCAAAGTGAATAATTAAATTAATCTGATTAATTTGGCCCCATAATTATAAATGTGTCTGCACCAACGATGAAGAACAAAAAAATTCCGGGTGGATTTTTACCCAGATATCAGCTCACCTGTAGTCGCCTATACCGGCAGAGGTGGATATACCGGCCCCGGTGAAGCAGACACAGAAGGTGGAGGACTTTATCAAGTTGGCTACCAAGACGGCTTTCTCCTGGACCTCCGCCTCCCCGTCATGTCGCTCAGCCGTCTCCGCCGCCTCCTTCAGCATCGCCCTCTCTGTCTCTATCAACTCCAGCCCTTTCTGTTTGATAGAACACAGATGGATTTAATATAAAGATGTTGTACTCTGGGAGAAATAATTGTTGAAATGATATACAGAGTCTATTGTGAATCCATATTGTGAAGGTACAATGTCTGTTATGACCGCTATACACCAAAGTACCATAAAAGCGTCGCCCCGCGGGACTCTGAAACTTAAAATATCATAAGGGAAATCATTTTTTTAAATCTCCCTGGGCCAACTCCTCCTTGGATCTGCCCCTGTAAAGTGGTAAAATGCATGAGATAACGACAAACCTACCCCTTTCTTCTGCTTCTTACGACTCCTGGCAGCGGCGAGTAAAAGTTTCCAACACTCCGGATGAAACCTTGCGTCCCTGGTCCTCTGCCACGACACGAGTAGGCTGGGTTTGATCTTGGTGAGTTTGTCTTTACTGGGCAGCACGGCACTCACCTCCACCCGGGCCTCACCGGGCTGCAACCTGCCCTCCTCACACCCCACGTAGCTACAGCCTTCAGACATCTTATCTGTTGGGGAAAAACATAATATACTTTTAAAGAACACTCCCTAAAATTCCTCCGGTCAATCATTGCATTGGAAAATATCCATTTGCGATTGGGTATCAGGCCCTATGGCCCTCTGAACTAGGGCCCTTTGAAAAGAACTGGGGCCTTTAAATATCACCCCAGGCTGTCTCGAACATGGATCCTCATCTCTTATTCAGCACCTGTCTATAGTCAGTGTCTACTGTAAGCCCACAAGATAGTAGGATCACATCGAGCTCTAGGTGATGTAGGTCGATGTCGTCCCCCCCACCCACCTTATTTTTGCAGTCGGTAGGAGGTAAGATTGGGCCATCAGAATAATAGATATAGTTTATTGCCGGTACTTTTGGAAAACAGATGCAGCCTTTTTCATTACCCCGGTATTCATTTTTCATTATTAGGGATTTCCCATAAAGGTTGACTTTTAGGAGTTTTCTGGGGCATAATTCTTTTGAATTTTGAAAAAAAAAATTCAGGTTTTTGAAGAGATGAAAATAATGAACTTTTCATGCGGCCCCTTTGAGGGCATGTGGGCGGGGACGGTAAAACTCGCATCTGTTTTCGTTCTGATGGCCTTGGTGAATTATAATCTACCGGTAGGGCCTACCTATATTTTAGTTTATTACTAATTATTAAAATGTATGCCCCTTTTGTCAATAGCAAAAAAAGCTAAGGGAGTGGTCATCTATTAGTTACAGGGGGGGGGGGGTGGCGTAAAAATTTTCTACCCCTCCTGAGGGGGGGGGGGGGTCGTAGAAAATCCTGACCACTCTTGAGGGGGGGGGTGTAAAAAATTTAGCCCCCTTTTAGCAAAAAAAGCCCGCGCGTTACTATAGTTCAAAGGGGGGTGGGCCAGCGTGCGAAACATTTCATGTACTCTCTAGGGGGGGGGCGTAAAAAATGTTCGCCCCTCCACGCGAAATCTCACCACCTGCGAAAATTGTTGGCACCTTTGACTAATAAATCAAATAAGGGAGTGCTCAATTTCATTAATGACTTTGCCCCCCCCCCCCATCCCCTTGACAATGAAAATGACCACTCCCTAGATGATTATAGAATGATGCATTCTGACTCTAAGGGAGTGTTCATTTATTAATTACAGGGGGGGGTGGAGAGATTTCGCGCGGAGGGGCGAAATATTTATACGCCCCCCCCCCCCCCTCGAGAGCGCGTGGAACGTTTCGCGCCCCCTTCGCCAAAATTTCGCCCCCCCCCCCCTTTGAACTAGATCTATAGTAACGCACTGGCTTTTTTTGCGAAAAAGGGGCTTCAATTTTAAGCCCACCCCCTCAAGAGGGGGCAGAATATTTTACGCCCCCCCCCCTCAGGAGGGGTCAGAAATTTTTACGCCCCCCCCCCCCTGTAACTAATAAATGAACACTCCCTAGGCCTAAGTTCCTGGCCCTGGCCTGGAGTCTTGTCCCTTTTCACTCAGACTCAGAGGGCCACGATACACAGGGTGGTGGTTCCAAATAGCCCACGTGAGGCTCTAGCGTCTAGGAATCCTGCAATCAACTCACTGGAGGAAAATAGTAGAAATTATACGATGTTACACCTTCTTACCATATCTCGATCTCAGCCTTGATTTCCAACAGATCGATTCGCACGCCTTCTTGGTGCTATTCGCACGGCCTTCGCACGCTATTCGCACGCCGATGACCGAACGTGCGAAAAAAAAAAAGCCTACGCTAGATGTGACAAGGCTTTTGATTGGCTATAGGAACGTAGTAGGCCAATCACAGAGGATGGTGCAAAATACCGGCAGAATTGCTGGTGCCCGGCGCCCCGTCTGCCGAACGCAGCTGACAGATTACTGCGGCCACTGTAGTCCTTAGAACTACGACGCCGCCGCGCGTCCAATACGCGCGTCCAATACGCGCGTGCCTGCTGTGACACGTGCTGCCTGCGACCGTGGGAAAGTAGGCAGGGTGTTTTTTTTTCTTTTGAGGGGGGGGGGGGGGGGTGGGGGCCGGCACTTGGGAGTCATGTAGGCCTATACAGCAAAAGCTATTGCATAGTTCTGGGGACTATAGTTATACTCCTGGGGACTACATGTGTAGTCCTAGGGACTATAACTGTAGTCCTAGAGACTATAACTGTAGTCCTAGGGACTAAGCCTATGTGTGCATCTGGGGCCAAACCATTATGCACAGGCCTTCTGAATACATGAATCTATAGGCTGCATGGCCTGCACAGTCCTGAGGACTACAGGTGTAGTCCTGAGGACTATAGGTGTAGTCCTGAGGACTACTGTCGTAGTCTCGAGGACTACCCACATAGTCCTAGGGACTTCCCAAGACTGCTGCGCCCAGAGAGGTAGGCTAGATAGGACAGGCCTACATAGTGCTAGGGACTATAGAAGCATAGTCCTAGGGACTAGAGGTTTTGGGTTGGTAGTCCCCAGGACTATGTCTGTAGTCCCCAGGACTATGTCTGTAGTCCCCAGGACTATGTAGGCCTGTTTCTGTAGTCCTTGGGACTATGCAGCTGGTTGTAGTAGTTCCCAGCACTATGCCTATAGTCTCCAGGACTATCATTTTATTAGTCCCCAGGACTACACATTTAATACTTGTAGTCCTAAGGACCTCCTCTATAGTCCTTAGGACTACAGAGGAAGTCCCCGGGACTACACGTTTAATACTTGTAGTCCTAAGGACCTCCTCTGTAGTCCTGGAGACTACAGAGGCAGTCCCCAGAATTACAAGATTAATACCTGTAGTCCTAAGGACTTCCTCTGTAGTCCCAAGGACTTCCTCTGTAGTCCCAAGGACTTCCTCTGTAGTCCCCAGGACTACAGAATAGTCCCCAGGACTATGCACCAATATTCAGCACATTTAGAATTCATTGTCAAGCAACGGCATAGGCCCTTTATGATATGAAAAGGGGGCAGTAAGCAGCTCTATACTAAGTTATTGTCCTGAGGGCTACAATTGTGGTCCTGGGGACTATAATCATAGTCCTGGGGACTGCAGACATAGTCCTAAGGACTACAGACGTAGTCCTGGGGACTATATATAGTCACTGTCCATATCCAGTCCAGTACAGCCAGCCAGGGGGGGGGGGGGGGGGAGGCGCAGGGGGCAGGGGGGGGGGGGGGGGTCGCGTAGGCGCGAGGACGCCCGTGGCAGACGCGGCGCGCCAGCGCATAGTCCCGGGGACTACAGTGGCCGCAGCAATCGGTCAGCTGCCAATCGCAGCAGCGAAACCGGCTTCTTGCAAATCACACATCATGTCGGAACGATACAGTTTCTCCCTTACTACTTTCAGGTAAGTTAGCGCTTAAATGATACGTCTACATTAATAATAGGAAGGTAGACAATCATAGAGTTATTTTGACACAGTTTCCCGTGTCAGTTGCATGACGGAATTCCCGAGAAATGTGTATTAAACGAGGGAGCCGATTCCACTGACTTCCAAAATATGCCATCTCATGAATGTTTATTCATAGAATCATTGTCATGCTGAAAAAAGCGTGGTTTCAGACAAAAGTGCTCCTCAAAGATGAATAATAATAAACGCAGGTCATTCCAATAGAGATAACCAAGCTTAGTGATTTAGATTCACCAAGTAAGAAGCGATCCATGGAGGTTTTGAATGGGTGTTCGTTTGCGAACTACAACTTGAGCGATAATAGGAGTAATGGGCTCAGTAGTCAAGTGACAAGTCAGGTCCATCGTTTTGATAAAAGTTCAAGACTGTAGACTGACACTTCGGGTCCTAGGCACAGATATTTCATAAGCATATATTATCCTCATAATTGACATAACGAGCTGTCATACAATTTTAGGCCATCAGAATGAAATTGAAAGTGAAAGTTTTACCGTCCACCGCCCGCATGCCCTCAGGCAGTCAGGGCCTCAAAGGGCCGCATGAAAAGTTCATTATTATTGTAAATTTTCACTATTTTCAGCTCTTCAAAAATCTGAACAAAAACTTACAAAATTCAAAAAAACTGACCCCTCTCAATGGACGAGGCCCGAGGTAGGCCCGTTGAGGGTGTGGCGAGACTCTTTTGCACACACGCTCGTACAAAATTTAAAAAAAAAAGCCCTCCAAAAAAAGTAAAAAAACAACCCTAAAACGGAGTCTGTGTGAACTAATGCTGAAGAATAGGCCATTGCCCTTGAATCCAGCCTTTAAATTAGCGTTTTAGTTTTCTTTCCACACGTCAACAAAGAGTGGGCCACTGGTAATTCTCGTACTGCGTGAGATCTCTGACAACTGTCAACGTGTGCAGAGCAAAATTGTACCACCCATATCTTCGCCGTTTATTGTCCGATCGACTCGCTTTTTGGTAGGGACAGAAGGCGGTACATGCCTGCAGCCTGCAACTGTCGCCCACACCCACCTGCACACCCAAACCCACCTGCTCTCCCACACCCACCTGCTCACCCACACCCACCTGCTGGCCTGAATGGGAATAACATACATGTATGACACATGACTTGCAGGGTTCTCCGCAGGATGAAAAAGCACACCGTACATTTCACGTAAATTTTGATTATGTCAATCATCGCAGCCTATAAGGGGGTTTGGTATGACTCCTCCAAGAAAATTTTGAAAAATAATGAATGTAAATTGGTATTTTTCAAAGCATTTTGGTAGATTTTTTTAAAGAAATTGTTAAAATAGGTACAACTTCTGTTCTAATTGGAGTATTTACAAAATTCAAAAACCTATGGATAGCTGAGAGCACACAGGCGGCGATTCTGAAGGTATTTCATACAGGCGGCTGTAAAAAGCATACAGGCGGCCCGCCTGTGTAATCCCTATGTGCGGAGAACCCTGACTTGAGGGTACTTTTTAACAAGGAATTCATTTCTGATGCCCAAATTGACCAATGAATGATAATCATTGATTATAAGGGAGTTCTATATCTAAGTACATGATAAGCTACAGATCCAGCTTACCTTGAGTCATCTGTGAGGCCAATCACACGCTCAATCTTTTTCTCTGACATATCCCCGTACCTTTGCAAACATATTTCACATCCAGACGATCATATGGTACCTATCATAATAAAACATATAAAAAATCTTAATATAATATAAGAAATAAATTTCAGTTTCCCAACGTTCATTGAAACATTATATTGGATAAATATTTTAATATAATGGAATATTATACATCTTCCGAAAAGCCCTGGGTCACTTGTGATGTCTATCACACAATCCATCTTTTCCTTCTTGGAGACTGACACAATTTTAATTCCTATGTATTTAATTCGCGGTAGTGAATCACCCATCTGATCTTTTTTCCCGTCCCTTCCTACAACGAATCTACATCACAGAGTACAGCGTGGCCCCTATCAGGCTAATCTCCTGTAAGATAAACCCCCCCCCCCCCCCAAAAAAAAAAAGGGAGGGGGGTCTATCAAACTGAATAGCCAGTGTCCTTGAAAAGGGTGTTAAAATCCTTATCGCAAAAGATCAATTTTTTTTCTAGTAAAATTTTCAACAGAAAGCTTTGCAAAATTCGACACATATTGAGAATATCCTTTAGAAATGAGATGCTGCATGCGCTATGTTGAAGAGAAAATTGCAAAAATGTGACTTTTCCTAGAACACTGCCTATGAAACTAGACAGGGCTCCTGCTCCCGGGAATAGATGATAGCACAAGGCTGACACAGGCTTTGTTGCTTTAATAGGAACACAACACTTTGTTTTAATAAGCTTTTTAGAAAATATGTAAAATTAATATTCATGAAAACTTCCCTTTCAGCCCTTCAGGGAAACTCGTACAGATTGAGTATGCGCTGGCTGCAGTTGCTGCAGGTGCACCCTCAGTGGGCATCAAAGGTATGTATGTTCTCTACTTGTAATACTGTTACATGTTTAATTAATTTATACAGTAATTAAGAAGGTTGGCTTCAGGTGTTAAAACATCATCGACGATGTTAAAATACAATAGTATATTTCCCTTTGACTTTGTGGATACAGGTACATATTTATCATGTGTAGCAATAATACTCTAGTCTGGGTTTAAAAGGGTAAAATATGAATAATTGATGGATAATATATCATCATGTATTACAACTATCTAACAAGCTGATCACATTCTTGTTCTTTCTTGTAGCTACAAATGGCGTCGTGCTAGCATCAGAGAAGAAACACAAGTCTGTGCTGTACGATGAACATTCCATCCACAAGGTGGAACTCATCACCAAGAACATCGGCATGGTGTACAGCGGCATGGGGCCCGACTACAGGTACAGGCATACTGCTGTTGTGTAGACGTCTAGTTTGTATGTGCACCCTAAAGGGTCTGTTACACGGATGTCAAATAAACGTCGCTACAGCTGCCTTCCAGCTTGAGTTACACATTGAAGGCATGTCTTCAGCTGCAAGTTATTTTGATGGTAGATACCTTCAAAATTGTTGACGTCCGTGTAACAGGCCTTTTAGGGGCATGTATGAAACCTTGAGAGGTAGTATCACCTGCCTTTAATATAACCACATATTATATAAAATCAATGTCTCCATATCATCTAGCCGACCACCGTTAACGTTAATTCTCGCGTAGAAGCCGAGGCTCATACAATCAAACTCAGCTTTAATTTGATATCAAACATTCCTGGTAGAGTGCCACTTTAATACATGTATACGGAATCCATCAAAGTTGGGGGTGCTGCAAAAACGCAGGTTAGGCTCAGATGCGAGAATTTAAATGTACCTAGTCGTTAACTGTAGCTTATAGTAATGCTGTGGTGATGTTGACCATGTTGTGATGATGTTGACGTGATGTTGTGATGATGTTGACGTGATGGTGGAATGATGTTAACGTGATGTTGTGATGATGTTGACGTGGTGTTGTGATGGTGTTGACCATGTTGTGATGATGTTAACGTGATGTTGTGATGATGTTGACGTGATGTTGTGATGATGTTGACGTGATGTTGTGATGATGTTGACGTGATGTTGTGATGATGTTGACATGGTGTTGTGATGATGTTGCAGGGTGTTGGTGAAGGCGGCCCGTAAGGTGGCCCAGCAGTACTACCTGACGTACCAGGAGCAGATCCCGACGTCACAACTCGTGCAGCTCGTGGCCAACGTCATGCAGGAATACACACAACAGGGGTAAGAGCCGCCTACTACTTCTACACAACAGTCTCTCCTCCAGATTATAAAATTCTATATTGACATGTTGAATTCATCTGTTGTCGTTAAATAGAATTCCATCTAATACTATTTAACTTAAGTTCCATTACTATAGAACCAAAATCTAACAATTTAGAATTTATTAAAAAAGAGAATCCAAATAGGTGAGTTGAAGTGTTATAATTATTACAAAACAAGTGTTTAAAGCAAGAAGGTAGAAGTACATTGACATTTGCCGTGTTTGCTGCATTACAGAGGAGTGCGGCCGTTCGGCGTGTCGCTGCTTATCGCAGGCTGGGACGAGGATGAGGAGAGACCTTACCTCTACCAATGTGACCCCTCTGTAAGTATGCTTATAATATAACGGATATATGGGCATTGATATAATGAAAATAAATTAAGATTTTAGAATGAAAGAAGTAGTAAAAATTTGAATTTGTCATATAGGAAAGATATATGTAAGATTTATGAAACTACAATTTTGATTTGCCTTTCTGACATTGTTTTCACAATACTCAATGTCTATTACAGGGAGCCTACTTCGCATGGAAAGCAACGGCCATGGGAAAGAACTTCATCAATGGAAAAACATTTTTGGAAAAGAGGTAAATATCATCTTTCTTTCTTTATTTTACATGTTCATGATACGCCTGGGATTCTGGTAGCCAAATAATGGACTGACCTGAAGTTAAACTGCAGAATGTATTAATTTAAAAAAATACTGACATATACATGTATAATAAAGTTTCAATTGCGTTCTTACAGATAAACACTTTTTTTTTTTTGGTTCAGTGAGTTTACAGAAAACTCGTTTATTTTGACAAAGAACACGTTCGAGACGCGGTAGACATGCCAACATGCATACTGAATTCAAATAAAGAATATACCAATGTTCAAGTGTATCACCAGGTACCATTTTTGATTGTAACAATTTGTATATTTGAACACATAGAGTCATTAGCATTTTACATGATGAGTATACATTTCAATGGGGATGAACAAAAGAAAAATAGTGAAGCAAGTTGCTTAGACTTAATTCTATCTTAAATCAATGTATATTGTCTACTACCAACCGCACGGTGTTAATAGTACAAGTAACAATTTGCTTTGTCCACTTTCAGATATGGTGAGAAGCTGGAGTTGGAAGATGCCGTACACACCGCCATCCTGACATTACGTGAGAGCTTCGAAGGTCAGATGACGGAAGACAACATTGAGATCGGAATCTGTGACAAGAACGGTTTCAGACGCCTAACACCTGCCGAAATCAAGGACTACCTATAAACTATATTCCATTCCTATTTCCACTACAGTTTAGTTCTGAGAACACAAACTTATACAGAAATATCTACAAGAAGAGGACGTTGGGGGGAGGGGGGGGGGGCTAGGTAAGAAGTGGCACCTTATTATGCCTGCACGGTTATACGGGGAGCCATTGAATGTGCTTATATAAATATTATGATGGGAAATAAAGAAAATATTATGTATTTGATTATTGCATTTGGTAATAAATTGTACAAGTACACCCGTCTTTCATTGTCATTTTATTCAGTCTTACATGTATTGCAAATTCTCGCGTATAACCCGTGGGTTGGACGCGAATCAGTCTCGGCTTTAATGTGATACCAAACATGCGTACAAAGGGGAGACTTGGTGTGCATGAATAAATTGATACACGACAATTTATGGTAGCTTCAATATGGCATAGTAGATCTCCCAATTTTTGATAAATTTGGGTATTGTTTATAGACTAAACGATTTCGAGATACTGATTTATATCCTACTTCTCCCCCCCATTTAAATGAATTTGATCTACTTATTTCTTCGAAATCACATTAGATAAGGATATGATATTGGCCCAGGGCCTCTGGCAGTAGGGTGGCCGGAGGGTCGGGGTGAGCGCCCAGTCTATATCTGATTCTATGTTAAATGACCCTTTTATGATATGCCCCCATTTTTGATTCAGGGTAGATAGAAACTTCTGATAATTTGTTATCAACAGATCTGAATGGGTCCATCAGATACAAGCATAAGAAAGTCATCAGATACAAGCATAAGAAAGTGTATTACATAATGTAATTCAGAGGCAATATTGACTAACCTCAGATGTAGAGTCTGTTTTGAGCTCAATATCTGGGAGATCTCTTGAACCTCTCCATCGGTAGAATGTGCACTGGTTGATGGATAATCCATGCAATAACGAAATTCTTTTTGTGTGTGAAGCATCCTGTATGCGGGTATCTCATGAGGGATTCTATGATTGCCTGACACAGTCAGATCCTTATCAGATAAGCCATCTAAAATGGATATTTTTAGCTCAATCCCAGGTATGTGTCAAACTCGCGGGCTTTGTCTGCCTGTAGAACCATGCACCAAACCTGTGTTCTTTAAACTCCAACCACCCAGTTCACAACAATTTGTTTACAGTTATTCCTCAGCTCGCTGAATGCCTTCTTCTGAATACAGAACATTATCACATAACTATTACTGCTAAAATTTGAACCTTTTAAAAGATACACATTTCAGAGGGCAATCAATGATATACAGATTTTCAACACAAAGATCAAATTTCTCTATTATATCAGCACTCTACAACAAACAAACAAACACATCTAACAGATAATCAGGTCAACAGCATAGATTAATTAAAGCCTTTTCTCACATGTCAGAGACCAGCCTAAGGGAACGGTAATTTTTTAACACAAGGTGGGAGAGAGCACACTAAAATTTTCTCCCTTCCATGAGAGGGGCCCAAATTTTACTCTTCCTCCTTGATGAGTTCAATTTGATCCCAGCCAAGGTGCAAACTCTGTCCATTGAGAGTTTTTTTCTACCCCCCCCCCTTCTCAAGCAGTCTGAATCTTTTGGTCTGGCCCAAATCCACCAATCCTCTCTGATGTTAAAAAATGACCACTCCATAAGGCATGTGAGTTACTGCCTGGAGCATTATCCAGGGATTGCACCAGTTTGTAATTGTCGGTATAGCATTTTTTCATATACTGTATTTAGACTCAGTTGATATTTTTACGAAAAAAATGCTGTATTGTTGCTTTTAAGCACTGGCTTAAAATAGAACTTGGAATAAGCACCCCCACTCCCACTCCACCCCACCAGGGCACACCACACCCCATCACACTACAAGTCACCCCACTGCACCTCAATCAACTTGTCTGTTCATAGAACAAACCGAACCTCTGCTCTCCAAACTCCAACCACCCAGTTTACAACAACTTGTTTACATTTGTTCTTCAGCTTGCCAACTATTGGGTTAACAGCATTGTTTGGCTTAATACCCAGCAGTTTGTGGAAAGCTACTCTATGATCTGTATTCTTCAAAGCATATATTATTGGATTCAACCAGTTGTTAATTCGGTGGATAATAATTGCAACCTTTCCAAAATACAGCTACAAAATGTGTGTTGATGAACCGAAAATTATGATGGCAAAAATGTGTGAGGTATAAACATACAAAGTAAGTACCCAACTCTGTGCCCATCATCTTAGCTATCTTTTTGTGTTGTCGGTTTAGAGTGGCCTCATAGCAGTCAGCCGGGCTAACAGGTACATCGTGGCAGAATAAAGATTCTATGAATCTGCTTTGGGAGAAAAAAGATTACACACAAGGGACACCAATGCAAAGGTGATGCACAGACAGGGCAATGGCAGATACTTCATTTATTAGAAAAACCCAGTTGATAGCAATAAGGGTGTAGGTCTTGGTCAATGTGACCCACTTAATGATTTAAATTATGTCTAATTTAGTTTCTTGTCAGCACTATGCAGATGATATGGTATTATATATCAAACATTTACCAGAACAAAACTCCCTAACAATTAACACAGATTAAGATGAAATAACGAACTGGTGCCTACAGAATGAACTTTCCCTCAATGCAAAAAAAAAGATAAAGGCCATGACATTTAACACTAAGGTCCTGCGAAAACAACAAATACTCACCACACCCCACCGGACCACACCCCACCACCCCACACCTCACCTCACCTCACCACACCCTACCACACTACGTCCCATCCCATCCCACCACACCCACCACACCTCACCTCACCATACCACACCACACCGCACCAACCACACCACACCACACTCCACCACACCCACCACACCCCATCCTATTCCACACCACCCCACCATACCCCACCACACCACACACCAAACCATCCCACACCCACCCCACCACTCCACTACCCCACATCACACCACCCCACCCACCCAACCCACTGTGGCATCCTGCTTTGCTGGATGTCTTAATACTTTGTATTATTATAAGTGATAACAACTCTGAATCTTGATCTCAGGATGTATTGACCGACCTCCGGTGTATTGCATAACACGCACTATGCCCAGACAATTTCCAGACGCTTACCGTAAATTCTCGCGTAGAAGCCGCAGCTTCTCAGCTTTCTTTTGATACCAAACATGCCTATATAGGGTGCGGCTTATACGAGAGTTTTTATTACTATACTACAGTACCAAAATCGCAATATTCAGACCCCCTCTGCAGCCTATATAATTTGTCAAAGTTAGGGGTGCGGCTTATACGCGAGAATTTACGGTAGTACACTTGATTCCCACAAGGTGGCGCTACCATAGCGGCAGCGTCTGTGATAGACGTTTCCCACGCTCTGCAGTAGCAGGAGCTGCGTCATACGACATCTCCCTTTTTTAAGGAGTATTATGTTAAGACATACTTAGAAGTGTTCTTGAAGTGTTCATGACATAATAGTTACATGAAGTTACTCTCAAGTAAAAATATATATGTATATGTATGTCTCTGGAAATAAGTCAGTTACATGTTACTCAATGTTCAATGTAATAGTCAATGTTCAAATGCACTTGTCAATGTTCAAACATAATAGACAATGTTCTTTTGTCACTTTAGAATATTTCTGACTTATTAATGTATCTGAAAGGGAATAGTTATTGAACTTCTTCAATCAGTCTCTTGGTCGCGACTCTAGGTCTCGACAACTTCCTTGGTCCCGGATCGGGCACACGGGGTGTGGCACCTTGATCAGGAGTCGGTGGAGTCGGTGGAGGGACCACTGGGGGTATATCAGTGATCTCCACTGGAGGCACATGATCACTAGGCGGTGTGACCACTTTGGTTAGCATGGTGGTCGGATCAATGTTGTCATTTTGTCCGGGCCCGAGATTTCTCGTCATTCTATGGTTACGTCTCACTAGTCCATTGGGTGTTGAGATTATATAGGATCTCGGTCCGGGGGCTTTTCCTATGACCTTCCCTTCCACTCGTAGGTCGGGTAGCCATGCTCGGTCTCCTGGTGACAGTTCGTCTGCTTCTGTGACTCGGTGGCGTTGGTTGTAGTTCACTGCCATCTGCTTCCTGTATTCTTTCTCCTTCCTTCGAACCAGCGCTACATCTGGGATGCGCGGTTTTAGTTCATCCTGGTGACACGGCACCAGTGATTTTAGTCTGCGACCAATGTTCAGCTGAGCCGGCGAGAATCCTGACAGTAGAGGGGTGTTGCGATAAGAAATAAGGGCAAGGTACTCATCGGTGGCCTTATAAAGGATTGCTTTGATGGTTTGCACCGCTCGCTCTACTTCTCCGTTACTTTGTGCGTATCTTGGAGATGACGTGATGTGTTCAAATCCGTATTCTGCTGCAAAGTTTTTGAACTCCGCTGATGCGAATTGAGGACCGTTGTCGCTGAACAGTATGTCGGGTATACCATGATGGAAGAATGCTCTTTTCATCTTCTTTACTGTCTCAGTGGTATCAACGTTCTTGCCAACTTGGCACACTTCCACGTCTCTAGAATAGTAGTCTATGATGAGGAGGTACATGGACCCCTTATGGTGGAAAAAGTCTGCCGCTACTCTGGACCACGGTCGTTCTGGGAACTCAGTTCCTTTCATCGGTTCGACACGTTCACGTCTGTACTTTTCACAAATGTTACAATTTTTCACTGTCTTTTCGATGTCTTTTGACATTCCTGGCCACCACACTGATGCGTTGGCATTCTCACGGGTCTTAGTGATGCCCTGATGCCCATCATGTAGATGGCGTAAGACGTCAATCCTCAGACTTGCTGGGATCACAAGCTGTTTTCCTCGAAGGAGTAGTCCATCGTGAACTGTAAGGTTGCCCTGTTCGTTCCAGAACTTAACCAAAGGTCCATAGACATCACGTCTGTTCTCCGGTCACCCATGTTCAATATGGTGTATCACTACCTTTAGGACATCGTCTTTCTTTGCGCATATCGGCATTTAGTCTTTGTCATTGACCTGCTGGCGTATGCAACGGCTTTCAGTCTTCCATCTTTTTGACGTTGTCTCAGAACTGCCCCAAGACCGTAGCTACTTGCATCTGCTGACACGATCGTTTCACGTTCGGGGTTATACAAAGCGAGAGCTTCGTCCGAAGCTAGTTCCTGTTTCAGTTTCTCAAACGCTTTCTTTTGTGGAAGATCCCAAGTCCATGCAGAATCTTTCTTGAGGAAATCTCTGACTGGTTTGGTGATTTTGGCAAGGTTCGGCAGGAATTTCATCTGTTGATTCACCATTCCGAGGAATCGTCAGACATCTGGGACGTCTTTGGGGTCTGGCATCTCTATGATGGCTTTGACCTTTGCTGGATCCTTCCTGATGCCATTGGCATCTATCACCTGGCCAAGGTAGCGAAGCTTGGTTGTGGAGAACTCACACTTGTCTTGGTTTAGAGTGATGCCGCTCTCTTGGAGGCGGTTCAGCACTTTTGCCAAGCGTTCGTCGTGCTCTTGTTTGTCCTTTCCAATCACATGAATGTCATCCATGTGACACAACACTCCTTGTAGTCCAGTCAGTTCTTTGTCCATTCTCTTTTGGAAGTGTTCAGGAGCAGATGATATACCAAAGGGAAGTCTCCTGAACATGTACCTTCCGAACGGTGTGATGAATGTCGTCAGCTTTGCACTCTCTTGAGTCAACAGTACCTGGTGGAAGCCAGAATTTGCATCTAGCTTGGAGAATACAGCTCCGCTTAAAATACACGCCAGGGTCTCCTCTACCTTTTTCATCTGGTAGAGTTCACGTCGGACGCCCTGGTTGAGTCTTGTCAAGTCCACACACAGCCGTAGATTTCCGTTTGGTTTATGTACAACCACCATGGGTGCACACCAATCCGTTGGTTCGTTCACAGGCTCGATAACTCCTGACTTTACTAATGCTGCGATTTCCTGCTCTACCTTTTTCATCACAGGCTTTGGCACACTGCGTGGAGTATAGAGGCAGAATGGTTTAGCATCATCTTTGAGTCTTATAGCATATTCACCTTTCACAGGGGTGGGCATATCTCAAAACCCTGGAGCCAATACCGGACTGATTGTAGCCAAGGCAAGGACTGAAAGGATGTGCCCTCATGGGCATTTTTCACGAAGCGCAGCAGGGGGTATGCCCCTATTAAACCCCCCTCCTACCCCTACAAGTTAGACGTACAAGAAAATTTCGGAAGGCTAGACTTAAAATGGTGTGTTCTGGTGCATTTTGGCACAAAATATAATATTGCTCCATTCTGTAATTGTCCTTTTTTTATTGGGACCAGAACATTGTTTTTGGAGGGAAATGGTTTGGAAATTTTGTGAAATCTTTACCTAACTGGTGCACTGTGATGCATTTTGGCACATAATACTATGGCTCAGAGCTGTATTCATCCTCTACTATTGAGGGTGGAAATGACTTTAGGAGGGACGGACCAGTAACCTTCATAGTAGATTGAGTTTCGTCTTTCAACGGAGGGCGTTTACTACGAGAGTGGCTACTTTCATAGATTATACAGGATATGGACGTGGGGACCTGGCAAGGGTTTTCATGAAAATGCCTAGACCTCAAGAAGACAATCACAATGAACATGCTATTGCAGATAAAAAATTGGAAGATTTTAAAAATATTGAACTCAAAATAATGTATTTTAGTGCAATTTAAAATGTATCATAACTTTGGTTCTAGTTGGACAATTTACAAAATTATTTCAGTTTTGGAAAGCTTAAGGTCAGGAAATTTCCTGTCGCCAATTTCAAGTCCAGTGTCGCCAGTTTTTGGCGACATGGCGACAGCTGCCCACCCCTGCTTTCAGCTTACCGAGTCCTGTAAAGAGCTTCAGGTAAGCTTTGACCACTTCGTCCTTCGTGTCCAACTTCGGGATTTCACTGTTCACGGCTTTGACCCTATATGCGCCGGGGATGTTAGGTATTAGTCCTAGTTTCTCAATTGCAGGTTGTCCGAGGAGAAGCGATTTCACGCCTCGCACTACGTAGACATCTTCGTTGACGGTAGTGTCTCCGCGACTCAACTGCATACAAGCACATCCTAGCGTCTGTAACGGATGCTCGCCTGTAGCATACAGCGTCTTTCTTCTTGGTTGGATCTCTCCGTAGGACTTCTTGTAGTATGTATGGGGCATCACCGATATCTCGGCTCCAGAGTCTATGTACCACGATAGAGTATCGGAGCCAGTTCTGAGTTTTATGTACCAGCCTTTGCTTGAACTCGATTTGTCATCTGGGACGGATTTTGATGAAGCCGCATTGACTTCACTCGTTACTCTTCCGATAAAAACGTGTGACACTCCGTCATCGGGTATATCGTCTCCCGACTCTTCCTCTGCGACTTGAGAAATCTGCGCTCTTGAAGTACGGCAAACTTGGGAAAAATGTTCTTTTATTTTACACTTCTCACAGGAGTAATTTACTACGGGACAATTTTTCTTCCCTTTGAGGTGTTCGGTACCACAGAATCCGCACCTGATTGTGTCACCAGTATTTCTCTTTTTCTCAGTTCTGCTCGGGTCCGGCTTCTTCTTGGCCTTGCTGTGGACTACATCGATATTGGCACTCTTTGACTCTTGGAGCTCATAGCGCGTAGTCTCCTTTTGGTAGAGTATCTCTACTGTTCTCTCCAGCGTCAGCCCAGCACCGGCATCATAGAGCTTCGACTTTGCCGACTGGTCAGTACATGAAAATGTCAGTTTATCACGCACAGCCTGGTCCATGTAGGTCTGTGGGAATTTGCATTCACCTGCACTCTTCTTGACTGTTAGCACCCATGACTCCAGAGTTTGAGATGGTCCTCTTTTGAGGGTGAACCAAAACTTTTCCCTTAGTAGCAGTTGGGGGTCCCTTTTTCCTAAATATTCTGTGTACTTTTGTAGCACAGTATCATAGTTATTTGGGTCCTCAGCTGGTATGGGGGGTTGTCCCTGGATTGCATTTGGTTGTTGTGGGAGGAATACAAAACTGTCATAAATGTCTATCCCATCATCCCCAATATGATTCAGTAGGAGTCCCACCTTTTTTTCATTTGGCTCTGTGCTGGAGCCTGTGGCCTTGAGATATATCTCAAACCTTCTCTTCCACAGAGACCATGAATGTGATGGGTTGCCCCTCTCAATTCTGAGGGTGTCTGGTGGTTTTACACTGTTGGCAGCCATTCCAAAATTGTCACTGCTTTTAATGTAGGCCTACTGACAGTCAATATTATACACACAATTAACAGCTTGGGGTCTTGGTAAATGCTTCTGGAGGTTTTAGAAAAGTTCTCTACTCACAGATTCTTGAGTTCATCACTTTTCAACACCAAACTTGAGTGTCTCACTTCAAAATTGGCACTTTTCTTGCTGTGGGCATGGAAGATGACCTGTTCTGACACCATGTGGCATCCTGCTTTGCTGGATGTCTTAATACTTTGTATTATTATAAGTGATAACAACTCTGAATCTTGATCTCAGGATGTATTGACCGACCTCCGGTGTATTGCATAACACGCACGATGCCCAGACAATTTCCAGACGCTTAGTACACTTGATTCCCACAAGGTGGCGCTACCATAGCAGCAGCATCTGTGATAGACGTTTCCCACGCTCTGCAGTAGCAGGAGCTGCGTCATATGACACCCACCACACCATGACACCATCATGACACCCCACACAACCACACTCAACCACACCCCTACCAACCCCACCTCCCCCCACCCAACACACCACACCCCTCTAAGCTATGCCACCAAGCTCATGGACTATTGGGTTAACAGCATTGCTTGGCGTCATACCCAGCAGTTTGCGGAAAGCTACTTTGAAATCCTCATTCCTCCAGGCATAGATTAGCGGATTCAGCCAATGGTTAGTTCGGTAGATGATTATTGCAACCTTTTCAAAATACAGCCAGAAAATGTGTTTTGAATAACTGAGGACTATGATACTAAAAATGCGTGGGATATAACACACAAAGTAAGTGCCTAATACTATGACCATCATCCTAGCTATCTTTTTGTGCTGCCGGTTTAGAGCGGCCTCATAGGTATCGAATGGCTGGTTGAGTGCTGCGATAGCCCTTCCCTGCTTGTAGGCTATCCTGCCAATTGCTACATAAAATACAACAGTAAAAGTGGCCAATATATACATCTGTGGCATGATAAACCTGCTGCTATAGACCAGCTTTGGGAAACACAAATAGAATTGGCAAGGGACACCAATGTCAAGGTGATGAAATGATAAAATTAATGCCAATGTTTCAGTTACTTGAAAAACCCAGATGATAGCAATGACGGTGTAGGTCTTGGTGGATGTGACCCACATTCGGTAGTGTAGACCATGGGCAATAAAGAGGTAACGGTCTACAGCAATCCCCAGGATGCTGAAAATATTGGCACCGCACGAAATAAGACTCAGTATTATGTCAATGAGACAGATCGGTACATAAGCTGGTTTGTCAGACAGAATGTGATGGGTCAGAGCCAGTGGGCTTGACATGGCACCTAACAAATCAGCAATGGCCAGGCTACAGATCAGGAAGTTTGTGTTGGTTCGAAGTCCTTTAAAGTGAACCACTGCCATGATGGTGAGTGCATTACCAAATATGGCAAACCCAGAGAATAAGAACCTCATTGTGAAGTAGAGGCCCACGAAGGCTGTTGCTAGTTGAGGTTCTGTGGTAGCAGTGTCATTGTTCATCAATATCAGCATTCCATCAGTTGAACCATTGTCTGTGATGTTGTCTGGCAACAAAGTAGCGGTTACTGCCATTCCATCAATCATTCCGTTTCCTGCGGTGTTTGTGATGTTGATTGGCAGCAAAGTAGTGGTTATTTCCATTTCAGTTCTGTAAAGTAACAACAGTAACATGTATTAAAAATATGATCCATGTATGCATATGAAAGTAAGTATATAGAAGAGAAGAGAAATGTTTGAATCAAGTATATGGTTCGCTATACTTAAGAACTGAAACAAACATTTAGTAAATGATTTGAGGAACATCGGGGTAAACAGCCCACATTATTGTTTGATCAAGAGCGAAGAGTGCATCCAAAGTGTTTAAAGGTATACACCAGGGTCTACACATACAGCACCTGGTGGCAAAAAATCTAAACCATGCTAAAAGCATATCTCCCTTTTGCATATCATCTAACTCACCTTTACTAACCCTTTACTTGCCTCAGTATGACATTCTACACATCTTCTCACAGTTTTTCTCTGCTTCAAAAATCTGTGCCCTAAGCTATTATAAGTGTTGAGGCTAACCAGAAAATGTTTGAATAAATCCCAAACTGTTTTTATTTGTCAATGAATCACTTGTTTTTGTTGTTGTTGTAAACTTTATCTTTTAATCCTATGTACATATGGCTACGGTTTTGATTGTGAAATGTTGACCAATTTCTTGTCTGTGTTGCAAAATGTAGAGAAAATAGAATTATTTTAATTTTGTGTTTTTTTCCTATATCAGTCATGGCTCTTTGGTTTCACCTATGACTACTCATTTTCATCAATTGATTATGTTGCATATAATCTCCTCTAAAGATGTGAGGAGTTGATTTGAGATATTATGGGTCAATCCTTCAAACATTTTAAAAACCTTGAAAACATAGGGGTTTGCCCATACACAGTCATAGTTGAGGGTGTCCTATCTTCAAATGTCTATATGTAAAAATCTAGCACTTTGAAGTATTGATTTCTTTGCTTCTATTACATCACCATCTATCAAACTAATATAATCCCAAGTGATTAAGAGATATTATGGGTATATCGGCGAGCTTATTCCCGCTGCCGGGTATATGGTTCCATATTTATTGAGACGGACCATAGCTAAGGTTCCCCCTACATGCACCAGGGGGACCTTCCCTCAATACCAAATACATTGTGTACTGCCAAATCTCCAGACGCTACCCGCACCCCACAGGGACAACTAGAACCCTGGTGTGTACCTTTAAACTGTTTTCTAACATGATTGTGTTCTAATCTAATTTATGAAACCAGTGTACATAACGTCAGTTAAAAGAGTGCTCTTGCAGGATTCCTCCCTTTAAAAATGCTTTCCAGTGTATAATGTGTAGAGCTGTGGACATGTTGTTTTAATTTATGCTTATTCAAGCATTCTAATCTCTATATTCATGAATAATAGGAAAGTCTATATTTTCTAATAAATCACCAATACAAGTTTTATGATACATGTAATGGTTAGATCTATCAGTGTCCATCTCAGCAGGTTGGGGTGGGGACCATGGTGTGAGGACATTCTAAATACATGGTACACCCTTTCCATGGGGTCTGTACCAAGATGTGCACAACCTTGGTCTGGACCATGGCCTAGGTACACCTGAATTGCCCACTGGACCATGGCCCCTGCTGTCTCCCTATTCAGGTTTCCCATAATGCCCGCGCTCAGGCAGTTTCCGGTCCGGCCCGCCCTCCCTCACCCCACTGACACACTGTGTGACACTGCCTGTCACCTGATAGATAGCATTTAAGAAATCAATTTATCTGGCCATGGGGTATAGTACAATTTATATCCCTGATCTGGCTTAAAACGTCACACCGACTTCGGTAATACCTTTTTGGAAAGGTAGTTGTTTGATTTATCCATGTATATGATTTTTATAAATATATAAAATATGGAACGTGGTTTTGTTGGGAGTTGAAGATGAGGTAACATGACGTTTTGGCATCCAGTTAGGTCTGTACTACAGACACATGGATACAGTACTAACCTTACTTTCACTTAGGCTACCTCCACTGATGACAGTGATGTTGGGTAAATAGGTCCAGTAAATATACATATGAATACAATGTCCATGATTATATAGTAGTTTCCATGTGGTACATCCTATGCATAATAATCCATGTCAATAATCCATGAAGATAACAATATCTGTCAGTCTTGTTTCTTGGGTGTGTCAGTCTCCACCAAGCCTACAGGACCAACTGACTGAAGACCCTATATGATATCAACTTTGGCTTTTTAGATGCCACCCCCCCCCTCCACCCTACAGGTGTGGCAGTCAGCCTCCACACCTCCAGGTGTGATGTACCTGTGAGATGCTCCTCTCACAGTGGCCCCCACCTTGCCTCCACACCTCTGAGCTGAATGTGGCACTGGTCATTCTATCAAAGTGGTGTCCCACCCTAAGCCTCTCCTTTGAGGTTGACATCTGACAGGCAGCCCTGTGGTAGGTGGGGAAGGTTTTATTATTTGAAACAATTATTTTAACAAATACAGTAAACTTCGTTATTAAAAACACCTAATTACCAGCAAGATTAATTCATTATAAACGAATTTCGTAGTAACCAAATTTAGCCGTTGTAAGTAGGCTAGGTGTGGAGGTAGTGGGGTGCAGAGGGGTCCCCCCCTCCCCCCTCAGGTCGGAAAGTCGCCGAAATTAAGGGCCTCAGGTCACAAAGTCATTTTTAAGACCATTTTTGTTATAAACATTTTTTTCCAAAATTCGCCAGGTCGTTTAAATTACTGTACCAGGTCGCCAGCAAAACAGCCCAGGTCGCCAGGTCACTTATTACTCCTCTAGACACAGGTAGGGGGTGACGGGTGTGTGAGGGAGGGTGCCCTTGTCGGGAGGGGGGAGGGGTGTACAACCGCTATCTGTATCATAACCGCTATCTGTATCAAGAACATTTTGAGGTTGACCATACAAACGCTATCTGTATCAAAAAACGCTATCTGTAGTAACCATCCAACCGCTATCTGTAGTAACCAACGCTATCTGTTACAACATTTTGAAAATTGTGAATAGGCACATCCAACCGCTATCTGTATCAATAAACGCTATCTGTATCATACTAGAATGACATGTTTATCAAATCACAGCTGAGACAAATGATCATTCATGATTAGGACCATTGATACCACCTTGTATTTGGAGTCATTATCCCAGGACTTATTTGAGACAGGTGTATATTGTATTTTTAAACTTCTTTGAGCTCCATATAGCAAATTTTAAGGTTAGGCCACTCCAAATAATATCCTTCTTTCTCATCAGTAAGCCATGACAAATATGACGAGGGCGCTTTTCCTTTTTTTGCTGAAGACCAAATAGTCCGATATAGACTCTCAGCAAACTTTAAAAAATCATATTTTCATAATTACGAAATTGATAATCTACAAACGATTTAAATATATAGACTTCCCATTGTATTTGTGCCACATTAAGCTTCAATTTGATACCGAATATGCCCATATTTGTTTATGATGATCAATCTTTCCCTTAAAATTTGCAAAAAAAAATAAAATTTAATCTCCAAAACATGATTTTGGTGACGCGCATGGTGATGAGAAACAAGGATATTATTTGGAGTGGCCTTAAAAAACAATTTAATCATTATTCTGAGAAAAAAAATACTCTCCCCAATGGTATGGTTGATACATATAGCAGTGTTACTACAGATAGCGGTTACAAGGACAACCTCTATCTGCATCAAGGCTATCAAGATAGTAGGCCCTACAATAGCCACAACACTGTCCTACCCTACAAATGACATACACATATGTCCCAATTATATCTAAAACTTAAGCGGTTGTAAGGGCAACCTCTATCTGTATCAAGGCTATTAAATGTATCAAAAGGTAGAACTACGGCCACAACATTTCACACTCTTTAACTGGTCAGCATTTTCTCAATAAATTGATAACATTTTGCAGACTATACATTTTCGTCATTTTTCACATTTTTCTCACCAAATTGGTCATTTATAGGAAATTTGACATTTTTCACAATTTTTCACAAGTTCTAACCAAATCGATAATTTTCAGGAAAATGACTGTTATGTGTTTGGCACATTTCTCTGCAAATTCACACTTTTCAGGAAAAACAACATTTTAGGACTTTTTCTAGAAATTGAACTTTTCACAAGTTTGCTAGTCAAATCGTCATTTTCAGGAAAAATGACTGTTCATGTGTCATAATATCTTTTTAAACAAAATAAAGCAATGTTTGAAACAAAGTGGCTGTCGAACCAAATTTGATACACTTAGTGTTAGGAGGAATACTAGATATGCTTGATACAGATAGCACCTTGTTGATACACATAATTTGATACACATAGCGTTTTTTTGATACACATAGCGGTTGGATGGTTAACCTCTATATGTTGTTGATACAGATAGCGGTTATGATACAGATAGCGGTTGTACACCGGGTTCCCCATGTCCCATGTCCCATGCCGATGTCGCAATATTAAAAGAAATTTAAGAAATGTCCCATGTCCCATAGTATCTATATATTCCACCTGCCCCATGACACCATAGCCTCAAAATGGCCCATGTCGAATTTAAGGGTCTATGGCCATGGAGGCGGCAGGAGAGGTTGGAGTTCAATGGACTGGTCATCTGACCTAAGAGTTCAAGGACCTGAGGTCTCCCATGTCGATCTTAAGAAATGCTCATGTCGCCATGTCGATCTTAAGAAATGCCCGTGTCGCCATGTCGATCTTAAGAAATGCCCATGTCGCCATGTCGAGCTTAAGAAATGTCCCATGTCCCATGTCACTATCTATTTATTCATCATGTCCCATGTCACCAAGCCCCAAAAAGGCCCATATCGCTGTGTCGAATTTAGGGGTCTAGGGCCACAATAGTCAAGGGATAGGGGTCACCTAGCTTATTTGGCAAGTAGGTGGATATCAAAGGGACTGAAGTCAGATTTTACTTCGTTATAGACGAAATTATAGGTCTACTGAAGCTAAAGGGCTGATAATTTCAAAGCGTGGTAGTACCTGTATATATAATGTATATAGCCTGATAAACCAAAATGTAATTCATCGTAGTATGTATAGGCCTATCAGTATTCCTTAATTTGAATTGATTTTCCGAAGAAGATTTTCTGGCTCTTGCCCCCACCCCAACATTAAAAGCTTCAACCACCCCTGTGAACCATAACATTTTCTATAAACATAGCTCAAGCCTTGAGTCATAGAACCTTGAGTCAGACACCTTTGTATCTAAAATACACAGTTAATATAGCCAACATAAACCTCATAACAGCTTTATTTTCCTACATGCTATCAAAATGTATCTAAAGTCGGACACTAATCAAACCCTATGTCGGACACAGAAAAATACAAGGAATTGCAATGTACTTTGTATTTAGAGCAAAATATGTGCTATATTTCATCCTACTGTGATTTTCTTTAATTTTATTCTCCAACAGTGTAAGTTATCCCTTATATACATACTCACAATAGCCCATATAGAGCTATACAGTGCATTAGGCAAACATATATAGGGTCAATAGGTCGGAATTTCTTTTTTAATCTTTTTTTACATGAATGTACTAGCCAGCCTCTCTGTTAATCCTAAAATTGATTTTTTTTAAAGGGTAAAAAATGGGGGCAACTGTGAGAGGAGCATCTTACAGGTACATCACACCTGGAGGTGTGGAGGCTGACTGCCACACCTGAGACTGAGTTGTGTGTGTGTGTGGGGGAGGGGGGTGGAGACTGACACACTCTCAGAAACAAGCCTGGCATATATTGGAATTTTCCTGGATTGTCAATATTAACATGGATTATTCAATATAGGATGTAACACATGGAAGCTGCCAGTATATGACCATGGATATCATATTCACATGTGTAGGACCTATTATATGTATTTGCATCGAGGTAAGATATAAGGCCTACTGGGCCACATGTCCGCATTCGCTCTACTTTTACCCGGACTTTACACACTGATCTTGATTTGTCACATGAAAAAAATGAACTGGGTATGAAGTACAGAAGGTGTTCTTTCTGATAGTGTATACATGTATATATTTTTGCATGGACATCGATTTATGTCATTGCAAACCCAAATTATATAGGCATATAAGTTATCCCGGGGCTGGGTCTGGAGCAGGCCTACTAGTACTACACCCAAACCGGAAACTGCCTGGCGAGGTAGCGATAATGCGGGAGTTGGTAACCTGAATAGGGCCTCATCACAACCCAGAGAGTCTTTTCACAAGATTTGTCAATTCAACGATAGCGCCCAATTAATTTAACGATAGCGTTTTAAGATAGCTGAAAGGGGCAAAATTTAGTGTATTTCATAAGCTGAATGTATTTCAGCTCTCTTAAATCTAGAATAACGATAGCAGATGTCATTTTAACGCCAGCAGGCTATGAAACATTCTATCTTTTTAGCAATTTTGTTATCTTAAATCTTCGCAGCTTCCAGCAGCTTTCTCCTTTCTACTTTAACCTCCCTACTTTCCTGCAACTTTACACATGACCTCAAATCTGGTAAAGTTGACGACAATCTGCTGAAAGGCCCAGTGCCCCTATATATAGCGCTGAGTACCTGTCCCGACTCCACTCCGACTGCCGCTGGAGGGGTACCGAGACCTGCGGGTTTAAAGTAGGACCAGCAACTTTCCTACATTTTAAAGCAACCTTTTTGATGATAGGAGAGGGAGTGCAAGGAGCATGGATGTGGCTGTGAGGCCGGGAGAGGGGCAAATACGGGATAGCTCTCCCAGGTGCGCGGACAAACGTTAAAAGCGCAATCTTAATCTTACATCTTAAAATGTCTTAATCTTACATCTTAAAATGTCTTAATCTAAGGCAGCCCTGTTTTGTATATAGTGAAAAATATATCCCAAATGAGACTGTCATGTTAGCTAGTATTGCCGACGCGGGAACGCAGTCAGAGACGCTGCGCAGTAGTGACGTCACGTTTGGTACTTCATGAATAAATTACTTCCGACCTAGATACGCCTCTCGTTAACATTACATGGTGGCAGAGTGGTGGGATTTTGTCGATTATAAGCCCCTGATTGTAGCTACAGCTACAGGAAGGGGCTGGAATGACAAAGATGACCCAAGGAACAAATATGAATACCGATTCTCAGCATAAAATGAAGAAATATTGAGGATTGAAGGATGTGAAACGAGTGGGCGGAAATACAGGTAATTGCCATAGACACAGGCATAGAAATCGCCACGACGTGGCCACGTGTGTATTTTCGGAAGTCAAGAATTTGGGAAAAGTAGTAAAATCCCAAGAAATGGACAGAGTGATATAAACAGTGAGAATTGCACAAGAGAAAAGGGTGTGTATTTGGGAAAAGTAGGCCCCTACGGTCAGAACGTCACGACGTGCCCCACGTGGAAATTTTAGAAGTCGTAGACGTAGACAAGAGATAGGGTAAATCACATAAAAACAGCGTGGAATCTCGGGCAAAGTAACAGCCAAAGGACGTTCAGTAGACAAGTACATGTATACATTTATAGTATTGTGAATTCGGAGAAATGTGACCCTATAGTAGCCCTATACGTTGTATATTCGGGAAAGGTGTGCTGTAGACAACAAGGACAAGTATAGCCATAGGCCTGTACATTGACACAATGACAGAGAGAATTCGGGAAAACAAAATCACTAGAAGTCAACAAAGACTCGATGAGTGTGCATTAAATTGGAAATTGGGATAAATAAGTGCCCCAGAAGTCGAGTAACAAGAAAGTGACAATTGTGACAATCAGACATTTGCATTGTGTATTTGGGAAGAACAAAGGTGCCCTCACATCTGATCGTACAGGTGTGTAAAACAAGAGGAAAATCGGGACCACAGAGGTGCCCTCACATCTGATCGTATAGGTGTGTAAAACAAGAGGAACAATTGGGACCACAACGGTGCCCTCACATCTGATCGTACAAGTGTGTAAAACAAGAGGAATATCGGGACCACAAAGGTGCCCTCACATCTGATCGTACAGGTGTATAAACAAAAGGAACAATTGGGACCACAACGGTGCCCTCACATCTGATCGTACAGGTGTATAAACAAAAGGAACAATTGGGACCACAAGGGTGCCCTCACATCTGATCGTACAGGTGTATAAACAAAAGGAACAATTGGGACCACAAAGGTGCCCTCACATCTGATCGTACAGGTGTATAAACAAAAGGAGCAATTGGGACCACAAGGGTGCCCTCACATCTGATCGTACATGTGTATAAACAAAAGGAACAATTGGGACCACAAGGGTGCCCTCACATCTGATCGTACAGGTGTGTAAAACAAGAGGAACTATCGGGACCACAACGGTGCCCTCACATCTGATCGTACAGGTGTGTAACACAAGAAGAACAATCGGGACCACAACGGTGCCCTCACATCTGATCATACAGGTGTGCTCGACAACGGCAGCGGAGTACGCACACGACAACCGGGTGTGCTCGTCAACGGCAGCGGAGTACGCACCCGACAACCGGGTGTGCCCGTCAACGACAGCGGAGTACGCACACGACAACCGGGTGTGCTCGTCAACGGCAGCGGAGTACGCACCCGACAACCGGGTGTGCTCGTCAATGGCAGCGGAGTACGCACCCGACAACCGGGTGTGCTCGTCAACGGCAGCGGACTACGCACCCGACAACCGGGTGTGCTCGTCAACGGCAGCGGAGTACGCACCCGACAACCGGGTGTGCTCGTCAACTGCAGCGGAGTACGCACCTAACATCCAGGTGTGCTCGTCAAAAGTAACAATGTGTATGCACCTGACAGCCAGGTGTGTCTATCATCAGTAACCATGTATGCACCTGACAACCAGGTGTGTCCACCATCAGTAACTGTATGCACCTGTCATCCAGGTGTGTCCTTCAGTGACAAAGCTATAAAAAGGAGAATTATTCAAAGAAAATTTCAGAGGGACTGAGAAATTGCATTGTAGTTTAAAAATAGCATTGATATTTTTTTCGATATAAAAAGGGAGAAGATATCCTCAGTGTTCTTTGTAACAAGTATATATTTAACCATAGATATACAGGTGGAGTAAAATAAGAGACTTATCCTAAAATGAGGAATACGAAGCAACAACAAAAGACCTCGGGAAAGACTGGAATATTACATCATGGTTAACATGTTTATCATTCTACACATATATACTAAAGACTCACAAGCTACCAAGGAGTATTGAAAAAAGACTGAACTATCACATAAGTTTATAGTATATTATAATACATAGGCCTTATATTAAGGCATTTCAAGTTATATCCTAAACAAAGACTCAGACGCTACCAACAAGGAATTGAAAAGAGACTCAATTATCATATTGTATTTTACATACATATCTTTATTTTAATACACTCAAAAGACTGAGTCATCATTTTATATATATTGTTTCACACTTGTATAGAAAAAGGGGGATGTCATGTTAGCTAGTATTGCCGACGCGGGAACGCAGTCAGAGACGCTGCGCAGTAGTGACGTCACATTTGGTACTTCATGAATAAATTACTTCCGACCTAGATACGCCTCTCGTTAACATTACAGAGACAACGTAAACATTTAAAAGAAAAGAAAAAGAAGAGAAAAAACGGGGGTTGGGGGGGGGGCAGAGCCCCCCATTACATACTAGTCAGGATTAAGACTAATTTTAAGGTAATTAAGACAATCTTAATTCTGTGTTAAGATTGCGCTGTTAACGTTTGTCCGCGCACCTAGGAGAGCTATCCCGGGCGCGCGGGAGAGGGAGGGTTGTGAGGCCAGGAGAGGGAGGGCTGTGAGGCCGGGAGATGGAGGGCTGTGAGGCCTCTATAGGGGAACAACTCGTTATACTAACTAGGGAAATTAGGGGACCATAATCTCATTATTACACATAATCTCCTATATAACTAATTAATTGTTTAACTTCTACTCATGCTAGGAGGATAATTGAAGATGTACTAAAAATGGTTTAATGAGACCCTTAATGAGGCATACTATGATAATAAATCCATGCAATTTGAAAAAAATTATACAAGACAGTGTTTACTGGGTGGCTATGGTCAGTGGAAACAGGGTGTCTGTACATAGAGCATGCTAAGAGTGATTGACAGGTGAGACAATAGTAACCCCCCCCCCCCACATCTGCCCATTTTATGTGGGCTTTCTCAGTCAGCAGCTAATGAGCAGGCCTACTGTGTGAAGTGTGAGGTCGGGGTTGTTTTCAAACCAGGTGACCAGTGCACCACCAGACAGCAGACAGACTACATGTACATACATGTGGGTCTCTACAAGTTCAAGGCTACATACATGTACATGTATATGTCATTATATATATATATATATATTATGTTCCAGGTAGGTTCATAAATGTACTATAATTATGGTATTGCATGTTTAACATGTAACAAATAACACTGCTGGAAGATAGCTCTTTGAATATACAAATACCTTGCATTAAATGATTAATGATCTAGTTGAGCATATTTGTGACCAGGCTAGGGAAAAGACCCATCCGAGGAGGAATTAGTATTTAAAGTTGGCGTCATACCCTTTAAAATGAGATATCATGAGCTAAAGAATTCCTGGTAGTTTAGTGGGAATTAATTTTCAAAGATAAGTTCATATCAATAACTGGAAATGGCAAATAAGCTCTAAAAGCATTACATCCCATAATAAATAGTGATTATTATGAAAAATCAGTTTTGTTGATAAAATAACCAAATAAATTTGGTTCTAGAAGGAATTTTTACAGTCCGTTTTCAGTTTTGAGAAACTTAGCCTATGTGATTTTTAAGAAACCCGGACAATTATCTCCCATTTTGTGTAATGGAATGGTTTCCATGGCAACCAGAAAATATCTTATATGCTAATTTTCCATAGAAAACATTCTTTTTGAATTCCAAATATGGAATGTTTCCAGTAAAGATAGAACAATTACGGGCGGCCCCAGGACCCCAGAGTTGCCACAGGACCCCAGAGTTGCCACAGGACCCCAGAGTTGCCACAGGACCCCAGAGACGGCCCCAGGACCCCAGAGACGACCCCAGGAACCCAGAGACGGCCCTAGGACGGTCATGACCCAAGAGGCGGTCCCAAAACCCTGCAGGCAGAGCCCCACTAGCTGCAGGGCCAGGCTCTATCCCCAAATTGATGTTCCCCCTGAATAAAATACAAAGACCCTGTCCATATTGCACCAACGATAAGCAACTTTAAGCAAAGCTACAGACACTATTTAACCAATTATAGCTACTTTAAGCAAACCTCCATGTCAGGGTTTATTCAACTTTTTGCAACTTTAAGCAAACGTCCAGGTTAGGGTTTAATCAAATTTCTGCAGCTTTAAGCAAAGCCCCAAGTCAGGGTTTAATCATATTTTTGCATCTTTAAGCATAGTTGCAAGCCAGAGTTCGATCAACTTTCAGCAACTTTTATAACGGCCATTCAGCACGCTATACGCTGCTTAAAGTTGTTTAAAGTTGCTTTAAGATGCTTAATTTCAGACAGTAATCGAAAGCATAAAGCTGTCACAATTAGACAACTTATGCGGTGGGTATATTGAACCCCCTACCTTTCCTGAAGCAAATCGACAGAAATAGAAGGATAAAATACTAAAAGGTTACCATTTAAATACAGTTTATATTGACCATGTAAATTGTAATTTCACCCAGAGTTGGCAATTTACACCATGAGTCAGACACTAATTTCCAAGCATTTCCACGCATAGGGAACATAATATAAGCTTTGTTCTATTGTCAAATTTATAGAAATAGGATGTAGAACATCAGGAATCAGGGATTTGGGACATAATATTCACATGATATGTCACACTCACATAGGCTTGTATCAGGTGAGGGTTAACCCGGCTGGGGAAACCATACAAGGCTCGTACCACACTCTACCGTTTGTGACGGACAAGCCGGGGCAGCTGGCTTTTATAGGGCTCCACCAGTCAGCTACACTGTTAGAAGTAAGTAGTGTTCCTGTACAGCAACTATTGGGGGCAACTTTGGTTCCAGTAAATTCTGCTGTAGACCTACAGTAGAATCTACTGTAGACGCAGACCTGAGTTCTAAAAAGGCTCACATATTCAACATCTTGGAGATTTGAACCCCCAGGTTCCAATCCATAGTCCTGAACCATGACCACTACGCCAGTGAATCCTGCATATCAGGTGCATTGAAACACCTCCTACTTATGTGTGAATGGTAATGAGGTCAACACAGGATCCCTGGGGACAATTTTAGAACTAGACTGTTCATGTCTTAAGGGATAATATGAAAATTACCCTATTGCAGTAATGTACTAATAAGGACTGAACTACCATTAGTTGAAGTGTAATCTTGATGGCCTATAGATGTTTTTCAAAGTAAATTTTACTATCTTTCATGCAGATTGTTGAGATACATTGGTCTTATCCTCTGCATATTTTCAATAGTAACATTTCAGTGTACCAAAATATATTATACTTTAGAATTGCATCAGAAGAAATGTAGTTTGTGTGTGAGTTTCCTGCCGGGACTAGAACTGCTGACCCTCAGACTACATCTCCCACGGCTCTACTGACTGAGCTAGAGGGGCAGTCACTATGTAGCCTGCATCATTGGGCTTTTGAAAAGATCAGGTCATATTTGAGCTGTGGAGTATGGTACTCCCTCCAACCTCTCTGCTCTCTCTCCCTCTGGTTGCTGGTTATGGGATTCGAACCTGCATCTACAGTAACAGAATTGTATGTGTACAGCAAAGGTTGCTGTATTATCTTTTACAGCTAAAGTACTGTATAGTTACAGCACATATTGCTGTTCACGAACAACAACTTTTTACAGTGTACCCCTTCCCTAAGCACCCAGCACACCCCCTACACATGCAAACAGGGCTGCAGTGTGTGGGGGGGTTCTTACTCTTAGTCAACCCTGGTCCAGTCCACCTGTAGACTACACATGTGTGTAGTGGTTGGACTGGCAAGGCCAAGGCTGAGGTACATGGTGTCACCTCAGACTTGCCACCAGTCTCTGTGTGTATATAGACAGACAGAGTCAACTTTTTTATTGTATAAAAGAGTTGAGGGAAGGGGGGTCTATAAGTCCTTCCTAGTTGAGATGGGGAACGGTTTCGACACTAGTCTCATCAGGAGTCTTGTGGTAGGTAGAAAGGGGTAGTCTGGTAGGTGTTGGTTTTACAAAAGAAAAACAGGCTACCCTGTGTATGGAGCTAGTCTATACAAGATAGGCTTGCTCCCCACTTTTTAACCCTGGAGTGGGGGAACCCTTCTAAAAGTCGCTATAATGGACCATGGGAGGGACACAGTGCTGTTACCAACCACAAAGTGTTGGAATGGGTGGTGCTAAACTCATTTTAAAGAAAAAATGGGTAGGTAACTTGTCCTGGTAGTATGGGAGAGGCATCAGTAAATAACTGATTTATTCAAAATTATTTATACCTAGAGAGGAGGGAACTAAAAAGTATCCCTCAGTGGTGCCCTCCAAGAAGGGTGTCCACTCTCCCATAAATCATTCTTTATGTTGATCCTTAGTGGTACAAAAGGAAATTGTTACGAGGCATTTGAGTGTTTGCTTCACCCATACACACTGTCCAAGATGTTTAACCCCCAAGGAGCCTGAGTTCCAAGTATGTAAATCCAGTTGAACTCAATAGTAAGCCTTAGTTTAAGGGCTTTCTTACTGAGAGGATGTTCGTAAACATAATCCAGTATGTAGACCTTCATGTCATCGTCAGCGACATGGCCAGGTAGACCAAAGTGATATTGAACGTCCGTGCTCATAATGCACTTTTCGGTCTCATACACATGTTTCCGTAGTCTTATTTTCAACGGGTTCTGTGTTTGTCCTACGTGTCTGATGCCACATGTTTTGCATTCAATACAGTAGATTAGGTTTGAGCTATAGCATGAGATGACTGTTTTAGTCTTGAAGCTCAGTTTGGTGTCAGATTTTTTGATGGTACCAGATTTGTCCAGTTTTTTACAGTGTGGGCAGTTTTTGCGCCTACCGTAAAACCTTGCGTATAAGCTGCGGCTAGTACACAAATGAGATCGGCAGTGCGGCTTATAGGATCGGCCCAGGGTCGGGGTGCGGCTTATACGTGAGTTTTTGCCACTATGGTACAGTACTAAAATCAGCACATTCAGATGGCTAGTGCAGCTTATAGGATTGGCCTGAAGTTGGGGTGCGGCTTATATGCGAGTTAGGCTTATACGCAAGGTTTTACGGTACACTTGTTTTTTCCAACAGTTTTCAGGGTTCGAAGAGGTTGTACTCTGTGGCTGCACGTACCAGGTGGTCTTTGAGACGTGGTCTCTTGTAGCTCCTGGCTACCCCTCTTTGGTGTATTTTTTGGTGTGATTTTTGAGCCTCCAAGATGGTCCCAATTGTCTTTGACTATGTTTTCAAGTGGGTTGTCATTGAGTCTGAAAGTGGTTGTCAAGAAGATCTTATCTTCAATGAGGATGTTGTTCTCTTTGGTTTTTGGGCCTCTCGCTTTGAAATGTAGCACCATTTGTCGTGCATGTTTGACAAAGTCAGCCTTTCTAGCACAGATTCTTTTGAGTCTGATAAGTTGGCTGTATGGTAGACTCTTTTTGCAGTTAGGGGCATGTGCAGAGTCAAACCATAGGTAGCTGTGGGAATCTGTGGGTTTGCAGTACAGATCTGTGTACAGTTTACCAAAAGGATCAACTTTTACCCTGGTGTCCAGGAAGTTGATTACACTGGATGAGGTTTTACCAATGAATTTGATGGTAGGATGAGCGTTGTTGAGATGTGAGAACTAGGTATTGAGTTTATCTTTACCGTGTTCCCAGATGAAGAAAATATCATCTATGTATCTCAACCATAGCTTGGGTTTGTATTCATGGAGTTCCAAGAGTTCTGTTTCAAGGACTGACATGTATATGCAAGCGTATGAGGGTACTAGTCTAGTACCCATGGCGGTCCCTCCGATTAGTACCCATGGCGGTCCCTCCATATTGTGGGAGTAGCGTTTCCTGAACAAACTGCTCCCATCTTTCCTGACCAAGCCTAACATCATAGTGACTCTTTGGTATCTTCTGTAGCTTGTGGCAATGTTTCTATGATTGACATCTGAATCTTTTGATAAGCCACCTTCACACCTTGTCTGGGAGGCAGGTGCGCGAAAATCACGAAAACTAGTACTGAGCGAAAATGTATACTTTACAGCAGAGAGTATGTTGGTTAATTATAAACAATATTATCATATCATATTGTCATATTTCTAATATAGGAAGTTACTGCTGAAATAGTTGAATGGCCAGGGTGATAACCATGCTGCGCTGGGGTTAGTAAGTCATACATTTTCATAGAGGTCTGTAATCTTTTACATATAACTCGTTATATAAAGCATTTAAGTAGTATATAATGTATCGGAACGGGACTATGCTTAAGTACTGTTTATTACTCAATCGATATGCAGCCAATCAGAGGCCTCCATTTGGTCACGTGACCCGTTGCCATGGTAACGTGACCTACTTAGGACTCTCAGCCAATCAGAAGCCAGCATTCTGGGTGACCTACTGACCTACTTAGAAGCTCTCAGCCAATCAGTGGCCGGCATTCTGGTAACCATGGTAACGTGACCTACTTACGTCACGTGACCTACTTAGGCTCAGCCAATCAGAAGCCAGCATTCTGGTAACTATGGTAACGTGACCTACTTAGGGTTTTGTTTGTAAACAACACCACGTGGCTCTCTTGTTTGTAAACAACACCACGTGACACGTGACTGTTTGTAAACAAACAAAAAAAAGTTATATAACTTATATATAGAAATAAAAACACAACAAGATAATTTCTTTTTTTTCATTTTATTCTTTATTTTCATTTCAATCAAAAACACACAAGTTTATGCTTTTTTAGCTTGCTTCTTCGATTTGCAACCCAACAGGCCGCAAAGTCTCACGCCGCCGTCACTCGCACCACACTTCTGACGGCCTCTCTCCAATAGACATTGCACGACTTGGGATAAATCCAACACTATTTCGGCAAGGCAGAGAATCTTTGCTTCCATGAAACGTCCGCCATCGCAACAACCCGTTTTTTCTGTCACAACATCATCATCGTTAGCTTCTGACTCACTGTCCGGTCGCTCAGCTTTGGGATTTTGCTCATGAGCATGACGCACTTCTTGGGGTTTCTTGTTCGACATGCTTCAATTAGGAAATGAACGCAATGAGGTCCACAGGTGTCAGCAGAAGTGTCTTGTAGTTGAACGCGGTTTCTTTGCCACTTGAACGGAGCAGAGCGTTCGACGAAAGACAAGAACTCTGCACTCAGCGGCGGTAAGCCGAAGGAATCAAAGTAGTACACTTCACCCGTGCTCGACACGTAAAACGCTACCCAATGCTGACCTGGTAAATGTTGCGGATCTGTGTTGCTCACGAAACAAGTGTCTTTGATAGGGTGCTTCGGAATAGTGTCACAAGAGAAAACACCTAGGAAACGATGTTTTGTGTGAACTCTACACTCTACTAATTTCAAGCGTATTCATACGATACGCTAAGTACTGCTGTCTTGTCTTCAGTTCATGTGGTAGTCGGTGATGGGGTGTCGATCTCTGGTCAGCTCGACGACGTTGTCGTACACCAAGTAGAGTAGCACCGTTGTTGTCGCTTGTAGCGCCGAGCGGAAACTGACTTCCACCCTCAGCTGACCCGCTCTTATAAGGTTCACGCGACACCCGTCGTGCGATCTGTCTGGGGTTAAATCGAGGGGGAACACCGTGTAACCGTTCAGGAATTGCTCGTATGAAATACCACAGGAGCGCGCGCCCTCGTACATCCCCGTTTCCGTGTGTAGCGCCAAGTACTCTCTCACGGCCGCTTTGGTTTTAAAGTCGGGCACGTAAGCGTCGTTCGGCACTTTCTGATCGTTCAATATCACTTGAAGCGAGCTGATGTCGTAATGCTTCATCTCGAACGGGTTCTTGTTGTAGCTACCGTTGAAGGCGTCGTGGTCCAGGAAGCAAATCATCATCGACTTGGGAAGCTGGCCTGTGTTGGAGTGCGTGTAGCTGTGATCTCTGTTACCTTGAGGGATGGCGTACGTCGTCACCTCCACTCTGTTCACCGGGTAGTCGAAGGGGCCGTGTTCTATCACCGCTCTTTCGTGCGTTTCCGCTACAGCGTCCGCCACCAACACACGTCGCACGTAGAGCTTTGCTTTGTAGATCTTCAATCTGTAGCCTGCGTCAGGGGCGCACATCAGATAGAAAGAGGGCGCTGCCTGTTTCAGAGTGAGATTGATTTCTGTCTCTCCAACGATGAGCTTCGGTTGATGAGCCAGGTCAAAGTGCAGTCGCGCCATCAGCGAAAAGCGCTGGTTGGAGATTAGCTTCCTGCGCGCAGTGTACCCCGCATTCGCGTTAGTCAACGTGTCAAACTGACCAGGCGTATCTTCATGCCACCCCTGGGCGCTCATGACGCCGCACTTCACGTCTTTGTTGTAGTTGAGTAACCCTTCCAAGTAAGCTCGGTAAGGGTAGGTCTCGGTGTTGCCAGACACTTTGAAACCGCCGATGGAGACTTGGACGTCTTTGAAGAGCGAGTGAGCCAAGTTGTTCACCGGAGCTACCGCGTCGGTGTCCTCTAGCGCCGCTCCGTTCGCTTTCAGCACTTGACATTCCAGATGAAGGTAATTCTCGTTTAGGTCTGTGTACTCTTGCGACTTGTTGATGGTGAAATTTATGTTACCTCCATCCTCTAAAGAGTTTTTTGTTTCTATCCCGAGGAAAGACGACTTTAAGATAGTAGTCTGAGTCGGCGCTACGGTGTGCAGGTCGAGCTCAGAGAGCGCGCACTCGTTACTGCTCTCGTGTACGTAAGCCATTGTGTTCTCTCTTCACGCAGACGACAGACTGACGCCGGCCGCCTCCAGTCTTTTTATTTATACCTAAGCGCCTAGGCGCTTACCGGTCGAATACATCTCCTCTACGTCTCTTGCAAGAGCCACCGCCCGTCTGAGGAGAACGCTGGCGACGTTTCGACCCTTTCTTAGACGCGACAGTTGTCTTTCCTCCTGAGAACGCCGTACTCGCCAGTCTCTTCAGAGCGCCTGCGCCTCGGTCTTTCACGCTGCTCTTTATAATCCGACCCGCCAGCACATCTTTAGCTACACCCATACCGGCGCGGAGCAGCGTTTTTCCCACTGACTTCAACAGCGGGGTAGCCGAACGCATCAGACCTAACAGAGCGCCGCCCAAACCGTGCCCGCTCTGGAAAGAGCGCCAGCTGTACACGTTGATGCCGTTGCCCAGCTGCGCGTTGTAGTAATCGCTGTACCCTCTGCCGACGGTGCGCCTGGGTGGAAAGTACGGAACGCGTTCACGCATCTTTTTTTTTTGTTTTAGCGCTCAATAGGTCTCAGATGAAGTGTCACGGTCACCTCGCCTCTACTGAATGGGATGGAATGGCCGGATCAGTCTCTTAAATAGATGCCGACCTCGGTAAACCTCTTGGATTTCAAGGGGAAATAATCCAAATGGGGAAAACTGATAGCTTGCACGCCACCTTGACGCCTTCCGCCTCTGTCCACCGCGACGCAGCGTAACAGCGGCACTTGCATGTCACCCACACGTCTCTCCTGGATCATGTCGGTGTATATGTACACAGAGTGCACGTCACCGAAAACATCGATCGAGTAGGCGCCGGTAGTCGGCGACGCGAAACACGTCGTCTCTCCGAAGCCTAGAACACATGCGAGATGCTGAGTCAGCAGGATAGCACAGTGTCTCGGCGGTTTGATGGTGACGCGTTTCGTCTTGGAGTCGTACGATAAGATCCCCATCGGTTTGAGCAGGAAGCTGGAGCCCTCTAGTCTGTCATCTCGCAACATCTCACTCAAGCGCTCGACTAGGGTGTGGTTGGTTCCGGTGAAAATAGGAGGTATCTCGAATATGTTTGGCATAAAACTGCGCACTCCCATGTCTTTCTCCATCTTTTTGATCATCTGTCTTGCTTGATCGCTGTTCGCCTTCTTCTTCACGGCCGGGGACAAGAACTGCTTGTATACGGCATTCGTCTGTCTCAAGTCGACCTCTCTCTTGAACCTTTTTGTTTCCGGTTTCAATCGCTGCTCTTCCGACGTGTCTGACATCTCTTCCACCGTTACATAGCTCGCTTCCTTCCCGCTCAGCGGGTATTTTTTGCTGAAGATTAGCTTGCTCAGACCGTTCGCGTTTTTCATTCCCCTCCAGTCTACCTGCGGTTTTCTTCTTTCGGCGAATTTAGCGTCTTTTAAAACGTTGATCGCCTCCTCTAGCGAACCCTTGGTGCGCAGAGGAACAACGATGATCAAGTTGTCGTGCACGTTAGTCCATTCTGTAGGGAGGATGATCTCAGTCAGAGCCGCTTCGTACGCTTCGGGCAGAAGGAGCGGCGAGTCGAAGTGAGTTCGGAAAGACGTCAAGCTGTTGTCAGGATAATACTCCATAGAGCTGTTGCTAGGTAGGGTGATGTTCATTTTTTTCTACGTTATTTTTTTGACGGGGATCCACTCGTTGAACTTGTCGTCGTAACCTAACCAACGTACGAAAGCTAGCTCTTTACCGTCGACGGTCTTGCGGCGCAACACCTCGTCTATCAGGTAGTTGTTGTCGTAACGACTCTTGTACACCTTCTGAACCTCTTCCGGGTAGAAGATGCTTTTTATCTCCTCGCCCTTGTCGTCTTTTAGCTCGAACCCTCTGCTTCCCAACGTCTTAGCAACGTTGACCACTTCCTCGCGCCAGTTTCCCTCGTACCCTTTGTCAAAGGCGCCTTTAGTTCTCAACATCCTCACTCTGTCACCCGGAGCGATGACGTCGACGGCAGACGTCTTTGTTTTTTTCTTCTTTTTCCATATTTCGTCGATTTGTTTGTTAGTTGGGAGATCTTGTCGGTAGAAAACTGTTTCGCTGTTTTCCGAGCTGACTTGAGCCGGCGCCATTTTCAACGTCTTGTGGTGAGTGCGATTGTAAGAAGACACTACATGGTGCAGTACGTCTACGTAGCGATACGTGCGCTTGTGTGTGAAATAATGCCACAGCTTCTCCTTCAGACTGCGGTTCAAGCGCTCCACTAGACTAGCTTTGATGTCGTCGTTCTCGCCAGTGAAAAACTCTATGCCCTCGCTCTTCAAGTGATCTTGAAAGATCTTGTTCACAAACTCTTTCCCTTTGTCTGTCTGAACAGTGCGCGGTTGTCTCTCGCCAGTGTCTGTCATCTTTTGGAAGGCCTCGGTAACATCAGCACCACTCTTGGATTTAATGGGAACGGCCCACGCATACCTAGAGAAAACGTCGATCGCCGTCACCACGTACCGGAAGCGGTCGTTGTGAGACGCCAAAGCCTGCATGTCCATCAGATCTATCTGCCACTGCTGATCGATTGCACCGGTTATAGTCTTGTTCCTTGCGAATTTTCTCCGAATGGGTTTATGTTTAGTGTAGGCGTCCAGCGACACTAAAGCATCTCGGATGACGGCCGGGTTTAGGTGGCGAAAATGATGTTTCTGGAGTTTAGTCACGCTAGTGAAACTGGAGGGTGCTTTGACGTCGGTATATCTAGCTACTACGCGCTTCTTTTCTTTTTCCTTCTTGGTCAGTCTCTTCACCGGTTTTCCCATCGTCGGCCTGATGGAGTAGCACCAGGAGCGGGAGTGTACGACGCCTGCGCTAGGCGGTTGCGACTTTTCTTTTTCCTACTCGCCGCGCTCCTATATGACGACGGGGGTTTCACTGTAGTCGGAGTTTGGAAAAGTTCACTGCCCTCGTCGTCGTCAGAGGATTGATCGTCCACCTGGAAAGAAGAGTCTGCTGCTGCTGCTGCTGCTGCTGCTTCTTCTTCTTCTTCTTCTTCTGCTTCTCCTTCTTCCGAGTCGAAGCTCGGTCGTTTCCGACCTCTGTCAGTAAGCCGTGTGTCCAAACGTCGGCCAGGTCCGCTAGCTTTATACAGATGGTTTCCGATCAAGGAGTCTGTGGGATCTGTTTCGTGCAGCGCTTTTGTGAACGGAGAGTAGCCCGCCGGTCTGTTCGCCGTCTTCCTGAACCTGGCGGCGTCGCTCAGTAATTCCACTATGTTGATGTGACGCTTAGGTGGTATTCTCCGACCGCACCGTCCTCGTTCCACTTGACCACACCGGATTTCTCCAATTTATTGTACAGCGCAGCGGTCCGGATGCGATTCCTCTTGGGAACTTGGTTCACCAACTGCTCAAGTAGAGACGCGCTGGCTTCTTCAGCAGACTGACTGAGGTGAGCCGGTGGCGAAGAAGTGTAGGACGAAGAGATGTTGCTGTTGTTGGGATTCGCGAGAAAAAATTGCAATCTATTCAACAACCTTCGGTATTTCAACATTTTCTCGCGCGATTCCAAAGTGGGATCGTTCAACACTAAGTCCAAGTCCCTGTAGATAAACTGTAGCACCTGGTGCAATGCCGTGTTGGGATGAAGGGATTGTTCTGCCTGCTTGTGGTAATAGGCCATATCGGTAGGTAGGCGGGCGGCGGTGGCAGGGGTGGAAGAGGAGGCGGCGGAACTCTCGTTCTTTTCACTACGCTCATCAGGAAGAGGAGGAAGGTTTGGAGCAGTAGAAGTACTAGCAGCAGCGACTGCAGTAGTAGCAGCGCTAGTAGTAGCAGCAGTGGGCACATGATGAAGTAGACCTGCTCGTGATGATTTGTAGAGCGTCTCAGGATCCACGAGCGCTAAGCGTTTGTAGTGTTGTTGCTGCTCTGAGTCTGTCATGGGGGCGACGGTGGCGATGGCGCTGGCGGTGGTGGTAGTGGTGGTACTGTCGGCGAGTAGGTGTCGAATGAGGTGTCTCATATACGGAGAATGCTCTTTATAAGCGGTAAGGCCATCCCTATGAGAGCCGGAATGAGGAAACCTCCCTCTTGTACCAAGACGCGTCTCTTTTTTTTTATGGGAGTAGATTTTTTGCCGACCTCCCTCAACACGTCAGCCGATTCTCGAAGCTTGTCCAGTTGTTTGTCGCTGAGCGGGATGTTCCCTACGAGTAAATTGTGACAGATCTCACTCAACGCTGCGATCAGATCGTCGCTTCCAGAGTCTATTAGATGCAAGCAGTCCTTTGGCGAGCACTTAGCTAAGTGCTTGAGAGTACCAAAGTGTCTTTCGAGTAGATGAGAAGCCATTTTTGCTACTACTTTCTCTTCTTCTTTTTTTTGTCTAGCGGTACGAATACTAGCTGAGAGTGTATGGATGTCAAAGAGGAGCGTATTCTCAGATCGTCAGGTGTTGACTGCTTGAAGTCCAGAAGGAGGTATGAGTGAGGTCGCTTGAGTTCATGGGTAAATATACTAGAGAGGGCCGCCGCGTTGGAGGGAAACACCTGGCGAGACAGACTAGCTATTTGCCCCATGTCGCGCGGGTTCTTGAAAACGATCATGTAGTGAGCGTTCAGACTCATAGTTCGAAAGTCGGGTGATTTCTGGAATAGGTTCTGAGTGATATATATGACGCTCACGTTCCAGTGATGGGAGTATTTAGTAAAGATGTCAGCTACCACTTGCTGATTGGAACTGCTCATCAGATCGTCCAATATCAGTAGAGTGTGTGGTCGTAAAGCGTCTTCTGCTACTTCCACGTCTCCTGCTATAGACTCTTTGCTAGGAAGACCTTCTCTGAATTCCACACCGTACTGATTTTGCATTTTTTCAAACAGAGGTTGCCACTCGCCGTAATGGTAAAAAGTCTTTTCCACCGGCGGCGTGACCAAATTGTTCACGTCGCTCAGAAATTGATCCACCAAGCGCGATTTTCCACAACCCGACGGACCGCTAATGATACAACTAAAGGGTCCTTGTAGTCGAGCGTCGAAATGAATTTCTGTGAAGAGTTTGCTTTTACTACTCGACATTTTAGTTTTTTTCAGCACGCGTCAGAGAGTAGTTGTGTGTCTGACTGTCTGCTGTGTTTCTCACTCGAACGTTCGGTAGTGAATGGTTGTGGAGAAAAGTCAGCGGACCTTTTTATTGATACCGGACGGTGTCACAGTAGCGGCGGCAGAAGTTTCTTTTTTTTCTTTTTATTTTTGCGATAAATTCTATTTTCACTCAATAGTCATAAATGTTTGTATCAGACTCCAGAGGAGTCTGATACAAATATTTATTTTTTTTTAAAAGAAGAGGAGGAGGAGGAGGAGGAGGAGGAGGAGGAGGAGGAGGGGAGGAGGAGAGAAAAGCGCAGATCAATCTTTCTTTTTTTTTGATCATTTAAGCTCGTCGCTTTGCCGCTTTTTTTTCTTTTTCTGTGTTGTGACACAATCGTCTCGAAAAAGCAATAAGGAGTGCGAGCGCGGTGGTGACAAATACATATTGGAGCGTATGGTTTAAAATAGTGCGTCCCTATCTTCTTCAATTCGGCTGCGTTGTAATATGCGGGATAACAAGTGACGACGTCGAAACGTTTAGAGACCGTGTTCACGTCGGCCACAACGCGCGCCCACCGAGTGGGAGCTGCAGTCACTCCCAAAAAACCGATCGGCTTGTCGAATCGTTTCATAGCGCTTATTCTCACTTTATAAGAGGAGGCAGGGTGAGGGGAGTAGCAGCGCTCTTTCTTTTCATGAAACGCCCAACGAGTGGGGGCGCTGAGAGCGGCTATTATGCAATGGTGGAGTAAATACGGTTCTGAGAAGACGGCTCTCGGCCATGTCGCTACGTTTTCCTTTTCCGCTCTTGTATAACGACGATTTCTTTGGCACTCGGCTTTGCTTTTCTGGAGAATTCGGAACGCTTCAAAAGAAGCGTGAACCTCAACTACGTGACGCTCTCTCCTTTGAGATAAAAAAATAGCCGGGCAGTTGAGGAGGGCACTTTGTTCGCGTGTCCGTCTTTTAAAAACTCGCGCCCTCTGCGGCGCCATATTTCTTTCCTCCGAAAAAAAAAAGTGAAAATAAAAATTTTAAAACAAAAAGCTCAAAGAAAAAAAATAAGCAATAAGCAGACTCAGCTCGAAATTCCCTGCTGGCGTGATGGCGGTGACGGTAGGGGCTCTCGGCCATGTCGCTACGTTTTCCTTTTCCGCTCTTGTATAACGACGATTTCTTTGGCACTCGGCTTTGCTTTTCTGGAGAATTCGGAACGCTTCAAAAGAAGCGTGAACCTCAACTACGTGACGCTCTCTCCTTTGAGATAAAAAAATAGCCGGGCAGTTGAGGAGGGCACTTTGTTCGCGTGTCCGTCTTTTAAAAACTCGCGCCCTCTGCGGCGCCATATTTCTTTCCTCCGAGAAAAAAAAGTGAAAATAAAAATTTTAAAACAAAAAGCTCAAAGAAAAAAAATAAGCAATAAGCAGACTCAGCTTGAAATTCCCTGCTGGCGTGATGGCGGTGACGGTAGGGGCGGCCGGGTGACTGCAGGCGGTGGCGGCGGTCGGCTGGCCGGCGGTGGCGGTGACGGCGGCGATGGTAGAAGGGTGTGTGGAAAGAGAATGCGTCTCAGTCTTTTATAGGAGCGGCGAGAGTTCGACTTAGTCTGACATTTTCAGCTGTCGCATGCTGACCTGCTGCTATCATAAGAGAAACAAAAGCCCTAATCACGCTTTTCAGCTGGATCCTTCCACCCACCAGTCATGGATCCAGATGGGAGGGTGGTTTAAAATTAATCCGTGTACCGACTGTCATACAATAGTGTAATTAGTTGAACGCGTGTTACCTGTATAAAGGATTAGCAGGTCATGGGCTTAGAGTGTGTATAGAAAACAACTACAGGTAGCGTGAACAAAGCGACCCCCTCCCTTTCTGTCACTCTGTCTGTGACTAGAGGGTGCGCGTGTGGTAAGCGGCTTAAATCTAAAGAAAAAAAAATCACCCTCTCCTGTCGTCAGCAGTCAGCTGGCCGGCGGCTGGAAAATGTGATTAGAGGGATGATGAGCGCGTAGTAAGCGACTTAAGGCTAATCTAAAGACCTGCCGTGAGTGGGCAGCTGGCCGGTGGCTTGAAAAAAGGGGGGAGTAAGGGTATATAAGGGGGAGTGAAACCGTCTTCATCATCATCATCATTCTCTCTACTACTACTACTACTACTACTACTACTACTACTACCACCACCACCACCACCACCACCACGCCTCAATTTGCAGATCACCATGATGGAAAGTTACGACCGTGACATGAAGCGGTATGATGAAGCAGCGCGCGAATGTGAAGCTGCTGCTGTAGCTGCTGCTACTGCTGCTGCTAGTGCTGCTCATCGTGCTACTGCTGCATTTACTGCGGCTGTTAGTGACGCTGGTTGTGATGGCGTTGTTGTTGTTGCCGCTGCGGCTGTGACTGCTGCTGCTGCTGCTGCCGATGCAGCTACTAATGCCGCCGATGCCGACGCTGCTGCTGCTGATGCTGTTGCAGCTGCCGATGTCGCCACTGATGACGCTGCTGATGTTAGGACTGCTGCTGCTAGTGTACGCTCTGTTGCCCTTGCTACTGCCGCTGCTGCTGTTGTTGCTAATGCTCACGCTACTGCTGCTGCCGCTGCTGCTGATGCTGCTGATGCTGCTGATGCTGCTGATGTTATTAGTCGCGTCGACAAAGAATCGTCATTTGTCACACTTAAGCCTCCAGTTGAATGCGCGATGGGTAGTAGGGCTACCAACGCGACGGCCGGATGGTGCAAATGGTGTCGTCGCTTCTGCTCGTGCTCTTGCTTTTCTTCCTGCCCTACCTGCTGCTGCTACAGTATAATAGTGTTATAGTGTTTGAATGAGAACTTACACATAGACACTGTAACAGATGTGCTTTTTGAAAATATAATTTTAGCATAACATGAAAAAAAAAGAAATTATCTTGTTGTGTTTTATTTTCTATATATAAGTTATATAACTTTTTTTTTTGTTTGTTTACAAACAGTCACGTGTCACGTGGTGTTGTTTACAAACAAGAGAGCCGCGTGGTGTTGTTTACAAACAAACCCTAAGTAGGTCACGTTACCATAGTTACCAGATGCTGGCTTCTGATTGGCTGAGCCTAAGTAGGTCACGTCACGTAAGTAGGTCACGTTACCATGGTTACCAGAATGCCAGCCTCTGATTGGCTGGGAGCTTCTAAGTAGGTCAGTAGGTCACCCAGAATGCTGGCTTCTGATTGGCTGAGAGTCCTAAGTAGGTCACGTTACCATGGCAACGGGTCACGTGACCAAATGGCGGCCTCTGATTGGCTGCATATCGAGTGAGTAATAAACAGTACTTAAGCATAGTCCCATTCCGATACATACTATACTACTCATTTATATTGGTGTCAAGTCATTGGTAGTTCTAATTGACTCCGCAGGGGGGCGCGCAGGTGGTGAGCGTCCCTGGCAACGCCGTGTTTGCCGGTTACTCCTCTAGGCATTTTTCCTGCATTGCCTTAATTATCATAGGTGTGAGCCACTCAGGTGTATATACCGGTAGTACTAACCTGCCTACCGGGCAGATAGCGTCTAAGCAGGCTTTAACAATGGTAGGGTACTGATTGGTACTGCTTGATTGCCTACTGCTCAGAGGGACTGATAGCAACCATAATTACTCTGCCTAAACATTGTGCCCACGAACCCAGTATGATGCCAGATATTAGCAAAGTTCTTAACTCTTTATGGGCAGCATAGTAGCCCAATGCACAACTTGTATGTGGCATGATACATTCATACAGCCCTCATGTGCAGCCTCACTAGGTTTGCATTTATGCATCATATGTCAACCCCCATGGGCATGAAGCTTTAGGATGTATGCAGCCCTTTAAGTGCAGACCTCTCTAAATGGCCCAGAGTAGGTAGCACAACGGATTTTGAATAAATTACTGAAATCTATAATGCCGTTTACAATATGAGCCTGGAATCAAGTAGAGTGCATAACTGTAACAACTATGTACCTAGCATTGATAATCACCTCTCCAGGAATTAAACAAAATGGAATATTTGCATAGTCAACCTGTCACATTGTACCGCTCTGCATGGGGCTGCTGTGGGGTGCTGCTATGACCCTAGTACGGCTTTTCAACCTCACTTGCTTTGATGCATGTCTGGGATTATTGCTCTCAATCAAAGAGTATATCATTGATTAACTAGCTGTTTTCGGAATTAGCTTCTTTGAGAACCATACTTAGAGTATGCTTATACTTTTCACATGAATAAATCCTTTTTCATATGATAACAATGATGAACAGGGATCTTACAGGGGTAATTGTCACATTTCAGGAAATCCCCTGTCGCCAAAATTCGCCAAAATATGTTTATGCCAAACCAGAAAATCTTACTCTGGGACATATATTTTACCTAATGTCGGGGGTTCAACTTTTGGGGTTTGAGGGGCTATTTGATATATAAAATGGCTTGTATAAATGATGTATTGCTGTCCTATGTGATTAAAATGCTAAGCATTGTCACATGAAGTGAAATAAGATACCTAGCAAATTGTTTCAGTCAGGAGAATATTGTGTATAGGAGATATCAACAATCCAATTGAGATTTCAAGAGGTCAACCCACTTTTCTGTTTAGGTAGCACCAGTGCCGGTCTCAGAGAAACCGTTACAATCTACTTGTTGGCATTACAGTTTCATTACATTTACCAATTAATTTCTTCTGATATGTAACATTGACAGGTACAGGAAAATTGAGGAATGGAAGACTCATTCCTTCTCCTTCTCCTCCTAGCTCATTTTCTACTGTATGATATTTTAAGGCTGAGAAATCAATCATTTCATTCAGGCTATTTAGCACTGTGACATATACAGCGTCGGGAACGCGATCTCTGCTTGACCTACCTACCCAGAGTATAGTGTAGGCTGTAAGTGTCATTTCATGAAAAAGCGTGTTAATTCATTCTACCAAAGTTATTTCTTATCCTTGAAACATCAGGATTTGGAAAAATGTGGGTGTGAATTTTTTCGTAAAGGTTAAAGGTCATCTAGGGGTCATGGAAAAAATAAAATAAAAATTGCATTTAAATGTGGAAAGCCTGTATTTATGGTAGTTCTAATGATAATTAAGCACCCAGATCTTTGGGAAATATGGACTATGACCCACTACCGGAATCTGAATGGTTGATGAGAAAATATTGTTAAATTTTTTTTTTATTGATTATTTCGAGAAATTATTGATATGATTTATTATACGATAAAAAAACTTCTGTTATTTATCTTTATCAAGTGTGCGTTAATCCTTGAAGTAAGAGAATGATGGAAAATATGGGTGTGAGTATTTCCGTAAGGGTTAAAGGTCATTTAAGGGTCATTGAATAAAAAGTGAATTTAGAATTGCACTTTATTATGGAAAACATATATTCATGGTAATTCTAATGATAACTAAGCACCCACATATTGTGGGGATATTAACAACGCCCTACTACTTGAGTGTAAAAGGCTGGGGAGAAAATATTATGTAAGAATTAATGTTTTTAATCAACTGTCTTTAGAATAATCTGTGCACACCAAATTGTCCTTCTTACAGGAACATTTCCTTGTTGTACAATTGCCTTCCGAGCAATTGCACATCGTGAGCTGTATTGGTTGCATGAAGGATAATAATTTGATCTGCCTCGTTATTTGTTGTTTCTAGACAAGACATGTCACTTTTAGTGGATAGCACACCCGGACGTGTAGACAAAACAAAATGAAAAGTACTGACCAAAATCACTTATATTTGGACTTCAGTTCAACTGTCTCCAAGTAATATCAAACTAGATATATATATGTCCTGACTTGAGCCAACAAAATAAACAATATGGGTTCAATAAGAATAGTTATGAATGGAAATATCGATAGATATATGCATTTGGTAATCATATACCTTAATGATCTGTCTGCTATATGTGACCACTCATTATAAATCATATAAGATAAACAGCTTTCATCTATGATTCTATGTCTATTTAGTATGTCATATGTACATAGTCATGCCCCTTTTGATGGATATAATAAGATATAACTCTGTATAAGTTTGTTATGATGCTAAAAAATAGACACCAATCAGGTATTATCGGAACCATAAACAGACAGGCCATTCTAAAGAAGTGACTCACCACCCAAATGATGAACTATGATACAGTGTGTATTTTGACAGAAGCCTAGTGAGACACACACTGAATGGGTTTCTTAGTTCAGTACAAACCAAGCACCAACCACATATCTGACAGAGAAGCTGATTAGGGCTAAGTCATTTATTGCCAGTTGGGGGGGGGGGAGTTGCGGGACTTGGTGGATATAGGGAGGCGGGGTCATAATAGAAAACAGGCCTTTGGTGGGGGGGGGGGCAAAACTGGAAAAGTGTCAATTCTGGGAGGGGGGATCATAATAAAATAGGTCCATTTAGTGTAGTAGCGGAGTGTAGTAGCGGAGTGTAGTAGCGGAGTGTAGTAGCGGAGTGTAGTAGCGGAGTGTAGTAGCGGAGTGTAGTAGCGGAGGCAACACGCCGTCAAACCCCAACTAAAATAGGTCCATTTAGATACTCATGACCACACTTGATTCCACAGGAGCATGCAACTTTGTTTTGTGGGCCGGGGGCATTTCTCAAAATCCGAATGTAGTTGGGGGGGGGGGAGATAATTTTTGCCTAATTGATGGGGGGTTTGGAAAAAATGTTGCCATTTTGGGAAAGCCCACCAAGCCCCCAAGCTAGTAATGACTCGGTAAGTGACTCGGCCCTTAATCCAATAGATATTTCAGCAACCACATTTGTTGTGTCTACAAGTCAGGGTGGGCTATCCACTGACATGTCTTGTTTTGAAACACATGAGGAGGTAGATCAAATCATTATCCTTCATGCAACCAATACAGCTCACAATATACAATTGCTTGAAAGGCAATTGTACAACAAGGAACTGTTCCTTTGAGAAGAACAACTTGATATGCACAGATTATTCTACAAATAGTGAACTAAAAACATTAATTATTACATAATATTTTCTGTCCAACCATTTTACTCAAGGAGTGGAGCATAGTTAACATCCCTACAATGTGTGGGTGCTTAGTAATCATTAGAATTACCATGAATATATGTTTTCCATAATAAAGTGCAATTTTAAATTCACTTTTTATTCAATAACCCCTAAATGACCTTTAACCCATACAAAAATATTCACACCCACATTTTCCATCAGTCTCTTACTCCAAGGAATAACGCACACTTGATAAAGATAACTAACACAAGTTTATTTTATTATATAATAAATCATATCAATAATTTCTTGAAATAATTAATAAGACAAAAGTTTAAATTATATTTTCTCATCAACCATTCAGACTCATGTAGTAGGTCATAGTCCATATTTCCCAAAGATCTGGGTGCTAAATTATCATTAGAACTACCCTTAATACACCTTTTCCACATTTAAACACATTTTTTATTTAATTTTTTCGATGACCCCTAGATGACCTTTAACCGTTACGAAAAAATTCACACCCATATTTTTCTAAATCTGTATGTTTCAAAGTTCCTGAAAAAAAAGTCTCAATGAATTAACATGGATTTCACAAAATTCTGCGATTCTTACATTTACAGCCTACACTAGTACACATCCTCACTCCTATCTGGCTATCACATAACGGAAAGCAAGAACTAGGCCTTTAAAGGGTTAGTTAACTGCATACAGAATGGTACATTACATATGGACCATCACTGAATGGAGAGGGCATGTTTTCCTATATATGGCCAGATGAAGGAAAACGTGCCTGCAGGGGGAAATGGCTTTTCAAAGTTTATGTTACAGGCTTTAAAATGAGATATCTTGAGCTAAAATATCCCAAGTAGTTTTGCTGTAACTGCTTGTCAAACTGGGGTTGGTGTGTACACCTGAAAATGGCAAATAAGCTCTTAATCCACTATATCCGATTATGAATACTAATAATGTAAAAATTACAGTTTTGTTAAAAAATAACCAAAGACATCTGATATTTTCACCATAAAATTGGTTCTAGAGGGAATTTCTGAGGTCTGTTTTCGATTCTGAGTTCCTGGTGAAATTTTCAAAAACATTTGTGGCAACAAATTTCCATTTGGAATAATGGAGTGTTTCCATGGCAACCAGAAATTGCTATATATGCCAATTTTCCATGTTTCCATGGCAACAAATGTTCCTTGCGCATTCCAAAAATGGAACGTTTTCAGTGGAGATGGAATAATTCTAAGCATATCACTGGATTCCCCATGAAAAATTGGTCTCAGGCATTTTTTAGTATATTTTTCAGCATTTTACCCATATACTGCCCCCTGGTGGCCAAAACCGGTACTAAAAACCCCCAAGAGGCACGATTTCCCTCACCTGGCCACATATAATACAAGACCATTTGAAGACATATTGCATAGGGAAACACATCACATAGTGTACACAATTTAGAACTGGGCTAGTATACAGCATCAGGAGTAATGAGCCTGCATGCAGCCACACTCTCTGAGACAGGCTATTTAGTATGACTTAATGTGATAAGATCCAATGTACATTCAATTATATGATGTCATTGGCTGGAATTCAAAGAATTTCAATTAATGAAGAGATAGTGACCAACTTATTCGAGGCGCCAAAAACCCCTCACTAACACCACCTGGCGGGACGCTGCAGAACTCATATACATATCCGCCATATTGGTTTCCACCATCTTGGTTTTCGTCCGCGGCCCATCAACAAGGGTAGGATCAGAGACAATATTTAAGTAGGGAAATTTTAGGCCCGTATAAGTCAAAATTACATTTAGAATGCCGACTAGGGGCGCTAAGGCCCCAGGCCGCCCGGCGGCAACTGAAAAGGCCCCGGTAAGGAAGTCAACGCGTCCTCAGAAGCGAAAGCTCCCGGTCGACCCGTCAGATCCGCCAGCTCGTGGTGGGAAGAAGACGCTGCCTGCCTCTCCGCCCAAGTCGGATCCGGCCCCCTCGCTGCTAGACCATAATGCTCTGGTAGGGAGGGTCGGTGCCCTGGAGGAGAAGGTAGGAGCAATGGACAGTAAGGTAACAACCATTGACAATACATCTACGGAGATCCTGGGAGCTGTCAAGGCCCTCAAGGCCCTGTTCCCGGGGAGTGACGCCGGCGCTGTCGGTGGCCAGACGCCCCAAGCGACCACGCCGCCAACAGTAGTGACGCCTATACCTACCCCGGCGACGCAGCCAGCTGTCACAACCATGCGGCCGGCTGTCATGCCAGCCGCCACCCAAGCGTCCGCGGGGGGCGCGCCGCCAACAAGTGCAGTCAACGTCGCGGAGAGTGGTGTCAACACGGCGCCTGCCGCCACCATCCCCCGCCCACAGCTGCAGCCGGCGACAGCTGACGAGTACGCCCTTCTCTACGGATCAGCCCCTGCTGCAACACACCCGGGGGCCCTTCCCCTAGGCTTCAACGATACAAATGACCCCCTCCTCAATAAGCAAGTACAAGTTCTGCTGTCCAGTGCACAGCAAATCTCCACACTAAAAGGTAGGCCTATACACTCGCATGAATATGTTAAGAGAGGCCCCGCTCAGCTTAAAACCGCCCTAGCTTCTCTAGAATCAGAGGAATACATATACGGCCTATACCAGCTTATGAAAGACCCGCGTACACCCCTGCCGGACAGGCCATGGATAGCAAAGCACATGTACCAGCTAGTGTGTGATGCTAAAGACTATAAGTGGCCACAGGTGAGGGCCTGGTCCGAGGATATATTAACCAAGGTTGGTACAGGTGAGCTAAACTGGATGACAGATGCAGGTGAGATCCAGCACCGCAGATCGGAGACCTCTCGGGCATGGTCAGGTGCCAAATACCCCGTGGCAGCATATCAGCCCCAGCCCACTGCACAGTACAACCAGCAGTACCAGCAGTATGGGGCAAACCAGTCTCAACAGCATCAGTATGCACAGCAGCAACAGCAAGGTGGTAAAAAGAAGTTTAGGAGCTCGGCAGGCCGCATGGATGTTCCCTGCCCGGCCTTCAACTCAGCCCAGGGCTGCCAGCAACAGGACGGCCATGTTGATAAGGGTGTGGTCCAAGGGCATCACTGCCGATACTGCAGGAAGCACTACACTGCACTAAACTTCCACCCGAGGTCAGGCTGCAGGAGCAAGTTGGGACTTCCACACCCTTATTCCCAACCCTTTCGGCCCCAGGCTGGCCAAGGCCGGCCTAACTACAATAACAACAACAACAACAACAACAACAACCGCAACCCCAACTAGTGCCACTATGGCACCAGTGCTGAAGATGCCGACCACTCAACTGCCCATGGACAATCTGAGTCGCAGGGGCGACAGGGAGACCAGTTCTAAGATAGCTGACCCTTTGCCTCAGGCTCCTACACTCAAAGACACAACCTGCAATGTAGCAGGAAATAGGCCACCGCTCAGTGACGCAGGGCCAGGCACTGCCGCAGGCTTAGTCACCCCACTAGACAGGACAGTCGCAGGTGGAGCAAATCGAGCATCGACGAGTGACATATTGCTCACACAGCCCAATGACATACCTCTCACACTCCCCTGTGAGACGAGCGACAATGCATGTGTGACAACAGTGTCAGGTGCTGACACCATCATGGAACAGACTCACTCAGCCCCTCAGGGGCCCACCCCGGCCCAGTTTGCGCCAGTGAAGGCAGCATACTGGCCACGGCTGGATGAGTCCCAATGGTCAGCACACCCCAGATATGCAGCTATATACAAAGCAGTGAGTACAACTCACCTCCCCAACCGGTTGGGGGCACGCCTCTCAGTCCCGACATACATGAAGCCAGACAGCTGGGACATCCGCCTTAAAAACTACCAAGATGCAGAGGTGTGTCAATATGTCAGATATGGCTGGCCAGTGGGGTATACAGCCCCCACACCACCAGAAGGGGCGAATGTGAATCATGACTCAGCCAGTAACTACCCGGCACACGTACGGCAGTTCATAGTCAAAGAGCTGCGCATGGGTGGTATAATAGGACCATTCGACCGCCCACCCTTCACTCCATGGTTTCATGTCGCCCCGATGATGACGAGGCCCAAGACAGACTCAACCCAACGCAGAGTCATATTGGACTTGTCATTCCCTAATGGGGGAGTCAATGCAGGGATAACAAAGAATTGTCTCGAAGGGAGGCACAGGTCATACACCCTCCCATCAATAGACGACCTGGTAGGCCGTGCCCAAGAACTAGGTCAGGACTGCTTCTTGTGGAAAGCTGATTTGACACGTGCCTACCGTCAGCTGAGGTCAGATCCGGGGGACATGCCCCTCCTGGGCTTTAATTTTGATGGGAAGTATTACCTGGAAGTTTCACCCTCCTTTGGATGCCGCCTCTCTGGAGCGGCGTGCCAAAGGGTGACAATGGCTGTCACATACCTGATGAGGAAGGCAGGATATTGGGCATTGTCCTACCTGGACGACTTCTGTGGCGTGGCAACAACAGCAGAGCAAGCACAGAAAGCCTACGACTACTTCCATATATTGGCCAAAGACCTGGGCCTAGCCTTGGCCCCAGAAAAGTGTTTCCCCCCAGTGAAAGCCCTAGTGTGGCTTGGTTTCCACGTTGACACTTCAATCATGACCGTATCCGTCCCCCACCAAAAGCTGAAAGAGCTGCTCACGGACTGCTGCACCTGGATGGGCATGAAGAAGGCCACCAAAAAGCAGGTGCAGTCTATAGCAGGGCGCCTCATACACATCTCAAGGTGTGTCCCCAACGCTAGGAGGTTCATGTGCCGCATACTGCACTCACTCCGGGCAGCCCGCGAGGATGATGTGATCAAACTCACCACGTCATTCAGGGCAGACATAAAATGGTTTCTCATCTACGCCACTGAGTCAAACGGAGTGCACCTCCTCCAGCCTGATAGAGAGCAGTTTCACATCACCTGCGACTCATCTGACACAGGGGGGGAGGACACTCAGATGTGGCATACTACTCACAAGAGTATGACGAGGCCCATCTGACCATGTTCCCCAACACACACCAAAGGGAGGCAGTCAACCTCCTAGTGGCATACAGGACACTGAGTCCTAGGTACACAGCAGGCATGGAAATAGTCCTCCATACTGATAACCTGTCATCCAAGTATGCTCTCCACTCAGGAAAAACAAAAGATCCGGTGCTGGCGGCTTGCTCGCGGCAGTTGTGGTTGGACTCCACAATAGAAGATCACAAAGTGACAGTTTTGCACAAGCCGGGTGCAGACATCCCCCTGGCTGATGCCCTCAGTCGGATGGCTCAGCCATCCATGAAGAAGTATGCCCAGGACCAGATAGTAGCTAGGTCCCTGGTCAAGTGCGACCCCAGCACCCCCACCCCCCACATTCCACACTATCTAAATCAATAATGTGATTAGTTGTCTAAACTCCTCTGTTGGTGTGTTACAGATACGGAGCTGGGCCAACAGGCACTGGCATCTTACAATGCAGCCATTTCGACAAAAACTTACATCAACAGGCAGAGGCAGGCAACTATGTATTTGACATTTGCCCTCCAGTATGGCGCCACAGTCCTTAACCCCTCAGTCGCTGATTGCTGCCTGTACCAGCAATATATGGCGAATACAATTAGATCCCCAGCGACGAGAGAAAATCATACTAGTGGCGCAAAACTTTGGATAGACGATAGAGGAGGTGATGGTTCTAACCTCAGGTGTCACCAGGCGAGATATGTGGCGAAAGGTGTCCAGCGCCTCCGCCCACATGTACCAAACCCGGCGCCTCCACTCCTGCCCGGGGACCTGGTGAAGGCATGTGCTTACCTAGACAGAGCAGGTTTCCCGGTAGTGAAAGCAGCTATATGTGTCGGCTATTTTGCTTTCCTGAGGACCTCAAACCTCCTTTCACCAGCAGCGGTACTCTGGGGAGGTCCACACACCCTCCTCAGAGGAGATATATCTAGCTTACCACAAGGACTCCTACTAGTCATTAGATCGTCAAAGACGATCACCCCAGGCACCATGCCTACAGTGTTGTTACTCCCTAGAATACAGAACTCACCAGCGTGCCCAGCCACAGCATGGGACACTTATGTATCTCTGAACCCAGCCCCACAGACAGCACCGGCCTTCACTCTACAGGACGGTGTGTCGCTGTCTACCTCCCACCTAGTGTCGGTACTACAGCTGGCACTACAATACATGGGGTGCCCCTATGCCAAGGACATCAGGTCCCATTCCCTCAGGAGGGGAGGGGCTCAGGCAGCTGTGGCGGCTGGGTGTGACAGAGAACATGTGGCATATCATGGCACCTGGGCTACAACTGATGGACTAAAGTCATACGTCCCATCGCAGTCAACCGTCAAGGTCGCTGCTGCCCTAGCGACCTTGTTTGCCCCATAAAACATGGACTACTCAAGGACTACTCGTTTATGACAATCAGTCATTTATCTTATTTATTTTATTTGTGTCATTTTAAACACATCTACTCACCCTATTGTCAAAAAGGGAATTTTATTTCTTATCCTGTAACTGTATAACATGTCTCATCAAAAACACAGGATAAAATTACCAATATATAAAATCAAGGTTGTTGTCGTTCATTGGCTGGAATTCAAAGAATTTCAATTAATGAAGAGATAGCGACCAACTTATTCGAGGCGCCAAAAAGCCCTCACTAACACCACCTGGCGGGACGCTGCAGAACTCATATACATATCCGCCATATTGGTTTCCACCATCTTGGTTTTCGTCCGCGGCCCATCGACAAGGGTAGGATCAGAGACAATATTTACCCACCCCCCCACAACCATAAAACAAAGATTTTATAAAATCAAATCATCATAAACTCTCCATAAAACATGGACTACTCAAGGACTAATCGTTTATGACAATCAGTCATTTATCTTATTTATTTTATTTGTGTCATTTTAAACACATCTACTCACCCTATTGTTAAAAAGGGAATTTTATTTCTTATCCTGTAACTGTATAACATGTCTCATCAAAAACACAGGATAAAATTACCAATATATAAAATCAAGGTTGTTGTCGTTCATTATGAGGTTTCTCAGTTACCAGTCAATTGTATCCTATGCATCATATGCCTTGTCAGTTCCAGATAGCTGTACAGTCACTCAGCATCAATGTCATGTTATTAGAGTAAATGGGCATGTAAATTTAGAATGATTTGTTTTTAGAATTATGAATCCAAATCTCAACTGATTTGACTAAAGTAACCATGTAATGAGGACCTGATTATCATTTGACCAAGGTGGTATGAGCTACATTCAAGGTTTTGGCATGTACATCAGTGTGTACACATATATGGTAAGGTAATCGAGAAACCACCTCATCTCTGCCAAAAGCTCCCAATCACCCCTACATCATTTCTGCCACAACCTCTCACTTACTCCTTCCTCATCTCTGCCACAGCCTCTCACTTACTCCTATCTTATCTCTGCCACAACCTCTCACTCACTCATACCTCATCTCTGCCACAACCGCTTACTCACTCCTACCACATCTCTGCCACAACCTCTCACTTGCAACCTCATCTCTGCCACAACCTCTCACTCTCCAACCTCATCTCTGCCACAACCCTCTAACTCTCCAACCTCATCTCTGCCACAACCTCTCACTCACTCCCACTGCATCTCTCAGGTTCTCTGTGTATGGTGTTGGTCTGTTAACGGCCACAAACACCTGGTGTGAAAGGCAGACTAAGGGACACTATGGTCCGAGTCGTTCAATATCTGTGAAAAGAGTTCCATGTCATGGCTTGTCTAAATCTCAAACTTTTATTTTTAAGCCATGGCATGTGCAAAAGTTTACCATCATGTAATCTTGTAAATATTTGTCTGATATCTAGCTGTGAGTAATCCTAAGTCAACTTAAAGGCCATTATCTCGACATGATATTTCCTTCTATCCATTATGCTATTTAGATCAGCAATTTTTGTTAGCTTTTTGGCGTTTATTGTGTCCTCATTTAAATGCGTTGTTCTTAGCCCCCTGTAGAAAGCACTCTGCAAGTGTTCTAATTCAGTTTTTTAGCTGGTACCCCATTACCACAACCCACCCAACGACCACCACATCCTAACCCTACACACCCAACACCCCACCCCACCACACCCCACCTCACCTCACCCCACAACACCCCACACCCCACCCCACCCCACCCCACCCCAACACACACCACACCCATCCAACCCACCCTACCACACACCCCATCACACCACACCACACCCCATACCCCACACCCCACGCCCCGCCCCACCCCACCACACCTAACCACCCCCACCTCACCACCACCCTGTCACACCCCACACCCATACCATCCCTACACCCCCAGACCCCATCACTCCTCACCCCCTCACAGAACACCCTACCCCACACCCGAACCCTCCTCATCCCATCACATCCACCACACCCCACCACACCACACCCTTACGACACTGGGCCACACCACACTATACCCCACCACACTACACCCCACCACATCACACCCCACATCCCACCCCACACCCTACCCTACCGCACCCCACCCCACCACACCACACCACACCACCATCACCACACCCCACCCTACTCAACCACACCACACCCCACATCACACCCCACACCACACCACACCCCACACCCCACCCCACACCACACCACACCACACCCCACCCCACCCCACACGCACCACCACCACACCCTGCTTCACCCCACCACGGCACACCCCACCACTCCCAACACCAAGAAGCAATTATAGTGATCAAACCTGAAACACCCAACTACACCCCATTCCCCCAGACCCTCCCCTCTAAGCTATACCACCAAGTGCATGGACCATTGGGTTATTAGCATGGCTTGGCTTCACACCCAGCAGTTTGTGGAAAGCTATTCTAAAATCCTCATTCCTCCAAGCATAGAATAGCAGATTCAGCCAATTGTTAGTCCGGTAGATAATTATTGAAACCTATTCAAAATACAGCCAGAAAATGTGTTTTGAAGAACAAAGGATTATGATGACAAACATGCGTAGGATGTAACACATAAAGTAGGTGCCCAATACTATGCCCATCATTAATTTTTAGCTTTCTTTTCGTGCTGTCGGTTAAGGGCAACCTCATCGAATGGTTGGTTGAGCGCTGCGATAGCCCTTCCCTGCTTGTAGGCTAGCCTGCCAATTGCTGCATGAAATACAATAGTGAAAGGGGCCAAACCTGGCCGACTTAGAGTGACAATCTATTTCCCGCGCATGAAGTGCATCAGCATCATAAAGGCATGCCCCCCAGGAAAATGTTGTTGATCTAGCCTTGAAATGGTCTCACGCATTATAGGACACCCCCCCCCAGGGGCCCTCAGTCAGGCCCTATGAATCATACTCCACAATCTCTTTATCTCTTTCCCTCTTTTCTTCTGTATCTTTTTTCTTTTCTCTTCTTCCTCTTTTTTTTTTGGGGGGGGGGGCCAAGACCTGCTTTGGAAGAAAAATAGAGAATGACACCAATGTCAAGGTGATGCATGGATAGGTTGATGGCAGATATTTCAGTTATCAGAAAAACCCAGGCAATAGCAATCATGGTGTAGGTCTTGGCGGATGTGACCCACATTGGGTAGTGTAGACCATCGGAAATGAAAAGGTAAAGATCTATGGCAATCCCAAGAATGGCACCGGCCAAAATATTACTCAGTATTTTGTCGATGAGACAGATCGGTACATAAGCTGGTTTGTCAGACAGCATGTGATGGGTCAGGGCCAGTGGGCTTAACATAGCACCTAACATATCAGCAATGGCCAGGCTACATATCAGGAAGTTTGTGTTGGTTTGCAGACTTTTAAAGCGAACAACTGCCATGATGGTGAGTGCATTCCCAAATATGGCAAACCCAGAGCATATGAACCTTATGGTGAAGTAGAAGGCCATAAAAGCTGCAGGTAGTTGAGGTTCTGCAGTAGCAGTGTCGCTGTTCATCAATATCAGTATTCCATCAGTTGGTCTGTTATCTGCAATGTTCTCCTCCAACAAGGTAGCAGTGATTTCAATTCCATCAGTAGTTGTGTTGTCGGGACGTCTGTGGTGTTGTGCAGCAAGAAAGCAGTGGTCACTTCCATTCTTGAGTGTTTTTATTCTGTAAAGTGAAGAATATTAGAAAATAGATAGACAAATGCCAACGCCCATTGATACTGTCTCTGCTGTATTTTACGAGTGGGGGCTGGGGCAGTATCCCACAAAGCCGAAGGCTGAGTGCGATGTGCCCCAGCCCCCATGAGTGAAATACATCAGAGCAGTATCAATGAAGGCATTTGTGCTTATTTTTTCATTTCAAGCCATTTAGTAAAGGAAAAACTACTTTTTCTTAGCATATTGAATACGGCACATTGTGTTCAATGGGGGGCATTGAACACGGCTCTTCCAGTACTTAAGCATAGTAAAGTTTGTATTTCAAAAGAATTAATATTTATACTACACCATTTGATATAGACAGTGTACATCAAGTAAATTCTACCCACACTTCCTTAAACCTTTACCAGCTTGAATGCCTTACTTTCTCAGACAGATACCGTGTGACTGACCGTATGTATTGCATTATATTATGAATTTTCCAAATTCAAGGAAATAAGGGATGACTGCACATATATATATTATCACACGTGATTAAATCCAAGAACAATCATTGTGACTATAGTTTTGCCTTGTGTTTTCCTAGTACTGATAGATTACTAGATGATGATACATAGCCGCTTATTATAAGGATATGACAACTGAATTCACTGTGACAACCACAGTCACCACTTAGGTATCACTTACCGAAATCATAACTAAGCAAAACTAAATCATTTTCATTGTTTGTGTGGTTAAAATGTCTGATTTGCCACATACAGCGATGTACATGCATATTTTACTTTGATTTTAAGTGGCTTAAATAAGTGATGTACAGCTAAAACACAGTATTCAGTCAATTTATTTGGGTGACTTCTTTAAGTGACTTAAATCTACAATGTAGCTAATTTGCTTGTGAACTGGGTCCAGTCTACCTGTTGAGGTATACTAAACAGACATCTCGTTACTTGGCGTCCTTGGCAACTCACCTGCCATGTAATTGGTGTGTTTCCTGACACATGGAGCCCCAATCTATCCACTTAGTGTGATACGAATACACCTTATTGTGCTGATGTCTGCCTTAACCGGTCATGCTGTATCTTAAAGGCCCAGTGCCCCTATAATATAGAGCTGAGTACCTGTCCCGACTGCACTCTGACTGTTACTGGACGTGCAGTATAAGATCTGCGGGTTTAAGCCCCCACACGGGAGACGGCTGACATTGAAGAGACGTCACTGGATTCTACCTGCAGTTAAACTGCTACTGATGTAGTTAATATGGGACCATGTAACTGATACACAAATAACAATGGAGTGTGGGAAATCAGAGAGAGAGAGAGAGAGATCTAATCAAAAGCCCCCCCTCCCTTTAAAGGGAAACTGGCACTCAAATATAGCCTATGGTTATGGCAGGTCATGAAGAGTTGGAGTACCAATATATGTTGGTTGGCATGTTACCTAAATTGGTCAATAAGCTAGTAGCTCAAAAGCTAGTGATTGGCAATCAGGTGTTTACAGCGAAATGGTTACTATGTGTGTCGATGGTAATAATGCAAGTGTTTGGCCTTAAGTAACGGAGGTGTTCAGAGTTGAGTTCATCCCTCTTCTCCTCCCTCTTGTTTTTGGACCCGTTGTATAACGTGCGTCTGGGTTCAGATAAATGTGCTAATTGGGACCAATGGATGAGGTGGCAGCACGTTCTTATTATTAGATCTCTAGTAGTTGCATAGCCTAATTTGATGGAACCACTGCATGTACCAACTAATAAACATGATACATACATGTACATTACTAGTGTGTCTAATGTATATGTAACTGTTTACGCATGTATAATGCGCAGGCGATTTCTTTTAGGCTAACAGACCATACACCTCTAGGAGGTGGTTGTATTTAAGAGCTCTTTTTCTCTTTGAGAGCCCGGGTATCTAGTGGGATCCATACCCACAACCTCAGAACATTGAGCCCAACAGCTAACCAGCTGCTCCTACGGGGCTCATGCAATGATATTAATCATCCAATAGTATAGGGCACCTGGCCGTTGATAGCAGCACCACCTGTGCTAAGTTGAGAACCTTCAGTACAGGCCCTTGGCCACTAGGTAGGGCAGCTAACCGGGGGTTATGTCATCACAGGGCAGGCCACCATTGCTTCTGTCTGAAGTGGTTCCCAGGATTTGGCCCTTCAGTGAGTAGGCCTAGTTACTGAGGGCCAATGCTATTCACATGTCTTCAGGGTAACACAGAGTGAAGCAAACACTATCCTGACTTAGGCCCCATCTAGAGGCAACCAAAGGAAGCACCGGGGGTTGGATATGGCTGCGCCCATGGCCTAACCCCTAGGAGCCCTATATGTACTGCTTCTGACATTTTAGCCCAATGAGTAACGCCATTCAAAAACGTTGAGGGGTTCGAACCTCATAATAATGATCCAATCCTACCCCGTACCCTAGCAGCAATAAACATTATGATATCTATAATATATGATAATTATACCTCTTGCTCACCATTTATTCTTTGCAATCATGATTACCATTGGATTTATATCCGAGTATAAGTTTATTTTCACGAGAATTTGATTAAACGGGGGTTTACAAATTCCCTGATATATCGTCCATATTCCTATACAACTACTAGACCCCTGATTTACTTGAAGGTAGACCTAACCCCTGGGCATACACAAGACCTGCTGTTTTCTTAAAATCCTGCCTGGCGATGATCGCTGGTGACTAGGGATGACATAGGAAATATGAGATAATAGTATAGAGGAATGAGTCATCTGAAACATGGCTAATTAATGGGGCACACATAGGGCTTTGTCTCACGACCTTGAGCCAATGTTTTTGTCTCTGACCGGGTGCCGTCTCTGACCAGGTGCCGTCTCTGACCAGGTATCAGAAAAAAGGTGTTTTTAAAAGAATTATGCTCATATATATAAGAATTTGTAAAAACGTTATGGCGGTTGTTATATAATTATGATTATAATTACAATCAGCCTCCTACTGTTGCTATTTTGACCTTATCAAGCCAAGCCGGTCAGAGACGGCACCTGGTCAGAGACGGCACCTGGTCAGAGACGGCACCCGGTCAGAGACAAACACATTGGCCCAAGGTCGTGAGACACAGCCATAGGCTTTGTAGAATTCATGAATAATGAATAATGTCCCTGAGGGTGGTTCGATACAATGGTGTGCTACTTTTTTTAAAGCACAAAAAGGGGAAAAATAAGAAAAGATGCGTAGTACCATGAAGGAGGAGTGGTCACTGCTAGTATCTAATGATCATGCGGGTGTTCGGGTTTCGTTAGTAGAATTTGAGGTGAGTGCGGGAAATTACCCAGGACCTCCATGCACTGCATGCAGGCTATAGCCAGTTAGAAAAATGGAATTTCCCTTCTCTTTGCACATTCTAAGATAGAGAACTGATAGATTGGTTCCAACAAATATGGAATGCATCTAAAATGACAATCGTGTTCTATCCCAGCCTCTCTCACAAGAGATCTGTCTTGAGCAGTGGGCTCACTCCTGCAATAGTTCAATTGTTGGAGCCCTTAAAGTGATCACCAAGCGTTTGCCACTTCCAATTCTAGTACTGTTCTAGTCTACTATGTGGTTAAGTGCGAGTGGTGAGAATGCCCCTTCAATGGGGGAGGGGTGGTGGTGTCGGATTTAAGAAATTATGTTAAAGTGGGATTGGGGGTTTCCCCACAAGAATATTTTAAATATCTAGACTTGAAATGGTGCATTCTAGTGCAATATTGTGCTAGTCATATTCATGTCACTATAAGCCCAATGTCCCATGTCGAATATAAAAAATGGCCCATGTCTCATTTCGGTTTAGATAAAATCCCATGTTAACATATTATACGAATTTAGGGGTCTGGACCATTTACTGGTACATGTATTCCATGGGTTCGGTCCCCACCCATATTAAATGGGTGCGGCACCCATCTCACCTATCTCATCTCCCGAGGCTGCCCGAGTCGTGACGGAGATGGGGCAGCCCGACCAGGTGTAACCAGGAAGGATGTCACTGGGTGGTGTGGTGGTGGTCAGTGTGGGCGTGGCAGGTTATAACGCATTCTGACAGTCACAACATTCGGTGCAGACCCCTGAGGCGCCTACACCATGAGTTTCGATTGTAGCCAAACGCCAGGGTGTAACTCTCCATACCCGGCCAAATGAAAAAAAAAAGTTTTCCGGGAAAATGATCTTATAATTAGGATGCAGGATTATGAAACTGACTGGAAAAAGAGGGGGGGGGTAGTTATCGGATTTAAAAAAAATTAATACAGAAAATAAAATTTTCCCTGCCCCCACACCCCTGTAAAACAGCCACTGCATGAAATCACAAGGCTGTGATGAAATGTACAGGCAAATGTTTTAAGGGCTATACCTGATTGGATGGTGGTGAATTTATAGATTGTCCGAATCAAATTAACAGGCATAAATTTTATATTGCTGGATTTTAACAGGGGGTTCCAAAGCCCAGTTTGCTTGGGTTGATTGCGTGACCAGACACACAATAATTTACGATACGCCTCTTTGCCTGGTTGTACAGGTCTATATGCCTGGGTCTGTGTGTGCCTAGATGTATAAAACCCATCCCATGAAGACATCACATCACTCTATACTATGTCCTAAGGTGGCACCACTCTAAATCAGTGACTGTGGTGACTTTTAGATGAAGAGGGAGGTGGAGCGGGGGGGGGGGCGCACAGTCACAGCGAGAAGAGGTTTGAAAACGGTGAAATAGGTGAGAGTTGAGGGTTCAGCACTACCAACTCACCGAAAAGTGAATAAAAGGTGGCCCAGCAAACTTTATATAATGTTTTGCCATAGAAAAACGTTTTATAACGTTATAAACTGTTGTAAAACGTTATTTTTGTTTACTGGGGGCAGGATTAAGTCATCCTAGGTTTCCCCAGAGTAAATGGGAAAAGCGACTTGCAAGTAGGTAGTCCCAACTGTTATTAAGACCATGTGCAGTACATTGTTTATCAATTCAAATCCGATCAATGTTTTTACCTCGATCTTGGTAATAAGGTTTAAAGTTGTATATGTGACGTCATAGGCAATCTGCTATAGTTCATAACGTCATTAACTTATTATGACGTTGTACTGAAAAGTGTTGTTTAGAACTATTGATGACGTCAGCAGGTAGTCAGTGTTATGCTTAACCCTTTAAGGGCCGCACAACGCTTTAATGCACTGTGCCCTTCAATGTCGACATAATGCATGATCGCAGCCCCGTTGGGTGGCTCGCCAGTGCTGCATTTGTGCAGCATGCCGATCGTTTTGGAGTGCATTAACCGACATAGTCAATCTATAAAGGAGTTCCAAGGATAAACGTTCTAACACGTCGTATATATAATGAATGTTGACATTTCCTTTATACAAATTCATGTTACCACCTCTGAAACGATAAAAAAAAAGTTTTCTAATTTGTCTCCATGGTAAACATCTATACCCAAAAGCTGGAAGAAGTTTATGTTAGAATTAAGGATTGTGGTCAATAACAGTCAAATTTGTTTTAGAAAAAAGAAAACCCTAGTTATATAGTTCTATCTGCATTTACACCTTGGTTAGTCGAGCCAGGTAGAGCATCTACCGTTCTTTATAGTCAAGGGCACTTGAATACAAAGTTAATGAATAGTTCAGGATAAATATAATATCAAGTTGATTTTGTATGTCTGTGTTAGCTTCTTTTGCTTCTTTTATGAACCAGTATACCAAGTCCATATCGGTATGTCCTGACTCATGGTTATATCCACGTTTTTGCTAACATACTTGTTGGTAATTAAGGCAGACATTGTCAATAAAAAGCATAATACTGTGCTAAAAGGTAATATTATGTCACACAGTACCGGACACAGTCCATTAGAAGTGGATTTCGATGGCGTTTATTGCACGTTGATAACCATGGATGACTGGAATATATTTTTACATATGCCTCTTACTCTCACGCGTTTTTGGCACATTCTCTTACCCCCCCCCCCCACTCACAAGTCACATACACATTGTTTGCCCTCTCTCAGTCCAGCGTATCCCCCAGCCGCACAGTAAAAGAAAACAAGACCAATTATACCACATTACCAGTGAGCGACTTATACATTTTTAAGACCATTAGGCTGACTATTTTTAGAGTGCATTAGACAAATCAACCCTGAGGTGACGTCTATGGAACCGCGGGTAGCTCAGGAACAACAGCGGGTCGGTTCAGGCCAATCAACAGGTGGCCTTTAAATTCACCTGAGACCCCCCCCCCCCTCCCCCTCTCACCACAGGAGGCACACAGGGTAACCCTCCCCTGCTTCCTGGACGTCCAGTATAAAGCCCAGGTGAGTAGCCAGGTGTCTCAGAACCACCACCGGCACCGTGCAGTGACCACCCCACATTAGGCCTGCACTCAGTAGGCCGACCCCCCCCCCCCCCCCCCCCCACATACACTTAGTCCCTTTACAGATACCACCACAAGCACCTCCTACAGACACAGGAAGGTGCCCAGGGTATCTGTCCTTATCAGTACCCACCTGCAGGATGGGGAACCCGGGCCTCCTCCAGGGTGTCACTGCCCTCCTGCTGCTGCTCACCTGGACTGGAACCCAGGCTGTGGATGTCAGTAAGTAGACCGTAATTAAAGCTTAATTTGAAGTTGGTGGGTATGATGGCATTGCCCTTGACTTTGTAACACGGGCTGCTGAAGTGGGCCTGTGGGGACCTTCATCATGTCACGTCATGGAATGTACTCTCAGTGAGTGGGTACAGAAACATATGTCATCCGATAAATCATTTATTATGAAAAGAGAGTGGATCATAGGTATAATGTTTATCATGTCAATCCCTCGAGAGTGCATCAAGTATTTTTTTCGGTGCAAAGAGTAGCAAATGTGCATTACACATGGCAGGTATGGGAGTCTATGCGAGATACCAGAAATAGTCGTTCAAAGTAATATGGTAGGGTATGGTGCATTACTATCAACCCTAACAGTAACACATATATATGCAAAGAAAGCTGATGTACATGTCTTGTAAAATACTGATAATTGGCATTATTAGAGACCAACTTATGGTACTTTTAGCAAGTGCCTTTGCATGGGTGCTAGACTAAAACTATTATGTTAAATAGTTCAGTCCTAGGTGCTCGATATATTATGTTAAACTGTTTCATTGTTGTAATTCACGTATTGTGTATGGATCCCTTGTACTACTGGGTCATGACGGCCCAACACAATGCTATCCGAGAAACTGGGAGACTGGTGGGTAGGGAGGGTTACAGTATACAGTAAGTTTGAGTTCAGAGTATAGCCACTGTTACTAACAGTTAACCACGGCAGCAAATTTGACATGTTTTGGACGAGCCAACTTATTATTTCCTCTATATACATAGCGTAATACTGGTCAAAAATGCAATCTTCAGTGAAGAGGCAAGGAGAAAGTAAGCCTAAACAGATAGTGCCTACAGTCATTTGATGCATTCATATCTATTTTATCTTATCTATTTGCCAATTTGTCACGTATTTTGCATCAATGTTGAATATAGAGGATAAAATACATGGGAAAGGTACTTTTCCCATATACAAAACAGTATCATTAGACATCTTTTACTTCTGCCGGGTTCAAATCATGAATCCAAATAATCAATAGGATCCAATACTAAAATCATCATGTTACTAGTCTTTCACAACTAAGCAGTACATTTAGAACCAACAGACGACGGGGGTCGGGGGAGGGTGGGGGGTGTCCCAAAGCACTGAGATATCTACAGCTGATTACCCACCACCATATTCTGATCAGAACTCAGGAAACAGCTGAGTAGTGTCTGCACCCATGCAGCACACCCTACCCTACTCTCGTTCCCAAATCCTTCCGAAGGAAGGCTCTGGGGACAGCCAAATGACCTTGAACTTTGGATTTTGCTGGGTCTGGGCAACCCCTGCTGGTAGGCTGGAACCAGCGAACAGGAACAGGAAATGGAACCAGAATGTATGATGGTAGTTTTAGGTAGATTTACCATCAGCCTTTCTGGTTCCATTTCCTGTTCCTGTTTGCTGGTTCCAAGCTACCAGCAGGGGTTGCCCAGACCCAGCAAAATCCTAACATTTGGCAGTTACCAGAGCCTTCCTTCGGAAGGATTTGGGAACGAGAGTAACCCTACCCCACCTTCACCTTGACTCCTGTGGTGGGTCAGAGGCGGCAATAGTCCACAGTTCATGAAGCTGATCTCTAAGTTCCACACCAGGCCTCATGTGAGCCCCATAGGGTGCGGATTAGGGTCTGAGCCCCACAATGGGGTGTGGGGATTAGCAGGTGGGTCTCTATAACCCTGATGTTAATCCATGTGGTTGTGTCACACCCCACTAGGCACAGCCACCTATAGCCCTGCTACTGTTTTGCTACCTTCTACCTCGTCTGGCCCCACCAGCAAGCTGTGGTTAATTCTACATACCTTTTCATAACCATAGTCTATTACATAAACTGCACACGTTCACGGTTATAGACATGTCGTGGGGCTAATGCCAGGTGTGTGTGGGGGGCACTCCCTCTGATTTAGTTACTATGTGGGGACACGATTCCAAGGGAAATGGTCTGTTTTTCCGGCGTAAGGCACGGACCCGCGCGAGGGCCCTTGAAAAGGGTTGCTTTTTTGGGAATTTTGGAGGAAAAGTGGTACATATTGAGGTCTAATGACATAAAAAGTCGCAGATGGCCCTTTTTCATTTTCCTCTCAGCATTAGAGACACTTTATGCACTATATGATAAGGGTACCAAATTTGGGGTGATGTTCACACATAGTTACTATAGAAAAGACAGGGAGTGGCCACCCTGGGGGCTAATGACATGGACGCCTAGGATATAGCTTGACCTAGAATCAACCAGTACCTCGTGATGTCCACCTCAATGGTCGGAGACCCTTACATGGCGACATGACCTTTTCTTTAAATCGACATGTGATTAGAGGCTAGTGATATGCGACATAAGGCTTAAAAAGATAGTGACAGGAGATATGGCCAAATCGACATGCGACCCCCCTCCACCCTCATCTACCTGGTATACCACCGCCTAAATTATCCGTTTATTAATGCATGGTATCCTCTCTCTTTGTCCCTTGCTGGAAAAAGTGACACTGATTAAAGTGTACTGTTGTAATACTAAAAGAGAGTTTTTTATTCATGAAAGACTATAATATTGAGGTGGGCATCTCAAGGTAGTGGTTGACTCTAGGTCAAACTACCCTCAACATAATGTTATAGACTGATTGGTCTGACTGTATTGGCCTCTAACCACGGGTTACAATACAACCAATCTTTGCATTGGAGTTTGGTGGACATTTGACTTGTATATCAAGTTGTGGATTTTCATCATATCGCCAACACACCACTGAGAACCCAACTTTAAGATTAGTGGACCGAGTTATTCAACAAGAACGGTTTTATAGGCATGCACACAATATATAATGTTGGGTTCTTGTGTGAGTTGAAGGCACACATGTTCCCAACACACTCAGAAAAGTCAGCGTCATTGTCGCCAACGCCACTTTCACCTGAAAGTCAGGCACTGTGAAGGTATCCCTCATAGAGGCAAGGTTACAATACGGAACTGCACGTTTTGTAATGTCTAGACACTAGCAGAGGGTTAGGGTATTACTGGAACAAAATGATGATAAGAAGCTCTCTCGCCGACGGGTCATAGGGAGTTCTTGGTGAAACGCTTTAGCTATAGGAAGGTATTTACTCCAGATTCCTTAACGATATAGACCAGTGTTTTACCCCCCACCCCTCCTCAACCAGAAGAGCTTAACAACTCAGGTTAATTCAGTCCACATGCCCCCTTTATGCAACATGTTGTTTTATAACATGGTACAGTTAACAGCATGTGACGTCACAGAAGACGATGTTAGGTCCTGACTTGCCTCTATAGCCAAATGAACACCCTTGATGTCCGAGTTTCGATATTCAATACCCGAGTTTCGATATCCAACATACAATTATCCCAAATTCATGTTGACGACGTTTGTATTTAATATTTTGCGTTTAATACAAAATAGATATTTTTTATAAAAAAAAGTTTCTATACTCAATATATCAAAGCCAGATTGTTATCGAAGTTTCAATTTTTAATGCAGCATCAGGGTTTCTCTGACACCAAAAAAATGCTCTGATATCAGCGATGGACATATCGTTTATGGCAAGTGTATGGCAAACGATATGTTCACCCCTGATATCGGAGTTTCTTACTTTGATATCACAGTTGCTCACTCTGATATCGGAGTTCCGAACTCTGGTATACTAATTTCTAACTCTGATATCAACGTTTATTACTCTGATATCGAAGTTTTAAACTCAGATATCAGAGTTTAAAACGTTGATATCGGGGGTAAACAAATGGCTTGCCACAGCAGTGTGTACTGCATAGAAAGGCAGAAGCACTGAATAGGTCCCGCTATTGTTTTGTGTGACGTGACGCCACAGAAAATTAACGTCTGGATTAAGTAGCGTAGATGTTAAAGTACGTCTACCAGCGCTATATGTTGTAGCAACGTTGGGCAAACAACAGTGAAAAATAATTGCGATGGTGTTATAGTAAGCAGTCAACGTTCCCCAACATCAGACAATTAACGAACGTTTGCAATTAGCATTGTCGGGCACATAATCCTCTTAGCAGCATGATATGGCAAACGTTAAACTAAGTTTAAGTTAAAAGCACACCTGCTGTTTAAAAATTAAAAAAGCAACATAATAAAAATGGACAAGTATTGGCATGTTTGGTATCAAATTAAAAATATCAGTAATGCAGTAAGACAAAAATAACTTTCTCCATTTTTAAAGGTCAATGAATTCGTAACTACTAAATAGTAGATTTTGGTCCTGAAAAAATTTATATTTTCCTATTTATTTTTGGCTTGTGAGTAATATTCGTCACATTTTCAGTCCTTGCAGTAATTGACTGATTTTAAAAGCTATCAACATTAAATTTTATCGAAAGGACTTACATGCAGGACATTCACCCCAAAAGGGGATTTAATATTGTATGTTCCTTACATGATCAAAGAAGTGGAGCCTAACTGATAGTTAAACAAAATCCCTATCACTGACCAGTGGTATGTAGTTATCGGATCCCTGTATCCCTAATTCCTCATTCCCAGCCTCATAATACTCCAAAGAACTAATATAGCCTCGTCCATGTCCCTTCCCCCTCTTTCTACCGCTAACCACCGTATTGGTGTACCTCAACTTACACCTTTACCGACAGTCTGTCGCGCCAATCCCGGGCGCCAATGCAAACCTAATAATGTCTTCATTTAATCCCAGAGAAAGTAGAGTCTAGACATACACAGGACAGTGAATTGTGCACTTTTAATTTACACTCAGTCAACAGGTTTCTGCCGCTGCGTCTATACACGCAACACAAGCCACGTCTACGTGCGGCAAAACTGTAATAAGCAAAGCATGAGATGAGCCACATAGGAGCTTTTATTAAATCCAAATTACACTATGTTAATATCCCATGGCACCGTCCGGATTAAAGCTGAATTTGAACGCAAATGTTGATTCAGGAGAATTATCACGTATAGGTCCTAAAAGAGATTGATCATCAGTTATTAACATTATTAACATTATACTATGATTTTATTTGCAGGTGGAGTAAAAGTCAATTCGGTAAATCCACACAAAGGCAGCCTGAACGGGGCTACACGGCTTACAATTTCTGGGAAAGGTAAGTAAAAGTGACTAATTGATGACAAACCCTTAAATGGCCGCATGGTGCTGTAACTGAATCGTTTATGGTCACCATGATATAAATGTAAATATAAATATGAATGCAGCCCTGGCGAGTCACTCGCCAGGGCTGCATTCATGCATCATCATGATGAATATGTAATACATTGAAGCGCTAGGCTGCCCTTAATTTGACGGGTGGCCATTGTAGTTCTACCATATGAGGTATTTATCAAATCAGCACATGCTATGATGGAATTGATAAAACTCTGGACAGACAGACCCAAGATCTTATAATAGGGTTACAAGTTGAAGACAAGTGCTTTCACCCTTATACCATGGAGCCTGTTGAAGTTTGTCGCAGAGGAACATAATATTTAAATCACATAGCCATCTTCTAACCATATTATTATCTTATGAACTGAGGATTTTAAATGTTGAGAATTTTCAATCACAATTTCGAACTTATTTCCTTTGACGTTTGGAGACTGTATACCCTTAGGATCACATGGTTGGATTATGGTGCAATCGTAGTTACTCTTAGTCCATGCCCTCCGACCACCTTAAAGGGCTAATTGTCCCAGGCACGAGGCCTCGGCCTTTGTCCACTATTAACCTGTTGATCTACTGGAGTTCTAACTGCCTTTCCTTTCTCTGTGAAATTGGCCCAAAAGGGAACCAAATCAACAAAGTCTTTATGGACGCTGTAGTGTGACGTCAAACCTACTGCCTTCTACCATCCAGTTAGATCACCAGACATGAAATTGATACTGTTTCTTTAAGCTCTCAAGAGGCACATGAGAGCCAGGTGAAATTCCAAAACCAACAAGTTAATGTTATCAAAGCACCTCACCGCATTTAATCAACCAACAGACGGCAACAAGGGCCCGAATCCTTAAAGAACCGCTTGGCACTTTAATGTGGTATGTCCTTGGTCGTAATGATGCATGAATGCAGCCCTGGTGAGTAACTTGCCAGGGTTACTTTAATGCATCTTTATGCCCCTGTAGGAATTCTTCAACCCCATAACTTCAGGATGGTGTTTGAATGCAGCCCTGTCGAGCTACTTACCAAGACTACATTAATGCATGGTGACGATGAAGGGCATAATGCATTAAAGTACACTGCAGGCCTCACAGGGTTGATAGTGGCACGGGGCCAGTTACCAGTTGATCCTGACTCAAGTGACTAAGTGGTGCTTATTATGACTGAGGGACCGCTTTGTTTGCCATTGCCTTCAGTAAAGCTGCCTGATTGGTAAAGTAAAAGCATGTCACAGTGTACCGATAGGTTATACAACTTGGGTCATCAACTGGCATGTTTGTGTGTGCTTGTGTGTTTTCCAAGCAGTTTCGGTATTCCTTGAAAACGTATGCGCACTTACCTTGTTAAGTTGTTATGCAATTTTCCCTTTGAGGAAAAACGCCACCATTTCTTGCTTTGGTATTTGTTCCATTTTTGCTCCAATATCGGGTACAAAATACATTTTTCCTATACATGTACTCGATTGTCAGCTCATGTAACTTGGTATAAAACGCGTAGTCTTTAATTTAGCGTTTTAATAACACTCTTAGTACGTATACAATGTTTACAATTAAAACACTTATTGTGTCTGTTATTTTAAACACTTTACAAAAAGTGTTTACATTCTAAACACATTTCGACTAAACACTTTAAAATAAGTGTTTAGATGATTAGATTTAAACACATAATTGCAATGTATGTAGGTTCTAAACACCTAAACATTATATTTCGAAAACGGACACAAAAAGTGTTCAGATGCAAGTTTAGGATCTAAACACTGAATGTTGCATAGCACCTTCACCACGGAACTAGTTCAAAAAAAGGAAAATTATTTAGAAATGAATTTCTCTTCTAAAGTGGAAGCATAACGAATATCACTACATTTTATACAAATGGTAAAATAAAACAATTATCATCTTGTTCTAGGGTTTTCTGAGGACCAATTCAACTTTGGGGCAGGTCGTGATAAGTTGGGTAACCAGGTTAAGCTGATCTCAGAGACCAGGAGCTATGACTGTGACCCTCACAAGGACGGAAACACCAAAACACAGATAACATGTGACACAAGGTAGGCACAGGTACACCATTTTGGACATACCAAGGCATAAAAGGGCCAACATTAAGTTGGAGGAAAACTATTCAAGAAGTCAAATTTTGAAATTTTTTAAGTCAGTTTGCAAAAGTATATGGATTTTGAATTGCTTGCATTCTGTCATCTCAATTGGAAAACCTAGTGACGTGTACAATGTATCTAGTTAGCATGGACATATAATGCGCATCCTAAAGACATCCCTTCAGAGTAGTTCGTGCACCATTGTACATCATTAATTTTGATAAAAGAATGTAACTAATTTATAGGCAAATACAAAATAGTATTTCATCACCAAGCAATATGACAAGATCGATTTATATTTTACTGATATAGGTTGGAGAATATATTTCTGTTTTAGCAGTTCACGATATGATGGCCTGACATATTAATGAAGCTCTTTATATATGGTACCAAATATTCTAACCCCATTTTGATTGTACCTTTCTCCGTGCTCAGGGCCATGGTTGCAGATGACTACTACGTGCGGATCAGTGTAGATGGAGAGGAGGTCCCAGAGGGCAACCACTGCAGCTCTCTCTTCAACAGTAACTGCCGCTTCTCAGTGAGTTACTCCATACTGTTTTTTTTTTGTTTTTTTTTGAAAGTTTCATCGTTTATTCTGGCTCACCGCGGCTGATAATGAGTATGTATGATATATGAACTACCCTTAAATAGTATGACGTCTACCAGCCCTGTATCAGACACCAGGCTCCGTATAAACTGGGGCCCTCAGATTTGGAAGCAAGACCCATTTCTCACCTTCAGCTGGCTTGAGTTCTCGGCTTTCTCTAAAGCTGGGCCCCCCAGATCATTTGACCTATCTTAAGTCAATCCACTTGGCATATGACATATCTAAAGTGGAATTCATCTATCTTTAAACGTTCCTCTCTTCAAATTCAATTATTTTGAAAGCTTCCTCTCTTTGTAATTCTACAATACTGTTTTTACGTCTGTTCCAACTTAGCTGACTTCTTCCTTTCTCCTTCAGGCACAAAGCGGCAGCACACCAACAATAACGTCACTTGGCAAATTATCCGATATTCCCGGTGAGTTAAGTATAAATCATGAAACTATTATCGCAACACTGGTGTATTACCTATTATAGGGAGAAGCTTCGCTGGTCAATCTCTATTGTTATCTATACATGAATGTTGCCAAAATTACACTAGCCGTTAAGCATTGCCATTCAAAGCATGCTTAGTTCCACATAACTCCAGATGGGGTCCCCACCTTGCTCTTTTACTCCCCACCCATAGATACATTGTGTACGTCTCTACTATGATGACCTGATCTTTACTACAGTGCGGGCATCTTGTTAGGCTACAATTTACCACCAGGTTCCCTCCCCTTTGGAACAAACTTGTGAAACTGAAAGAGGAATGTTCTTATTTCTACAGGCCAGGTGCAAACAATAAAGGGTAAGATCTGGACCTCGGCCTTCGGCAGCAACATTGAGAGCACCAATGGACGCACAGAAAGAATCCTCAGGTAGGGAAGACAGCTCGGTCACATGACATTGGTAAACTACTTATAGTGGTTAGCGCAAGAGAGTTGTGTGACTTAATTCATCTCCAACGACATTTCTAAATGTGTATTTCGATATTGCAGGCTTTATGCCGGAGGCCAACTTTGCGATCCGAAGAAGAACGATGGTGTGGACCTCCCTGATGTAAATGATGAACTGTAAGTTACCCAATAAGTAGTTAGATACTTGTTCAATTGACTGATTAAATATGTACATATGTACAGACCTATCTGTATTGCCACCAAATTAGAAATATGAATACCTGAAAAACCCTCAGATGGCAACACAAGTTGGCTATCCCGAGGGACTGTCTATGGATGAGGCAAACAGATGCATACACAACTTCTGCGTCATAGTAAAATTCCCTGCAGATCTTTCATCAAGATGTCGACTGTTGATTACAGATATGGACTCAAACTGGACAGTGGTGGCACATCAGACACTGGGTTCATAAAGTGTAAGATGGCAGGCACCTATGTGGGTAAGTACAAACAGAAACAAACTTCTGCAAAAAAAAGTCTGCAGCCCAATAGCTAACATATGTAATACATGTAACTTTCAAAGTTATCTTATTTTCAATTTCCCATTCTGCAATGTTCAAAAGAACTGTCCTTGTGAAATGTCTACCTAAGTTAACCTAACATCCTTGTATATAGTTGCCTTCAAATACAGGAAATAAAAAATGCTCTGATGTACATAGAATTGTTGTTAATACCATGCTCCTGTGCGTTATTTCTAACAGGTAACTCCAACTTCAGCTTCATCATTGAAGGTGCATACGGAAGGTGAGTCTGTACATCGTTAACGTATTTTGTTGTAGTTCTTCTATCTTAAGTATTTAATAATACGAGTATAAGGGTAATATATTGCAGTAGAATTACCTCTATAGGCCTTATGGATTATCAGTAAAGCTTAACAATCATAACTTGAAAGCTGATGAAACCACCTATAGCTTTTATGGAGACGTCATCTATTACTAGATGGGGGTGGGGCTTGATATTAAAACGTTGTCTATGGACAATACCCTTTTGTTTCAGCCCCAATTAGATGAGTGTTAAAGTAAACTGACTCTATATAAATGTAGGAATTCTCTCTTAATCTGAACATTAACTTACTATTTTGAATGTGTGCAGATCTAACCCGGCTGACAGTACTTTCCGTGTGACAGCAGAGGACCGAATCACCATGTTCCAGAGCTATGCTGGTAAGTTGGGCTTAGGCCAAAAAAGGTTTGTTTCGGGTAACAGGCAGAAAATGTAGGGTCGGTAGGTCGGAATTTCTTCTTTTTTTAAAACTTTTCTTTAAACATGAAAGTTCTAGCCGGCCTCTACCAAGACCCTAAAATTGACCAAAAAAGGGTAAGATTACGGACATTTCTTCAAAATTGCATAATGAAAGGTAGGGTCGGCCTTCTTTTGATAGGGTCGGTCGGGTGACCTGAAACAAAGTTTTTTTTGGCCTTACCTCCTGATTACTGACACCTAGATTCTATACCTCTTATATCCTTGATATGGGATATGTGCCTCTTTCAAGCTTTATAACCTACTACAAAGTCAGATGTTCCATTCTCTAAATATAAATTACATGCATCAACTTGATATCCATAGACCTGTATTTATTTCAGAGATCTACAACATCACGCCCTCTACTGGTAGCGAGGAGGGCGGTACCCGACTCACCATCAATGGGAGGTTCTTTGACGAGACTGATGCACCCGCCAGGGTCAACATTGGAGGTACAGTATGGCAGATTGTATGAATATATTGTCATGGCAATGAATGGAATAATAATGAGCAGCCATGCAAAATAACAAAGTGACCACAACAGACATTTTGATTTGTTTTGAAGCAAAAGCTGTCTAGTGCATGAGAGAGGAATTATTTCAATGCTGACTGATATCCGTTTGACATGAATGCAGTATCCATCCATCTAAATACTAGAGACGATACTGCAATACGTGCACGTAACTAATAGTGCCATTTTGTTATGGTCATCTACCATTTACCTCATTGTTGTGTTTCCTTTATTGTATTTGTAAATCATGCAGATGGTTAGATAAGATAAGATTTATCATTTTAGAAACACCGTGTAAGGTTGTGAGTGTCCAGGACAACGTTATTTACTGTGACACTGAACCCAAGCCTGTCAGCAACAACAACATGGGCAACAACAGCATGGACAAATACCCAGGTAGGTCAAGCCACAACTACATGCAACCTTCATAGCCTCATATGACAAATAACACCTATATACCCGTAGAACCTCGCGTATAAGCCTAACTCGTGTATAAGCCGCACCCCGAATTTGGGCCGATCCTATAAGCCGCACTAGCGATCTAAATAGGGTGGCTTTAGTACTGTACTATAGGAGGAAAAACTCGCGTATAAGCCGCACCTGGACTCTGTGCCGATCTCATAAGCCGCACCAGCGATCTGATTCGCATACTAGCCGCGGCTTATACGCAAGGTTTTACGGTATGCAGTTTTAAGGGCCGAGTCATTTAATGCTACCTTGGGCGGAGGGCTTGGTGGATTTTCCCAAAACTTCAATTTTCTCCGACCCCCCCCCCCCCCTCATCAATTAACCGAGAGTAATCTTGACCCCCCCCCCCATGCAATGTATTTAAGATAACTCTCCTCTTGTTCTAGGTAACCGCGGTGGTGATTTCGGAATCTATAAGGATTCCGCACTGTTAGATGAATTTCTAAAGGTAGCCACATACAATGAGACAATAGAAAATGGCACCTTCATGGATGAACTCAAGTGGAATGAGTTGGACTTCGAGGAAGACGCGAACAACTACATGGCAAGAATGAGGGCTTTCTTCATTCCCCCTAGAGATGGGTCTTACAGATTCACCATTGAGAAGTCCGATGATAGGTCAAAATTGTACTTCAGTGAGACAGGACAGATGAGTAATCTAGTAAGTGTGTTTTTTTGTGTGTTTTTTTATTTGTCATTCTTGTAAAACAATAAGCTAGAAATGTCTATAATCTTTGCCTGTTATATGGACTTAGGGTATGACTGTATTATTTGATGATATGTAATAAATTCCCTTGTTAAAACATGTAGTGCTTAGATATCATGCACAACTACTGAATATTGAATTGACTATGTCATAGATTCATCGAATGGATAAATTGCTAGTTAACTTGCTAAATTACCAAATAACCGTTGTTCTTGGATTGTACTTAATGAACTAGACAATAAAAGACATGCATACACTATGTTTGTAGACATCAATTGCGGAAAGCAAAACCAAGAAATCCTCGCAGAAGTTCACCCTTGAAGCAAAGAAATCGTGAGTGTTGGTCATTTCAAATTTGAATGTTAACGGTTATATTCAGACAGCTCTGGACACCCAGAGCCTGGGGAATTGTAGGTCATACCTCTACATCCTCCTGGTGAAGTTTTCCCCAATAGGCCCATATATGTATTATCATATATGATTAAAAAGCTATTGGATAAAAAATATCCTCTAGAACGATGGCCTTATTGATACTAACCAGTGTAGTTACATGATCATGCTGCCCGAGATCATGCCTGCATTATAATATAACTCATTTATAAGATAGCGGCTTTCCTTCAAAAAATGGCTGGCAGTCAACCACTCCATGAAGGTATACCCTACTTAATCCAAATTCATTAACACTAAGACATGGAATATATTCAATGGTGAGCACAAGTCTGGTTCAGTTGCCAGAGCTTAACCCTTTAAGGACCGCATGGTATTCGGGCCCTGGTCGTAAAGATGCATGGGTACAGCCCTGGCAAGTAAATCGCTAGTGCTGCATTCATGCATCATTTCGATCATTCAGGAGTGTATCAGCCTCACAGGGCTGGCATGATGCACGAATGCAGCGCTAGTGCATTAAAGCACAATGGTCCCCTTAAATGGATCCTTATCCAATAGCTCTAACTAGTGTGTACTGCATGTACTAGGTATCCCCTCGTGCACGTGACCCGTGAGAATAGCGCCTCTGCCTATGCCACGGTGGCAGTTCACATGTCGACCACCAGTCTACCAGGAGGCCGGGTCACGTCCAAGGTCCGCTCTGAGGTACAGGATGTCTACACCAGCTCTACCGTCCGCAACGAGGTGCAGGTAAGAAAACAGCAATTAATCCACTACTTCTGTAGCCATCAGCTACCAATGGGAACCTAACCACAATAGACACAACTAGGCAGAATTATCTAGAGTGTAATGGACGCTGACTCTATTGAGAGGTAAACAGTCAACCGACTGATGATGTGAAGTAACATAAAGCACACCATTACAAAAGGGCTTGGTCAGCTTAGATTCTCTATAGATGTAATCACCAGTTAGGCCGAATATTTCCTATAGATAATTAAGATAACGTACAGCTGTTACATAGCTCTCTCTGTGTAATATTAGTGTAGGTGCAAATCAATTGAGGAAATACAATCACAATTCAATCCAAAGTATCACTGGATGGACTACTATATTAAACCACGGGTGAATCTGAGTTGAACTTCTGTATATTGACTGCAGGTTGTGAGGCTTGATGGTTGGAAATCCCAGTCCAAGAGGAATGAGGTGCAGCGTGTTAAGATCGTGTCTGATAACCCAGACTTTGTCAGCTTCAGACTTGGGATGGGAGGAGTGTGGACAGGTAAGGCCAATATTGGAATAAATCTTGCAAGGAAAAGAAGCATAATTGAGGTAATGTGAGTTGCACTGCAATGTTTTTACGAATTGGTATCGACGTTTTATAAACGAGCCCCATGTGTTATAACAAGTTACACACATCATTGACAAAATAACCAGGCAATCAGTTAGTAACCCAAATTGTCTATTATCTCCTAACCCTTAATACATTAATACAATACCCATGACCGTTGTGATGTAAAAAGGCAGCAGGGTTGCATCATGGTTCATAATGCCGACCAAGGGTATAACACTTTAAAGCACTATGCGGCCCTTAAAGGGTTACTTATACTCATTGTCCATTGCAGCACCCCTTGCTGGGACCGAGCCGGCGTACACAGTACAGGCCGAGCTGAACGCTCTGCCCTCCATCGCCCCTGCCTCTGTCACCGTCACACAGGGGTCCATTTCTGGTGGCAAAAAATATGACATCACTTTCCAATCTGAACTTGGTGAGTACAATTTTCTTTGTATTTTTGTTGGAGTTTAAAGGCCCAGCGCCCCTATATATAGGGCTGAGTACCTGTCCCGGCTCCACTCCGACTGCCACTGGAGGGGTACCGAGATCTTCGCCTTTAAAGGATGGGAGTAGGTATTCTACTTCTAGTGGCGGGGTAATTTGCAGCAGCACAGTCGAGGGAATATAATTGTCAAGGACAGTTTACCTTTCAGCCCATCAGTGGACAAGTCTTTTTTCCCCCAGGACCGATTAAGCTGACATGGCTACTTCATTTAAAAACATAGAAATATAGCTACATCCATGTATATATAAAGGTGTTCGTGCTATATGCTTGTAGGTGACCTGGATATGCTGACAGCCACACTGGATGAAGGTACAAACCGTGCAGATGCCACCTTAACTGTAGAGGAGAGGACCCAAGGCAAGGCTGACATGTCTCATTTCGCACTCAAGTTCATGGATTCAACCTCCAAACCCATCAGTGCGACAGCCTCAGTTTCAGATGTATGTATTTGCTCCTCTTATTCATGTATGTGTTTGCTTTACTTGTAATTATATTCCTTGTCCTCATGGTACTTATAATTCATGATATCAAAAATGTAAACTGATAATGGAGTACATATATACAGAGCCTAATGAATGAATAAAGAAAGCTGTAGCGTCAACAATAGTGATCTACCATAAATGGATATTATTTCTTTTTCTTGTGAACATAGGTTAAGAATGCAGTACAGACTCTCTTTGAGGTGAGATGTCCTGACTTCCTCAGCAGCCCCAAAACGAGGGTAGCATTCCAATTGGACTATGAGGATGCCAGAGAGTATTGGGAGTCAGGTACGAGGGTGACAGACGTGGAGCCGTTCTGTGGTGGCACATCGATCAAGAACCCTAGATGGCTGTACAGGGAACACAGTAGATACAAGTCTGTCAAGATCAACCTCCTCATCACTGGCAAGGTAGGGAGCTGGATACATTAGTATTTTCATTGTAATATTATGTCACCTTTGTGAATAATTATGATATTGCAGTCTGCTGCAATCTGAATAAAGTCATGCTTTCATGCTATTGCGGCCCTCAGTTGAGATTGAGGAGAAAACCAAATGTAGACATGTACTGAGGGCAGATCACATAGACTAAATCCAACATACCAACGATGACGGAATATCTGTGCATTGGGAGCCCAATTCTAAATCCAATCCAAGTCATGATAGTTTGAGAATACAAAGAATTATAGCAGCTTGAGAAGTCCATTCGAGCCCATTAAAATAGTTAGACATGATATTATTTGTCGATAACCGATGGGATTTCCGCCTTTGTCTTGGCAGGTCTGCTTCGCCTACAAGGGCAAGTTTCGGCAGCGTATCTATGTAGCATACGACTACAAGACTCAGACAGAGAGAGTGGCCAGACACAAGGGGGACTCCTTCACAGTCACCATACCGGAGACAACCAGGTAAGGATTCATGGTATAATGGTATTTTACTACTTAGGTAACACATCAGGATATCTTAAATAGGCAGTTTATTGCATCTGTGACAAAGACACAATTCAAGATACATTGTCAAGCCACATGTCGCATTGTCTTTGACCTATTTTTAGATGATATAATCATGTATGCCAATTGCCTTTGAAATGACTACTCTGGCGAGGAAGGGACTTGAAAGATTGTCTTACTTGAACCATATGTTTTTCTTTTAGACTCAAGAAATCCACAAAACATATCATGTTGAATAGAAATGCTAATATTGCATTATACTGTTTCCATACAACCATGACAGGAGCAAACCATGCGATACAGTTTGTAAATATCTAGATTTAAACCCAGCCTAAAAAGTATGTTTTCTACCTCCACTCTTACCACCCCAGATGGAACTACATCTGTATTGACCTGAAGACCCTGTTACAAGCAAGGCGTGAAGGTTTGACTGAGAGCATAGTCAGCAATATCTTCATCTACAAGGATGTAAATACAGCTGATCCCATCTATGTAGATAACATCCTGGTTGTCAGTGATGAGCCAACCACAGACATTGAAGGTGAGTCCACATTTAGTGTGTTTAGAACCCGTTTCCATTTAGAAATAATGTAGATGCATGATAAATGACATGTATAATAGACTGAGAAAGGGTTTAGAGACTCTCTGTACATGGGATGCACAGTCTACGCCCCATCACTTGCTTGTTTGTAAATCGCTTATCTATCATGTTGCTGAACAGGCTCATACAACCTATCTCTTACAACAACAGCTAATGTTTATCTTACACATGTATAACAGAGTGATATAGAAAAAAAGGTTTAGCCAATAGAGCAGAGTATTCTATCTACTGATTTCATACTGTTTTCTGCGTTCATTACACCTAAAAAGAAGTTGGGTTCGGATAAACCAACCTAACTCTAAAGTGTTTTGGAGCCTTTAAAAATGTTCAAAAATGGTGAATTATCTCAAAAAAATACGAAATAATTTCTAAGCCACATTATTTGAATTCAACAACTTGTTTTATCTTCGCCTTCAACGCATAACTTCTATATCTCTGGATTGAGATTTTACCATTAACTTTGTCCCTGACCAGGTGTAGGCCAGTACCGCCGCCTGCCTCCTCCCATGTGGATACTGGAGAAGGTGGCGGTGAGTGGGAACACCACCTGGGGCTACAGGATAGACATGCAGCTCAGGGGCTGCCCCTCCGACCTGCCCCTCTTCACCATCCTAGGAGCACAGGTAAATAATAGCTCCTTCACATTATGTCATACTTAATTCTCATCACGGTTGATGACTGCACCCTGCTTTGGAGCATTGGCACCAGGTAGCCCAAACCTAGTAATCAAATGGAGATTTGGCAGAAACGCAATTTCAGTAAAATTCAGGGTTTTCAAGGAACCTTTTGCAAGAAGAAGCCTAGGCAATAACAATGTTAGTTCCATATCGCCAAACCATACCCAAATAACCTGCAGCTGTACATAGCCTTTATTAGGCTTACTCTTGATTAAAGCCCATTATCACCCATTAACAATCATTTTCTGCTCAGGTGTCTTCCCGTAATGGTGATGTGAGTGCCGAGTACAGCACCAGCACATGGAGGAGTGGAGCCTCAGTCACTGTGAACAGGGAGCTGGCTGCCACCCCCTCCGTCAATGGTACATTCAGTCTCACTGTGGGCTCTGGAACACTAGGTAGGTCACTGTATACATACTTATCATAATCTTATAGCCCTGATGATAAATCCACCTTAGAGTATAATTAGGACCTATATGGTGCCCTCACTTGGTGTGGAAGTGCCTAACAACATTTGAATGTTGTGTAGAAAATGCTTAGGGCCTTTTGCAGCATCTGTCTTTATGTTAAGGAATCAGCTGGGCATGCATAAAAACATTGCCTGTAGCTGTTGCCTGGTCAGTCATAAGCTGTGCTCTTGTCAGTACCAGATAATTGTATGGCCTAGTTGTCACAAGTAGTCAGACGCTGTTCTACAAGGGTTGCTGCCAAGTGGTGTTCCACCAAGAACACTGCATTCTGTAAATCTATGTACTGACATCCCTCATGAGGTGCATGTAAGCACCATTCAGTATGATGCCTGTGTGACCTGTACCTCTCTGTGCTGACATCTCTCATGATGTCTGCACGCTCTGTATGATGCCTATGTAACCTGCACCTCTCTGTGCTGACATCTCTCATGATGTCTACACGCTCTGTATGACGCCTGTGTAACCTGTACCTCTCTGTGCTGACATCTCTCATGATGTCTACACGCTCTGTATGACGCCTGTGTAACCTGTACCTCTCTGTGCTGACATCTCTCATGATGTCTACACGCTCTGTATGATGCCTGTGTAACCTGTACCTCTCTGTGCTGACATCTCTCATGATGTCTAGACGCTCTGTATGATGCCTGTGTAACCTGTACCGTGCTGACATCGCTCATGATGTCTGCACGCTCTGTATGACGCCTGTGTAACCTGTACCTCTCTGTGCTGACATCTCTCATGATGTCTACACGCTCTGTATGATGCCTGTGTAACCTGTACCTCTCTGTGCTGACATCTCTCATGATGTCTACACGCTCTGTATGACGCCTGTGTAACCTGTACCTCTCTGTGCTGACATCTCTCATGATGTCTACACGCTCTGTATGACGCCTGTGTAACCTGTACCTCTCTGTGCTGACATCTCTCATGATGTCTACACGCTCTGTATGACGCCTATAACTATATCACCTGTACTTCTCAATACTTCAGACATCCCTGCGGATGTAGATGCCCACAACCTCAAGCTGCTGCTGCAGACCCTGCCGGGTGTCGGGGATGTCAGCGTCGTCCGGTCAGGAAAATGTTCCGGATACAAGTGGAGGGTCACTTGGAAAACAGTCCCCGGAGACCAGGAATTACTCATCATGGTAAGTGGGCGAACACGAGTTAAATATAGAGGTGAAAAATGCATTTAGCCTCCATTGAACCCAGGATATGAGGCATAATCTCATAAAAGTAAGATGATTATGCTAAGGTTTGGTGTGTGGCTTCATGATTGAATCCAGAAGTGATGGATAGCTCATAGTTGAAATATCTTGAAACTGAGACTTATGGTGCACTTTTTACCATCATTTTTGGATTCAGTGACCTCTTATTAGTTAGGCAAGTCTGCACCCGGTTGTTTTTTCGTCGTAAACAGTGTAGTTGGCATAATAATAGAGAGGTCATTGAGAACAAGTCTAGAAGTTGTTTTCCTGCCTTGCATCAATGATATCTAGTATGTATGTTACTTGTTATTACAGAATGGCTCATCACTCACTGGTTACGAGGTAACATCAGGCGTCAGGCAGATACAGGATGGGGGTGTGTATTTCAACCCTATCCCAGGCGACCTTCTCCGCACATTTAACGATGACCAACAGGTAAGCAAAGCATTATGAACATTCTATTAAATGGAATCTTAGGATATTAATAGTCATCATTCAAACAGCCTTCATGGACATGCAGAGTATGAACATTATGTTTAAAATAACCAGCTGTTGGAGCAGGAAGGACAAGAAACTGATCAAACTAGCCTAGATATTTTGCCCTCTTTTGTTGCACACAATACACTTGCTGTATCATTACTATTCATCTACAATCCATTCAGGTTCAGGTAGACATTAACAAGATCCCCAGTCGGTGCAGAGGGGACTGCAGCTTTACCTGGACTCCTGAGGCAACACCAAGCCTGGACTCTATAAATCCTACATCAGGTACAATAACTATGTTATACAATGATAGCCGGAATGATAAAAACAGTATTCCACTGCAGATGATTTGATCGACAAAGAACTGTCGCTGACCCATCTAAATATAGCATATATAAAATTGATAATAAGGGAAAAACGGATCAAGGACTTCTTGTCCCTACCTTTCACAACCACTGAATGCCTTGTTGACAAGGCTCTCTATGCTTATGTGTACCATGGTTACCCATTGACTCTGACCAATCAGAGTTGAGGGATTTAGTCTGTGACCTCACTTCCTCTTGGCATTCTCCAAGCAGAGTGTTGGTGGACTTCCTAATATGGGAAACTATCTCAGAGCAGATGTTTAGGACTTAGGGGAATTTAGGTGAGGGTCATGTGGCCCTGATGAATGGAGGGGGTCTTATTGACACACTGTTGGGAGTGCAGTGTGAGTGGTACAGTGAGTGGTTTCGACTTAAATGTCTCATCAGGTGTGAGTTATTTGGAAAATGCTGAGATTGATTAGGCACCGACTTTGCAGCATCACACCAGATGGGTTAAACTTACTAGACTAATCTAGACCTAGGCCCACGACCCTCAATTATCCGTCACCCCCAAAATTGATAATAAGCAATGAATGAGTATTGGTCGGTAAAATTGTCCTGCACTGTTGAATAAGGAAGGTAAAGTGCATTTAGACTGCTGATGTATAACCTGCAAGACATTTTCAGTAATGTGTAGGTTGCATGATAGTTCATACAATACATCACATTTCTACCATTTACAGGTTCAAACTCAGCTGGTACAGTGGTCACTTTGGCTGGTCAGGGTTTCAGCACCACGGCCAGTGAAAACCAAGTGATCATTGGTGGTGTGGCCTGCTCAGTGAGCTCTGCGACCAGCACAGAGATCCAGTGTGCTGTGGGGCAAGGCCCAGCCGGAGCCCAGGATGTGGTTGTCAACGTAGATCAAAATGGACTGGCCAGGAATACAAATGGAGTTCTCCAATTTACCTATGGATTTGCCATCACCAGTATTGCACCCTCTCAAGGGAGTGTTGCAGGTAGGTTTCATGTTCTCTATTAGAATACAAATGACAAAATTCATGTGTTGATAGATTGCAGCTGGAAATGTTAACCAGGGGATGTCATGTATTTTACATGTATACAGCACTGTCTATCATATATGTGTATATTCCTTTTTCCATTTTATCATTTTCCTGAATGCTGCCCCACCCCTTATTGTACAGGTGAGATATCCTTGTATAGGAATGACTTTTTGAAGGGGACAGCTTTAAAATTATCAAATAATGAGAGTAGTATAGTATGTATCGGAACGGGACTATAGTTAAGTACTGTTTATTACTCAATCGACATGCAGCCAATCAGAGGCCTCCATTTGGTCACGTGACCCGTTGCCATGGTAACGTGACCTACTTAGGGCTCTCAGCCAATCAGAAGCCAGCATTCTGGGTGACCTACTGACCTACTTAGAAGCTCTCAGCCAATGAGAGGCTGGCATTCTGGTAACTATGGTAACGTGACTTACTTACGTCACGTGACCTACTTAGGCTCAGCCAATCAGAAGCCGGCATTCTGGTAACTAGGGTAACGTGACCTACTTAGGGTTTGTTTGTAAACAACACCACGTGGCTCTCTTGTTTGTAAACAACACCACGTGACACGTGACTGTTTGTAAACAAACAACGTATATATAGAAAAAAACACAACAAGTTCCATCTTATGTTAAAATTATATTTTCGAATAAAAAAGCACATCTGTAACAGCGTCTATGTGTAACTACGCGCGTTCTCATTCAAACACTATAACACTATCATACCGTAGCAGCAGCAGGTAGGACCGGAAGAAAAGCAAGCGCACGAGCAGAAGCGACGACACCATTTGCACCATCCGGCCGTCGCGTTGGTAGCCCTACTACCCGTCGCGCGTTCCACTGGAGCGGCTTTAAGAGTGACAAATGACGATTCTTTGTCGACGCGACTGCTAACATCAGCATCGGCAGCAGCATCGGCAGCATCGGCAGCAGCATCGGCAGCAGCGGCAGCAGCCTCGGCAGCAGCGGTAGCAGCAGTAGCAGCAGCGGCAGCAGCAGTAGCGTGAGCATTAGCAACAACAGCAGCAGCGACAGTAGCAAGGGCGGCAGAGCGGGCACTAGTAGCGTTATCAGCGGCGTCATCGGCAGCCGCAACAGCATCAGCAGCAGCAGCGTTGGCATCGGTGGCATGAGTAGCTGCATCGGCGGCAGCAACAGCAGCAGTCACAGCCGCAGCGGCAACAACAACAACGTCATCACGACCCGCGTCACTAACAGCCGCAGTAAATGCAGCAGTAGCACGCTGAGCAGCACTAGCAGCAGCAGTAGCAGAGGCTACAGCATCAGCTTCACATTCGCGCGCCGCTTCGTCATTCCGCTTCATGTCACGGTAGCAACTTTCCATCACGAGGATCTGCAAATTGAGGCGCGGTGCTGGTGGTGGTAGTAGTAGTAGTAGTAGTAGTAGTAGTAGTAGCGTGAACGATGATGACGATGCTGAATGTGGTTTCACTCCCCTTATATACCCTTACGCCCCGCCTTTTTTCAAGCCACCGGCCAGCTGCCCCTTCACGGCAGGTCTTTAGATCAGCCTTAAGTCGCTTACTACGTGGCTCATCATCCCTCTAATCGCATTTTCCAGCCGCCGGCCGGCTGTCTGCTGATGACAGGCGAGGGTGATTTGTTTTTTTCTTTAGATATAAGCCGCTTACCACACGCGCACCCTCTAGTCACAGACAGAGTGACAGAAAGGGAGGGGGTCGCTTTGTTCACGCTACCTGTAGTTGTTTTTCTATACACACGCTGAGCCCATGACCCGTTAATCCTTTATACAGGTAACACGCGTTCAACTAATTACCCTATTGTATGACAGTCGGTACACGGATTTAATTTTAAACCGCCTTCCCATCTGGGATCCATGTCTGGCGGGGTGGAAGGATCCAGCTGAAAAGTGTGATTAGGGCTTTTGTTTCTCTTATGATAGCAGCAGGTCAGCATGCGACAGCTGAAAATGTCAGACTCGCCGCTCCTATAAAAGACTGAGATGCGTCTCTCTTTCCACACACCCTTCTACCATCGCCGCCGACACCGCCACCGCCGGCCAGCCGACCGCCGCCACCGCCTGCAGTCACCGCCATCACGCCAGCAGGGAATTTCGAGCTGAGTCTGCTTATTGCTTATTTTTTTTCTTTGAGCTTTTTGTTTTCTTAAATTTTTATTTTCACTCAGTCTTTTTTGTTTCGGAGGAAAGAAATATGGCGCTGCAGAGGGCGCGAGTTTCTAAAAGACGGTCGCGCGAACAAAGCGCTCTCCTCAACTGCCCGGCTATTTTTTTATCTCAAAGGAGAGAGCGTCACGTAGTTGAGGTTCACGCTTCTCTTGAGGCGTACCGAATTCTCGAGAAATGCAAAGCTGAGCGCCATCGTCGTTATACAAGAGCGGAAAAGGAAAACGTAGCGACATGGCCGAGAGCCGTCTTCTCAGAACAGCATTTACTCTACTATTGCATAACAGCTGCTCTCAGCGCCCCCACTCGTTGGGCGTTTCATGAAAAGAAAGAGCGCCGCTACTCTCCTCACCCTGCCTCCTCTTATAAAGTGAGAATAAGTGCTATGAAACGATTCGACAAGCCGATCGGTTTCTTGGGAGCGACTGCAGCTCCCACTCGGTGGGCGCGCGTTGTGGCCGACGTGAACACGGTCTCTAAACGTTTCGACGTCGTCACTTGTTATCCCGCATATTGCAACGCAGCCGAATTGAAGAAGATAGGGACGCACTATTTTAAACCATACGCTCCAATATGTATTTGTCACCGCCGCGCTCACACGCCTTATTGCTTTTTCGAGACGATCGTGTCACAACACAGAAATAGAAAAAAAAACGGCAAAGCGACGAGCTTTGCCTAAATGATCAAAAAAAAAAAAAAAAAAAAAAAAAATTAATCTCCTCCTCCTCCTCCTCCTCCTCCTCCTCCTCCTCCTCCTCCTCTTCTTCTTTTTTAAAAAAAAAATAAATATTTGTATCAGACTCCTCTGGAGTCTGATACAAACATTTATGACTATTGAGTGAAAATAGAATTTTATCGCAAAAAAAAGTCACTTCTGCCGCCGCTACTGTGACACCGGCCGGTATCAATAAAAAGGTCGGCTGACTTTTCTCCACAACCATTCACTACCGACCGTTCGAGTGAGAAACACAGCAGACAGTCAGACACACAACCGCTCTCTGACGCGTCCTGAAAAAAAAACAAAAAAAAATGTCCAGTAGTAAAAGCAAACTCTTCACAGAAATTCATTTCGACGCTCGACTACAAGGACCCTTTAGTTGTATCATTAGCGGTCCGTCGGGTTGTGGAAAATCGCGCTTGGTGGATCAATTTCTGAGCGACGTGAACAATTTGGTCACGCCGCCGGTGGAAAAGACTTTTTACCATTACGGCGAGTGGCAACCTCTGTTTGAAAAAATGCAAAATCAGTACGGTGTGGAATTCAGAGAAGGTCTTCCTAGCAAAGAGTCTATAGCGGGAGACGTGGAAGTAGCAGAAGACGCTTTACGACCCCACACTCTACTGATATTGGACGATCTGATGAGCAGTTCCAATCAGCAAGTGGTAGCCGACATCTTTACTAAATACTCGCATCACTGGAACGTGAGCGTCATATACATCACTCAGAACCTATTCCAGAAATCACCCGACTTTCGAACTATGAGTCTGAACGCTCACTACATGATCGTTTTCAAGAACCCGCGCGACATGGGGCAAATAGCTAGTCTGTCTCGCCAGGTGTTTCCGTCCAACGCGGCGGCCCTCTCTAGTATATTTACCCATGAACTCAAGCGACCTCACTCATACCTCCTTCTGGACTTCAAGCAGTCAACACCTGACGATCTGAGAATACGCTCCTCTTTGACGTCCATACACTCTCAGCTAGTGTTCGTACCGCTAGACAAAAAAAAGAACAAGAGAAAGCAGTAGCAAAAAAAATGTCTTCTCATCTACTCGAAAGACACTTTGGTACTCTCAAGCACTTAGCTAAGTGCTCGCCAAAGGACTGCTCGCATCTAATAGACTCTGGAAGCGACGATCTGATCGCAGCGTTAAGTGAGATCTGTCACAATTTACTGGTAGGGAACATCCCGCTCAGCGACAAACAACTGGACAAGCTTCGAGAATCGGCTGACGTGTTGAGGGAGGTCGGCAAAAAATCTACGCCCATCAAAAAAAAGAGACGCGTCTTGGTACAAGAGGGAGGTTTCCTCATTCCGGCTCTCATAGGGATGGCCTTACCGCTTATAAAGAGCATTCTCCGTATATGAGACACCTCATTCGACACCTACTCGCCGACAGCACCACCACCACCACCACCACCACCACTACCGCCACCACCAGCGTCATTGCCACCGTCGTCCCCATGACGGACTCAGAGCAGCAACAACACTACAAACGTTTAGCGCTCGTGGATCCTGAGACGCTCTACAAATCATCACGAGCAGGTCTACTTCATCATGTGCCCGCTGCTGCTGCTACTACTAGCGCTGCTACTACTGCAGTCGCTGCTGCTAGTACTTCTACTGCTCCAAACCTTCCTCCTCTTCCTGATGAGCGCACTGAAAAGAACGAGAGTTCCGCTCCTGCCACCGCCGCCCGCCTACCTGCCGACATGGCCTATTACCACAAGCAGGCAGAACAGTCCCTTCATCCCGACGCGGCCTTGCACCAGGTGCTACAGTTTATCTACAGGGACTTGGATTTAGTGTTGAACGACCCCACTTTGGAATCGCGCGAGAAAATGTTGAAATACCGAAGGTTGTTGAATAGATTGCAATTTTTTCTCGCGAATCCCCACAACAGCAACATCTCTTCGTCCTACTCTTCTTCGCCCCCGGCTCACCTCCGTCAGTCTGCTGAAGAGGCCAGCGCGTCCCTACTCGAGCGGTTGGTGAACCAAGTTCCCAAGAGGAATCGCACTCGGACCGTGGCGCTGTACAAACAATTGGAGAAATCCGGTGTGATCAAGTGGAACGAGGACGGTGCGGTGCGCGAGATGTCGGGTCGGAGAATACCACCTGAGCGTCGCATCAACATAGTGGACTTACTGAACGACGCCGCCAGGTTCAGGAAGACGGCGCCCAGACCGGCGGGCTACTCGCCGTTCACGAAAGCGCTGCGCGAAGCAGTTCCCACAGACTCCTTGATCGGAAACCATCTGTATAAAGCGAGCGGACCTGGCCAAAGTTTGGACACACGGCTTGCTGACAGAGGTCGGAAACGACCGAGCTTCGACTCGGAAGAAGGAGAAGCAGCAGCAGCAGCAGCAGCAGGAGCAGCAGCAGCAGACTCTTCTCTCCAGGTGGTGGACGATCAATCCTCTGAAGACGAGGAGGACGACCGTGAACTTTTCCAAACTCCGACTTCCTATAGGAGCGTGCCGCGTAAGAAAAGGAAAGGGCGCAACCGCCTAGCGGCGAGCTCGTCGTTCACGCCCTCAACAAGCCCACCATGGGCAAACCAGTGAAGAGACTGACCAAGAAGGAAAAAGAAAAGAAGCGCGTAGTAGCTAGATATACCGACGTCAAAGCGCCCTCCAGTTTCACTAGCGTGACTAAACTCCAGAAACATCATTTTCGCCACCTGAACCCGGCCGTCATCCGAGATGCTTTAGTGTCGCTGGACGCCTACACTAAACATAAACCCATTCGGAGAAAATTCGCAAGGAACAAGACTATAACCGGCGCAATCGATCAGCAGTGGCAGATAGATCTGATGGACATACAAGCTTTGGCGTCTCACAACGACCGCTTCCGGTACGTGGTGATGGCGATCGACGTTTTCTCTAGGTACGCGTGGGCCGTTCCCATTAAATCCAAGAGCGGCGCTGATGTCACCGAGGCCTTCCGAGAGATGACAGGCACTGGCGAGAGACGACCGCGCACTGTTCAGACAGACAAGGGGAAAGAGTTTTTGAACAAGATCTTTCAAGATCACTTGAAGAGCGAGGGCATAGAGTTCTTCACTGGCGAGAACGACGACATCAAAGCTAGTCTAGTGGAGCGCTTGAACCGCAGTCTGAAGGAGAAGCTGTGGCGTTATTTCACACACAAGCGCACGTATCGCTACGTAGACGTACTGCACCATGTAGTGTCTTCTTACAATCGCACTCACCACAAGACGTTGAAAATGGCGCCGGCTCAAGTCAGCTCGGAAAACAGCGAAACAGTTTTCTACCGACAAGATCTCCCAACTAACAAACAAATCGACGAAATATGGAAAAAGAAGAAAAAAACAAAGACGTCCGCCGTCGACGTCATCGCTCCGGGTGACAGAGTGAGGATGTTGAGAACTAAAGGCGCCTTCGACAAAGGGTACGAGGGAAACTGGCGCGAGGAAGTGGTCGACGTTGCTAAGACGTTGGGAAGCAGAGGGTTCGAGCTGAAAGACGACAAGGGCGAGGAGATAAAAGGCGTCTTCTACCCGGAAGAGGTTCAGAAGGTGTACAAGAGTCGTTACGACAACAACTACCTGATAGACGAGGTGTTGCGCCGCAAGACCGTCGACGGTAAAGAGTTAGCTTTCGTACATTGGTTAGGTTACGACGACAAGTTCAACGAGTGGATCCCCGTCAAAAAAATAACGTAGAAAAAAAAAAAAAAAAAAAAATGAACATCACTCTACCTAGCAACAGCTCTATGGAGTATTATCCTGACAACAGCTTGACGTCTTTCCGAACTCACTTCGACTCGCCGCTCCTTCTGCCCGAAGCGTACGAAGCGGCTCTGACTGAGATCATCCTCCCTACAGAATGGACTAACGTGCACGACGACGACTTGATCATCGTTGTTCCTCTGCGCACCAAAGGTTCGCTAGAGGAGGCGAACTAAATTCTCCGAAGGAAAAAAACCACAGGTAGACTGGAAGAGAATGAAAAACGCGAACGGTCTGAGCAAGCTAACGTTCAGCTCAAAATTCCCGCTGAACTGGAAGGAAGCGAGCTATGTAACGGTGGAAGAGATATCAGACACGTCGGAAGAGCAGCAATTGAAACCGGAAACAAAAAGGTTCAAGAGAGAGGTCGACTTGAGACAGACGAATGCCGTATACAAGCAGTTCTTGTCCCCGGCGGTGAAGAAGAAGACGATCAGCCATCAAGCAAGACAGATGATCGAAAAGATGGAGAAGGACATGGGAGTGCGCAGTTTCATGCCAAACATATTCGAGATACCTCCTATTTTCACCGGAAGCAACCACACCCTAATCGAGCGCTTGAGTGAGACGTTGCGAGATGACAGACTAGAGGGCGACAGCTTCTTGCTCAAACCGATGCGGATCTTATCGTACGACGCCAAGACGAAACGCGTCACCATCAAACCGCCGAGACACTGTGCTGTCCTGCTGAGTCAGCATCTCGCATGCGTTCTAGGCTTCGGAGAGAAGACGTGTTTCGCGTCGCCGACTACCGGCGCCTACTCGATGGATGTTTACGGGGACGTGCACTCTGTGTACATATACACCGACATGATCCAGGAGAGACGTGTGGGCGACATGCAAGTGCCGCTGTTGCGCTGCGTGGCGGTGGACAGAGGCGGAAAGCGTCGAGGTGGCGTGCAAGCTATCAGTTTTCCCCATTTGGATTATTTCCCCTTGAAATCCAAGAGGTTTACCGAGGTCGGCATCTATTTAAGAGACCGATCCGGTCATTCCATCCCATTCGGTAGAGGCGAGGTGACCGTGACACTTCATCTGAGACCTATTGAGCGCTGAAAGAGAGAAAAATGATGCGTCAACGCGTTCCGTACTTTCCACCCAGGCGCACCGTCGGCAGAGGGTACAGCGATTACTACAACGCGCAGCTGGGCAACGGCGTCAACGTGTACAGCGGGCGCTCTTTCCAGAGCGGGCACGGTTTAGGCGGCGCTCTGTTAGGTCTGATGCGCTCGGCTACCCCGCTATTGAAGTCGGTGGGAAAAACGCTGCTCCGCGCCGGTGTGGGCGTAGCTAAAGATGTGCTGGCGGGTCGGACTTTAAAGAGCAGCGTGAAAGACCGAGGCGCAGGCGCTCTGAAGAGACTGGCGAGTACGGCGTTCTCGGGAGGAAAGACGCCTGTCGCGTCTAAGAAAGGGTCGAAACGTCGCCGGCATTCTCCTCAGACGGGCGGTGGCTCTTGCAAGAGACGTAGAGGGGATGTATTCGACCGGTAAGCGCCTAGGCGTTCAGGTATAAATAAAAAGACTGGAGGCGGCCGGCGTCAGTCTGTCGGCCGCATGAAGAGAGAACACAATGGCTTACGTACACGAGAGCAGTAACGAGTGCGCGCTCTCTGAGCTCGACCTGCACACCGTAGCGCCGACTCAGACTACTATCTTAAAGTCGTCTTTCCTGGGGATAGAAACAAAAAACTCTTTAGAGGATGGAGGTAACATAAATTTCACCATCAACAAGTCGCAAGAGTACACAGACCTGAACGAGAATTACCTTCATCTGGAATGTCAAGTGCTAAAGGACGGAGCGGCGATCGAGGACACCGACGCGGTAGCTCCGGTGAACAACTTGGCTCACTCGCTCTTCAAAGACGTCCAAGTCTCCATCGGCGGTTTCAAAGTGTCTGGCAACACCGAGACCTACCCTTACCGAGCTTACTTGGAAGGGTTACTCAACTACAACAAAGACGTGAAGGACGGCGTCATGAGCGCCCAGGGGTGGCATGAAGATACGCCCGGTCAGTTTGACACGTTGACTGACGCGAATGCGGGGTACAAAGCGCGCAAGAAGCTAATCTCCAACAAGCGCTTTTCGCTGATGGCGCGACTGCACTTTGACCTGGCTCATCAACCGAAGCTCATCGTTGGAGAGACAGAAATCAATCTCACTCTGAAACAAGCGGCGCCCTCTTTCTATCTGATGTGCGCCGCTGACGGAGGCTACAGCTTGAAGATCTACAAAGCAAAGCTCTACGTGCGACGCGTGCTGGTGGCGGACGCTGTAGCGGAAACGCACGAGAGAGCGGTGATAGAACACGGGCCCTTCGACTACCCGGTGAACAGAGTGGAGGTGACGACCTACGCCATCCCTCAAGGTAACAGAGATCACAGCTACACGCACTCCAACACAGGCCAGCTTCCCAAGTCGATGATGATTTGCTTCCTTGACCACGACGCCTTCAACGGTAGCTACACCAAGAACCCGTTCGAGATGAAGCATTACGACATCAGCTCGCTTCAAGTGATAGTGAACGATCAGAAAGTGCCGAACGACGCCTACGTGCCCGACTTTAAGACCAAAGCGGCCGTGAGAGAGTACTTGGCGCTACACACGGAAACGGGGATGTACGAGGGCGCGCGCTCCTGCGGTATTTCATACGAACAATTCCTGAACGGTTACACGGTGTTCCCCCTCGACTTAACCCCAGACAGATCGCACGACGGGTGTCGCGTGAACCTTATAAGAGCGGGTCAGCTGAGGGTGGAAGTCAGTTTCCGCTCGGCGCTACAAGCGACAACAACGGTGCTACTCTACTTGGTGTACGACAACGTCGTCGAGCTGACCCCAGATCGACACCCCGTCACCGACTACCACATGAACTGAAGACAAGACGGCGGTACTTGGCGTATCGTATGAACACGCTTGAAATAAGCAGAGTGTTGAAGGAAAACGTTCACACAAAACATCGTTTCCTGGGCGTTTTCTCTTGTGACACTATTCCGAAGCACCCTATCAAAGACACTTGTTTCGTGAGCAACACAGATCCGCAACATTTACCAGGTCAGCATTGGGTGGCGTTTTACGTGTCGAGCACGGGTGAAGTGTACTACTTTGATTCCTTCGGCTTACCGCCGCTGAGTGCGGAGTTCTTGTCTTTCGTGGAACGCTCTGCTCCGTTCAAGTGGCAAAGAAACCGCATTCAACTACAAGACACTTCTGCTGACACCTGTGGACCTCATTGCGTTCATTTCCTAATTAAAGCATGTCGAACAAGAAACCCCAAGAAGTGCGTCATGCGCATGAGCAAAATCCCAAAGCTGAGCGACCGGGTCGTGAGTCAGAAGCTATCGATGATGCTGTTGTGACGGGTTGTTGCGATGGCGGCCGTTTCATGGAGGCAAAGATTCTCTGCCTTGCCGAAATGGTGTTGGATTTATCCAAAGTCGTGCAATGTCTATTGGAGAAAAGTCGTCCGGGGTGTGGTGGTGCGAGTGACGGCGGCGTGAGACTTTGCGGCCTGTTGAGTTGCTGCAAATCGAAGAAGCAAGCTAAAAAAGCATAAACTTGTGTGTTTTTTCTGATTGAAATGAAAATAAAGAATAAAATGAAAAGAAAAGAAATTATCTTGTTGTGTTTTTATTTCTATATATAAGTTACATAACTTTTTTTTGTTTGTTTGTTTACAAACAGTCACGTGTCACGTGGTGTTGTTTACAAACAAGAAAGCCACGTGGTGTTGTTTACAAACAAACCCTAAGTAGGTCACGTTACCCTAGTTACCAGAATGCCGGCTTCTGATTGGCTGAGCCTAAGTAGGTCACGTGACGTAAGTAGGTCACGTTACCATGGTTACCAGAATGCCGGCCTCTGATTGGCTGAGAGCTTCTAAGTAGGTCAGTAGGTCACCCAGAATGCTGGCTTCTGATTGGCTGAGAGCCCTAAGTAGGTCACGTTACCATGGCAACGGGTCACGTGACCAAATGGAGGCCTCTGATTGGCTGCATGTCGATTGAGTAATAAACAGTACTTAACTATAGTCCCGTTCCGATACATACTATACTACTAATGAGCATATCATGGGAAGTCCTCTCATCATTGCAAAAACTGGATAGCTCTCCCAAGTGAGAGGACAGACGTTCAGAGCGTTATCTTAATAAGACATCTTAAAGTCTTAATTCAGTGTCTTACCCAGGGCCGCTCTTATCATTAAAAATAAATCATTTCAAGCCAGCAACCAGCTCAGAGGAACTCAGGATGTCTCTAATAGAAGAAAAAGAAGAAAAAGAAGAAAAAGAAACGGGGGTTGGGGGGCAGAGCCCCCCATTACATACTAGTCGTAATAGTAATACTTTCAAAATATTATTTATTTTTAATGACATAAGCGGCCTCTACTAAAGTTAAGACTATTCAGACTGTCTTAAAAGTCTTATTAAGATAACGCTCTGAACGTCTGTCCTCTCACTTGGGAGAGCTAACCCGTGCGTGCCTCATCATTAGCCCCCTCCCTCTCCTTCCCTCATGAAGAAACTTATCTACTAAACCTCATCACCTACCTGTCTTGCTGTGTACAGGTGGCATGTTGCTGACCATCACCGGTACCGGCTTCAGTGCTAACATCACTGCCACAGTTGGAGGAGCAGCCTGCAGCGTGCAGACAGCCGCATACAGCAGCCTCACCTGCCGCACTCCTCCTGGGGTAAGTAGCATATACTCATTATTAACTACCCAGCATTGTTTGAGTTTTTGAGTTTTGTAAAGTTTATTGACACAAAAATATACACAACAAGTTGCGCCTTTCAATACCGTGTCATTGAAGTATGACTGTGGATACATTTACATGCTCCGTCAAAACAACAGAATGATTCGTAATAACATAAATTAGTTTGTATAATGACAAGTAGTAATTCTTCACAGTTTACTACACAGAAAAAACAGGACAGACAAGGCAGGCAATGAAGATAGTAGAACACTTTTGGACATAGTTCAGGTCATAATAAGAACATACCAGCAATAAACATCCAACATAACCTCTTTATAGACATCAATTAGCAGCTTACATTGGTCCCTGAGCATAGGAAAACTTTTCTTCTTCATTAATACATTGTAAATATTTCAGAAGATCCTGACTTCTGATTTTCCTCCAGAAATCACCATTTATGATACATTTTTATAGTTCGTGCCAAGGTGAAATAAAACTGGGCTGAAGCCGGATACTTTAAATATGGCCTGATCCATCTTGGCTTCCACTTGTAGCCCCGGACAAAAAGAACCATAACTAAGATTGCCCAAGAAAAAAGACACATATGGATGCCACTAATCAATGTTGGCTGGGTGAACTTTCTGATAAAATTAATAACAAGGATTAAAAAAATTAAAAGCATACAACTTGGATATGTTGTCAAACATGGAGAATGATATAAGTAGGACCTCTTTTCTTTTAGACTTTAGAAATATCAATCCGAATCTAATTCCTTTTTAAAATCTTTTCACTCTTATGCATCCTTCAGTCTGCTGGTGCAGTAGCTGTGGCTGTGACTGATGGAGCTAGTTCCGACACAGCAGCCTCCCAGTTCACATACTCTGCAGCTGACACACCTGTCATCACAGCTATTAACCAGGACACATTCCAAGTCAAAGGTTAGTATGATTTGAATTTCATTTTGTTTCTGGATGTAAATATAAAAATGATCATGTTTTGTCACTACAATAATAGAGTATAAGTTGTGGCTAGTGCACAAGTCAGATCATGTGGCTTATAGGATCCACCCAGAGTCGGGGTGCAGCTTATAAGTTATACGCAAGTTCTTCTACTATGGTACAGTACTAGAATCACCATAATCGGATGACCAGAGCAGCTTATAGGATCGGCCCAAAGTTGGGGTGTGGCTTATACAGGAGAATTTAGGGTAGCTGTTTTATGACAACTTCTTGCTATGTTTTTGAATAATCAATACATTCTACCTTTTTTTGATTGTGACCCAGCTGGACAAACAATTACAATTTCGGGCACTGACTTTGGGGCATCTGCTGGCTCTGTGACCATCAACGATGTAGCAGCTACCGTTGTGTCCTACACTGACACAGAGATCCAGGCCACCTTGCCTCTACTGCCTCCCGGTGCCCACCCGCTCATCGTTAGTGTACCTGGAAAAGGCAATGCTGACACTACGTAAGACTACTTCTTTTCCATATAAGACGTATCTTATTAATTTTCATGATCTTCAAATGAGTAGTACAAAAGTCATCTTGCTTGTGTACCATTAATATTTAAAAATTATGCATACAAAGTGAAATTTCTGAGTGATTGTCCTAACTAAAATTGATCAATATTGGTTTCTTGCTTTGTTTTTTAACAGTACAAACAGCATTGCACAAATTACAATTGACCTGAGTGTGACCAATGTGTTCCCGCTGTCTGGGTCTATGGAGGGCGGTTCCACAGTAACACTCACTGGCACAGGCTTCCCGACTGACACGAGCCAAGTGACAGTCACCATCAATGGGAAGGACTGTGCTGTATCTACCAGCACCAGCACCCAGATAGAAGTCACAGCATCAACCTCAGGCACACTACACACAATAACCAACATGGGAGTACATCCAAGTAAGGGAGTTTTTAACAACAGGTGGGGGGGGGGATTTGGAGTTTTGACCCACCTATAGCCCTTAGTAATCTGTCAATAATACTTGAAACACAATTTTCTTTATCATTATAGCTGGGGATGTATTTTGCTAACCATTAAATCTGATGTTGATATCATCAGGAATACCGGTATAGGTAATCTGATCATAAAGCATAGCTTTCAGCATTACAATGAAGCATTTCTAATGCAGCTTGTACCTACTTTCAGCCTATGGAGAGAGCTATGCCTGGAGTAACCCCACCCTGACTGCTGTGGTTGGTGACACCGTCAAGTGGACCTGGGCTGCCCCCGACCGTACGGCCTCAAAGTATGGCGTACATGAGACAGACTCTCCCTCAGGTGTCACTACCAAGGTAGATGGCTTCTCCAGTGGAACCAAGCGGGCTACAGGTCAGTTTCTATTCCTTTATTCATATTTTCCCTTCTATCTGTTTTTTTTAAATACTAAAACAGCAAGGGAGGGGTCAAAGCTTTTGTCACTAAATATAATATAGGAGCCTTGAAAGACTCAAATGGCAAAACTAGTCATCAACCTTTAAAAGCATAGAGTGTTTCTGGATCCAAGAGCTTGAAAGGTGAGAAATTTAGCATTTTTAGAATCATAAAGTTTCCCTACACCACTGATAATGCTAATAAACTCTCGTTTTCTTTATCACATTTTCCTGCAGGTGCTTTCCAGTACCAATTTACAACAGCCGGCACTTACTACTACTGGAGTGGATATGTGGATGAGGAGGACTCTATTGAAATGCGTGGTGTGATCAATGTGCAGGAGAGAGAAGCGTCTTCAGTGGCTGTTGAACTGAAAGTCAATGGTCATAGTGCCATTTATAATACAGCATCTGGTAAGTATTGGATAATAATGATAAACAAAGGGGTTAAATACAACAGTGGGCTGGAATGTAGAGTAGTGTAAAGCAGACCAGCTAGAACAGGCGGAACATTATTTTTCCAATTGTCTGGCATGTAGATAATTCAAGCAGCTTTATTATAGCCTACTACTGGATTCAAACCTCAGGACACTCATATTATGCTATCACATGAAAAAAACTTTGATTTTGATCCATCAAAATAAAATTGATATTCAAATGAATTTGTTACTTTAATCTTCAGGAGTGAGTGACCCAACAAGTTCAGCAAGCTGCAGTCCAACATACTCTGCCATCTCAGGATGTAGCGAGACACCACCCTCCAGCTCAGGATCTGGTTTTGAATTTGAATATCTAAAATGCAAAACACCAATGGTGTCCACGATCTCTCCGAACCAGGGAAGTGCTGCAGACACCATCACCATTGATGGCAGCGGCTTTGGTGGTACAAGTTGTCAGAATGTGATCATGATTGGTGATAAACCTTGCACCGTCAGTAGTTCAACAACAACACAGATTACCTGCAGTGTTGATGCACAAGGGGATGCCACCATAGGGATCCCAAAACGGGTCTCAGTGTCTGTGAGTAACATTGGAAAGGCATTGATGACAGAGGGCAGCGACATAAAGAGGACCTTTGTGCTGTTGCCACACATCAGCTCAATCAGCCCCTCGGGTGGCTCCATCAAGGGTGGCACTGAGGTTACCATCTCAGGCAGTGGTTTCTATGGACAGGTGACCGCGGCTGTGGGCTCAGTGGGCTGTGTGATCAGCAGTCTGAGCTACACTCAGATCATCTGTGTCACAGACACAGCCTATGAAGGCAATGACACTCTGAGTGTCAAGGTTCTTAGCAATGGACAAAATGTTGATGCCTTATGCCAAGCGTCTAGCTGCGACTTCCGTTTCTCCAGCAGTCTCACACCAACAGTCACCTCAATATCTCCTGCCACCATTTCTACCAATGATACAGAACTTGCCATCAGTGGCAATGGCTTTGGCAGTAGCTCCAGTGATGTTAATGTCACAATGGGTGGGGAAATCTGCCGGATTACTGATATGAATAACACTGATATCACCTGTGTCATTGATACTCCTGTTGCTGGAAGACATCCAGTTAGGGTGGTGCTTGCAGGTCAAGGATTGGCCGATGCTACTGGAGTCACCCTCAAAGTCAATGGTGTTGTGTCCTCAGTCCAACCAGTTTCAGGCAGTATCCAGGGTGGAAACATGGTGAGCCTAAAGGGTGTTGGGTTTAAGAAAGGTGACACCACAGTCCATATTGGAAACCAACTTTGCAGCCAATTGGATGTCAAAAGCAATGAAGTCAAATGTAAAGCTCCAGCAGGGTCCTCTGGGGCAGTCAAGATCCAAGTCCTCGCCAACTCTGTCAACTTCCCCGAAGCTGACTATGCCTATGCTGCAGGCGATACCCCAACCCTCGATGGACTTTCTAACATGAGCGGTAAATCAGGGGATGTGGTTACACTGACAGGAACTGGCTTCAGTTCAAACACGGTCGACATGGAGGTTACCATTGATGCTGTTCAGTGTGCAGTGAACTCTGCATCTCCTACCAGTGTTGCATGCACCCTTGGTATTCATTCTGCTGGAAATTACCCTATTGTTGTTGTACATGCTGAGAAGGGTATCGCTACTTCAACTCTGAATTTCACTTATACCCTTGATGTGAGCTCTGTGACTCCAAGTCAAGGTGAGTAGCTTTGTTGTCATGTTTTCCATTCCACATAATGCTTTGTATGAAATGTGATTATTACAAGTCATTAAAACCAATTAGGTTAGATATTACTGATATGATAGCCAAAGTACAATTCTGACGTAAGGCCTGGACTTTCTTCAAAATCATTGTCACAATTGTAGATGGTGCTATCTGTGAATAGAAAGCAAGTCCCAATTGATGACGACATTGGAATTCTATAGTGTGGACAGGTAGTCATTATCTGTTCTCACATAAGGAACCTCAACCAGATAGGGTCCCTTGCAAACAGTGATTATCACAAAATCAAGTACAACAAGGATTTATATTTTGAATGTAAATATTAAGTCACCTATTCATGTTCATTGCAGGAAGCTATGGCGGAGGTCAGACTATCACGGTAGCAGGCATCGGGTTTGATTCCACCAACACAAATGTGACAGTGTGTGACCAACCATGCATCATCACAGGATCTGTCACCCCGACCGAACTTACATGCACAACTCCCGCAAAAGCCATAGGTATGATCACCATTCTTGATACCCTATAAAGTATTCATTGACACATTATTGTGGAACAGCAGGTGCTTTATAACTATAATTTATACTCTCTGGACGTTTGAGATAATCGATAGTTAACACTCCCCAGCATAGAGGATGGTGATATTGTAGGCCTACCTTAATGGACCTCAGTCTATTAGTATGAATGCCAGCAAAATCATATTTACATGCAGTTTTAGCAGAGTACCTCACACACATGATATAATTCTCCTCCTCTCTCTAGCTGGAGCTACCCAGGCCTGTGACGTGATGGTAGTTGTGGCTAACCAGGAGGTTACATCAGCCGGCTCCTTCACCTACAGCCAGTCCCTGACCCCGACCATCACCGACGTGTCACCGCGCCGTGCGGGTACTGGAGGAGGCACCAGTCTCACCATCACTGGTACCGGCTTTGGGTAAGTTTAAGAAAGATACTGAATTTCTTTTTATTGTACACTGATTTCACTTCTCTATATTCAAATCAATCGCAAATACTATATATCTTGTCAACAGTTTTAATCATAGTCTTAATAACCGTAGTATAATATTAATCTGTAATTTTAAGGTGAGGACTAGGGTTAGGGTCAGGGTGTTCATCATAGATTTATAAGATTATTCACCCGGGATTAAGGTTATGCTTCAAATGTTTGTCCGTGCACTCCGGTGAGCCATACCGCATTTGCCCAGAGAGCAATATTGCCCCTACTATGTAATTTTACCCATAAGAAAAAATAGGAAACGATACCTAAATGATATATATATATATATATATATATATATATATATATATATATATATATATATATATATATATATATATATATACTGTTAATCATCACTGTACCATTAGAGATGGAATGCCGCACAAACCAGAGATATTATTTTCACATGCTCTTGTTACCCATTTCCTACTGTTCCTAGCAAACTATGGTTATCTCTATCAGAACAAACAGCGCTCAGGTGAATGTGGACATTGCTGGGACGACGTGTGTCTTGGTGACGGTAACTGACACGGAGGTTGTGTGTACCACAGCTTCCAGAAAACCCTCCATCCAAACCAAGGTCCAACTAAGTATAGGCACCAACGGGATTGCCACACAGGTAGGATTCCATCATTGTTACTATTTATGAATCTCAGTATATTGTACAAAGCAATGCATAGCTTTTGCACACCGTTTTGTATTGTTCAACATACCTCATTGGAAATCATCCTTGGAGACCATGTGGGGCCTTTATCCCTCAAATTGCTCTTATCCCTCAAAATGGGAGCCTGTCGGGCCTTTATCCCTCAAAAAATGGCGTTAAAGCTCAAAAGCCTTTATCCCTCAAAATATTTGCCTTTATCCCTCAAAAGCCTTTATCCCTCAAAACCTCTCACATACCAATCTGTACTCAGATATAGACTTGCCTTTATCCCTCAAAACCTATATACTGGTCTCAGGTACCAATCTGGTGTTGAATATAAACTTGCCTTTATCCCTCAAAACCTATATATGCTGGTCTCAGAAACCCTATCTGCATTCAGATATTGACTTGCCCTTATCCCTCAAAACCTATATACTGGTCTCACAAACTAATCTGCACTCAGATATTGACTTGCCTTTATCCCTCAAAACCTATATACTTGTCTCAGGTACCAATCTGGTGTTGAATACAAACTTGCCTTTATCCCTCAAAACCTATATGCTGGTCTCACAAACCAATCTGCACTCAGGTATTGACTTGCCTTTATCCCTCAAAACCTATATACTGGTCTCCTGGTCTCAGGTACCAATCTGGTGTTGAATAAAAACTTGCCTTTATCCCTCAAAACCTATATACTGGTCTCAGGTACTAATCTGCACTCAGATATTGACTTGCCCTTATCCCTCAAAACCTATATGCTGGTCTCAGAAACCAATCTGCACTGAGATATTGACTTGCCTTTATCCCTCAAAACCTATATACTGGTCTCAGAAACCAATCTGCATTCAGATATTGACTTGCCTTGTCCAGTATATAGGTTTTGAGGGATAAAGGCAAGTCTATATCTGAGTGCATATTGGTTTGTGAGACCAGCATATAGGTTTTGAGGGATAAAGGCAATTACAGCTGGGACTCATATAGGTTTTGAGGGATAAAGGCTCTTGAGGGATAAAGGCAAATATTTTGAGGGATAAAGGCCCGACAGTACCTGGGGGGGGGGGGCTGGTTCCCAGGTCTAATGAATACAATATAGACAGAGACATTTAAAAGAAGGGTCATACCTGTGGACTTTCTGTCATAATCATATATCTGCTATTATTTTATGCTACTAAACACCTATTCAGTCTATACTCCTTTTCATTTCCAGGACCAGGCAGACTTTGAATACATTGATGTGTGGTCATCCCAGTTCACATGGAACTATAGTATGCCAGAGGCCGGAGACTTTGTGGTGATTCCATCTGACATGACTGTACTGCTGGACACTGACACACCAGTACTCAAGATGCTCCTTATCAATGGTAAATGTCGTGTTTACCCTTTCTGAGAAGTCTACCAAATCACACATGACATCATTATTCAGTATTCATTGAGATTTATTTTTATTCATTTTGCCAGTGATTCATATAGTCTTTGTGTAACTGTTTTAGACCTAACACACCAGTGCATATAACGTTATTTCAGGCTAATGTCTTATGTCTTTGCTTTAGGAGGAAAGCTGATATTTGATGAGAAGAATGTGGAGCTTCAGGCAGAAAATATTCTCATTACCAACGGTGGATTGCTTCAGGTGAGATTTTATTTTTAAAGAGAGTATTTAAACTTACCTTTTTGTATGATCAATTGACACTACACATCTTTTGAGTCAATTAACACAGTTTACAACGTGCATAGACATGATTTGATACGAACTTTGATACAGCATATTGATGTCATTTCACATTTCAGGTGGGTACAGAGGCGGCCCCCTTCCAGAGTAAAGCTATAATAACGCTGCATGGCCACCCCAGGTCACAGGAACTGCCTATCTACGGCACCAAGACCATTGCAGTCAGAGAGGGAACTGTAGATCTACATGGTGGGTTCTCATTATAAACAAAAGAATCACTTAATCAAAATTGACTTTGGTTTTTACCTGTAAATTCCCAATTCCTTTTATATAAATGTACTATTGGATCCAGAATCACCATTACATGGTTTGACGTTTATTTACTAAATGTAGTGACCCCTTCTGAGAAATAATTAGGAATAGACTTACAAAACCTTTCACTATTACATTATTTATGTTATATTGAATTATTATGGTATAAAGGGATGGCACAGAGATATTTCTTTAATATAAACGTTGAAATGCTTAGGCACTGTATAAATAATGTGCAGAAATAATCTGATTTCCTGAGCACAATCCAATTATGATACTTTAGGAAAACCTCCAAGTCACAGCTGGACCTTGCTGGGTGCCACAGTGGAGGCTGGCCAATCAGATATCACGTTAAAACAGGCGGTGGACTGGCAGGTTGGGGACTACATCGCCATTGGGTCCACTGGCAACCACCAATCTCAAAGACAGAATGAGATGAGGCAAATCACAGGTAGTCCTATCTATACCTCATAGATTTCCAAGGCATATAGCTTAACAATGATGGGATAAAGTGTCATTATTTTATCATGTATAAATTGTGTTTTATAACGTCCAAATGACTATGTTATCATGAAAATGTCTTAGAATTCGAGTTGCCTCCATGGAGGATCCCATCAGAAAAAATAAATAAAATATGACAATGCCTCCTCCTGTAAAGAATAGCCTTAACATTAACTGTCTAACCCCTACCACCAGCTGTCACCAATGGCGGTTTGACGTTGACACTTGATGCCCCGTTGGACTACCAACACTTGGGAGAGGTCATCGACCTAGGATCAGGATTCTCCTTGGATGCCCTTGCTCCTGTTGGACTCCTCACCAGGAACATTCTCATCCGCGGTTCTAACAACTTACAATGGGCTGACAAGATAGCTGCATGTCCAGATGGCTTCAACACAGGTAATACCCACATAATATGATTATGTGTATTCTGCAGTTGATACTCTACATGACACTGTGTTGCATTAAGGGCATTAAGGGGCTTGTTTGCTTGTCTGAGATATAGATTGCCATGTCCTGCATCATTCAATAGGTGTGTCCTCTTACATAATGGACTTTAAATTCTACTTTGATCCAGAGGGTGTTATTGTCACCAGGTGTATTCCACACCAGCAGAATATGATATATGTTATTGGTAATTAACATTGACATGAAAAAAGATGGCAAATGCAAAGTGTTTCATAGTGAAGAGTGTGAGGTATTCCTGCTTTATACTTAGGAGTCAACCTATATATCTATAAAGTGAAAATTAATGGGAAAAATTTCTTTTCCTCCAGGTGAATTTGCAACACAAACCTGCTTCCAAGGTCGCTTTGGCGAGGAGACTGGCTCTGACCAATATGGTGCCCAGATGATGTTCCATCCAGCACGCCCTGATGAGGGGCTCGTTACTGGTAGGATAGAGAATATAGAAATGACATATGCCGGACAGGCATTCCGCCTTGGACGTTATGCCATCCATTTCCATCTCAATGGTGATATGTCTGGCAACTATGTCAAAGGTTGCGCCATTCATCACAGGTAATACCGGTAGTCAGCAAAACATTTATCGATTTCTGTGTATTTTTTCCTATATTTTGAAATACACTGTAAGAAGTAAGTACTGTACACCTACAGCAAAAGTTGCTGGCAACTTTTGTTCCAGTAGATTTTGCTGTAGGTGTACAGCAACTGACTTGCTGTAAATTTACAGCAACTTCTACTGTAAATTTACAGCAACTTCTACTGTAAATTTACAGCAACTTCTACTGTACATCTACAGCAAAAGTTGCTGGCAACAAAAGTTGCTGGCAACTTTTGTTCCAGTAGATTTTGCTGTACATGTACAGCAACTGGGTGCTGTAAAGTTACAGCAACTTCTACTGTAGGTTTCATATTGTTGTTCTCATCAATTTATATCGATTAATATGCATGCATGGAGAGTACTTTCCTGCATTATAGTTCAATCTCAGCTAGGATAATACACACTACACAATGTAATGGTTTAATCCTGCTTCAATACAGCTGAACCGTATGTGATACCAGCTTTTTCCCAGTCTGGGCACTTAAGCATTTAACTTTTCCCACCAATGTGGTGTCTATTTTATACTTTTGCTGTTTTATTTTGTATTATTCAACACAATCATGCAAATATCAATACACTTTATGGTAACTGCATTCAGTCCCTCTCATCCATTCTTATTTAACGATGTCTTGAGAGTTTGTGAGGCTTTATTTGACTCGGGAAAGGGTTGGGTGGAATAATTAATACAGAAATGGTCTACTGCTGCCACCTAGCGGCGGAAATCTACAGCACAATGTACTGTAAATGTACAGCAGCATTGCCGGAGACCCAATTTACAGTACATAATGCTGTAATTATACAGCAAATAGTGCTGTAATACCAACTACAGCAAAAAGTGCTGTAAATGTACAGCACATTGTGCTGTTTAAATACAGTAACTTCTTACAGTGTAAGCACTAGCAGAAGTTCTTGGTTATCGGTATATTTCATATCTTCTAGGGGAAACCTAGTTATACCTTACCCAATTATATCCATGCTAAATGACCCCATCCGGTAATTTCAGTAGCCTATACACATCAATATTAGTATCAAATTCTAATACTTCATAATTCACCATCAATACATTTCTTCTGTACCTAATATCTTCTATATTCCAGCTTCAATCGAGCTGTCAACATACATGGCACGCATTACGTAAACATATATAACAACGTAATCTACGATATTATGGGAGGAGCAATATTCTTGGAGGACGGTATTGAGATAGGAAATATATTTGATGTAAGTGAAATTTCTTTGTAAAAGGAAATGCTATATACCTCTTCATAGGATTTCAGGAAAGTGAGATTGATATATCGATAGTTTCCAGAGAGAATTTCACATCTCTGCAAAGATGAAGATAAATAGGATGTAACTTAATAATAGTTCTATAAGAAAAAATCAAAAAGGCTGAAGTGACCATAATACAGAAGTATTAATTTTGTGTCATATACTCAAAATAGCTATTACATTTCAATTTTCTTCTTCTCAGAGTAACTTGGCCATATTTGTCAAGGGAGCCTCGAGTCTACAGAATGATGATATCACACCTGCAGCTTACTGGTTGACCAACCCTAACAACACTGTAGTGAATAACTACGCCGCTGGTGGCACCCATTTTGGGTTCTGGTACAGAATGCATCGCCATCCGGATGGTCCCTCCTATGATCCTAACTACTGTCCTCAGCACGTCCCAATGGGAACCTTCAGAAACAATACAGTCATGTCCCATGGATGGTTTGGTATATGGATGTTCCAGGTAGGTACATAACAAGCTATAGCTTCTTGTTTATAAGACAAATATTTGTGCACGCATGGGTTAGCTCTCGCCAGTGAGAGGACAGACGTTTAGAGCGTTATCTTAATAAGACTATTAAGACTGTCTTAATTGTCTTAAAGTTGGTTCCTGGAGTGACCACCTTACCTTCCACTAGATCCTCTAGATGGCACCACTGTAAGTTTGTAACATTGCTGTATATATCGGGGGCTCTGCCCCCGCACCCGCAGGCCCTTCTTCTTTCTCATTTATTTTTCTTTTTCTGGAATAAGATTACGCCAGAAGTGCCCCCCCCCCCCCCACTGTCCGTACCACAGTCCCACCCCTCCCTCCAAGTGTGTAGTCTGCACCTAACCCTAACCCTAACCCTAAACCGCTGCCCCAACGTAAGATACTGAATTAAGACTTTAAGACTTAAGATTAAGATAACGCTCTAAACGTCTGTCCTCTCACATTGGAGAGCTATCCAGTATTTGCAATATTTGTTGAACAACAATTAATCTTTACACTTATATCTCATGATAAGTGCACAGTTAATTCTATATTCATGCACATAGAAGAGAATGGGTTGGGATCTCAGTTGTAGCTAGAATGCAAATTGGCTCTATTATACCAAGTGTTTATAATAGCATAGGGATTTACCATAACCCAACGTTATTGAAATCTAAATAAAAAGATGTTTATATAATTATCATTTAAAAATAATAATCATGTTTCCAGGAATATTACCCCATGGAGGGTGGTGGCTGCAGGTCCAGCACCCCTATTGCTGCCAAGTGGCACTCACTAACAGCCTGGAATAATGAGAAGGGAGCTGAATGGGTTGGTGGAGGAGCCCTCCAGTTCATCGACTTCTTCCTGGTGAATAATAAACTAGCTGGCATTGAGATGAAGCTCGTCTCCAAGGCGACACCCTACTCAGAAGAGGGAGGTGCAATGCTGAAGGGCTGCACTATAGTGTCCAGACCCCTAACTCCAGGAAAGATGGTCTCTTCTACAACTAGGACAGCTATCATTACACCCTATGCCCGAGGACTGCTGATGAAGGACATGACCTTTGTGAACTTTGACATTGCATCATCTGTAGTATTTGGGGTAACCTCAGTGCAGGGTAAGACTCAGGACAATAATGGAGGCTTCACTTACAAAACCTCAGGCCTCATTTTCCACAACTCACCCAATAAGATCGGATGGCGCTGGATCCATGAGGGAGTTTATCACGATTTGGATGGAACACTGACGGGTATCGTCAACGGTAAAGCTGTTGCTACCAGCGCTATCCTCCCTAATGACAAGTGCACACACAATGTAGCAGGGATGAGTACTGGTGCAGTGCCAGGTAGTGTCTGTCAAGCTGATGTGGACTTCACTAGGTTCTCCTACAATCAACCAGCTCCGGAGTCTCTGGTGGCTAAGAATGTGTCCTTTACCAATGCTCATGGTACCACTGTTGCCCAGTTCAAGGACAAGAGAGTCACTCACGCGCAGGGATGGATGGTGCTGCTTGTTACCAACTCTGCGTATATGATGGAGTTTGTCAATGCTGTTCACCTCACTAACATCACCTATAAAGGGACATTTTATGACTTGGGGGTGAGTTAGATGTTTTTTTTTTGTATTTTCAAAGGATTTTAAATACACACAATATATCATACTATTCATCTTCATTTGTGAATATATAAATTCTATAATTAAAATCTATAATATCCTTATTTAAGCCATTCTTTGACACAACTCATACACCATATAATTATATAATGCTAAACACTTTAATTGGCCTTCCATATTCTAGATAACATGGGTGATGGATATTATTGTTTACTTTGCAGACCAATGAGTATGTAATCATGCAACACAACCTCACCCAGCGCCCTGATCACTTCTCAATGGTCCCAGGACGGAGCATCTCCGCCTCAGATGCTATGGTGTCCTATGAAAATGATAACAATGGTGCATGGTTCTTTGATACTCCCAAAACTATTGTCAGCTACATACGTAAGTTATACCCTTCCCAATCTGTTGCTATTTCTATTTATGAAAGTAATAGACTCATGCACATTAAATTATGTGTCAAATTGAACCAAAGAACAGATTCATCAAATATAGATAGATGTCAATGAATATAATTTATGTTTCAGTTTCTGGCAAGACTGCAGATAACCGGCGTAGGAAACGAGGAATCAGTCCTCCGGAGAATGGGACTGTTGACCGTGACGTTCAATTCAGAGTCTACCGCTGCTTCAGAGTTGTATGTTAGCTTCTCATTTACTGTTATGATGATTGTTCTAGTCACATAATATATACTTTATATACTACCAGTATACATATCTTTTTGAATATACCATAGATATTTATCTCAGGAGTTGCTATTTACATAAAATGAAAATAAGTAGGGGTTTTCAAGCATCAATTCGTTGATATCTTTGTAATATTCATATATTGATTAAGGGTATAATGAATTCATTACTCTTTGAAACCACAGAACTGCTCGGTACCTTTTGATCCCAATACGGCTCCACCCCCATTGACGAGACCTGAAAACGCCCTCTTCTGGTCCAATGACGAAACCTGGAAGGATACTGAAGCAAACTGGGGTGGTAACTATGGTGACGGCACTTTTGGTCTGCCAAAAGATGGAGATGATGTCAAGATTCCTGCAGGTAAGGAACTAAGCACTATAAGATATGTTATTTAGCAATAAAGTTGCTGAGTCATTGACATGTAACTAGGAAACTGTTCTATTGATATAAGCTATTGAATGCAAACGTATGTTTCTCATTTACAAGTATACTGTTGCTATAGCAGTCCCTTTTCAAGAGTGGTAGCATTCACACAACCCAAAACTCTTCAATGTATTTATAATGAGGAAGTATAAAACCCAATCTCACACTGCTCCATCCAACAGGTGCATATGTTGTTGCTGACGTTCCGCTACCAGTCATGGGTAAACTCTACATCTATGGCACCCTAGAGCTTGAGTACCTACCAGACGCTGATGGGTTTGTGCGGGACTTTACCCTTAACTGTACTCACATCTTCATCAACGGTGGACGGCTTGTTGTTGGTTGGGAGGACAAGAGGTATACTGGAAATGCACAGATTGTGCTCCGTGGAGATCACCTCACTCCAGACATTCCCCTGCCAAGTGGTCCCAACATGGGGGCAAAGGTTCTTGGTAAGCCCACTTGAATACCTCCTCAGTCCATGATATTCATTTATTTCATTGTTATACTTATTATAATGTTGTAGAGTTCGTCTATATGTAATTCGATTAAATAAGGACTCGAACTGCAGTTTTCATGTAGAGATGCAAGAAAACAGGGTTTATTTATCGTTCTCCTGTACAATAATGCTAATCCTTGATGTATATGAGGTTCGATCAATATGTATATGCGGCTTTCGATATCTTTCAATGTAATACAGTCAGAGACCTGAGAAGGTCTGCCAGAGCAAGGGGGTGAGGACAGCTTATATACTGTCCGCCTCCGATAGGGGTGCCCCCTGGCTCTGGCCGCCCGAACTACCTTGTAGGCGTTCGACTATCGTTATAATATTAGTGTCCCTACAATGTCTATATTGAAACATTGACATGCTTGCCATTATTCTTTGCTGTCTTTATGTTCTGGGCCCATAACCTATCAATGTTTGAGGTTAAGCGCAGATCCAAGGTCTGACTTTGTGTTTTCCTGCAGTTTGACACCAAATGCCTACACATAACTTGAGTGCAGATTTTCAACAATTGAGACATTAACGGAGAATAATGATGATGTCCTATTTTTTCAGGGGTGTTTGGTGGCCTGGAACTTCATGGTATTGAGCGTGCAGTAACTTGGACCAGACTGAGTGAGACTGGCACCACTGGCTCCAACTCCATCACTGTCCAGGAGGAAGTGGACTGGCTTGTGGGGGAGGAAATTGTCATTGCTCCTACTGGTTACAGCTCATGGGAGGTGGAGCTGATGAAGATTACAGCCGTTTCAAATGACAAACGTACCTTAACACTGAATGGCACTCTCAAACACAACCATCTTGGTAATTATAATGTATTTTTTCATGTTATATGAGGGATGTATTTTGACAGTAAGGGATATGACATTATTGCAATGCCTATATAGTTTTAAATGATTTATTTCGATAATTGTGAAAAACATATAACCATTGATAATTTACCCATAGTATATCCGGAAGTAGCACATGTATTAATTTTGTGAAAACATTTATCATCCGCCATGAATGGGTCTTTTCACTAGATGGTCACACATGAGAAAATATAACAAAAAATCTATTGCATCTACCCCACCTTAGTGACTAGAACTGATGTGGGACAGGGACGAACAGTGACATTTGCTGCTGAGGTTGGACTCCTCACACGTAACATCAAGATCATTGGTGCTCCCTACGACAAGCTGTATTCTCAAGCGTTTGGTGCCCGAGTGTTGGTAGGAACCTACAATAATGATGGAACTGACCTCACAGGTAAGCCGCTAACTGATATGCATCTTTATTTTACGACTACAAAATATTCTACTATGCAGTTGGTGGAATGATGTATTTTTGCCCTTGTATTCTTACTAGGATGTAACTTTCCACAACCTATGGGGGTGCAGAGGGGTCCCCCCCTGAGGTCGGAAAGTCACCGAAATTTAGGGGTCCAGGTCACAAAGTCGCTTTTTTGGACTCTTTATCCTATGGTAATTTTTGCCCAAAAGTCGCTAGGTCGCTTTTATTATTGCTTTAGGTCGAAAGTCGCCTCCAAAACGGCCCAGGTCGCCAGGTCGCTTTTGACCCATCTGCAGTCACACCTATGGATATCACAATGGAGTCCAAGAGGTCTTTTCATTCTAACCACATTATCTGATCTATTCATTCTTACAATCGCCATGAATATGACCTTAGTTGTCGAAATGGCGTTAAACATCCATTACTCACTCACTCACTCACTCATTCTTACAAAATGAGTATTCCATCATACTTATATCTATTATAGACTTAACTTGCATTTCATCTTTTTGCCCACTATTTCTTTACAAATTTCAGGATATGCCCGAATCAGTAATGTGGAGTTTTACCACACTGGACAGGAGGGATGGACAGATGAGTATGACCCTCGATTCTCAATAGCGTATCTTGATGTTGGAGATACTTCGGACATCAAGCCCTCCTCTGTTAGAAAGTGCTCCTTCCATCATGGTTTTGCTCCAGCCATTGGCACCTTTGGCTCCAACAACTTGAACATAACAGACAATGTTATCTACCACACAGTAGGGTCATGTAAGTGTCACATGTGTATTTCCATGTTACCCCTGCAGGTGTCATGTCATGGCCCAGACGGCAGAGCGGTGTTTGGCCATAGTTCTGATTACAGCTGTATACTCTTGAGTATATTATGCTGCTAATTATATTGATAACAATCTATAAAAAGATGAACATACTGCCAAATGTGTGTGTCCCTACAATAATGTGTCAGATGGCAATTGGTTTACAAATTTACCTCCATTGAGGGTAAGTTTACAAAAGTAATGTGACGTACAGGTGTTTATCGTGTTCCTGTAGACATACATATTAATATGTTTTACCTTTCTCAGTGATTTGATATAATATTTTCACATTTCACTTGAATGAAGTAATATTACACCCCTATTCCCTTGATTACCTATGCTTATGCAGTCAACGGGATTCTGGATCTTACTATGATATACTCCCCACACCTATAGTCATGTATATGCTTAATAACAATAGAAAGGGCTGATAAGTGAATAATGCTTTAATATTCTCACCCTACTATCTCTATACATCTACAGCTATACAGGACAGTGGTATAGACAATGCCTTCCGCAGAAACCTGGTCACCATGATGGTCTTCCCAGGCACCTTCAATGGCCGCGATGAGGGGCGACAGTTCTGGGATGCTGGCTTTGACATCAGGAGAGCCATCCGTCCCATCATAACTGGGAATGCAGTGGCTGGGTCAGAGCGTGCTGGGTATCGTGTGGACGGTGAACCGTGTGATGGATCAACCGAGCCTTGGGCTGACAACACCGCTCACTCTGTACTTGTTGGTGTGGAGATGTTTGATGTGGATGGTCTGACAAGTAAGTACTATACTACATCTGATTGGGTGCATAACTAGATGGTTACTGCAGGAGTATGGACCAGTTTATGTGGCTATTTTACTTGACTGTCTAGCTCATGGACACAAATGAACTTCTAATTAATATGCTACAGGTAAAGAGAAAAGCAATATAATAAGTAAGTGTACAGTGAAAGAATCGGTACGATATAGTGTAAAATGAATAGTGTAATCCGCATTTAAAAGAATAAGGGAGAATCAATTAATATTTACATAATTATCAGAGAAGATAAAAGTCATTGATGAATACAACTGTTTTTTTTTGTCATATCCAGCATGCTCACAGTTAGGAAACTTTACGGTCTACAAAGCATGGGACATGGGCATCTACTTCCAAGTACGCTCTATGGGAGTCAAGGTTGTTGGGTTGGTATCGGCCGATAACACACTGGGAATCTACCCTATGGTCATTGGGCCTGCTGCTGCCAGTCACGCATTTGCCAACAAGTATGTGGATATAAAGGTAGGGATACAATGTCATAACAATCTCATGTTTACCATTATGGATTTTCGCCCATTGTATCTTTCGGATTATTTAACTGGTCATATCTAGATGGCTACTACACTGATTTGCATTGGCTCTCTATACGACCAATCTCTCTCTCACTATAGTGCCTAACAAAGTTAGTCATTTTTGGCCCCCTATATGACCAACCTAGGTTAGTTAATATTGTCGGGTTGGTCCTTTTGAGTAAGGTATCAGTCATAATTTATGCCATGGTCATTCTTGAATGTCCCTATGACCAACCTGGGATAGCCACTAGAGACTAAGGTCCGGGGCCTTTAGATTATCTGTGCACAGTCAAATATGTGTGTAATTGCAGATAGAGTGCCTCAACTGGCGAATCCTCTAATGAAAGTATTAAGAGTATGAAAGATGAGAAGAAAATCTGACTGATGCCAATGTCTGATTTGTTTCAAAGTTATGTGTACTTAAGCCTGAGGTAGAGTGATTTGATGGTGCATAGCAATACACTATAATACTATTGATTTCATGTTTCTTACAGGAGTCTATAATGATTGGGAAGACAGCTGACTTTGACTGCAATGATAAGCTGACAAATGCTGACAGGAACATATTCTGGAGTGCAAATAGCAGGCCATGGCGGAGCTCCACTGGAGGGGTGGTTGGTATTGCTGTCACCACTTTCAATTCTGGAAGCAATAGGGCACCAGTGAAGCCGTTCACTAACCTCATGGCCTACCAGGCCATAGGTGGTCTCACCACTATTACTGGTGAGTATGCATCTCCTATATACCTATCAATAACTTACACCAGTTAAAGTGTTTTTGTCCACATTGGTAGTTAGTTCCATTTTATTATAATTACAGTTGTAGATCACTTCTGACCATAGTTCTGACTGATATGAGTACTCTTAATAGGCAAGAGGGGAGGAGTGATTAACGGTATTCCCAATCTGTGAAAGATTCGTCATAGGTATAATGATATCTTTGTACCATGGGTTGAAGTTTCATTGAGTCATCCAAACATTTTTATATTGCAGGCACTACTTTTGTTGGGTTCCAATCCAAGTGCACAGGCAAGGCGGATGTTGTTCTCACCACAAGCCCTAAGAATGATGACACACAGCATCCAGTGAAACTACAGGCCATCTCCTTCAAGGATGTCGATGTAGACAACAAGGTCTACTTCCACAGACCCAATTTGGGGTAAGATAAACTTCCCGACCAGACTAAATTCCGTGCAAAAGTGTTAAAAACGTAGTTTTTAAGAGTGCCGGTTACAGTCCCTTAGCATTGATATGAGGGGATGGTATAAAGTTGTCGGGTTTAGCTGCAATATATATGGGGGAAATATGGCATGTGACAGTCAGATCTATTGTGAAGATGATCTATGAACGTCAATTGCAGCTACAATGCATATAGCACTTTACTCGAGCCACAGGGGCGAACTCAGGAATTTGTATTTATGGGGTCCACTAAACAGCTAAACACCAAAGCACTGGCAAGCGTCGCACCGTAAGTCACGTACAGCAGAGGAATTAAAATCAGAAAGATCTAAAAAAAAAGGAAAAAAAGGGGGCAACGTGGGTTCAGAACCCCAGGAATCCCTGGGAAGCAATGTATATAATATCCGAATGATTATTACCAAAACAAAGCAGGATATAGGGGCAACCACCATTATGATTAAACAGTAGTCACAAGCAGTAATAACCAAGCCTGTGGTAATAGCATATGTCTGATATTTTCACCATAGAAAAGTGAACCCGTCTGACTGTGTGGACATGGACTGTGATGGCATGAAGAAGATCATCGTAGAAGACCTGGACGGGACCTTCCTGACACCTGGCGGGAAGGGCACACTCATCCCTCAGTCTGAATACCAATGGGGCGGAAACCGCAAGAGGGGCCTCGGAGATTACCGCATTCCTAAGACACTATTGACAGACACTTCAGGCAACAGGATTGCTGTATCAACAATAGCACCACACAAAGGTATGGTATATCATACATTTGCTAAAACCCTCAATAATAGATTGGTCAAAGTATTCAGACTGTATACATACTGTGCATATTGATTTTGTAGTTATTTTAAGTCTTGCCTGATGAACTCATAAAAGTCAAAGGTAACAAAGGAACAATAAATCTTAATCATCAACATATTTCTATACTGCACAGGTATTATCCGAGATGACACCTGCACATACAAAGCCCCCTGGCAGGCCTATGAGTGTCATGGCCTTGACTACGCTCTCCTCACCCTAGAGAGTATGGACTCAGACACAGAGACACGCCGGCTCTCTCCCATTGCTATAGTCGGTGATGGCTACTTGGACCTAATCAACGGTCCCCAGGACCATGGCTGGTGTATGGGCTACACCTGTCAGAAGCGTCTGTCTACCTTCCCCATTGTTGTGGCAACAGGTGAGGAAGATTTTGATGAATCATTATGTATGTCTGAATGACAGTATGGTTTGATGTTAGTTTTATAAAAAGTTTAGGGAGGTTCTTAAAATCAATCAATGAAAAACTCTTTTGGATTTAAGATGAGGTAAAACAAGGAGGATACCATTGAATATCGGATATCATAGATTAGCAATGGTGAAAAGTTCATTTGAATGAGAGTATTGAAAGGCTTGCACATCATTTCTAATTGATGTTATCATCCATTTTCTTATCCCACAGGAAAGTATTACATCCTTCACTACACTGGCACCTCTCCACAGCATACACGCCTGCGCCTTCTCAACTCTGTTAACACACAGGCTTTTGTTGTTGGTATCTTCTATACCATCCCTTTCCGTCTGGATGTCTATGTCAATGATCGGTACATTGAGCCAACCAATGCTATGTTAAACGCTAATGGTGAACAAGTACTATCAGCACCCACCTCCCCTGGGCAGTACATGCCTGATGTGGCCACCGGTGCTGGAGGAACAAACTATTTTGAAAGGGTAAATGGCTCCTCTTTGAATGTTTTTTTTAAAATTAGCCCTTCAAATTATAATCAATATTATGATTAATTTGGCAACAAAATCGCCCTCCTATTTTTGATTACTTTTTGTTCTCCTGTTAAACTGTTGACAATATTTGCCTCCATGCGTTAAGAATTCCATAACAACAAGGATATACATGTATTCTGCATAGCGAATATACATGGTTGTACCAATCATTGCTTTATCAAATCAGAAGCAAGAGAATCACTCAAGCTTCATCTAAATACACCCATTTATTGTCTTATCAGAAGACCAATCCCTTAGTACCGTAATACGCAGAGGTTATAATCATCTCTATAAAACATGACTAGTGTAATGTAACATTAATGTACTCATATCTCATAACCAGTCCCAGAGTACGATGCATGTGCTGGTGCGAGGACCAACAGTTGTGGAGATCAGGACCTCACCAATGATTGTCATTGGCTTTGAACTGCCGGCAATGACAGTGGATGATTTCTATGGAGCCAATCTAGTATTCAACCTAGCCACCTTCCTTGGCATCCCTGCAAGCAAAATCAAGGTGGCCAAAGCAGTCAGTGAAATAAAGAGCAGAAGAAAACGCGATACCATCTTCAAGGTAACCCAAGTCAAGTTACTAGTTTGTAGGCCTACATTTTCACACACTTATAAGCATATGTATTTTGAAATCTACAAATGTTTGCTATTTTACACTAAGAACTGAAAATCAAAATCTTATCAGGGGGCTAATAGTATAGGGGGCCAGTATGCAACAGTACCTTGTAACTGGATAATATCGAGAGTTCTCAGATACATGCTCTGTTTTCAGGTGGAGCTGGAGATCTCTAACCCTCCCACCAATCTGACCAACACCACAACACCAGACCCAGACACATTATCGTACGACCAGCTGCAGAATATAACCTCAGCTATTGTTAACAGTGCGCAGCTGGGTACCTTAGGAGACATGCTCAATACCACCATCCTAGACTTTACCCTCACGGAGCCCGTTCCTGCGCCAGACTCCAGTGCATGGCAGACAGTGGTTGCTACCCAAGCAGATGGTCAATCCTACAGCTTCCAGGTATGCCACCTATACACTGTTTTATGTACTATATCTAAACTGTTAAAGAGATAAGTTACTTTGTAGACTCAATCACCCTCTTAATTATGAATAAGAATTTTTTTTGTCAGTGTGAAAACTTTGACTGCTATTGAGGTGTCGAAATCACCCATTCGACACTAGTGAATTAGATAGTTATGCAATAGATCTTTTTAATGAGTATTCGTGTCTAACCTGCTTTTGTATGTTGAATCGTCACAGTTGGAGGTAAGACTTTGGAAGTATAATTCTTACTTCAAGCATACGTTAATTATGATTATCAAGAATGAAATTTGTGTGGTAGTGTAAGGAGAATGATTATGGTATGAATGTTTGTTTGAATGTTACAAGTAATGCATGTTATGATTGTGTGGTTGCACATAAGCAGACTTTTACATCTAAGTCAGTTTTCACTATTTCAGGGGCTAGATTGTTATGTGTTCGGTATCACCACCAGAATATTGTCTTCATGTCCCACCCAGTAGCTATATGGGCCTTTGCGTTATCGATGCTCAGCCTAATATCAATCAGATGAAAGGCTGTGTCTGGTCCAAAATCCAGTTTTCATGTACTACTCCCAAACTGAGGAATAGATGTGCCTGGTCTAAAGTTCAGTTTCCATGTACTACTTACAAACCGGGGAATAGATGTGCCTGGTCTAGGGTCCTGTTTCCATGTACTACTCACAAACTAGGGAATAGATGTGCCTGGTCTACAGTCCAGTTTCCATGTACTACTCACAATCAAGGGAATAGATGTGCCTGGTATACACTCCAGTGTCCATGTACTACTTTCGGGTTCATATGTTTTGCCGTATTTCTACTTCAAATGTAGAGACAATAAGTGGTTAGGTGCTTCATTTGTTATCCTACAAACGGAGGGCTTAAGGTCCAAACTGAAATAGCTCCATTCTGAATGAGGGGGTGATCCGTTTTTTCTGGCCAACCCAGATGGGACATATACCCAGTATAAGAGAATGCCTTTTGTTCATGAAGATATTTGCATGGTGTGTTTTGCTGATAGGTTGGATGTTTTTATATATGACAAGATATTGACATTGCCACGATATTGTCAGATATATCACAATCCTTTCAAACACTGAATGTCTCTCAATCACTGAAAAAACATTTTGCACTTAATTTTGTACAGATTCATATCAACATATAAACTTGTTTCTTTGTGAGGCTAAATATTTCAATAGATTGAATCTGTTGTAGCAGAGATCTAGTTTCTTTGTGAGGCTAAATATTTCAATAGATTGAATTGGTTCAATAAGAAAGATAACAGAACCATATTTCTCTGCCAACATGATACCTCATGATTTGATGATGTTTAGATGTACAATTCTAACCATTCCTCCCATTTACCTCCAGGTACAAATACCAGAGACATTGACCATAGAGACAGAACCTATTGGACTTAGTGAAGGCAACATACTCTCAGTACACCCAGTCCTGAATTTCCTGGACAAAAATGTGAGTTTTGTCATTCTATTTTATGAACCAAGAAATGTAGTTTCATATATAGATTTCTCCTTATTCAATAAACACATGGTCTGATAACACTACAAACTGTGTGGAAACTGATAAAATGTATCCTCCCTTTCCCCCCCGACAGGGTGCCGTAGTCCAACAGTTGGGAGCTAAGACTGCTCCCTGGCAGGTGACGGCGACCTTGGTCAAGGTCAACGCTAGCTCCCAGGATGCCACGCTGACCGGAAACACCACGGTGGACTTCGTGTTGGGTTACGCTAACTACACCAGCCTGGTGATTGACTACAGCGGCACCTACAGACTTGACTACAGGTAACATCGCACCCTCTGACTGGTCGTCTAGTGCTGGAGTGTATTCTTCCTTTGTTGATTTGGTGCATGAACGCTGTATTACATGATGATGAACCTTTAGCATGTATCAATCCTGTAGGGCCGGCATGACGATTGAACACAGCCTTCGCGATTTACTCGCGCATTCATGCATCATGGCGATAAAGGACATAATGATCTAATCATTATATGACTCTTTTATATTCAGGTTTGATTAAAATACAGTTACAATTTTTTTTCTTTATGCAGTGATAGTAGTAAATGTACTTGTAAGATGGGCTCCCTTGTGTAAATAAATGACGTAATAGCCACTATACGATATTATTGAATAGAAGTGACATATCTAAACAACCAGTATATACCAATTAATGCTCTAAACACATGTCAACCATTACACTTTGCCAGGATCTCCTACCCCACTGAGGCAGAGGCCCTGTTCACTGCCCAGTCAGCAGAGTTCTACGTATCCGAGAGGACCTTGGCCATGGCCGTTGTCAGTCAGGACAATGAGACAACTGTGGACCAACCCTTCTCTGTTGTAGCAGAGATTGTCGATGCCATCACCGCTGCCAAGGTGGAGAACATTGCATGGAAGGTAAGAATATAATTCTGATGTATAATCTTATATGGCGCATATTGTGCTATTTAGAAATTGCAAAATATAATACTATATTAATAATGTCCAATGGCTTTGTGTGAACAGGTGATGCCATTCATATCCCCATTACAACATAAAATAAAATACAAAAATGTAGTAGCACTAAATGCGCCAGACAGTATAGTGTAGTTCACCAGTATTCTAAGTTGCACCCCATCCCCCTTAAATTATCATTGGATTGAGAAGCACATTAATGGTAAGGTGTGAAGGTATACAGTGACATCCTCAACCAATTCCTATTATATAGCTTGGCATACAGGAACAAGCACATTACATTTCACTTTGTTAACTTCAATTGTATTTGACTCGTTTCATTCAGAACCACACATGGGTGTGCACAGCCTCCCTCTTCATGCCAGAGCTGTACCCGGGTCAGCTAGAAGGTAGCGTCAGTGTCCCCGTAGACCCCAGCACCGGTCTGGCCACTTTCAGTGACCTGCATGTGACCTCCCAGGGCCGCTACTACCTGAAGCTGGTGGCCGTGTCCACACCTGCCTTCTACAAAGTGGAGGTGGTAACCGGCCTGGTGGACGCACACCCCGTGGGGTGGGTGCCACCCACTGTGGAAGTAAGCAAGGTGATCAAGCTGCGCTTCAATGTCAACTACAACAGTACACTCAGCAATGGAAGGTATGTATCTATATGATCCTTTCTCTTTACAGCTCTAAGGGTTCTAGTTCAAAGTCTATGTTGTTTTAGATATCAGATTAAGCTGACGGTTTAACACGTGCACCATACTGATAGTGGGTATCAGGGATGCCATGTGTTTACACCCCACCCCCATGAAGTGTAAGGACACAAATACAAAGCTAAGACAATGATTAATATCATTAAAAGGAATCCCTATTGAATCATATCATAGCTGGTATAGAATATAAAGGAAGGACAGGATGGCAACTGAAGCCCATGTTGATGAATCAAGGTATGCAAACTAATGCATCACACCTCCTGTATGGTGCAGGTCTGTCTACCTCGAGGCAGCCATCAGGAACCAGGTGTATGCCTCCATCAGTGCAGACAACGTCACCGTGGGGGAAGTCACCTTCACCGAGGGTGAGTAGTATATATCAATTATCATCTTAAGCATCTTGTGGAGAATCAGGTTGGCTATATCAGTAGGATCATGGCAGCATATGCCAGGCTATCTATGGCGTGTTCAGTGTTCAGTCAGTTATATAATTATATCTACCTAAATCTCATTTTACTGTTATGCTTGTGCTCTCAATGTTGCAACATCGATGTCTTGGTTCCCGAAGCCAGGTCTTCTGACAAACACAATACTATAACCATTAAAGTGCAAAGACACCATTTAATTCTACCTTAAAAATCTCTTATGGTCGGGCAAACACAATATCATATCCAAAGTGGAAATACACCATTTTTATCTTTATCATATATCAATGATGTCTCCAATTAAGTCCATTAGATTTGCTGACAATGTGTGGATGACATTGTCATGAATATATGTCCATATCTAAGTTGCTTAAATGTTGGGTTTCATGCATGTAGTACCACTAGCAAGCTATCGCTGTCAACCTCTGCTCTCTGTACACCTATAACTAAGCTATCTCTGTCCCACTCAAACATACCTTGTATAAATCATGTCTTCATAAAAGTCCATTAAACTTGTTGGAAAGGTCAGGCTCACATTGGCATGATTTTTAATCCATATTAAGTTGCTTAAATGTCGAGTTTCATGCAGTGCCACAGCCAGAGATGTAAGTGGGGTATGGATAGATTCCCTGAAAAGGTGAATGTGGCCGTGGACGGTTTTGTCTCCTGCTGCCAGCAGCATTTGTCACGTCCATGCATCCACAGACAGTTATCTCCTGGCAGCAGGATTTATCACGTCCATGTGTCCACGGACTGGTGGTGCCATCTGTGGATTTAAGGCTGCAACATGAATATTAACCAATCAGGAGCCAGTATTCCTTCATTTCCCCCTGGATTTGTAGTCCCTGAAATCCCCTGGCCCTGGGAGCCTCATAGACACAGTTCTAAACCCCTGAAAGATGCAAGCTGGCCCCACATCAGTGTGAGCTTGCATGCATGTATGGTAGAAGAGGTTGTACTGTCATTGGCTCCAAGTAGATGAGAAGGGCAGGGGGATGTAACACAGAATTGTTTACAGAATTTTGACAAAAGCTAATGGATTTTGCTATTTAAAAGACATTTCTGGATGTCCTTCAAATCCCTATATTCAGGGAAATCCCTGACCACTTACATCTCTGCGTGACAGCTTCCAACAAGCTGCACACATTTAATCTCTATACACATATAACTTAGTTCTCTCTGCACCACAGGCTCTATCCTGGCCAGCTTCACCAAGGAGGGGACCACCCTGGGAGTGACAGCGGCCATAGACAGCCTCCACCAGGTGGTGTCCACTGGCAGCTTCAGCTTCACCTTCTACGGACAGACCCTGACAGCCGATACACTCATGTGGGTGGACAACGTGGAGCGGGCTGTACCAGTATGTATACATCTATATCCAATTTTCAACCCTCAGACAATGTAGATCACGTGTATGTCAATTGTAAATTTCTCACGAAATCTGGCTAATAAGAATAAAATCTCAAAAGGAATCTCAAGAAGAAAAAAGTTTTAAAGCTAGTTCACAGGATTAATATTGTCACCCTTGGTTCAGCTATGGCTTCAGCACGAACGTTAATTAGTATCGAGCGCTTGCATCTCAGACACATTGTATAGGTACTAACGGTTGAATATAATTATTTCCATCACCTATGAACATAAATGGAAAGTTTAAAAAAATCGAAATAATCCATGATAAGGGTCATAGTTCCATGAATAAATATGCCATAGAAAACATCACTAGCATACACCAATCCTCATGTACAATTTACCCTATACCATCCAGGTACCTACGAGCCCTGGACTATCAGTGGGCATCATTGCCGCCATAGTGTCCTGCTGTGTGGTGCTGCTTATTGTGGCTGTTGTAGCCTTGGTACTTCTTAAGATGAAGCTGGACAACAACAAAAGGATCGGTAAGTCAGAAGAATGTGCTGCTCAATTCAGTTCTATTCAATTTGATTGTTACAAAATGGACATTCTCGCAGATCTAGTATGGGCCCATCACCAAGATAACTATGGCTTTTGGTCTTCACTTCAGTTTTCCCCAAATATTAAAAAAGTGATGTCCAGTGTTCGATGATAACTCATTTACTAAAAATTTACCTTTCTTTAGCTTTCATATTCAACTTACACTTTATTATAAATTTCTTATGATATTGCATTTGCTTTTGTGATGTCTTGTAGCAGTACTGCCTTGACTCATAATTAAACTTTTAAAATGTATAACATATTGATAAATACTGACAATATTCCTGTATTTTTGTCAGCATCAGAGCCTGAGCTGAGGGCTGGGCAGCCACTAGTGAATGATGGCCAGGTGGAGGCCCAGTACGACGTGAGGGATGGGCCCATAGAGCCGGCTGCCGACCCTACAAGACGACAACTGTACCCAGACAGGGCAGCACCTGACCGTGCCCCCCTCCCCGTCGCCGCCAGACTGCAGCGCCGCAGGTCGTCGGGTGGCATCCAGGAGATCACCCTGGACACTAGTAATGCCACCACACCTATCCCCATCGCTGAGGTACCATCTGATGAGGACGAGCCCCAGACTGGCCGGGGGAGGTCAAGGGATGGTTCTAGCAGTAAGGGTGGTAGTAGTACTGCCGGAGGGAGCCGCACCCGTGCCCGCCCTCCCACCAAGCCATCACTGGTCTGGGACGATGCCGACACCAAAGGCAAGAACAGTTATCAGTTCTAACTCGGTCTAGATGTTACCTTATGTTCAGTTCCACCACTGCATGCCGCTATTACAGCACACCACTGCATGATTAGCACATTTTATTATTATAATGACCATGTTTCTATGCAAATACAACTTTGTCTAATGAGAATACGGAGGAGTACTATCAATTGAACGGACGTTACTTTCAGAAAAAAAAAGTATTTTCCAAAAAAGGTCGTCATACAATGTATAAGTTTACAAGTTGCACATGTACATTGAGTAATTGAATCATTATACTAATAGGCCCAGAATTCTCATGCCTAGCTAAAAAGGCCTGCATTACATAACAGAGCCAATACAACTCATATATTCATTCAAATTATTTCTGAGCGGGACAATTCACCTACTTATTAAGAGTGCATGATTATATGTGTAATATATGACATGTAACTGACTGACATAGTGTACATACAAAGACAACTACCGTAGTGGACGTACTAAGCACCATCCCCCGATAATAAGTACCTCCCCTCCCTTTGGGACATTTTTTAGATTAGGAGAAAGCCTTAATTTTCACGATTTCGGAGACAATTGAACACTTAGGTATTAATATGTCTAAGATTTCATAAGCGTCCAGGGTGCTTATTACGTCGAATACGTCACCTTGAGCCATGATAATTACATATTATTCAAGAAAATGTAACTGAGATCGTATTATAACAAATACCCACTCAGATTCTTATCGATATGAATCTATTAAACTTGAAATATTTGAATGGAAATGCGTTGAAGTGAAGAACTACACCCTGGGATTCTGATTTTAACCCTATTATGTCCTGTAAAAACGACGTGCTTGAACTTTAATATGATTGCACAGATCACTACTGAGTATAGAATATTTATTCTAGTCATCCCATTCCTAGTCATACACATTTGCACCAATATGTTTTATCCTGAGGAGCATCACTAGTGCATGTACTGTTTGTTTAGATGTAGCTGTTCCATGTTCATAATACCATGTAAATACCTTTAGTTCCTGTTCTACTCTATAGCTAACATAGTTCTCTTAAGCACACTTGGAACATAGCACCAGACTTTTAATGTGTAAGGTAGAGCAATTAAGCTATCATGTTAGGTATAGGTAAATACACGTATATCAGCTGCATGGACTAAGCACTGGTCACCTTTTGGCAACAGTTGGCAGGCACGGATCTAGAGGTGGTGGAGCCCTCACCCCCTTTTTGCCCCAAATTTAAAGATAAAAGATAATGTGAAACACTTGAAGCATATCTTTTAACAATAGCCCCCAATTTCTTTTCCCAAAATTATGTACCGCCCTGGTTGGGAAACCTTCGTTTCTCTGTGAATTATTATTCGCCCCCCCCCCCTCCACACACGCGGGTCAATTAACCCCTCCAAGGTATACCTCCAATACATGCTCGTTACCATTTAAAGTTCAGCATGTTATGTGATGCTGGATAAATCAATACTTTGCTATCTATGAATCAAAATAACCAACCGGTCACTGCCAGTAGGTAGAGGTATGCATCATAGACCATACTAATATTTTTACTGGACATCGATTCTCTGTCTCTTTGTAGCTCTATAGTGATCGATGCCCAGTTTTATACTTCAGACCAGTGGCTCATTTTGGCTGTTTTTTGCCTCACAGATTGCTCCTAGCGCAAAATCCTAACTAGGTGTCAATATATTCTCTATGCCAATGTGTAATATGAGGGTAGAAAACAGTGGAACTTCAGTTAGAAAAAATCCTACTGAACAGCTTTTGAGAAAATTAGGGTTTTGTTGCCTTTTTTTTGCTGTTTTTAGTACATTTCCTACATAAACCGTGAACGTCAGCATTTCTCAATTTTCAGGTATTTAGAATTAGAATTTGACATTTTTTTACTCCCAGTAGGATTCCTGAATACCGAGCCATTCTACACAGGGTGTTATTTTGAAAAAATATAAATCATTTGATACTGTATTTGGTCTCCGAAATAGAGGAAGTTTGGTCATAGTTTAATTGATTGTTGACAATCCAGTCAAGGGCTATTAGGTTCAGTTCAGTGCAGGTTGCAAAACAAGTGACTTGCACTTTTTAACTTGACCTCATGTCCACTATGTAGGTCTTCACTATGCATGGGTCTATCCAGAGTGCATCAATGGGATCACACATGGGGGCAGATTCCGCAGCTTTTGGCGAGAAAAAAGTTCAAAATCGTAAAGAAGTGAAATTTGCCTAAAAACCTCCTATTTGGCGAGAAAAAAGTTCAAAATCGCAAAAAAGTGAAATTTGCCTAAAAACACCTGATTTGGCGAGATAAAAGTTCAAAATCGCAATAAAGTGAAATTTGTCTAAAAATCCCCTATTTGTTGAGAAAAAAGTTCAAAATCGCAAAAAAGGGAAATTTCCCTAGAAACACCCTATGACTGTAGCATGGATGCAGACACTCATGGACACAGACTCGTGTACACCCACAGACATACACATACCGTAAATTCTCGCGTATAAGCCGCGGCTTGTACGCGAGTCAAACTCAGCTTTCTTTTGATACCAAACATGCCTATAAAGGGTGCGGCTTATACAAGAGTTTTTATAAGTATACTACAGTACCAAAATCGCAATATTCAGACCCCCTCTGCGGCTTATATAATTTGTCAAAGTTAGGGGTGCGGCTTATACGCGAGTTAGGCTTATACGCGAGAATTTACGGTAGGCATGAACATGGCCTTCTCCTTCATATTGCAACCTATGGATTTTTACTTTGATGAGACTGAATATAGCTTTCTGTTAGAAGGACTCTGATACATGGATGTCGATGTCCAGTTTTAGATATATACCCATATAGTGCATTGGAGTGCTATAATGTTGGACTGCTGTATATTTATTATGTAAATTGTCTATTCAAATAAAATTATGAGGACCTTTCCGAATTAAGAATATGAAGAGTTTGGTTCCAAAACGCAATAAGCGCCATTTTGAAAAACTACACCAAATTTTGACAAAGGTGTAGGTCAGGAATAGGTACATGCAATTTTGAAACAATCTTTTCTCAAAAATCTATTTTTCATGTCTTTAGGTCTTCTCTGATGTACACATTATATCTGAGGCACTTTAATTGCCGATATGGTAGCCTTAGAAAAATCACTATGTGCTTTAATTCTGGAATGGATTTGTTGCGTTTTGCAATGAAACTCTTCATATATGTTACTTATAAGTATTTGATTATTCATAGACGGTTTATTGCTTATAAATATGTACAAGAAGGAAACAAGATGACTCAATATCTGAGGAAGCTCTATATAAAAAGAAACACTGGTATTTAATGAACATTCCGTAAGCACCAACGAAAATTGGAGGCCCCTACATGCCAATCCGAAACGTCCCCCTGATGTGAGCGATATCGATATACATAGATTTAAAAGCTCTGTCGGTAAACAGTTGACTGCCAGTAAATTGGTGTTCAACTTCAAGATAATACCTGCGTCCTGTGTTCCTTATATCCTGGGGGTCCGAGCCCTCTCGCCTTTGACCACATGAGCTATATGCCTACAGCAAAAAAGATGGCCATGCCGTGTGTACACAGGTAATGCAAGCCTACTGGCAATTCATTAATTACACCTTCATGCCCTTAGGCATCTAAATTTGATTCACACAATAACCTAATATAGATATTTAAGAATAACTAACATTGAATTCTAAGAGATTCAGTTGTTGATATAACATACGTTTATTAAGAGTTATTAACTTTGTAACATCATTACTCACATAGATCTCCATAAGGCCAAAATAAAAGAAGGTTTGTTTCAGGTCACCCGACCGACCCTATCTAAACAGGGCCGACCCTACGTTTTTTTTATGCAATTTTGAAGAAATTTTTTAATTTTTAGACTTTTTTGGGTCAATTTTAGTTTTACAAAATTTTGGAAAAAAATCTCTCCATTTTGACACTTTTTTGGGTCAATTTTAGAGGAAGTAAAAAAAAAAAGAAAAGTAAAAAAAAGAAAAAATCCGACCTACCGACCCTAGAGTTTCTTCCCATCTTACCTGAAACAAAACTTTTTTTATTTGGCCTAAGTTAAGTCTAACGAGACCAATCTATCAGCATTACATACCCTAAGAAAATAATATTTGAAAATACAAGTTAATTTCATGTCACAAAAAATAACATAATTTCTACTATTTTCTCTCAGGACCCACTGCCAAAACCCTCAACCCGTTCCCAGATGTTTTGGGCAAGGATTCCCCGTACGCTACTAAACTGACTGGTGCACTGAGGAAGGGGGCCATAGCTGGCCGACTAGCCTCCCTGGCCGACCGTCGTGACGTCATGCCCAAGAAAAAGAAGAAGAGGATCAGGAAGAGGGACTCTGCGGTTACCATAGATACGGGGCTGAATGACTCTGGTACTACCGAGGACACCCTGAATGTCACCCGCGACAGTATCGGCACCTCGGCCTCCGAGAACCCAGAGACCCCCCTGGTGTAAACGTGGGGGCATGTGTGATGAGTACACACTAACGCTGTAGTTAAGGGCTGCATTATAAATGGCCCCTTTTTTTTGTCATGATGCATGAATACAGCACTGGTGAGTAACCTACAAGGACTGCATTCAAGTATCATGCCGATTCCACAGAATTGATACATTCCCAAATGGTCGGTATCATGCATAAATGCAGCACTGGAGAGAGTAGACTTACCAGGGCTGCAAGAATGCAGCATACCGATAAAGGGCATACCAGATTGAGACACTATGGTGGGGTCAATGACCATTAATAACTGGCAATAAAGGACCCTCACCAGATGGTGATAGCTACTCCCAGTAAAGTCAAGGGTTCTTAAGTGTTTTTTCCCCACGAATCCATTTGGAATGGGGTGAAAAGCCATACACTACAAAATGTGGGTATTCGGTATCTCGAAACTGATCAACATCTTTCTTTGAAGAAAACTGAATGTGATAAAATTAGAATTGTGATCCAACATAACTGCTGTATGGCTCAATGCTAATGATCAGATGTATACATATTTTAATGGCTTATCAACCATGATTTTACAATTTACATAGCTAAAGAGCCGTTGTGTTTTTAATGTCTAAAGTGCAAATTGTGAGTATGACAGTACTGTTTTGTCCATTTCACAGTGCTTAAAGAATGTCTGGGTTGGAATAAAAGTGGCCTTATTTTGCAGTTTTTTTCAAATGTACAATCGATACCTGTTCTACTGGCTTTTATCATTAACTGCCCTGATTTCTTTTATACAACAATTACAATCTGTGATAGAATATTATATGGTCTGTATTCTTGTCTGTGATATATAATATGTGATGTCGAAGGAGAATCTGTGTAAAAATGTTGCTGGCAGCAATTTTACCCCTCCCTGTCGTGATGGTTTTATTGTTGTGAAATATTATCTACATGCGTCTTTGGAATTGATAACTTTCTCTCAGTTTGTATATAAAACCTTCGTATGCACTGCACTGATGAAGCAGTTACACAATATAGATCAATGCTTTCAATAAATCCCGCCATAGGGGTTTTCCCAAGTGTCAATATGCATGTATTTTATAGGTATTCCACTATCTATCCATTACTAATGAAGTCAACTGTAGTTTTTTATAAGCTCTGTTTTTTTATCATAAATGTTGACTACGAACCTATTTGTTTTATACATTTGCAGTTTGTAATAGAGATTGATTAGGCCACACTTTTTTTTAATTTGGGTTACGGGCCCGTATTCCACTTTCTATCCATTACTAATGAAGTCAACTGTAGTTTTTTATAAGCTCTTTTTTTTTATCATATATGTTGACTACAAACCTATTTGTTTTATACATTTGTAGTTTGTAATAGAGATTGATTAGGCCACACTTTTTTTTATTTGGGTTACGGGCCCGCCGCACTAGGAAAGCCAAAAATCAGAATAAAAATAAAATTTGGATTTTACACTTTTTTTTTTATTCCCTCCGTGTGTATTCCAAACTAAAGAAAAAAAGAAAAGATATATGGCATAATATACCGATGGAAAGCTAAAATCAACAGGAAAACCGTATTTACCTTTCATTAAGGGGCCATCCATTAATTACGTACGCACATTTTTGCCCAAAATAGACCCCCCCACCCCCCTGTTGCACCATGTACGCATTTGGACTACCCCCCCCCATGCGTACATACTCATTTCACTTTGACCCCCCCCCAACTGATAAAGAAGGGATGCTATAAAAGTTATTGTAAACAGGGTTGATAGTTGCGTATGTAGGGGGAGACACCCTCTGGGATCTGTCTCTTATGGGGTTGGGGGGGGGGGGCTTGGATAATTTTTTAAGTACAATAGCAATCTCCTGACCATCTTCACTATGGTACCAATGGGTTTAAAGTAACCTACCCCCCCCCCCCGGCATGATTTTAAGAAATACCCTCTCCCACACCCCCTCCAACCCCCTTCAAGAAAAGAAGCAATCTAGACCTGCAACCCCCCCCCCCCCCCCCGCAATGATGAGAAATACCCTGGCAAAAAGTATTTACATGATATAATTCCATACATGTACATACAAAACTTGATAAAGCTCCATGACGGGATGATCAAAACGAAATAATTATGGTCCACTTGTGACCATGCGTCATTCACTGGCATCTGCAATTTGTTCTAGGGGGGGGGGGCACAGTTTGTTTACGGCTAATTATGGGGAGAGATCAAAAAATATGTACCATCTTGGAAAATTTTCAATATTGGTTGGATATTTGGACTTATAAAGGTACCAATTTTAGTCCAAAATGACCAGAAAATCGGCCCTATGCGTACACAATGCGTATGCAAAAATGGGCCTAGACCCCCCCTTCCCCCCTGTACGCATCTGTACGCATTTGGCCTGACCCCCCCACCCCCCCTTGGTGCGTATGTAATTAATGGATGGCCCCTAAGGTAAAATGGGACATCAAAATTTTCTCGATTTTTGAAAATCGTTTTTAAAAAATCTGATGTAAATACAATGTATTGCGTTTCTATTGTCGGATCATCCTTTCTATTGTGCATGGTGTTTTTATTTTATTTTTCCCTCAGACATAGGCAGATGCCAACACCCATTGATACCGTCTCTGATGTATTTCATGAGTGGGGGCTGGGGCCATATCCCAAGAAGCCGCAGGCTGAGTGGGATATGGCCCAGTCTCTTCAGAGACTGTATCGATGTTGTTGGCATTTGTGTTTATCTTTTGATTTGAAGCCATTTAATGAAGGAAAGACAACCTTATCCTAGCTCATTGAATACGGCCACATTGTATTCAATGGGAGGGGGGGGGGGGGGCATTGAATACGGCTTTTCAATGCTAAACTATAGAAAATCTTGTATTTGGAACAAATAAAGTGGGATATCCAAGCTTTCGGTGCATACAATAAATAAAATACCCAGAGGACAACTTATTTCATTTTTTATTTCTTTTATTTCGTCCTCCGTGCATTGATAACCCAAATTTAAAAAAAAGTGTGGCCTTATATTGGGTTATTACGATCGGCTCTTTTGTAAACTTCTATTTGGATTGAATAAAGTTATTTTCTTAAACGACAACATTTGTCTCAATACGTTGTTTTTATGCAGGTTGGGTATCAAAATGGGTTAGTTGGGGTTTTCCTAATGAGGCCCCGAGATTTGTTCTACACTAGATGGGGCTTCAAGTAGTCCAGGTAAACGAGATCCCAGTTTTCTACAGGTGTAAATACATGTAAGAAAACTGGGATCGCGTTTACCTGGACTACTTGAAGCCCCATCTAGTGTAGAACAACTATATTCGCTGATGAACAGATGACAATACTCTGAACTATATTTGACCTAGCCCCACGGAAGGAAGGTACTTTTTTTTTATTACAAATAAATAAATAAAGGGATGTGGCACCAACAGTCACGCTTAGTTATCATACAAGTACAATAACAATCTAAAATGATACATAGTTTAAAAAAATATACAATTTACTGTTGATGAACATATGAGATCAATGGTACTTGGCGGGAACACCTAGTAGTATACTTATAGATGCACTATATGTATCTGCAGATCTCGTGAGATCTCGTGAGATACATGGAGATGTATTCGTTAACATGGGTGCATCCTACTGTCAGTTCCACTCACTCCCTATAGAACCATACTCCCGTTACAGCAACATGCTAGTAGCTACTCATATACTCTGTTGGACAGAGAATACTCTGGACTACATTTGTCTTTTCTCTATAAGGTTGGCATATTACAGGAAGGCCTACATTAGATGCAGCTGGGAGCTGACGCTTTGATGTCACTTGTCAGCTTGATTATACCGTAAAGTCTTGTATAAGCCGCACCCAGTTTGAGAGGCTCCACAGGGGTTCTGGTTATGTTAAATATAATACTACAGTATACTTCCAGAAGTCCTTGTATACGGCACACCCTATGTATACATAGGTATGTATCGAATATACTGCTGATATCTACACTTTTTTTTAAATCAAGAAACTCAACTTTGAATGTTTACTCTTCATTTCTACATACCTTTTAAAAAAATATTTTTTCATTGAATAATCATTATCAATTCCCACCATAATCTTCCTATTCAATTTCTGGCGTACCTGTATTATTACAAACTACCTTATAATTATAAGCTTTTCACACATGAGTCGTAGATCTGAATAATAGTTGATTTCAATACAGAATTTAAATGTTATCAGGATACTTACAGCTTTGAGCACATTTCGCTGAAAACAGGTAGCTTAAGACACCGGATACAAGCCGGTTACTATGGTTACATAATGAGAATAATAATATTCCTTATCAAATTAACTATTACCAAACCCTACATATATGAACGATCTAATTTTCTTGGTGATAGATGTTTTCTCCGTTCTCACAGTTCTCTTTTTGTTAGTCAGGCTAATGGGCCATGACAAATGGTATTCCTCTGAAGGTCCATTAAATACAGTGAGCATGCTACACCACACCGGTAGTCAGTATTAGGGTAGATTCACCATGACACATACCCTGAGACGGACACTAACATTCCTAGTAATTCACGCACAATGAGATTACTACTGGTTTCTGTTGAAAAGAATGACACATACTTTGCAGTCATTCAAAGAAAAAAAGGGTGTCTGCCGCGATAGACACAGGCACCACAGATGAACCAACTGATGATGACTGAGCTCATGACGATGACCAAACACACATTGTTGCAAGGCTTCCAACCGACAGGTTTACATGGAACTGGGGGCTTCTTCCCTACGTATTTATCATGCAGGAATATCACTGCTATTATGGCCATAAAAGTCACACCGAGTAGGCAAAACACCATGTGATCATCAAGCTGAAAAAGAAGAGAGATAGTAATGAAAAATGACAGATTCAAAGTCAGTGGGGGTAGGACGGTCTTGAAATATTTCTTGATTGATTGATTGATTGATTTGTTTAACGTCCAGACGTACATCAAGTACCTCACGGGACATCTCAAGTTGGCAAGGAGTCACCCACAAATAGTGGTAGTCTGCCTTGCAGTAGTAGGACAGATATTTATATGCTGCTTGCCCAATACAGCAGTGACCGCATCTATGGTTGATCGAATCTATGAAATGAATGACCGCATCTATGAGGTGAAGGAGAAAACCGCTACCGGGGCACGTCCCCTACTCTTTTCGAAGGATAGCAAGTGTTCTTTTATTTGCCTGGCCCTACATACCTGGGCTAGTACCATGGTAGGCAGGGCCGGACAAACCACGGCCTTTGATATCTCAGACGTGGTTCACTGAGGAGGAATCCCTTGCCAGACCACCAGCAAGAAGGCCCGGGCCCGCGCATATGGGCAGCGGTTGCCAAACAGCTTACGTGACTGATCACAGCAGTAAGGCATGAGACTCCTCAAGTTTTGTCGCCTTTTACGAATCCGGTATGCCCATTGGTATTATGGAAGGCTCCCGATGAAGTTATTCTACTCCTTCATGCCCCCATCATGAAGGTCCCCACTAACACAGGGGGAGAAATATCTCTTGAGCTTTTAAAGATGGACTTTGAATAAGCGCCCGTCTTGTAAAGCGTCGAGGGGGATCTACCGTACCGGGGCTACTTTGAACATTTTTTTGGAATTTTACATCTAATAAGGATTTTCAGCAATATTTTAACTTTTCAAAGTAGCCCCCACATTGGGGTTACTTTGAACAGCATCGTGCTAATCTGATTGCACTCGACCATATCTGGTTGGAGAATTTGGTTAATTGGAGTATGGCCACTGAAAATTATTTTCTGCACTCTTCCTAATAAGTTTATAAGAGTTGATAATAATTTAACTGGGGAGGAGTAATGGTAGATGGTTAGTTCAAATAGATGTGTGATACAGCCCATCCAGGCCTATTCAAAGTAGCCCACACACTAACACTCATCGCCTGAACGAGTCAGTTTCCTCATTGTAGACTATCAATAGGCTAGCTGCTGGACTAAAGATATTTACTGTAAAACCTTGCGTACTAGCCGCGGCAACTACGCGAATCAGATTTATAGCGGGACACATGGAGGCCCCACGGGCCACAGGTAGGCAGTACGGGCCGCCAGGAGGCCACACAGGGCCACCAGGAGGACTCTGACTCCATGTGGGGCTCATAGACTTAGGCTAATGTATGGGGTGTGGCTTGTACGCAAGTTTTTCCCAGGGGCCATTCAGAGGCCTTCTGCGGCTTATAGGATGGGGCCAAACTTGGGGTGCGGCTTATACGCGAGTTAGGCTTATACACGAGGTTTTACGGTACTTATCATTTTCAAACGTAGATGATCAAAGTAGCCCAGGATTTTGAGAAAAAGACACTAAATTCATGAAATGTCTGAATTTTCCATAGAAATCTTTTTTTTTTTAAAGTATTATTTGTTGGTGTATTTCTCTTCAAATTAGTCATGCATAATGGATTAGATAAGTGACACTTTGCTTTGTGCAGTGCAAAGTTGCAGGGTAACTATCAAATTCATTTCAGGATGGCGGCCATCTTGGATTCACTGCCGAGCAGTCATTTTATGATATTCTCTAGAAAAGTGACATATTTTCATAAAAGTGACATAAACAATGAAATGAAATACATAACCAAGATCAATGATATGTATTTCAGTTCACCATCAAAAATGTGAATAGATCTATATCATTTTATTTTTTTGGTGTTCAAAGTAGCCCCAGTTGACGGTACTGTCGTGTATTACCACCCTGGCGTTTATGACTTTGCTGGGCTGGTTTCTCCTGGTACCTATTCAATACATGCACTTATTCAACATCCATTTTTAGTGCTCAAGAGTTATTTCAAGATGCCCACACCCCAGCGCTTATACAAGACTACGCTTAAACACGCCGGCACAGTGCCCAACTTTGAGCAAGAAAACATCTAATCCAGGAGAAATGTTAAATGCCTCCTAATCAAAGCTGATCATATACTGACTTGATGCCAAGCAAAATTATTGTGTTTTACATGTTGGGCAAAAGGTAGATGAGCGCAGACACACTATTTCTTTTAATATTTGTCATTTTGGTCCATAATACATGGAAATAGAATTGAATAACTGTTAACTCTTACCTCAAAAGTAACTACATTCCATACAGTTAGGTTGCTCTCTATATGGTAAAAATGGTGGACAAACTCATGCAGAGCATAAGTTACGCCACAAATCAGCACGATGAAGGCCCAGACGCGACCAAGCATGGACGGTGGTGGTTTATCCACCTGTGGGGAAAAATCAAGGAAAAAGCAGCATTAAAGTGAAGTTGTTTTATTTTGAAACGACTTAGGCCAAAAAAAAGGTGTGTTTCTGGTAACATCATGAAAATAGCTAGGTAGGTAGGGTCAGATTTTTTTTTTTTTTTTTTTTTTTTGATTTTTTAAGGGACGTGGGAATTTCGTACCGATCCTTTAAGCATCACTGGCGATTTGACTCCTATACTTTTTTATGGGGGTGGCCACATATTCTTTTTTGCAAAGTGGACCCCTATAATATAATTTATTGTTTGATCTGGGGAAGCTACTAGAAGAAAAATATAAAAAAAAAGAGAATAAAATGAGGCGAGTGAGAGTTACATTTTTTGCCTCCCCCCAACGGGAGGGGTCAACATTTTTTGTTTACCCCCTCCCCCTATGGGAGGAGTCAACATTTTTTCAGTCACACACACACACACACACACACACACACACACCCCTTGGCAGGTTGAAATGGAGCACGGCTGACCCCTTTGAGCTATAGCAACACGCTGGCTTTTTTCGCTAAAAAGGGGTGCAATTTTTCAAATTGCTCAATGGATTTCTCTTTTGAAATAAGTATCGAGCGAGTGAAAATTCTGATTATTGTTTTAAGAATTTTTTTGGGTGAATGGATTTTGTAGCTGGAAAACTTCTTTTTACCCAGCCTTTAACAAAGGTTCTAAGTGAACCCATACAAAAGAATTAATTGGTTATTTCAAGTTCCGTAAAACCCCGGCTTTAAGGCGACCCCGGCTTTAAGACGACCCCCCAACTTGAGAAAAAAAAGAATAGTCTTGTAGAAAAAAGATATGACAAAATGGAAAACCCCGCCTTTAAGACGACCCCCGATTTTGTGGGGTCCTGCCCAACCCCAGACCCCTTCTAAGTCACCCAAATCATAATTTTCAATGGATTTTCCATGAATTACCTATAGCCTTTACATCACAATACATGTCACCTTGCAAAACCAATGAAGGAAAAGTTAATATATGCTACCAGTTGGTTGGTATGTTTTTTTCTTTTTGGAGGCCTTTTTCCAAATAAAAATTGTCAAAACCCCGCCTTTGAGACGACCCCCCTCTTTAGGAAAAAAATCTGTCTTGTAGGAAAAAAATATCCCAAAATAAATCAGAATGAGGTGGCCTATTAAAGTATACTACAGTATTAAATCAACAACTTTCAGATCCCATCTGTGGCTTATAAAATTTGTCAAAGTAAGGGGTGTGGCTTATATGCCAGTTAGGCTTATATGTGAGAGGACTTTGAGAAAACTGAACCCTAGCTTGGGAGAACCCTTTATCCCGCCACTAGGGTTCTGATTCTTGTATAACTTTTGAACTAATAATGATATGAATTAGCTTTCAAAATGGTAGATTCCTGTCCACTATTAAACTATGAGGGATACCTAGCCTCTTTGTGGCTTTGAACAAATAATAGAGAAATAATTTAATAATAATAAATAAAACATTTTAAAGAACTAAAAAAAAATCTTTTCCCAAAATGTCCAAAAAAAAAAATAGGGTCGGCCCTGTTTTGCTAGGTAGGGCCGGGTGACCGGAAACACAACTCTTTTTTTTTGCCTTAAAGTATATCTTTATGTACCTGTACACGTGATGAATATGTAGCAGCAATATTCAACAAAATACTTTCGAGACATTATTTTCATCATACCATATTTAAGTCATTAAATAATAATTTTGCCTCAGTCAGGGAATATTAACTGGTAGAAAATTCATATAACTGACACATTTAGTACCAAATATTCCGCTGATAACTCACCTTTTGCGCGTAACCATACCAAGAATTTTCTAAATCTAAAAATCAAATTGTGCATTCTGTAAATATTGCTGAAATTTTTTTTGCCAACATTTTCTCAAAAATCTGGAAATGAACTGACAAAATATGACAATTCATTTTAACTGACATTTAACTGACCTTTAACGCAAATGAAACAAAACTGACTTTTAAGTGATGGGTGGGAACCCTGCTATATTCTATGCTTAGCCTATGTAGTGTGGGATATAAAAGAACCATTGACTCGGTAAATGTGACGGGGGTATATGAACCCCATGTACAAGAAAATTATAAGGCCACACTTTTTTATTTATTTGGGTTACGGGCCCGCTGCACTAGGAAAGGCCAAAATCGGAATAAAAATAAAATTTTGAATTTACACTTTTTTTTTATTCCCTCCGATCTCTATTCCAGAGAAAACAAAATAAAGAAAAAAATAAAATATTTGTAGTATGATATACCAATGGAAAGCTAAGATCAACAGGAAAACAACCATCTACCTTTCATTTAGGTAAAATGAGAATACACGTTTTCTTAACTTTTGAAGTACTTTTTTTTCAATATTTCTGTTCACTTAGAAAATATAGTATTTAAAATATTGGATCGTCCTTTCTTTTGTGGATTTTTATTTTATTTTTCCCTTTGTCATTGGGATATTGAAACTTTCCGTATAGCAAATAAATAAAATACCCATGGGCCAACTTTTATTTTATTTTTTATTTCTTTTATTTCGTCCTCCGTGCGTTGATTAATTATTGAGGTATCCGTAACCCAAATTTAAAAAAAAGTGTGGCCTAATGGGGATAATATAAGACTCAAAGAAGAGTATAATGATATAAAGAAGGTTATCAATGACACAGACATAAGAAAACCATCAGGCATTTCATTTGTGTCCTATAAAACTTTAAACGATGTCAGACAGGCAGGGGACATGGCCACCTCCTCATAGTAACCTGTTTTTTTGTTGTTGTTTTTTGTTTGTTCCCTCCCCCCCCCCCCTAAAACGACTTCAAATTCATGTTGGGGGAGGGAATATCTTTATTTTGTGGCAAAAGTGAAGCTTTTTTGGGAAAACCCCCATACCATTTAAGGTGTCACGGTACTAATCCACCCAGAAAACCTAGGACAGCCAAATAGTCCCTACTAAAAAGGACTTCTAGTCGGACTAGTGGATATAATCTGTTGTAAGATCGTCGACGCTATTAGCGCTATTGGGTGCTACCCGTTGCAACTCTGTAGCCACTACTTTTACTGTTGTCTTACTGAAGTAAACATCCGGTTTTCGGTACTTCCGGTTTACACACTGAATGCGGTTACATTCTGATTCCATTTTGTCTATAGATCCCAATATGGTGTCAGCAGTGGTTAAACAGGACCCAGCCAACAGAAAATGAAGGGAGACACATCCAACAACAACTGGAGGAAGTTTTGGAAGATGGATGGCAGGTTTGGAAGAAGATATTAACAGATGAAAATCAGATCCCATTTTCAGCTTGAGAAACCACATGTTAGAGCTGCTCAGACCAGCTCAGACCAAGGTAGGAGTGAACTCTTTATTAATAAGTCAAGACAAGTCAAGTCTTCAGTCAGTCAAAGAAGTCATCCTATACAGTCAAGTCATGTCAAGTCAACTTGTGGTTTAATAGTCTTGTCAGTTACAAAAAGTGTCTGTAACTGGCATATTGCCAAGCCTCATATAGACTGTGAATGGAGATCTAGTCTCTTCAAACCAATGCCAATCTAGCCCTTCAAGCTAAAGTCCCAGTCAACAGTGTATTAAGCCAACACTACAGTCAGTCAACTGGAAGTCAAGTGACAATTTTTGAAAAAAAAAATTGGAAATTTTTTTGGAATTTTTTAGTCCAGCAGCCAAAATGCCAAAATTTCAGTCGCCAGAATCCTTTGATTTTTCGAAACCTGCAACATGGCCTGACTGGAAAACCAGGTTCATGCGGTATTTTGTCCTCGAAAAATTCAAAGCCGAGACGGGAGGCGTGCAGGTCTCCGCACTAGTCTACACGATGGGTCGTCAAGCCGAGCATATTTATAAGTCTTTTAAATTCGACCAAGCCCCTGCACCAACCAACGCCGTCCCACATCCCGTCGACCCGAAAGATGATTTTAAGACTGTACTTAAGAAGTTCGACGATTACTTTGTTCCGCGGAAGAACACAATCCACGAGAGGACGAAGTTCTACCATCGTACCCAACAAGAGGGAGAATCAGTTGAGTGTTTTGTCAGAAACCTACACGAGCTGGCGGAACATTGTAGCTTCGCCGAAAAAGAAGACGAGCATATCCGAGACCGCCTAATCGCGGGTATGCTGGACATGGTGCTGTCGCGAGACCTACAAATGGAGCAAGACACATTGACGCTCCAGAAAGCCGTAGATACCGCCAGACACAAGGAGCTCGTCCAGTCTAACGACGACGCGTCAGTCAACGCAGTCAACAGGAAGTACCAGAATCAATCGTCCAAGTCGTACAAGGGGTCAAAGTCAGTCAAGTCAGTCCAAGCCGAAGTGCACCCAGTGCGGGTATGTTCATAGGTCCCCTGCACCGGATGCGTGTCCAGCAAAAGGAAAAATGTGTAAGATCTGCTCGAAAGTCGGACATTTTGCATCAGTCTGTCGCAGTAAAAATGTTCGAGAGGTCTTTCACGAAGACGATAGTCAGCCAAATGACCAGTTTTGCGGTGCCATGAACTTTGACCACTTCATCGGGGCCGTGAACTGTGACGACAACGATTCGGCATGGAAAGTCACCCTAAGCCTGGGTAATTCGTCCGAAACTTTCAAAATCGACACAGGTGCCGACGTGTCGATTATGTCATACCCGACCTATCTCAAGGTCAAGCAGAGACCACCACTGAAGGATATCAAGGTCAATTTGTCGAGTCCAGGTGGTCCACTCAATTGTCGAGGACAGTTCATTGCCAGTACTGTCTTCAAAGGTCAAAAGTATCACTTTCGAGTGTTAGTCATCGATGGAAACGTCGAAAGTCTCCTTGGTCGGGGAGTCGCCAGTCGAATGAACCTCATTGTGAGAGTTCATACAGTCGTCAAGAAATAGGATGCCTCAAGACCGACCCAGTCAGGATCGTCCTAAAAGAGAATGCTCAGCCTTCTGCCGTCTCCGTCGCCAGACGTGTCTCATTCCCACTTGTCGAAAAGGTGAGAGATGAGGTCAAACGTCTAATCAACTTGGGATCATCAAGAAAGTCACCAGTCCTACACCTTGGTGTGCTCCCATGGTTTCAGTCATGAAAAAGACTGGAAAAGTCAGACTATGTGTCGACCTGAAAAAGTTGAACGTGAACATTGAGAGAGAAAGATTTGTTCTGCCGACCTTGGAGGATGTGACGTCAAGACTCCAGGGAGCGACGGTCTTCTCATGCCTCGACGCAGCAAGTGGTTTCTACCAAATCCCGCTCGAGGAGGACAGTCAAGACCTAACCACGTTCATAACGCCTTTTGGTCGCTATTGTTTCCGACGCCTGCCGTTCGGAATCACCTCTGCCCCAGAAATCTTCATGAGAAAGATGCTCGAAGTCCTCGAGGGGCTAGAGGGGGTGTTCGTCTACATGGACGATATCCTAGTCTTCGGCAAGGATACCATCGAGCACGATGGTCGTCTGTCAAAAGTCCTTGAAACCCTTGACCAGTCAGGTTTAAAGTTAAACCATGAGAAATGTCTCTACAGAAAGTCGGAACTGAAGTTCCTTGGTCATCTGTTTAGCAAGGATGGAATCCGAGCCGATCCCGAAAAAGTCAAAGCCATTGAGGAACTGCCACAGCCAGATTCAGTTACCAAACTACGCCAGTTCATGGGCATGGTACATTACCTTGGGTCGTACCTGCCCCATCTGAACTCTGTCACAGGTCCCCTGAACGATCTACTGAAGTCAGACCGTGAATGGACGTGGGAAGTAGCTCAAGAAGATGCGTTCCGCGAGACAAAGGAACTGATATCCTCAACACCAGTCTTGTCATACTACGATGTCACAAAGCCGATCATCGTCAGTGCCGACTCCAGCTCTTACGGGCTGGGAGGTGTGCTCCTGCAAGAGCACGACTCCGTCCTCAAGCCGATTGCCTTCTCTTCACGCACATTGACAAGTAGCGAGCAGAGGTACGCCCAGATTGAAAAAGAGTGTCTCGCAAGTGTCTGGGCGTGCGAGAAATTCTCGAGGTATATTTGTGGTCATGGAGACGTCACAGTTCTCACGGACCACAAGCCGCTGGTGCCACTCATCAACTCTAAGGACCTCGACGAGGTGCCTATACGATGTCAGAGACTGTTGATGAGACTAATGCGGTACAATGTCACTGCAAAACATGTCCCAGGCAAGGACATGCACATTTCTGACGCCCTGTCAAGAAGCCCTCTGCAGTCAAGTGAGTCCTCAACAGCCGAGGACGTGGAACTGCATCAAGTTCAAGTTCAAGTTTGGTAATTTTTATTTGGCAGAATACTCTTGTACAGTATACATAGGATATACACACATACAATTATGAGCTCTTCCCATTCCACCAAAGACTTAATACTAATATTCTTTGGACATAATATTAATGACCTAGAATGAAGTAGACATTACATAGTTAATGATGTTGGCCATACAATACAAATAAGCACACCGAGTCTCTGCTATAAATCAATATTTGGACAATTCCCCACTTGTACCATGTATTAACAGTCAGTTTTTCAGTAGTCTCATGAATTCCTGTTTCGTCGGCGCATGCTGTGTTTCAGCATTCAGCTCGTTCCACAACTTGTATCCCCTATAAAAGGGACTCTTTTGGTAGATATCCTTGCCTAATCTAGGGCATTTTAGTTGTTTCTTCGCGTTACCTCGTAGTCTCCTTGTAGGAACCAGCAGATTGCTCTGGTCCTGAGCATGGTCATACATGATACTCAGCAACTGTCGGTCTCTCCTAGGCTTTAGACGTTCCAATTTGTGCAACTCATGTAGGTCATCTACATGCATGTCTCTGGCGTCCTTGATTTTCTCCGCTATCCTGATGGCATCATTCTGCAGCACTTGTAGCTTAGGTCCAACCCAGGCCGGTGCACCATCCAGGATAAATGAACAGTATTCCATGTCCAGTCTGTCCAGTCGAATATGCCAGCATCCGATGCTAAGAAAACAGAGATCCGCAATGCAGTGAACAACGATCCCACCCTCCAGTCAGCAATCGTCTATACGCTGACAGGTTGGCCAAGATACGAAAAAGACGTTCCTGAAAGCATGAAGAGCCTGTATGCTCATCGTGCATCTCTGTCAGTCACAGATGGCCTGTTAGTGTTCGCCTCAAGGATTGTCATCCCTAGTTCAATGAGGCCGCAAATACTGGACAGGATCCATGATGGTCACCAAGGAATCACCAAGTGCCTCGAAAGGGCACGTCTGGGGGTTTGGTGGCCCGGTATAACCACAGACATTAAAAGGATCGTCACTATGTGTAGCCACTGCGCTGAAAAGAGCCCAACGCAAAGGCGTGAACCACTGATGACGACGCCCCTGCCCCAAGGACCCTGGATAAGGGTAGGGATAGACCTGTTCCATTACGTCGGTAAGGACTATCTCGTCATGTGCGACTACTACTCAAGGTGGGTAGAAGTCCTTGCCCTGACATCCACAACGTCCACAGCCGTCATCAGCCGAATAAAAGACGTGGTTGCACTTTTTGGTGTGCCGGTCGAGGTTGTGTCCGACAACGGCCCTCAGTTCACATCAGCCGAATTCAAAGAATTCTCGACAAAATACATAGGGGCCATCCATTAATTACGTACGCACATTTTGGGCCAAAAAAGACCCCCCCACCCCCCCTGTTGCACCATGTACGCATTTGGACTACCCCCCTCCCCCATGCGTACATACGCATATAACTTTTACCCCCCCCCCCAACACTGATAAAATAAAGAAATCTTTGGTGTTGATAGGCGCATATGTAGGGGTACGACCTTGTTAGACCGAAATTGTAAAAAGTATATTTCGGGGTTTGGGGGGGGGGGTTCAAGCTTAGGGCCGAGTCATAATATTATATTGCCATCTTGGTGGGGGTTGGTGAATATAGCAACTAGGGGTCATAGTGAAAAAGGCCCCCATTGAGAAGGAAAAACTTGAAAAGCGTTCTGAAACAGGGATATTTCTAGGGCCGCGCAGCGCGCAATACACGCATTTAAATGCAAAATGGCGCATTAAAATCCCCAATTATGCGCCCATTGGCGCATAAGACATCATGGTATACTAAAAGTTAAAAGATATATTCCCAAAAATATGTGTCCGAATTTACAGATAGGGGGTATAGCATATCATTGGAAAGCTAAAAACAGCGGTAATTTGGTCATCTAAATCTCAAATAGATATACTGAGCATCTGAATTTCTCTAGATATGAAATGAATAATCCCTCCTCCTTTGCCCATTTTTGAATATTTTTTTTATTGATTGTCTTTCATTAGCACCTCCAGCCTTCGTACCATGCCTCTTTCCCTGATCGTGCATGGTACCCATGGGTACCTGTGGTCAAGTTTCGATGGTTTGATTAAAAAAAAGAAAGGGTAAAATGTTGTTTTTGTAGATTGATAAATTTCCCTTTGATTGTTTTCATCCAATGAGATTTTGTTCCACAGTGATCTAGATATGATTCAAGGTGAGGGGGGCAGTAATTGAAAATTTTAACTTAAAATATTTTTTTTTGTGGGAGCACTCCCTTTTATAGTAAAATTAACATTTCCAAGAAAATATAGTTATTAAATGGCCCATTGATTTGGAAAATGGCGCATTATTTTTCCTATAGATGCGCCATTGGCCCATTGCATAAAATTCTAGAAATATCCCTGCGTTCATGATGGGGTGATCAAAACCAGATATATCCATTTAAGGGAGTGCTCATTTTTTAACAACAGGGGGGGGGGGTGGTGGATTGGGGGGGGGGGGGGGGTAAAAAATTTGGACCCCTTGACCGGGGGGGGGGGTAAAAAATTTCGACCCCTCTTGGGGGGGGGGTGAAAAAAATTCAACCTGTTTTGAGGGGAAAAGCCCGCGCGTTACTATGCTACAAAGGGGCGCGAACGCGCACGATTTTCGGCCTGCCGGGGGGGGGGGGGGTAAAAAATTTTGACCCCTCTAGGGGGGGGTGAAAAAATTTCGCGCCCTCCGCGCGAAATCTCACCGCCCCCCCCGTTGTTGAAAAATGAGCACTCCCTAAGTACTCGTGATCACACCTCATAAGACCATTTGCAAATTGTTGGGAGGGGCCAGGGCATTTTGCAAAAGCAGAACTTAGAGGGCAAGGGGGTGGGGGTTACTTACGGCTAGTTGGTAGGAAAGGGGGGTTAACAAATATTTGGAAAATCCAAAAGAAAATTTTCAAAATTTGCTTGCATATTTAGACCTAAAAAAGTACCAATTTCAGTCTAAAATGAGCATGAAATCGGCCCTATGCGTACACAATGCGTATGCCAAAATGGGCCTAGACCCTCCCACCCCCCCTGTATGCATCTGTACGCATTTGGCCTGACCCCCCCACCCCCCCTTCATGCGTATCTAATTAATGGACGGCCCCATATTCAACCATATCACGCCTAGTCCGTACCTCCCAAATTCTAATGGGGAGGCTGAAAGAGCTGTCTATACCGCCAAACAGATGCTGAGCCAAAAGGACCCATGGCTTGCCTTATTGGTGTACAGAGACACTCCAATCACAGCAACTGGTGCCAGCCCGTCACAGCTCATGATGGGAAGACATCTCCGCACCACGCTCCCAGTACCGTCATCTACTCTGGAGCCTATATGGCCTGACCGCGAGACAATCCTGGCCAGGGATAAGCGGTACAAGGCAACAACCGCAGAAAATTATGATCAACATCACAGCGTAAGGCCACTTCAACCACTCCAACCAGGAGAACCTGTCTTGGTTAAGACCGACATCCAGAAGGGTTGGAAGGAGAAAGGAATAATACGAGGGGAAGCAAGTATTCAGCGATCGTACCAGGTCGAAACCCAGTCAGGAGTCCATCGAAGGAACCACCGACATCTCAAGCAGATGCCACCGACCACCATGCAGCCTACAACTACTGCCACAGTTCCACCGTCAGGCAGTACACCACCACCCAAGCCCATGGTTGAGCCACCTTCAATGCCAGGTGCACCACCAATGCCTTCCGGCTCTGCACGGAGTGTAGAGCCTAGACGCTCAGCACGCACTACTACTAAGCCGACTCGCCTGATCGAGTCTAAAGAGTAGGGAAACCCATGGTAAAGATGGGTTCTAGGGTGACGTGCTAGCAACCACTCCCCTATAGTTTAGCCAAACCGTAACAAACTATATACTCTAATATAAGTAAGGCTAAGTCATTCATTAGTAACAAACATTGTAAGAGACTCTTTGTTCCAAAAGACTATACCAGTGCTCAAAGTATATCTGATCTAAAAGACTCAAAAGGACAGTTCCTAAGCTATACCTTTATTATCTTAAAGGGGGAGATGTTGTAAGATCGTCGACGCTATTAGCGCTATTGGGCGCTACCCGTTGCAACTCTGTAGCCACTACTTTTACTGTTGTCTTACTGAAGTAAACATCCGGTTTTCGGTACTTCCGGTACTTCCGGTTTACACACTGAATGCGGTTACATTCTGATTCCATTTTGTCTATAGATCCCAATAGTGCTAGCAGGAGACCAAATTTTTGACTGGGAGTAATAATAGGCATACCACAAGATGGGCAATGCTTGGTTTAAAAAAAGTTTTAAAAAGTTTATTGTATCCATGGTACCGGTAACCAAGGGGTCACGCTTGGAGGTCAAAGTCAAGGTCACAGGTCAGTGGGGCACTTGAAAAATTGATCATGTCTAGACTATGATTTTCCATGGCAACTAGCGCAAAATCTAATTTGACTCCAATATTGACGGACAGTTTAAAAAGATCGGAAATGACGTCAGCTTTTGTTTAAGGCGTCATTTATGCATGCCATCAAATTTTGAAGCACATTTGCAGCCACTTGATAGTGAAAAAGAGGAAAATATTAGAACGTCACTGTGCCAATTAGGGAGTGTTCATTTATTAATTACAGGGGGAAGGGGGGGAGATTTCGCGCAGGGGCACAGACATTTTTTATGCCGCAGGCATTTTTGCTAAAAAGGGGCTACATTTTTTACGCCCCCCCCCCCCTCTAGAGAGGTCAAAATTTTGTACGCCTCCCCCTCAAGGCGGAAACATACAGGGCGCGTAAACGTCCGTGCGTAGCTGCGTAGACGACGCCTCAAAGGGCATTTCTTACACTCTACGCGCCCGTTACCATGCCAACTACCGTCCGCGCGTAGAAAACGCGTCCTGTTTGTTTTCGCCTTCAGGAGGGGTTAGAAATTTTTGCGCCCCTCCCCCCAAACCTAGTTGAGCTTTCCCAACCTACTATACTGCGTGTAGATTGGGCCGCCGCTGGTTGGCAAAAGCTGGGACTGAGTGCGACCCAGGCTGGGTCGCAAAGCACAGGACGCCAGGACGCCCGTAGACGGTGGCGCCCTCTGGCGGCGATTTTTAACTGTTTAGCTACTACCCTAGCAATTCCCATCCAGTCCCGGCGTAACCCACAGGCGTAGCCGCAGTGGGTTACGTCGGAACTACCCAAACCGATCCTCTCCCGAACTGACTTGGACACCCACGCTACTTGCAGATATAGCGTAGGTATCATATAATTCCGACCTTGACACCATAAGAGGGGAATACACAAAATAATTATGTGTATTCTGTGCGATCCCTTTGAAATTGGATGTGTATTCGTGAATACACAAGGTCGGGGCATGCTTTTAATCCCTTTAATTGGTGTAATTAGTGAATGTGTATTGGGCTGCCCCCACCCTTTCTAGTTTAAATAGCCAGCCAATCAGAAATGGATCCGCTTTCGCTCCATGTAACCATTAACATATCTATATGAGGCTAACGCCAATCTCGCTCCGAGTCTAGGCGTTAGTACTGTAGGGTCCACTGAATTACTCCCGAACGGCCGACCATGACGGCTTGAGCCGTGAGGGGATGGTACTTAATCTCCGGCCCCCCCCCCCCCTTCTTCCCCCGGTCAAGGGGTTCAAATATTCAAACCCCCACTTCAGTTGACAATATTATAATAAATATAGCCCCAGTTGACAATATAATAAATTATTAGATTTAAATAGCCAACTGGCAACCCCGCTGGCAACTCAGAAAGTTTCTGAGTTGCCAGCGGGGTTTCTGAGAAACTGAATTTTATATAGTATCAACTTACCGCATTTGGGTCAGCCAAGAGGACATCACTGGCCTCACTGACGTTTCTAGAAACCATCGGAGATAATACACCGATAATGACCGTCAACAAGTCGAGAGTTCCTTTAGCTATACTTCTTACCCACCCCGAGGGATTCCCTGGCACTGCCACTGGAAGATCAGCTCGGGGGACGACATTTTGCCCGGGGCTGTCTGCAGTGACATCAGTGTCATCACCCGCACTAGGCTCAAATGCTCGCACTACATTAGCGTTTCTACGCTGAACTAATCCACCACCGCCCTGTTCTGCTTCTCCGTCCATCGTCTCGGCAGTATAGGTCTATGGCACCTTAATACAGGCTTTATAGAGATCTAAAGCCCGTAAATACTGCTTCAATTTATTGTTTGTGTACCCGCGTCGAAGCAGCTGTTTTGCGTGACGGTGTATCAGCAATAGTTCGCCGGCCGCAGGAAACCGATTACTGCGGTCCCTGTAGGTCAGGGGACTAGGGCTGCTGCCGCGCCTGGCGCTCCACGCGCCGGGCCTAGCCTGTAGGCCTACCTAGCCAAACAAAAGTTATGAACGCATGCTCAACTCAAATATGGAAGTCATCGACCGAGCCACATTGACAGAGGTCTGTCCTATTTTAAATGACATGACATTTATTATGAATGGTGCATGTAGACTCCTCACCAGACTTGTTTTTAAAAATTAGTCCTCAAACAACACACACCAGCAGGACTAAGCAAAAAAAAAAAAAGGAGAGGTTTGTTTCAGGAAACATGGGCAGAAAACGTAGGGTCGGTGAGTTTCTCAGAATTATCCTTAAGTCAATATCTAGGGTCGGATAAAGCAAACCAGAGGTAGGCCTAGGCCCTAGAGCGAACCAGTTGGATGAGTGATAAGCTTTCTTTAAGATACTAAATCATTATGTGAGTGTATTCATACATGTATTATAACATCCCAAAGTTACCGCAATGACAACATTAGAATAGGCTAATCGCTGCCTCCAACTTTTTTTTGACGGAAAAGTCAGTTAAATTATTCGTGTTACAATACTCCACAGATTAGGCTACAGACATTTTACTTCTTCGTTCTTTCTTTAGAGAGATTGGCACAACCTGATATTTCAATGCATGCACATGTTAATTAGGCTAGAGAAGAAGCACATTGGGGGAAGCGGCAATATTCTGTCTGGTACAAACCAAGAACGTTTTTGATACTGGCAGAACGATTTTATTAAATGTGACTTGTTATGTTTGAGTTTTAAGTTTAACCATTTTCATATTGCCAAAAAATCCTTAGCATGAAAAGTCGTTCGACTATAGCAAGAGTGAGTGAAATAACACAGTTTCCATGAGGCATCAGTTTTCATAACACTATTAACAGATCAACACAAATACCGGGACATTCACTACAACTCGTGTGCAGGTAGGTATTATAAATATATTATAGTCAAGTCGCTATAGGAACTAGTGGAGCACCGCCTACCACAGAAAGTTTACTACAACATTATACACTAGGACATAGTTTTAAAAAGAAATTGAATACGGTAAGTGATACTTCAGTACATATTATAAGCATACATTTTCTTGATACATGTAGGCCTATCAGCACATCTTCTTCAAGAGTACATTGTAGTATAAACTTATTGTACACAAATAATAGTATTGCATATACATGGATGCCTATGTAGACCTGTATATACTCATATTCAATACCTATCATGTCTATGACGTCAATACCAACTTTCGTTAATTCCTTAACTTGTGAACAAACTATATGTTTTTTTTGTTTTGTTTTTTTACTTTGAGGGTCAATCCATTCCACAACAAGAAATCCCTTTACAAAGGACCTTTCCGGTACTATATTCCCCTTTTAGTCTTTGAACATTTAGTTTGATCAATCCATTACCATTTCATCCCTGATAGGTACAACAACATTGTCAATTTTCCTAGTAATTTTATAAATAAAACAGAGCAAGTTTTCACAACGCCTAGCCTCTAGTGATTTACAAAAAAAAAAACTTGCATGCAAAGCTATAGTGTATGTAGGCCTAATGGCACATGGGTCTCGGATATGAACACAGACCCGGAGACAGTAGTTTACTGTATTACCTGTATCTCATCTATAAGATCATCCACACTCTGCCTTCTAGGACAAAAACACCTCTTATTTTCCTCTTAACTTAGAGGGCTGGATGAAAAACCATTTGGCACAGAAATTGTTCATTGCTATACTTCAAAGTTGACAATTATATATCAACCAGTTCCCATCATTGATTCACTGTTAAGTTGATGTCCGTTCCCACTGGGGGCTGTTCCCAGTCCCCATGAGTTGTCGAAGGTAGAGATGAAGCCCAGTGGGCACAAACCCTTGATTCAACGTTGATAACTTGTTGATATAGGGTTACATGGTTTATCAACCTTTTGTCAACATTGATACAATGTTGCCATTTCAATGTTGTCAACCATCACCTATTTCAACATCTGATCAATACTTGAGACATCAACATTGAAATGATAAACTCAAACCGTAATTGATTCAACATTGATTTTTATAACGTTGTATCAGCATTTATGATTGGGAACTATTTCAATATTTACTCATTGTCAAACGCATGACATTGATTCAACAAACATTTGATAGCATTAATACAACAAGATATATCATCATTGAATAAAGAGGCTAATTTCACATGTGCATCAACATGTTATGTCATTGATGAATCAATATCTGCATTGTTAGTGCAGTTCATCATTGATATTGTAATGTTGAATCATCTACCAATCATGAATACTGAAACAATGATATGGTTTGCACGTAATCTCCATTGAAGAAAATATGACTTTTTTCTATTGACAGGCCAAATAATTAAGGTGATTTCTATGTACCTAGTATACGTACGTTAACATTACCATTTAACTATAGCGAATTTGCAATTTAAATTGATTGTATTGTGACATTGTGTAATAGAAATTCACTAAATCTATAGATTGATGCTACTTTACAGTATTGTGCTTTCTTTTCGCCGGTAAACAGTACTACTATGTCAAAGCTCACATATTTGTATAAATTGGATGTCTATCAATGGACCACACTTGAATACATCAATCTTTTATTAACTTTATTTCATTATTCATCACACATTCACTATACTTTCCAACAAGCACACACATTCATTCTGCGACGTCTAGAATAGGGAGTGATCATTTTCACACACCACTGCGGGAGGAGCTTCATAATTATTTTATAATTACCCTGGATACAGAGAAACCAATTCCTGTAATTATAGCATGAGTTTTCTGATAACCAGGATTTTTGGGGCAGAATTTTCCTTCATCACAGGATTCTTAGGGTAACATGAAACTGCATAGTTTAGACAGATTTTCACAAGATTTCATTGGACTTTCACAGGAGTTCATGGGATTTTGTGCATCACTTCTAATGATGGAATACCCATAATTCAATTGAAGAAATGCACATCGAATTTTAATTCAATATTCCCTATGCTTTAGCACTGAAGGGCCATATTCAATGCCCCCCATTGAATACAATGTGGCTGTATTCAATGGGCTGGGAAAAGTGGTTTTTTTTCATTGAATGGCTTCAAATAGAAAATATACACAAAAGCCAACTACATTTATAATGTCTCTGATGTACTTCACAAGTGGGGGCTGGGGCATATCCCACTCAGCCTGAGGCTTCGTGGGATATGACCCCAGCCCCCACTCGTGAAATACAACAGAGACAGTAGCAATGGGCGTTGGCATTTGTCAATATATATTATATTGCCCTCCCCACAGCATACATATTCAAATGATATATGAGGCCCCAATATAAAACCTAGCCCTATTCCAGTGTCAGTATATTTAGACATACATGTATTTGCCATTTGAAATTATGGATATAAACAATACTTAGTAGTGAAGCAAGCAACAAGCCCACAGGTAATTATTTTCATCTTTTATTTGAGAGATTCTGATTCAGAAGCAGAACATATCTAATTGAATATGATGAGTTTCCATGTTGACCTATATTGTCAAATCAGTATTGTATGTATTATAAATTCTTTAGTTGTAGGACTATAAATGAAGGCAATCTTTCGCAAAAATTTGTTTATTAATGCTTCACAATAAGGCTACTCCTGCCAATACCCATGTATATCTTTTTATCAATGTAGAATCTAGATGATAATCTTCCATGTCATCAACACCTTCAGGGGCAAGCTGTAAATAGAGAGAAAAAAAGATAATTGGTATCATTAAAACCATTATGATAAAATGTTGATGCTTCTAATGCCATTTAATTTAATTTACATTCCTAAAGAATATACAACAGTGGCCACAGGGGGCATACACCCCTAATTCTTCTGTACATTTTAATGCAAATATTGACAATACCCTTAGTGCATTAGGTGTATCACGCCCCCCCCCCCCCCCTATCCCATACATCTGGATCTGCCTCTGATATACGCAGGTAGGAGTTGATGGTAGCACGAGCCAACATGTCTGACCCAATTAGTTTACCAATGAACAAGGTTGAGTCCTCCCTCTTCTTTGACCATCGCATTTTGGCACAGCAGGACTTAGAATGTCATTGGGGCTCCGTTTATGCAAGTGTGCGAGTATGACCACCACCACAGTGGTAGTGCACCATGGCGGGTGGGGGTGGGGGGAGGTAATTATCTTGTACCAGAACAGGTGAGAGTGGTAGTACGGTTTGTACTAAGTTCCTGTGTGGAGGAACTTTGAGGGTATTTATATGGAGTAGGTCTAGCCCTAGGTATGAGAAAATCTGATCCTCCTTCCACCCCTGGTTCCTCCCACCACCCTTGAGTCAAACACTTGGAGAAATGGTTACACCGCTTTAGCCAAAATACCCTTCTGAAGTTGGGTTGAACTTGAACTTGAACTTGAACAGTGGACAGGGTGAATACAGGAATGTTTATCACATTAGTTTGCCGTTCCCCTTTCTTGTACTGTATCAACTTCGCCAAATGGTTAGCTACCACCTGCTAGTATACTACATGGGGTTGTCCCAACAATACTATGTGAGTGTTTGTTATGATTGACCGCTGCATAGGATAGTGCTGAGGGGCGAAAGGCACCAGTAATCATGACCTTGCACAGGCTATAGCTCTCTAACTGGTGCGGACTTGTTCCCGCAACTGCAGTGTTTACACTGACACCAGCAATCTCGCGAGACCTTGGCTCTGCTCTCGTACTGCAGCTTGTTGCCCGGAAGCTATGGTGTGTGAGTGGCTGGTCACTGCCTAAGTCTCACGATAATTGGCGAGCACAGAACTAACATGGCCGCCCATACGGAGAAACCCGAGTCATCGCTATTGTGGCACGGGTGTGTGTACCCTTCATCACTGGCTGTCTGCTGCAAGGTTTAAGGCCCAGATCTTGGTACCCCTCCAGCAACAGTGAGAGTGGAGCCGGGACTCAGTTCTATTTATAAAGGTACTGTACTTGGGGTTTAAACCCGCAGTTCTTTCTGCATGTCCAGTAACAGTCTGAGTGCAGTCGGGACAGGTACTCAGCTCTATATATAGGGGCACTGGGCCTTTGAGTGGCAGGGAGGGAGCGACCATTAACATTGCACAACTAAGTTGCTTGGATATATGACATTGACAAATTTTGGCAAGGAAAATGATAAACAAAATAACACATGTTTGGAATAAAGAACAGTATCCCACTAGGAAGAAGTGAAAACGCTTTTAAACATGAAATGAAAGCTGTTACAGCTTTTATATAGCTCATATTACACATAATCTATCCTCATCATGCCTAGTATATAGGACCATTACGCTAAAATCCGGGGCTAAAATATAAGCTACATAATATAGCAGGATATGCTATGATATATCCAATGCAAGATAAAGGTCACAAGACCAAAACAATATCTGAGTTTTCCAAACTTCATTATTTAATGATTATACCTACCATGTGTCCTTCCACTGAGGTGACTGGAGGCCTAGTCCTTGACCTGCTGCATGTGTAGTCTACTGGCTGTGGTCCTGGATGAATTCATGTAAAGGCCAAATCCCACAAAACAAATGTGGGCCTGACAATCCGTTTGAGGGCTCTTCCTCATTAACCAATATGCAATGGTACTTGCACTACCTTCACATATAAAATCCCACATGAGTGTAATAAGTTAAATACAGCTGACAGGTGGTGAGGTGGGGACATTAGTGCGACTATAATCACAAAAAGATATGAGTGATCACTTTTTTGCATGTTTGCCAATATCTAAACCACAAGACATCCTTGCCAATAGTGGCCCTCCCATCGCCAATATATCCTCCGATTTAATATACCCTATATTGCGGCCCTCTTCCACATTATGGGATTTGGGCTAAAGGCTCTGCAGGTGGCCAAGGCAGGTGTACCTGCGCTCATCAGCACACCTTACACTACTAGGGCACTTTCGCGTGGCTCCACATTTGGAGAATGTGGAGAAAATAATTTAGCTGGTAACTTCCGGTTTAGTACTGTTCTATAATTTCTGATGGGTACCAGCGAAACCGGATATCCGCCTGGGGTTCCACATTCTCCAAATGTGGAGCCACGCGAAAGTGCCCCTTGTCCCTGGTACACAAGCAGCCCCCCAGATCTGCACAGGACCACACCGGCAGTCTCTGCCACAACAACAGTTGAGGGGAACCTGAGAGGAGGTATAGGTGGGTGCTTTGTTCAATTTACACAGGATAATTATTCAACATTCTTATTTTAATGCATGCATTAATAAGCCTAACATGGCTTAGTGTACATGTGTTACAATGAGTATCAGTATGCTTTTAGCAAATTTGGTGTAGTGTCCTTTATGCAATGATAACCCTTGAACTTGAGCATACCCTCCTCTAGACTCCTCTTGGTGCACCTACACACCTCCCAATGCCCTATACGCTTCTCCATGCCTCTAAACCGCTATGCCCCTATTATCCCCACATATACACGTCTCTAGACCCGCTTCCCTCTACACTGTGCCGTCTCTATGCCCTCTCCACTGTGCCCTCTCTATTCGGCCCTAAACTCTCTGTCCTCTCTAATAAGCACGGTTCAAGACCCCAAGGTCCCCAGGCCAGAATCCCCCCTGACCAGAGCCCCAGACTGAAGGCCCCCTTGACCAAAGGCTGGAGACCCCCCCTCCCAATTGTTGTTGTTAATTCCTGTATTTTTAGTGTGCGGAAATACATAACCTTATTAGATCTTTTGCATTCCACAACATTTGTCTAAATAAGTAGCTGTCAAGCGGATTTTAAAAACATCTAACCCATTTGGAAACAAGAAAAATTTGTAGAGAAGACAAAAAATAATTATAGATAGGAAATAGGGGGGGAAAAAAAGGGAAATTCAGTGATGATGGAATGGTATGGTTTATTGCTTAATGATGTATAAAAGAGTCTCTCGGTTGGAAAAGTATCAATTTGGTACATGCAATGTAACACAGTAATCATATTTAGTACATTTTTATACCATGATTTGATAAATATTGTAAAACGTGTACAATTGTATAATTCCTAAATGACACTTATTTGAATAGATATATTCACTCTATAAACTGTAGGAATTTTCTATTAGTTGCCAAAAGTAATACATGAATATAATTATGTAGTTCATCTTTGTTCTTTTCCAGATGTCATGCTAGCGGCCTGGGGAGTCAGGACTGCAGAAGAAGAACAACCATGCAGACACTAGACACAATATTGTTGAATAAACTGATATGCTGCCTATCAAAAGGGTGGGGGGGGGGGGGGGGGGGTAAACATCAGGATCGATGTAATCATGCAATATACGAACAGGTTCCACAGCGAAATTGCACCAAAATCTTTTTCATTTGTATAAAATGAAATGATGGTTGCAATGGAAATACAAATATTCCAGAACATTGCTTATAATTTTCCCCACACTTTTGTATTATCTTACAGTATTTTATCTAGTTCTAACCACTATATATGTGGTTGAACAGCTACCCATTTTGAAAGAATGTGTATTTTCATAAAATGTTAAAAGATAACATACTGATAATCACCCATTTCAAGTGTAGCATATCTTGTTTATGACGGACCATAACTAAGGTTTCCCCAACCCAAAGTAGAGGGACTCTCTTCACACACTAGCCATATTCCCGTGCGCAGTATGAGAAACCCTTGGGTGGCCTTATGAAGGCAGCTTTTTCATCAAATCCTGAGCGGACTACGTCGATCTAACATTTTCATCAAATCTATTACCGTAAAACCCCTCCTTTAAGACGACCTCACCTTTAAGACGACCCCCCCCCCCGTATATGAAAAAACTTAACAATGGTTAACTCTTTTATCCTATATAAGAAAACCCCACCTTTAAGAAGACTGCCTAGTTGGGAAAAATAAATCCCAAAATCAGGCCGTCTTTAAGGCGGGGTTTTACGGTATGTCTTGAGAGGACCAGCCTTCAGGGGATTTCTAGTTCTGGTTTTACCCCCCAGGGGGATCAGGATGCATGAGAACATTGTGGACAACAGACCTAGGAATGGTTTAGGGTAATTTCTGTTGGAGAACACAGTGGTCTTCTGTGAATCTTCATAATTTCTGAAGCTAACATTTTTCTGTTTGAAATGTATATGGAAAGTTTACTATTGGAAATTTGGACATACCGCATTTTCTGGTGGTCATAAAAACCATTCAATTGTTTTAAACCTTTTGGTCCTCATCTCTTCGGAATTATAGTAGTTACTCAAAATGGGAAACACACCTTCAAAATTCTTCCTAGAACCAAATCTACAATAAATAGACAAAGGTTCACGAGTTTTGGTCTGTTGACAGGGTTATTTCATGAGTTAGAGGTGGGGCCGTATTTCACGAGGCCATAGGCCAAGTGAAATGCGGCCCCACCTCCAACAAGTGAAATAACCCTTCAACAGACCAAAAAGAGTGTGCCTTTGTGTTTATTTTTTATCCTTTTCGATTCAAATTCTCAAAATTATGATAGAGGAGAGCCTAAAATAGCGTTTTCTACGCCATTCAAGTGTAAATAAACCGCCATTGATGACGTTATTGATGATGTCACAGGGTCGTGAAATACGGCCATGGGTTATTTCACGGGGGTGTTAAATACGGCACTCCTTGGTTAAGTCTATGGGACTGCTGTATTTCATAAAAAATAGAAAGTAATATCTTTTAGGTTATTTTCTTTTAAGTGTTCAAATGTTGACCGCGAAATTAGGCAGAAATGGCTGTCAGTGATGACATTTGGCTACATTTCCAACTAATTGATTCTGGAAATAAAGTTCATACCTTTTAGATTGTCGCTAAAGATTCAAGTGGAGAAAATACTTATCATTAATACCTTCAATGCATAGATGGTTAAACTTGTTGCAATTTGGCTGCGGGATATTTTTTGGTAGACACTTAAACCTAGTTTTATGTGAGTACTGCCATGGGTTATCATTATTGTATTAATATATATGTTATATCCTAATTTGACCAGGCCTTATAAATGCTAAAATGAGGTTTGTTCCTGATGAAAGTGTGCATGTCATTGTCACCATCAATAAAAATCAGTCAAATTATATAAGCAGACGATTCTTGTGGTCCATTTGTGACTAATATCATCACCCTCAATAAAAGATTCATCAAACGTCATAACGTCAGTTGACTATTTTTTCACATTTAATTTCTTTGAATATAAATCAGTTAATTTCATGTTGATACTCTAACCATGCATCAACATTTGATTCAAAGTAGAATTAGATAATGTGTAACTCTGATTCAGCTATGAGAAATACAAGTTGATATAATGTGGACAGGCTGTAGTTGAATCAACTCCCGCATGTAAAAACCATCTGCAGTAATGTTGAGGGAAGAACTTCAAAATCATATAAAGCCTGTGCTGCTGATTTAGTATAGATGGATGGTAGTTGATTCAATGTTGAGATTCTGCAATTGATTCAATACAAGCTATTCAATATGAAATCATTGAATGGTCATGATGTTTATTCAACACAATCATATAAACATTGAATTTGTGAGGATTTGACAATGTTGGTAATCTCATCAATATCAACCAAAAACAAACCTTGTATCAACTATTCATATTAATGTTGAATCACTGGTATTTTGTCAACGTTGACAACCTTATCAATATCAACCAAAAACAAACCTTGTATCAACTATTCATATTAATGTTGAATCACTGGTATTTTGTCAACGTTGACGACCTCATCAATATCAACCATAAACAAACCCTGTATCAACTGTTGATAGAGTGTTATTGCTACCATTGAATCAACATTAAATCAATGTTAGTTTGCCCACTGGGAGACGTTGAGAACCATGACAATTCCCACAGATGCGAAGCAGACATAGTCGACTGGTTTCTTCACACCACCCTTGTGAGCGTCAGCATGTGCGCCATGCCTCTCGTGAGATATGAAGAAGCACACCCCAGCCACCACCTGTGCTATCACTGACAGGGTAATAGTAGCAACCAGAACATAGACCTGGGAAAAGGGAAAGGGGATGAGAAAATAGCAGATTTGACTCTGGAAGTGACATATCCTACTGACTATCATCGTTGATGGATTCCTCCATATTTATTGTCCATGCTATGCAAGTGCTGTTTTGAGGAATTAAGTCCAAACATAATGGACATTTAAGGACATGTCATGCTGAGGAAGTGAGGGATCCTAGGTAGTGCATATTCGAGAGGTAGGGTGGTTGTTACACTGAGGGAGGGATCATTTCTTTATGGGGGGGGGGGGTGTTGTTACACTGACCCAGCAAACTGGCGCCACCCTGTGTCATGATTGGTGATGCATGGTGAGCTTATTTCGCGTGATCACGCAATGAGTCATCCTGAGCCACTCCTAGTCAACTCTCACTCAGTACCAAGCATCCTCACTCATTTTATAAGAACCAGTGTGTGAGTCTGTGTGGCTTTGCTCCACTACCTGTCAGCTGTCACTCAGTATCACGCATCCTCACTCAATTTACTAGAGCTGTGTGAGGACACTGTGTGCCTATGAGCCACTACCTGTCAGGTCTCACTCAGCATCACTCATGCTGACCCATGCCCCCAAAGGTGGTTATGACGCATGTGTCATGATGTGTCATTCCCTGTCAGCTCTCACTCAGTGTGGTGCATTATCACCATGGTTTCAGCATTAAAAGACTATGGAAATTGTATGGCCTGATATGGCTTATAGCTTGCAGAGATGGTGTATCACTTAAATGTTATTTTTAGTGATCTCATCCCATAACCAACCTATTTACTTATATGACTGTGAGCATATGTAAAGAGGGAACATAATGATGGTCGATAATAATGTATTTAGCCTCATATTTAAGGCAAAAAAGAGGATTACTTTTCTCTATGGGGCATAGCACTGAGTAGAAAGCATTTAGATCTTACACAGTATTTAGACATTGATTGACTTGGGTCTTACAATAATCTAAAAATATGATGATCAGTGACCAACATGGGCCCATATAATCATGAGAAAGAGTTAAGAACTCTTGATAACAGGCTAAAATATTATGCTGCAGAGGGTGATAATAGGGGCACATGCCATATCTGGACAAGCATGGCAGGTTCTGACACATGTGTGACTATGAGTCACTCCCTGTCAGCTCTCACTCAATATGACACATCATCACCCACAATGACACACTATCTGGGTTTCCTGAGTTCTGATTGGTCAATTTCAAATTTCCCGCCATTTCCTTTGTTCTCAGTCCATAGCACCTAGCATTCACAACAGACAGGCAGAGACAGGCAAGGAGAACAGATGTCAGGTGGGTTGTCCTACAGTATACCTAGTATTATTTGTACATGCAGATGATTGTGAATTTTACTGTAGCATAAACTACTACAGTATTTTATGTCTTAACTCTTCTCTAATGTTCTGTGATTAATTTATTGAAGAATATGCAGACAGGTAGAAACAAGCAAGGAGAACAGATGTAGCCACAGGTGGGTTGTCTTTCAGTACTTTCAGTGTTATTTGTACTAGATAATTATGAATTCTACAGCGGCATAAACTAATATTGTTTATTATGTCAGTGTTCATGTCTAATGTCTTCTATATGATTCATTCCAGAATAAAATGATTTCACAGAGTCTATAGAGGAGGACAATGGAGCCAACTATGGAGAAATAACCATCCAAGAAACCTTCCCATGGAAACAGGATCAACAGCTTAATTGATGTTATCAATAAAGTTAAAGATTTGATAAACAAAATATGGTCCCCTCCTGGTGAGACATCATGACACACGTGTGAGTGCTGGTGAGGCTTTGCCATGGCATATGTGTGAGTGCTGGTGAAGCTGTGTTATAACATTATGTGTGAGTGCTGGTGAGGTTGTGTTATAACATATGTGTGAGTGCTGGTGAGGCTGTGTTATGACACATGTGTGAGTGCTGGTGAGGTAGAGTCATGACTCATGTGTGAGTCCTTGTTAGGCTGTGTTATATCACACTTGTGTCAGTGCTGGTGAGGCTGTGTTATAACACTATATGACTCATTTCTGATTCAACCAACGCAGGTGTGAGGGGCTCACACATAGTCACTCAAACTGACTTCAATTTGCTGGGGAGGGAGGGATCATTTCTTTATGGGGTGGGGTGTGGGGGGTGGTTGATGGATTTTCGTGCCAAATTTTACTTGCCTCCCCACCCCCTAGAGGAGTCTAAGGTGTCGGGTCCTGTCACCTAGACTGAAGGCCCTTACCTGGTATGGCTCATAGGCCCTGGTTCTCCGGGTAATGCTGGCTAGACGAGACATGTTGGTCACGATGAGAGCCACATCGATAATTCGCTGCACACGGCCACGTGCTGAACTGAACATAACCCTTTTAGTCTGGTGCCACAGAGAAAGGAAATGATACATTATGTACTATCTTTATACTGAACATACATTCCCTAACTTTTCCCTGACTTTTTTTTTTTGGAAAAAGAGAGAAAAACCTGACAAAAATATGGGTTAGGGATGGTTAGAGCGAGGTAATCCGCAAAAAGTGTTACAAACTGTACTTCATGTCAATAGGGCCTGTGGAGGATACAATATTATGTTCACAAAATAGTACAATTTATTTTGACCCCAGGTTATCTTTACAAAAACAATTTATGCTTCAACCTTGAAGAGTTCAAGGTTGTGTCTCAGCGACACTTGTAAACATAGGATACTTATGGCGCATGGGACCAGTGATAATCTCCACTTTGAAAACACAAATACCTCATCATCTGTCTCGGTATGACCCTTCCCGTTCTCAAAGTCTTCATTCGACGAGGTATGACCTTATGTGTAATCCAGGAGTAATTTCAGGTATGAAATAACAGACAGCTGATTTTTGCAGGAATAATTGGTTTATTAAGTCCTATTTAACCTGGACAAAGGCCTGAGGTGTCCTGGGCTTGGTTTTATTTCTTATATCCATTTTCGTATCAGATGAAAATATCAAATTGTTAAATTTAAGATTTGTACATCGAATTACCGTCATGATAGCGACCTGTTTTGGGATCTATAGAAATTTAACAACAGTGATACCTCTGATGTAAAAGGGGTGCTGATGTTGCTCAAGCTAGCAACAAAAGCAATATGACAAAGGTATTCCTAGGGCTCAATTTAGAGGGGTTATGTAAGGTTCTAATAATTTTTCTAGGGCAATGTTGATAAACGATATGTGCCTCTACATGGGTACCCGTATTTTTGACCGTGTCGCCGTGTCGATTTTTAGTATGAAAAGGCCGTGTCGCCGTGTCGATTTTTAGCTAAAAAAAGGGCCGTGTCGTCGATTTTTACCCATAATATAGAGGAACAAATACATCCTACCCCTACCTCCCCAGCCATAGCATTCTTACACCGGCTGCAGGTGTGAGAATGCTACTTGGACGAGGTGTGAGAGTATATAGCACCCCCCGCCCCCACCCAGTTTTCTCACCTCCCCCCCTCCCCCCTTTATAGGCAGCATTTGTCTGTGTCTGTCAGATTTTATCCTTTAGTTTTATGTGTCTGTCGAATTTTATCCCTAAGATAAATGTGTCTGTCGAATTTTATACCTCAGATCTATGTGTCCGTCTATTTTTAAAAGGGCCGTGTCGCGCGTGTCGATTTTTAAAAGGGCCGTGTCGCCGTGTCGCGCGTGTCGATTTTTACCCATGTAGAGGCACCGATATGGTAGATGGATTTCGGATTATTTGTCAGCCATCTTATATTTTGATGTAGGCCCATCTTGAGTTTTATATATGTCAGAATTCGTAATCTGCACCCTTTTTACTTCAGATTTATCCCTGTTGCCAAATTCCTACTCCCAAAAGGGCCCTGATCACGAAGACTGGTATTTGTATGTACATATCTTGAATTTAGCAATTGGATAGTATTTCTTTTTTCATTTGCTATGAAAATGGATGTAAAAAAGCCAAATCCATGTTTGGGCCATATCTGCTCTAATATTAGGTGTATATTTAAAAATGTTTCAACAATTTTGTAAGGCCACTCCAAAAAAAATTGTTTCTCATCACCAAAGAGTGAAAAATGTGACGAGGGCGTTTTTTATCTAATTTTTTTTATACTCGAGGCCAAAATATATAGGAAAATTTAGACTTTTCGCGATCAATTTTTACATTTTAGTAATTCAATGTTTATTGATCTGCAAAATGTATTTTGATGCTAGCTGACTGCATTACTGACAGCATAAGCTTTAATTTGATACCAAATTTGCCAATATTTCTCCAATTTTAACATTTTTATCATTAAAAATTTAAAAAAGAAAAAAAGTTTTCCCCAAATCACGATTTTTATGATGCGCGCGGTTATGAGAAACAACTTTTTTTGAGTCGCCTAAACATAATATTATATAGGAGAGTTTTGTGATTCTTTATATATTTTAAAGGTATTTAAAAAGAGGTGCTACATGTAGCGTGCATGTGGCATAGTGAAGTTCTCGTGTTAATCCCTCTTTTTTCCCGTCTTGTTGGTGAAAATGCATGCATGTACTCCATAAACTCTATACAGTATACAATACTTAATTATTGATAGATGCATGTCTATCACCTGCCCATGACTAAGATAGTTTACCTGGTTTTCCGCCCATTATTACTCAGTGTAGTGTGAAAGATGTATCGAAACTGAAACAGAAAGTAATTATGGTTTACAGAGGTAACTCAGAGGTGGGAATGTGATCTGAAAAAGTGGTTAACAGATATACAATATATCTTATGTTACTGTCCCCTCCTCTGCCCACTTCCCTTGGCCCTATCCCACCATGTTGACTTTCTCTTTCTATTTCCTGTGCACCCCCACCCAAGTCTTCCTCTCGTATACCGTTACTTATATTTTCCTTGCCGTGCATTTGAAGACCACATCCGGAGGTTTTTAATTGGCAATTTTGCTATTGTAATCAGGTACCTAGGTTTGTTAACTGACTTCCTATCTAAAGGTAACTCCTGTAGAGCTATATTTATTCATTTATTACTTGGTTTAGTTGGGGGCCAATCCATGAGACCTCATATCCTAAATATCAGTGATTGTGCTGTCCCCAGTGAGAAGCACATGAACTACAGCCCAAATACCCAATGTGATCTCATATTGGGTGACAACCAACCCAATGGGGAGGCCACCCCATATATTTTCTATAGAAACTACATGCATGTGCAACTATCACTTCAAACCTGGTATTCTTATTACAAGAGGTAAATCAACAAACTAGCACTAATTTGATGAGAAACCCCTCCTAATCCCTATCTATAAAGGGCCCCAGAAAGTACCCTTTCCCTTGGAATCATGGTCACACATGCTAGCCAAAACTGTGGGAGTGGCCCCCCTTTACCCCTGCAGTGGTCAGTCTGCCTGAAGCACTTACCTCCCACTGGCCTTCCCTCCCTCCCCCACCCAATCACTGAGCACTGGCCCTGATCACTCACCATACTTCAATACAGAGTGTAACAACAGACAATCCATTGGGTAGTTAACAATTGTTAGTTTCCCTGCAAGCAGGTGGGGGGGGGGGGGGGGTATGTGGGTACAACTACACCCCCCCCCCCAACACACACACACACACACTCTCACACATGTACATAGCAACGCCTCTCACAGCAGACCATGTACAGCAGTGCCCCCTTGTGCAAAGTGAGGAAAGCACACATTGACCAATTCAGTATTTGGAGGGATTTACTATTTTTGCTAAAAACACCACTTTATTCACATATTTATGTCACATATACTAAAGGATTATTCAAAACAGTATGTCTGCAGTGGTATATTCTGGTTTTCTCATATTATTCAAAACCTCCGGAGGTGGTCTTCAAAGCTGGGGCTCGATCCACTACACAATTTTTAAAGGCCACTCTCACGGGTGCCAATCCAACATAGCATGCATAGCAATAGAATGCCGATGTGTTATGGCTATATAAATGTATAAGAAACTATAAGACATAATGTTTCATGGTAAATCCACCAGGGCCTAATTAAATGGGATGTCATCCTATTTCTTTAGATGTCAGTTTATCATGGGATTCTAAGAAAGTTAGACAGATATTCAACTAACGTTAAACATATAACAGGGCCAACGGGGGATAGGAACCCAGTCAACATTGCTTAAAATTAATGTGGCCCATATGTGTTTTACCTGGGCAAGCTGATTTGCCCACCCTCGGTTTTGGTCTTTTTGTCCAGGGCTACCAGTAGGAACCCATATGGGTCAGCCCAGATTAAAAGTGCCCAGCCCTAGCCCGGATTTAGCACACACTATAAAAATGTACAATAAATGGTAATTTCTGGAGGGAATTCAGATGTCAGTATGTTTTGAAATATTCACACTGTACCCAGGTAGCAAGGGTATATTGGGCCAATGTCGGCAATGATCAACTCCATCACAATCGTTATACCAACCATGGCCCATTGTAAGCAATGCATACATTGGTTCAACATACAAATTACAATGATGGCCACCCTCTGGCAATACTGATAATGGGCCATCGCTGGGTTGACAGCTGGCCCAGAGCTGGTCCATGCTTGATATCTGACCCAGTATTGACCCAGTGTTGGCCCAGTGCTGGGACACCTCAGGGCCATCATATTATTTCTGATGTTGGACCAACATCAATTCTATCTACACTTGTCCAATATTGCCTGTGATCTACACCAGGGGGATTTAATGTTGCCTGAAGAATTTCTTACCGGATGGCTCCTACTTTGCCATCATTTTGGGTTATAAACGTCATCTCCAGTGTTCTCTACATGTTTAAAGGTCAGAGGAAGTTCATGGATGAAATTTGATACTCAAAAGTGCCATTTAGGCCTACTGCATGACATCCGTGGGAATTTGTAAAAGGAACTTGAAGACACCCCATGTGTGGATAATGGAGTTAGATAAGTCCTAAATGATAGTAATACAGTTTGCATTATTTCTAACCATTTTGGGATAGAGATCAAGATGGATTAAAAAGACAGAAATGGCTTTTTCTAAACTGATGATTCTTGAGAGTCATGTCTTAAGTGGCTCCAGAGGGGTAAAAAGCGACATGGTGACCTGGGCTGTTTTCCAGGCGACCTGGCGACCTGGTACAATAATCTAAGTGACCTGGCGACTTTTGAAAAAATATGTCTATAGCAGAAATGGTCTAAAAAAAGCGACTTTGTGACCTAGGACCCTTAATTTTGGCGACTTTCCGACCTGAGGGGGGTACCCCTCTGCACCTCCTCTTAAGTATGCTTGCACATTCAATTATACACATAAGAATAATATTGTTCAATATCAGTGATTTTTTACAGTGGCCCTATATTGAAAATTATATGTTGGGGCGACATATGTATTACAAGGTTGGTCCGATGTCTAATTTCTAACCTTGGAATAATGTAAAAACATTTTGATGTTGGCCCAACATTGGGACAACATGAAATCAATATCCCTTTATCCGAGCATGGGCCATTATATTGAAAATAGTCAATGCGGGAAATATGTAACCGGGTAACCAGCGTTCGTGTCACTTCCAGTTAATAAAGTGACGTCACTCCGTCTGAGCGACAAGATGGAAGTCATAGTTGTGTCATCCTTTACCATCACCAAATAGCATTTTCCACAGGATATGGGCCCTGACATGCTGTCTGCGGACTTCTGGAAGGTCGGTGAAGGTATGGACTAAGTTCAGAGAAGGATTTGAAGGTCGGATGGTAACTAAGGCTCCGATTTTGAGACAAGTGACATTCGGCAAACTGAATGCCCTGGGAACCACGTGTGTACGGCGTGGGGCGGGTACCCTACTTGAGGCACGACGTGACCTTTGTCTGCAAGAGTCTTGAGATCGCTGAAGGTGGGGTTGTCAGTCGACATGGATAGACATAGCCAGGGGGGGCCACTCCCACAGCATTACTGACCATGTGTGAACACGATTCCAAGGGAAAGGGTATTAGTCCAGTAAACGAAAGGAAATATATAGCCTAGTCTCAACAAAATTGCAAGAAAAGGTTTCTCAGTGGTTTTCACCTCTTTGATATATGTACTTTCCAGAAAAAAATTGTTTCCGGCGATCCCGCCTGGGGAAGTGCCCCAAATCCAACATGGCCGCCACTAAACCAGGTCAAACAGGAAAACTGCTATAAAAATGGAACAAATCATCATATTCACACATATGATGGCTCTATTAACATCAGCATGAACAGATCTATCCATTAGAACTTGTCTTTTAGTTTTGAAGTTTCAAAGAATAGCGTAAAATTCAAAATGGCCACCAAAAAGTCGTTAAAACGCATGAAAAAACACATCTCTGGTTCTAATCAACATAGAGATACAAATGAAGGTTCAAAATATATGTTTCTAAGGTCAGATAATTTGAATTTACTATGTGTGAAAAGATAAATGGCAGCCATTTTGAATTTTTAATGAGGTCACTGCTGAGGACTGTTTAGACTACTACCAGAAAAGAGGATATTTTGTGTCTTTTGTGGCCTGATAAGCATAGGTATAAGAATTGGAATGGAAAATTCACTTTTGTGAGATCAGATATATGAGATCTAGCATGTGCAAGAGACATATTCACCATCCACATTGGTTATTCAATTAGAGCTGCCTACCACCAGGTTTGAGCAAACTTAGATTTCAGTTACGTGCTCTAAACATTATTATCTTGTAACATTGCTGGACTAAGTAGTATGGGGGGGGGGGAGGTTTAGGTGAGGATGAATCAATTTACAGCAATTTACACTTCATAGGTTTGACCTTTTTTAGGGTTTGACAAAGGGGGGTGACCCAGCACCCCCCCCCCCCCCCCCCCCCCCCCCCATCAAGCTAAATGCTAGTTGGACCTATAGTAAAGGTATGGAATATCAGAATATAATTGTAGCCAGTACTCTACCAGTTGGCCACCATGGCTAAGTTATGATAGAGACCTGTAATGCTGCAGCTACCCATTGATATAAGATAAATATTAGTGATTGAAACAGGTGGCTGTATGTCTTGATATTTGAGTCACAGCTATAGCGTTACAAGTCTGAGATTCTAAACCAGTTTAAACAAGTTGAGGTATTGTATATTGTTGAAAGTGTATTCCAGCCATCCATTGACTTATTGTCAAGGTGTGTAGAGAGAAGTCAGGAAAGAGGAGATACATACATGAATCTTAATTAATACAATAAGTTCTATTGGCTAATTCATTATCATGAGTTATAAACATTTCCCTTTGACCACCTACTCTGTTGACTGATCTAGGGAGTATGTGATAGGATATCCATAACATAAGAACCACCTCTGGAATGCAGTAGTCTACATGGCCATGTGTAGTTTTAGCAGACCCCCTGTTCCTATTGTGGGATCTGGTGGATACTGTATGCAACTATACCTTCTGAAGGTCTTTATCATCTCCATCCTAGCAATGTTGTGCTTGTTATGGCCACTGAATTACCTGTTGTCACAAGTCATCAATGCAGACTTGAGACATTTAAGCTGATTTACCTCCACCAGTTATATCATTCCTCCTCCAAGCTTCCCTATGCCTCCATACACAGTGGTGGGGGGAGGGCTGTAGCCTACTATGTGTGTGTGTGGGGGGGGGGGGGTGGGGAGAGGGGGGTATTCCTACATATAATATTCATATCAATACCATGAAGTAGGGGTATTTGTAGCTGAGTGTTGAGGGAAGGGTAGAAATATAGGGAGATCTATGCATGTGCAGGAGGTGTTGAATAAAACACTTAATAATGATAAGGCATGTGGTGAACCCATAGTGTGCTGTGACGGTTAGTCCCAGTAATCTGAGCTGCTTGTGTTAATTTGGGAGTAATACACCAACCAAAGGGGTTATTGCAGGATTTGATCTATGTGTACCCTGGTCTCGTCAATCCTCCTCTCCCCATAATGCATAAGGTCAATATAGATAAATAATACTTTGCACAATTAGAACTTCCCGTATTGCATTACATCTAATGTGTCTCCACAAGTATGTTGAGATAACTTTTAGATCTAAATGTCTGTGTTTGCCTTCATCAAAGAGCATAGGCTACATAGTGGTAGTAGTAGTAGTGGTCTGCTCCCTGGGGCTGCTGCCGGGGGCTGCTGCCATACCCATGGTGGTGTGCTGGACGGAGAAAGCAAGCGGGGGGAGGGGGTCTCTCGAGGCTAATTATAATTTAAAATAAACATTGTGTTCCCAAAAGTACAGACTGATATCAGAAGCACAAATAACCGATATATCAATAAGATGTATGCAATTAAAACCGTCCTAAATGATAAGAGACCAAAAAGTGTGACAACAGACTGATGACTGATTAATCAAGGTCTTACTGTAAGAACCTGGAAATGATCTTTTACCACAAACGATGCTGTCTTTGGGAGGTAAAGATACTGTATTTCAATTATGCCACAATATCTACCCTGTGTTGTCCCATAATCTTCTGCAATGCATGCCCTTGTTGGTGTGGGACAGGTGTGAAGGCAATAACAATATATAGTATCTGCAACTAACTAGGACCTTAGTTGAAGGAAAGTTTGATGATGCCAACAAGCACACATCCCAGTGGGCTAGGACCAACTTAGGTCAATGAATAGGATTGGGGACAAGTTTAATTTGTGATGTATGGTTGGTGACATCTGGTTCACTATCGGTTACTATGCCCAAATTATCAGATTCTTTCCAGCTTGTTAAAAAATGTTTCAGGCAATACCTCTATTTTCAGATAATACGCTGATGGAAGCTATGCCTCTATCATCATATACACAAAATTGTTGACTGGAACTAACAATTTAATCTTAAAGTTGATTCAGGATGTTCACCAAAGCCACACCTCTCTGCCTACATCTGCACTTCATTCTGATTCTTGTTATTTTGATCACAGTTGATGTTATTGCCCAATATGGCCAATGTGTTAACCCTTCAAGGCCGACCAAAAAAAGTATTTGCTGGTGATGGGGGCGAGCCATTTTCACAGGAACTTTCCCTGGGCCAAGCCTTTGCTGATTCCCATAGAGTTATGTTGACTATAGTCGATGCTCGGCCGGCCATGGCATCGACTATAGTCGATGCTCGGCCCCAAAGGGTTAAATAGAAATACAATTTTATTCCATCCATTGATGATCCCCTGTGAAAGACCATGACTGGGCTCTATGGGCCCCATTTCTGATCTCTTATTGCCCATAGAGACCCATTCCCTAGATATTATACTGTTACAGTATTGGAACATATTTAGGTGGGATTTAGAATTTGTAAATGATAAATGGATGGTAAATCTGTAATTTCTGACCTCAGAGAATTCTGAATGTTTCTAAAGTCGAATCATATCTCCATACTGATTAGGGCTAGAGATTTGCTATCGTTCAATATAACTAAGAGAGTGCACATAAACATCACTTCCTTTAATTTTGATGAAACCTGGTGGCAGGCATCCAATTAAATACCCAAACTGCATATATGTGCACGGGCAAGGGAAAAGGGTTCTCCCCTGGTGGCTAAAATCAGAACTAACCCCACAGGGAGTATCCTTTCTGCTTGCCTGCTCACATGTTTGTCCCTTGAGTTCATATTACTGGTCTTACAATATGTTATGTAAATCTTCCCAAATCTTATCCCTATGCTTATTGGAAACAAATCAGGAAGATATCCTATTTTCTAGTAGTAATCTAAACAGCCCTCAGCAGTGAACTCATTACAAATTCAAAATGGCTGCCATTTATCTTTTCACACATAGTAAATTCAAATTCTCTGACCTTAGAAACATATATTTTGAACCTTCATTTGAATACTATGTTGATTAGAACCAGAGATGTGTTATTTCATGCATTTTAACGACTTTTTGGTGGCCATTTTGAATTTTGTGCTATTCTTTGAAACTTCAAAACTAAAAGACATGGTCTATTGGATAGATCTGTTCATGCTGATGTTAATAGAGCCATCATATGTGTGAATATGATGATTTGTTCCATTTTTATAGCAGTTTTCCTGTTTGACCTGGTTTAGTGGCGGCCATGTTGGATTTGGGGCACTTCCCCAGGCGGGATCGCCGGAAACAATTTTTTTCTGGAAAGTACATATATCAAAGAGGTGAAAACCACTGAGAAACCTTTTCTTACAATTTTGTTGACATAAATTCGTTCGTTTACTGGACTATATGTTTTTGGGCCCTAATAAGGGCCCGCGAGGGTCCTTGAAAAGGGGTGCTTTTTAGACAATTTTGGAGGAAAAGGGGTATATTTTATGGCTGCATTACTTGAAAAACTCTCAGATGAGACATTAATCAAGCTTTTCTCAACATTAAGACACATATTTATGCACAGAGCAAGGGTAAGACCTACCATTTTCGGGTTATTTCTTTAAATCTCACAATTCATAAGAGAATTTTTCTCAGTCTCCCTTGATTATGTTATGTTTTTTGCTCAGTTTCCCTTGAAAAGGGTGCTATTTTGTTGATTTTTCTCCCGTGATAAGGGTACAGAATTTGAGGTGATGTTCACACATAGTTACTATAGAAAAGATAGGGAGTGGCCCCCCCCCCGGGAGACATAGACAACACAGTAGACATTGTCATTTACTGTCATGGCAGAGGATTGATCGGGGATTGATTGGCGAGTTTTGGACGGAACATCGGGACACGCCATGGCCCGGGGAACCATGTGTAGTACGACGATGTGGTGTTGTGGGCATGTCGAGAACAGTGTAGACAGTTCCCGGGGGACAGTTAGCCTACAGCCTCGAGCTACAGACAATGGCAGGAGTTACAGAAGAACTGTAAGGAGCCAGGGAATCCCGATTCTATGGACTGTAAAGTCGACACTGTGGATACGATGTGTATTATCCACGTAAGGACGACGTGGAAAGTGCTGTGTCAGCAGTTTTAGGAAACAGCTGACGTGGGAGGTCAGCAACAGCGGTCAGGAGGCCATGCACGTGCTGTTGTGTATTGTGCATTTGTGGACACTAGTATGTGTCATCAGGGATGTCTATGTGTTTAATATCAGGGATATCAACTTGGGGTGTATGTAACTGCAGGTGACGTCAGGAGACTGCAGGTGACGTCAGGAGACGGCAGGTGACGTCAGGACACGGCAGGTGACGTCAGGACTCTTTCGAGGAAGTATCAGTGGACTATGAATAACACTGTGAGTTGCAGTAGTAAATTTATGTACTGTGTTTGGTGGCTCTCACTGTGCATTGCAGTAGTAAGTTTATGTACTGTGTTTGGACTTTGGTAGCACTGACTGTGCGTTTGCACTAGTAAGTTTATGTACTGTGTTGGGAGCACTAACTGTGCGTTGCAGTAGTAAGTTTATGTACTGTGTTTGGACTTTGGTAGCACTGACTGTGCGTTTGCAGTAGTCAGTTTATGTACTGTGTTGGGAGCACTAACTGTGCGTTTGCAGTAGTAAGTTTATGTACTGTGTTTGGACTTTGGTAGCACTGACTGTGCGTTTGCAGTAGTCAGTTTATGTACTGTGTTGGGAGCACTAACTGTGCGTTTGCAGTAGTAAGTTTATGTACTGTGGTTGGACTTTGGAGACACTGGAGACGTATCAGAGGCACTGGTGACGTGTCAGACTCTGACTCAGTCAGAGCCACTGGAGATGTACACTATGAGAAGTGTGTTATTTTGAGTGTAGGGAGGTGAGGGCTGAAGCCTCACATGGAAATGAAGTACTGGTGACCTCTCTTTCCAAGTTTTAGGTATTATGTTTTAATTAAATAGTAATAGCATGTGGTTGCTATTGTTTAGTTTGTGAAAACATATGAAAGACCTATTGTATATTATCACCTTTTAATAGCTACGGTTTATATGCTATTTAGTGTATAATGTAACAACATTAGAAATTATTGTTGTTTAACTTCTAAAACTAAAAAGATCTAGTTTGTGTAAACTAACATTTAACACCAGTTTACTGGTCAAGGACTTTCATCTCAGAGACACTGAGGAAATCTAAAAGTGAACATTTTATATTCAGGAGGAGTGTTTCAATAACAGACACCAAAAACTATGTTTTTAGGAGGAGTGTTTACACTCAAATAGTCATATTCATAAGTCTCTTTTTCATTGTGTGTATTCTAAAATTACATATTTCATTTGTTGAGGAGGAGTATTGAAAATAGTCAACGCAGGAAATATGTTCCCGGGTAACCAGCGTTCGTGTCACTTCCGGTTAATAAAGTGACGTCACTCGGTCTGAGCGGCAAGATGGAAGTCATAGTTGTGTCATCCTTTACCATCACCAAATAGCATTTTCCACACATTATTGGGCCAGCGGTCAAACCAGCGGTGGGCCAATATCAAAATGCCATTTATATTGGCCCAATTTTAAGTGGTATATTGGCCCAATCATGGCCCAATGTACATATGTTACCTGGGTATTTATGAATTATTTTTTTCGTGGGCTGACAGATCTGGGCTCCCACTGGTAGCCCTGGACAAAAAGAACCCTAACCCAGATATGGGCAAGCCCAGCTGGCCCAAGTAAAACACATATATGTGCCCCAGGGACCAATGCTGGCTGGGAATTTACCTGCATGCACTAGGCCTATTCTGTATCATATGTACCTACATTTTGAAATTCTAAATATTTTCATGCAGAATTTTATGAATCTGAGCAGATACAACTTACCAAATATTAATTGATATCACTTCACAGCAAATCGATCTTCTTTTTGTGCTCAAGATCCACAGATAACCCGCACACCCTGCCTCTCTTCAGTGAGGTAACTGCACGTAAAGCGGTGAGTTACTAAGTACCCTAGCTATATACACATACATATAACATGCTTTATTGGTCATTGCCACCAGGTGCCTAAACATTGCAAATCGCCCATAACCTTACATTTTAGTAGGCCTATCTACTGATCAGTCGGTGTCGCGATACAAAGACGGGACATTTTCAGTTATTTCCTGATATTATTATAATCCCCAAATCTCCTGTATCAATTTTATTTTTTAAGCAAGTGCCAACACATCCTATGTAATCTTAAAACATATACCTGTGATATGAAACTGGGGTTGTGAGGTTAGAGAATGAACGAATCTCGCAGAATATATATGCGTATAGTTTAAACCCGCATTTCTTACTGCACGTCCAGTAACAGTCAGAGTGCAGTCGGGACAGGTACTCAGCCCTATATATATAGGGGCGCTGGGGGTTTAAGATCATGGAAGATATGCAAAGTCCAGGCACCGGGCGGGAACGCCATTACTTGCCCTATATAACACGTCAGCCAAGACACCTGTAGCCCAAACACCACATTTGCCTACTTTCGACTTTGTATTTAGTACCCACATAATAACTGGACTGAACAGTTGACCTGTTTACAAAAATGTGCAGAGGATCAATTGCTGTTTTATGTAGGTGCCATGGTCGTTATTCGCACGCAGTCTGTGTTGCTGACCAGGATGTTCACATGATATCATTATAATGCAGATTTATGGTTACATTTATGTTTGCCCATAATTACTTGCTGCAAATCGTTCTGCCTGAACTTAAGCTTGAAAAGAAAGTAATGATGGATATCATGTCTGATTGTCATTATGTTAACTCTGCACACTGGAGGAACAACCTGGAGTTACCCTCACCCCATCCAGGTATCTGGTAATGTAGGTTAGTTCCGGATCCTTAATATAACCTAGTTCTGGCTCCTACCCTATAGATCATACCAGGAATGGGGAGTCTTAGTGGTAGGATGGCCTGCGTGCACTGAACACCTACAGCCAGAGGTCTCGTGCATAGCAATTAAGGGGCGGGTGGGGCCGGGGTAGGGTCGATCGAGTAGGGGGGGGGGGGGGGGGGCTAGATGGGGGTCGGGTGGGTGGGTCCCCATGTCACATGTCGATTTTAAGAAACGCCCATGTCCCATGCCACTATCTCTTATATTCCTCATGTCCCATGTCCGTAAGGCTTAAACATGCCCATGTCGCCGTGCCTACCTATTTCAGTTCTCACAGTCTGTATGTTCACAATATTCTTTTCTTCATCAATATTTTTTCTATTATTTAGTTTTATTATTATTTGGGGTGGGGGTGGGGGGGGGGGCTGGGGTGCAGGGGCTTAGTGCTGGAGAGCGGCCAGACAAAATTATTATGCTTTGTAGGTATTGTAGATATGACCGTTTTCTTTAGCTCATTGTATTCCCGAATTCCAAATGTCCAAATGTATCTAGATTTTTCCTGCCACCTCCCTCTCCCATCACTCCCCTCCTGTCCAGCATATACGTGTGCGGCGGATTCGGCATGCATCACTGTCTCACCACCGATGAGGGTCTTGCGTATCACCCTCATCACAAATGCAGCCACAATATAAAGCAACTACACACAACCTTCAACGAGATTTGATTTAAGGCATACTTTGACTGGCTCTGGATGATATGAGTGTCCGCTTGCTGCATGCTACATCAAGTGTGGCTTAGGATAGCTGAAAGGTAATTCTCTACAGGATTTTAAAACCCAACTTTAGCCACCACGGGCTACCAACAATGCAAAACGTGACATCTTAAATAGGAATTGGCATCATCCTTATCATTGCAAAAGGGTTGAACTGCATCACCACCCTCATGAGTCAGATGCATCGTAACCACCATGTGCAAAAAGGAGACTAGTGAGGGGGTCTGGATTGGGGGTCCCGATTTCCCATGTCGATTTTAAAAAAATGGCCATGTCACCCTGTCGATTTTAAGAAATGGCCATGTTCCATGTCACTATCTCTGTTTTTCCTTATGTCGCATTAGTGATTCCGAATCTTTTATTAGGTATTGACCTAGTCCATCTCTTTATGTATGCAGTAGGCCTAAAACATAATGAAAAATCAGTAAAACGTGTGAATCAAACAGTGCGGAAGAATTGTAGTAAATTCTCCCTTACTTGTGGTTACAAGCAGCTACCAGTTGTGATGAAGGTAATGCAATAACCCTCATCGGTGGTGGGACAGTGATAACATAACACGTTGGTTCTGCAGCCCGCCGCTTGGTGGCCAGTGCTCTAAGTCTTTATATGGGTCGGTGGGACGCCGGGAGCTCAGTGAGACGCCGACTGTGGTACAGGACGGACGCAGCTCTCAGAGGAAGGTGGCCACTACTCACAGCAGACGACAATTGCCGGCAGTTGTGCAATCCTCAACACCGGTAAACCACACTCGCCGCCATCTTTACCTTTGGAGGCAAGAGTCAATGTGCAAAAGGCCTGGGATGGTAACCTAAGGCTTAGCCCATATAAAACAAAATTGAGTAAAATTTAAGGTATTTAAAATACCCGTTTGAATTTAGGCCCACTTTTTATACCAATGGTTACAGAATATCCTATGCCTATTGTTACAAATACAATGTGTATTTAATACTGCTTCATCATTGATTAAAAAAGAGTAAACATAAAGAGCTGAGGTAGCTGCAATGGATAGAAATTCTGCAGATTCTGTGATATCCACAGGTATAATGATATCGATCACAGCGAGATCCGATGAGAAGTTATTAACTCCTGTATCTAACCCACTTCATGACGGCCTGTTCACTCTTAACTCACTAATACGTCCGACCACAAAGAGGTAATATTAGGTCAAGTAGTATTTGGGGTTGGCAAACCCTCCCAGGCCCCCACGCCCCCAGCCTGATATTCGTAGCCCCAAAAGTCGGCAAAACAGTCAATGTTTACATTCAGAGACCGTGGTGAGGGGATTGCACAATCACCTGTGTGGGATTGTGTGAGTATAAGATTGGGAACCCCGTACGTGCTGGGAAATCCCCTTTTCTATTGGACTGCCGCGCCATCTAACGGGACAAAAGCAAAAACAAACCCCCCTCTTGTGTAGGAATCAGGTACTAGTGCGAGATAGTAACGCCATCTAGTGACTAGAAATGAAAATACTGAAAATACTTTCTAACGTGTTGCCACCTAGTGGTACACAAATAAACTGTTTAATTTAAACATACTTTATTTTGCGCTGTACATATTTTCGCGATTTTCGCAGATTAAAAAATACGCGAAAATATGTACAGAGCGAATATTTGTACACGACAGGCTTATACCTACTATAATGCAAAATCCGCGAATTTAGATACACGTGAAAGTGCAGTTTGTAGTCAATTTGCGAAAATATACATGCGCGAAAATATACATGCGCGAAAATATATACGTTTACCATGCCTCCCAGATGCTGCAAAGCGACATTGTGCTTTTTGAGCTTACAACTGGAGGAATGAAAAGATAGTGACATTGACAATTCTTATTAAAGACAAGGGACATGGGGACCCTAAATACTCATATGATTGTTCTAATTTTTCCAGATTGATTCAGGCGGTATTGCTGTGACTCGTGGGTAAGACATCTCAAAACACCGACATGTTTCTCCACGACATCGTTGAGGGCAACTCACCCAATTGGTCCAATGGGAGTCCAACATCTGGGCTTGACTGGCACACATTTGGCTACCTACCAACCAATTTATCCCCCACCTACAGCACCAGTCCCTCATATAGCATAGGTTCACCAGGTTACCCTCCGGCATTCTCGCCTGTGTACAGTCCGGAATACGCCCCGTCTTCACCCACTTCACCCACTTACACCCCCACTTCCCCCAACTACACCCCCACTTCTCCAAATTACACCCCTACTTCCCCCAATTACACTCCCACTTCCCCCAATTACGCTCCTAGTTCCCCCAACTACACCCCTACTGCCTCCAACTACACCCCCACTTCCCCCAATTACAATCAGCCCAGCCCAAGCCCTTACAGTCCCAGCAGTCCTCAGTGGTTCCCAGACACCAGCCCGGACACCAGCCTTCACCAGAGCCCGACCAGCATCTGCGAGCCACAATCCACAGACACTCTAGATGTTGGCAAGTCTAGCCAGAACTCCACCACTACTGACCTGGGGGAGAAGAAGCTATTTGATGCAGTTTCCCCTTCACCTAAGCTGCCTTTTGAGGAGGACGTTCTACCGTGGTCGCAGCAAAGCAGTGCGAGCGAGTGTCAAGATGTGATAGTACACCACAGCCCACTGTATAACCCTGCCGTTACTCACTACACCCCCTCCAGCCCCTTCCCACAGGAGGGCAGCCAGGGGGGCCAACAGACTCTCAACTCTACAGCAGCTGACAAAGAGAACCTTCCAGTTGGTTCCCCAGTTGGTAGCACCTGTAGTAGTACAGGTGGGATGTCGCGTGGCGGTTCTCGCTGTGGGACTCCTCTGCAGTCCTACCCCTCCCCCGGCAGCAATGCGACCGGCTTCCTTGGACAGTTGAACTCTGACACCCTTCTGTCTCTGAACTGCTCCAGCACAGCGTCCACACCAAAGAGTGTGTGCTCCTCACAGAACACTATGTCTCCTATATTCCCACAGACCCCGCGGCTCTATGACTCACCGGACATGTTTGGTGTCGAGCGTCAGTCTTCGGATATCATCAGTCAATCACAGGCCTCCACTGGGTCTGAAGAGGAGGTCCCCAATGTTGTTCGGTCTGAGATTCTCATGCGTCCGGATGAAACGGCCAGGACCCCCTGGAGGGTGCCCCTGATACCCAATGGGGAGGACTCTTCATCGGCCATGTCCTGGCCATCCCCCCTTGAGTATGGACCTACCCCACTAGCATGTGGAATGGGGTACACAGAGGCTACTCAGTCTCAGTAAACAGTAATGGCTTGGTAGCCATGGCCTGTAACCATGACCTCTCAGAAATCATGGTTGTAGTAACTTGAAGACTCGGTAGCCATTGTGAGTCATACTCAAAGATGGTGGTTCACAGACTCCATTAAGTAACCATGGTTACAGACACAGTAACCATGGTTACATTTGATACCGTTAATTCTCGAATATAAGCCTAACTCATGTATATCCCTAACTCTGACAGCATATTTATAAAAACCCTCGTATAAACTGCATGTATGGTATCAAATTAAAACTGAGTCTGACTTGCATACAAGCCGAGGCATATACTCGAGAATTTACGGTATTAACTCAACAGCTTAGAAACATTATATACCAGGTCACTAAGGTTAATAATTCTAGTAGCATACAGACTCAGTAACCATGTTGACATGCAGACTCAGTAATCATGGTTACATGCAGATTCAGTAACTATAGTGACACACAGACTCAGCAATCATGGTTACATGCAGACTAAGTAATCATGGTTACATGCAGACTCAGTAACCATGGTTACACACATACTCAGTAATCATGGTTACATGCAGACTAAGTAATCATGGTTACATGCAGACTCAGTAACTATAGTAACACACAGACTCAGTAACCATGGTTACATGCAGACTCAGTAACCATGGCGACATCATAGTATTTATCAGATGCTTGATCTTGGCAATTATGTTATGAAAGTATTTGAATATAATTATTAATTATCTCAAACTTTAGTGTGTCTGGTAAAACAGCAAGGGGATATGTCAATACATGTGTACAAGATATTGAAAATATATTGTATGCTTTTTTATGTAGAAGAAGAGAATTTATCCTTTGATCAATGTTACGACTTAAGCATTAATTCTGGAAAGCCAAGATCGGAGGAACGTGCCAAAGAGGCGTAACGATGATTTGATTAGATTACTTTATTTATTGGGGATGTAGATTGTCTATGTAATAGATAATGTTATATGTTTAAAGTAGATAATAGCACTGCCCAACTTGCCCCAACACCATAGAGAGAGGCTTCCCCACATTTCGGGTTGTAAATATGTAATAATATCATTACCAGGTAGTCACTGAATTGTTGCATGTTACACAAACTAGTATAAATAATTATTGTCGTTCTTTATCATACATGGAATAGTACACGATGTGTATATTATAATCATAGTGTGCATCACGATCGTATCTCTGATTCACTTAATTCTAACCTAAACTGGAGAAGCGGTATTGGGATTATGGTTTGTTATATAAGCGGTATACAAGTATAGACGTGTAGATTCATGTACGCGGACATATCTATATATGTATATGTAGCTACATTTTTAGAGTACCTTAATATGGTATTTTATTATTATTCAAATTCAATATACAAGTAAATAATCTATTTAGTTTTGTAATGCATAGATTCCCCCAAAGTGTAAATATCTTGGTCATGCCTATATAGCAATACATGTAGTATGTGTAGTGCGCCGTTTTGATAAACTATTATTTAATTGTTCTTATTGACGCAGCTGTTATCTTTATAAGGAGCTTTATATTCATGTTTTAAGCTTAGGTTGGTCGGCAGCTGAGATTGAAGATAAGACGAACAATACCAATTTATGTATCACTATCGATAACAATACATAATGTAACATTTGCAATAAATAAAGCAAATGAATTTAAGAAACTAATCTTTATTCACTCTATGTTATCTCACAAAAGCACTGTACATGTGTATATGTAATGTTTGGTTTTAAATAATATGTATCCTGGGCAACATGATATCAATATGATATTATCATAATGATAACCTGTGTATTCCTTCTCAAGTAAAATGCCGCTTTATTTGGATAAGGTAAATGCCTCTAGATTATATATTGTAGATGCGAAAAGGCTCTAAAACGCCTACTCCCCAAATAATCTAATGGTAGACATACATCAACCCTTCTACCCATGAATAAGCTTTCTGTATCAGTAGAACCATTTGTCTAATAATTCAAATTCTAGATGTAGTTCAACGCCAGTATGTTGCTATCGGGGCAATATCCCACCTTCATAAATTATATTACATGTATATCCAACATTGTAGGCATTCATCAAGAAGCTAAGCGTCAGAGAATTGTCCTGTATTTTAGACTCGACAACATATCTAGTGCTAATTCTGCATTGTACAACGTATAACATCTCGGTTTTGAACAGTCAGTATAATTATCGTCCCAAGCTTGCTGTTTCATAAATGGCCACTATTGCACAGTCCCGCCAATAAACTTCATATATATAGTGAATCTCCCATCTGAAGGCGAGCCCACATGCTTGGTGCTAATATCATATAAGAGGTGTGGCTCCAGAGGGGTCAAAAGCGACTTGGCGACCTGGGCCGTTTTGGAGGCGACTTTCGACCGAATGCAATAATAAAAGTGACCTGGCGACTTTAAGATAAATTGACAATACTTAAGGGGGTTCAAAAAAGCGACTTTGTGACCTGGACCCCTTAATTTCGGCGACTTTCTGACCTCAGGGGGGTACCCCTCTGCACCCCCAGAGGTGTATCTCATTAACATTAGATACATCACCTAACACCGGTTTCACAATCCTTTTATAAGCTTATTTAGGTGAACTTGCACCTTGATAAACAATATCCTCCAATGGCTATGTTGATCACGTTGGGCAGGCAACCCTGGAGGTGATAGACCTGACCACATAATTGCAAAATGGGGCTCCGCTCAGAGGGGCCCTTGATGGGGGGGTCCCCATGTCGCATGTCGATTTTAAGAAATGGCCATGTCGCATGTCTATGTCGCTTAAAAATGCTCATGTCCCATGTCGATTTTAAGAACTGTCCATGTCCCATGTCACTATCTTTTTAAGCCTCATGTCGCATGTCACTAGGCCTCATGTCGCATGTCGAATTTAAGAAATGGCCATGTCGCCATGTCGAATTTAGGGGTCTAGGGCCATCTCAGAGAGTATCACGGTTCGTGTACCATATAACCCTGCAGTTTTATCTGTTATCTCCCCCTTTGTTGGCTTCGCCAAATCCTGTGAGATTCACTTTAGGCCTTATGCCTCTAGATATGGCACGCATCTGAAGTCTCCAATGTTAGCCCCACATTGGTAATGTCTTGGTCTTTTAGTGCCTTCCTCATATAGGTCAGCTGAAAACAATTCTCACACGTAAACTCCTTGCCCTCCGTAGATCCATCACTTTTATCGTCTGAAAGACCTCCTTTTGGTTTCTTTTTTGACTTAAAGAAAGCAACCAACCCTTTTGCTGCTGTTCTGGACGTCTTTTTATTACCAGATTGTTCGTCCTTGATTTGACCTTGGTCCTTTGAGTATGGTGACCCGCAGCCTGGGCATGGCGCATGCGCTTCTTTCGCTTTTACTGCATTCTGGGAATTCTGTGTATCCTGTGATAATGTTGCGTTAGCTTGCCCCGTATGGAGACATTCGCTAGCAGTGCATCCAACGACTGTAGGGACAGCTACGCGGACGGTGTCACGCCCGTTTGATTGTCTATTCTCTGGTATATCCAGCTCTCGAGTGCCGGATATACATGCACATCGTTTTCTGATATCGCGACGCTTGAAGTAGCATAAAAGTCCAAGCATACCTGAAAGTCATGGGAATGGATAAATGTTAGGCTTAAATTTGAAAACAGGGTTTGATGATTAATCGATTTAGGATAGTATTTGTCACGACTGTATATGTAAACTTATTGTGGTGCTGTAATATATAATTGCTATATACTATGATGCATTTCATAGGGTCATATATTAGGCTCAATCTCACGACTTTGTAACGATTGGATAGTCTTTGACCGGGTGACGTCTTGACCGTAAATGAATACTAGTAAACTGTGTTTGATGCCTTTGACCGGGTGACGTCTTTGACCGGGAAACGTTATTATAGCATAAATTAGACCTATATAGTAAGAAATGGGTGGAAAATGTCAAAGGATATTTTCACACTATATGAAATGAAATTGATTTAAAGTTTTTTTTATATTTATATGTAGCCCCTTTTACATGCATTATAGCATAATGTTATATTTTTTCCTCTGCCCGGTCAAAGACTTCACTTTCTATGTTATGTGGAATTTGAAGAGCTACACTGTCCAAAGTGTTATGCAATAACCATCCACATATTTTTACAAATAATAGAGATATGGGAAAACATTAACAAATTAAAAAAGACCTTTTCTAGCCTCCTGGTCAAAGACTTCACCCGGTCAAAGACGTCACCCTGTCAAAGATGTCACCCGGTCAAAGACGATCCAATTGCTACAAAGTCGTGAGACTGAGCCATTAATATATGAAGACGAAAATAATGTATCTTACACTACCAGATTGCAACAAGCATAAATAATACACCTACCGAAGAAAACAATTACATACCTATTAAAATAATGACTGAGATTGCGAAAGGCACTGCATATTTAGCCAATTCTGTTGGATCACTGTAACGTCCACCTATAAAAGAGCAAACGCAGTTACAGTACAAGGAAATACAAGTAATGTCCATAAACATCGGATGATATAGATATAGAGACATTACGACCTTGCAGTGTTTCGGGGTATTCACAGTTGAGGAGGAGGGGGAGTTTTCTCTATAAGTTATAACAAATCGTTTTGTTTGAATGCATATCTGGTATTTTAGAGTAATAATATTAGTAAATAAGAAAGAAGACTAGGGGGCATAATGAGCCTTGGCGTATGCGTATCACACATGTACAACTCAGGAAAATGGAACCCCATAGCTTTGACAAGGGAAAATACTGAATGACGATTCCCTTACCAGATACTAGTGTGAAGCTGCTGGATAAGACCAACCACACGGTGACAGCCTCAGCCCCTCGTCCACACCCACAGCACGCCATCCTCAGCACTCACTACATGACATTGTAGCCTCAGATATCAGGTAGGTGTCGGAGTCTGCCTCTGGTATCAGTACAGACGTGGTAGTCTGTAAGTGGAGAATTACAGCTTCATCATTATAAGGCACAGCAAAGGAAAAACAGTTTTACCCTCAGATGTCAGCCCCCTTGTCATACACTTCAGGGGTAGACACTAACGCTGGCCCGGGAGCCAATGGCCCGTAGTTTTGGGTCCGGGCCCGTAGTTTTCTGCAAAATAGCATTCCTATGGGCCCGGGTGGCCCACAGGAGTATTTGGAAGACAATTGAAGAAAGTTTGTCTGACAACTATAGTCATGCAATATATCGTTGGAAAGAGGGAAATGTGCCCGAATTTATCATATTGATTACACTCTTTTATAGACCAATCAGGAATATATATATACATGTGTTTTCTCTTAAAGAAAACATAATATTGAGCATTGGCCCACAGATCTTGGTCCGGGCCCATAGTTTTCTAGAGCTATGGGCCCGGGTGGCCCACAGCTGAAAAAGTTAGTGTCTACCCCTGCACTTATTAAGTAGTGTGTGTGGCACTCAGTCAGACCAACTGTGACCAACTGTCTATTTAGCCAGCTACCAGGCCACACCCTCCTGTGTGGTGATAAAGGCATACAACTTGCTGCCCCGACAGCAGCAGTCCGAGTGCAGGCATGACAGGCACTCAGCTGCCATCTTGTAGGACACAAACTCTCGCTCCTTTGGCGTGATTTCTCGCTCATTTGGCGAGATTTCACAGCTTTCTTGTCCACTGGGTGGAGAGGGGAGGGGAGAGGTAGTGGGTGGGGTGTAAAACTCTCACACCTACCAGAAGCTGACCACTGAACACACCTGACCTGTGGGCCTAAGTGTTAATGGGACGCCTATTGTTTTAGGGGTGCCCCTGAGCTGATATGGCCCACCCTGGTTGTAGTGACAGCACCCAAACAGTGTACTAAACACAATAGGCCCAGACTCACTGGCTCTGTCCTACCTGCATGTCCTCACTCTCCACACAGATGTCTTGTCACTCTCCAAGCAGAATTTGACACCTGAAGATACGCTCGCATTTTAGCGTACATTTGGTGCATTTGGGGGTCGAATCGCAGTGGTAATTAAAACATACTTTAATCTATATGTAATGATTAGTGTGCATAGTGGATTGATATACATCTTGTACTACACAAGCTACCTAAATCTGCGCTTACCTCTGCTACTGTAGTTAAAGCTGATATTTAGGTGTTTGAGTGGTAAAGCTAAACGTACATGTACAATCAATATTGCAGTCAGTCACCACCACCATCCGCCATTCAGGCAGGTACAACCTATAGCCTCACCTGTTGCCCTCCAGGTATATTGTATATCTATATCAAATATTTAAGCGCCGCATAGTGCTTCATTGCATTATTCCCTTTATGCATGAATGAAGCCCTGAGGAATCTACTTGCCAGGGGTGCATTCATGTATCATGCCGACCCTTCGAGTGTATGTTAATCCTGTAGGCCTAGAATCAGTATGATGCTTGAATGTAGTACTACCGAGTTACTCGCCAGGGCTACATCCACGCATCAGGACAACCAAGGGTATAACACATTAAAGCATCGTGTGTCCGTTAACCCCTTCCACGAAGTAAGCCAATATATATCGCACAAAATTGCATTGAGTTACAAGAAATGCTGTGGTGAAGGGGTTAAGGGGTTAAATATATCTGAAATATACAGGGGATAAAATAGCCTTAAAATGCCTTACCGATGTGCCGAATGTACAGTTGGCATCTGTAAAGCTATCCTTGATTAGTGATCTCTGAATGTCGGTGATAATACTGTAGCATGTGTGTAGTCCTCTGGTTTGTTTGTGTGGGGAATTACACTCTGAATGTCGGTGATGATAATGTAGCATGTGTTTTGTCCTCTGGTTTGTTTGTGTGTGGACTTACACCCACATTGTGCCCACCTTTATAGTAGTTCACGGACAGTACTCGGCGTGTTCGTGGTGTGTCCATAAGGGATCTGGAGGGAGGTGTGCTGGTTACGGCGACAAGCACTGATAAGAGCTGATAAGACTGTTACAAGCCTGTCCCCTGTTTGTCCCCTATTTGTACCCATAGTGGTCTGTCTTATCAGTGGGTTTAACAGTAACCAGCAAAATTTAAAATGGCGGACGCACTGGATAAGGGCCTAGGCCGGTCAGCTAGTTGCGGACGCAACTACTGATAATAGCTGATAGGCTGGGTACCAGCACGTCTCTGGAAGTGATGGTTACCCGGGGACAAGGTACCAGTCATTGTGAGTCTTATCAGTGGTGATAACCGCACCCAGCGAAATTTTAAATGGCGGACCCACTAGGTATGAGTCTACAGCCCTTATCATGTCATGCATTTATTCATAAACTTTGCGCTTTTGGGGCTAGATGCTGACAAAACAAACAATACAAATAATCCGTTGAATTTAGAAATAGAAATTTAATGTAGATGCATAGACAATAATACATATATTGTATGTCTATGGTAGATGTAATACAACCATTCTGAAAACCCTAAATAGACTCATTTATTATGATACATAAGCCTAATAATAAGGTCTTAACAATGGCTTAAACACAGCTGATCTGATTACATACGTCATACGTAGGTTGTCATGGCAAAGGACTATTAATAACTATGAAATTAATCAGGAGGGTGGGGGGGGATGAACGAACCAAACCACCTCCCCCATGGAAGAAAAGAGCTCCACCCTAGCTGACTGTGAAGAGATCATCATTGGCTACATGCAGGATTCTAGAGAAAAAAAAGCATGGATGCTTTGAATTTCACACAAAGCTCCACTATCATATTAGAAAAGTCCAGTTCCACCATTAAAATAATCGAATCAAGTTCCACCATATCCAAAAAAGAACCACCCCGCGACGAAGGCTAATTATGGGCATGTGAAAGGATATTTTGACATAATTTGACCAACATAATTTTACAATAGTGGTCATTGCAATAATGTATGTACATGTATGTTATATGCAATAATAGTATATTTTATATGCAATAATAGTATCTATCATAGGCAATTATACTATAGTATCTATTAAATGTCAAAGGATATTATTGTTTTCATGACATATCGCGTGCCTATAATGTTGATGATACATATGGGTGATAAGCCTTTTGGTCGTGCCAATAGATGATCCCTCATAGGCCCACCCACGACGTGCCTATACCACACAGTAGACTACAAAAAGGTAATGCATCTAGCTATAGAGTGAGCATTAGCATACCCTGGATTATGCTATAGCATAATCTATAACAGCCTAACACGTTATCTCTGAGGGCTGATAAGGACTGTCCACGCTGTGGTCACCTGGAGTGGTGCCCATGTCATGTGTATATAGATATCAGGTGTAAATACCTGTACGTACCTTGCTAGGCTAGACCAGCCTCGGCCAGCGCTTATCCTAACATTTGGATAGCCTGGGAGCAGGCTATCATCCTACCCGAATACACATCTTTCAAGTAAAGGTGTCAATTACACATTAGCCCCCCACATAATTTTAACACCCCTTTGATTTAGATAATAATCTGTCTGTAGTTAGATGTGTATTGACCAATACACATCTATTTGCGCCACCACTCTGGCGCAAGTTGGTATCAACTGAAGATAAGCTCTGCTCCCATACCATACACAGCAGGGGGCACGAGCAGTGTTGCTATGGGAGTCCGAGACTGAGACTAGACAGTCTCAGAATTGCAAGATAATATCAAAGAACTATGGTTTTGTTAGCATCTCGCACCCTCAGGCTAGATAGCCTCTTAACTATAGTATTTTGAGATAACCTCGCAATTTTGAGACTATCTCGGCTGATGAATGCGAGACACTTACAACGCTATAGTATTTTGAGACCTATTTCGTCAGGACCTATATCGGTCAGGAATTTGAGACCATCTCGCAATTAGAGACTATCTAGCCAGATGATTGCGAGATATTAAACAAAATTATAGTATTTTGAGACTATTTCGCAGATTTAAGATTATATAGCCTTACACCCACCCCTACCTGCACACCTCTCCGGGTATCCCGCGTATAGATGCTGGGCCGCCCTGGGGACTGGGTGCTGCATCTGTATGGATCTCTGAGACGCACACACCTGTACATTATTCTGTTTACTCAAGTTTTCACAGTGTCGGTCTCAGCTCCGAGCATTTTGAGGCTTCTGGGGCAGTCATTTTGAACATGTGGGGGTTGTTGGGGGGGGGGGGGGGGCTAATCGCGACCCTCATTATTGGGGGAGGGGGTGGTGGCCTTCAGCATTCAGCCGCCCCATTGTTGGTATAAACGGTTGACACATTTTGCACCCTGCCCCTCCATCCAAATCGATCAACTCCATTGTTAACAAAATGAGCATTCTTTTCGATCATATCATGGCACTTATATGGGATGGCTTGTTATCATGTTGAAGACCCACCTGTGTCTAGTGTCAATCCCTCCAGTACATGGTGTCCTGTGTATAGGGTATTAAGTACATGGCACGACATGTAGCACGTAGACATGTACCATACACATGTACACTGCTTACCCTGATCCTTGTGTTATAGATATGCAGTATTTACCCAGTACTATCTTCCCTCCCTTCTCCAGGATCGTTCAGCATTATCGCTGCTTTGTCCAGGGCTTTGTATATCCTGCACATGCACGGTCTAGTTCATGCAACAGTGACCCAGGTACAATGGTAACCCATACATCATAGCATGGCGAGGGTACTCCTGTACCGATACCCACTCTGTTGTGTTTTATGTGTTCCTTCTGTATACTTTTATTGGACGGCGTGACTGTCTACTAAGTATCTCATCTATACATGCCCTATGACCGCTGACCTGGAGGTTATCATGCCCCACTGCCCCTTACACATCTCTCCTGAAATTGACGTGTACCAGCTAGCAGCATGTCGTGTGAATGGTTAACCATTATTATACATAAGGGAGTGGTCATTTTTTAACAACAGGGGGGGGGGGTTGGTGGATTTGGGGGGGGGGACCAAACAAATTTGGACCCCTTGAAGGGGGGGGACCAACAAAATTTGAACCCCTCTTGAGGGGGGGACCAAAAAAATTACACCCCCTTTTAGCGGAAAAGCCCGCGCATTACTATAGCTCAAAGGGTTCGCCGGCACTCAATTTCAACTTGCTGGAGGGGGGGACAAAAAAAATGTCGACCCCTCTCGCGGGGGGGGGACCAAAAAAATTTCGACTCGCTAGCGCGGAAATCCACCGACCCCCCCCCCTGTTGTTAAAAAATGACCACTCCCTAATTGCGTTAAATTAACATGGAGACCGTTCGGAAACTGTCATGACATCATGGGAGCTCTGGATGGGGGGGGGGGGGGTCCCATGTCCCCTGTCGATTATAAGAAATGCCCATGTCCCATATCACTAAGCAAAAACCTGTATCACTTATGTCACCAACCTAATTCAATTATTGGGTATTCTATAGAGATAGAGACACCTAAACCCAATTAAATTTTAGTTATCCTACTTTTTGATGAAGTAAAAATGAGCAAGTTATATATGTGAATAGGAATCGTAATGCACATTGTAACAGTCCCAGATTTCAATTGAAATTATTTGCTTATCACTAAGCTTGATGTCATGTCACTAGGCTTCATGTCACATGTCGATCCTAAGGTTTGGCCATGTCATATGTCGATTAGGTTGCCATGTCAAATATAGATATTAAGAAACAGCCATGTCAAATGTCAATTTTAAGAAATGCCCATGTCGCCATGTCGAGCTTGGTGGTCCACACCCATATCATGCGGCTGGGGGGGGGGGAGGGCAGCCTAGATCCTTCACATTGACATAGACTATAAAGGAGGAGGGGGGAGAGCAAATTGTGCAGATAATTATAACAAAATAGCAAAGCTTCATTTATGGACAGCCGCAAATTGGCAATGCATATAACAGAATTGTTTCCTTCATACAGATATATTATATCTGAATGATGTCACCCATTACTTCTGAATTTGATCAATTATGTGAAAAAGCACACAAATATGCCCCTCTTACTGCTACCTCCATTCCCTCCGCCCTACCTTAACGTGTACATGTGCGGTTACCTTTGTCTAACGTATTGATGTTAATGTACAGGTAGACCCACCTGCATGCTTAATGCCGCCGTCCTGTTTATCCAGTATCTATCCACCAGTGTGCTCCTCCTTACGCATTACCCCTATGGGATTACCCCGTCCTCCAGGGTGCCTCCCCCCATACAGCTGTGGTCCCACGTCCTGGGTCCCACCTGCCTCCAGTGTCTGCTGTGCCCCTCCTGTGTGTGGCGTCCCGTATTTAAGGGATTAGTGGTCACACCCTGCACAGGTAGCCACAGGCAGGTGAGGGCTGAGGCCAAGCATAGATAAAGCTGTGTTTCAGCAAAATTAAGGTAAGGTAGGTTGAATCACCCCCATCCATCCCACATTTTTTCCATTATGCATAAACTTTTTTTTTCAAGAGGACACAGAAATTGACTCAGCGACTGTAGTGTTTACTGATGGCCTGTGTCTTCGACTGATTAAAAAAAAGATGAATGATTCTAGGGACTAATGTGTTTTGCTGCGACAGGGTTTAGTAGGCAAACAAAAGGTGTGTTTCAGGCAACATGGTCCAAAAATTGGCGCATCTAGGTTGGAGTAAAAACTACTGTTTCTTTTTACAGTAACTAGGGATACATATATCATGAAATTAAAAAGCAAGGCCGGACGATTAATCGGGTGTGGGGGCTTGTTGTTCCTGACCAAAAGAAATGCTAACATCTTAAAAAATATTTTGTTCAAAAAAAAATCTCAAAGATATTAATGAAATAGGATAAAAAAGATAAAGTCGGCCCTTTTTTAATCCAGGGTAGGGTTGCTTGAAACACACCTTTATCTATTGGCCCGGGCTGGGTGTCACCAGGAGGTAACCAGGTAGCTGTATGCCAAAACTGCTATACACCATTACGTACAGGTACAGGGAGACTAAGGCGTGGCATGGGTTGGGCCTCACAGAGTGGTAAATAACCTGCAGCAAGATGAGATCAGATCACGGGTAGGCTTAATTATCATGCAGAGTCGTGTCGGAATGACGTTTTCATTAGGCATATCTGTTAAAGACCAACAATTCTCATCAATCCTTTTTTTTGGGGGGGGGCGGGGTTGGGAAATTTGTATATGTTTTTCTGTAAATAAAAAACATACACAAAATAATAAATAGAAAACACAAGATAATAATTGACGGAATGTGAAAATACCTTGTGTGAAATTAAAGCTCATTAGGTCAGTATAATTATGATGCAGTCGTCACCCTTTGTAGTAACAAACAGCGTAAGGATGATACTTCCCAACAGCCTGTTGTTCCCCACCTAGATACCCGAAACTTAGCTGACCTGTTTGGCCTGTGTGTTGTCTGCTAAATAGCAGCATGGCTCGCAGCCAGGGCTACCTTCAGGCACCCTGTGTCATCCCAGGTCTATGTATGCACATATTGGTGGTTAGAGCCGGAGGGGTACACTGGTCACCTCACCCAATTCGTTTAAAAGGCACAGGTAACTTTCACAACAGAAACACAAATCATACTGCGCGATGAGGATTTATAATTATGCCCCCAACCTCTTTGATGCATTTGTATAATCATTTGGTGGGTATTATAGACTAAGTCTCATTGTGAGAGGACCACAGATTGCTGCCCTTCCGCCAACAGTCGGAGTGGAGGGCAGTCTATAGCCCCGACTCTACAATAGTAGGGTCTGGATAAACTCTAGAGCTCTGGTCAAAAAAGCCTTTTTTGATAAACTTGTCTTCCGGAGTTGACCACTCAAATCCTGTACACCAATCCCTGTGCACATCCTGGTAGGAAGCCACAATCTAAATAAAGCAGTTTGTCCAGTCCCGTTTGTAGCCTTTGTGGAGGAAAATGGGACAAGAGCTCCAGGCTGAGTGGAGGGAGGACAGGTACTCAGCTCTTTTATACCCCACCTGTGTCTTTAAACTAATTTGCAAGTCCATATAGATTAGCAGTTACCCCAGGGTAGGTCACAGGGGTGATGGATCACTTGAAGCCCAAATTCACTGCCCTCATTGACTCAGGGTAAACCCCTGTGTCATAGTGATATGAGGCGCTTTAGAATCATATTGAGACTTTCATAACCTAACAAGAGATCAGGCAGTGGTACTCAAGTTATCAATGTGGTGACTATGTCATCATCTATGGGTAATTTCATATAATTCTTTCTCTACATCAATTGCTAATAATGTGAATACTTACTGTCATCGGACCTAAATTAAAAGCACATCTAGACCTCATATTGCAAGTGCAATAGACATGTTATACCATGTGTATAGGAACTGACAGCCTATCCTAACATCAGTAAATATGGATTTAGACACAAAAAAGGTGTCCATGTGTACACATACATATGTGTGCTCTTGAGAACTTTGCTCAAAAGTTATTTGTGAATTACCTGAATTTCGTATGTGATAATATTCTTCATATATTTCATTTTATACGTTTCTATGATCAGAGTTATTATAGATATCAATAAATAGATGACCTGGAGTAGGTACTGTATATTTTATCATTGTCCAGTAGGCTCCCTTGTAGCAAATGTTCTGGTCAAGACAATGACTTTGGGCTATCAATTTGATGACCTTACAACATCATGAACTGTGCATGATGACCTCAACTCATCAGTAGTAATGGGTTTCAACGAATTATTTTTCTAAAATTTTTCTATAATTATATTTAAGTTTTCAGTGAATGGTTGAAGGTAATTTTGACCGAGGGATAGGTTTCTGCTGTCTGAGTTAAAGGGGGACTAGCACCGTCCCTAGCAAAGACAGGTACCTGCCAACTTAATTCTTACAAAACACAGAGAAACCAGCGACACCTATTGACCAATCAGATCGCCGCTATCGAGGTCACGTGACTTGTTAAGGCGGGTAGTCTTAGCCGTGCTAGCCCCCCTTTAACAGACAGTTCAGTGTTCTTGAAATGATTTATACTTCAATCAATCAATTCAATCACCCTTTAGAGTCATTTGTGATGTAAATCACACGTCAACCGTTAATGATATTTACCTTGGTGTAGTGTCTGTAAAGTGTAGTGTGGTGTTTTCCTTGCTGTAGAGTCTTTGTAGTGCAAAGTGGTACTTGCCTTGGTGCATTGTCTGTGCAGTGCAGATTGGTATTTACCTTGGTATAGTGTCTGTGAAGTGTAGTGTGGTGTTTGCCCTGGTGTAGGGTCTGTGCACTGTGCAGTGCTACTTGCCTTGGCGTAGTGCCTGCGCAGTGTGTAGTGGTATTTACCTTGGTATAGTGTCTGTGTAGTGTAGAGTGGTTTTTGCCTTGGTGTATTGTCTGTGAAGTGTGCAGTGGTATTTGCCTAGGTGTAGTGTCTTTGCAGTGTACTTTGGTATAGTGTCTGTGTATTGTAGAGTGGTGTTTTCCCAGGCGTATTGTCTGTGTAGTGCTCAGTGGTATTTGCCTTGTCTTATCATCTGTGCAATGTACAGTAGTTTTTACTCTGGTGTCGTGTCTGTGCAGTGTAGAGTGGTCTTTACCTGGGTGCTGTGTCTCTGTAGTGTTGGGTACAGTGGTGTTCCTCTGCTCTTCCTCCATGTGTGTATGTATCCAGCCGATAGCTGATGGCACTCACTCTGTACACCTTGTCATGTCAGTGGTACGACTCGCACTACAGGGACGACTGGTAGCTGAGCACCATGGAGACAATTTGACCTGGCCTAGAGGCACATGCATATATTAGACTGCGTACAATAGATCACACCTTGGTGTCTAGATTCCTCCCTCCTTCTCTTTTCCTCTCTATATGTCTCGCTCTCTATTTGCCTATTAAGGTATAAAAGCTGCGCATGACATTTCCAGGAGGATGTGGGATGGGGGTGGAGGTGGGGATGTGGCGTTAGTGGGTGGGTGGGGGGGGGGGGGGGGGGGTTGGGGGATAAGGGCGCTCCCCCTGTGATCAGCAGGTGTTTTAGGTCTACCTGTAGAGTCATTAATAACGTGGCAGCCTGCGGTGACAGGTGTGGCTGTATGGTGCAGGAGGATCAGAGCTCTGCTGCATTGTTTTACATACAGGGATGTCAAACATACTTATGGCAAAGACACAATAAAACGAGAGAGAGAGAGAGAGAGAGAGAGAGAGAGAGAGAGAGAGAGAGAGAGAGAGAGAGAGAGAGAGAGAGAGAGAGAGAGAGGGAGGGGGGGGAGAGAGAGGAGGGAGAGAGAGAGATTTAGTCAGACACAGGTAGGCTACACCCGGGAGGCTACACTAAAAAAGTAAAGTCGTCTGCAGACTCTTTTAATGTAACAAGGAAGCAGGTCTTCTAGCTGGAGTTGTCAGACAGAAGACCCACTTGCCATTTGCCAGCCCAAAACCTGACATATAGTTTATGGTTATGGAAGGGTATTTAGAATTAACCATAGCAGACTGGTGGGGCCAGATTAGGGCGAAGACAAAGTCGCTCTTCCACTCTGCTATGGTTAATCCTACTTACCCTTACATAACCATTGCCTATCTGCTTTAACCACAGCTCAAAGGTTATGTGAGGGTACGCAATATAACCAAGGTGTGAAGTCCATTGTTCTACCCCTCCGCTGTTGTTTAAACTCGATTAAACACCATGTCCATAAGGGTGTCCATCTGTATCAAGGACTGCCGTATGCCACACGCCATACAGAACAACACTATAGAGGGATATATGGAAACACGAGACTCAGAACAGCAAACTGATCTGGGTGGAGTCAGAGAATGACAACGTATAGTCTATGGTAACGTGGTAACTGCATGGGTCCTACCTGTATAGTTGTATCCTCCCTGAGTGATTCCTCTACACAAGAAGGTCCTGTGATGTCCTCCTCCTGATACATGTACCACCACACGTCCCTGTGTTGTCCACGTGTGCACTCTAAGAGGACCAAGATACAACTAGCATGTCAGCAGTTGTCATACATGAGTGAATCCCTCATGGTGTCTCTCTGGCTTATATTATGTAGATCTGACCTCACACCGAAGCCCATTACCTCCTGCAGATTTGGGTCCATTACTTTCTGCAGCTTACGGTAATGTAACCCTTTCCAGCCTGTTACACAGGGATTTGCATGCACATTGCATTCAGCTACCATAAACTCAAGGCTGATGATTTTGTAAAAGGGTTTTGGGGAGAGGAGGGCTATTGGAAAAATCTTCCCCATCGTTTTTTCCTTTTGAAAAATCAGCAACATAAAAACACGTACATTCTCCCCCAAAAAAGGGGCGGGGCGGGTGTAATCAACAAAATGAATGTAGTGAAGTGAGGAAATACCTTATTTTATACAACATTTGAAAACTGCTTATATTACACTAGAGTGAAAACCAGTAGTAATATTATTTCCGACAAAATCCACAACCACTTGCATTAAACCATAATGATGTTCTTATTGACTTTGATTCAACCGACTTTCGCTTTCACTATTACTTGACGGACACCGATTTTGTCTCATTGACACACAGGTGCCCGGACACACTACGTATCTAGTACAACCATAGGGTCATAACTCACACACTTATTGCTCACCTATAGATCAGTGCATCAAGAAAGGGTTACCTTTTCATAATAAAGTTATGTTTATGTTTATAGCAAAATCCTCATACCATTGTCTGTAATATCATATCAGGAGACTCACAGGACAATTGACCTTCAAACAGTGTATATTACAGTGCAGGATTTTGAGGTTATATTCATGTATTTGTCCGTCACACTTAAGAAATGTTCACAAACTTTACCAACACCTTTCTGAAAAGTCACTTTCTGAAACACATCCTTTGACATTTTCTCTTTTGCCATCGGCAATCTTCTTAGTGAGGGATATTATAGTTATTCTAATGTTAATACATACACTATTTCAGTCATTGTTTCTGAAAAGATATACACATTGACTCCTCGTCACCCTATATAATAAAGCTCACCAGTTCGTGTAAAGTCCAAGCCAGCATTGGTCCCTGGGCCCATATGTGTTTTACTTGGGCCAGCTGGATTTGCCCATATCCTAGTCATGATCCTTTTTGTCCAGGGCTACCAGTGGGAGCCCAGATGTGCCAGCCCATGAAAACATTTTTTTCCATAAATACATTGTAAATATTTCGAAACATACTGACATCTGATTTCCCTCAAGAAATAACCATTTATTATACATTTTTATAGTCTGTGCTAAATCTGGGCTAGGGCTGGGTAGGGGAGAGAGGGGCACGTTGAGCCACTTATGCACATACATTTTTTTCCTGACTTTATGAAGGTCATCTGAACTGTGATTTTGTATCTAGCAGTTACCTTATATCATTGCGCTATATGACGACCCATGGCAAAGCAAGTATGGTCATTTGTTATATTTCTTTTGATTTTTTGAAAATAAAATCTTTGGGTGGTTCAATGTGCCCCATGCCCTGGGCAGGTTGACCCACCAACTGAGGCACCTTGAACCACATATCTTGAATGGTTCAAACAATCAGCAATATGGATTTATTATTGAAAGTTAAGGTGGAAATACTTGCTTATGTTACTTTTGCATAGGATTGAATATGAAAAATACATATTTAATGCATACAAGTCATTAAATTATAGCTTCTAGTTTAGTCACTGGGTTAGAGCCTTACACATTTTCCTTTAGATTAATATAAACCATCTTCAGGGGATTGCTGTTATTTGCACGTGCCATATAAATCTTCAATTTTATTCTTAAATGATATAAAAGGCTGTTCTGCTTCTGAAATTTGATACATCTGAGAATAAACACACTATAAATATGCTATGAAGTAATTTATTATCACAACTGACAAAACATGTATTCTATCATACTTGTATAACCAAAGTGTATATTAATATTGTGTTTCCTTCTTTGTGTTTTAATTCTAAAGAACTATGGGTGGTTTAACCCATAGGCCTACTTGTCGGGTTAGCCTATGGCTGACCCAGAGATGGAACTGAGCAATATCATCTCATCTATTGCCTACAAGCTGAGAAGGGGACCTTAAAAAGTCTGGCCTCTGGTGAAATGTGGTGATACTTTATCCCTCTATGCATTGCACAGGCACATGTGTGGTAAATAATGGAACTAGTCCTTCAAGACAGAGATTTGGGTACTTTCAGCATGGTTCAAGGTGCCCCAATTTTTGTAGTTCAATGTACCCCATGCCGACCATCATAGATAAGGTTGATTTAATTCAAATTACATAACACCTTCAGGATTAAAATCAGGCTCTACGCAAGCATTCAGATACATACTTTATCCTCCATATAGATCTTAGGCCAGCAATGTTTTGTAACAACATAAGAAGAAAAGTTTAACAATTGCAAATTTTTACTTTCAATGGCTTAAATCTTTCATGTTGTCTGAGCTTTTCCTTAGCATCCCAAAATAAATATGATGTTGCTGCTCTGAACTGACTATATAAGGAGGTAATATGGTAGGCAAACTGCCAGAAAATTCCCAAAGGAATAGCAAAGAGAGCATGTGGTTCAATGTGCCCAGGTGGTCAACGTGCCCCTCTCTCCCCTACTCTGAATTTGGGCTAGCCCATGTGGGTTCCCACTGGTAGCCTTGGACAAAAAGGACCTAAACCCAGGGTGGGCAAAACAGCTTGCCCAGGTTAAAACGCATATGGGCCCCATTAAGTAATGTTCACTGGGGTGAAGCCGAACACCCAGGCGGATGTAAATAAATATAATTATATACATGAAGAAAATACAGTAGCAAAGCACCCACAGGTGTATTATAAAACACTCCTACCAATACAACGACGGTCTAACACCGATAACTATATATGCTACTCTGATTTATGTGGAGTTGATTCCTCCCAGCAATTCTTTCAAGAAATCCCCACAGGGCATGCTCTGGCCGTTTTGAATATCCTGGAGGGTGAACATATATACTATAGGTAGCTATGATTCTATATCTCTGCTTCTAATTAACATAGTAACACGAATACCGATCACAATAAAACGTCGGTTAATTGTCACTAATCGTTTAAATGCGCATCCTCAAGGTAAAACTACATTATATTCATGATGTTAATGCGTTCATTGGTACCAATCCTTCATGTCGGAATCAACACCCGTAACCCCCTCCACTAGCCCGCTGACTATAACGAGAGTTAGTTTATTTAAATTACGTGTGGCTTATATTTCCGTTACAGCCCAGTTATTCACCTAACATAGTATACACTACTTTCACGAACTTGCCATTTTGTTTTTTTTAATAGGAAAATCGCGCACCTTTACCACCAGGAGTCAGTACCAAAACGAGGCCACTGCTGTAGAAAACGCAAAGGCCTATTCTTTAGCATTGTGAGCGAACTTTCTGGGCCCTAAACAAATTATCTATGGCTCTCTGACCCTAATCTCACTATGAGGAGATAGATGTACATGAGTTCTTGACATTACCAGGTGTTTTCAGCTACTTTGTGCCGACTGACACATGATATTGAGCTTCGAAATCGCTATGGGCGATAATGGGGGGCGCTATCGCTCCGTTAGAAGTTTGTTTCTGTTAAAATAATTCGTTTTTCAAACCATTAATGGTTTAATCCGAGCTAAACCATTAACATACCTCCCCGTTCATCACAATTCTTACTGTTAATGGTGTCAAATGATAGATCCAGTGAGTTGTTGTTGTGCTCGATTCAAAGGTCGCAGCAGTAGCCTTGGGAGGACGCTGTGAAAATGGTAAAAGTTGCGTCAGCTATTGCAACTTGTTCCCGGCGGTTCTAGCCTGACTACGGGTACCGTTTTGACGATCGCAGCGCCCCCACTGTGTGAAGGTGGTGTATACACTGGCGGCGTAGATATAGGACACTGTTTTTTCTTCTTATTTTTTTCTTTCAATCCACTCGTTAAAGGACAATAGTTGTATCCGCACAACACAGTTCTCTATGATCTATACATAGACATGCTCTCTATCAGGGACTAAGGTAATTAAATGTCATCCTCTCCCTGGTAAAACACGCTATTCACCATGACATTATACTGTGCAGAAACTAACAGCCTCCACCTGTTTCATTCTGAAAGCCGATTTCCATGGAATTCAAAAAATGGTTTCACTATGAAGTCAACCGAATCAGCTGTTCCCCTGGGAACAATCAACTGGAATTATAAATCTAAATGCACTAAATACTAAATACAGTCTGTAGCAAAATATCATTTATTTTCAAATACAATTCCCCAAGCTGCTATCCATTAGTCTCAGGCCCCGACTCTATAATAGTAGAGTCTGGGCAAACTCATATAAAAAACTTATTTCACTAACTCTTCCCCAGGAGTTGACCAATTAAATCCTGTACACCAATTCCTGTGCACAGCCTGACATGAAGTAACAATCTAAGTATGGTAGTCCCACCAGTCCCATTTGGAACCCTTGTGGTGAACAAAGGTACTGGTTGAGCGAGTCTGCTATCCATAGACTGAGGAGCAGTGTCTCAGATGTATAACACCAGAGGTTGTTAGTGTAGCCCTCTCCCATGCTAGGATATTCTATCATCCCATAGTAACAGAGGCCGGAGCACGCCAGGGCTCCCCCTGGTGTCAAGCACATGCGTAACATTGTTCATTCATCGTTGGCTCTTCAACTTAGCATGGCTGAGAAAATGCCATAATACTACAATACTACTGCATGTGACAAGTAGTCAATGCTACATCCACACCAAAAGGACTCTCCCCTTTGAGTCTGATACATGTTAGAGGCATAACAATGTAGGATCTATACTAGTTGACTTGTCATTCGGCTGTCCATGAAAATCTGTAAACTTTGGATGGTAACTGCACAGAACCCACACTTGGAAATAAATAGAGTGATATATTATGGAACATATAGCAGCATCAGTGCTTGTGGTTGGAATACATATTTTAGATTGTGTCTAATGTGCACAACATGCCACTCTGAAGCACAGTAGCTAGTTCCCCTAACTGCCATTGGTGTCACTACCTGATAGCCCTCTGACCACAGCACACCCACTTCACACTTGGATCTAGGTCTGGACATTGTTGCACATGTATGCGTTTGACATCAGGTGGAGCTGCGGCGTTCCCCCCTCCCCAATTACTAATGTTCTGTTCATTCAATACAACATGTAGGAAATGGAGGGTCCAGTATTTCTGGGCGGTTCTATCATTCTAGAATCCATCAAATTGCTGAAAAAGAGAAACACACATTCAATCTGTTGTAAAACAACACTAATTCTATTTCCATATACAGTTCACAAACCACAGGGTACCCATACACTGAGGAGCAGTAGTTCAGATGCACAACACCAGAGGCTGTTAGTGTAGCCTTCTCCCATACTAGAATAATCTGTCCCTTCAATACTATTCCTGGACGGCCCTTTGTTCCTAGATATTTAAACCATTCCAAATCAGCAAAGCAGACTTACCTATATAGAATCCATGAGTCTGAGTTCGGATATAACAAACAATATGTTTGAACAAATCTGAACAGAGAAATTAATTTTCAATATCCATATGAACACCATGAGGATCACTAAGTTAGTTTCCTGTCCCTAATTAAGGTCACTGCCACATGCACTTCTTTCAGTGCAGTTTGTAGGAACATTCGGATTATTATAATTAAATAAGATCAAATCAAAACAGTTCATTAAAGCATTAGAAGCCAGACCACTAAAACAAAACGGTTCATCAAAGCATTAGTTTTGAAAATACTTCACTGTAAAAAAATTCCGTTAAAATAATGGAGATTCACTGGCAACACTGGGTGCCGGACTTTCACCGTTATTTTTACGGTCACCTTTTTTTCCTAAGTCACCGTTATTTTTACGGAACTGTCACCGCTATTTTTAAACAAGAAATCTCCGTTATAAATTTCTTTTAACAGTGATTCTCAGTACCGTTAAAAAAACAGTGATTCACTGGCAACACTGGGTGCCGGACTTTCACCGTTATTGTCACGGTCACAGTTTTTCCCAAAGTCACTGTCATTTCTACGGAACTGTGAATCACCGTTATTTTAACAGAATACAAAACATCACTGTATTCTGATTCAGTGCCTAAACAATAATTGTAATGGTATTTTGTGTAATTTAACTGATTTGTCCCAGTGTTATTCAGTTCATTTATCCCCCTATACGTAACTCCATGCTCAATATGGTTCCAAACTCAATTTGGTTCCAATCAGCAATATCATCTTAGTGTCAAGACTTCAGACCTAATCATTAGGAATTAGTCTATGAAAGCCTTATAGAATGCTTCATGACACTTTGTAATACCAGTCCATGAGCAGAAGTCACTCTAGGATGGCTACAGAGCAAACATTACAGCTGTATCTGTATATATATTTCTTATCACCACAAAAATGGTGTTCCTAGCATCCAGGAAAATCTCTTCATGAACCAAACTGCCACCTGGTGTGACAAAACTGAAATCAATTAAACGTAGCTTCACTGTAAAATAAACTGTGTTTCACTGTAAAAATAAACGGTGTTTCACTGTATTGGATTACGGATATTCAAAGTAAAATTTTAGTTATGATGAATCACCGTTAAATTTTACACTGATTCTCCGTATATTCAACGGAATATTTTTACAGTGTTGAAAAGCACATTAAACATTTAGAATATTAATTTAATGCATGTATTTGATGTATTTGACAAGACATGATAACATAAACTAATGAACACACAAATAAAACATACAGATAAATAATATGGCAACAAAGCATTCCTCAACACTTGTCAGTGATCTGTATCAGCCAAGCATTGGGTACATAGGATATGGCAATACACATTATGATATGATAAACCTATGTATGAAGACAATAGTCAAATGTAAGATCTGATGGAGCACTTGGACTAGAATACAAAATGTATGTATCAATAGGGACGTAAATAACAGTATGCATTGTTGTATTAGTTAATCAGGTTATTTTATACATTATGACTCATTTCTGTTAGATCAGGGAATCATATCTAATTCTTTAGTACCTGTCAGACATCTGCTTTAAACCAAGAACCTGACGAGTATCATTGCAAGAGCTTTAGAGGGTTCTCGGTAATCCTATCCACAGAAATAAGTAGAATGAAGTCATCTTGACATTTTATTAGATAGATGATTCAACTTAGGAATATTATACCTCAGCTACATGTCACCTCAATGTCAGGAGGTGAACGGTGGCAGAAAGCCCACCGATAGAACAGTTTGGTGCTGGGACAACACTGATATTCCTAGGCTCCCTATACGCCCAACCTCTCAGTCACTAGTGCCCAACCTAGTTAGTCATTTTTTGGATCCCTATACCACCAACCTAGATTAGTTATTATTGCCAGGTTGGTCACTACTGACCAACCCACCTTAGTCTTTTTAGTTCCAGAGGGAGCCACTGAGTGGTCATCACAGGTGGCCCCAACTAGTGGCATACAAATACAACACACTAATGATGGACCTAGGTTAGCCACTACTGACTGACCCCTTGGTCATTTTAGAATATAACTTTGCCATTGTGACTAACACTCATATGACCAACCTGGGTTAGTCTGTACTGACTAACCCTTTCAATCTATGGATTTTCAGTGAAGGTCAGTTTATAAGATGTAATTGGATCACAAATTATATCCTGCTTCCTATATCTAGCACCATAGGTGTGGAAGTATTTTGATTGTTATTTTGATTATATCTCACTGTAGTACACTCCAAAATGATGTACTCTAAAGGACCAGGAGGCATTAGCTTCACTATAGTATTGCTATGGAAATGTATACTGCATGGAATGCATCTATATTGGGATTTTGGTCTGTTAGATGTGTGCGTCTGCCTGTGGTGTACTGATGGCATTACCAGGGGTATTTACAGCTCAGCACATTTATGGCATGGCCTACTGTAAGCACCCTCTAGGAATGGCTCTGTCTTTTTAAATCCTTGTTGTGGTTCTCCAGTGGTTGTACTCATATAAGTATCTCCTCTAGACACACCCATATGCACTTCTGATGTTTCTGTTGATAATACTAATAATAACTAGGCATAGAAACGACTCCCCTGTGGATCAATTATATGTATTCTTTGGATACTATCCAGAAAGGCAGGTTGAGCTCTCATGTGGTGGGTCTCAGGCTTCTCTATTCTCCTATAAGGTGTACACAGGTGAGTTCTCCAGGACCCACAGAGATGCCTTCACACACCTGGATGAGCCTGTTCATATTCAGGTGCCCCATGCCTGTAAGTAGACAGGTAAAGAAGTAGTTCCCCAGGTGCAAGAACTTTAGGCCTCAAATTTAGATACAGGTGTATGACTGTATTAATGTTTTGGTGTAGTGAGCAGCTTTGTGATTCTACTATACAGAGACATTTATAATAGCTATACAGGCAGACTCTAGGACTCTATTTCTGTCCACCAAATGTATGTGTAGCTCCCTCTAAGTATATATTAAATACCAAGCTATACTGTTCTTCTACTGAATATTGATTCGAAGTTAGTCAAAAATCTAATTGATCACATCTATTACTGTCTCTCTTGTCAACCTGATGTGTAAAAGGCATGCTGGTTCCTCTGATCATCTTTTCATCTAAGATGCTCATTTAGTTGTCATTGGACAGGCAGTTGTGTTACATACTGCAATAGATCTATACTTCCTCTATGAGATAGACACCTGAAAGAAATCCATGATTCCACTGTATATGTATACAACTATTATATCCACCTATTTAGAAAACATGCAAACTTGAGATTATAGCCCAAGAGCTTATTGAGATGGTTGGATAGATAGAAACACAACAGCCATGACCATCTTAGTGATAATAACATGAGCGTGTATTTATTATGCCAATTACCAGATGTATATACTGATAGACACATGTTCCTTCTACTCCTCTATCAGGTGTCTATATTGCAAGCATATTGATGATAGAGCATAGCAGCAGTCAGAATTGCAACCTGTATGGATGGGACAGGGTGTGACTCTTTCATACATAATATTGCTGCAAAGCTGTGTGCCACTCTCCATGCACATTATTATTCCTGATCAATTGTACTTTATTGTATTAATGTTATAACCTGTAAACTCTACTACCAACCATAGAAGACAATCTGATCATCAGTTAATATACTAATGTATTCTGAAGGTACTTGTATTGTGCTTTCTACAGCTTATCATTTGTATTTTTATCATTGTAAGATCATCATTGTTATTTATCCTTGAAACACCTATATTAATGAATGTGTGACCTCTTTAATCTGTACAATATCATGACTCATGGAAGCCATAACTAATGACCCTTCGGGTATTTTCAGCAGAGGCGTAGGAAGCAAATCTTCATTGGGGGAGCCCAGGGTGGCCCACTCCAACCAACTTTTGATATTGGCCTTTATGAATGGTGCATCATATGCACACTTGTATATTGTATTGTATAGAAAAGTAGTATTTGAGCCCCCTTTAGTTCTGATTGGGGGCCCAGGCCCCTCTCTCGCCACTTTTACCTATGCGAGAGAGGTAAAAATTATTGGAAATTGTGTGAATTTTATTACAAATTTTGGGGGGCCCAAACATAGTCAGCCCCCCTGCCCCCCCCTTTTCCTACGCCACTGATCAGTGTGGGATGTAATGCTCTGCGTCTGGACGGATAGACTGTGTAAATATTACACCAGATACACACTGTACATTTTTATATCACATATGCATTACCACTTTACCACAGGTGCCATCTTCGACCTGGTGCCATCTTTGACCGGTTGATAGAAAAGGGTTTATTTAGGGCAGATAAATATATGGATAGGCTACTAACTACTGATTTAAAGTGTTATAACATCAAATAACCTCTTCAGTCCATTTTCATCTGCCCTAAATAAACCGTTTTCTATCAAGCTGGTCAAAGATGGCACGCAGTCAAAGATGGCACCCAGTTAAAGACTATCACATTGGCCCGATCCTGTGCGACACAGCCTTAAATAGATATAGCTTGACAGATGGAACCCTCGCCATAACACTCTAGCAGCTATGGTCATTGATCAGCAGAATTGATGACCGTTATTAGGTCTAATTAAACCAGCCTACCTTCTAGATGGGAGGAAGACATTTGTGTGTGGTTTGAAATATGTATAGATGGTAGGTCGATAAGGTGGTTGGGAATGGCTACAAGATAATTATAGTAACTGTTGCTGCTGTCTATGGGAAATCACTGCCTTTAGGGTCTGCAATCATACAGCTTGCTCTGGTTATTCTTGTGCTGCTGACGTGGGAATCTGTGTGATGTCCTGTGCCCAATGCATCCATATCTCTGTATGGCTATCCTGGCAAATTTGTGACAATAATGTTTTACTGACCCTACTAGTTCTGTACTGTCAGTTTCAGACAAGCCTGAGGACCCTTTTCTTGTTGTGAGTGTCAGCAGGACTAGAGTCTACCAGGTCTGTATGGAACTGGAGGAGACAGCCTTGTATCGATGTGATAATGCTTATGGATGACGGCTGAGTGCACGTGGGTGACGGCCTTACCTCAGTGGACTCTGCTGGGACCTGCTACACAGGCAAAGTATAATCCTAAACATAAATATTCAAATTCTATTGCTTGAGGTATACATCTCTTTGTGCTTCCTACATTTATAGATAATTATAGACAATAATTCTTAGATGACCTGAGATATCTCAGCTCCATGGTGTAAAAATTAACAATGCAAATTGGGGACTTTAAGGTAGAATAGAAGACTTAAAATATGATAGACTTTTTTAGGGAGTCCTCTATGTTGTTCCTATCCTATCCTATCTACTGTTTTCCTCAGCTCGGAACAAAAATGGTGACAAAGTAATGGGATCGAGGTAATGTAAGAATTGTTGCTAGTATATGAATATTGCTTGTGTAAACCGTGAATATTGCTTGAATAAAAAATCTTACAATCTTACAAAAATCTGACAATCTTACAAAAATCTGACAATCTTAAGTTTGATGATGTTAATAAAGTAATAAAAGGAGAAATCATTTTCATCGTTGAATAATGCCATGAAAGATCGAAAATGGAAAATCAATTTGAATTTATGTTTGTGACATCTAAAGAATATATGATATGGAAAAGGTAGTAATTCTGCCATTGATACAGGATATTAACCATTATTTCAAATCACTGTAAACATAATTTGCCATTAATCATAACAATGGCACATACAATGGTTTCTCAAACTCTGGTGGGTGGAGTGTTGTATTGGGAATAGTGTGGGTGGCAATATGCAGGGGGAGGGCAGCAGGAGGATGTGTGGGGACTAGAGGTAACAAGGCAGAATTAGGTTATTGATTTATGGACAACACCCTGGGGGCCCACTATAGATCCCTGCAGCAAGGATGGGTAAGTACCCGTGATGCTGCAGACTATGGACAGAGCTAGTTCTTAGATATCTACAACCACTAGCTTCTTAGCACAATTAAGCATTTCAGTTGCTGAATAAAAAGACAAAAAAAGCAAAAATGACCAATTAGATAATATTCAGAGTTAGTGAAAGGCCTTTTTTGATTGTGGGATCTATAAATCCTATATACCCCACAGGGTGTGAAGGCCATCCAGATTATGTTGAACCTACTTGTGTGCCTATAGGATATGACACACATTATGCCTACATTATAAACTACATTAAAAGTTAATGATACTAAAGTAGGCCAGCCCAACTCTGTTATTTTCCCTAACCATGATGCTAGTGCTTTCATACAATGCATACATTACATTCATTCTATCTTTTGTAATGATTCCCATACGATTTATCTCACTTACACCTAATGTTGCATCAACATATTACCATATTTTCCTCACTTACCTGCTTTACTTTATGCAGTGCTACTGACAGTGGTTACTTCACCTACCATCACCATCACCTTGATTGCAGATCTGATTCTGCTTGATATATGACTCATAACCAGCTATCCACATCAATTCCTACTAATTGAACTTACAAAGCGTCCCCCTGTCAATGTAACTGAACCCCTGTGCTCCTACCCCTTCCCCCATTTACACCTGTAGTTCACATTAGCCATCCCAGCCTCCTGCCTCTATAACAGGCCATATACACCTATATATGCCAACTACCGTACTAGTGCAGTAATAGACCCATGCCTACAGTAAATCTCCATTCCAAGGAATAAATCCAGTGCCCAGTGTCCATGTGTTAATGACCTTACTAGGTCTACCTACCTCTGATTTACAAGTGACATCATATATAATAGCGACATTATCGAGAAAAATTGTAAGCTTAATCCCTGGATATTAGCCTACTAAATGCTCGGATACCATCTCCATTTAATGCCATTTAATCTGATATAAACCAGAAGTAAAATAAAGGCCAGCAACTATTATAATCATGCCAGCAGACCTGTGTCATAAAAATATTAGAGACAATATAGAGACAGGGAGCACACAAGTACTGATGAGGAGGAGCTAGAATGAAGTATGTGACTCCCTAAGATGAGTCAGGGAGCTATGTGACTCCCCTGGGTGACTCCCCTAAGTCATCCAGGGAGTGACCTAGGCTGCATTTGACACCGTTTCTTTTCTCTGTGTACGGTATTGAACTTAATTGGTATATTCAGCTAAAAGATTTAAAAACAAAGAACACGAGGGTAACGCAGGGTTAATTTCGTCTTACTTTTACAATGTCAGCATTGATTGGGATAGTGGATGGGATAGTAGATGGGAGCAGTTCGGGGTCACAAAAATCAAGTAAGGGGACATGGAATTATGAGATTTTGTTAAACCAATGTTTGTAATGAGACTAGCCCAAGACTTAGACAGGTCACACATGCACATTAACCACAGAAACAGCTGAGGAAAATGCCAGCTGAAAGGTCCCCTCATTTTAGCCTAAATCTATACTGCAGACACAACTGGATCCTGCCAAGCTAATGGGTGATGTATCTGGTTTCTGCAAAGGCTGATGTTAATCACTGAGTAAACTTCAGGAAAGGTCGTTTGACCCATGTTCAGGCCTCACCAGCTGCTCCCATGTTGAAGCTGCAACACATCTTGAATTTGACAAAACTTTAAATGTTTCTTCACATCTGAGAAGTTGCTGTCATCTAAAGGAGACTTTCAATATGATGAACCTTTAGTCCGCCCGACCATCATCCATCAAACAACCTAGAAATTAACCTAGAAGGCCAATTTCGCTGTAATTATGTTACCAACATTAATGATGTAAGCTTAACCTGTGGCTTTATGCCATTTAGGAATCAACAAAACATAATCTTCCCTTTTACTTCTATACTGCATGGATGCCACACCCCACCTTATGTCAAAGCATTGATTTAACAGAGTTTCCTTTATAAACCAAGTACGCCTTATCAACTAAACAACCTTCTCTTCAGAGTTGTCCTTTATGAGATGCAGAGCATAATCATATATATGACATTCCGGGTTTCCTGAGAGGATCCAGATTTATGGCTCGACCAATCAGAAGCCAGTATTTGAACCTTGCCTACACCCTATTATGTATTGACCAATCAGTGATCAGCACACTAATGTAATATTTCACTTACTACCGGTATTTGTATGGATATACAATCAAACCCCTTTTTATTTAGACAAGTATCCACTCTCATTTCTACCTCTCCAGAATGTTTTAATCCTTGGCATTGCTTTGTGTAAAGGGATACTGTATGATGTTAAAGATGAAGTCAGGAGAAAGGATATATAAATATATAGTCATTAATCTTTTCCTTCTGCTCCGGGATCCGGTTAGCGGTAGTTGGGACATTTCAGAAAATGCACAGAGAATGAATAGTCTTTCCCTGGTCATTTAAATAAGGGACTAGGAGACAACATACCAGAGCCTATCAACATCATACTATCTGAGAGAAATATACAAGTGGGACTCACAAGAGGTTCGAGCTTGTCGGCGTCTTTCATCTACATCCAGTGCTAGCCGGAAGGCGGGGTTGACATCTTGATACAGTTAGATAGTGTAGATCTCTTGTTCAATGATAATCTGATTTTGTGATCTATATTTTCCCAGGAGCAACTATATATCTATATATACTTACCATTGTGTCTTACCTTATAAAAACTATAATATTTCCCTAATGAAAATCTGTCAATGATGAACTATTGAACAACCCAAAATTCTTTTTTATAAAAGGAGACAAAAATTTCAATATGTAGCAAAATAACATTTATTTCCATATACAGTTCACAAACCACAGGGTACCCATACACTGAGGAGCAGTAGTTCAGATGCATAACACCAGAGGCTGTTAGTGTAGTGGTTCTGTGTTCCTAGATACATAAACCATAATTAACACCAATATCAGCAAAGCAGACTTACATAATCCATGAGGCAGGACACCTGGTTCATTAACAAGTTCTGATATTACAAACAATATGTTTGAACACATCTCAACAGATATAACTTCCTTATCAATATTAAAGGCAACACCATGAGAATTTCTAAATGTGTATCTCTCCCCTCATTGAGGTCATTACCACATACATTTAAGTCATTTATTCAGTCAACTGGTAGAGACATTTGGATTGATTTAATTAATTGAGGTGGCAACAAAACAGTTGACTAAATTAGTACCAGTCATAGAGAATCTGTGTGATCATGGGTTTCCTGTTCTCATTATCAACAATGTATTTGAAAATGCATGAAAATCACATGAAATATCTCAAGCAGATATAATTATATGAACAATTCTCATAATGAATGCAGCCTGGTATTTGACATGCGACGAAATGTTATGGAATTAATCAAGACACAAATGAATATAATTGTAGTAAGATGGTTTCCATGGCAACAAAGCATCTGTTTATACTCGTTAGCAACAAAATCTACAATAGACATGCATTGGGCACAGGATATCTCAGATACAATATTGTATATAATATAAGTATGTATAAAGACAATAGTCAAATGCAAGAGCTGTTGGAGCATGTGAATTATAGTACAACATGTATGTAGCAATAAGGATGTCTCAATGTGCCAGATTTTTATTATATAATCTGGCATTATAGTTTTCATCCTTAAGATCTTGAGATTCCACTTTAGTAAAATTAAATGTCTATAGGCATCTTAGTGTGAGATACGTCATGAGAATTATGTGGTACCACCTGTAGAGTAACAAAGATTTGACTCAAAAGATGTGAGTGGCAGGTCATAGGCCTACTACCCATGACAGCCGGTAAAATAAATCAATGTTGCAAGTAGCAGATAATCAAAACGCATATTTAAAGAAGATTATCATATACATGTTAAAAATGTTAACACACTTTTATTCAAAGCAAACTGCTCAACAAAACCTAAATGAATACATCATATAATTAAATCTTTGGCTATCTGCACTTGCTCATAGGGGAGCCTCAACTATAGATAGAGCATTAATATCAACTTCTCTCTATAATAACCTTAGTCATAATTTACACTCCTGGAAAAATACTTTTATTTCTATTTCATCTATTTCATCAGCATGTTCTTCAATGGTAGAATAGTTCCATCCCCTCAGCATTAAGAATAATAGAGTACATATCTTCAGATAAAGTTTAAATGAGTAGAAGTAAACTGGCAGTAGTTGTAGTAGCACCCCAACCTTTATAGTCCCATCATACCAAGAAAGAAAACATGTGATGAACATCAGTTCTCCTCTATAAAATCCTTCATCAATTTCTAAAAACTGCTCAATGGATTGTCATAAATGTCATGGAAAGTTGATAAGAAAGTAGGCACACTGTCGGAAATCGTTTTTTACCAGCACACACGCTACCATTCTTTATCACATCCATTTGAGAGAAAATAAGAAATCATGTCCAGCTATATGTAAAAATTGAACAAATAAAGAAATGAAAGTATAAATAACCAACTTTACATTGGCATGAATATCAATAGGTATGGGAGAATAGCTTTTTATATATTTACATAAATATACATGTTATTTCAGACATACATACTGACCACTGGAACCAATCAACAATTCTCCAAACTCTCAAACCCGGTTTTCACACATACAAATGTTTAGTATCAAAATGATTGGGTCAGAATCTGAATCTGACAGCTTCTCTCTCTTATCTATTCAAGTAGAATTTACGGGGAGTGAAAATCTCTTACCAGATATGTTAAACAATAGGATTCACAATCGGCTCCAGTGGCATCCATACAGAGTGGCACTCACACATGCACACCATTCACCATTTATCATAACAATGACTCCTCCATTTTATTAACAATGTACTCCTCTCCTTCAATATCCACAGTAACATGTCTCTCAGTGCTGTAAGTCTCCCTCTGCTCCCCGCCCTCATCATCCTCCTCCTCTTCATCCTCATCATCATCTGCTGGCTCCAGCTCTTCGTTAAGGTCAGGGTCTCTGTGACCTTCATCAGGGTCAAGGTCATCAGAGTCTCTGCCCTCTGTGCCATCGTCTATTGAGTCGTCTGTGCTGTCGCAGCAGCCACAGCACTCAAACTTGTTACAGAACCTGACAATGGCAATGATGGCCAGCAGGAGCAGCACGAACACCACTATAACAATGATAGCCACCTCCATCTGGATGGGGTATGAGCTCCCAAGGTCAAGGTTGCCTACCTCGACCCCAAGGTCTCATCAGCTGGAGGTCGCCTAAATGTCACCTCAATGTCAGGAGGTGAACGGCGGCAGAAGGCCCACCGACAGAACAGTTTGGTGCTGGGACAAGGTCAGGTTATAAGATATTATTGAATCACAAGTATCCTGTTTCTTATATCTTGTGTAGACATGCCATCATTGTGGAATCATTCTGACTGAAGATCTCACCGCAGTACAAGACTCTGAATCAATTCAAAGTGATGTACTATGAAAGTCTAGGAGGATTTAGCTATCCTACAGATTTGCCATAGAAAGGTGTTCTGCACTGGAAGGAGTCTCCCTAAAAATGCACCAGCAATTTTAGATCTCTTTGACAGTACAGATTCCTCAGCATGTATTGGGATTTTAATCTGATGGTTGTGTGAGTCTCCCTGTGATGCATCAATTGCATTACCAAGGGTATATATAACTCAGAATATCAAAGGTATATAAATATATCCTTTTGGAAGCACCCTCTAGGAACTGTTCTGTCTATATATATCCTTGTTGTGGGTTTCCAGTGGTTAATCTGATCTATTATCTCCTTTAGACATATCCGTGTGGGCTTATCCTGTTTCCGTTTGTAATACTAATAATATCTCCTCTGTAAATATCTGTATTAAGATACTATACAGAAAGGCAGGATAGGTTCTCAAATAGTGAGTGCCAGGCTCCTAAGCTGTACACAGGTGAGCTATCCAGGGCTTTCTGGGATGCCTATACACACCTGGGTAACAAGTTGCTCCAGGTCTGTAGTTAGACAGGTGACAAAGTAGTTATCCAGGCCCCAAATTCAGAACTTTGGTCTAGCGTGCAGCTTTGTGATTCTACGCAGACATGTGAACAAATGCAGGTAGATCCTAGGACTCTATTTTTTTCATCCAAGTGTATGTGTAGATAGGGGCACACAGTGCAGCTCCCTCTAAGTATCTATTGAGCACCGAGCTATTTTGGTTAGCCTGTTATATACTGAATGTTGCTCCAATGTTATAATTCCAAACCACTTGATGGATTAGATGTATTAGCGCTTCCCTGTTCACCCTGCTGTTCAGCCCGTCATCTGGTTGCTCCTCTCATATGTCCATCTGAGATGCTCATTTCAATGACACCAAGGTAGTCATGTCACGCTCAGTAATCGATGCTCCTCCTATGAAACAGACATCTGGAATAAAAAAGAAATATCCACAATTAGAATTCGGATGCATACATTCTAATGACATATATAACTATTTAGAAAATATTCAAACTGGGGCTTTTAGCCGAATTACTTATTGTGAACACGTAGGGATCATAACATAGGTAGATATGAACATACAGCTGAACCTATAATCTTACAATACACAATTTGCTTGTAACAAGCAAACTGGAGTCTAATTGAGGTGAAAGTGCATTTGTTGTGGCAATAACCCTGTGTATATACTGATACCCATAATGCTTCTTCAACTCCTCTATATATCAAAAGCCTATTGGTGATACAGCACAGCAGCAGCAGTGATAAGTGCATCCTGTATCACCACATCACCTACATAACAGTGCTGCATGGCTATGTGCCAATCTCCATGCACTTTATGGTTACTGCCACTTTTATCACAGCGTTTCTGCTCCAAGTTGGGAATTCTAGTGAGAAGAAAGGGTCTGATCTGGGACAATTTTTTACAGTTGAACCTAACACTGTTTAAATTACATAATCATTGATTGATAAAGCTCTCCTCTCATATTAACATGTCATTGTATTAACATGAATATACACATACCTAATGTTGTTCAATATCTGTCAACCACAATTTTCCTTTAAAATGATGTTAAAAATAGTTCATATGTCAGTAGAACAGTACTAGAAAGACTACATGTAGACACTCAATGAGAATGTGGCTTAAAAATATATAGCTGGCAGGTGGAACCCTAATCATGGCACTCTAATAGTTATTGATCAGCAGAATTGATGACGTTAATCAAAGTCTAATTAAACCATCCTAGCTTCTAGGAGGAAGACATTTGCATGTGGTTTGAAATATGTATAGATGGTAGGTCGATATGGTGGTTGGGAATGGCTACGAGATAATTATGGTGACTGTTGCCGCTGTCTATGGGAAATCACTGCCTCCAGGGTCTGCAATCATACAGCTCGCTCTGGTTATTCTTCTGTGATGTGCTGCTGACTTGGGAATCTGTGTGATGGACTAGCTGCATACATGTCTCTGCAGGGCTATCCCGCCAAATTGGTGTCATCACATATCATATGTAGTACCACAGCAATAAATTGCTGTGATACTATTTTTTGGATATGTAGAAGTTATTCTAAAAGGCTTATGACTATACATAGCTGTGCTTTAGAGGTTCTATGATAAAGTCTCACACACTGCTGACACACTTTAGAGGATTATGAGTCAGGAGATTTTCCACATCTATGCAACATGACACAGTATACCATAGCACAGATCAATAGTGAACTATCATCAGATGTTTGATTAAGAGAAAATGTACATTAATTAAATGAATAAAAGAAATAAAGCAACCACACAAACACTCGAAAGGGCTATAGTTAAGAGACATTGAAATACATTTCCTCCATGTAAATAATTGACTCCTGCTCCCTCACCGCAACCCCCACATCTCACCACCCCTTATCTATCTCTCTGCCTCTTCTCCTGTGTGCCTGCACCCTAATCAGCTGCAGACACAGGGCCCAAGATCCATCCAGCCTCCACCTACAATGTCCAATTTCTGCAAACCGCGTCAGGCCCTAATAACTAGTCCTTACACATTGGCCCTCCCTTTGGAGCTCTCATCTTTATTCTATATTCCAAGCCTGGCATCACTTCCCTGACTTCCTCACTCTCTTGTAGGTACAAGGAATATTTTTATATGCATTGTAGAGGATAGGATAGGTCTCATCCAGGTTAATATAACGTCTGTCGTCTACCTCAATTGATACAGGCCATGAGCTTTTAACAGTTAACCTGATTATACAGACAAAAGTATTCCCTCTTCATGCCAAGGGCTCCATATGGTCAAAGTTAATTGATGGCCTATTAGAAAAAAACCTCAAATCAACTACCAACCATTTTATCATAGGCAATAACAATATAGAATAGAAAAAGGGATCCCATTGCTTCTCTTTACAAAAATGGCCATATAAGAAGTGTGTTTATACTGTTAAAGCCAATGGGCCCATCAAAAAGGGAAATAATTATAAGAGCCATTAGTTCTGCAGAACTATGGCATCGGGATATATACTTTAGTTTGGCTTCATTGATGGGACCACTGTGATGGCCTTACCTGTTGAGTAACAGATGACGAGGAATGATGTAAGATAACTGCTTTAGATAAGGATGCAGTGTAGTTCGGCTCAAGGCAAGAGGACACTGGGTAAATATTGGAATAAACGGCAGGATAATGGTCTCCCCTCATCCCAGAGACAAACTCCTAGAACTCTTCCACATCTCCCGTGGATGGCCTTTACAGCGTGTATTCCACCAAAGTCGGCCGATTAGATATTATCTACTACCTTGTCATCTATCGGCCAGGATAACCCTGCTATCAGGTCTAAACTGGAACAGGGCCATCTTGTTTTCTTCAGCAAGTCAGGCACAGTGGATATTGTTGGACTCGCTACTACTATGGGATGGCCATATACAAAGGACTAACATCACTTCTCTAGGGAATCCCCTGCCATAAGGCAGTGGAGGCATGAGGACCATTGGTTCATTGTGGGTGGGCTCAGGACTGTGGTGTCCAGGACTGTGAAACTGGAGGGGACAGCCTGTTGTATTAATGTGACAATACTGATGGATGAGATCTGAGTGCTCCCTGGGTGACGGCCTTTGTATCAGCCACACCTCAGCGGGCTCTGCTGGGACCTGTTACACAGGCCAAGAATAATCCTAGAAGTAAGACCTCTATGTGGTTCCTACAGTTCCTAAAATTATAGATGAAACGTCAATGAATAATAGAAAAAGACAGCATTCTGCTTTTTATCCATAATACTAACTATCATTTCAAATTGCAAATTGCAACTTTTCCATGCATTACCGCTCATGCCTTTGGAACTGGAACTGTTATAACATTTGCTAATATCGTTTCTAAAACTCCAGTAGGTAGTAATGTGTGTTGGGGAATAGTGTGGGTGGCAATATGTAGAGGGGGGAGAAGAAGGGTGTGTGGAGACTAGGGGTAACAAGGCAGAATTAGGTTATTGATTTATGAACAATACCCTGGGGGCCACCATAGATCCATGCAGTGAGGAAAGGCGAGTTCTTACAAGTTACATTGCTCCAAACTATTGGTAGAACATAGTCATTTATAGATATCTAGAACCTATACCTTCACAAGACAACTTTACATTTCAGCTGCTGAGAATATCATTCTGAATGGAACCAGTTAAATGTCCTTCCTAATTCATTAAGTGACAAAAAAGACCTTTCTTAAATGTGGGATCCATACATATTGAACACTCTACAGGGTGTGAATGAACTCCAGACTATGTTGAATCTACTTGTCTGCGGTTCTACACCACTTCTCAAGGACATAACAAATATTAGGCTACTGTCTATCTGAATGAATGAATAATATGGTAAGTCAGTCCAACTCCATTATCTGCCTTGACCATGATGATAGTCCCTGCTTTCATATGATACCTACCATTATCCTACCATTTCTAGCGAATCCCCCCAAAGTTATACCACCCTGCTCCAGGTTCAACATAAATACCACATTTCCCCCACTTACCTGCCTTATTTTATGCAGCAATACTGTCAGCTTACTGCACCCACCCATCACCTTGTCTACCTCTGACTAATTTCCAATCTCGCTCTGCATGAAATATGACCCATAACCCACCATCTCTCCTATCACCAATCATTCTATCCTAATTGACTTTACTTAGCTTCCTCCTATTAATGTTACTGAACCCCTGTATACCTAGATCTACTGTTTCCCTTATTTTCACCTATACTACACATTAGCCATACCAGCCACCCACCTCTAAAACAGGCCATATATAACTATATATGCCAACTGCTAGTCCATTATTATTAAATGGTTTTGGTTGAATATGGGATCCCATAGGCTTAAAGCAGCAGTCCTGTATCAGTCGACTTCCTCAAAAAGAGGCTCGTATCAAGGTGCCTGTATCAGATAATTTCCTGCCTTAGCACTGGCGCATGGATATGTTGTATACATAGCAATTGTTGATGTTATGATTGACCTGGAACTGTCACCGCCCCCCCCCCCCACCCACCAGGCTATCCTACCCTGCCACAAGCCATTGCGTAACATTTATATAAGTAGATTGGCACTCATACCTGCTGACCCTCTCCTCGTACACTGTGCGAGGTATACAGTGACAGACAGGGATGGGGGGGGGGGGGCAGATGACTATCAAAGTAGAGTGGCCCAGAGCATTCTTGAATGTTGGCTATAATGCTTTCAGGCCCAGTTGTGTGACTAAATCCTCGAAAAAAACAGGGTTATATTTCGGTTATTCTGAGCAGATTATGGTTTGATTCTCTTACCTTTCCAATAATTAACACATTTGAATCAAACAGTAGGCCTAAATTGTATAAGTAAAGGGAATATAGGACACATAGAGGGGGGACTATTTTTATCTGCGTAGTCATAAAATTCCAAAATGGCAATCATCTGCCTCATCTGAGTAAACACATTTAAAATGTCTAATTTTGTGGCCAAAAAACATTTAATAATAAGAACGGGGAGTATCCTTTTTGCTTGCCTGCTCACAACTCATGGCCTGGCCTGGTGATAAAGCCCCACATTTTGCAGAGTTTCCTGTAAAAAAAACAAGTATGCCTTTATCAAGGAAACCACCTTCTCGTAAAATGTGTCTGTCATATTAGATGGGAAGCATAAATATGACATTCTGGGTTTCCTGCGAGGATCCAGATACCTGACAGATCTTTTTGCAGCTGAGTCTCATTACCCCCTCAACTATGAAGAAGTCGACCAGAAGCTGGAACATATTTCTGTTTATTACAGCACTAACAAAGTTAGTTTTGAGTCACTTTCTTCATGATGCCTCTAAACCAATCAGAAGCCAGCACTAAGGCTTTACCTGTAGTCTGTTCTGTATTAGCAAAACAGCACTGATACTCATCTGGCAGGGTAAAATTGCAATGGAAACAATATTTGCAATGGAAACACCAAACCATATGTTTCAAAAATGGCAGGAGTAGATAGATGGTAAACAGCCTTCTCCTATCTATTTTCTACATATGAAATACTACTAGTATCATAATGAATGTTACTGAACACCTAATGATCTAGACAGGTATCCGCTACCATTGGCATCATAAAGTATAAAGTTGAATGTAATGGGAAATTCATGGAGAATAAAATAGTTTTCCCCTGTTCCCTGGTCATCAAAGATAAGGACCCATGAGACAACATACTGGAGCTTATCAACATTACATCTATCTGACAGAAATCAACATGGGTGACTGACAGGAGACCAGAGCTTGTCTGGGCCTTTCATCTAGATACATAGAGGCAGCTTGGTATTCATGTTTATGCAACATCTGATTCATTTCTCCAAGAATAGACTGGTTGTTCTACTCACAATTTACTGATAATGTAACACTGCTACCGCATATAGCTGTACCATGCTCCTTTAAACCATTCTATAATTTACCATGTTATTTACTCATGTTTTGAATACTATGACTACATTTCCTTCTTTATTATTCATCCAAACCTTTCTAAAGAATCTCCACATTCTGTGGGACCCAACTTTGCCTCAACATAACTGCCACATCTACCTCACTTACCTGCCTTACTTCATGTGCTGTTGTCAGCTTCCTCCTGCACCCACCAACACCTGGTACCTACCACTCCTCATTCTCTCCTCTTCTGATCTCATACTGCTTGAAATATGACTCATAACCAGCCCTCTACATCACTCGATACTAATTAGCTTTACTTAGCTTCCTCCCACCAGCATATCCATCATTGTGCCTCTATATACCTGCCCCAGCTCTTTTACCTCCTACTAACCCAGCCCTTCCCCAGAGCTTCCCAGACTCCTTTATGTCAACCACTGCTGGTCCTGTAATAGACTGATGCCTCCGTTAAATCAAGAAATACAATCTAGCCCAACTTGGTAATCCAGTGCTCGAAGTGTTTACATAAAGTAAGTCTGGAATAACCCTGAAGTATGGGGCTAAGTCTACTTATTCCAGTTTACCTCTACAAGTGAGATTATTATGTTGACATTGGTGTCATCAGGGAAGTGTCAGCTTTATGGGACTTAAGGGATCTGAGCCTCCCAAACCCACCCCTTTCATCTCCATTTAATTCCAAAGGCTAGGGTACAGAGTTAATTATCTCAATACAGATCAGCAACTCCATCAAATAATCTTCATGGAGAGCAAAACAAAGCTGTATGTTGATTATAACTCTGAGGGCAGCGCTAAAGAATACCTGTGTATAATGGTGCCTGTCTCTTCCCACACACATACAATTTCAGAAAGGAGTGTCTTAAGGTACCTTTAGCTATACTGGAACATGTGTTGACTTCATCATAGGGGGATGACGATTTATCTTTGCGCAAAGTAACCATAAGCTTGACTTTTGGCCTTCCCCATTACTACCGTGCCAGCATCGAGCAGCTTGAACAGACAGCTCAGATGAAGAGAGCAGCTCAGGGTGGCAAGAGAACAGAGCTGCTTATCTGAGGCTAGACTATGGTGAAGTCCCACTGTATGTTCAAGTAGTTCGGCCGTAAATAAAGAGTTAGTTATTCTTCAGGCTTCTATATTAAGCTATCCTTACACGGAGTTCATGATACCACATATGTTAGTATTTTTGTCTCTGTGATGTTACAACATGGTTGGCTGTATGCATATATTACATGGCACCCATTCAGGCCGTCCTAACACGTCACAGACATCTAGCTATAATATTTTCACTCTCTTTAAAGTTATTTGTCATCTATCGTTATTGACTCAAATAAACACAGATTGTAAAGCTGTGTTTCATTCTGCACAGTCTGTGCACGTTACAAGGATTAACACATTTCATTAATGGTCTTTTTTCTATGAAGGATTAATTAGGAACTGTGAAGTGTGCTGTCTGTGCAGGCCCACATCCTGACACTGATAATTGATAGCTACCCAGGAACACTCTGCATTATAACTGATTTTCGACAGAGGCATTTTGGGCAGTGATTTTCAGAATTGATCTGTATACTAGAATACAAGCCTACATTCACCAAATCTTACTACTTACACCGTGACAGGAGAGAGCCATTTCTGACCGAATCTACATCCCTTGGTTATATAAGGCTAGACAGGGCCCTCCTGTCCTCTTGTCTTTTGCAAATCAAAACAATTATATTAGATTCTGTGATAGAGTTTCATACCCTTCTGCATTGCACTCTTGAGATCTCCTATCTACTCTGCATGCGAATAATCTTTTCGGCATCTTCTTACCATCTTCTTAGCATTATGCATTAGTATTCATACCCTATTGAATTAGTACACATTTATACTATTCATGCACAATGACTTACATCCTACTGATATGATTTAGTACATATTTCTTTCTTCCAAATAAAACCCTCCTAGTAGACAACACAAATGCTGCACAGATGAATGGCATCATACTTATAATAGAAACAAAGAATATAGGTTTACAGTAGATCAAGGGGGAACTGTGGTACTTCTGCTGCAGCCAAAGACAAAGGGGCATTCAAAATAAAATGAAAACAAGAAGCTCTGCCCAACCACAATGTAAATCAGAATTTTCTACTTTAAATATTGCTATTTACTATACAATCTGTTGATGATATTAATTAGCTATGTTGGTGCTGTGTATCTCTTACCCTGAGCTGTACTATAGTAGGCATGTATATATTTTGAAGATGATGAAAACAACACTATGATATATAGTAAGGTGCACTAAAGACATTAACACTTAGAACATGATCCTAACCTACTCCCACCCCTCCATATAGCACTAGAGTGGAGTCATTTAGCAGGTAATCCTCTGTAGATGACTAAATCAATAGCTGGCACTAGGATGGTCTATGGGGAGGTGCTGGGTTGTAAAAGAGGCTGGGAGGTAGAGGTGTGAGTCGGGCAGACTAAGAGGTCACTAGGTATATATATAGTCCAAGATTTTTAGCTCAGAATAGGACCTAAGGTTTAACAAAATCGGAACAAGCCAATTTTTGGACAGAAGATGCCCAGAAGGGTACTGAACCACATACTAAAAGTCCTCGGACATCCTCCTTGTGCTCGCTCGGAAATTCAAGATGGCGTCCAGGATGGGCAATATGCACTATTTCCCTCATTTTTTCTATTTTTGACTTTCCATAAGCCAACTTGAAGTTTACCTAGCCCCCCTAAACCAATTTCAAGCTTTTCAATGGCCTTATCCTTTTGTTGCTAGGGCTGGCAGTTGCCTAGCAACAGGTATTTCGTATTGGATTTCCCTAGGGCAATTAACAGTCAAAAAGGTATTGTACCCATACTTACTGCTTCTAAAGTGACCCCAATGGAGCAACAATGATATAACTGATTTGCTATAGTCCATGGTTACCTAGCAACAGCAAATACTTACCTAGCAACCACCTGGAAAGAGTGTATTTAGCTCTTTGGAAAATACTTTGGCTTCACCAAAGGCCACTTGAAGATCACCTACCCCAACAATCCACCGGAAGCTTCATTGATGGTGATATTATTGTGTTGCTAAGGAAAGTGCACTATTTCCCTACATATTCAACACCTTCAGAGACACATGGACACATCTATAAACTATTATGGTGTCCATGATGATGTAGTTTATGGGAGGTCAGAGGAACAAAACCACTGTTCCCAGTAGATTTGAGTTTATTTTCATTGAGGATCAGATAACATCAGGGACAAACCAAGTTTTGAGAAAATATGATTGGTGTCAATTAGATACATTTGAATGATAAATTTCTGAATGATGAGGAAGTCCAACTAGTGTTTAAATCATACTAACTATTCACTAGATGCTCCTAGAGTGCATTAGATTTGAGATGATTTCATAATGCATGAGATTAGATTTTCTCATTTCCTATTCTTAATGCAATAACAACCATGTATCAGAGTATCACGTGTGTGTGACTTATTAAACCAGACCACACGAACGGACGGCCCCTGAGAGCTGTTCTAAGAATGGGAATATTTGCCTCAAATACCAGTTGGATGGATGGCATAAAAACCGCACCACTCGGCGCTGGGTCATACAATGGGAAAATGGGAACTCTCCTTTAAATGTTTCTACACATCTGAGAAGTCGCTGCCATCTAAAGGAGACTTTCAATATGATGAGCCTCTAGTCAGCGTGGCCATCATCCATCAACCAACCTAGAAATTAATATAGAGGGCCAACTTTGCTGTAATTATGTAAATGCTATACCATATATGTTACCAATATTAATGATGTAAGCTTAACCTGTAGCTCTATGCCAGTGTAGGGGTTTGGATTACCCACGCCTTGGTGATAAACCCACAAGGAGGTATCATTTGAGTAATCCTGCACCCCTATATATATATGCCATACCGATCCAGTAATGTACGGCATGATTAAGTTGCCAGATGGGGATGTAGCTAAGTGGTAGAGCATTGGCCCATGGGTCTAGAGGTTGTGGGTTTATATCCCACTTCCTCCAGATGACTTTTCCAATAAAGTTACACCATTTAGGAATCAACAAGACACAATCACCCTTTTTACCTCTATATTGCGTGGATGTCACGCCACACCTTATGTCAAAGCATTAATTTTACAGAGTTTCCTTTATAAACCAAGTACGCCTTTATCAAATGAACAACCTTCTCTTCAGATTTGTCCTTTATGAGATGCAGAGTATAATCATATGACATTCTGGGTTAAGAAACCAGTATTTGAACCTTGCCTACCCTATTCTGTATTGACCAATCAGTGATCAGAACACTAATGTAATATTTCACCTGGATACTGTATGATGTTAAAGATGAAGTCAGGAGAAAGGAAATATAGTCATTAATATTTTCCTTCTTCAGGGGAGTCAGACTCTGGAACGACCTCACCCCTGATATCCAAAGATCCCATACACGTGCAGACTTTATGAAGGCTATTATCATAGGCTAGGACATATCATCTGCTAGATTATTGATCGATAACATTATAGATTAAGCTATTTCCTAGACTATAAACTCTTGAAATGATATCGCTCGATTGACTCTCGTTGGCATTAGTTGAAAAACGCCCCATGTCTGTGAATTCTTTTACCAAATAAAATAATCAGCTACAACTACAACTACAACTTCTTCTCTGGGATCTGGTTAGCAGTAGTTGGGACATTTAAAAAAATGCATGGAGAATAAATGGTCTTTCCCTGGTCATTAAGATAAGGGACTAGGAGATAACATACCAGAGCCTATCAACATCATACTGACAGAAATGAACAAGCGGGACTCACAAGAGGTTAGAGCTTGTTTGTGTCTTTCATCTATATCCAGTACTGGCTGGAAGGAGGGGCAATTCTCACAATCAGATCATGCCCTATTATTCTATATATGCCATATGAAGAGTTTGGATGCAAAATGACAAAGTCATAAGTACCATTTTAAAAGTAGGGACGAAAATCTAACAAAAATAAAGATTAGGGAGGGTGAAATATAATTCTTCCAAGATTACTATTTTCATATCATTAGGACCTACGCAATATACACTCTGCTACCAAAGTATAATAATTGACCCCAGGGTGTCTTTAAAAAAAGCACTATAAGCTTCAATTCTGGGATGGAGATAAGTCGTTTTGCATCCAAACTCTTCATATATAGTAGGGAAATATTTCAGATCTTAGAGTTTGTTTATATTTACATCACACTATATGTCTTACAGGAAAAGACACATGTCTAGAGATCTGTCCATGCCGACCAATAAAAATCATATGTGTCTGATATGAGATCTGAAGTCCAGATCAGCCTTAGATGCAAAATCAGTACCTAAGTCGTGACCAAAATTGGGCTATATGGTCTTGGCAAGTCTATTTGACACTTGAAAATGGAGTATTTATAAACAAAACTAACTTATAAACATAAACATATGGCATAATCTACAATGCTTACCTACAGTAAATATATTCTTGGTCTGAGTCAAATTTGTGAGAAAAGCACAGATTTGAGAACAAAATCTGCTAGTGGAGTCTCACCTTAAGATCTCTTCAGCATCTGAATCAACAATAATCTGGTTCTGTGATCTATTTTTTATCAGGGGTACACTGCAAAGTGTCCATATATTTATACTAACCATTAAGTCTAACACTAAGTCTAACCATTGTGTCTTACCTTTTAAAAACTATAATATTTCCCTAATGAAAATCTGTCAATAATGAACTTTTAAATAACCCAACAAATTGTTATAAAAGGGAGACAAAAATTTCAATCTGTAGCAAAATAACATTTATTTCCATATACAGTTCACAAACCACAGGGTACCCATACACTGAGGAGCAGTAGTTCAGATGCATAACACCAGAGATTGTTCGTGTAGCCTTCTCCCATACTAGAATAATCTGTCCCTTCAATACAACAATTACTATTTCTGGGCGGTTCTGTGTTCCTAGATACATAAACCATAATTAACACCCATATCAGCAAAGCAGACTTACCTATAGATACATAATCCATGAGGCAGAACACCTGGTTCATTTTAACAAGTTCTGATATTACAAACAATATGTTTGAACACATCTCAACAGATATAACTTCCTTATCAATATTAAAGGCAACACCATGGGCATTTCTAAATGTGTATCTCTTCCCTCATTGAGGTCATTACCACATACATTTAAGTCATTTATTCAGTCAACTGGTAGAGACATTGGGATTTATTCAATTAATTGAGGTGGCAACAAAACAGTTGACTAAATTAGTACCAGTCATAGAGAATCTGTGTGATCATGGGTTTCCTGTTCTCAATATCAACAATGTATTTGAAAATGCATGAAAATACATGAAATATCTCAAGCAGATATTACAATTTGACATGTATTTGACATGTGACGAAATGTTATGGAATCAATCAAGACACAAATGAATATAATTATAGTTAGATAGTATACATGGCAACAAAGCATCCATAAATACTCGTCAGCAACAAAACCTGCAACAGACATGCATTGGGCACAGGATATCTCAGATACAATATTGTATATAATATAAGTATGTATAAAGACAATAGTCAAATGCAAGAGCTGATGGAGCATGTGAATTATAGTACAAAATGTATGTAGCGATAAGGATGTCTCAATGTGCCAGATTTTTATTATATAATTTAGCATCATAGTTTACATCCTTAAGTTCTTGAGATTCCACTTTAGTCAAATTAAATATCTTAGTGTGAGATACGTTATGAGAATTATGTGGTACCACCTGTAGAGTAACAAAGATATATGACTCAAAAGATGTGAGTGGCAGGTCATACTACCCATTGCAGCAGATAACTTAAGAAAATAAATCAATGTTGCTAGTAGTAGATAATCAAAACACTTATGTTAAAAATATTAACACACTTTTATTCAAAGCAAACTGCTCAACAAAACCTAAATAAATACATCATATGATTAAATCTTTGGCTATCTCCACTTGCTCATAGGGGAGCCTCAACTATAGATAGAGCATTAATATCAACTTCTCTCTATAATAACCTTAATTAGTCATAATTTACACTCCTGGAAAAATACTTTTATTATTATTTTATCTATTTCATCAGCATGATCTTCAATGGTAGAATAGTTTCATCCCCTCAGCATTAAGAATAATAGAGTACATAATCTTTAGATAGAGTTTAAATGAGCAGAAGTAAATAGACAAAGGTTCACGAGTTTTGGTCTGTTGACTGGGTTATTTCACGAGTTGGAGGTGGGGCCGTATTTCACGAGGCCGCAGGCCGAGTGAAATGCGGCCCCACCTCCAACAAGTGAAATAACCAGTCAAAAGACCTAAACAAGTGTTCCTTTGTGTTTATTTTTTACTTTTCCGATTCAAATTTGAAAAAGTAGGCCCCATTTGCCTTTAAAACAGCTTTTTCTCCACTTTTCTGTGCTGTTCAAATGTAAACAAACCGCCATTTTGATGACGTCACAGGGCCGTGAAATACGGCGATGGGTTATTTCACGGGGGGTGTGCAATACGGCGATCTTTGGTTAAATCAATAGAACTGCCATATTTCATAAAAAATTAACTGGCAGTAGTTGCAGTAGCACCCCAACCTTTATAGTCCCATCATACCACGAAAGAAAATCCTCTATGTGATGAACATCAGTTCTCCTCTATAAAACCCTTTATCAATTTCTAAAAGCTGTTCAATGGATTGTCATAAATGTCATGGAAAGTTGATAAGAAAGTAGGCACACTGTCGGAAATCGTTTTTTACCAGCACACACGCTACCATTCTTTATCACATCCGTTTGAGAGAAAATAAGAAATCATGTCCAGCTGTATGTAAAAATTGAACAAATAAAGAAATGAAAGTATAGATAACCAACTTCACGTTGGCATGAATATCAATAGGTATGGGAGAATAGCTTTTTATATATTTACATAAATATACATGTTATTTCAGACATACATACTGACCACTGGAACCGATCAACAATTCTCCAAACTCTCAAACCCGGTTTTCACACGTACACATGTTTAGTATCAAAATGATTGGGTCAGAATCAGAATCTGACAACTTCTCTCCCTTATCTATTCAAGTAGAATTTACGGGGAGTGAAAATCTGTTACCGGATATGTTAAATAATAGTATTCACAATGGCAGCTCCAGTGGCATCCATACAGAGTGGCACTCACACATGCACACCATTCACCATTTATCATAACAATGACTCCTCCATTTTATTAACAATGTACTCCTCCCCTTCAATATCCACAGTAACATGTCTCTCAGTGCTGTAAGTCTCCCTCTGCTCCCCTCCCTCATCATCCTCCTCCTCTTCATCCTCATCATCATCTGCTGGCTCCAGCTCTTCGTCAAGGTCAGGGTCTCTGTGACCTTCATCAGGGTCAAGGTCATCAGAGTCTCTGCCCTCTGTGCCATCGTCTATTGAGTCGTCTGTGCTGTCGCAGCAGCCACAGCACTCAAACTTGTTACAGAACCTGACAATGGCAATGATGGCCAGCAGGAGCAGCACGAACACCACTATAACAATGATAGCCACCTCCATCTGGATGGGGTATGAACTCCCAAGGTCAAGGTTGCCTACCTCGACCCCAAGGTCGTCATCAGCTGGAGGGCGCCTAAATGTCACCTCAATGTCAGGAGGTGAACGGCGGCAGAAGGCCCACCGACAGAACAGTTTGGTGCTGGGACAAGGTCAGGTCATAAGATATTATTGGATCACAAGTATCCTGTTTCCTATATCTTGTGTAGACATGCCATCATCGTGGAATCATTCTGATTGAAGATCTCACTGCAGTACAAGACACTGAATCACTCCAAAATGAAGGTCTAGGACGAATTAGCTACCCTACAGATTTGCCATAGGAAGGTAGTCTGCACTGGAAGGAGTCTCCCTAAAAATGCACCAGCAATTTTAGATCTCTTAAACAATATAGATTCCCCAGTGTATATGGGGATTTTGGTCTGATGGTTGTGCGAGTCTCCCTGTGATGCACCAAGTGCATTACCAAGGGTATATATTTAACTCAGAATATCAAAGGTATCCTCTTTTGGAAGCACCCCCTAGGAACTGTTCTGTTCATATATATATCATTGTTGTGAGTTTCCAGTGTTTAATCTGATCTAAGTAACTCCTTTAGACATATCCGTGTGGGCTTATCCTGTTTCCGTTTGTAACACTAACAATATCTCCTCTATGAATATCTGTACTCTTAAGAATCTATGCAGAAAGGCAGGATAGGTTCTCATATGGTGAGTGTCAGGCTCCTAAGCTGTACACAGGTGAGCTATCCAGGGCTTTCCAGGATGCCTTTACACACCTGGATAACAAGTTGCTCCAGGTCTGTAGTTAGACAGGTGACAAAGTAGTTATCCAGGCCACAAATTCTGATCCAGGTGTAAGTATATGCTCTTTGGTCTAGGGCGCAGCTTTGTGATTCTACGCAGACATGTGAACAAATACAGGTAAACCCTAGGACTCTATTTTTTCATCCAAGTGTATGTGTAGATAGGGGCACACAGTGCAGCTCCCTCGAAGTATCTATTGAGCACCAAGCTATTTTGGTTAGCCTGTTATATACTCAATGTAACTCCAATGTTATCCAAGCCACTTGATGTATTAACGCTTCCCTCTTCACCCTGCTGTTTAGCCCGTCTGCTGGTTGCTCCTCTCATCTGTCCATCTGAGATGCTCATTTCAATGACACCAAGGTCATTGGAGAGGCAGCTATGTCACGCTCAGTAATAGATGCTCCTCCTATGAGACAGACATCTGGAATAAAAAAGAAATATCCACAATTAGAATTATGATATATATATTCTAGTATATATATATATGTATATATATATATATATATATATATATATATATATATATATATATATATATATATATATATGGCTATTTAGAAAACATTCAAACTCAGGGTTATACCCAAAATGCATACAGCCAGCTCTGATCTCCCGAGGTGTAAGCTGGAACTAGAGTCTTACAATACACAATTTGCCTGTAATAAGCAAACTGGAGACTAATTAATGTGAGAGTTCACTTGTAACCATGTATATATACTGATACCCGCATACTCCTTCTACTCCTCTATATCAAAAGCCTATTGATGATACAGCACAGAAGCAGCAGTGAGAAGTGCATCCTGTATGTGTTGGACAGTGTGGGACGTCCTCACATCACCTACAGAACAATGCTGCACGGCTATGTGCCGCTCTCCATGCACTTTATGGTTACTGATACTACCATCACAGCGTTTCTGCTCCAAGTGGGGAATTCTAGTGAGAAGATAGGGTCTGATCTGGGACAATATTTCACAGTTGAATCAAACCCTTGTTTAAATTACATAATCATTGATTGATCAAGCTCTCCTCTCATATTTACATGTCATCTTATTTACATAAATATACACATACCTAATGTTGTTCAATATCTGTCAACCACTATTTAACTATAAAATGATGTTAAAAAAAACTCAATGAGAATGTGGTTCAAAAAGATATAGCTGGCGGGTGGAACCCTAACCATAGCACTGTAATGGTTATTGATCAGCAGAATTGATGACGTTAATCAAAGTCTAATTAAACTATCCTAGCTTCTAGATGGAAGGAAGACATTTGCGTGTGGTTTGAAATATGTATAGATGGTCGGTCGATATGGTGGTTGGGAATGGCTACGAGATAATTATAGTGACTGTTGCCGCTGTCTATGGGAAATCACTGCTTCCAGGGTCTGCAATCATACAGCTCGCTCTGGATATTCTTGTGCTGCTGACGTGGGAATCTGTGTGATGGACTAGCTGCATACATGTCTCTGCAGGGCTATCCCGCCAAATTTGTGTCATCACATATCATATGTAGTACCACAGCAACAAATTGCTGTGATACTATTTTTTGGATATGTAGAAGTTATTCTTAAAGGTTTATGACTATACATATCTGTGCTTTAGAGGTTCTATGATAAAGTCTCACACACTGCTGACACACTTTAGAGGATTATGAGTCAGGAGATTTTCCACATCTATGCAACATGACACAGTATACCAAGCACAGATCAATAGTGAACTATCATCAGATGCTATGAGAAAATGTACATTAATAGTTAAATGAAATAAAAGAAAAAAAAGCAACCACACAAACACACAATGAGGCAAGTCTTATAACAGATGTAGGGGTTTCAGATGCGTATAACTCGAACACAGGTTCCAAATTCGGTTTGAATGCAACAGGTTTTTATTCGATCACAGCCTCAAAAGTACACGAAGGTTTATACTCGGTTCACTTGGTCTTTCAACCATTCGAAGACACACAGGATTCTATCGATAGTTCGAAGCATTAGCAATACCGGACAGTCAAGCCCTGTGCCAGCATGGCTGGTGCAGGAGCCATAATGTGGGAGGGGTGTAGGTGCCCCTGTCAAAGCGAAGGTACGAAAGGTGTGGGTCAGAGCTCGTCCTGGGACGAACTCTCTGAGGTAGCCAACCTCGGCCTCTTATATACCCTGAGCGCGGACCAAGCAGTGTCGACGTGGCACTCCTCCGTAGCGCCGTCTGGAGTGCCCTGCTTGGCTCCTCTACCGGATAACCGAAAGGACATGGCTTAGGTGTTGCCACCTAGTGTCCGTTGGAGGCACTTGCCGCTCTGACTCCACGGACCTTATATGTACACGTATTATTTGTGCCCCTACATCACCCCCACCAGATTATAACAAGGGTCGAAATACATCTGATATAATATAATATACTCGAATATAGGAGAATAATATCAGTGTACATGATGACAATACCGGGGTACATTTAAAGGTACGAAATACGTTTTATACATACATGTAGAAAGTTCAATTTTAGATTTAGACTGACCTGTTACACCAAACAACACTTACATTTCTATGTACATAACAGGGATCTTACAGATCCAACACTATAACGACAAGATAGATACGTAAGTATCCATCTCTAATAAAGATATGAATATATACGAATATATATGTTCTATACTATTTCTAACTACAGTGATCACAGATCTGTATGGTTTTTGTTGAGATACAATATTGATTACTACATTAATCATATTAAGGTAGGTTAAGAGTGCACAATATGTGACTTTCTAGGACGGAATGACACAGAAGTAATGGCTCGAAAATATTTAAGTGGGCGAACCGTCCCTGGAGAGGTAATTACGTGAACTATTAGAATTATGAAATACTTGGAACCAACATAGATGTGACATTAACTCTTATAATCAAGGAATGTAGTAATATTGGCCTCTACCTGAGGCAACCGATATATGGCTTTATAGATATACTCTCGAAATCCGAATACCAGTTGTTATGTCCAAAAAGAAAATTTTTGGAGATAAAGGTAGGTATCGAACATTATGTACAGTTTTGGTTCTAATCATAGTATATAGCATAAGTGATACTCCTTAAAGTATGAACAACGAAGACATTTCTTGACAATTATGCATTTTACACCTGGCTTATGGTTCTTCTTCGAATCATGACCTTAATCATGGACGTTTATTTTTTTATTTTTATAATAACAACACAATTATTACAATCTCATCGAAACATCATATGCACAAGTCATCAAACACACAACTGAACAGTCGAACACACAAGTTATCTAAGAGTCCTTCACCAAGCTCAAGAGCTCTTCGAGGGACCCACTCCATTGGGTGAGTCCTATCCCGAATACTCGAATGAACTTAACGTTCAGCGCCTTCATAGTGTTGGCCTGATCGTTCAAAGTGTCTTCCGCAGCTTTTTGGAAGGCACGAGCTGTTGAGAGTTCCTTCTTCGATTGTGCCAGCTGCTTGGTGAGTTCGGTCACCTTATCTGGCTCTGATTGTTCGTCAATCCGTTGTCGTTCGAAGATATTCCTCAGCCTCTCGACCTCCTTGCCCTGCATGGTGATGGCGTAGTCGGCTGATCCCCTTGCCACACCGGCGGCATATTGCTGCATGCCAGCTAAGTGCTCCTGCAACCATCGTTCGTATAGCTCCTTATGCAACACTGCATCCGGAGCCTTCACAGGCTCGAAGTAGTCTTTTGGGAACTGTACCCTCGGCCGAATGTTCTCACCACTTATCATCAAGTCATACCACCTGTCAGGATCAACTGCCGATTCCTCACGAACGTTCGGCTTATAGGGCACGGTGGCTGCGGTGGTAGTGGTGGTGAACAGGGTGGCAGCAACAGTTGCTGCTTTCCCTCCTCCAGTGGTTGTCGTTGGTGTGGTGGTAACTGGGTTCGAAGTGGTCACTGGAACCGGGTCCACCACAGGCTCAGTCTTCACGGATGATGAATTCGCACTAGTGGCAGGGGTTTTATGCCCCACCGACTTTGTAGAACTGTCAGCCTTTGGTTTCACCTCATCTACTGCCCGAGGAGTGAGGATGGTGGTCGTCACCACCAAGTCCTTCTTCCCAGGCAGCACAAAGTGATCCGAATCCCCCATCTCCACGTTCCGGGAGTCCGGTTGGCGAAGGGCATCCCCTACAGAGACACCAGTGGGAAGATTTCTGTACGGATCCTTCTCAGTCTGTACTTCCGGACCAGGAAAGGCCATCGAAGGGTACTCAGCCCTGCTAGCCAGGTTACCAGGGGTCAGTGGACGAAGGGTTTGTAGTTGGGAACGACCCTTGGGGGCTGAGAAGTCCGGACCATAGTCAGGACGCAAGTCCTGTAGTGGGGACCGGTGCTCAATCGTTGTCGCACGACCTCGAGCTGCAGATGGAGCTCTCGGAGCCGGAACCGCCGATTTGACCTTTTTACAGTCAGGTTCGGAAGTGGCTGGACTCCTGGTTTCACTTCGTTTCCCCGGAAGGGGGTTGGCCGCTCTCCAGTCGTACAACTCCTTGTACAAGGTGCTGTTCAAGTCCAGTCGACCACGTCGATCAGTACGCTGGAAGACAGCTGACTGCTTTGAATTCCTGCTCAACTGGACCTTTCCGAATTGGAGGGTCTCAATCGTGATGGTGTCGAACTTTACTTTGTCCAAGCCGGCCACCAGCGATGCATGGAGGTCTCCCACGTTCTTTCTGGCCAACATCATGGCTTGGCCATGACATTGTATCAGGTGTTCGATCATTCTGCCCCTTCGGGTGGTCCACTCTCCCGAACACTTTTTGTTCGATTTGCCAGTATCAGCGCAGACGTACATCGCACGGTGGTGCATGTGGCATTCAACCAAATGCCGCATAAATCGAAGACGAGTAGGCATGGGGCGGACCTCCCCGGGTTTGGGGTAGCTGCGACAGGAATCGAATGGACACTCCTCCCTTACCCCTTTCTTGTACCGGGCCATCGCCCATCTAATTTTTGGGGCGTCCCTCATGGTTGTAGTAGGTTTCGGGGAACTGTTTTCGGTCCAGCAGCCGATTGAACCAGTTTTCCGTCCATGTCCAGGAACTGGGTGAAGTCATATTGGACCTCATCCATCCTTCGTCATCCGACAACCCTTCATAGTCCGTTTCTTTGGGACACGAATACATCTCCCTCGAACGTTTGCAGTGTTCCATGCACTCGGGCCTAAATTTCTTGAAGCCCCCGCTGGCATTGCGCCAGATCATCTCTTCCACTCGAGAACTCGGAACATCTGCGGAGGCGTTTGCCCCTGTAGCTGGAGGGGGCGACAAAACCACAGGTGGTGTGTTCGAATGTCCCGACTCGGAGGACGTAGACATAGACGGAGATACAGGCATGGCAACCTGCACTGGAGCCTTGGTCGGAGTTGCTGGAGGGGTCGAAGGCGTCCTGGGGGGTGCCCTAGGAGGCGTCGAAGGAGTAGAGGCAGTACCGGATACTACGTCCACCAACCTTACAGTTGGGGACATATTAATCGCAGTAGTTTGGGGAGGTGAAGGGTGAGGGAGACAGGGCTGTCGTGCCTCACTCTTCTTTGCCTTCCGTTTCTGGCTTTTAGTCAGTTCGAATGGAACCTCCTCCACATCCGAAGCGTCGGACAAGGACCGTCCCTTTTGCTGTGGATTGGGGTTCTTACGGGACTGGGCTCGAGTCATTGGAGTTCTGGGGGTAGCTTGCATAGCTTCCAGAGTTATCCGTAACTGTTCATTGGCTGCCCTGAGTTCATCGGATTCTCTGACCACCTGAGCATAACGAGCTTCCTGCTCAACTGATCCTGAGGTATCCGAATGGATCTCCATCGGAGTCATCTCCAGGATAGCTGGTTCTTTTTCGAATGGGACTGGTGAAGGTCCCGGGGCTTTCGGAAGAGATTCGGATTGAGACTCAGTAATCCCGGTGGTAGTGGTTGGTTCTTCGAATGACGTTGAAGCCGAATGGGAAGTACTCGAAGAGCACTCGGACTGAGCTGAGGCAGGTTCGGATACTTCGGACATAGCTGGAGCAGCTGGAGGAGTACTAGTTTTGGAAGTTTTACGACTACCTCTGGTTTTGGTGAGTTTCTTTTTCTTCCCCTTCGTACTGGTTGTGCTCCCATCACTTGAGGGCACTGATTCCTCCATTGATTTAGCTTGTTGGAGATTCCGAAAGTTCGTACCACACTCTAACAGAATGTCACTGAAGACTCCGTTCTTAAAAGCTCTTCGAATCGCCCCTCCGTAACTGTCTAACCAGGTGGGATCGTAACGATAGAAGCCCTCCTCTCCCAGCCTGTCCAACATCATCGACATTAGTGTGGGATGTAGTTTCAGCGAGGAATCGAATGGCGAATCGCACGACAGCACTTCCATTAGTTGTTGCTGGGCCAGCGATGTTCGCACAACGTCTTCCATCTCTTCGTCAGACACTGCGTGGATAGGCAATTTCTGACTTACCTCCTCCAACCCTGGCATCTCATCTTCCTCCTCATCACCGGCTGCGTTGAGCCGGGTTGGCGTCGAATTGTCTATGTCTTTCGAAGCAACTCGTTTTGGGACATTGCGCCACGGCAACGGCCCCAGGTTGACTGTAGCCGGGGGTGGCATGGCCATGAGGTCCCGTTCAGCCGTCGAATAGGAGCCAATCCCCGCCACACGGACGGTGACTGTACTCCCGGTGGTTTCAGAGGCGGATTCATAATCCGATTCCTGAACGTTGTCGAATTGGCCATCGTCCATTCCAAACAGATCTAACTCGTCGGACTGGAGGCCCTCACCGGGGGTGTACTGCTCCTCCATCGAAGTCGAATGTTCTCACCGAACGAAGTTTAAAAATCGAAGATTTGCGGAGTACGAAGCTCCGCGTGTCGTAATGACACTATGAGCGGGAACTAACCAGGTTGGCGCGTATTATGATGTGGTTTTGGAGACTTTTGGCCGATAACAAGACCCTTCTTCCTCCTCCTTTGCCCTGCAGCGTCCCCGCGTCTTCTTGGCACTGATCCAATATGGCGACCGCCCTTCTTGTCTCGTGATGCCACGCCCGCCGCGGGAGCAAAGGTCAACCAATCAGCGTTCACGCTTCACCGGATAGCCCTTTTCTGACGGATAACACGGCGGGAGACGCTCGCGTTTCCCGCCACTAATCGAACGGGTAGCTCACCGGAGTGTAATCCTTATTGAGTCAGTTCCATAGAACCAGGGGTACCGCTAATCATGAATTCTTCAGGAGTGTAGGCAAATGTCATTACGGGTAACATAAGAATACCCGCCGGATAAATCCGTCTGCCACCCTCGGGGACGTTCATGATCAACACCCGCCCTAGTTCTGCTCGCTCGACAGCAATTAGGTCTGTACTACCATCATGGAATCGAAACTTCTTGTTGTGTATACAAATTAGGTCACAGCAGTCCCCCGGTTATGCCGTGGACTGCGCCTTAACCCGACCTTGGGTTCTTTAGACCTGGTCGTCCGGGAAGATTCGACAGGATGTCCAGTAGTCAATTGGACAGCCCTCCTCCCCTTCAGACCTTCATTTGCCGAGACTTTTTTTACGCACTTTTTATCCTTCTTGCTAGAAGCTCGAATTGGTAAATTTTTTTTAGGCCTACCCCGGCCCCGCTTTAATTTACCAATACCAGGAGGCATAGGTTTCTTCTCATCTGAGGGTATCACTAGTTTCCTAGGTCTACCAGGACCACGTCGTTCCGGGGTGGTCGCTCTCCGCTCAGTGTTATCTGACTTCGAATGCTCTCCTGACTTCGAATGCGCTGAAGCGTCACCCTGCCACCGACGTAGGCGAGCTACATTGGATTTATACAAGCGTCCCAACAAGGATTTGATCACCACTGTGGATTCTGAAACAATCCGAACCACAGTAAATGGACCGTCCCAGTTGGGTGACAACTTCAACTGCTGCAGGGGGTCGTGTAGCCTAACTACCTCGTCCCCTACTCGAAAGGACCTAAGTTTCAAACCTACGTCATAGCCCACTTTTTGCCATGAAGCAGATTTGCTTAGCTCACATCGAACCATCTCGTATGCGGACTTGAATTGATCCCTCAATGCCTCCACGAACATCACCTGACAGGGTGTTTCAGCGTTTATCCCAGCTACGCCAAACACCAAGTCAGCAGGCATAATCAAGTCCTCTCCGAATACTAACAGATTGGGGGAACAACCGGTGGAAGCATGCACCGTACTATTATAAGCATGTACCACAAACTCGCATTGTTCGTCCCAATCATCCATCTGACTGTTGACCAGAGGCTTCAGGACTTGTATCAAGGTTCTGTTAAACCTTTCTACCTGACCATCAGACTGAGGCCTGTACGGATTCGTTCTGGTTTTGCATATAGCAAGGTTATGGCACATTGCTGCCCATAACTCGGATTCAAATTCTCTGCCTTGATCACTATGCAACATCAAGGGTACACCTAGATGAAGCACCCAACCCTTTACAAATGCACGAGCACATGTATGAGCCTTATGATCTTTCAGAGGAAACACTCTAGTGTACTTCGAATAGTAGTCAGAGATCACCATCATGCACATGTTTCCATCAGGAGTGGTTTTTAGGCCACTAATGATATCAACCGCTATGCGTGCAAATCTAACTCCCCAAAGCTCTTGAGTTAGTGGCAACTTACCCAGGCCTTCACCTGGTTTGCTCAGACAACAATCTGGACAAGTAGAGATCCACCTAAGCAGGTCTTTACTCATCCCAGGCCAGTAATACCTTCTGGAGAGTCGCGCAAGGGAGCGCTTCTTTCCAAAATGCCCACTGGTCTGGTGTCCATGTACGAAATACATGATATCCCTTCGCATAGCTGTGGGTATCACGATTTGCCGAATTTTGGTCTTGTACGGTGTTATCTTCCACCTACATAAGATACCGTCAACAACAGTTAGCTCAGACCATTGAGCAAGTAGTTGTCTCATTTCCCGGTTCTCAATCGAAATGGCTGGTCTTTGTGGTTGGGCACCACTGGAGACCTGTTCTATTAGTCTTGATATGATAGCATCACCCTTCTGGAATTGCCTGATGGTTTCGGTGGACCATTCCATTGCTTTAGAATGTCCTACATCATACGGCATTCGAACTCCAGCTATTACAGCGTTATGGGCTCCACAATCATCACAATCCATTCTAGAACATTTCCGTATGGGTCTTCTCGAAAGGGCGTCAGCATTGATATGCTTGTTCCCTGCTCTATGTTGGATTTGGCTATTTTCCAACCCGAACTCGGACAGATGGGTCAGCCATCGACCGATCATCCCTTCTGCTTCCTTAAAGTTCAACAGCCACCTTAAGGAGGAGTGATCCGTCCGTAAAGTAAAGTCACCTCCCCAAAGGAAGTGCTTAAACTTCTTCGTATACACCACTACCGCCAACAATGCGCGCTTAGTGGTACAGTAATTCCTCTGAGCCTTATTGAGGGTATTACTAGCGAAAGCCAGTGGCACTTCCATCCCCTCTTGCATCTGGGACAGAGCAGCACCTATGCTGTCGTTACTGGCGTCTGTGTCCAGTATGAAATGTCCATCAGCTGTTGGATATTTCAAAACTGGCGTGGTTCGAAATAGGTTCTTCACGGCTTCGAATGCTAGATCCTGTTCCGGACCCCATGGGAAAGGCTCCTTCCTTCTACCCGGAGTCCAGTGAGCTAGAGCCTGCATAGGCTGAGCTATTCTGGCATACCCCGGTAGGAAGTCCCTGTAGTAACTACAGAAGCCCAGAAAGGACCGTATGTCTTTAGGTCCCTCTGGCTTTTCCCATTCCGACACAACATCTAGTTTCTCAGGATCCGCTTTAACTCCCTCAGTGGATATTATCCGACCGAGATAGTTAATGGAAGTTCGAAACAGGTGACACTTTTTTGGTTTCAATTTCAAACCATGGGTTATCAATCTCTCGAAAATTTTGACTAGCGTAGCCAGACACGATTCGAAGGTCTTCCCAAAGACAATTACGTCGTCCAGGTACACCAAACACTCCTTCCACAACAGATCACTCAACAGAGATTCCATCATGGCTTCGAATGTTGCAGGGGCGTTACACAATCCGAATGGCATCACATTGTACTGGAAAAGACCGACATGGCTCGAAAAAGCTGTCTTCTCCTGATCCTCTTCCTTCATTCCAACTTGCCAGTATCCGGATTGCAAATCCAGCGTACAGAACCATTGGTTTCCACCCAGGGAATCAATAGTCTCGTCTATACGGGGAAGAGGATAGGAGTTTTTCTTAGTACAACCATTTAATTTTCGATAATCGATGCAGAAGCGAATTGTGCCGTCTTTCTTAGTCACCATCTGAACAGGACTGGACCAGGGGCTAGTGCTGGGAACAATCACCCCTAATCTCAGCTGATCAGCGATTTCCTTCTCGGCCATCAACTTCTTCTTCAAAGGTAGGCGTCTATAAGGGATTTTGAAAGGTACAGCGTCCTCTGTAGTGATGGAATGTAGCACCTTATCAGTTCGCCCCAAACCAGTGGGCTCCCCGAAGGCTGCGTCATATTTCACCAATACCTGTCTCAACTGATCTTTCTGGTCCCCCGTCACCAAGCTCGAATCGTCCACCAACTTCTGAAGTTCCGGACGCAAATCGAACATCCCTTCAAGGTTCGGTTTGGTATCTTCTGAGAGTATACTGGTGCTTGCCTGTGCAACGATCACCTGCCCCACGGGAGTACCTTTCATCAGATAACGGACTTCACCACCAGGATTCGAAATAGGAATTAAATTCCTACTGCCACTGCCTACGAAAGTATCTGCACTCTCGAGTCCAATTGATGCAAGTCTCACCACATCGGGTTCAACCACCGCCATCTGGTCTCGGAAGATACTGTCACTCGAAAACAGCACATCACATGTCTGTCCTGGGGGTATCTTAACCGTCTGTACCACCGAGGCTACAGAAGATACCTTTCTCAAAACGCATTGCACGGCCACCTTGTACGGATGTTCTATCTTTAACATCCCCCTACAAGGTTCCAACATTGCCCCGTACAACGCAGCGAAATCTAATCCGATGATGCCATCATCACTCAGATCAGCAATAGTAGGGGACAGGGGATAATCATGTCCACCTATATTGATTTCGAAAAATGCTTTACCAAACGTCTGCATGCAGCTACCGTCGGCCGAATGAGCTTTTACCCTCGTTGTGAAGTTATCTGGCTCATCGGCTACAAGGTCATGGAATCTCTTGGAGATCATGGAGTGACTAGCTCCAGTATCCACTAGAAATTCCGCAGTCCTTCCCTTCACTGCTACAGTCAAATACCACCTCTTCCCATCCAGTGGTGATGGGTTAACGGTGAACCGTTCGAAATCCTTAGTGACACCAAGATCTACTCCCCGTCGTTTCAAGTGCTTCAGACAGGGATGATCCGGGGACAATCGGGCACTGCTGACTACTTCCAGCTCCTGTATCCAATTCGTCGCTTCCCCAGTACTTCCTCCTCGGACGTCTACGTTTCTGGGTTCATTGGACATACTTAGAAGGGACTGATCAGGCCCCTCCTCTAAGCTTCCAATCTCTACTGCACCTCGGACTTCCTCGCTTGCACCGCTGGCGATAAGCTGGCTTTCCTTCACCTTAGGGGTCACTACTTTGCCATCCCGAGCAACCCCCTCTAGTTTTCCGTTTTCTTCTCCTCAGGCTTTGGTACCGGCTTCTCAGCTGGGCATTCTGCAGCAAAGTGTCCCAGGGCCTGACACCTGTAACACTTCCTAGTGGTCTTGTCCACTCTCGGCTTCGAATTCCTCCCTGTTGGTTGCTGATTTCCAGACATCAAGTCAGTCAACCTTAACAGAAGTTCTTCCATCGAACTGGGAGTTGAGGATGTAGTCGAAGGTCCTGGGGTCACAGGTGGTGTTTTCCTGTCAGCCTTCGGATAGCGCTTCGAATTCGAATTGGAATAAGATTTGCCGCTGTTCTTTTGAGCAACCGCGCCAATCTCCTCCTCCCTTCCAGAATCACCTTCCTCTGTATCAGAGGCTGGTGGGTCTTGTACCATACTGGAAGTTCTCGAAAGTACTCTCGAAGATAGCAGATGCCGTTTCCTGTCATAGTCTTCTATGGCCATGAACAAATCAGTGAGAGAAGTTCCAGCCTTCCAACTATCACATGCTGCGGTCCGTTCATCCGAATCCCTTAATCCCTCAATGAATTGCGAGAACAAATCATCTAGGAACTGTGGGTCATCTAACTGCCATCTTGGTCTAGCCCTTTGCAAGAGAGATTGCAATTCTAGACCGAACACACGGTGCGACTCGTTTGGTTTTTGTGTCCGTTTGCGAAACAATCGAAGTGGATCCTCATTACCCACATTACCTATCAGATAACTGGCGCATTCCACCAATTGGGTAAACGATCCGGCACCATGCATAGTTCTCCATCTCGAAAAAGCTAGCTTGCCGGGGCCATTTCTCAATGCCCGTAAAAGCTCTTCCAACGACTCCTCCTCTGACCACCGATTATACCTCATATCGTCCATGAAGTCTGCGAACCAGTCCTGCCATGGCTGTCTGCCTGTGAACGGAGTCGGAGTGCTTGCAGTGCGTCTAGCAGCGTTGTGGTTGTCTCTGTGCAACAAAAAAGACTGTTCGATGCTCCAGTCAACGATATCAGCATTATCAGCTTGTCTGCTGACACAGTCCACTCCCATTTCAGCAATGCAGGGGTTCGTATCATAAATCAATTTCATCCCAGGGGACATTGACTCGCGGCGAGATACTCGTCTACCTGCATTTGTAGGAGATCTTCCTGACCTCCTTGAGGGCCCACTCGAACGCTCGTTCGGATCAGATCTCGAAGATCTATCATTCGAACCCGGACGGCTTGGTCTCTCTCGAGAGCTAGAACGGCTGGGAGGGTTCGAATAGTCGTCATCATACGACGATGGGCGTTGGTCACGACGTGAAGATCTTCCATCCGAATCACCTGTATCAATGGTCACCCGTTTTGGTCTTCCTCCGGTTGAGGCAGAGGCACCACCCCCACCAGATGATGAGTTGTATATGCCATCACTGACATGACCGAACCCCGAATAGCTACTTCGAGCTGACTCCTCATCTCGTCTCTTCTGTAAATCTTCCACTTCCCGAATCAGACGATCCTTCTCTTCCATCATCGCCTTGGTTGCTTCTCGGATCGTATCATGGAGCTCGTCCGAATCATGTATGGTCTTATCTTGACGTTGTTCAAGAGCTTCAGTACGTCGCCGCAAGACATTCTGCTGGTTAGAGAACTGGTCTTCCATATGTTCCAGTTCTGCTTTCGCTGTGTCCAAGCGATTCTGTTTCTCTCCTGTTTCCCCGTCTAAATCTTCATTCCTGTTTCGGAGCTGTACCAACCGATGACTCAAAGCTTCAAACTCTTCATTCATCCTGTCCATCTCTGCAATTCTTGCTCCTTCGAATCGATTCTTCTCTTCTTCGAAATGACGACGTGTCACCTCCTGTCGCTGGTGTCGTTCAGCATGCAGCATGCTCATGCCCTGTGTTGGCATAGGAGCAATGTGCCTCTTCGTTTGACCCTAGATCTTTTCGAATAGTATCAGGATTGCCTCTCCTTGGTTCTGGTGTAGAACTCGAACGGTTTGGCCCATAGTGTTTCTCAAGGGCTGCCACCACCTCCGGATCCGGACTCGAAATAGGATGAAGGGATGCTCCACCCTTTGCCTGTTCAGCCATGTTCACCCTAACCGACTGTGCTATTCTGTGTTTCACCAGAACTGGTCACGGCACCAATGTAGGGGTTTCAGATGCGTATAACTCGAACACAGGTTCCAAATTCGGTTTGAATGCAACAGGTTTTTATTCGATCACAGCCTCAACAGTACACGAAGGTTTATACTCGGTTCACTTGGTCTTTCAACCATTCGAAGACACACAGGATTCTATCGATAGTTCGAAGCATTAGCAATACCGGACAGTCAAGCCCTGTGCCAGCATGGCTGGTGCAGGAGCCATAATGTGGGAGGGGTGTAGGTGCCCCTGTCAAAGCGAAGGTACGAAAGGTGTGGGTCAGAGCTCGTCCTGGGACGAACTCTCTGAGGTAGCCAACCTCGGCCTCTTATATACCCTGAGCGCGGACCAAGCAGTGTCGACGTGGCACTCCTCCGTAGCGCCGTCTGGAGTGCCCTGCTTGGCTCCGCTACCGGATAACCGAAAGGACATGGCTTAGGTGTTGCCACCTAGTGTCCGTTGGAGGCACTTGCCGCTCTGACTCCACGGACCTTATATGTACACGTATTATTCGTGCCCCTACACAGACGTTGGAATACATTTCCTCTAGGTAAATAATTGATTCCTGCTCCCCCACCTCAACCCCCAAATCTCACCACCCCCTTATCTATCTCTCTGTCTACCTCCCTGCTCCTGTGTGCCTGCACGCTAATCAGCTGCAGATGCAGGGCCCAAGATCCATCCAGCCTCACCTACAATTTCCAATTTCTGCAAACCGCAACAGGACCTAATAACTAGCCAAGCGCTAAGTCCATACACATTGCCCCTCCCTTTGGAGATTGAGACCACCTCTCACTTGGAGCTCTCATCTTTATTCTATATTCCAAGCCTGGCATCACTTCTCTTACCTTTCATTTCCTTGTGGGTACAAGGAATATTTTTATATGCATTGTAGAGGATAGGATAGGTCTCATCCAGATAAATACAAAGTCCGTAGTCTACCTCCATTGGTACAGGCCATGAGCTTTAAAAAGTACACCTGACTATACAGACAAAAGTATTCCCTCTTCAGGACAAGGGCTCCATATGGCCAAAATAAAAAAAAATCATTTATCCTTTTATCATAGGCAATAAGAATAGAAAATAGAAAAAGGGATCCTATTGCTTACCATTCCAGAAATGGCCATATTATAAGAAGGGTGTTCATGCTGTAATAGCCCATATGAGGGGATATATAAGAGCCATTAGTTTTGCAGAACTGTGGCATCGGGATATTTACTTTAGTTTGGCTTCATTGATGGGACCACTGTGATGGCCTTACCTGTTGAGCAACAAATAATGAGGAATGATGTAAAATAACTGCTATAGATAAGGATGCACTGTACATAGTTCAGTTCAAGGCATGAGGAAACTGGATAAATATTGGAATAAACAGCAGGAAAATGATCTCCCCTCATCCCAGAGACAGATTTCGAAAACTCTTCTTCCGTGGGTGGCCTTTAACTCAGGGGCAGATTAGATATTATCTACAACCTTGTCATCTATTGGCCAGGATGACCCTGCTATCAGGTCTAAACTGGAACAGGACTAACTTGTTTTCTCCAGCCAGTCAGGCACAGTGGAGATTGTTGGACTCGCTACTATTATGGGATGGCCATATAAAGGACTAACATCACTTCTCTAGGGAATCTCCTGCCATATGGCAGTGGAGGCCTGAGGACCATTGGTTCATTGTGGGTGGGCTGAGGACTAGGGTGTCCAGGACTGTGTGAAACTGGAGGGGACAGCCTGTTGTATTAATGTGACAATACTGATGGATGAGAGCTGAGTGCTCCCTGGGTGACGGACTTTGTATCAGCCACACCTCAGCGGGCTCTGCTGGGACCTGTTACACAGGCCAAGAATAATCCTATAAGTAAGACCGCTATGTGTTTCCTACAGTTCCTAAAATTACAGATGAAATTTCAATCCAATGAATAATAGAATTATCCATAATACTAACTATCATTTCCAATTGCAGCAAAAATCATTTTATCCGGGCATAATCACTCATGTCTTTATAACTGTTATAACATTAGCTAATATTTTTTTCTAAAACTCCAGTAGGTGGAAAGGTGTAGTGGGGAATAGTGTGGGTGGCAATATGTAGAGGGGGGAGAAGAAGAATGTGTGGGGACTAGAGGTAACAAGGCAGAATTAGGTTATTGATTTATGGACACCCTGGGGGCTTCCATAGATCTATGCAGTGAGGGAAGGCGAGTTACATTGCTGCAAACTATGTTCAGAACATAGTCATTTATAGATATCTAGAACCAATACCTTCACAAGACAACTACACATTTCAGCTGCTGAGACTGACAATCTGAATGGAACCAGTTAAATGTCCTTCCTAATTCATCAAGTGACAATAACCACCTTTCTAAAATATGGGATCCGTAGGCTACCCAGTAAACAAAAAACGTTATACAAAAGTTTATAACGTTATATAACGTTTCTCTAACGCTCCTTACTATGGTATAACGTTATATAAAGTTTGAGAACGTTATTTTGACATAAAATAACGTTCTTTTGTTAGCTGGGTACATATTGAACACTCTACAGGGTGTGAATGAACTCCAATCTATGTTGAATCTACTTGTCTGCGGTTCTACACCACTTGTCAAGGACATAGCAAGCATTAGGCTACTGTCTATCTGAATGAATGAATAATATGGTAAGTCAGTCCAACTGCGTTATCTGCCTTGACCATGATGGTAGTCCCTGCTTTCATATGATACCTACCATTATCCTACCATTTCTAGCAAATCCCCCCAAAGTTATACCACCCTGCTCCAGGTTAAACATAAATACCACATATTCCCCACTCACCTGCCTTACTTTATGCAGCAATATTGTCAGCTTACTGCACCCACCCATCACCCTGTCTACCTCCGACTAATTTCCAATCTCGCTCTGCATGAAATATGACCCATAACCCACCATCTCTCCTATCACCAATCATTATATCCTAATTGACTTTACTTAGCTTCCTCCTATCAATGTTACGGCACCCCTGTATACCTAGATCTACTCTTTCCCTTATTTTCACCTATACTACACATTAGCCATCCCAGCCACCCCCTCTAAAACAGGTCATATATAACTATATATGCCAACTACTAGTCCAGTAATAGACTCATGCCTATGGTAAATCTCCATCTCAAGGAATCAATTCCGCCCAACTAGTAATCAAGTGCTCAACTTCTTGACATGAAAGAAGTGTGAATGACCTCAATGTATATGACTAGGTCTACCTATCCCAGATTTGCCTCTACAAGTGAGATCATAATATTATTTATTTCAGTATCATCAGCAAAGGGCCACTTTTATGGATCCCTGGATATTGCCTCCTAAACTCTCCCCAGCCATCTCTGTTTAATCCCATGGAATGCGTTACATAGCTGAAGTAACATTCAGGCCAGGAACTACATTGATCCATCTTGCAGACAAAGCAAATATAAATGTAATAGTATTATACAAGTATGATGCCGGGATGGAGCTACAGTGTAGAGTTTACGGTAATTGCGGGGTCCTCACCCTCTGTATATATACACACACTTGTATCCTCATGATTATAACAATATCACTTAATTCTGTACTCTATCAACATCTTGTTGACAATGAGGACCTAAAATGAAGTAGCTTAAGATGTCCAGCCATTTTGTCATATTCATATAAAGAAGATACTTCCGTATTATTTTCGCCTCAACAAAACTATGCCCGTTAAAGAAGTAAAAACAAAGAACGCAAAGTGTACAATTAATTTGGCCTTAGTTAAGTTCTTTTTTTTGGCATAGGCTCTAAGTGCTATTGTATGCCTGTCTGAACCCACATGGCTTCGGACTTTAGAATATAACAACAGCTTATTTCTGCATTGCCTTGTTTCTGCATTGCCAGCATGTAGCAGGTGGGACGTGCAGCTGAGGTAGATCGGAACAGCTCACGGTGACAAGAATCAAATCAGAGGAAATGGAATCATGGGGTTTGGTCAAACAAATGGATGTTTATAATAAAAACAGGTGGAAGAATGGCCCAAGACTTGGAATGGCCACTTTTGGGCATTAATCCTTGAAGCACCTGAATTAGACATCAGCTGAAATATCCCCTTCGTTTTGCCTAACTGTACAATGCAGGCACAACTAAATTCTGCCCAGCCAATGGGTGATGTTTTTCATTTTCAGCAAAATCTGAGGTCAATCACTGAATTAACTTCTGGAAAAGTTGTTTAACCCATGTCCAGGCCTCACCAGCTGCCCCACATTAAAACTGCAGTACAGGTGAACCTTTACAGTTGCCTTCAGCTGCAATCATCCTTTCCATTATGCATCAACACACTCTGAAATTAATCAGGAAAGCTAAAAGATCAGTAATTTGTTTATTTTTATCATGAGGAGATACATAACCTAATAGATTGTTTTTTTTTTATTCCACAGCATTTCTGATAATATAATTTTCCGTTAAGTGGCCACTATACACCTCCCTGTTTGGGGGTAATGATAGTATGTGGAGCTGACCTGTTCTCTCTGATCAACCCTACTACCTTGTGTTAGCTTCATGCGTTGATGTTCTTACATAATTTGAAATATGTAACTTACACTGAGTTTATTCCCAGTGGAGGCAGGCACTTTTTTGGACCCCCCCCCCAAAAAAATAAACAAACCCCCTTCGTTGTCAAAAAATGGCAGCTCCCAACCTCAGCACATTTCGAAATCCTGCTGTAGGTACAATAGCAGTGCTATATATGTCACCAATAGTGATTCTATAAGTGAACTTCATCTAGACACAATCAGCTTTTTCCTTCCATATACAAACATCACCGCCTTATATCTCTGTACTTTAAAGGGAAAACAGTAACCAATAATATTTTATTTCTTAGCAAAGGAAATTTCATCTCAAAATTGAGTTTGATTGATGACACAAAACGGCACCACTCAGAGCTTGGTATTTTCCTCAAGAAACAACAACATTACAGCCAAAAATAATTTTCTCATTTCAAGAAACTGGGATAAATAAATTCGCCTTGGGACAAAAATAATGACTAGTTTTAATTTTCATTTGTCCGCCAGGCAAGTTAATTTATCTTAGTTTCTTGAAATAAGAAAATTATTTTTTGATGTGATTACGCAGTGAAAACTAATCTTCTTCAACATCTGGCTAGTAACAGTGTCTGTAACCATCCCATTCCTACTGGAAGCACAAGAAGTAACTCATGGCCTGGCCTGGTGATAGGGCCCAATATTTTGCAGAGTTTTCTGTAAAAAAGACAGGTATGCCTTTATCAAGGACGCCACCTTCTCGTAAAATGTGTCTGTTATTACATGGGAAGCATAAATATGGCATTCTGGGTTTCCTGCGAGGATCCAGATACCTGACTGAGATCTTTTTGCAGCTGGGTCTCAATTACCCCCTCAACTATGAAGAAGTCGACCAGAAACTGGAACATATTTCTGTTTATTACACCACTAACAAAGTTAGTTTGATTCACTTTCTTCATGATGACTCTATACCAATCCGAAGCCAGCACTAAGGCTTTACCTGTAACCCTTTCTGTATTAGCAAATCAGCACTGATGCTCATCTGGCAGGGTAAAATTGCAAAGCAAACAATATTTGCAACGGACAAAACAAACTATGTTACAAAAATGGTGAGAGTAGATAGATGGTCAAGATGGTGATGTCCCACTTACCATCTAAACAAACTTGTTCGTAATATTTGTCTACATATAATATACTACTAGTATTATATGAATGTTACTGAACATCTGATTATCTAGATATAATTTAGTCATACCATTGTAAAGTGAAAATCTGATACTCCATCTTCAGACTCGAGTACGAGACCTGGTTAGTGGTAGTGGGAATGGAATGGGAAATGCATGGAAAATAAAATAGGTTTTCCCCTGTTCCCTGGTCATCAAAGATAATGACCTATGAGACAGCATACTGGAGCTTATCAACATTACATCTATCTGACAGAAATCAACAAGGGCCACTGACAGGAGACCAGAGCTTGTCTGGGCCTTTCATCTAGATACATCGAGACAGCTTAGCACTCATGTTTATGCAACAACTGGGTCATTTCTCCAAGGATACTCTGATTGTAGCTATTTCATAAACAGAGATGCACCACAAAGTTTCCAGATTGCCAACTCATGCAGAAAGCAATACCTACTGTCTAGTTGTTTTACTCACGCTTTGCTGATAATGCAACACTAGCTGCTACTGCGTATAGCTTTACAATGTTCCTTTAAACCATTTACATGATTTACCATGTTATTAACTTATGTTTTGAATACTATGGCTACCTTTCCTTCTTCATTATTCATCCAAATTTTTCTAAAGATTCTCCACATTCTCATACATCTTTGTGACCCAACTTTGTCTCAACATAACTGCCACATCTACCTCACTTACCTACGCTATTGTCAGTTTCCTCCTGCACCCACCACCACCACCTGGTACCTACCTCTCCTCATTCCCCCCTCTTCTGATCTCATACTGCTTGAAATATGACTCATAACCAGCCCTCTACATCACTCTATACTAATTAGCTTTACTTAACTTCCTCCTACCAGCATATCCATCATTGTGCCTCTATATACCTGCTCCAGCCTTTTTACCTCCTACTAACCCAGCCCTTGCTCAGCGCTTCCCAGACTCCTTAATGTCAACCACTGCTGGTCCAGTAATAGACTGATGCCTCCGTTAAATCTCCATATCAAGAAATACAATCTAGCCCAACTTGGTAATCCAGTGCTCAGTGTGTTGACATGAAGTAAGTCTGGAATGACCCTGAAGTATGGAGCTAAGTCTACTTACTCCAATTCACGTCTACACGTGAGATTATTATGTTGACATCGGTGTTATCAGCAAAGTGTCAGCTTTATGGGTCTTAAGGGATCTAAGCCTCCTAAACCCGCCTCTTTCATCTCCATTAATTCCATGGGCTAGGGTACAGAGTTAATTATTTCAATACAGATCAGCAACTCTATCAAATCTTCATGGAAAGCAAAACAAAGCTGTATGTTAATTATAACACCGCGGGTAGCGCTCAAGGATACCCGTGTATAATGGTGCTTGTCTCTTCCCACACACATTCAATCTCAGAAAGGAGTGTCCTGTGAATAAATACAAAGCCCATGTATGTGCAGGTACTTTCAGCTATACTGGAACATGTGTTGACTTCATCATAGGGGGACAATGACTTAACTTTGGGCAAAGTAACCGTAGGGTGACAAGAGGACAGAGCTGCTTATCCAAGGCTAGACTACGGTGAAGTCTCGCTGTATGTCCAAGTAATTTGGTCGTAAATAAAGCGTCACCTATTCTTTAGGCTTCTATATTCTGCTATCATTACACGGACATCTGGCTATATTTGTCACTCTCTTCAAGGTTATTTGTTATCTATCGTTATTGACTCAAATAAACACAGATTGTGTATGTGCCGATGAAAAGCTGTGTTTCATTCTGCACAGTCTGTGCGTTCTGCAAGGATTAACACATTTAATTAATGGTTTTCTATGAAGGATTATGTAGGAACTGTGAAGTGTGCTGTCTGTGCAGGCCCACATCTTGACACTGATAATTTATAGCTCCACAGGAACACCCTGCATTATAACTGGGTTTTGGCAGAGGCTATTTGGGCAGTGAATTCAGAATTGATTCCAGATGAATACTAGAATACAAGCCTACATTTGCAAAACAATTGTATCTGTGATAGAGCTTCAAATCCTTCTGCATTGTACTATTGGGATCTCGCTTATCTAATCTACTTGAAAATAATATTTTAAGCATTAAAACCAAATTGAATTAGTACACATTTATGCCATTCATGTAGAATGACTTACATCCTACTGAAATCATTCAATACCTTTTTCTTTATCCCAAATATAACCATCCTAGTAGACAACACCAATTGATGCTGCACAGATGGATGACATCATACTTATACTATAAACAAAGAATATCGGTTTACTGTAGATTAAGGGAGAACTGTGGTACTTCTGCTGCAGCCAAAGACAAAGGGACATTCAAAAGAAAACTATAAATAAAATGAAAACAAGAAGCTCTGCCCAACCACAATGTAAATCAGAAATTTCTATTTTAAATATTGTTATTTACTATACAATCTGTTGAGGATATTAATTAGCTAAGTTGGTGCTGTGTATCTATTACCCTGAACTGTACTATAGTAGGCATGTATATATTTTGAAGATGATGAAAACAACACTATAATATTATAGTAAGGTGCACTGAGGAAGTTTACACTTAGAACATGACCCTAACCTACTCCCACCTCTCCACATAGCACTAGAGTGGAGCCATTTAGCAGGTAATCCTCTGTAGATGACTTAATCAATAGTTGGCACTAGGATGGTCTATGGGGAGGTGCTGGGTTGTAAAAGAGGCTGAGAGGTAGAGGTGTGAGTCGGGCAGACTAAGAGGTCACTAGGTATATATATATACCGTTACCCGCAGGTTACTGGGTACTGTAATGGCTCAGGTGTGTATATGGTACGTTACCACACCATCTACAGGTTTAGGCCTACATATTTAGCACCCTCCAAGACAAATCGACACGTCTATGAACTAATATGGTGTCCATGATGATGTCATTTATGGGAGGTCAGAGCAAAAAAAAACACTGTTCCCAGTAGATTTGAGTTTATTTTCATTGAGGATTAGATAACATCAAGGACACACCAAGTTTTGAGAAAATATGATTGGTGTCAATTAGATACATTTGAATGATAAATTTCTGAATGATGAGAAAGTCCAACTAGTGTTTACAGCATACTGACTATTTATGAGGTGCTCCTATAGTGCATTAGATTTGAGATGCTTTCATAATGCATGAGATTAGATTTTCTCATTTCCCATTCTTAATGCAATAACAACCATGTATCAGAGTATCACGTGTGTGTGACTTATTAAACCAGACCACACTAACGGACAGCCCCTGAGAGCTGTTCTTAGAATGGGAATATTTGCCTCAAATACCAGTTTGATGGATGGCACAAAACCGCACCACTCGGCGCTGGGTCATATAATGGGAAAATGGGAAATCTCCATCATAATTAATTACACAGAGAGAGAGTGCGCTTCTTTCTCATGAATAATCATCACACTATTTACTGTATCATTGAGGTAATGTTGAAGGAACGTTAGAGCCAATGCTGAGACAACATTAGAGTCAATATTGGGGCAATGTTATGGCTAATGCTATACTGACGCATTGCCCGTGCTGATTGATATGAAGTGGACAAACCCCAGAGATCATTTCCTTACAAACTAGGTTACAATAGAGTTCCAGCATTTATAAGACATTGTCAGTGGTACATCGAATTCTAAAAGTTATTTTGAAATGACGTGAGGAACAGCAAAACATACTGGCCATTTTGAGCAACGTTGGTTTAACATTATTCCGACCTCCCTTGGCTGGCAGTTGGTAAACTGACGTCCATTTCAATGTCCCATGAAACAACTAGGGCCCTCCAACATTACCCATGGGTAAATTCATTTTCGTCAACATCTTCCCAACTTCAACGTCTGCAACCATCCAATTCTGACTGAAAGGCACCAGCCCTGACACTGCCTAGCCGGCCATGAGGGCCTGAAACTTCACAGCGTTACCTTCATAAAACAACCACGCCCGCATCTGAGGAAGCACATTCTCTTTAAATCCAACCATTATGAGGAAGGCGAACATAAATATGACATTATGGGTTTACTGAGAGATATAGGTTAATAAATTTAATAATTCATCATGCTTTCGAGCAACTGTGAATATTTATTTGATCACTGCTTTAAATGTAATGTAGTGTGAAAAAAGGTTGTGTAAGTAAATGATCAAGTAAGTTAAAGGACATCCTACTGTATAATGCATCGTCACAAATCTATATACATTCCTTATGCAGAGAACATGTAATGCAGAGTTTGATGTCCGCAACTCTGCTCTTAAGAAATAAACGTAACCAAGACCCTAAATACCAGGTAAAATGCCTTGAGGTGTATGTGTCGAGGACATTTAGGTATTGTAACATTCCAGAAAAGTAGCGACAGAGTGACTCTGTATAATGATCTACAAACCTACCTTCCTTTATTGGGTAATCTCTAATCACCACTTTTATGCATACAATCTCTAATCACCATGTAGTCATATGTAATCTCTCAATTAATCCAATACCACGACTAACCGACAAGCAGTGGATTAGTTGTATATTGAGTCTATACTAATTGCACCAAGAACATGCATGGGAAGTAGAATTGGCCCTCCTCTGGCCATCAGCGATAAGGAACTAGTAGACAGCATATCAGAGCCTATCAAGGTGCTATTATCTGACAGCAATCACCAAAGAGGGCTGACAAGAGGCCCTCAGAGCTGTCTCTTATCTCTATGAAGTGTTGTTATGTGGAAGGAGGAGCTTCACATCTTGATACATCTAGATAAGATAAAGGGATACCTTTATTCAATATATCAAGTTTCAGACCCCAACAGCTTATAATTGTGTCTTCATAAGTTATATAGCTGGATAGGCAGCAGCAATCACGTTAACTAAATACCCATTGGATTCATGAGAGGCAAATTAGTTTCAGATAAAGCTGCCATGCTCATGGTTTGGCTACTTTTGAAAATAAGGCAAAGTCGAGTTATAGACTTGTTTGCCTCATATAATCATGCTTATGCATATTGATGCAATATCAATTCGTATTATTCACATTGATCTATATCAGAATCTGAAATGATGAATAAACAACTGAATCTACTTATGCAGTAGCGAAACCAATACTAGAAATTCTGTGTAGTATTAACCATTTTAGGGGCAGTGTGGTGTTTTACTGTGGCTTGTCATTTAGTTGTCATGAGACATGAATATGACCTGATGAGTCTACTACCAAGGGTTTCATGCATCATGCCGAGTATTAAGGAGTTTATAAACTGCATTATAAAAAAGAATAGAAACCATCAATTTAGCCTGATATAGCTCTGGGTACATTTACAGGGAGCGGCGTAACGAAGCAGAAGATACCTGCACTGAATGCAACTTAAGATGCCAGTACCCAGGACATGGGCTGTGCACAGAATATGCAGAGTCAGCAGTGTGGTGCAAGAAGACTGCAGCTCTGAGTGGTGGGAGGATGAAGCAAGTTTGACCATTTAAGGATGACATAATGCATTAATGCATCATACCTTTGGTCGTCATGATGCATGAATACAGCCCTGGTGAGTAGCTCCCCATGGCTGCATTCAAGCATCATACCTTTAGATACCCCCGAAGAGTCGGCATGATGCACCAATGCTGCGCCGGCGAGTTACTCCCCGGGGTTGCATTTGTGCATCATGATGAGTAATGTCACCTTTAAGCGACATGCTGTCCATAAAGAGTTAAGAGTCCACTCCGTCATTACCTGCCACATGAAAGGATGTTAAATCGATGCGGACACGACAGGAGTACTGTACCGGCCAACACCTTGCCAACACCAGTCAACACCTTTACCATGTGTGCACTGTCACAGTCAGGTACCCTGCAGCACAGTAACAACAGAGACTTAGACTTATGGCCACCGTCCACTGGGCTTTGATGAGTTATATAGGAAATGTATGGGCTTTATCGGCCCCAGTTCCCCAGTGGACGTTTGTCATCAGAGGTATGAATAGCCAGCATACTGTCTAACTGTATGTATAGTGTATGGTAACATGGCACCCGCTGAATTACTAAGGTAAGATGGTAGCGCAGATGTTGTTAGTTTATAGCGTTATGACAGAGTTGTTTCCAAGTGAGTTGAATTTGCCAACCACAGGACATGATCTTAGCGATTAAATACATTAAAAATCAATGAGTAATGTTGAACAACAGTTGTGAACATCTAGGAATAGTTTTGAATAACCTTTAATAATGGTAACATGAAAGCAGCTCACAACTAAGATGATAGTGCTAAATCTGTTCGAGCGATGAATGTCAACAAAACTGGCTAAATATCTCCATCTAGTAACTCACACGGAAATATAGTCATGTATAGCTGGGTCCTATACCCCACATACCAGTTTGAGATAAGCAACAGATAAGCTAGGTTTATGATTTGTCCAGGACTGTATTCCCTGTACGACCATTTCGTAGCCATCCACCTCAAGGCTACAGATCTCCTGGGTCCCCCGTCCCCAGCACTATTCCGATCTACTGGTCACGATGGTAGTTTCTATGAATAATGATCTGACGATGTGAAATACTCCGGAAATGGTTGTGGTCTGTCTCGACTGTAGTTTATAGGTTTACCATCCATCTGGGAGGCCCCTGCTGAGGCCAAGTAACTTCTGACACTAACCGGTGCCATTTTGTTGGAGGTTCTCCGCGGCAGACTCACTCAACCAGCACCCTTTTCCACCACAAGGACTCCAAATGGGACTGGTGGGACTGCTATACTTCGATTGTTACTTCCTGTCAGGCTGTGCACAGTAACTGGTGTACAGGATTTGATTGGTCAACTCTTGAGGAAGAGTTAGAGAAACACATTTTTTATATGAGTTTGCCCAGACTCTACTGTTATAGGGTCGGGGCCTGAGACCGCTCTGCGGAACTGATGTAATTCCTTCTTTCCTTCTGTCAAAATATGTGTATGATATTCAAGCTAGTACCTCCAAGTGTTGTGCCACATGCATGCACTGTTAAAAGTTGGTTGCCTTTTTTGTAGGTATACGGTAGAATCCACTGTAGGTGTACAGATTATTGTAGGTAAACAGCAGAATCTACTGTAAAGCTACAGTTGTTACTGTAAAACTACAGTAGATTCTACTGTGTAGCTACAATTACTATGTACAGTGTGTGCCACAAACAAAACGGCCACAGCTTCAGGACCCTTGGCTGTTTGTGGAGTAAGTCCATGCAGGACTGTGGGGACTGTGGTTCCTATGCATTACCGCTTGGGGCGCTACGATCAAATGGCCAGGGACCAGAATGAGGCTCACAGGAAGTGTTGGTGTCACAGGAGCGTGTGTCTCCAGTATGTTGTGATTACAGATGCATGGGAATGGAGATAGCCCCCCCCCCCCCCATCGAAAGTACATACAAATATCAGTGTTGCAGCTTGATCCCCATGTATTTGATGTATGTTCTTTTCTTTTGGCCTTATTGATTACATAGTATAGTGTAATAAGCCTCTTGGATACTGACATCTCATGTATGCAAATTTGTGTTTATGGCTCCCCCGGGTGTGATATCTTGATACAATATCAGATTTTTCCCAAGACGTCAAGCGACATTTTGCCTTGTTGTCTTCAATATATTTTCATCTTTTCTACAGTGCTACACTGCAAGAAGTACCAGAGTCTGCCACGCTGGTGTGAAGGCTATATTCAAACTAGTACAGGGTCACCTGGAGTTGTCTTTTCTGCATACAGTTGACTCCACACTGAGGTCATTGCCTATTCCTTATCATTAAAGTCATGTTAGAGACCTAAACTCAGATAACCTTCTCAGTATAATCTGACTCATGTATTGTCATGTAAGTATTCTGCACACTTTGACTGTCCTTGTCCCCTTGTTACCGGAGTTTCCCTTTGTTTTGTCTGGTTCTATATAGTTCATAGCTTGCTGTCATTGGGCCATTTCATGTTGATGGTTATTTCTATGTTTTCGAGATGAATCAATTTAGCTGTCTGTAGAAGGAGAACACATACAGGTTTCGATTTTATGTTTTAACTTCTGATGGCGTTTCCTCTTCTGAAAAATGCAGTGGAGTGTTTGTCTGGTATTGCTTCCCATCCGTGCGTCTATGCTCTTCTTTCTGATAGACTTTCTTATTCTTCTGTCCTTGTCTTGTTGTTTCAATTCCTGTTAAAGCTCTACCTTTTCCTTTTCTTCTTTGAATCTGTATAGAAAACTGCCTTTTCGAAATCCTGTTATAGTTTAATACGGAGGTTAAAATCGAATTATCTTATCACATACAAGTAGCCCAAGAAATGTCAAGTAAGTATCAAAGTAATACAAGTGAGGGCGCAAACAGATTACATCTGTTTGCTAGCCCTCACTTGTTTGAGAAGATACTGGATTTAATATTTATGCAGGGTTGTGGCATTTGGAGGGGTGTTTGGGATTTATTTAAGAGTTAGTGAGGAAATTTGTTTACTTGATGAGGTTATAAATGACAACAAAGGAATTCCTTCTGTTATAATGGAAACTGATTTTATTAATAATGAAAAGGGCAGCAATCAATTGACTTGGATGAAGATTGATATATTGAAGAGTTCCTAGACTTTCTAAATGTCTAGTGGAATTCCTAGATATAGAGTTTCTAGACCCATTGATGAGTTTAGATACACATGTTGAAGAGTTCCTAAACATGTGGATGAGTTTCCTAGATATGTGGAACAGTTTCTAGATGGGTTTCACGCCTGACTTGTATCTGAAATTCCCTCTCATGAAGTCCATATTTAAAGGGCTAGTATGAGTCTTGTGGGGCCCCCTAGTCATGTTGTGGAGCCCCAAGACGTGGTATGGAGCCCCTACACGTGTTGTGGAGCCCCTACACGTGTTGTGGGGACCCTAGTCATGTTGTGGAGCCCCTAGGCCTGTTGTGGAGCCCCTAGACGTGTTGTGGGGCCCCTGATCAAGGTTCTGAGTGCTGCGTCCACATGGCCAAGGCTCCCGCTCCTGCGACTCCGGCGACTCCCGCTCCCATGGCTCCAATCTGTGCGACTCCTGCTCATACCGCTCACGTTCACTGGAAAATATAAAAATTTAAACTTTAAACTTTAAACTTCTGAAGAACCATGGCCTTTTATTTAAAGTCACTACCGGGTATTTACATGTATTAAACCACAGACAGCTCTATTAACCTTTCTGAGTGTTAAATACCGGGTATTTACATCTTTTAAAGCACAGGCAACTCTAACAACCTTTCTGAGGCAGTACTGTGGAGTTTAAGGTCGGACATGTATCAAACCAGGGGGGGGGGGACAAAAGGTCACTAATATGCACCTAGCTCTGGAACTAAACATGATAGAGAGATAAATTGAACATTTCTGAACCCCTCTCGCCAAGACGCTTCGTTTGGCACTATAATTGGCTCTGAAGAAAAATTGCCGAGACCCCCCATGAAGTCAAAAATTGGGTAAATGACCTGGGAATTGTTTTTTATATAAATTCAAGGTCTATACTTAGCAGTGCGTTAGTGGCAGTATTGAGAATTAGGCCTAACCCCCTGAAAGTATCCCATGAAAATTGGTCACATTGGGTGCTCAGTCAGTACTGTGGAGTTTAAGATTTGCTCTGAAGACCAAATTTCAGAGACCCCCCCTGAAGTCAAAAATTGGGTAAATGCTGACCCGAGGAGGAGTGGTTGGAGCCCCTAGACGTGTTGAAGAGCCCCATATCAAGGTTCTGAGTGCTGTGTCCACGTGGCCAAGGCTCCCGCTCCTGCAACTCCGGCGACTCCCGCTCCCGTGGCTCCCGTTTGTGCGACTCCTGCTCGTACCGCTCACGTTCACTGGAAAATATAAGAATTTACATATAAAATGGCAGAAAAAGAACTTTAATTTCTGAAGAACCATGGCCTTTACTACCGGGTATTTACATGTATTAAAGCACAGACAGCTCTATTAACCTTTCTGAGTGTTAAATACCGGGTATTTACATCTTTTAAAGCACAGGCAACTCTAATAACCTTTTTGAGGCAGTACTGTGGAGTTTAAGGTCAGACATGTATCAAACCAGGGGGGGGGGACGAAAGGTCACTAATATGCACCTAGCTCTGGAACTAAACATGATAGAGAGATAAATTGAACATTTCTGAACCCCTCTCGCCAAGACGCTTCGTTTGGCACTATAATTGGCTCTGAAGAAAAATTGCCGAGACCCCCCCTGAAGTCAAAAATTGGGTAAATGACCTGGGAATTGTTTTTTATATAAATTCAAGGTCTATACTTAGCAGTGCGTTAGTGGCAGTATTGAGAATTAGGCCTAACCCCCTGAAAGTATCCCATGAAAATTGGTCACATTGGGCGCTCAGTCAGTACCGTGGAGTTTAAGATTTGCTCTGAAGACCAAATTTCAGAGACCCCCCTGAAGTCAAAAATTGGGTAAATGCTGACCCGAGGAGGAGTGGTTGGAGCCCCTAGACGTGTTGAAGAGCCCCTGATCAAGGTTCTGAGTGCTGTGTCCACGTGGCCAAGGCTCCCGCTCCTGCAACTCCGGCGACTCCCGCTCCCGTGGCTCCCGTTTGTGCGACTCCTGCTCGTACCGCTCACGTTCACTGGAAAATATAAGAATTTACATATAAAATGGCAGAAAAAGAACTTTAATTTCTGAAGAACCATGGCCTTTACTACCGGGTATTTACATGTATTAAAGCACAGACAGCTCTATTTACCTTTCTGAGTGTTAAATACCGGGTATTTACATCTTTTAAAGCACAGGCAACTCTAATAACCTTTTTGAGGCAGTACTGTGGAGTTTAAGGTCAGACATGTATCAAACCAGGGGGGGGGACGAAAGGTCACTAATATGCACCTAGCTCTGGAACTAAACATGATAGAGAGATAAATTGAACATTTCTGAACTCCTCTCGCCAAGACGCTTCGTTTGGCACTATAATTGGCTCTGAAGAAAAATTGCCGAGACCCCCCCTGAAGTCAAAAATTGGGTAAATGACCTGGGAATTGTTTTTTATATAAATTCAAGGTCTATACTTAGCAGTGCGTTAGTGGCAGTATTGAGAATTAGGCCTAACCCCCTGAAAGTATCTCATGAAAATTGGTCATATTGGGCGCTCAGTCAGTACTGTGGAGTTTAAGATTTGCTCTGAAGACCAAATTTCAGAGACCCCCCCTTGAAGTAGAAAATTGGGTAAATGACCCCGGGTTACCAATCTACTATTAGTGAAGAAACCAGCACTGGTAGATCTATACATCTTATAAAAGTACATGCGGCTTAGTATCAGGTAAACAGCTACCGGGGCCCACTCCCTACATACGGCTATCATGGAAATGACTTTGGGGACCGTGTCGCTACATACGCGGCTTTCAGAGAAACGACTAAGGGTGATTTCCGAGTGGGGGGGGGGGGCAATTTTTTTTGCTTCACAGAGTGGAACACGGTTTTTCGGGGGCATCGCGGTACTCGGAAATTTCATTTCTGATGTACTGAGGGATAGAGCCTAACTGGGTTAAACGACATGAGCTGTGCTACTCACAATTTGGGTCCTAATCAGCATTCATGCAAAATGCTGACCCAAGGAGGAGTGGTTGGAGCCCCTAGACGTGTTGAAGAGCCCCTGATCAAGGTTCTGAACGCTGTGTCCACGTGGCCAAGGCTCCTGCTTCTGCGACTCCCGCTCCCGTGGCTCCCGTTTGTGCGACTCCCGCTCGTATCGCTCACGTTCACTGGAAAATATAAGAATTTACATATAAAATGGCAAAAAAAACAACTTTAACTTCTGAAGAACCATGGCCTTTTATTTAAAGTCACTACCGGGTATTTACATGTTTTAAACCACAGACAGCTTTATTAGCCTTTCTGAGTGTTAAATACCGGGTATTTACATGTATCAAACCACAGACAGCTCTAATAACCGTTCTGGTCATAAACCAAAAATAAACACCCCAACACACATGGCTGGCAATAAATTGAAAACATGAAATCTTGTCTGATTTGGACATGTAAATAGTGCATTTCGATCAGAATTTTGTCAGGGTTTCATTTCTGGCCTCAGCCAAGCCCTAAACATAGTGGAACACGGTTTTTCGGGGGCATCGCGGTACTCGGAAATTTCATTTCTGATTGACAAATTTAACCCCAGGACCCCCCCCCCCCCCGCCAAAGGTTAACAATATACTGTTAGCGAAGAGACCAGCGCATGCAATTTTTTATCCCTATTCGGGTTGAAGGGAATTCCCCCCCCGTTTAACAATCTGCTATTAGCGAAGAGACCAGCGCATGCGATTTTTTTATCCCTCCTCGGGTCGGACCATGTACTTTAAGAAAAAGGGACCCCCCCCCCCCGGGTTACCAATCTACTATTAGTGAAGAGACCAGCAATGGTAGATCTATACATCTTTTAAAAGTACATGCGGCTTAGTATCAGGTAAACAGCTACCGGGGCCCTGTCGCTACATGCGGCTATCATGGAAATGACTTTGGGGACCGTGTCGCTACATACGCGGCTTTCAGAGAAACGACTAAGGGTGATTTCCGAGTGGTGGGGGGGGGGGGGGGCAATTTTTTTTTTGCTTCACCCCAATACACATGACTGGCAATAAATTGAAAACATGAAATCTTGTCTGATTTGGACATGTAAATAGTGCATTTCGATCAGAATTTTGTCAGGGTTTCATTTCTGGCCTCAGCCAAGCCGTAAACAGAGTGGAACACGGTTTTTCGGGGGCATCGCGGTACTCGGAAATTTCATTTCTGATTGAAAAATTTAACCCCAGGACCCCCCCCCCCCCGCCAAAGGTTAACAATCTACTATTAGCGAAGAGACCAGCACATGCAATTTTTTATCCCTCTTCGGGTTGAAATGACCCCCCCCCCAGTTTAACAATCTGCTATTAGCGAAGAGACCAGCGCATGCAATTTTTTATCCCTCCTCCTGTCGGACCATGTACTTTTAGCAAAGGGACCCCCCCCCCCGGGTTACCAATCTAATATTAGTGAAGAGACCAGCACTGGTAGATCTATACATCTTATAAAAGTACATGCGGCTTAGTATCAGGTAAACAACTACCGGGGCCCTGTCGCTACATGCGGCTACCATGGAAATGACTTTGGGGACTGTGTCGCTACATACGGGGCTTTCAGAGAGAGGACTAAGGGTATTTTCCGAGTGGGGGGGGGCAATTTTTGTTTTGCTTCAAGGCTCTGAACCAGATGTTTGTCAAACACATGCGGCTTTCAGGGTAATGACTAAGGGTGATTTCTGAGTGGGGGGGGGGGGGGTCAATTTTTTTTTACTTCACCCCAATACACACGACTGGCAATAAATTGAAAACATGAAATCTTGTCTGATTTGGACATGTAAATAGTGCATTTCGATCAGAATTTTGTCAGGGTTTCATTTCTGGCCTCAGCCAAGCCCTAAACAGAGTGGAACACGGGTTTTCGGGGGCATCGCGGTACTCGGAAATTCTACTTTTTGATTGACAAATTCAACCCCAGAAATATCAATTTTCTCAGCAACCACTGGGCCAATCTCGATGCCCTTTGGAGGCAGTAACCCAGGCCTAATACAGGGGACTCGCTGAATTTTTCAGAATTTTAGGACGCTTTCTTTTTTTTTTTTTTCATTTTCCCATTGGATTCAAGCACAAACACCCACATTTCGATGATCTTTTGCTTAATAAGTACTTGGCCGAGCTGCATGCCGTTTGGAGGGAACAATGTTTGTGAAATATGGGAGACTCGCTGAATTTTTCAGAATTTTTTTTTCATTTTTTTTTTTTTTTTCATTTTCCCATTTGTTTCTTCAACCTTTCGGGGACAAATTTTACCCCAGCACCCCCAATTTTCGGAATCTAACCACAATCTCTCGTCCTGATATACTATAGATGCTTATATAATGCGTAGGGAATGTTAATCTGATATAAAACATGATTTAATAAGCCTACCTTGAGCCAAAAATCCAAAAAGCAAACTGAAGTTGAGGCACGACGAGGCCGTATACTATAGGCCTATAGGATTTCAACAGGGTCGGGATGGTGAATTGACCCAATCTCAGGGGGGCTTGGGGGGTCATAAAGATTTTTTTTTTCAATGGGATATCGCAATCTGGGATATTAAACATGTCATCTTTGATATATATTAAGGGCAGATCTCAAAAATTGCTCTAAATTCCCCAAACAAAAAGAAATCGTTGAGCAAATTTTCAAGTTATTCTAGTAGTATTCATGTTTAAGGGTCGTGCCCGTATGTAAAGTGACTTCTACATGTTGCATTTCTTAATAAATCGTATCATTAGAAAGGCCTAAGACTTGGGAGTTCAGAAAAAATTATTTTGGGGCTCCCCCCCCCCTTGTACAATTTTAAAGAGCAGTTTTCATGTTTGCATCGAGCCACTGTCACTCGGCGCCCATAGACTCCCTATGTTAAAGCACTACCGGGTAGCGTCTCAACCCTGAAACCTGACATGTACGGGGGGGGGGCTCAATTTTTTTTTGCTTCAAGGGGGTGCCCTGCCCCAAATCAAATGTTTGTCAAAGACATACCCGTATCTATGGAACTGAAAATGAAAGAGAGCCAAATTTTACGTTTCTGAAATCCTCTCGCCAAGACGCTTCGTTTGGCGCTACGCAAAAGAGTCTAAGTCGAAGCGTTCTACTCGCCAAAATTGCTAAACAAAGTCAAATTTCACAAAAAGTAGGGGGGGTGGAGAGCTGACACACTAGGGCCTAATAAAGATGACATTTCTGCATCTAACGAGCCTAATAAGGTGAATATTGGTTGAGATTTACCTTTGATATGAGCCATTTTCTAGAAATTTGATTCAAGTTGAGAAATGACAGTCCGGTCTGTTTGAGGGTCGTGCCGCTTTTGGGTTTAGTCACTTTTACATGTTGGATTTCTTAATGAATCGTATCATTAGAAAGGCCTAATACAGGAGAGTTCAGAAAAAATATTTTGGGGCTCCCCCCCCCCCTTGTACAATTTTTAAGAGCAGTTTTCATGTTTGCATCGAGCCACTGACTGGAGTGACTCAGCCACTGTCACTCGGCGCCCATAGACTACCGGGTAGCGTCTCAACCCTGAAACCTGACAATATTTTTGCTTGAAACCAAGCCTAAACCGCACAAAACATCCTATATTTACACGTACAGTAGCTGAATTAGGCCTTAGCCCCCCAGAAAATTTGGTTGAGCCTCTCTAAGTTGATAGATCGGCGAAAAAATTTCAAACTTCTATCAGTATCATTTGATCATTGGCTCTGTTTTTTGGTCTTGGCAAGTTTAGAGCAAGGTCTTTGTCATTTTGCGGAATAACCCGGCTACTGAGCTGTCCGCAATTTCAACCCCCATAAAAGAGAAGCCTAATCTATCAATATCAACAGAAATTGCGGACTTACCTTTCATATTTTAGCTGTAATCCATGAAATTAACCAAATCGGTACCGAGTCATCGTCCCTCGGCGTCCCACTGTCCGCCATGTTGGATTTTGATACCGGAGATTGCCGAAGCGCTCGATAAACAAATTATTTTTTTATAAAGACGGTTATAGTGTCCGATATGTCCGCAACTGCCTAGATATTACCTGTAGGAGTAATAATATTACCTTGAATGTCCGCAATATGCTCTATTTCGGAAGATAAAGATGTTCGTGCCGACCCCCGAGTAAACCGGATGTCATTTTTTATGTCGTAAAAAAATGGACAAATTTCAAGAACACGACGAGTCAAGTTTCGGCGACTTAACTTGGCCGAAAATCAATCAATCCTCCTTAATTTGGCCATGTAAGTAGTAAATTATTGCGGATTATCAAAGAATAATATGTTTTCTTTACGTTGTCAGCTTTTAAGGCAGGAGAAACAATGATAAGTCGTGGAAAATGGACTTCAAGCGAGACAAGTCAGTGAACTCGCTGACTCGCCTGTAAAAAAGTCAACTTCGAGGAAGGTTATTATTGTAATCTGTTAAACCAAGAGCATAGCCCCTATAAGTACCATAAATGTCTCCCTTATATTAACTAGAATGAGGGTAGCGTGAACGGAGCATCACCGTAGTTGTGCGGAAGGACCGACCAAAGTGTGGTCTAATGTGCCTATATATCAATATATACGATCATCTAATTGTTAATCCATGTAGATAATGGTCCGAACAATCTATCAGTGCCAACTTGTATTGAAAATCTATAAGGGCCAGTGATACTCTGCTATGCAGGAACCTTCCCATGGATAGAGGCTGAAACTTAGAATGGAAGGATGTTATCACTGTTTCAAGTGGTTTGGTTAAACTTTTCATGACAATAACTCGCTCGAGCAATTGATTATATATGCTGCTCACGTATTCTAACTACCACATTCAAGTAAGATCATTGTGAGAGTAAAATAGCATGAACTACATTTGCAGAAGAATAAGAGAGAGAGAAAGGAAGAAGAAAACCACCAGTGTAAAGAGTCCCCAGACAATGGGGCTTCTTTAAGGGGACCTGCAGTCCGCTATAGTCAGATTTACACACAGAGATCAATATAAGGCTGTAAATATCCGATTTTCCACTCGGGACCCTGGGGAATGTTCCCCAACCCGACACGTATTGACCTCTAGTAGTACTATCACACGCCACCAGCCGGCGCCACCATCGACCTCCCAGAGCGAGGCTCACATGATAGCCTCGCACCAGGCGGAAAACTCTATGGTACTGTCTGTAATGGCATGCCACTGTGTATAGCACTACTACAATCTTTTTCAGATGGAGCTGGGGCCCTTGGTGTTGGGGTGGGTGGGGTGGGGGGTGGGGGTCCCCATGTCCCATGTCGATTTTAAGAAATGCCCATGTCGCCATATTGATTTTAAGAAATGCCCCATGTCCCATGTCACTATATATTTTTTCCTCATGTCTGTTGTCACTAAGGCCCCAAAATGGCCCATGTCGCCATGTCTAGGGCTAGGTACAACGTGATAGATCTTCAGACAGTCACCTGTACAGCCTCGATTGGGTGTGCATGACGACTACTCAGGCGAGGGGATGCGAGATGATGCGAGAGTTGGTCCGTGAAGTAAGACGCTAGCAAATATTGGCTCTTCATTAGGGGAAAAGGTGGTCGGTGTAACGGATAACTCTCCACCACAGGAGGTGGGATAAGACGCTAGGGACGCCTTAGTGGCGGCCATTTTGGATGGGGAGATTATTTTACTGTTTGCTTAGTTTCTGCTGAGTGGTAAAGATTGAGTCAAGACTAGAGGGCCGCTTCTGCCTCAACCGGTGGTGACTTAGTTTTAAGTGCTTCTATCTGCAATGTCAATGGATGGAGATTGGAGTCTGGAATTCAGTCCTGAGAAAGCGTAAAGATGACTACTACCCATAGTGGCTGCATTTTTCTGAGCCTAGGTGTTTCCAGGTTTTGCTACCTCTGTACCCCCAGTTGAAGACAGGTGCTTATTAAAGATACAGGTTTTATTGATAAATCTATATAATGCGCAAGTATTCCCAATTAGAGTTGCTGCTCATGTATTCCTATATCAACCAGTTGTCAACGTTGACTCAATCATTGCTGGTTAAGCTTGATACATAAAAACAAAGAGGAACCATAATACTGTGGTGATGAAAATAGTTGTATTCACCTTGCCTAATGTTCAACCAAGAAGAGATCAAACTGCAGTCCAACTATGATGAATTTCCGACCATATTTTTCCCAAAATACAAATTGTTTTACAAGTAGTTATAGTTGACTCATTTATGAATGGTGAATTATCAGCCTCGCCTTGTATTCCCTGTTGATAATGCATCATTCAAAAACTTGGGTCGATCTTGGAAGTCAATTGTAGCATAAATGTATTTCTGACTTGAGTAGGCAGGATTAACACTTGACGTCATCCAACTGTTCATTCCAACTGGTGAACGGCGGAAATCAGCGGCTTTTCCATCTAAGATGCTGTCTGTACCCGTTAAATTATACAAATAAAACCAATTCAAAACCAAATAACAAGACCACTATTAACATAAATCATGGTCAACAAACTATGAATCTTGGCGAATTTTGGGAAATCAAGCTTTAACCAATTGAAATTGATTCCAATAAATCACATCAGAAAACTCTTCTGTTGAAAGCATTTCACCAATCTGGTCACCATTATGCCTAGTTTCCTCACTTATTGTCTCCTGCTCACAAAGGATGCAGTCGTCTGAAAACTTGCAAATCATCTTTCAGACATCCACTGCATGTAAAGTAAGGACAGACAGGCACCACCCTGCTTACCGGTAACCAACGTAACATGGATTGGGAACCAGGTGGATTTATGGGATGAAAAATACAATGTCCCTCCTGTACAGAAGTTTCTCCTGCCTGCAGGGACCCTCATCAGACCTGTCCCAGCAGTATGGCTGCACAACCTCCAGCACCTTTATCACCCATGAAGTCTTTGTATTTGTATTATGGCTGCACAGCCCTCAAGGGCCTTGTCACACCTGAAGTGTGAAGCAGTATCCCTGCACAGTCCCCGTAACCCTTGCCACAACTGAAGCACCTGCAGTATGACTGTATAGTCCCCAGGACTTTTGCCGCTCTTGAGGTCCCTCAAGTATGTCTGCAAAGCCAAAAAGACCCTTGTCACACTCAAAGTCCCTCAAGTATGACTGCAAAGCCACACAGACCCTTGTCACACCTGAAGCCCTCAAGTATGACTATAAAGCCCAACTCCCTTGTCACACCTGAAGTCCCTGCAGTGTGGCTGCACAGCTCACAGGGCCCTTACCGCATCTGACGTCCCTGCAGTGTGGCTGCACAGCTCCAAGGACCCTTACCGCATCTGACGTCCCTGCAGTGTGGCTGCACAGCTCGCAGGGCCCTTACCGCATCTGACGTCCCTGCAGTGTGGCTGCACAGCTCCAAGGACCCTTACCGCATCTGACGTCCCTGCAGTGTGGCTGCACAGCTCACAGGGCCCTTACAGCATCTGACGTCCCTGCAGTGTGGCTGCACAGCTCCAAGGACCCTTACCGCATCTGACGTCCCTGCAGTGTGGCTGCACAGCTCGCAGGGCCCTTACCGCATCTGACGTCCCTGCAGTGTGGCTGCACAGCTCACAGGGCCCTTCCCAGTAAACAAAAAACGTTATACAACATTTTATAACGTAATATAACGTTATATAACGTTTCTCTAAGGCTCCTTACTATAGCATAACGTTATATACAATTTGAAAACGTTATTTTGACGTAAAATAACGTTTTTTTGTTAGCTGGGTTACAGCATCTGACGTCCCTGCAGTGTGACTGCACAGCTCACAGGGCCCTTACCGCATCTGACGTCCCTGCAGTGTGGCTGCACAGCTCACAGGGCCCTTACCACATCTGACGTCCCTGCAGTGTGGCTGCACAGCTCGCAGGGCCCTTACCACATCTGACGTCCCTGCAGTGTGGCTGCACAGCTCACAGCGCCCTTACCACATCTGACGTCCCTGCAGTGTGGCTGCACAGCTCACAGGGCCCTTACCACATCTGACGTCCCTGCAGTGTGGCTGCACAGCTCACAGCGCCCTTACTGCATCTGACGTCCCTCCAGGACCCTTACCTTGTTCTGCGTCCGGGCAGGCGGAGAGTTCCTGTGAACTGCAAGTACACACTTCAGTGTGCTGCATCCGATTTGAGAGGAATTACCGGAAGTGGAAGTAGCTAACCGGACGCTGTTTCCCATGTGACCAATGAAGTGGTGGGTCCTTGTCGATAAAGCTTTACCTTCAGTCTTCCTATCAGAGACTTCTTTTATGGAAGACGGTTGTCAGTCATACAATATAGGAACCTGTCTGTTAGATCTATCCAAGCTTTATAATGGGTTTTTGCTTTTGAACTAGAATTACATTTCAATAGTATAGCTCCCCCAATTCCCCCTGCTGCCATTATTCATCGCTATAGCAACGTCAGGTATTTAACATACGGAATCACTCCTCAGGAGATGTTATATTGCAACTAAATCATTTCTAAAAGATTCTAAGTTTTCATAGCTTTGTCCATCTAAGTTGATTCTATCAGATAAGTCCATGAGGTATCAAATTAAAATCAACATACAATTAGAAACGAACAAATGCACTTACAGTCTCACAGTAATCGTGTGCAAATAGTTATCACTTTATTTCATACTATTGAAATACAAGCAATTAATCTAATGAAAATGCTTTAACCAGCTTTTCCGCCAGTCTAGTCGGCGTAGGAATTAAATTCAACTCGTTTAATACACCATTAGGAGTAATTTAAACAGGATAGATCCAACAGCACTTTCTGAAAACTGTAAGTGAACTACCAGAATTAACTTTGACCAGAATAATGGCGATACACAGTCGGACAAGGAAGCAAATGGCGATATATCAGCCTAACGCTTAGTTTACAGTCTGGTTTCGGTTTTAAAATGTCTGTTTTATTGTGCTGATCATAGATATAAACGGGAGCTGTGGGCAAAAAATGAAAGTTCATCTGCACGTATACTGAGAACCTATTCCCCCCTTTTTGAATTTACATTCCCATCATACAATAAGAGCAACACATGCAGAGTAAATTACATACTCTAGAGCCCTAGGCAATACCCCGGTTCAACGGATACATTCCATAGATAGACAACAATCACATAAGGTATGGCCAGACATATAAATCCTATATACTAATATGAAACTGAGGACTATGGTCTGTTTGAAATCAGAAATCTATATATGTATGTATAGCATACTTCCAGTAGCTACTTCCCAAACAGTCTCCCATGGCGTCTATCCTTGACTGACTGCTTACCCAATGTGAGGCCTTTCACCCATTAATTGACATCTCTTCCTCCCTAGCTCTAGCCCTCCTACTGTGTACCTTACCCAGCCTGCCTGAACCTGCATGGGGTCGGCCAATAACATCCTAGTGGGGCTGGAGGAAAATACTGTGGCTGAATGTGAGCAATTCTGTGCCACTCGACTCAGACTACAGACATTTCCCAATAGGTGACGACCCGTCATCTGCAGGTTTTTCTAGGCCAGAAATATGGTAGATTCACCTGAAATTGTTCATATCTATGCATGGACTGCTTTTTATGTGCCCTTTGTTGGTGAGAGTAAGACATAAATCGTACTATTAAAAGATACTAATGGGTATAGCATGCTTGAATAAGTACAAATTCAAGTGTCTGACTCGATTATTATGTGGTCGATTTAAGGTGAGTTGACTGACAGACAGACACCTACATCTATAATACTTGTATCTACATCTATATACTACTTACACCTACATCTATATACTACTGACACCTAAATATACACACTACTTAAACCTACATCTATATACTACTTACACAATATAGATGTGCGATTGATGAAATCTCTCAGTTAAATCAACTACATTAGAATATTGTCCTGAATGTATGTACAGTAATCACCACCCGACCAGGCATGATTGCCACCAGGGCACCAGGTCCGGCAGTACTTCTTCTTACTTTTGCCTTTCTTGAGACTGATATACATGTAGTCCATTGAGCAAAAGCAAAGAGATTGAACCCATTGGATATGAAGACAGTTCGCCACCAGCTTTATACATTACCAATCTGTATACCAGTGTGTTTGCAATACCTACATATGTACAGCAGAACCTTATGGAGGCCCCAGACTTTTATATTGCTGATGCAGTCTCCTTTGGCCTCCCATGTGTCCCCGCACCGGCCATTTCACACACTCTGAACATGATAAACTGTAACTATTTTTGCAAAGTAGTTTTGTTTACATGAATGATTAATGTCCCTTTCCAATTAGTAGAAGACATTATATTACCTTTCTGAAGTTATACAGTGGTACACCAGCTACTACCTAACCAGGAGGAATCTGACAGAATCCTGTGGAATCGGAAATTATCTTAAGCGGTCGCAGCCTCACCAGCTCGTGGGAAATGCAGTATACACACAGTATGGGAATAGCTTAGTGCTTAGTCCCCATGGAGGTGGAGGTAGGGCTGGGGGACCTGGGCGGGGACTGCTCCAGGCGTGGGAACCTACAGGGGTCAGGGAGGGTGGACAGGGCAGGAGCTAGTCAATGAGATTAGGGTAAGGTCAGTTAAGGTCAGGCCGGTCTGGGCCTGACTCCTCCTGGGTGTGGTGGTGGGTGGGGGTGGGGGGGGGCGGGCAGGTGGAGGCAGAATGAACTAGACGGTCTGTGAGAGCCTGGGGTGTAGTCTTGTATACACAGTCACTTTCCACGACTAAGGGAAGGGTCCATATAGACCCGATGCCATCAAACAGTGCCACATAGTGGGATGGTAGGACTTAATAGTACTTACCTCAGACTGGATGGTCAATTTTGTCAATTTATTTCTACAGGTATTGTCTGAACATTGGATTGTTGGTATACAGCTATAGTCCACAATGCTATTATATCTTTCCTATGATGACCGACCATCTGGTCATGTATACAGCGGCTGAGCCCAATGGTTGGTAGGCATGAAAGACTGTGCATGGCATCAGTAGTGTATTGTCATACTGTCTTGTTTCCATAATCTTAATCATATAGTGGTCAAAGAATGACCAACCGAGGTAGGACCTATTCACTGATAGGTTTACCTGGGATATGAAATGCTTCCACATTCGGGTTTTGGAATACTATAATCGATATCTAGTATTTATAAATACAGTGACAAATATAAGTATTTTAGTCACACATTCCGTATTGATTACATCATCGTAACAGAGACATTAAAACAAAACACAGTTCTATCAGACTTCCTTAACACAATTTGTATAGTGAAACCCACCATCTCTGAGCTACCACCACGCCCAAGTACTTCCCATGAAACCACTTGCTGGGCCCTCCGCAGGGCACCTGCGTCCGCTATTCAACGACCCAATCAATGTGCAAGTGATATTCCCTGCGGCCCTAGTCGTATCAGTCACTGAGTCGCTCAGTGAGCAATATATCGAGCAACTCACTGGGTTTCACTTATAGAGGCCTGCCTGAGCCACTCGCCGAGTCAATCACTGAGGTATGGGAAGCCCCCAAGGCAGGCAGAACCTATATCACTCACTCACCCACTTACCTCCCCCCACTGCCATCCACCCACCAATCCCCAGCCTCAGGACATCACCATCAGCTCTAGCCCATGTGACCTCCCCGCATAGTAAGCTCGACTCTCATTGGTCCGACAGCAGACCGGAAGTTGATTCCGAATTTTTCGCCTCGTTAACGCTGCCCCCGGAAGTAGAGATTTCGAGCCAGTCAGAGATCTCGTTTCAAGCGGACTCGGGCAAGGTGATCTCCTCCCTGAAAGCTGGCCTTTGATTGACCAGCCTCTCTTTTGAGTGACATTGAGGCTTCTGTTTCCTGTGGTCAAGGGTCATATTGATCGGTAAGGACATGCGCAGTGGGAGGAAAGGCTCCATTGCGGACGGGAATTGATTCCTGTTTTGTCCTGGATACTATCCACTATAGACAGTGCTGACTACCTCCTTCCCCAGTCCCATTTATTGTACTACCTCCAGGCCGAAGGGAAAGGGTTGTGTGCTGGGGGAGGGCATCGTTAACGTGAAGGCACGTCTTGATGTGTTTGATGTGGGATACAAAGTCTAGAGATGGCACGTATCTCTCAATGTACCTGGGTTCACTTTGGGTACTTACTACTCATACTGCTGTTAAATTGCTGCTTTTGCTATTTCTATGTTGGCTACAATTGAATCAACTATTGCAATAGCACCAACGTATTTTAATTCCACCGCCCCCTCCTGTCTTTCTTTCACTGAATGTTGTCAGTAAACGATATACTTCATCGACAGTAATTCTTAGTTAGTCTATATACATATAGGGCTGTTTTGAAAAGGTCAGCCTGTATGTCAAAATGTTCTCTCATCTCTGTGATCCTTGCCTTTACGTACAGTGAAAGAATGTCAAAATTGTAATATATGGCATGAGCTCCTTCTTTTTCTGCTGTCATAATTATTTGCGAACATAATTCTGTCCAGGTTCAGATGAAGAGTCTTGTTTCAATATGCTTTGACTTTTACACATATGAAACATAGTACTTGATGAATAATTCATTTTCTGGGGCTAGATGGTGATTTGCAACGGGAATGTATACCATCTCGCTGTGTCGATTTTTAGCAAAAAGGGCCGTGTCGATTTTTATGTATATACAATGTATAGAGCCTTATAAAGATGTCTGTGTCCGTTGATTTTTAAAAGGGCTGTGTCGCACGTGTCGATTTTTAAAAGGGCTGTGTCGCCGTGTTGCACGTGTCGATTTTTACCCATGCAGAGGCACATTGAAGGAAGGTTAATTTGGCATCCACATAGTCACATGTAAAACTTAAGTACTGTCAGATTGAATTATTGTCTCCTTCTCCCAGTGGGCACAGAACATTGAATCAACATTGATAAATGGTTGTCAACGTTGATTCAATGTTGATTTAACGCTGATTCAATGTTGAACTGAATTTTATGCCCACTGGGCTGTTGTTCGATGGTTCTACATAATTATGTTCTACCTTAACCATCCTCCTCCTTGGTTGACACCATCAACTTAATTCCTTTATAATCAAAGGTCCATATAGAGATCTACAGCCATTTATCCGTGACCAGAGATATCACATTGTAATCTCTTTAGACTGCATACTCACCCGAACCCCTTGAAACTCAACAAACTTAAAGTAATCCTCCTCCTCCCAGATACCAGTGTGATTCACCTCGCCCTCTAACTGTCCACTAGCCCTCTCTGTAACAGCTATCCCTTACTGGGCAGTGGTCGCTGCTTCCTGCCAAGCAGTGCTCACTGTTGCTGCATCCCACAGTCCTTATACTCCATGGGAACAGTCCTCATGTATATACGTCTGGTACCCTTTGGCCCTCTATGGACAATTTGGTCGGCCTGTTACTTTACAGCAAGACACTGATGGCTACAAGGACTGCTGGTGGGCGATGAGGTTGGGCTGATACAGTATTTACCTTACAGTGACCCATTTTATAGTGAATGGGTCGCATCGCAGTGTCCAGCGCAATAAGCGTTTTCCCTTTCTGGAGCGCAATGAAACGGGTCGAACATCTAAAGGAGCTATCCCTGATGCAGGTCATGATGGTGTACCAGTCACAAAATACATATACTTGCTGTGCCTGTTGGATATAACCATTAACACCACAGTTGGCTGAGAGAACAAAAGAAATGGCCAGACTGTATACTGACGTGGTCCACTGGCCTTGGGAAATGGTAATTATCCACGGCTGACGCCTTGGACAATTATTACTCTGTCCTTGGCTTATACCACTCATACAGCAAGTCACTTGTATCATATCTACCACATACAGAGTCACTAGATATCGGGGAAGAGTGGTCCTGGTTTGTAATCCCTCAGCCCTCACTGCCAGGATCCATGACCAGACAACGAGAGACAATTAGTCAATGCTAAGTCATCATTAATTAATTTTCATTAATACACACATATATATTGTTGAAGACACCCCTGCCCAATAGCACCGAGACCTGGTGTAAATGACCAGGTCGTGGGATAGGAAGTGGAGGTGGCAATGGGAATGGTAGCTTTTTCTCAGGATCTATTTGCATTTCTGCCGAGAGTCATTAGACGAGTAATAAGCACCCATCAGTAAGGAGGAATGCTTCACTACCTACAGTAGTCACATCACCAGGCATTTTTATATATGTTGCCAGATCTTCCTTCCTCAGAGTCTGACTAATGCATATCATACTCGGACACATCCTAATTAAGACGTCAATCTTTGATGCACTGTATAACCTTTTTCAGTAATGTTTCCTTCTGAACTGCAAGGATCTGCCATCAAATATACAGACCCAATTCGAACTTAGGTTTAACTGTCTAAAATCTCTAACCAGTCTAACAATTCTTTCCTGTCACTGTAGAATATACTCATATACGTTTGACTGGACTAGGAAGAGGTATTTTCTTTTGATGGGGACTAAATGACCATGCCCAATTTGTAGGAATTCGTTTCTCTACTTGTCTTTTGGAATCTTTTTCTCAATGAGTATGCTACTATATTTTGAGTATCTTTATCTTTAGCCAATTAAAACAGGACACGCTGAGAGAATCCTCATCTTCAAGATGGAATGTAAAATCAAATCATATCCGACAAGACAAGGTCCTGATAATGAAACATAATCCATGGCGCACTATGCAAAGACATCTGTGGATAAAAAACAACAATAGATAATTGCATGTTCCACGAATATAAGTCTCAGATGTCTTTCTTGAAAAAGGGAGTGTATCGTCCATAATGTACAGACATGGTTCGGGATCTGTTACACCCATAAGGATATTAGAATTACAAAATAATATCTATGAGATATTATCTTATCATTTCAGACCATCATTCAAACATGATCATCACGGGTTCGTATATATATGCACTAATAACTGCAACGTGTAACATCAACTAAAGAGTTAAACACTAAATTGGTGAATGCATGTACAATTAATCCTATTTTGTGTAACATACACTGGCGGTGGTAGACAGGACCTCCTTCAGGTGGTGAGGGGGGCGGGGCATGTCCCAAAGGCCATGTAGAAACCCCATGTGTCTGTGCCTGACATGAGATGTATCCGTTATCACAACTCCCATCTCCCCAACTACACACCGATCCACACAATAAAACATCCCCAATGCATAATAAAGGGTGAGATATGATAATGCTGGGATAACATTAGGTGCAAGTTGGGGAGGTATTAGCAAGGAAGTACCTTTCCTAGAGAAAAAGCCACCTACACGAATATTACAAATTACAATCTTATTAGTAAATTATGCTTGATTATTTTAGCACTGAACACAAAACACATAAATCTATATGCCGAGTACAGTGACCATTGAGCTATATCTCCATCTCCAAATGGTTTAGTTTTCTGTCTAAAGAATTGTTACTTTGAAGTTATATAGTAAGAATTGAGAAGACAACACGCCTAGCACAAATGCACCTGTCATTTATTCCATACAGAAGCTCCCTTATCTTCACTATTTGTGGGCCATCGGGGGAAAGCGTGCCTCCAGGGGGGATTTTTAGTACAGGTTTTGACCACCAGGGGGCAGTGTATGGGTGAAACACTTAAAAGTATACTAAACAAGAATTGCGGTTGTTGCCGCGTAAAAAATGCCTCAGGCATTTTTATACGCGGCAACAACCGCAATTCTTGCATTCGAAGAAACATAATGTCTACATGGTTGGTATGTTTGAAGGGAACCCATTCAAGACACCGAAAAAGCAGGGCCCGGAAGGGGTTATCAGGGGCAAGGATGATATTACTTCAAATATGACTTTTCCTATGAATTCCTTGGGTCCATGTTAGGGGGTAAGGAAATGTGTGTTGCTAGGCGGATAAACAATTACAATAGATGTTGCTAGGCAACCACCTGGATTAGCAACAAACTGATAGAACCATTGAATTCCTTGGGTCCATACACGGGGGTAGGTTTGATTATAATCAACCTTAGGACCATGGAAATGTGCATTGCTAGGCAGATAAACAATTAGAATAGCTGTTGCTAGGCAACCAGCTGTATGAGCAACAAACAGAAAGAACCATTTAATTCCTTGGGTCCATATTACGGGGGGTAGGTATGATAATAATTAACCTTAGGACCATGGAAAGTTGTGTTGCTAGGCAGATAAACAATTAGAATAGCTGTTGCTAGGCAACCAGCTGTATGAGCAACAAACAGAAAGAACCATTGAATTCCTTGGGTCCATATTAGGGGGGTAGGTATGATTATAATCAACCTTAGGACCATGGCAATGTGTGTCGCTAGGCAGATAAACAATTAGAATAGCCGTTGCTAGGCAATCAGCTGTATTAGCAACAAACCGATAGAACCATTGAATTTTTTGGGTCCATATTAGGGGGGTAGGTATGATTATAATCAACATCAGGACCATGGAAATGTGTGTTGCTAGGCAGATAAGCAATTAGAATAGCCGTTGCTAGGCAATCAGCTGTATTAGCAACAAACCGATAGAACCATTGAATTCCTTGGGTCCATATTAGGGGGGGTAGGTATGATTGTAATCAACTTCAGGACCATGGAAATGTGTGTTGCTAGGCAGATAAACAATTAGAATAGCTGTTGCTAGGCAATCAGCTGTATTAGCAACAAACCGATAGAACCATTGAATTCCTTGGGTCCATATTAAGGGGGGTAGGTATGATTATAATCAACCTTAGGACCATGGAAATGTGTGTTGCTAGGCAGATAAACAATTAGAATAGCCGTTGCTAGGCAACCAGCTGTATAAGCAACAAATGGATTGAACCATTGAATTCCTTGGGTCCATATCAGGGGGGGTGGGTATGATTATAATCAACCTTAGGACCATGGAAATATGTGTTGCTAGGCAGATAAGCAATTAGAATAGCCGTTGCTAGGCAATCAGCTGTATAAGCAACAAACCGATAAAACCATTAAATTCCTTGGGTCCATATTAGGGGGGGTAGGTATGATTGTAATCAACTTCAGGACCATGGAAATGTGTGTTGCTAGGCAGATAAACAATTAGAATAGCTGTTGCTAGGCAATCAGCTGTATGAGCAACAAACCGATAGAACCATTGAATTCCTTGGGTCCATATTTAGGGGGGTAGGTATGATTATAATCAACCTTAGGACCATGGAAATGTGTGTTGCTAGGCAGATAAACAATTAGAATAGCCGTTGCTAGGCAACCAGCTGTATAAGCAACAAATGGATTGAACCATTGAATTCCTTGGGTCCATATCAGGGGGGGTGGGTATGATTATAATCAACCTTAGGACCATGGAAATATGTGTTGCTAGGCAGATAAACAATTAGAATAGCCGTTGCTAGGCAACCAGCTGTATTAGCAACAAATCGATAAAACCATTGAATTCATTGGGTCCATATTAGGGGGGGTAGGTATGATTATAATCAAACTTAGGACCATGGAAATGTGTGTTGCTAGGCAGATAAACAATTAGAATAGCTGTTGCTAGGCAACCAGCTGTATTAGCCACAAACCGATAGAACCATTGAATTCCTTGGGTCCATATTAGGGGGGGTAGGTATGATTATAATCAACCTTAGGACCATGGCAATGTGTGTTGCTAGGCAGATAAACTATTAGAATAGCCGTTGCTAGGCAATCAGCTGTATTAGCAACAAAGCGATAGAACCATTGAATTTTTTGGGTCCATATTAGGGGGGTAGGTATGATTATAATCAACATCAGGACCATGGAAATGTGTGTTGCTAGGCAGATAAGCAATTAGAATAGCCGTTGCTAGGCAATCAGCTATATTAGCAACAAACCGATAGAACCATTGAATTCCTTGGGTCCATATTAGGGGGGGTAGGTATGATTGTAATCAACTTCAGGACCATGGAAATGTGTGTTGCTAGGCAGATAAACAATTAGAATAGCTGTTGCTAGGCAATCAGCTGTATTAGCAACAAACCGATAGAACCATTGAATTCCTTGGGTCCATATTAAGGGGGGTAGGTATGATTATAATCAACCTTAGGACCATGGAAATGTGTGTTGCTAGGCAGATAAACAATTAGAATAGCCGTTGCTAGGCAACCAGCTGTATGAGCAACAAATGGATTGAACCATTGAATTCCTTGGGTCCATATCAGGGGGGGTGGGTATGATTATAATCAACCTTAGGACCATGGAAATATGTGTTGCTAGGCAGATAAACAATTAGAATAGCCGTTGCTAGGCAACCAGCTGTATTAGCAACAAATCGATAAAACCATTGAATTCCTTGGGTCCATATTAGGGGGGGGAGGGATGATTATAATCAAACTTAGGACCATGGAAATGTGTGTTGCTAGGCAGATAAACAATTAGAATAGCTGTTGCTAGGCAACCAGCTGTATTAGCCACAAACCGATAGAACCATTGAATTCCTTGGGTCCATATTAGGGGGGGTAAGTATGATAATAATCTACCTTAGGACCATGGAAATGTGTGTTGCTAGGCAGATAAACAATTAGAATAGCTGTTGCTAGGCAACCAGCTGTATTAGCAACAAATGGATATAACCATTGAATTCCTTGGGTCCATTTTAGGGGGGGTAGGTGTGATCATAATCAACCTCAGGAACTATCAAAGGTTGATTTATATTATTGTTATCACATAGCATAAATTTGTGTTGTGACACCTTAATTCAAGATGGCGGCACAATCCAAGATGGCGGCGCCCGTTCTGACTTCTGGCAAAGTGCAAACATCATATACCTCCTTCTGGTGGTGCCTGGCGGCACCACCAGGTGGCTACGCCACCACTTCGGCATAAAAAATGCCTTAGACCAATTTTTTATGGTGAATACAATGATATGCTTAGAATTATTCAACCTTGACTGAAAACATTCCATTTTTGCAATGCAAAAGGAACATTTGTTGCCATGGAAATATGGAAAATGGGCATGTAAGAGAATTTCTGGTTGCCATAGAAACACTGCATTAGTCCAAATGGGAAAATTTTGCCATGAATGTTTTTGAAAATTTCACAAGGAACTCAGATTCAAAAACAGACCTCAGAAATTCCCTCTAGAAACAATTTTATGATAAAAAGATCAGATTTCTTTGGTTATTTTTCAACAAAACTGTATTTTTTTGCATTATTAGTATTTATGATAGCATAATTATAGTGGATTTAGGGATTATTTGCCATTTTCAGTTGTACACACCAACCTAGGTTTGACAAGCAATTACAACAAAACTATCTGCGATATATTAGCTCAAGATATCTCATTTTAAAGCCTGTAACTTAAACTTTGAAAAGCCTTTCCCCCTGGAGGTGCGTTTCCCCTCACCTGGCCACATTTCCATTTGTATCTGTCACCAGCATTCAGAACATGCCAAATGCCCATCTATATAACTGTACTCAGATAACATAGCAATTTGCATGTACTCATTATAAATAGTCACATAAACACTTTTATTAATATATTTAATACGTATACATGACACACATCAATATCGGTCTTCCAAAGCTTATACCTATAGATGCCTCCCCCCGCGCCCGTCGTACTTCCCACAGACACTGTGTCACTCTCTCTGTGCCCCCCTCTGTGTACCAAACTCTTCATACATGACACTTCTGGTCACGGTGCTCAGGTGTAGGGTCCTGTCACCACCCGTCTCGTTGTGCTCCAAAAAATAACCGTTGGTATTGGTAAGACACTGGTATCTCCACCTCAAACTGTATATTCACAGTTAGAAAGAGCTTTCTGCATTTTCTTGGGCATTGGTTTGTATATCAGGATGACGCTAAGCAATTCTAAGAATGAGTTTCTTCCACTTTTAAGAAGGGGATCAAATATAACTATGGTGATACTATTTTGTGGTAGAAAGGCTGTGTATGATGCAGCTATGAGCTGGGATAGTGGTTTCCAATAAGAAACTGATCATAATCTGCCCCTTCTCCCACCTGCTTACATGTTATTTCAGCTGTGAGACAGAGCTGTCGGGCAGACCTTACAAGAGATGGATGGAGATTGCAGCCAAAGGAGAAAGTGGCACTAAGGGGAGATGGCTCATCAGCTGAAGTGCTACTCAACAGCAATAGGCCTATCTCACAAAGCCAATGTTTGCTGACACCATTCATCGCTGATTTGTGCTTCACAAAGTCATGACACACCTATTGGGATTGAGTGTGTATGGACGTTTTGGTACCAGGAACTCAAAGTCAGCCGGTTGACTAGTCTGGGCGACTCCTTCGTACTAGACTATGTGACAACAGGAGTCTGGCTTTGATAGGTATCCTTAACGAGGGCGATACATGTATTTAGATTGCTGAATCTTACCAATGCCGTAGACCCTATGCCAAAAGTGAATATTTAGGTTTGAGGGGGAAATGATACTTTAAAAAAAGTGCCGACATGTTTCGGGAGACAGCTAGCCTTAAGTGTCTATAACAGTGTTATAAAAGCCCTTTGACTATGGCGCAATTGGTCCTCTGAACTTTTAAATCCTTCCTGGTGTATTGGAATATGGGCCGTAATCTTGGTGAATTAGGAGGCCCAACCCAGCTGACCAAGATACGTTATTTTACATCAAAATGATGTTTTTAACGTTGTAATATGTAATATTTTGTCCTAACAAGGACCCTTAGAGAAACGCTATATTATTTTGTATAGCATCTGGAATTAGCTAGAATCAGCAATTTCAAAGAGGCTACCGTACCAAGTTCCCATCCTCCAACGAGATGAACAGTAACAACGACCCAAACATGTTCCGTCATCAGCTGCTCTTGTAGTAGCACCACAGGAGCAGAAGGTGTATGAATTCACTGGGTATCATTGACACTGGTTTGTTGATACATGAACTGAGAGTCACCAGAGCAAAAGTCGTGCAGCTGGACCAAAATATGCTGATCACATGATCAAAAGTAAAGGCAGCGGTAACATAATTACTCTATTTCGATAGGTTAAAAAACAAACATCATTTGGCCCTGAAAACTATATTCACTCTGAACATAGGGCCCAAGGTAATGATGAAAGTTTGGTGGGAGCCTGTCCACATGCCCACCACTCATAATCAGTTGACGATTATGAGAATAGAAATGGGAAAGGAATCAGCATATTGTATTGCCTCATAAAAAGTCTAATGATAATTAACCGAACTAAAGTGGTGGGCATGTGGACAGGCTCCCACACAAATACTACACTAATTTCACGAACATGAAGAAACACTAATACCATTTAATAAGCATTTAGTAATGGAAGTGAGTTCGTGAATTGCAATTAGGTGGAGGAAAAAAGAAAAAAAAAACCCACTGCAGCTGCTGTTTCTACTGTGTAGGAATCTACTCACTGTCCTCACCTGCAATCCGTTTCTCATGTGAATAATAGTGGCATACTAACTTCCTGTTGAAACCCGGTATTCTGATTCCATTTCATTTAAAAAGAAGAGCAAAGTGGGATCTGTGATAGGTCAAGAGATTGGCATGTATTACTAATTATATAGCAGGCATCTGAGTTTGTATCTCCATATATTTATCATGTTGATAAAAGGTATGTCTGCAACAAGACCTATCCCTTTAATGTTAACATATACATAAGGAATAACTAGCTAGTACAGATATTACATGCAGTTGCCAGAGTATCCACCATCCACCCCTGCTCCTCCCCCCGAGTACCTCATGCCAGCTCAGACATGGTAATAGCCCTGACCAGATGGGTGCAGGGCCCTGGGGATGGACACGGGAGGAAGGTGGCCGATTAGCAGTAAAGACCCTGGTAACCTGTCACCCTCTGCTTGAGTGGAGTCCCCACCTCCATCCGCCCGGTTGCAACTCCTTTTAGCTGTAGTAAAGCGCTGTTTTTTTCGCTGAAGAAAGGGTACAATTCTTTTATTATAGTTCCCTCCTCTAGAAGGGATCAACATTATTTTGGAATCCCCATTAAGGGATCCAAATTCTATTTGTTTCCCCCGCCCCCAAATGCATAAGTAGGTAAGAGAGAATATGCAAGAACAGTTGTTGTGAAGTTCTAACACGGGTTAGATATGGATATAACCATTAACACCACAGTTGGCTGAGAGAACAAAAGAAATGGCCAGACTGTATACTGACGTGGTCCACTGGCCTTGGAAAATGGTAATTATCCACGGCTGACGCCTTGGACAATTATTACTCTGTCCTTGGCTTATACCACTCATACAGCAAGTCACTTGTATCATATCTACCACATACAGAGTCACTAGATATCGGGGAAGAGTGGTCCTGGTTTGTAATCCCTCAGCCCTCACTGCCAGGATCCATGACCAGACAACGAGAGACAATTAGTCAATGCTAAGTCATCATTTCATTAATACACACATATATATTGTTGAAGACACCCCTGCCCAATAGCACCGAGACCTGGTGTAAATGACCAGGTCGTGGGATAGGATGTGGAGGTGGCAATGGGAATGGTGGCTTTTTCTCAGGATCTATTTGCAATTCAGCAGGGAGTCATTAGATTAGTAATAAGCACCCAACAGTAAGGGCGAATGCTTCACTGTCTACAGAAGTCACATCACCAAGCATGTTTATATATGCTGCCAGATCTTCCTTCCTCAGAATCTGACTAATGCATATCATACTCGGACACATCCTAATTAAGGCGTCAATCTTTGATGCACTGTATAACCTTTTTCAGTAATTTTTCCTTCTGAACTGCAAGAATCTGCCATCAAATATACGGACTCAACTAGAACTTAAATTTAACTGTCTAAATTTCTAACCAGTCTAACAATTCTTTCCTGTCACTGTAGAACATACTTATATTATATAATTGACTGGAACGGGAAGAGGTATGATATAGTGGGGCTTAAATGACCATGCGCAATGTGTAGGAATTTGTGTTTCTACTGGTCCTTTCGAATCTTTTTTCAATCAGTATGCTACCATTTTATGAGTAGCTTTATTTTTATTTATCGATACATACCTTATCTTCCATGGCAAATTCTGTATCTTTACAGAGCTTGAATATCCGTGAGATATTGTACATGTGATGTAGCAGAAAAAGCTTTGCTTTGAACTATTTATAAGCTCCCCAATTATACCACTAGGAGATACATGCAATACATTGTCCTTACCTATTTTCATGATATCCTTACATCAGTAGAGATGAATCATGTCTTCCCTTCAATGTGGTATATTAGGAAGATTTTCAGATGTTCATGAAAATAAATTAAATCTTCATGAAATTAGATTAATCCTTCATGAAATTGATTAAACTGATGGTAAAACTAGCCAATTGAAACAGGACACGCTGAGAGAATCCTCATCTTCAAGATGGAATGTAAAATCAAATCATATCCGACAAGACAAGGTCCTGATAATGAAACATAATCCATGGCGCACTATGCAAAGACATCTGTGGATAAAAAACAACAATAGATAATTGCATGTTCCACGAATATAAGTCTCAGATGTCTTTCTTGAAAAAGAGAGTGTATCTTCCATAATGTACAGACATTGTTTGGGATCTGTTACATTAATAAGGAAATTAGAAATACAAAATAATGTCTATGAGATATTATCTTATTATCTCAGACATCATTCACACATGATCATGACATTCCAAGGAATTTCCTAAATCTATCAAGGGTTCGTATATATATCTGCACTAATAACTGCAACGTGTAACACTAAATTGGTGAATGCATTTACACTAAATCCTATTTTGTGTAACATACACTGGCGCTTGTATATAGAATTTCCTTCAGGTGGTGAGGGGGGGGGGTCATGTCCCAAAGGGTATGTAGAAACCCCATGTGTCGGTGCCTGACATGAGATGTTTCCGTTATCCCAACGCTCATCTCCCCAACTACACACCAATCCACACAATAAAACATCCCCAATGCATAATAAAGAGTGAGACATGATAATGCTAGGATAATATTAGGTGCAAGTTGGGGGGGGGGGTATCAACAAGAAAAAACGCCACCTATACGGATATTTAAAATCACAATCGTATAGGTAAATTATGCCGGATTATTTCAGCACTGAACATAAAACACATAGATCTACATGTCGAGTGCAGCGACCTTGACCTATATCTTCATCTCCCAAATGATTATTTAGTTTTCTGTCTAAAGAAATAGTTACTTTGAAGTTATAGTAAGAATTGAGAAGACAACATTTATTCCATACGGAAGCTCCCTTATCTTCACGATATGCCACCTGTCACCAGCATTCAGAACATGCCAAATACCCATCTATATAACTGTACTCAGATAACATAGCAATTTGCATGTACTCATTATAAATAGTCACATAAACACTTTTATTAATATATTTGATACGTATACATGACACACATCAATATCGGTCTTCCAAAGCTTATACCTATAGATGCCTCCCCCCGCGCCCGTCGTACTACCCACAGACACTGTGTCACTCTCTCTGTGGCCCCCTCTGTGTACCAAACTCTTCATACATGACACTTCTGGTCACGGTGCTCAGGTGTAGGGTCCTGTCACCACCCGTCTCGTTGTGCTCCAAAAAATAACCATGATAGTTGGTATTGGTAAGACACTGGTATCTTCACCCCAAACTGTATATTCACAGTTAGAAAGAGCTTTCTGCATTTTCTTGGGCATTGGTTTGTATATCAGGATGACGCTAAGCAGTTCTAAGAATGAGTTTCTTCCACTTTTAAGAAGGGGATCAAATATAACTATGGTGATACTATTTTGTGGTAGAAAGGCTGTGTATGATGCAGCTATGAGCTGGGATCGTGGTTTCCAATAAGAAACTGATCATAATCTGCCCCTTCTCCCACCTGCTTACATGTTATTTCAGCTGTGAGACAGAGCTGTCGGGCAGACCTTACAAGAGATGGATGGAGATTGCCGCTAAAGGAGAAAGTGGCACTCAGGGGAGATGGCCCATCACCTGAGGTGCTACTCAACAGCAGCAGGCTTATCTCACAAAGCTAATGTTTGCTGATAACGTTTGTCTGCAGTTGCTGACACCATTCATCGCTGATTTGTGCTTCACAAAGTCATGACACACCTATTGGGATTGAGTGTGTATGGACGTTTTGGTACCAGGAACTCAAAGTCAGCCTGTTCACTAGTCTGGGCGACTCCTTCGTACTAGACTATGTGACAACAGGAGTCTGGGTTTGATAGGTATCCTTAACAAGGGCGATACATGTATTTAGATTGCTGATTCTCACCATTGCTGTAGACCCTATGCCAAAAGTGAATATTTAGGTTTGAGGGGGAAATGATACTTTAAAAAAAGTGCCGACATGTTTCGGGAGACAGCTAGCCTTAAGTGTCTATAACAGTGTTATAAAAGCCCTTTGACTATTGGTCCTCTGAACTTTTAAATCCTTCCTGGTGTATTGGAATATGGGCCGTAATCTTGGTGAATTAGGAGGCCCAACCCAGCTGACAAAGATACGTTATTTTACATCAAAATGATGTTTTTAACATTATGTAATATTTTGTCCTAACAAGGAACCTTAGAGAAATGCTATATTATTTTGTATAGCATCTGGAATTAGCTAGAATCAGCAATTTCAAAGAGGCTACCGTACCAAGTTCCCATCCTCCAACGAGATGAACAGTAACAACGACCCAAACATGTTCCGTCAACAGCTGCTCTTGCTGTAGCACCACAGGAGCAGAAGGTGTATGAATTCACTGGGTATCATTGACACTGGTTTGTTGATACATGAACTGAGAGTCACCAGAGCAAAAGTTGTGCAGCTGGACCAAAATATGCTGATCACATGATCAAAAGTAAAGGCAGCGGTAACATAATTACTCTATTTCGATAGGTTAAAAAACAAACATCATTTGGCCCTGAAAACTATATTCACTCTGAACATAGGGCCCAAGGTATTGATGAAAGTTTGGTGGGAGCCTGTCCATATGCCCACCACTCATAATCAGTTGACGATTATGAGAATAGAAATGGGAAAGGAATCAGCATATTGTATTGCCCCATAAAAAGTCTAATGATAATTAACCGAACTAAAGTGGTGAGCATGTGGACAGGCTCCCACACAAATACTACACTAATTTCACGAACATGAAGAAACACTAATACCATTGAATAAGCATTTAGTAATGGAAGTGAGTTCGTGAATTGCAATTAGGTGGAGGAAAAAAAACAAAAAAAAACACTGCAGCTGCTGTTTCTACTGTGTAGGAATCTACTCACTGTCCTCACCTGCAATCCGTTTCTCATGTGAATAATAGTGGCATACTAACTCCCTGTTGAAACCCGGTATTCTGATTCCATTTCATTTAAAAAGAAGAGCAAAGTGGGATCTGTGATAGGTCAAGAGATTGGCATGTATTACTAATCATATAGCAGGCATCTGAGTTTGTATCTCCATATATTTATCATGTTGATAAAAGGTATGTCTGCAACAAGACCTATCCCTTTAATGTTAACATATACATAAGGAATAACTAGCCAGTACAGATATTACATGTAGTTGCCAGAGCATCCACCATCCATCCCTGCTCCTCCCCCTGAGTACCTCATGCCAGCTCAGACATGGTAATAGCCCTGACCAGATGGGTGCAGGGCCCTGGGGATGGACACGGGAGGAAGGTGGCCGATTAGCAGTAAAGACCCTGGTAACCTGTCACCCTCTGCTTGAGTGGAGTCCCCACCTCCATCCGCCCGGTTGCAACTCCTTTTAGCTGTAGTAAAGCGCTGTTTTTTTCGCTGAAGAAAGGGTACAATTCTTTTATTATAGTTCCCTCCTCTAGAAGGGATCAACATTATTTTGGAATCCCCATTAAGGGATCCAAATTCTATTTGTTTCCCCCGCCCCCAAATGCATAAGTAGGTAGGAGAGAAGATGCAAGAACAGTTGTTGTGAAGTTCTAACACGGGTTGGGTGTAATACATGATAATGGTATATCTGCAGCTGCTGTACATGTAGTAGAGCAGCGGCGTCTACTGGACAGAACCTCAAAGTACCAGCAGTCAGCCTGATCAGACACAGACCCTGGAGAAGGAAACCACAACAAAAGGAGACTTGACAAGAGGCAACTAGTAGGGGATGGGACAGCACAGGAGCATCGTGCTCAACAGGGGAACCCAAACACACAAAGGCACTACCACCACTACTAGGCACATAACTGTGACTGATTGGATGCTGGTAGAAGAGAGGGAGTGGGTGACAGGGTAGGCAGCCAAGTTGGTAGAGGAAGTCAGTCCTGAGGGGTAGAGCGGGAAATATATTCCCGTGCACATGTATGAGAAAAAGAGCTAAAGATAAAGTGGAAAATTCTGTTAACTTTCTCCTGGACATCACATAAGCCTAGGACACTAGGCTTATCTAGATTGTTACTAATATCACGCTAGATTGTTCACAAACAAAGTTATGCGTATATTATATAACATGGGAACATGGTATATATTATGGTAAATTTGGTTGTTCTTATGGATGAGTTATGTACGCTTGTTGTTATGTCCGATGTTGTGGCAAAGGCAAAGTGTGGAGCTTGGAGTCAAAATGCAATTTCTATTCATTTCTATATACAACTACTATTAAGGTGCCCTGCACTATTAACCCTTATGCTGTAGCGTTTAGTCAGTAGTATAGGTCAATTCTGATCAACCTACATTTGTCTTTTCATTTCTACACGTCTTTTTGATTAAGGCATTACTCATAGTTTGTCTAACCTCTTAACTTTTTAGATTACAAATACAGCTAGCTATTCATTACCAAAACCACGATAGTGCATGGGATCTCTCTAGCCTCCACACAACCCTAGACTGCCTCCACCATGGATGTCCACAACAAACAGCTTAATCGGAATCCCCTTAAGATGCCGCGTGTAGCCTACACCGGCCTCATTCAGCTGCCACTCCGGACGTCCACCCACCCCCTCAGGCCGGGCCCCACACCCATCAGCCTGTCCCTCACTGGACAATGGTCATTGTGCTGTTGTTTGCTGCCCGACAACGCTTGCTTTGGCTGGCTCCCACAGTCTTTATGCTCTGTGGGAACGGTTACCGTGCGTTCTGCTAGTGCCCATTGGTGGTTTGTGGACGCTTTGGGAGGCTTGATAACCGATAGTAGGGTACTGATAGTGGCGACTGCCGGACCACTAGTGACCCAATGAGTACTCTAGGGTAGATTCACCATGAATCGGACACATACCCTGAGTATTTCTATCATTCTACGTATCATTATGTATTAGTTATTTATTGGAAGAATGACACTTACACTTTACCATTATTCACAGATGAATACCGTTAGTTAGAATTCTTGAATAAACCCAAATCCAAGTGTCCATCTAGAGGTATGTGTCGGATTCAAGGTGAATCTACCCTGTGTGAGAACAAAGAGAGTGAGCAGCATTACGATCAAAACCCTGTAGATATGACCTTATTCTACTATACTAACCGGTATGGCGTCAGTAATGTGACATTTATCACTCAGTGCCCTACCCTGAGCAGTATACCATCAGTTGTATCCAAAAAACACTTTCAAATCAAACGTACAACATATTTGCAGTACCTAGTTATTAATATTCCTGGATGACGTCTCTTTTTACTTTCAAGAAAATTGAAAACTCATATGCCGATTTCCCACTCATTCCACACTAGTTATTATTTGAAAAAGAGGATATTGCTCAGCATTGCAGGCTAAATTCATGACCGTTATGAAGATTGGCGCTCTTTTATTGTGAGCGCTGTATTGATGAAGATATCCGATTTCTTGCTACCCCTCTCTCTCCAATAATGGTAATAAGGCCAAAGAAACGTGTGTTTCAGGTTACATGGTCTGAAAGTCTAGGGTAGGTAGGTTGGATTGTTTTCTTTTTTTTCCTTTTTCTTCTTCTTTTACTTTGGCCTGAAAAATACCCCGTAATTGACTTGCAAACTTCAGCGCCAACCCTTCAGCAGCAGCCTCGACTCGTGAATTATCAAGTCGATTCTGAAATAGCCCCAAAATGACCCTAAATATGATTTACTTTCAAAATTGGATGAAACTTTCGTGCGTCCGCCCTGTTTTGCTAAGTAGGGTCCAGTAACCTGAAACACACCATGTTTATTTGACCTAAACACCCTCCCTCCCTTCCTGTTTTAAATATCCACATCATCAGCAGCTTTCCATATTGAGGTGCATGTCGTTGTGAGGTTCTTTTGATTTGCACATTAATCATTAATGTCCCATGCCACTGACATAAGAACTCTGATGAAATGAGAAAGCAAAATTACCACAACCACCTTGCATGTTATTATCAGTATTGATCTCCTGAAGGGAATGAATATCATGCATACCATCGTTTATGATATATGGTATGGGGCCTGATAAGCCCTAAGTCCACGGAGACAGGAATACGCCATATCCTGCCTTAAAACTGTATCGCACCCCTGCCGTCTGCATTTTGCAATTCTTACGCCTTCGTCCACAGCGAAACAGAGGTGAAATGGGGGCGGCTGAGGCGCAATACGGTTTTAATGCAAGATCCAGTCGCCGTGGATTTTGGGCTTTATACTACATGGACTGTATCAGTACACACAAAATGTGCTTCTAAACCATTGCTAAGCTCATTAAGGCTTGACAAGCGTACCCTTGTTTATTCAATAAATAACATTGGATAACGTATATCATCATTGGGTAGAATTTATGAGAGATTTTGACAAAATAGTCAGAATATGGGCAAATATCACAAAACTTACTTCCCCTACTTTGGAGAAACAAATATTTAGATCCCACTGATTAATACTGTAGCTTCTTGATGCAGTCCCACAGGTGTAAGAGGAAGCCTCCTCCCCTGGGTCATGTAGCAGCCCCTGGTGTCAGTGTCTGACATGAGATGGGGCCATTAGATATCTCAGCTCCCATCTCACCCACTGCACAGCCACTAACAACACAACCAAACAGTCCCGATAAGGCGATACACTGTGAGATACCACTATGATGTCAGTGGGAAAATCGGGGTGATGTGAACAAGGATGTACATGGTAAAAAGGAAACAATTAATTTTATTTGTAGAACACTTTTAGAACAGCTAGTTACCAGATTTTCATTTAACAAATATTGATTCCAAATGCGTTGTCTGTTATTAAGCTGATGGTGGTTTCAGGAATAACGTATTACATAGGGGCACCTGACCAAAGCATAATAGCTACTGTATGTACCAAATTTTCTAGAGATGACAATCATGGTCTGAGCAGCAAAACGCTCATGTCACCGCCCATCTCTTTTTGCTCAGCAACTTGGTTAGGCTTATAACTATCTATGCCCCTACCTGTCTATTCACATGGGAAATTAGTACAATTTTGCCCCTTGGGATTTGTATGAAAAACGGTAATTTCTGTTACAACAATAATTATTTGGGATGGAAATCAATACCTATGGGAGATATCTCACATTGTTCAAGAGAACATTAAATGAGGCAATTGATACCATGTCATAATGTAATACCCGGGAATACCTTGTGTGTACATGTGATGCAGTTTGGATCTAAGGAAATTAGCTTCTACTCAGCCCCTTTTCCCACATCCTCTATAATGGCATTTCAGCTGGAGACAGAAGTGTAGTGCAAGCATTGAGCCCCAAACGTATAGAGATCCCAGCTGTCTCAGGAAATGGCCATCAGCGGAAATGGCCTGTCAACTAAAGTGCTACTCAACAGCAGTAGGCTTATCTCACAAAGCTAAATGTTTCCTGACATCATTTGTCTGCATTTACTCACAACATCCTACTCACATCAGTGCTTAAGAACGTCATCGTACATCTTTTGTGCTAGAGGGATAAATAGAAGTCTTAATACCCATGACCTATGCTAATGAATTTACATAACGTACATGATCAAATAATGCTTTAGCTACATGATCGAATAATACTTTATCTATACTTCCAGTGTTGTAGACTCTGAATGATTCCATTGGTTATGAGGAATCTGTTTCAATATTTCTATGTTGATAGACAATAGGGTTAGTACACTAATTATAGAGTGTCCCAGGATAGACCATATTTATATTTATACACAGCTTATATCATTTCCAATATAGTGCCTTACTTGGTAGTGGTGCGGCCACAACAATAGGTAGGTTTGACAAATAGTTCTCTTCCAACCACGGGTGCCATGGGTGTGATTTCCTAAATTAACATTTCCGAAACAAATATTGCCGCGATATTGCCAGATCCAATAGTAAGTCACCAATCCAAAAGGTGAGTGCATATGGCAGACCCCAACACAAACATCACAGTTGTCAATTTCATGAGGAAAACATCAATAAAATTTGAAATAATTATTTTGTGTGCAGACATGAGTTTGTGAGTTGAAAATAGGCTGAAGAAAAAAGTGAAATAATTATTGAGGCAGCTGCTGCTTCTGATGTCTAAGAAATGTTCTAATTTAACAGGCTCATATTTACATGCCTGATGGAATAACATTATTTATTACCGCAGCATTAAAGCGATTGTGACTGTCATTTGCATTGGCAGCTGCTACTGTATTTGGGGAAATGGTAAGTTATTACACTCAGATTATTCTGGCATCTTTCTAATCTAGAAGTCCACGATTACTTACTCACTTACTCACTAAGATGTGTTATGTGTTTAGACATAAAACCAGCAGACATAAAGGTATGCCACCGGAGATAAATACCCAATTGCATTGTAAAAATTGTGAGCTCTCATCATAGGTAGATACTAAGATACTATTGCAAGAGTTATAGTACTAATGGCTAATGACCACCATCATGCAAACCTCTAAATCTGTTAATGAAACATACATTGTCTATATACATTATAATAAAAGTACTTATAGGAAAAATATGAAACTCTGGAATTTCTCCTATTCCCTTATGGTAGAGCAAGACGACTGTCATATTCCCTTCCCTATTCACACCTTATACAAAGGGCACTAGACATAATAGCTATTGAAAACAGTACAATTAGGAGCAGATCATCCATCATCCAAATCCCCAGTACCTGATACAGACTCAGACATTACACAAGGCCTCACCAAGAGCGTACAGGGCCTGGTGGAGGGAGGATGAGGATGAGAGTCGATTAGCACCAAAGGACCTCGTCCAGGTCACTGTCTATACATAGGAACGAGTCTATATCGATGGTACACCTTTCTTTATAGCAACCACCGGTATTAGGCTAGACATATCCTAAAGATAGTACTAGCGTCATCTTGTTTGCTTGACTATGTATGCGAGGTGGGGGCAGGGACGTACATATTTATCAAAATACTGCCAGCTACAGACAGAGCTATATAATTTTCTCTAGTCAGGCCTATACCCACACCATGTGTTGACATGGGGACAGCCAAGTGGGGTCCTCCAAAGTAATTATAAAATTGATGTCATTAGGCCTGTGTCCATCATACGACAAGGAAAGTGGAATATATGGCCGTTTTGACGTCCAGAAATATGTACATATCTGGTAATATATTTTGAAGATATATTTTACTTTAACTGCAGGTATGCTGTGTCCACTAGGTGTTATAAATTGCTGCCCAGACTGCCCAGGGCAAACATGGACGAGGTTTTACAATAGAATAAAGAGCATATATTCCAATTTCTGCACTAAAAATCAAACATGTTAGATATTCAAATGCCCACTTTTGACGTCCATTTTCGACCCCTGCATATTGCTCTCCCATTTGAGAATTTTGTCGTCCAGCTGTGTCCACAGGCACACAAAACATATATTTCATATTTGTATTCAAATTCACGTTTTGACGGACAACAAACGACCTGATATATGCTAGTGGACCCAGGCCTATTAGGTTTCCAGTGACATATTTCATTAGGTATCACTTCTAATTTCTTAGAACTGGCTCCTTGAATATGTGTGGGCCCTGTCCAATCTCAAATGCCAGTCAGCTCTGTCTAGTTTGTTTTAGAAATAAAGATCTAACTTCTTTCAACATAGAAATCCTTATGATGTCTTTTGTCAATTGATTTCTTTTCTTGTTGTACTCTGACTATGTTTGGCTATATGGAGTCCCTTGGTCACCAAAGTTGGTACTAAAAAGCCTGCACTGAGGTCCATTTTCCCTTGTTGATCCACACACACATGTGTGGCAATGTCCCCAGTTTGCATACACACAGAGTAAGTTCAGACCAAGTCATGGTTTTGCATGCACACAGTTTGAGGTCCCTATTTTGACCACACACCTAGGTAATAATGTGTTGCCCTTTATCAAAACTGGCTGTTATTCATGAATAAACCGATTACTCTAGTAATTAGAAACAGAAAAGTAGATATAAGATACATATTTTATTTGTGCAAGCATGTCCTCACTTTGTTTACAAAGTACTGGCCATGTCCTCATTTTAGAGGTGTTGTACTGTTCTACTTTGGAGCAACACATGCCAGCTCAATATTTTTACTTGTGAATGTCCCCACTTTGTAGGAATGAACAACAGTGTCCCCGATTTGCTGGTTACACCTGTATGTGTGTGTGTTTGTGTTGTGGTCAAAATGTGTAGATAACACTTTTGCTAACATGGCATATTTTCAAAATTATATTTAATGATACTTTTACCATTTCCAAATGCAAAGTCAAGGTGCAAGTCACCCGGGATACTGCTGCACAAGTGTCGATATGGTACACTAACTGTATGTTTAGGAATGATGGGCACACACAGTAAATTTGCTCAATTTGAATATGTAGCAGCCGTCCCTCAGGGCCCTTATACACCAACAGTATGACACAGCATGACGGTACACGGGGGACATGAAAACACAGTAGTGTCAGGACTACTTTACAGACAGTAGCTCTACAACACAGCAGCTGCATGCAACAATTACAGTGACAAATGACAATGTCTGACTAAAAATGTGTCCCAAGGTATAGAGCAAACATGTAACATAACACCTCTGTTTGGCCACGATGATGCACAGTTACAATGTCAAACTCAGTATCTTTTATCTGGTGAGAGAAAGGAGAAAGGGGAGGAGGAAAATGAAGGAAGGGAGGGGGATATGGATAGGCAGGTGGCGTATTGAGAGGTCTAGATCATTTGTAGTACACACAGAGCTGTAAAGAGACCCCAGCTGTGGCCATTATGTTGGCACAAAATTAGTCCAAATTATTTACATAATCAATAAGTTTCTGTGTTGCACTTTCAAAAGCTAAACATTTAAAATAATCAATTTGATTGCGCGTTCCCATTATCCTTATTCATACAGTTAGTGTTACAGAGTTCATGTGCAGGGGGAGTCGTTTTAACATCGTCATATCATATGCCATGCTAGAGAACATAATTACATAGATCTACAACAAACATAAGTACCCACGGAGAGGGGGCGCACTATTTTCACCTGGACACCATGACATTAAATCTGAAGATAGAGCGAGGCGGGGAGGATGTGTAGGAGAGGTGGGCCATTAAGTAACATAACCAACTTACTCAGTGTAAGGTATAATCGGAGCTGGGGAGGAGTAATAGAGGCTGGGGCACACCCCAATGCAGCAGCCAGGGAACAGTGAGGGACACAGACTGATTGAAGTATTCAGTTCGTGTGGGTGCTATATTGAACTAGGTCCTGTTCGAGAGGGATGGGGTCTTTAGCTGACAAGAGACTACGGTACCCTTGTGTCAGCCAAGAACCATTTTGGGAAAACATGTGGTGTGGTGGGTAGGGCCCAGAGTGTAATTTTTGCCTACAGTGTTTACTATAACTGTTTGCAAACAAAAGTATATCATCCAATTATAATTGTGTCATTCCTCCAAAACATTATTACAGTTACATTGATAAATCATCTAGCCCTGAGCGTTGTCATTCCGCAGAAAGGACCTCATAAATGTGAGGTTCCCAAGTCCCCTAGTAAAGGTTGGTAAGCTATATACATGAGATATTAGGCTGGGAGATCTCTCTCACTCTCTCTCTCTCTCTCCCTCTCTCTCCCTCTCTCTCTCTCCTCTCTCTCTCTCTCTCTCTCTCTCTCTCTCTCTCTCTCTCTCTCTCTCTCTCTCTCTCTCTCTCTCTCTCTCTATATATATATATATATATATATATATATATATATATATATATATAAAACAAACTAGACAAGAGAGATAGTAAGATGAGCAAAGTGGGACATGCTGATGGTAGGGAGTTGAGCTGGGTAGAGGAGGTAGAAGGAGCTAGACCTGTCCCACTCACTCAGCTCGTGGAGGCTGCGAGTGATTGAAGCACTCACTCATGACGACAGTCAGGTCAGATTACCCCTTAATCCAGCCGCCTGGAGGCAGTGGATCATGCCGGGAGGGGGGGGGTAGTGAGCAGGAACCCAGAGACGTAGGGAACAAATTCTTATTGTGTTTACAGGGCCTCCAGTCTATAGAGCATCGACTTATTGGGACTGACGTGTAGACATCCAAATAAAACCCCATATATGCCATGTATGGAAACAGAAGCTATACTCAGTAGAAGTATTCACTGCACACTACACCAATTCCTACCACAACTAAATGATAATAGCTATAGACGTGACAAACCAGAACCGAACACAAGTGTTCCCCAAAGCCTGTATACTGGGGATAGGTATGGTCAGATACCTTCTATTCCCACCTATTGTGCCGGTTGTTAGGCATGGGACGTTTGGGATTGCTGTTGCTAGGTAACAGAGTGGTCCTAGCAACATGACAATAGTTCCAATAAAATCCCCAGGGCCTGTATCCTGGGGGTAGGTATGGTCAAATACCCAATGTTCCCAATGATTGCGCCTCTTTAGGGCAATTATACTTTTGGGTGATTGACAGGCAGGACCCCAGGTCATCTGCCGACCTGGAGTCACACTTGTCAATCATCTTAGGAATTTGATGAAATTATCATCCCAGCAATGATTGCACTAGGTGCCCAGGACAGGTATTTGAGTATTCAGCATAAATGTAAAGTAACATATAGGTAGAAATATATATTTTCTAGCTCTGTACTAAAGGGGAACGCAATTTTTAAAACAGGAGGTGCGTAAAATCACTAAAAACAAATGTCTAACTATACTCCACTACCCCATTACTTGCCTCCCCTCCCTTCCCCCGTCCCTCATACATATCCCTCTCTCATCTATCTCCACAGCACTTCTTCCCCAGCTCCTTTAATTTTTTCATTTCTAACATATACCTCTCACTGTGACAGTTTGATGTGATGTTACATATTCGATGAAAACAGTTTATACATTTAAGTCTCATCACTCTGAGCACTTAATCAGAATTTCATGCTTTGAAGGCAATGGTGTATGTTATGACCAAACTATCCGTCACATACAGAATGGCAGACATAAACATTTCTTCTCCATTCTATCAAATGCGTTTATATCTGCCACCTATATCAATACAACCTGTTGGACGAGTTGCATGCGTACATTTTTAATGTATGTATATTGCGCACAACCTGTACTTTTAACTCTGCCATGAAAACCCGCCTTGATGGTATTTTTGAGAATATTATACTATTTAACATTGAGCCATAGCAGGGTATCAGCTACTGTATTATCTAGGTAGGAGACATACTGACTTTATTGAATAAGGGTGTTCGAGTGCTCCTGTGAAAATCATTTCTGTCGGAAAGCAAAAAAACCCCAAACTTTTAGCAATTTTCAAAGATATGTTACACACTATCATTGTTTGGGAAGGTTTTGTAGCATTTGGTTATGATGATAGAGCTTTATATATTCATAGTGATTCAAAACCACTCATACTGCCACGAATTCCTATAGAAAGAAAATGACCCAGAATCCCGGATCATTTTTTTAATGAGGTTGTGAATGGTATTGAAAGGATGTCGGTTGTCATCTATATTCTTCTGACCTGCCAATGACATTTTTTTGTAGTTGCCTAAGTAATCCTCCAGACTGTACACTTGCAGCCTGGGCCCAACACTGGTGCACCCCCGTGCACTGACCATCACTCCCCCTCCCCCAGTACATATACAGACACCTGTATGTACACAACACGTTGTGTGGGTAGGGGATTCCTGGCAGCAACTCAACACGACAGACGTGTCCACAACCTGCTCTGAGCTGCTCCTGTACATGTAGGTGGCACACCAGTAACACCACAGTCTGCTTCATGCATCTACACTCACAGGATACTGTGTTAAAACACAGTTTGACAGGTTTCTCTACTTAGTGTTACTTAAGGTATATTCTTATCAGCCTACATCTATCTGCAGACTAAGCCCAGAAATACCATAAATTATCGGACGCATACATTTACCTATCTATGTGACTGGCGGTAGCAGTCATATAAATGATTCTGTATGTTCTATGTAGAAATACTGTTTCCCCCTCCTAGGCACTTATTTTCTTCATCTAATCTAGAACCTATGATAATGATCATAATATTCCCTATAGCAACAAAAAGACTACACTATGTGAAAAGTAGACTAATGATTGAAAGAGTATATATGTATAGACTATACAGGGAGCATCCTTCTAATTAATAGGAACAGTCGTCATTTACTAATGAAGGAGTCCGGTGACTGGATCCTTTACTCCCTGATCTAGTTAGCCACACAAAGGCCTCCGTGAAATAGAATTAGGTGTACCAGGTCTAGATGCTAGGAACTCATTATCTAGACGACATTGGCTCTCATTTCTGAGCAGGGATAATATTTATGATATTTCTCCTAGCCCCTTTGTAATCATTAAAAGGGAAAGTGATCCAGCAAATATCAAAATCAAATGGTTCACTTTACTTAGATTTGAAGTTAAGATCAGCTGGGTATATGTCTTTTGACAAAATGAGCGCTACGTTTATAGACGTATGGCAAAAATGTCATCAGCATTATTGTCGCAACAAATAAGAACAGACACAGACCTACTCTATAGTTTGTATGAGGAGTACCTTAAGAAGAAAACAACCACAAACATCAGCCTCATGAAATAATGAGGCAAAAAGCCTTCGGGCTCATATCAGCGACGACTTACATACACATGCCTTGGTCTACCTAAGGTACCCTATCCCAGAACAAATAGATACCCTATATGGTGGATGCTGCTGCTTTGTTGACACGTCATCCTCAGAAGGGATCTCTCTAATGACTTGCCCTGCACACTACAGGCAGTGACCACTCTCCATCCAGATCCTCATGTTACCCACTCACTATGTCTTTGTCTCAAACCCAACTCCTATAGGATAAGTAGGGGTTATTGATGGAGTTGAGTAGAAATTACATTTCCTATCTCATCTCATCCCAAAAATGCAAGTACATGTAAGTGATGTACTACCCTCTCATAATTATTTTAGACTTTAGTAAAAAGAAAAAGAGTGTGCGTGAGGCCAAGCAACAATAACATATTGATGTATGGAATCATTTATTTTTCTATTAGATTAAATTTTGAAAATGTGTACATTATTCTGGTTCATCCAAGTACACAATAGCACGAGCTGCCCATTATGTATTGTGAAAAGGCAGGATGAGGCAGAGTCATACTTGACTGATAAGCACTAAATTATTGAGTGTTATGATCACTGGGAGCAGAGAGGATCATTTTAATGACATCTCCCGCACAACACAACACATCACGCAGAGATCCTGAAGCCGCTTCTAACAAATCCAATTGAAGGCCACACATTTTAATGAACTGCATCCTTGGTTATCTTTATGGTGCAACCATATAGAATCTACTCTCCAGGGCTGCATCCATGCAACATACTGACCCTTTAAGAATGCATCGACCCAATATAGGGTTGGCATGAATGTAATAGTGGTTAGTTGCTCGCCAGGACTGAATCACTGAATCATGACAGCAAGGGTATTATATCATATTAAAGCAGTGTTGAGCCCTTAAAGGGTTAATGTGATCTGATCCCGCCTCCTTCCTAAATACATCCGTTTCTAGCCCTCATTAATAATTCATTCCAATAGCATTATTGGTTGGTATGTTTAAAGTGCCAATCATTTAAATTGAGAGGGAAAGTAACAGGTGGTCTGAGAGAGAATTCTTGGTGACAACTTAAGGGAAAAACACACATTCCCTATCCTTCAGCTATAGACCGCCTTTAATGTCTGTAGATCGATAATTGTCATTGTTGGGAGTGTTTCCGCTCTGGCAGACTGAGTGTGTGACGTCACTGTGTGGAGGGGGTGTCTATACGTTTATTCATCCCTCGTGTCTTTGTGAAATACAATTATATGAGCGCTGCCAGGGGAAAAACGACATGTGGATGCCTCAGCAGAGTGATTCAGAATAATGGCATTTCATCGGTGGTGATGAAAATTCAATATTCTTATAGCATCTGTTGATATATGGATATGGGAGTAGTGAGGCCCGGTGGAGCGCACTGTAGGGATTAACAATTCAAACCGTGATTATATTTGACTTCTTTGCTGTTTTTGTGGTTATATATGTATTCCAGATCACATTCCTCATACTATATAGAAGTCTTAAGGGGTCTTAAGACCCTCTTTACTGTACAATCCTCATACCTTATAGAACCAAAGATTTTATGGTTGCAAATATATTATGTCTATGTGATGATCCATTAATATATATGTTTGCATCAGGATAAAATAAAAGCCAAGCAATCTTCCCAACATTACTCAACTCAAACCATACATGCAGATAATTATTGTGTACAACACATAAGTTCAACAGAAATTAACCACATTATTCACCGACTAAAATTATAAATAATTACACATTTGAACGTGTATAGCGTCATTATCTATGTGGTAATATGATATATTTCTGCATGAAGTAATGCAATCTTATTGACATCACTCAACTCAAACAGTAACTGCAAAAATTGTGAATAGTAATGCCCTATTGAGTGCCTGTGCCTAGCACAGCTGGAGATAATAATGAAAAAATTCTATTTCTGATGAAATTGCAAAATTTACAATCCTATCTTGGACCCTCTCGCAGTATACAAAATTGATATTTGTATAACTTTAAAGAATGAGCATTTATATTACAGCATTCACTTTACAATGCACCACCCTCAGCTTATTCACAATAATGATTTCACAATTCGATAAGAACATTACAAAGGATGAAACCTCATGGTCTTTCAATGCTTACATTAAAGCAATTATTTCATTGTTCCCCCTGGCAACATTTGTACATAAAGGCAACCAGAGAAAATGTCAATAAAACATTGTGTATGTGTGCAATCCATATTGAGCAACTCTCTGCAGGACACACATCCTCTTTTGAGACTTCAATTAAAACCTAGACTCTGCTTCAGTCTCGGAACACACACCGTCTTCAATAGTCATACAAACAGAAAGTGGTTAAGAAACAGTGGAAAAACATCAAAATGGCAGCACGGTGTTGTCAACCTCAGTGCGGAGTTGTGTACGGTTACATTGGGAAACTGTTTATAATCTTACTTAAAGACAGTATTGAAATGTTCTTGTAACCTTGAACAAGGCAGTTCAGGGCTAACAAAACGTTGAGATATAAATATGCTTTTCATGTTGATGAAATTAATCTCACATTGCGAAAACATTTGCCCTACATCAGCTTCTCCAAATGAAATAATTGGCTTTCTAATACATAATGTTTTAAAAAACGAATCTTTTATTCTTTTTTATTTTTTACTGTAATATAGCTGTAATGTTGTTTCAACATCACTGAGTTGACATGGTAATATCAGCCCCCTCCCACAGGAACGTGCAGTTTCTGCCCTGCATGCCTGCTACAGCATGTGACAGGGCAGGCTGGGGGAACTCAACACTATTCACGCTGTTCGTGCAGGCCAAATTGCAGTTGTGAGAACAGGGAGTGCTGTGCTTGCTGAGGACCCATTCTAAAGTCCTAATTGTCCATTATGTAGTCCTGTGGCACACTGTACTAGTTGAGTTATTTATTGGTATTGTTGAGGGACATAAACAGGGGGAAATGTTGAGTAGTTTATATACATAGGCCATACCTATGGTCATGTAATAACTACTGCTCAGTGATGAATCCCTCAAACGCCTTTATTTGAAAGAACTGATAATCTAGTCAGTGAATGGCAAAACCTGATCAGGAAGTGGTATTTATGTGGTTACTGCTACATCATCCTGTCTTATGCTACATGCATGTATCCACAATTTATTGGAGTGTCAGTGTACAAGCACTAATAACCCTATCCAGGTTCTGCTTCAATACCGTCCAATAATCCTCTTCTAATAGCTAGGCTGTTTGACCAGCAAGTTCGACCTAATGGATAACATCCTCTCATTTCATATTAGAAAGATAAAATTGCCCTGAAGGAATTTGTCTTAGCTTATAAATCATATGCTTATTATGATTATAACCACATGACTATGATACATTACATGGGATAAGCTTGTATTGTAGATAGTTACACCCTTTTTGTATAGACCCCTACTTTAAATGAAGAAAAAAATGAAATTCATGAAACTCATCCCAGTTCCCGGCTCTAACTAAGTGGACCCAGCATTTTATATAATCCTCTATTTATGAGGCAACTGCTGTGTTTTTAAAGCACCATTAATCACATTTGCGACCCTTTTTGGATTATGATTTCATCCATTAAATGCTGGTAGCAGACAATTTCCCTACATCCTTAGTTGATGCAACCAGCAATGGGGATAAAACGTACACGGCACCCAGTTTAATGGCATATCTGTGCCTAAGGCTTTAAGGCTGGTAGTGACAATTTATTGAGTGTTTTTTATCTTTTGTATTGAAATATTGAACTATAGATAATGTTGATGTATATTACAATGCATAATGTACCCTATTTCTACCAAAGATATACCAGAAAGGTCAATTTAAGATGGATGTTGAGCTATGATTTAGAATAAAAATTCCAATTATACCCAACACATTAATTTGGGGACGGGATGAGACTTTCCAGTCGGTGCTGTCAAAAGTCATTTCTGTGAGGTTTTCTGAAACCCTACAGTGTCTATGGGCAGCATGCCTGTCTATCCATATGAAAGCTAGTCAGACATCTGTGTGCATGCCTCTGCAGAATGCAGAGACCTGATGGACCCATATAAAACTGGGCTGGATAAAAACAGGGGCTAGTACAATCATGATTAATTCATTACCATATCTAAATATGGCTATCTGTATGTATATGTATTTGGACCTTACCACTAAACAGGTAGAGGAAAAACGATATCTATTAAGCAATGCAATGCCATACAATATGTACAACCAAACTAATGCAATTAGATTAGATTTGATGCTGTACCAAACTATGTATTTACTGAAATCTCCAATTGTATGTAGGTTTCAGCAACACCATATTTCATGCCTAACATAATATGAAATGATGAACAGAATATTGCCAATGCATCTAGCTATTTTATTTGATAAGGCAGAATTGTAGTTGAATCTTTATGATGTTTTTTTGTAATCAAAATGCTAAGCAAACGTTATTATGTTTTTGCATAACTGGGCTTGAAACAAATATGTTCTTTTTCAGTGTGATCGACTCAAACGCGAAGCACGTGGCAATTTACCTCTGAGTAATTGATTACACCCCTAATTGAATCAACATCACAAACAGCAGCCACATAATGCTGTACTATTATACCTATAGCCTGATAATAACCACAGACTCATAGAGAGCATAAAGATGCCTGTGGTTCTCCTATGGCTGCTCCCCACTAAAGGTCTTTGAGTTACATTAACCATTTTAGGGCTGCGTTAATGCATCATCCTCATGATGCATAAATCAGCCCTGGTGAGTACGTCGCCAGGCCTATATTCATGCATCGTGCATACCCTTTGTTACTGTATCAATCATATTATGTCAACATGGTGCTTGAATGCAGCTCTGGCGGGTATCTTGCCATCGCTGCATTCATGTATCATGATGACCAATGAGACATCATGCATTACAGCACTATATGTCACCTAAAGGGTTAAGTTAATGTGTACTAAGAGACACACACTGTATTGCCACACCCATATCCGACCACATTACTGAAGACATAAAATGTAGGTATATACCTGGTAATGAACTGTAGGTCTTCCCAAGTTGATAAGAGCAAGACATTATGAGATGTGGTACAGGAGGAAGGAGATAGCTGCTGTGCTCAATATAAATAGTCAACAAGTCGTATTATACATACGACCATTCATCTCTATAAAAAATAGGTTTAAAAAAAAACTGGCAGTAATATGCATTACATAAATCTCTGATTTTATTATCAGTTGTATATTGCATGGCAGTTGCAGGTGGACGACTGTTATAGTACTAAAGCAAAAGTATTGATACAATCCTGACAAAAATCGGCGGGACTAACATGCAAGCTTTGCCAACGTTGTAGTTTATAATGAGAGTTACATTATATACCTAGAAGTAGACTTGGTTTTATGGGGATAAGATCCGTCAAATACATATTCAGGCACAGTGGGTTAAACTTAGAGCTTCATTCTCACTCATGCCACTCATTATTTGAGTAGAACGGTGCTACATGTTGACCTTTTGTTTTGCTTCCCTACATGTCACTTAATGATCAATGCCTCCTTTTAGTGCAGATTAGTGACCTGGCCTAGAAACAAGTGGCTGATGTGAATAATAATAATTGTCAATTTAATAAAGCATAAATTATTCTCTGCAATTGCAGTTGATGAGACAACTAAATAAGAAATGGGAACTAATGATCATTTAAAACTTACAGAAATGCACATACACCCCATTCTCGATAGCTCGAAACAGTTACACCTTTTCATCTAAAGGTGTGTTTCTTTCACTCTGATAGATATGATCAAAATATATTTCATAGATTTGAATGTAGTATGGAAATATAAGCCTCTCTCTAACAAGTCACTGACATGAGGTTCTATTATAGTTCTTTTAAAGTACCCCCATCATGGCCTGAAGGCTGCAGCAGATTTCCCTATGGATCCATTTGTTTGATTGGATGCAAATTAAGTACACCCGCTACCTAAAATACCTTGTTCATCCCCTCTAAATCTATGTTTATCACACACTATTAAAGTGAAGCATAAAAACTTATAATTAGTTCAGTTCAATATAATTCTATGGGTGGTACAATTAATCCTGGTATTGCCTAAAAGCTGACCTAGGTATCACATAGAAAGAACACAATGTCAAACGGGAGTCCAGGTTGCCTCCAGAATGACTCCCCTCTCTAGGGGAGCTAAGGTTGCCTTAGGATGCCTAGGTCATTCTCTGGCTGACCTAGGGGAGTCACCTGGGGGAGTCATATAGCTCTCTGGGTCATATGACTCCTCGAAGTGACTCCCTTAGGCCAGCCAGAGTCATCTAGGCCCCCTTATGTGACGTGGGCTACCCTAAGGAGGGGAGCCATTCTGGAGGCAACCTGGATTCCATTTTGACGCTGTTTCTTCTCTCGTGAATATATGCCTCCTGAGCCATATCATGTTTAGCTCAGACAATAATTAGAACCTTACTGCTTTTCGATGTTCAGACCCTGATGCTCAGTACCTGTGCTAAAGGTAATGCCATGATATTGGAGTATATGATCTATATCTTTCTAATATATCTTATTAGCAATGACAATATATACAAATGTAACGGGTTGACTATAAAGTCTAACTGTTATTGTTGTATATCTATTGTATGTTGTATGATGTAAGACAACACGGTTCTATTGTGTTTAATAACTGTTTTATTCATCTAACTAGTGTCGTCGGTTCGTTACATACACCGACTCCTCTAGTTCGGTTATCTATACGGTAGTGTACCGGTACCACCTTCGGTTACCGTCGGTAGTTGTTACATAAGCATTTTACATAACTAAACCTAACAGGTGGCGCTGCTAGTACGGTCACGTGGCTATGCAGCGCTGTATATAAGACGGCTACTTCTCCATTGGAAGTCAGTCAGGTTTGGGACTGTCGTGACATGACCACCCTGTGCTCACGGGCTTAACTCTATGCTATAGGGTTGCCCCACTGTATTATATATCTGTTCTGATCTTGTATATCCGCTGGTTATACTTGTACTATAATACACAAGAGTTACCTTTACAATAAAGTCGCCGTATATTAAAGTCTAATTTACCTTGTCTGGTTTTTGTACTCAAGTGTTACATACGTAGTAAGAGACCAACTACATTGGTGCCATGACCACTTGATCGAACCAACCATTGATAGGGTATTAAATAGACTTACAGTATATGGATTACCTATACGATTTTGTCAGCTCGTTCAGCAGCAGGACTAAAACCCCTGCTGAGGAACGTGAAGAAGCCGTACAGAATGTACGCTTCTTCACAGGCAAATCCAATAGGGGGGAGAGCCGGGCAGCCTTGGAGGTGCCCGGTGACGACCTCTCCCAAGAAGCAATAGGTGATCCTATTGTGGAAGCCTTTACCAGAGGAGAGGATGGGGAGCAATCTCCAATCCCGGGACCCTTTGATATAAGCTCCAGGAGATCGTTGGACTCCTTTTCCACGAATCTTTTCTGTCCTGAGGGTCAGAAAATACCGGGTAGAGAGCCTAAAACTCTCGGCCCAGCTGCCTTCGGTTCTACACCGACGGTAGCAGATCCTTCATTGGATCCAGACACGTCGGTTTTCACTGATGGTGCCACTCCTACACCGAACGGTATGGGGGGTGGCGGGCTATCAAAGAAGACTAATGTGGCAACAGAAGCTCCTGGTAAGGGGTATCCGCCAGCAGTAGATGAGCCATCCAGTTTACCACTGGATGGGGACCTACTAGCTGCCATGGGTATCCCCACCAGGAAAACTGAGTTGCATGAGCTCGCGGAAGCCCGGAAGGAACTTGCTTCCATCAATCAAACTAGGAAGTTATTCCTAAGGGAGGTTGATGAGAAGAAAAAGTTCCTGCTGGAACTCCAGAACGAGATGGCTTCCCACAAGGTGGAGGTTGACAAACTTTTGCACCAGAGGGTGTCTGGCGAATGTGAGGTTGCAAGCTTAAATTCCTTGGGAAAGGATTTGAGCACGCAGCTCCACTTAGCCAGACAAGACCTCGCAAGCTTAAGGCAAGTCAATCATGACCTGAAGACGAAGTCGGAGCAAGTACCACCACCTACCACGGTGGTACCTCCAGTCATACCCGTACCCAATGTGTACACGACAGTGACACCTTCAAGTGTCCCGCCGCTAGTACACACCACGGTAACAGGTATGACACCTCAGATGGGGGCTAGCTATCTACAGACTCCGGTCTGTGGTGGCGCCTTTGGAGGCACGGCAACACCTCCAGGGTACACCCACCCATCTACTGGTTCAACGATGTTGAACCAACAGCAGACCTTGGTCTCAGTTCCAGTACCGAAACCCAGAGCTAGACAGGGCTTAACTCCTGTCCAGCGGGCTAAGTACGACCGGAACCCGGCTATTGAGAAGCTGGGGACAGACATCGTCCCGCGGGACATCGATGAACTGGATGAACGGTATGCTCCTTTCAACTTTGGGGAGATCAAACATCCTGATGCAGCCCGTCAAAAGGCCATCGATATTCCGCCTTTCACCGGGTCGCCACCCTGGAGAAAGTACAAAGTTCGGTTCAAGGCTATTGTGGAGAGCAATCGCTGGAACAATCAGCAAGCGCTGGTTGCTCTGAAGCAGGCACTCTGCAACGGGCCAGGTGAACCAGCCCTTTTGGCGTTCGAGAGAGTGAAGATCAAGACATTGAGCTCACTTGAAGAAACGGCTGAATGGGCGATTGGGAAGATTGGTGAGCATGACCCAAGGACTCAGCTGCTCAAACGTGTCCAACGCAAGGACGAGCATCTGAGATCCTACGGATTTGCTCTACAAGAACTGATATCCGAGTGTTATCAGGGATGTAGACCTGACACCCCCACTGTCATCCAGGAGTTAACCTCCAGGTTTGTCAATGGAGTCAGAGACACCAATCTCCAGGCATATCTGCGGGAGAAATGGCAGCCGGACTTATCTCTAGCTGACCTTTTTGACCATGCAGATGTGTATGACACCAAACAGGCTGTTTTTCCTAGTGGAGGAGTGTCGGCAGCTCCATCTGTAGCCCCGAAAGGAGCTCAGGTGGTAGAGGCCGCCACAAAACCACCTAAGAAAAAACAGCCCGCCTCCGAGGAGGTGGCGGCAGTAATGCCTGACAGGGACATGGAAAAGATGATTGAGGGTTTGTTGCGGAAGCACTTGGAAAAGAGCTCTGCGTCCACTTCTAATTCTGGATCCGGAAGGAGAAAGAAGAAGAAAAAGGACACGAAACCTCAGCCATGTAGACGCTGTCAGAAGATGGGTCATTGGGCTAGCGAATGCAAAGCCCCTGCACCCATCGCTGCTAAAACCGAAAAGGAGACGGAAAACTGAATGGGGCCCATCCTCTTGGCAAGGATGGCGCCCCCACAGTTAGCCATGCCTGTAAGGGATTAGTAGACGGTGTTAACTCTTCCATGCACCAAGGCCGCGCAGAGGCAGAAGGGTCTGTACAACCTGTAAGCGTCTGGCAAGGCGGGGCTGGCAAGGACGAACGGAATCCGGAGGATTCTGTAGTCGCTGGCTTAGAGGAGTCTTGGTTAGAATCAATTGCCCAGAGCAGTGTGATTCAAGACTCCCGAGCGACCCATGTTGGGATTATCTCCTGACAAAAGGGGTTGCTATGGATGGAGGGGGAAGCCCGATGCTGACCTCTGAGTGTGTCCCTTTACGGGGACAGCGTTGGTACCTGAGTCTGGTTATTTCCGGGACGCGTGGTGAATTTTTGGTCGACACGGGTGCATCTCACACCTTGGTCGATCGTAAATTCATGGCCCGTCTTTGCAACCAGCCCGAAGCTCCGCTACTGGGAGTAAAGGCTCGGACTGCTACGGGAGATAGTATGCAGACTTATGGCAGAACTGTAAAACCTATGTTGGTCGATGGCAAGACATACTGGATATGTCCAACCATCACCGACATCACTGATGATGGCATACTGGGGATGGACTTTGCTGCTCTTTACGGGGTAACAATGAACACCGCAACAGGCCGACTTCAGATTAAACATCCTTATAAACAATCTGTACAGTGCGTTTTAAGGAATGGTTCTTCTGTGGCGTCAGTGGCACAAGACACAAAGTTGGCAGCAGGACATGTATCCGATGTCCTAGTCAGCTGCGTGGGAGTGCAGGCCAAACGGCCGGGTATGTTTGAACCAGAAGATCAAAAGCTCTCTGAGTTAGGTCTTGCTGGCTATCATACTTACCTGGCCAACGCTCGTTGGGGGGTGATACCGATTTGTAACTCGAGTAGTAGAGAAATCACTCTACGAAAAGGGACGCCTATTGGTAACACTACGCGAGCATATGGGGTAGACTCACTAACTACGGACTTTGTGGAAGTAGGTGTGGTGGCGGGAGACTCTTCCCACGAAGAGGCTCTAGCTAAATCCAACCTACCGAAACATTTAAGGTCCCTGTTGTGTGAGTCACACCTCACAACCCTAGAGAGCGAAATGGTGGCACATGAGCTGTCGGAGTTATCTGACGCCTTTGCGCAACCAGGAGATCCTCTAGGGCGTACCAATACGGTACAACACCGGGTTGACACTGGGGACGCGCTTCCCAGTAGAATCCCCTACCGTCGGTTACCCATGGCTAAAAAAGGTGCTATGGAGGCTGAGGTAGAAAAGATGTTGGATGAAGATGTGATTCAACCTAGTGAGAGTCCATGGTCAAGTCCTGTGGTGATGGTCACCAAAAAGGATGGTTCCTGTCGATTTTGCATCGACTATAGGAAGTTGAACGGACTCACTAGGAAGAATGCATATCCTCTACCACGGATAGATGAATGTGTGGAATCTCTGGGTGGGGCGAAATGGTTCTGTACACTAGATTTACAATCTGGTTATTGGCAGATCGGCATGGACCCCCGGGACCGAGAAAAAACAGCATTTTCTACCCATATGGGACTATTTGAGTTCAACGTAATGCCGTTTGGGCTATGCAATGCCCCGGCAACCTTCGAGGCAATGATGGAAACCATGTTACGGGGTTTACTTTGGAAAAAGTGCCTAGTATACTTGGACGACATCATCGTCTTCGGTGGTTCTGTGGAGGAAACTCTACAGAACCTCCAAGCTGTGCTGAAACGCATCTTATCATATGGTCTGAAATTGAAACCTTCAAAGTGCAAGCTTTTTAGGAAATCAGTTGAATACCTAGGTAGAATTGTTTCTGAACATGGCATCATGGCTGATCCTCATAAGATCGAAGTGGTACAGAACTGGCCTCGTCCGATGGACACGAAGGAGATACGCTCTTTCATCGGGTTTTGTTCATACTACAGAGATTTTATACCTGGATTCTCGAGAGTCGCAGCTCCCTTACAAGAGCTGATGATTGGAGAGAAGAAGGCTAAGGCTAAGATAGTCTGGTCTCCAGCCGCAGAACAGTCTTTCAGTGAGTTAAAGAGACTCTTCTTAGAAACACCTGTTTTGCACTACCCTGCACCTGTTGGTAAGTTCATCTTGGACACTGATGCTTCTAATACAAGTATTGGTGCTGCCTTGTCGCAGATCCAGGATGGGCGAGAAGTGCCGCTGGCATTTTCGTCCAACAGTCTAAGCAAAACACAACGTAACTACTGCACAACCAAGCGTGAACTCTTGGCAGTGGTGGTTTACACAAAAAAGTACAGACATTTCCTATATGGTGGGAATTATCTCGTACAGACGGATCATTCATCTCTGCAGTGGCTCCTTAACTTCAAGGACGCTGAGGGGATGATGGGTAGATGGTTGAACCACCTCTCTGAGTTTGGCATGACAAATGAGCATATCATACACAGGAGTGGAGTAGATCATGTGAATGCGGACAGCTTGTCCCGCTATCCTATCCGGAACTGTCACCGTGTAGACTGCCGAGACTGTGGGTCTCACAATGCAGTGATTGCGTCTGTGGGTGCGAAAGTTCCTAACTGGACGTTAAATCACTTGAAGGATGAGCAGCTTGCAGATCCGGCTATTTCGAGGGTGTACTCCTTGAAGTTGTTGGGCCTGTCCAAGCCTGTTCGCCCCGCACTTTCGCTGGAATGTAAAGAAGTTAGACAACTGTTAGCTCAGTGGGATAATCTTTTTATACGGAACAGTGTATTGTGCCGCTGGAGGGTGCAACCTGGCAGGAAGAGAACAGCTCAGTCTGTAGTGCCTTTGTAGTGCCTTTGTTAAGAGTAGATATTACTGGCCTGGTATGACTTTGGACATATGGCGTTGGGTGAAACAATGTCCCCAATGCTGTTTATCAAAGCCTGGACCTGGTATTGGTAAACTACCTCTAAGTCAAGAGCTATTCGGTGTTCGATTTGCCCGGATCGCTGTTGATATCATTAGTGGTTTCAACACGACCCCCCGTGGGAATACCTGTATGATGGTGGTACAGGACTACTATACCAAGTATGTCCAAGTATATCCGATGGTAAATCATACGGCTGTTACCTGCGCAGAAGCACTTTTCGAGAATTGGATCCTCACGTGGGGAGGTCCTTTAATGCTTCACTCCGACCAAGGTCGTGAGTTTGAATCTCGACTGTGGGCAGAACTGTGTAGTAAAATACACATCTGCAAGACGCATACGAACCCCTACCGACCTCAATCGGATGGTATGGTGGAACGTTTCAATCGGACGTTGATCCAATGTCTCACGACAATGCTTAATGAGCACCGGGATGATTGGGATGAGCACGCTCGCTATATCTCCCATGCTTACAATGCTACCGAACATGCGTCGACGGGCTGTACGCCTAATATGCTCGTAATGGGTGAAGACATAGTCATGCCTAGTGACATGGTCTATGGAGTGCAGGGACACCAGCTCGAGCAACCCTGCACAGTGATGTTTGTTGAATCACTTCGACAATCATTACGCGAGTCCTATGGAGTAGTAAGGGACAACTTGGAAAAATCTGCTAGTTTGCAGAAGGTGGGCTATGACACGGGCCTTAAACTCCGCCAATTCAAGGTGGGGGATAAGGTCGCGAGATTTAGCACACCAAATTCCAAAGTCAAGACCCTGTACTCCTGGGATGGTCCGCATACGGTTACTATGGTGGTGAGTGAAACTACTGTAGTAATACGGTTGCAAAAAGGGACTCTCACTAAATCACATGTGGCTAGACTCCGACCTTGGTATGGAGTTCCATATATAGATGACGGTGAAGATTCCCTCGGTGCTGGTCGAGTACCAGCACCAACCGACCCTAAGCTACCGAAGATACCGAAGGCAGGACCAACGGTCATACCGTCGGTACCGACGGTAGCACGCCGAAGGGGTCGTCCTAGGAAATTACCGATTGAACCACAGTCGTGTGTTACCAAGCCCAAGCGCGGTAGGCCTCGTAAAAAAGGGTCAGCTGTGCGTAAAGGACTAACCGTAGACACCGGTAAACAAAGCAAGGTGATACCTCCGGTGTCATCATTGCTGGACATACCGGTACAAGGTCTACGGAGGAGTACACGTGTCAGAGAGCGAGATAAAATTGTGTAAACATTTTTTTCTTACCTTGTTGACGACATTTAGCTGCTGGCTTGATTAAATTTCCATGGACAGTTCCGTACTGGGCCGGTGGTCATTGGCCCGGTACTCGATCACCAAAACACAACGAGAAGAGACGGGTTATCCGGTGTGGTTATCCGTTGGAGGTAGAAAAGCACGTGTTCAGGGCGGGTGGCTGGCTTTGCTGATTAATTCTAAGTATGGGATTAGTTTTGACCACATATTGCTTAGTAACACGCTGCTGTGTATGTCCTCTAACGCCGGTACATCATTCCCGGGTTTTCCGGTGGCTCCGCCACGAAAATTGTAAACAACAGTGAGTGTTCCCACCGTCGGATATGCCAGGCGTGGGAAGGGCGCTGCCCGCGTCACCTGATCGATTTCTCCCGCCAAATGAGCCGTGAGAAATTGGGTCACCTCGGCGCGTCTTGGAGACGCGACCCCTGATTGGCTGAGAAGCCGGTCAAGGGGCGGGGTCACGGGGGACGGGTGGGGTATATAAGCCCCACAGGCAGCCAGGCTTCTTCAGATCAGCACGTTTGCCCGTAGGGTAACGTGTTGATCAGTGGTGCCTAGGTCTGCCCGGCAGTACCTACACTATTGTTTGCTTGCTGTCCTACTAAAGGCTCGGGTGAGTGAACCGTGAGGTTCACCTACGCCTGAGCTAACGGTATGGCAGCCCGTGTAGATGGCAAATGCACGGCCCCGGAGAAGGCTGAGGCCTCCGACGGGGAAGACCGAGTTCTCGAGTCTGACACGGAAATGGACACTACCAGTGCTCCAACCGTCGGTCAAGGCTCGGCTTCGGTACCAGCAGAACCTAACCCTGAGGGGTCGGGTGATGTTGTTCCGAAAACAGAACCTGGTCTGGGTGGTAGTAATACCAACCAGGAGAAGAACCCTGCTGGGGGATCTTCTCCGAAACCCGCCGGTGTAGTGGCAAAAGAACCGACGGTCCCTGATGGTGATTCATCAGACGGGTCCACGGTTCGTGTCAAGACCAAACGGAAGCGGAAGCCTAAGAGGAGGATTGTATCTTCCCCTGAAACTCCTGCTACCGAAGAGATCGTACCGACTGAGGCAGAAAGGCTCAAAGCTGTTGCTGATAGAGTATCCAAGGCGGAAGCCGAAGGATGGTCTGTCGCAGAGAGCAGGGCCAATCGCCGCCTCCGCGCCAAGGCAGCGCATGTTCGTCTGAACTTGTGTCTCCGTGATGATGACCGGAAGAACCTGAGCCTTTCTGACTTAGTTCAGGAAAATGGCAAAATGGCTCTTCCTGCACCTCACACGACCGAGGGTTCGGATGACGAAGACTGGTTGACAGGTGACTCCCACCCCATTGACTGGTACCTCGTGTACCTCAGGGCAGTGTTGGACGGGAATAAACCTAACATCCACAAGTCATGCCGCTCCAAGCTGAAATATGCTTGGAAGAACTACGTGCCAGGGGATCCCTGCCCGTGTGTTCGCTGTCAGCGCCTGAAAGGGACGGCGACAGCCGCAAAACGGTGGCCAAACCTGTTCAAGTTTGCCCGTCATTTAGTAGAAAAGCACATAAATGTGCGTCCCTACTTGTACTGTGTGAGTGGGAGTACGTCTACTTCCTGCCCTGAGTACAGTGACGGCGAGCTATTCCGTTGCCAACGGAGGGCTGGTTTGGTAAGGCATCTTTGCGACAATAAGGGCGTTCACAAGCGCACTATTAGTCGTGGAGTTGAGGCTGCACTGAAGGTTTGGGGATGCCACAAACGTGTAGGAAATCTACAGTATAAGTGGCGTACCAACAAACTTAAACAGTGGAATTACCTCACGGAAGCTGACTGGGAGAGATTGTGTAAGGGCGCCAAGTGCGAACAAACCGATCTCGGGCCAGATACAGAAACTCCGATGCCCACTGTCAAAAAGGATACCCCTCCTAAGAAGAAAGATCTGAAAAGGGGCCGCCAGTCGCAAGTAAGCTACTCCAGTTTCAGGTTTCTTTCTTGGAGAAGTCCTACTTTGAGCAGTACAAATTGCTCAGAGAACAGGCTATCCGGGAAGGAAAAGCTTGGGTTGCTGAACGCACCAGAGTCCTTGCCGAGCGTGAGGCGAACCTGGATCAAGATCATGCCCTCTGGAGGGCTACGATCGATCAGCTTGAATCGAGGTTGACAACTTGGGACGCCAAGTTCTTCCGACAGTTCGGGCTAAAGCTGACAGAGTGGGAGAGAACTGGTTTTCCAGATCTCCAGTCCAGGTTGGGGCTTGCCGCAAGGCCTGCTCCTCCTGTGACCCCAGTACTGTCAGTACACCCACCTAGGTATGAGATGCCATTCTCTTTCATGGCACACTCTACCCGGGTGGTCAGTGGCGGGGAACCTACTGTGGCGCCGAGTACCCTCTCGGTAGCTCCAGGTGGAGCCCTTCCTCTCCAGGTGGAGGCTGCTGTGGTTTGCACCACGGAGGCCCCTCCTGGAGGAAGTCCTGATGGGGAAGGAAAGCCATCCGGCGGTGTCCCTATGGACACCTAAGGATGGTCCCCTGTCAGGCCCTCTGGGGTGCACTGTTCCGCCCCTCGGAGGTAAAACTAAACCATCGACGCAGCTACACGCCCCTGGACAACCGAAGCAGACTGACGGTGCTGTCGTGACTTAACGTAGTCTCTACTGCCACCAAACTGGAAGCAGCCTGATGTCTTCAACCGTGGTTTACACCTAAGCCACAACCGTCGGTGCTCTACTACTGTCCAGGGCTCCTGATCCTGTGGTCACTATATTACTGTGTGACCTATAAACTATTATATGGATCATCCTCCTGTGATACTTATTTATAGGGAGGCATGGACCTACCTTTTTATATTTATATTTCACAAGAGATGGAAGCACTATACCGGTGCTGGACTCTATCCATCTCTATGGATTTTTATATATAAACTTTTCTACGCCAAAGGAAGTGGGAACTGCTATAGTTCCAATTATAAAACTTTTCTTCGCCAAAGGAAGTGAGAGCTATTATAGTTCTATTATTTATATATAAGGACACTAACTCCACACGGATTCGCACCATTGCTGAATGTAGTAGGTGATGTGTTGAGTTTCCAAGGTGGTTATTTGGTGCCTTTACTTTTAACTGATACTAGTCTAGGACTATCAGTTGGACAGTTTTTATATCATGTGCCTACGGGACTATGGTTTGATACCAAAGACTATACTGTTGATATAAACTGTTATATACATGTTAACTTGGTTGTTCATGTATGTATGCCTGTTGTTACTATGAGTTGAAATGTTACTTGTTGATAAATAGATATACGTGGTATATAATGTATCCAAGAGGTATTATTATTATAAAACCAACCCTTCCTACATTCTTAAAGGGGGTAGTGTAACGGGTTGACTATAAAGTCTAACTGTTATTGTTGTATATCTATTGTATGTTGTATGATGTAAGACAACACGGTTCTATTGTGTTTAATAACTGTTTTATTCATCTAACTAGTGTCGTCGGTTCGTTACATACACCGACTCCTCTAGTTCGGTTATCTATACAGTAGTGTACTGGTACCACCTTCGGTTACCGTCGGTAGTTGTTACATAAGCATTTTACATAACTAAACCTAACAGGTGGCGCTGCTAGTACGGTCACGTGGCTATGCAGCGCTGTATATAAGACGGCTACTTCTCCATTGGAAGTCAGTCAGGTTTGGGACTGTCGTGACATGACCACCCTGTGCTCACGGGCTTAACTCTATGCTATAGGGTTGCCCCACTGTATTATATATCTGTTCTGATCTTGTATATCCGCTGGTTATACTTGTACTATAATACACAAGAGTTACCTTTACAATAAAGTCGCCGTATATTAAAGTCTAATTTACCTTGTCTGGTTTTTGTACTCAAGTGTTACATACGTAGTAAGAGACCAACTACACAAACATACACACATAATGCTACGATATATGACTATGACACTTGCCACTATCACAAGTATGTGGCATCTCTTGAAACAAAGATTATCAGCTTTACTGAGCTCATAGTGTATTCAATTTATAATGCTGAGTGATTCCAAAGATTTGAAAGTGGTGTTATCCAGTCAACTGATTAAATGGTTGCAGATGCTGAAATCTGACACCCTAAGAGCCAAGTCCTTCAAAGGTAACACACTCCATGTTTGTTGTAAAGTCTGTGTTGATTCTTAGTGGTCCAAAACAACAAGAATATAACTGAACTTACCCATTAGTGTCTTCAAGAAATTGTCAGTATATCTGCAAAGACAAAACGCATGTATCAATTTTTGGGTAAATGTTAGTATCAATGCCAGGGTAGTAGATCTTAATCCTAATCATCAAGTGGCACATCATTGCAGTTTGGTTGTTTTAACCGTTGGTAAGAGTGCATCTTTAAATCGATTATAATCCGACTCAGCTGTTTTTCATTTCAGACGCAATATTATTTTCTGTGTAACCTGGAATCCCCCCCCCCCTAAAAAAAGGGAAAAACTAGACCTGACTGTTACTACCCTGTGATGTCAGATGGAAAAAAGTCGAGTTTGTCAAAAAACAATGACCCTGTCAGACACACACCAGATCCAATGTAATAACCTGCTGACCTATTTGTCTGGGCACTTTTAGCCCTGGTGATTCCAACTGATTGGCTGAGTGTTACATGTATTGGTTTCATATAGCACTCTGGGCAGCGTATATGTTGCCAAAAGGTAAATTAGATAGATTAGCGGTTATCACTCCCCTGAATCCATGTGACAACAAAGTCGAAATTATAAAAGCAACTTAAAAAGATTAGGCCTTGGCCCTAGCCCCATTGGAGTGGCTGCTGGGACGTCAGCAGTCCACCTGGTAGGTACTTAACAAGCAGTTGGTGTTGCTCAGGGGATTCAGGACCATGTAGCCATTCAGGAGCATTCACACACTCAGGCTGTAGAGCAGTTGTGCACACAGACTGTACTGACCAGTTTGGCATGCTTTTGACTTTAGATATAGGAGTTGATTAGCTTTAGACAATTATAATTGTTCTAAAAGGTGTCCGTGGTAGCCACAGTTATATATAGCACTCTTGATATGTGGCTGTGTCTCACGACCTTGGGCCAATGTTTTTCTCTCTGACCGGGTGCCATCTCTGACCGGTAGCCGTCTCTGACCGGGTGCCGTCTCTGACCTTGTGTCAGAGAAAAGTGTTTTTTAATTGTTAACCTATACTCACATATATAAGGATTTGTAAAAGCGTTATGGCAGTTGTTATGTAATCATAATTAGCCTCCTGCTGTTGCTAGAGGGAAACTAAACTAACAAAGTGATGTCCGGTCAGAAACGGCACCCGGTCAGAGACGGCACCTGGTCAGAGACGGCACCTGATCAGAGACAAAAACATTGGCCCAAGGTCTTGAGACACAGCCCTATACATAAAAAATGAAGAAACTTGAGTTTGTTCGGTTCCGGTATTGGATGATATGTCATTTACCACAGAGACCTATCTATTCACAAATAGCAAAATTGGCAACAAGAAGAGGGATGGCTAACACAATATTTGTGATTGAATATAGTATCATGGCCAAAAATTGATCTATAAACTCCCCATGCACTGAGATTTTATGTACCGATTAAAAAATACTTAAAACTGAAAAACTAAAAAATCTGTGGAAGTCACAGAAATAAGTATTAACTGTAGTTCCTGTGGTAACACCTCGTCCCAACAAACGTTCACCATAGTAATCACAGACAAGACCATTGGTTATAATCAAGTATAGACCTGGGTACCTGAATTATTTTGCACCCCAAGGAAATAGAATTATGTTGACCACCAGAAAGAGACAGTAACCATACTTGACAATACCATAACCCCCCCGCCCCCACCCACATATACATCATCTGTGCTCTATGCTCAAGGTAGTTAAGGTAGGTAAAATGTTTCTACAAAGTCATGGGAATCAGCAGAAACTATAATTGTTATGAGCGAAGATGTCCTTGCACTTATCCTATCAAGAAAAGCTAATTAAAACCACTTACAACTCCAATATGTGGTAATGATTATGTGATGGGCACTATGAGTTGTGATTCTGTATGTTCCATGTACAAACATTGTTACCTCCCTTTATCCCCACACACTACATACACAGCCGGTCATTTGTTTTCTTCATTTAATTTAGGAGCCTTTAAAATCATCTTCTCAACCTTTATATCAGCATACAGACTGCACTATATGAGAAAATATCTAATTATTGATAGGGTATCCATACAGACTATACAGGGAGCAGCTTTCTAATTGATAAAAATAGTTGCCAAGGGGTCCGGAGATGTATTCAGACAATATAAATGCCTTTGTGAAATAGATTCAGATGCATCAGGTCTAGATGCTAAGAAGTCATTATGAGATTATTTATATAATTTTTCTTTTCTCTTCTGTACCAATCAATAAGTCAAAAATCATTATGTATTAGTTCACTTTAACAAAATTTGAAGCTTCAACAATTGTGTCTTTTGCACAATGAACACTAAATCTATAGACCTACAGCTACATAACATAATGGCATCAGCCATGTCTGCCTATTGTCCCAACCAATATAGAGAGGCGAGGCTCTCCTCCATGGAGAAGGGGTGCCTTAAGATGATTATAAGACAAAAAACACAAACATCAGCCTCATGTAATAATGAGGCAGAAAGCCTTGAGGCTCATATAAGTGCTGACTAACATTCAGATGCCTTGTACTACCTGAAGCCTCCCTATCCCTAAACAAATAGATACCTTATACGGTGGATGCCGCTGCTTTATTGACACGCTATCCTCAGAAAGGATCCCTCTAATGACTTACCCTGCACACCAAAGGGAGTCTCCATACAGCTCCTTACCAAACCTACATGCTATGTCTTTGTCCCAACCCCAAAAAGTCACTGAGTGGGGGATTGCTATGGAGTCGTGAAGGCACAAGTTTTCTACGTCCTTATTACACCAATAAGATGTCAAGAACTTCCATGGTTATACACATTGTCACTTTCTTAGCTTTTGGCCCTAAATGTACTGCAGGTAATGCAAAAAAGAATTATAGAGCTTTGATTGGAATCATTTCCCTATATACATATTCAACTTTTGCTATGGTTAGTAGTTTCATCTAAGTGTATGGCTGACAAGAACTGCCTATTATTGTTAAAAGGCAGGGTGGGGCAGAGTGATACCCAACTAGTAAACATTGAGTTAATGAGTGTTATGATCATTGGGAGCAGAGAGGATAATTCTAATGACATTTCCAGAGGGACACAGCAAAGCATGAAGAGATGGTAAAGCCATGTCTAACGATATTAACCATTTGACGGCACATAGTGTTTTCATGTAATATGTCCTTTTTCTGTAGTCATGATACATACATGCAGCCCTAGCGAGGCTATTCCCTATATAAGGCTGCATCCATGCGTCATGCAGATCTTTTGGGGGTGTATCAAACTCCTAGGTTCAGCATGATGCAGTAGTGCCGAGTTAATCAATAGGACTGTATTTATGACTGATGACACCAAGGCATATTGCATGCAAACACTTCAAGGGTAAATGGGATCTGATCCCCCCTTCTTCCTAAGTACATCGACTTTTAGCCCTCATAATTCATATCAATGGAATTATTGGTTGGTGATCATTAAATTGAAGGGGAAAGCAACAACATCATGCTAATGACTTCTTTCTTGCAAAGCACCTTAGCTTGAAGAGGTGATTAAGCCACTTCTCACAATACTAACAAATTAAGTACCCTATAGTGTTTTGATAATATGCTCTTGGTCATCGTGATGCATGAATGCCGCCCTGGGAAGGTTACTCACCAGGGCGGCATTCATGCATCATGCTGACTATCCTAAAGTGTATCTACCACATAGGGCTGGCATGGTCACTTAATGTAGCATTTCGAGTTACTTGCCAGGGCTGCATTCATACTACTTAATGATGCATGTCGTATTAAAGCAAAAAAATCAAATCGTAAAACCTCATGTATAAGCCTAACTCGCATATAAGCCGCACCCAGACTTTGTGCAGATCAGCCCTGGCTTATACGCAAGGTTTTACAGTAAGTACTTTTGAAGTGTCTATAATTTAATTGAGGGGGTAGGAAGAGGTGGTCAGGGAAAGAATTCTTGGTGACAGCTTGGGGGAAAAACAAATATTTCCTATTACTCAGATGTAGACGACCATCAATGTGTGGAGATCAACAAAGTCAAATGTTTTTGGTAGCATTTCTGCTCTGGCAGGCTGAGTTTGTGATGTCACAGTAGGGAGACAGTGTCTATAGGTTTATTCATCCATTATATCTTTGTGAAATACAATTATATGAGCGCCTCCAGGGTAAAAAGACATGTGGATGCCTCGGCAGAGTGATTCAGAATAATGGCATTTCATCGGTAGTAATGAAAATCCAATATTCTTATAGCATCTGTTAATATATGGATATGGGGGTAGTTAGGCCTAGTGAAAGGCACTGCAGAAGCATTGACAATTCAAATTGTGATTCTATTTGACATTTTTGCTGTCTTTGTGGTTATATTTATGTATGCAATCCAGATCGCATTACTTATAAAATAAAAACATCTTATGACCCTCTTTGATATATTATCCTCATACATCATAGCTATTGTGAATTGATAACCATATTTAGGCCTACCACAGCTGGAGATATTTTCTATCTCTGATGATATTGCATCATTTAGAATACCATCTTGAACCCTCTCTCACTATACAATATTTTATAATTAAAATTTTACCTAAGCTATGTGCGTGACTATAAAGAATGTGCATGTGGCTGTGTCTCATGACCTTGGGCCAATGTTTTTGTCTCTGACTGGGTGCCAGCTCTGACCGGGTGCCAGCTCTGACTGGGTGCCAGCTCTGACCGGCCTGAATAAAAACGGGTTATTTAGGGCAGATAATGATAAAAATTGACAACTAATGACTAGTTTAGAGAGTTATAACATCCATTAACCTTTTCAGCCAAATTCTATCTCCATCTGCCCTAAATAACCCGATTTTATTCAGGCCAGTCAGAGCTGGCACCCGGTCAGAGCTGGCATCCGGTCAGAGCTGGCACCCGGTCAGAGACAAAAACATTGCCCCAAGGTCGTGAGACACAGCCATGTATATGTAAACTGTATATGTATAGACTTTACAGTCCACCATCTTACAGCTTACAACACTGAAAAGGTTGAAACCTCATGCTCATTCAATATTTATTTAAAAGCATTATTTCATTGTTCCCCCTGGTGACATATGGAGACTAGAGAAAATATCAATAAAACAATGTGTATGTGTGTAATCCATATGGAGCAACTTTCACAAATCTCTACAGGACACACACTCTCATCTGAGTCTTCAATTAAATAAGGAAACCCTGCCCCATTCTCCATGCACACCATGTCCAATAGCCTTATAAACAGACAGTGTTTAAGGAACGATGCAAAAACATTGTAGTAGCAGCACAATAGCAGCATCCTTGAAGAAACTTTACACTGCCTTCTTAACATGGAATTATTTCCCCGTTCAGATACTTTAGTTTTTAAAGCCAATTTGTGATAAGGTTGTTTCTTCTATGGTTGTAATGTAGCTATAATGTTGTTTCAATGTCACTGAGTTGACATGGTAAAATCAACCCCCTCCCACAGGAACGTGCAGTTTCTGCCCTGCATGCCTGCTACAGCATGTGACAGGGCAGGCTGGGGGAACTCAACACTATTCAAGGTGATTGTGCAGGCCAAATTGCAGTTGTAAGAACAGGGAGTGCTGTGCTTGCTGCATTCTAAAGTCCTAATTGTCCATTGTGTAGTGTTTTCCCGTGGCACACTAATTGAGTTATTTATTGGTATTGTTGAGGGACATAAACAAGGAGAAATGTTGAGTTGTTTATATATGTAGGACATGAAAGAACAGATAATCAAGCTAGTGCACGGCAAAACCTGATCAGGAAGTGGTGATAGTGCTTACTGGTTCATCATCCTGTCTTATGCTACATACCTTAATTGGAGCATCTGTGTACAAGCCGTGATAACCTTATCTAGGTTCTGCTTTAATACTGTACAATATTCTCTTCTAATAGCCAGGCTGTTTGACCAGGTAGTCAAACCTGATGGATAACATCCTCTCATTTCAGGTGAGAAAGATAAAATTAACCTGAAGGAATCTCTCTCACCATCGATACAACATATGCTTATAAATCATATGCTCATTATGATTTTAACCACATGACTGTGATACATCACATGGGATAAGCCTGTATTCTAGACGGTTACACCCTTTTTGTATGGACCCCTACTTTAAATGAATACAAAGTGAAATTTATGAAACTCATCCCAGTTCCCAGCTTTAACTAAGGGGACCCAGCATTTAATATAATCCTCTATTTATGAGGCAACTGCTGTGTTTTTAAAGCACCATTAATCACATTTGCGACGCTTTTTGGATTATGATTTCATCCATTAAATGCTGGTAGCAGACAATTTCCCTACATCCTTAGTTGATGCAACTAGTGATGGGGATAAAATGTACACGGCACCCAGTTTAATGGCATATCTGTGCCTGAGGCTTTAAGGCTGATAGTGACAATTCATTGAGTGTTTATTATCTTTAGTATTGAAATATTGAACTATAGATACTGTTGATGTATCTCACAATGCATAATGTACACTATATCCACCAAAGATATACCACAACAATCCATTTGAGATGGAAGTTGAGCTATGATTTAGAAAAAAATTCCAATTATACCCAACACATTAATTTGGGGAAGGGATAAGACTTTCCAGTTGGTGCTGTCAAATGTCATTTCTGTGAGGTTTCCTGAAACCTTACAGTGTCTATGGGCAGCATGTCTGTCTATCCCCATTAACGCTAGTCAGACATCTGCGTGCACACCTCAGCACAGATTACCGAGACCTGATGGACCCATATAAAAATGGGCTGGATAAAAACAGGGGCTAGTACTAGTTGATATCTAAATATGGCTATCTGTATGTATATGTATTCAGACTTTACCACTAAATAGTTGATCATCAATCGACATGATGCTCACAGGTGTTGTCTGTTTTTACAGCAGGTGTGACCTTTCCACTTAGTCTACTTCTAACTTTTTTACTCTTAATTAAAGTGAAATTTTACTTTTGCCCCTGATGCCAGTGGGAATAATACTTCGCCTATTGAGGTGCCATAGGCAATTTTCTATACTCAAATTCTTTTTTTTGAAAATAGGGTTAGCTCCTTTAAATCAACCTCAATCTATATTCAGTATCCTAAACCTAGTGCAAATCTACAACAGGTAGAGGAAAAATGATATCTATTTAGGAATGCCAGTTGATGCCATACAATACAATCAAATTAATGCAATTAGATTACATAGCCAATTTGATGCTGTCCTAAACTATGCATTTACTGAAATCTCCTTCTGTGTATAGGTTTCAGCAACACAATATGTTGTGCCTCACATAATATGAAATGATGAACAGAATATTGCCAATGCATCTAGCTTTTTTATTTGATAAGGCAGAATTGTAGTTGAATCTTTATGATGTTTTTTTGTAATCAACATGCTTAGCAATTGTTATTATATTTTCACATAACTGGGCTTGAAACAAATATTTTCTTTTTCAGTGTTATTGACTCAAAAGCGAAGCACGTGACAATTTACCTCTGAGTAATTGATTGCACCCCTAATTGAATCAACATCACAAACAGCAGCCACATAAATCTGTACTATTATACCTATAACCTGATAATAACCACAGACTCAAAGAGAGCATTAAGTTGCCTGTTATTCTTTTATGTGGCTGCTCCCCACTAAAGGTCTTTCAGTAGCATTAACCATTTTAGCGTTGTGTTAATGCATCATTCTCATGATGCATAAATGCAGCCCTAGTGAGTACCTCGCCAGGCCCACATTCATGCATCATGCATACCCTTTGTTACTATATCAATCATATTATGTCAACATTGTGCTTGAATACAGCACTGGTGAGTATCTTGCCATCGCTGCATTCATGTATCATGACCAATGAGACATCATGCATTACATCACTATATGTCACCTAAAGGATTAAGTGAATGTGTACTTGGAGACACACACTGTACTGCCACACCCATATCCGACCACATTGCTGAAGTTATAAAATGTAGGTATATACCTGGTCATGAACAGAAGGTCTTCCAATGTTAATAAAAGCCAGACATTATGAGATGTGTTACAGGAGGGAGGAGGTGGCTGATCAATGTGCTAAATATAAATAGGGAACAAGTCATATAATACGTATGACCATTCATCTCTATAAAAATAGTTTAAAAAACTAAAATGGCAGTAATATGCATTAAATAACCCTCTGATTTCATCATCAGCTGTATGGTATATGGCAGTTGCAGGTGGATGACTATAGGTTTGATACAAAGGATTGATACAATCCTGAAAAAAATCGGCAGGACTGACATGCACGCTTTGCCAACGTTGTAGTTCATGATAAGAGTTACAGGATATTAGTAGTATAGTATGTATCGGAACGGGACTATAGTTAAGTACTGTTTATTACTCAATCGACATGCAGCCAATCAGAGGCCTCCATTTGGTCACGTGACCGGAAGTGACCTACTTAGGGGATTAGTGGTGACGTCACGTGACCTAGTTAGCCAATCAGAGGCCGCCATTGGGTCACGTGACCGGAAGTGACCTACTTAGGGGATTAGCGGTGCATTCTGGGTAACCCTGCAGCCAATCAGAGGCCTCCATTGGGTGACCGGAAGTGACCTACCTAGGGGATGGTGCATTCTGGGTAACCTACTGACCTACTTAGGGGACCGGAAGTGACGTCACATGACCTAATGGCCAACCGGAAGTGACCTCATTGAGGATCACGTGACCGGAAGTGACCTGATTGATCACGTGACCGGAAGAAGAAGAAGAAGAAGAAGAAGAAGAAGAAGAAGAAGAAGAAGAAGTGACGTCACGCGACTTAATGAAGAGATGAGCGTCTTTAAGGAGTCACGGGCTTTAAAATGTGATATCTTTTTTTTTTTGGAGGAGGAGGCGAGTCTCTTATTTTTTTTTGGTAAACTAATAAAAAACACCACGATATAAGTTTTTTTTTCATTTTTTATTGTTTTACGAGCGACTGGAAGTGACTTATTGAACTAGTTAGAAGCGTTCTTTAGAGTGTATAAGGGGGAAGGAGGGGAAGGAGGGGAGGGGAGGGGGGGAGGGGGGCTCTTTTAACATGCATGGAGAGGGGGGCGCTTTTAGGATGCATGGGGCGAGTGGGGGAGGGGGGGAGGGGGGGGAGGGGGGCACTCTAGGGGGGGGCACTCTAAGGGGCGCGTTTGTCTCTTTTAAGAAAGAAAAAGATTTTCAATCGAGAGACACGCTTCTTCCTCTCGAGAGGAAGAAGCGTGTCTCTTCGTGTTTTTTTTTTGTTTATCACGTGCTGCGATGAGGCGATCAGCTGCGACTGGAGGAAGTGACACTTTAAGAGATCGCGCGTCTTAATTGTTATGATATATATATATTTTTTTTTTTTTTACTTACTAATAAAGAAGACGTATGAAAATAAAACACAACAATTCACATGTCCGTCGTTCTCGTTGTTTCTTGCTTGATAAAGTCAAGTAATATCGCGATGCCGAGGCCAAACTTTCCCATGTCCTCAGTCAACACTCGAAGGAGTTCAAAAGGCGTACCGCCGGCGCCGTCAGCTTCATCTTGCCACATTTTCAACACTCGGAAGGCCCACTCAGCGGGACTTCCTCCGTATTCGCATTCTTCAGCGATCTTATCTAACCTCTCAGGCGACAATTTTAAATGGTCCCCCACCTCTTTCCACCTGCTACCCAGACGTCTGCCGAGGGTGCCCAAGTGCTTATGCATCGCGCGCGAGTCGGGGTTTTCGAAATCCAACCCCTGTCTGTGGAGAAGGGCCATCCACTGAGCCAACAGTTCCATGCGTCTAATGCGGGTGAAGACGCGACCGAGCTCGCCCCATCTATGACGATGCGGGGTTTCACCCCACCACACTCGGAACATCGCCGTACACAGCTCCTCCGGTGTCTTGACACTGCGCTCTACTAGAGCATCCATACGGGCGGCGCTGACTTTTAAGCTACTGCCCAACTCTCTCCAACAGCCGCTCAACTCTTTACCTAGTTGACGAAGCAAGGCGTCGCTATAGGCTAACCGCCGCTGTCCTACCTGTCGGGTCTCCCCATCATCGGTCTGCTGCCTCGCGCCGCGTCTCACGTCGTCAAGCTGCATTAACTTTTTTTCAGGCGCACCGGGCGGTGAAGGCGAGCTTGAAAGTGGAATAGCTTGAGCCATCTTGTCTCGTCTTGGCGGCGGCGGCAGCGGCGGCGGCGGCGGCGGCGGCGGTGGCGGTGGCGGCGGTGGTGGTGGTGGCGGTGGTGGTGGTAGTAGCCGTTACTGGGGTCAGAGGCGATATGTTTTTTTTCCAACAGAAATGAGAGCTTTTTATACAGAGGGAGTTTAATCCCATTTCCAACAGCGCTCCAGCTGTCTAGCGCCCTGTCCGCATGACGCTTTTTCAGCCGCTCCGCTCCTTAAGAGCTTAGATGACGAGGGGGTGTGGCATCGCTATCCGTGGAGACCAGCTGAAAACGGTGTTTTTTCCTCACTCATAGCCTTAATACCTCCTACCCCCTACCCGAGGACGTCTCCCTCCCTCTGACATTCATTGTAACAAACGTCAGAGGTCAGGTGAAAATCGGATTTTTTTTCATGCACAGCCTTAGGCAGCTGTCACCCCTCCCTATTGAACTAGCCGGCCGCCCGCCCGCCTGGCCGGCCCGGTCTACTCACCACGGCAGGAGGTGGCGATTTTTGTCTTACACTTAAGTCGCTCACCACATGCACACGCCTCTACTCACAGACAGACACGTTCGTCTTAGGGGGGTCCTGCTTCACGCCACACGCCTCCTGTAGTTTTTTTTTGTATACACACTGTAAGCTCATCACCGTTACCGTTAATCCTTTATACAGCTAACGCACGCTGAATGGCTGAACAGGGTGGTAAGCGGCTTAGCTCACCACAGTGGATCCCTCAAAAAGGGATCCAGCTGAAAACGTCATACCTTATGTCTTTGTGAATAGCCGCCGCCGGTCAGTCGACGGCAGGCAGCAACCGCTTAACCCTTTATACAGCTAATGCGCGTTGAATTGCTGAACAGGGTGGTAAGCGGCTTAGCTCATCATCACAGTCGATCTCTCAAAAGAGGGGGGGGAAAGGGATCCAGCTGAAAACGTCATGCCTTATGTCTTTTTGTTTCTCTTTGTGAATGGCCGCCGGCCAGCCGGCGGCAGCTGAACAGGGTCGGTAAGTAGCTTAGCTCTAGAAGCGAGAAGGCGTATATAAGGGGCTTGGAAACCTCCATTCACTCACTCATTCTTTTTTGCTGCTCTCTACAGTCACCACCATGAGCAAAAGACAACAGCTAGCGGCGTTCAAGAACAAGAAGACTACGCGGAACAGCGTTCGTTTAGCGTCAGTGCCTGCTCTTGCTACTGAACATGAGACTACCGCCGCAGCCGGTTGGTCTTATCACCCTCCTGCTGTAGCGAGCGCTCGCGGCAGTAGTAGTAGTAGTAGTAGCAGTAGCACTAGTAGTAGCAGTAGTAGTAGTAGTGGTAGTAGTACTAGTAGTACTACTGGTAGCAGTCGTCGTGCTAGCGACGTTGTTACACTCGCGACGGTACACGTTGCTGCTAAGCGCGCTGCCGCTGCTACCGCCGTCCCGCCTGCCGCTGCTGCTGCTGCTGCTGCTGCTGCTGCGCCTGCTACTGCTGCGCCTGCTACGGCTGCGCCTGCTGAGGCTGCTGCTGCGCCTGCTACTGTTGCGTCTGCTGCGGCTGCTGCTGCGGCTGCTTCTGCTGCACCTGCTGCTACTGCTACTACTACTGACGACAACGCTCCTGGCACAGCGCAGTACTGGCAACCGGGTTTTTACCTCCCCACTACTGTTGATGACTTTGATGACCTGCCGCACGTTGCACAGCCCCTCTCCTCCACCACTACATCGACGGACGCCCTCGACGCCGCTCGCGCTGAGAGTTACAGCTATTCGGACACTCAGCCCCTGAACCGAGAAGAAGAGGAGGAGGAGGAGCAGCAACAGGGTGAGACAGAGAACGACGCTGACGACGAGGCGTACGAAGAACCCGAAGGGCAAGGGGTGAGCGGTACGTTTTTCGGCTTCCCTCTTCGACCTTTCGACCTCACTTCCTCCACTGCTAGCGCCCCCCCGTCCGGTCCGTGGCGACTGCCCTCACCGCCACCTTACGAGGGCGGCGGCGGCGCTTCATCTTCTACCGCTACACACAGCACGGACGGCGTGTGGCTGCGCTGTTCCAACAACGAGACCTCCGATACCACCAGCGCTGACGCTGCTCCTGCTATCGGTTCTGCTGCTGATTCAGCTCACGCTGATGGTGTTACTCATCCTGCGGGTGTGAAACGTTCTAAGGTGAGTTCCAGAACAACAAGGCCCACTAAGAAGAGAAAAATACAAGAAAAAGTAGGAGATGGACGAGAAGAAGCAGAGAAAACACTCGGGTTAGAGTTCTGCTTAGACGGAGCTTTGACGCTGGAGATCTGGGAGGACGTGGCTAGACTGTCTAGGAGGCCGCGCTACACAAAAGACGGCCAGGTGAAAGAGGCGTCTCTGACCAGAAGCAAGCGAGTGCACTTCACGGCCGACGCGCTGCGCGAGCTCATAGCACGCATCGCCGATATCCGCGCAGTGGTGCGCATACGCGACACAGCGGCCGCGCAAGGAAAACCTAATCACACCCCCTGGTTCGCAGTGCTGGATGAGGCGGGCGAAGTGTACGCAGCTGTGAGCTACTACAGCGGTAAGAACCTCGTCCACGTGCGCAAGTACGAAGGTCCTGACAAAAAACCCACACAGCAGGGGGTGACGCTGTCCGCCAGAGCGCTCAAAGAGTTGGATGACAAAACAGAGATCATTCTGAAATATCTCGGCATAGATTCGGAATGAGAGACGCTCAACGCTCACGCGCGCACACACACACAGCGTTTGACGTACGCTGTATGAGACAGACAGACAGACAGACAGACAGACGGATACACAGACAGCAGACAGAAAGATAGTTACATAGACGACAGATTGATAGATGGCTAGATAGATAGATAGATAGTTAGACGGCTAAGTAGTTGGTAACCGAGTGAAAAAAAACATGACACAGTACGTATGCGAAAAGTGTTTCAAAATGTTTAAAAGAGCGTACAACCACGAGAGACACGTAGAAAATTGTAGAGTAGTAGCTAAGTTTTGCCCTCTATGCGGCGAAGGGGATTGCCGAAAGAGCGCTTGTCGACGCGAATCTCTGGACGGGGTGACCGTCCCTCCGCGCATATGTGCTGTACCGAACGGGGAGGAAACGTTCACGGCGAATTGGCCTGCGATACAAACGGGCGTCAGGATGCACGGGACTCGCGTGAGTGTAACAAACTTCAGGCTACCAACCGGCGAGTTGAGTGACGCTGTAGATACTATGCGTCGCATTCACTTGACACAAAGATTCAGATACAAAGTGGGTTTCTCGGTAGGCTTACTGTTACAACACAGAGAAGACAAGAGCAAACTGCGCTACTTCCACGCCTCCCAGAACAACGCAACTCTCATACAACCGCTCCCTACTGTAACTAATTCAGAAACTTTGGAAGAGCTCCTCTCAAAGATGCAAAACACCGTCGCTTGCGAGGAGGTACGGAAACTTTGCGACGCTGACACCAAGTGGCACGTTCTTTTTCCTACCAATTTGAACATCTGCGTTTACATGGGACCGGGGGAATTCCCCATAGGCGGTAGGATCACTCAGGCCGGTCGAGTTGGAAAGAGAAGCGGCGTGTTAGATTTTCCCAACAAGGACAACCTCTGCATCTTCCGCTGCATTTCCTTTCACTTATACAACACCAGCAAGCGCGCTTCAGATTTGTTACGTCAGTTCTGTCCCGCTGCCACACCTGAATCCTTTCCGGGTCTGAACATCCGCGACTTACCCGCGTTAGAGAACTTGTTTGACGTACAAATAGCGGTTTACACCGCGTCGCGTCAAGTGCCGGGACGGAAGTTGAGAAGACGCGTTACTCTGATCAGACCGCCTTCCAGAACTGTGGCCGCCCGAGGTAAAGTCAACCTACACCTGACGGCGAAAGGCGGTTTGCACGTCTCTCTCGTCACGGACTTCAACGCGTACGCGGGCATATACGAATGTTGCAAGTGTAAGGCGGCGTTCACCACCGAGTTCTTGCTGAAGCGACACAGGAACCAGCTTTCCTCTTGCCGACAAGTCAAGTTGCGCTACGTAGGTGGCATCTACCAAAATTCGAGAACGATTTTCGAAGCGCTAGCAGACTTCTCCATTTTTCCCCCCGACGGACATTCCGGAATCTACCCTTACAAGATCGCCTTCGATTTCGAGGCTTTCTTCAGACCGTGCAAAGAACCGTCGACGGAGCACGTGTCCCTGCTGTGGGATCACGTCCCTTTGTCGGCTAGCGTCGCATCCGACTTTCCGGGGTGGGAGGGGCCCGTCTGCTTCGTCAGAGCGTCCGACGCAGATTCCGACCCCTTGTTGGACCGAGTTTTAAATCACATAAACGAGAACGCCAAAGCGATCGGGGAAGCTGTGCTAGAACTTTACCGACCGACGTTAGCGAAGTTAGATGCGGCGATAGGTGAAGCTCTCCTGCTGGAGGAGGCGACGTTCACCACCCCTTCTCCAGGCGGCTTCGCTGCGGCTCAGACCAGACACCCGTTAGTTCAACTGAAGAAGCGTCTTCTGAGATACATCCGTCAAGCTCCAGTGGTGGGCTTCAACTCGGGGCGTTACGACTTGAACCTGATCAAAATACGCCTTCACTCGTTCTTCGCCTCCGGAGACCGAAGAAACCAAGAATTCAGCGTCATAAAGAGAAGCAATCAATACTTGGCGGTTTACACACAGCACACGGTTTTCTTGGACGTAGTCAACTATTTGGCACCCGGTTACAACTACGCGACCTATTTGCGAGCTTTCACCAGGAACGAAGAGAAAGGTCACTTTCCTTACGAATGGATGACGTCTACCAGGAAACTGGCAAACAGAACGCTGCCGCCGAGATCGGCTTTCGACAGCGAGCTGACGGGCGTCAAAATGTCCGAATCCGACTACGCCGCATGTCAGAAAGTTTGGTCCGACGAGAAGATGCAAACTATGGAAGACTACTTGATCCACTACAACAACAAAGACGTGAAACCTTTCATAGAAGCTCTGAAAAATCACGCTAAATTTTTCCAAGATCGCGGCATCGACATGTTGAAAGACGGAGTTTCTCTCGCCGGTTTGACTTTACGCTTCCTCTTCCAAAACCTAGAAGACGCGTTCACAACGTTTCCCCAGTTCGACGCCGTCCTCCACGCTCTGATCAAAGAGAATCTAGTCGGCGGTCCTTCCATCATCTTCCATAGATTTCACGAGAAGGGCACCACGCGGATAAGGGAGCACAAGTACGGCGAAGAAGCGAGACCGTGCCAACACATCCTAGGACTAGACGCTAACTCTCTGTACTTGCGCTGCATGAGCGAAGCGCACTGCACGGGCTATTACGCGGTGAGACGGCCCGAGACCGAGTTCAAGCCCGAAATCAGGCAAAGAAACTCTCACAGCGCTTTGGAGTGGTTACGCTTCGTAGAGCACGACCGCGACGTGAAACTGCGCCACGCTCTGAACGGCGGCGAGATGGCGGTAGGCTGTCGGAGAATTCGCGTGGACGGATTTCACGCGGCCTCTAATACGGTTTTCCAGTTTCACGGGTGTTGGTTCCACGCTCACGAGTGCATACCGTCGCACCGATATCAGTGCGCTTCACTGAGAGAGGAGAGACGCGACAGAACGACCAGAGTAAGCGCTTACTTGAAAGCGTTAGGTTACAAGCTGGTCGTCGTGTGGGAGTGCGAATGGCGAGAGATGAAGCGTCGAGATGAGCGGGTCAAGGCCTCCCAACAACGCTGGAAGGTTGACGCTTTGAAAGTGTCTCGAAACGCGATGAGCGAGAGCGACATCCTTTCCGCTGTGAAAGAGGAGAAAATGTTCGGTTTAGTTCAAGTGGACATCACTACGCCGCCTCACCTACGAGAGTACTTCGAAGAAATGACCCCCGTTTTCAAGAACGCGACCGTTTCAAAATCGGACATAGGCCCTCACATGTCAGACTTTGCGCAGGAAGAAAAGCTGTTGAACACGCCTCAGAGATGTCTGATAGGGAGTTACCACGGAAAAAATATTCTCTTGGGAACGCCGCTTCTCAAGTGGTATTTAGAGCACGGTTTGATAGTCACCAAAGTGCAGCTGGTGGTAGAATACCTACCTAAACGCTCCTTTGCCGGTTTCGCGGACGAAGTGACGGCGGCGCGAAGACGTGGCGACGTGAACGAGAACGAGAAAATTCTGTCAGACTGTTACAAGTTAATGGGAAACGCTACGTACGGTAAAACAATCTGCAACAAAGAAAAACACACGGCGGTGAGATACACTGACAGTCGGAAGTTCGAACTATTGGCCAATTCGTGGCGCTTCAAAAAGGCGTCCGAGTTGACTTCCGATCTGTTTGAAGTCGAACTACAACCGAAAACGGTCAAGAACAACCTCCCTATTCAGATAGGGTTCATGGTATACCAGTACGCGAAGTTGAAAATGTTAGAGTTCACATACGACTTCTTGGATAGATTCGTCGATCGGCGCGATTATGCCCTTTGTCAAATGGACACCGACAGTCTTTACATGGCTCTCAGCGGTGCCACGTTGGATGACCTAGTGAAACCTCGCCTGAGAGAGACGTACTTTAGAGAGAAACGAAAGTGGCTTCCGACAGCGGTGTGCGACGAGCACTTAGAGCTTTTCGTGAAGACAAAAACGGAAAGAGTGCGAGAATGGTGTGCGCCGCCCGGCGGATGTTGTGAGAGACGGTACCTTCACGATCTGAGAACTTCGGGGCTCATGAAAGCGGAGTGGGAAGGTGACGGGATCCTAAGTCTCAACCCTAAGACTTACATTTGCTACGATCGAGTCAGCGACACTGGTGAAAGAAAATCCAAAAAATGGAGTGCAAAAGGCGTACAGAAGAAACAAAACCCCCAGGAACCAGACGCCTTCTTGGATGTTCTTCGCCAACGAAAAACTCTCATTGCTGTAAATAGAAATTTCAAAGTGGTGCGAAACAAAATGGTCACCTACACCATAGAGAAAGACGGCGTGCGCTACTTGTATTATAAGCGTCGCGTGCATTCTGACGGTGTGACAACGAGTCCTTTAGAGATATGAAAAAAAAAAAAAAAAAAAATAAGCGTGTGCATCTTTTCAAAAATAGAGTGTTTATCAAGATTGAAAAAAAAATAAATAAAAAAAAATTAAAAGAAAATATTGTTGTGTTTTTATTATCATACGGCTTCTTTTACTAGTAAGTCGCGCAGTCTCTTAAAGCGTCACTCATGTGACGACGTCGCTTCCAGTCACGGGATCCTAAACAAAAAAAAAACTTCTTCTTCTTCCGGTCACGTGATCAATCAGGTCGCTTCCGGTTGGCCATTAAGTCGTGTGACGTCACTTCCGGTCACGTGACTCATCAGGTCACTTCCGATCACGTGATCCTAAATTAGGTCATATGACGTCACTTCCGGTCCCCTAAGTAGGTCAGTAGGTTACCCAGAATGCACCATCCCCTAAGTAGGTCACTTCCGGTCACCCAATGGAGGCCTCTGATTGGCTGCAGGGTTACCCAGAATGCACCGCTAATCCCCTAAGTAGGTCACTTCCGGTCACGTGACCAAATGGAGGCCTCTGATTGGCTAACTAGGTCACGTGACGTCACCACTAATCCCCTAAGTAGGTCACTTCCGGTCACGTGACCAAATGGAGGCCTCTGATTGGCTGCATGTCGATTGAGTAATAAACAGTACTTAACTATAGTCCCGTTCCGATACATACTATACTACTGATATTCATAGAAGTAGCCTTCGTTTTATGAGGATAAGAGCCGTCAAATACATATTCAGGCATAGTGGGTTAAACTTAGAGCTTCATTCTCACTCATGCCACTCATTATTTGAGTAGAACGGTGCTACATGTTGACCTTTTGTGAGAATGCTGCTTCCCTACATGTCATCTGATGATCAATGCCTCCTTATAGCGCAGAATAGTGACCTGGCCGAGAAACAAGTGGCTGATGTGAATAATAATAATTGTCAATTGAATGAAGCATAAATTATTCTCTGCAATTGCAGTTGATGAGACAACTAAATAAGAAATGGGAACTAATGATCATTTAAAACTTACAGAAATGCACATACACCCCATTCTCGATAGCTCGAAACAGTACACCTTTTCATCTAAAGGTGTGTTTCTTTCACTCTGATAGATATGATCAAAATATATTTCATAGATTTGCATTTAGTATGGAAATATAAGCCTCTCTCTAACAAGTCACTTACATGAGGTTCTATTATAGTTCTTTTAAAGTACCCCCATCATGGCCTGAAGGCTGCAGCAGATTTCCCTACGGATCCATTTGTTTGATTGGATGCAAATTAAGTACACCCGCTACCTAAAATCCCTTGTTCATCCCCTCTAAATCTATGTTTATCACACACTATTAAAGTGAAGCATAAAAACTTATAATTAGTTCAGTTCAATATAATTCTATGGGTGGTACTATTAATCCTGGTGTTGCCGAAAAGCTGACCTAAGTAACACAGAGAAAGGAAACAACGTCAAAAGGGAGTCCACATTGCCTCCAGAATGACTCCCCTCTCTAGGCGAGCCCAGGTCGCCTAAGGGAGCTTAGGTGTCTCTCTGGCTGACCTACGGGAGTCACCTGGGGGAGTCATATAGCTCTCTGGGCCACTATCACAAGTATGTGGCATCTCTTGAAACAAAGGATTATTAGTTGTACCGAGCTTATAGTGTATTCAATTTATGTTGCTAAGTGATTCCAAAGATTTGAAAGTGGTGTAATCCAGTCAACTGATTAAATGGTTGCAAATGCTAAAATCTGACACTGTAAGAGCCAAGTCTTTCAAAGGTAACACACTCCATATGTGTTGTAAAATCTGTGTTGATTCTTAGTTGTCAAAAACATTTAAAGTATGAACCTCTTCTGTTGTCCAATGAAATCAAATGTAATTGTATTCAAACTTTTTTGTTTTTTGAGATCAGTAGAATAAAAACCTTGCAAATTGAATTGAAATTGAACAACAAAAATATAACTGAACTTACCCATTAGTGTCTTCAGGAAATTGTCAGTATATCTGCAAAGACAAAACGCATGTATCAATTCTTGGCTAAATATTAGTATCAATGCCAGGGTAGTAGATCTTGACAAATCTAGGATATGGTCAGGTAAGGGCATGATCAATCTTAATCATTAAGTGGAACATCATCATAGTTTGGTTTGTTTTAACCCTTGGTAAGAGTGCATCTTTAAATTTATCATAAGCCGACTAGATTGTTCTTCAGTACAGCCGCAATATTATTTTCTGTGTAACGTGGAATCCCCCCCTCCCCAAAAAAAGCGGAAAAAAAGACCTGACTGATAATACCCTGTGATGTCAGATGGAAAAAAGTTCAGTTCGTCAAAAACACAATGGCCCTGTCAGAAACACACCAGATCCAATGCAATGACCTGATTTTCCCCCAAGATGATCGACCAATTAAATTTCTGACCATCCGATGACCTTTTTAAAGGAGAGCTTGGAAATAAACCTAGCTTAGTATAGGCAGACCCTCTATGACAAATCACTACCTATCGGGTTGAATGACTTAGATTAGTTCTGATTAGATATTTACTTTACATAGACATAAATGCTCTGCCTTATGAATACTTTTATGAATCAGCGATGCCAAATTCAACACAAATGACATGACATTGAACCTCATTTCTATACAGTATAAATAAACGGGATTGTATTTTATAGTTTTCCAAAACCATCAGAAAGAAATAGTGCTCTGGGCGCTTTTAACCCTGGTGATTCCGACTCTTCGGCTGAGTGTTACATGTATTGCCTTCATATAGCAATCTGGGCAGCGAATATGTTGCCAAAAGGTAAATTAGATAGATCGGCGGTTTTCACTCCCAAAAATCCATGTGACAACAAAGTCGAAATTGTGAAAGCAACTTAGAAAGATTAGACCTTGGCCCTAGCCCCAGTGGTGTAGCTGCTGGAATGTCAGCAGTTCACCTGGTAGGTACTTAACAAGCAGTTGGCGTTGCTCAGGGGATTCAGGACCATGTAGCCATTGAGGAGCATTCAACCACTCAGGCTGCAGAGTCTTTTGCACAATGAACACTAAATCTACAGACCTACAGCTACATAAGGTAATGGCATCAGCCATAATGTGCCTATAGTCACAACCAATATAGAAAGGCAAGGCTCTCCTCCATGGAGAAGGGGTGCCTTAAGATGATTATAAGACAACAACCATAAACATCAACCTCATGTAATAATGAGGCAGAAAGCCTTGGGGCTCATATGAGTGCTGACTAACATTCACATGCCTTGTACTACCTGAAGCCTCCTGATCCCAGAACAAATAGATACCTTATACGGTTGATGCCGCTGCTTTGTTGACAAGCTATCCTCAGAGAGGGTCCCTCTAATGACTTACCCTGCACACCAAAGGGAGCCTCCATACAGCTCCTTACCAAACTCACATGCTGTGTCTTTGTCCCAAACCCAACAAATCAGTCAGTCAAGATAGCAATGGAACCAAGTGGGAACTACTTGTCTATGTCCTTATTCGACCAATAAAATGTCAAGAATTTCCATAACTATACACATTGTCACTTTCTTAGCTTTTAGCCCAAAGTGTAATGCAGGTAAGGCAAAGGTAGAATAACTCAGCTTTGATTGGAATTATTTACTTGCATAAATATTCAACTTTTGCAACAGCTAACTGCTTCATCCAAGTGTATGATTGACAAGCTTGAACAGCCTACGATTGCTAAAAGGCAGGGTGGGGCAGAGTAATACCTGACTAATGAACATTGAATTATTGAGTGTTATGATCACTGGTAGCATAGAGGATAATTCTAATGACATTTCCTGCGGGACACACCACAGCATGAAGAGAACGTAAAGCCTGGTCTGATGACATTAACCATTTGAAGCCAAATAATGTTTTCATGCAACATGTCCTTTCTCGTTAGTCATGATGCATGAATGCAGCTCTGCAAGTCTAATCCCTATTTGTGGCTGCATTCATGCATCATGCAGACCTTTTTGGGAGTGTATCAAACTGCCAGGTTCTACATGATGCAGTACCGCTATTTATCGGCAGGACTGTATTCATGAATCATGACACCAAGGGCATATTGCATGAAAACAGTAAGCAACCCTTACAGGGATAATGGGTTCTGATCTCAGGCCTTACTAAGTACATCCACTTTTAGCCCTCATCATCCATATCAATAGAATTATTGGTTAGTACGTTTAAAGTGCTGATCATTAAATTTAAAGGGAAAGCAACAATATAATTCTAATGACCTCTTCCACACAAAACACCTTAGCATGCAGGGATGACAAAGCCACTGATCTATCCATATTCCTAGGTACATCAGCTTTTACTCTGCAAAAGTTTATAGTAATTTAAATATTGGTATCGCAAATTTAAATATTGGTATCGCTAAATATTGGTATCGTGATTATGGTGACTTTTGTACTGTACCATATTAGCAAAAACCTGTGTATGAGCTACATCCTGACTCTGGGCTGAACCTATAAGCCAGACTGGCGACCCAACTTGCGTACTAGCCACGGCTTATATGCAAGGTTTTTACGGTAAGTACTTTTAAAGTGTCAATAGTTTAATTGAGGGAGTAGGCAGAGGTGGTCAGGGAAAGAATTCTTGGTGACAAATTTGGGGAAAACGACATATTCCCTAACACTCAGATGTAGACGGCCATCAATGTCTGGAGCTCAATAAATGTCAAATGTTTTTGGCACAATTTCTGCTCTGGCAGGCTGACTGTGTAATGTCACAGTAGGGAGGCAGTGTCTATACACGTATTCATCCCTTATGTCTTTGTGAAATACAATTATATGAGCACTGCCAGGGGAAAAAAAACATGTGGATGCCTCAGCAGAGTGATTCAGAATAATGGCATTTCATCGTTGGTGATGAAAATCCAATATTCTTATAGCATCTGATGTTAATATATGGATATGGGAGTAGTGAGGCCCTAGTGAAAGGCACTGCAGAAGCATTGACAATTCAAATTGTGATTCTATTTGACATTTTTACTGTCTTTGTGGTTATATATATGCATTCCAGATTGCAATGCTTATACTATAAGAACATCTCCTGACAATTTGATATATTATCCTCATACATCATAGAACCATAGATTTCATTCATGCAAATACTTCTAGATGATGATATGATATATTCCTGGATCAAGTCAAGCAATCTTCCTGTCATCACTCAATGATAACTGCAGCTATTGTGAATTAATAACCATGTTGAGGCCTTCCACAGCTGGAGCTATTTATAAGTATCTCTGATGAATTCACATTATTTAGAATACCATCTTGAACCCTCTCACACTATACAATATTTCATAATCTAAATTGACATAAATGTGTATGACTATGAAGAATGTGCATGTATATCAAAGTATAGACTTTGCAGTCAACCACTCTACAGCTTATTCACAAGTATAATTCCATGAGTCCATAAGAATATAAAAAAAGGTTGAAGGTTGAAACCTCATACTCATTCAATACTTATTTTAAAGCAATCATTTCATTGGTCCCCCTGGCAACATATGTAGACTTGAGAAAATATCAATAAAACATTGCGTATGTGTGTAATCCATATGGAGCAGCTTTCACAAATCTCTACAGAACACACACTCTCATCCGAGACTTCAATTAAATAAGGAAACCCTGCCCCATTCTCGGCATGCACACCATGTTCAATAGCCTTAAAAACAGACAGTGTTTAAGGTATGATGCAAAAACATCGTAGTAGCAGCACAATAGCAGCATCCTTGGAGTAAAGTTGAAAGCACATATATTGGAGAACTGCTCATAAGGTAGATCATAGGTTATTCTTTTGTCTTCCACAACGGGAGTTAGATGCTAACAGAATGTTGAACTTTAGATGTTGAGCAAATCATTCTCACGTTGAGACAATATATGATCTACATTGCATTCTTCACATGGAATTATTTCCCCTTTCAGATACCTTAGTTTTTAAAGTCAATTAGTAATAAGCTTGCTTTGACTGTAATATAGCTGTAATGTTGTTTCAACATCACTAAGTTAACATGGTAACATCGACCTCCTCCAACAGGAACGTGCAGTTTCTGCCCTGCATGCCTGCTACAGCATGTGATAGGGCAGGCTGGGGGAACTCAACACTATTCACGCTGTTCGTGCAGGCCAAATTGCAGTTGTGAGAACAGTGAGTGCTGTGCTTGCTGAGGACCCATTCTAAAGTCCTAATTGTCCATTGTGTGTTTTTTTACTGTGGAACACTCTCCTGACTGAGTTGATTTAGTTGTATTGTTCTGACATCTTCTAAAGACATTGGTTTCGACGTAATAATGCCTGATGGAGCCAACCAACAGAATAGGCCCTAAGGCAAGTACATGTAAGTGAATATCACCAATAACATTGAATCATACCCAATTCAAATTTAGTGTTTTTCCCCCTGAAGAACCACCATTTAGATGTATAGGTGTAGCAATGATCTTGTAAATGAGGATCTATAGATGTGTAGGGAAAATGCAGAATGCATATATATTTTGATAACATAATTGCATATTTAACACCATATATGTGAACAATTTAGAATGAGTTGTCACATAACTGAAGCTATAAAGGCAATGTGCCCATCGAAATTTAATCTAACTTTCATCTCTGAGGTAGTCTCCCTTTCTTAATCTAGATAAAAAGGTAACGGAAGAAAGTATGTTCATAAGATGTTACTGACCTCAGATTATGGTATATAATTATCATTTATGAATTAAGTTTATTTTTGGCCTGAATACTACATTAGATTTCCCAGTGGATGCATTCATTTGATTGAATACATATACTAACTGACTGACAATGTCCCATCCATCCCCAACATGTTCAGCACGCAATATCAAAGCACAAAAAGAGGACTCATTAAAAATATATTACTGCGATAGAAGACTGTTGGATGGTACATCCAAGGGGGATATTATCTTGAAGGTGTTTCACTTCAATATTTTTGAGTCTATCACATAATGGGTATTCCACACGCAGCTGCTTCAACACTGTCATATATTAGTTTCTCTACTTTACAATGCTTCCCCTAGGCACTAATAAGTACTCTGTCTCTATGCCAATCATTAGCTATGGGTCCTATAGTTCCTACTAACTGTAGCTCAGACAAACAAAGTTATAGGACGGCAATTATAAAACAGCAGCAGTTATATATAAACACTCAAACAATGGTGCTCAATGTGCCTCCATGCTATTGTCAGATTGACTTCTTTCATAGGGTAAGAAGCCATAGTGCATGATTTATGCTGCCAGAATGCGATACTATATTTCAGACTGGAGAATGAGGCAAAATGAAAATAAGAAATATTGAGCATGGTTTGCCCAGGACATCTCTATGAAGAGGATGTTTTGGCAAATCTCCCTGAGCCTCAGCTACCCATTATAATAGTATATGGGTGTATCTAATCTTTGTTGCCAACGTAGTTCATAAATATCCAACCAATAGAATGCCCAATGAAGACTTGCAGCATCTTCTTTTGATATGGGATAGCTCATAAATGTGATGTGATCTTGAACTTTCAAGTTTCCAGTATGCCCTTTTGCCATATGACATGTTTGTTTCAATGCAAAATGCGTAGATTAGAGCCACAGCATATCATTGACAGTCTTACGCGTGCAGATATTGTCTGGTAAACCTTTCCTAATAGGCAGGCTTTTCCAACAGAAAGTCCAAGCTGATAGACAGCACCTTATCATCTCAGACGAGCGAAATTACACAAAGAACTCATCTGAATATGTCATACCATTAATTAATAAGACATTAGCTAATTATAAGCAGGCTCGTTATGGCATCACGTGTATAAATGCATGTGACACATCATTGAATAGATATCTACTTTAAAAGTCAAATTGATAAAACTCATCCCAGTTCCTGGCTATAACTAAGGGAATCTGGTATTTCATATAATCCTCTATTTATGAGGGGACTCCGGTGTATTTACGGCACCATTAATCACATTTGCCACCCTTTTTGGATTATGATTTATCCATTAAATGCTGGTAGCAGACAGCTTTCCCTTATAGATGATTGCCTAAGTGTTTTATTGGGGAAAAGATGTCAAATACAAAAGTAGATGAATCATCCTAGCTTAGGCGCATTGCCTTGCTTCCGCTAGGTCCCCTATTGAGAACTACCAGAGAGAAACTTTGCCCCCTTCACTGTTTTACACTACACTTCAGCACCATGTATAGGCAAATACTGTTCTGGGATTTGGTCCCACTTATGAATGGAATAGTCCCTAATGATATCACTAATCAGGACGTATCATACAAGTACGATATGCGGCTTCCACATCTGTTACCGCCAAAAAGCAACCCTGGGTGAGGCTCTCACAAATCTCATCTATGCTACAGAATTTGAAATTATTAAAGGTGCTAGACATATAATTATTTATAGAAATGCCCTCAGGCCTGCTAGGGTCAGTGATGGGACAAAAACCACCTGGCGACTTTTCAACTGCTCCTAAGGCGTGTACACAATGTGGCTTCCTATCTACAATGCTAAGTTTACCGGTACTAATTTCTTTTAAAATAATATCGTTCATAAACTCAAAAGCTTCTCCAGTAGCTGAGGCATGATTCACACACTCATAAGAAAGAACACTTACATGAGGGTCCACAATTTTAAATCCATGCAACACACCATCTAACAAGAACAGGCTATCTGGAACCGTCATAAACATTGTTGATACCCCCAGACAGCATATCTCTCCAGCCACAGGGTTTGAACTGCGACTGCACCCCTTCTACATAGTGTACATAGTTAACATCCCATAAAGGCCTATACTCAGCATATGACAGTAACAAAGTATTAATACTGCCTGTGCAAACGATCTCGTCGTCACTAATTATACCAAAAATGTTCACATCACAGATAGGCTCTCTACAGGAGTCTACCTGTAGCCCCCCCCCCCCTTGCTGTTGATGGGCATGGGAAGATGGCGACTGGTATACACTTGCTGTTGCTGATATGGATTCTGTCGATAGTTTGTCTGTCGCTGCGTCCTACCCTGCTGTTGCTGTGTCTGCCGTTGCTGTAGTTACATCCTCCCTTGGCATGATGAGAGCCCCTGCAGACGCAGCAAACATGAGCCCTATGACAAGGACTGTAATGGCAAGCAGTAAAGTTCCAGCTGGCGCATACATTGTCAGGGCACCACATCCTGGGGGTCAACGGCTTGCTGGAGCCACCACCTGGCTTCCCGTGTTGAGCTGATCCCTGAAGCATTTTCATGGCTTCCACATAAGCATGGGTATTCTCTATACCAAAGTGTGTGGCATTGGCTGTGTGCTCGACCGCTAGGAGCTTAATCTCACCCGAATCGTGTTCATATTTAGCGACCGCTTTGGGCATGTATGTGGGACGTATCGCCTTTAGCGTAATATATTTGAAGTGTTCCAAATACCCATGCAGGTTGAATCTAGAATCATTTGCCTTCAGGACGCACTCGGTAACACATACCATCCCATATACCAACTCCCTGTACGACATTTCTTCAAAAGTTTTATCAAATGGGAGGTGGAAATCAGGCCTGATCCAGTGACGTGAACGCTTCCTGCTGGCCAATTCACTGTTCCACTGGAAGCCAGCCAAATTAGCACTCTCACCTTGAATGGGTTGACCTCCAGCGTTAGCGTCAGTGCCAACCAGTCCTAAGGCCTGTAACCCTAATCCCACCGACTCCAGTCCTGCTTGAAGCGTCATCGCTGCCATGTTTGCTGCTGGCGATCCATCGGCATAGAATAGCTGGCAATGCACCCCATGCCCACCTTGAGACAGCTGGACAGTAGAGGGATCCTGCGTGTGAAACCCTGGAGGAAGAACAACTGGCTTCTTTGTTGTTGTTGCGCTCCCGGCGCCGCCATCTTGGTTGGAAGCCAGTTCCGTCTCTAGTTTCGCATTTTCAGCGTTTATTGCAGAAAGGCGATCCTCCATAGCCGTCAGTTCTAATTTACGTTGCAAAATCACGTTATTCTCCTCCGCTAGCTTGATCTGCCTCTCTGTGTTCTGCTCTTGTTCAATTGAAGGCGAACCAGGCTCCTCACTCTTGCGCAAATCAAAATCATCGTCCCCGTTTTCGTCCAAAGTTTCCTTGGATCGCGTTGGCTTGGAGCACTGAGGACATGCTGCCTTCCATTGATCGTACACGAATGCACAGCTCTTACAGGGCTGCATATTTGAAAAGTTTCCACAATAATATTAATATCAAGCGGGCAGTGAGCTGGCCAACCTCTCAGGGCTGCACTCTGGCAGTAACAACGCCTGTATCCACTGTACACAAACAAAGCGCTGTAGCCTAGCGACAGTCAACCTAGCGGGCGCTCCTTACCGCGTAACATTCAGTTTGGCGCGTGAACAACCTCACCTATAGTGGAAACAAGGGACTCATATCCAACCATTAACCCTTTAGGGCCGAGCATCGACTATAGTTGATGTCATGGGGGGCCGAGCATCGACTATAGTCAATGCCATGGGGGGCAGAGCATCGACTATAGTCATCATAACTCTATGGGATTTTCCAAAGGCTCGGCCCTGGGACAGTTCCTACAAAAATGTCTCGGCCCCATCACCTGAAAATAACTCTTTTGCTCGGCCTTAAAAGGTTAATTACCATTTTATCCTAATATGTATCAGACAGAGCCTAGTTGTAAAATGAACTATGTTTACCATGGATAGTCCATTTGAGTGCAATAGTTATCTTTTCTTTGTATTGAAATAATATTACATATAATATTTCATGTATGTTATGATGCATAGATAAATATGTAACAGAAATATACCAGAAAAGGAACATCCGAGGCCGAGGCAATGATTTAGAATGAAAATTCCAGCTACACCCACCACATTAACTAGGGGATAGTGTGAGACCTTCCAGTTGGTGCTGTCAAATGTCATTTCTGTGAGGTTTCCTGCAGGGTCTGCATGCAGTTTGCCTGTTACTCCTTATTGTAGCTATTCAGGTACCTTTGTACAGAAATTTGATGGACCTATTTAATAGATATTACAGAGATTTAGTGGATGTATTAAAACTGGACTGGATAAATACAGGGGCTAGTACAATTATGATTAATTCATAGCATCATATAGGGCTATCTGAATACAAGTTTTCTTGAAGACAATATAACTATAATTAAGAATAGGACAGTAAATGTGGCCAGATGAGGAAAAACATGCCTCCAGGGGGGAAATAGCTTTTCAAAGTTTATGTTACAGGCTTTAAAATGAGATATCTTGAGCTAAAATATCCAAAGTAGTTTTGCTGTAACTGCTTGTCAAACGGGGGTTGGTGTGTACAGCTGAAAATGGCAAATAAGCTCTAAATCCACCATATCCTATTATGAATACTAAGAATCTAAATACTACAGTTTTGTTGAAAAATAACCGAAGACATCTGATGTTTTTATCATAAAATTGGTTCTAGAGGGAATTTCTGAGGTCTGTTTTCCTTGTGAAATTTTCTAAGACATTTGTGGCGAAATAATTCGATATGGAATAATGGAGTGTTTTCATGGCAACCAGAAATTGTGATATATGCCAATTTTCCATGTTTCCATGGCAACAAATGTTCCTTTTGCATTGTAAAAATGGAACGGTTTCAGTGGAAAAGGAACAATTCTAAGCATAATATCACTGGATTTCCCATGAAAAATTGGTCTAAAGCATTTCATAGTATATTTTTCAGTGTTTTACCCATATACTGCCCCCTGGTGGCCAAAACCGGTACTAAGAATCCCCCCTGGAGGCACGTTTTACCCCAATGGCCCACAGGTGATTGACGTACATTCCTATTTTTATGGTGTAACATAATGGGTAAACCTTCTTACTGAATGGTAATTGTTGGTCATCAACCATCATGATACTCAGAGGCTGTGTCTGCTTTTATATCAGGTGTGACCTTTCTACAAGTCTAATTCAATTAATCACTTTCATTCTTAATTAAAGCGGAATTTGACATCAACACCTGATGCCACTGCGGATGGCACTTTGAGGTGCCATAGGCAATTGTCGATTAAGCCTTCTGAAAATAGGGCTGGCTCAATTAAATCCAAATCTATATTTTAGTCAGCTAAAGCTAATGCATATTCCAAACAGCTAGAGGAAAAAAGGATTTGGATCAGGAATCCAAGTTGATGCCATATGATATAATCAAGTTAGTGCAATTAGATCATACGACCATTAATTGGGTCATTCTGCCTCATATAATATAAAAATGATGAACAGATGGTCTCCAATGCACCTGACTATTTCATCTAACAAGGCACCATTGTTTTTACATCTTTGTAAATAAATTTAAATATTATTATATTCATACATACATAAGCCTTTATCAAAGATTAGTCTATTTTCAATGTCATTGACTCAAGGCAATGCACCTATTAGCCTGTGAGCAACATTGATTGCACACCTCATTAAATCAACATCACAAACAGCAGCCATACATATCTAGACCGTTATACATATAACCATTATAACATCATAAAGTAGGCCTATATTAGGACTCCTATTGTTCTCCTATGGCTGCTCTCTACTAAAGGTCCTTGAGTTACAGTAAGTACATGCGCAATAAGGTATCACTTACAACAGTGAAAAGATGTATTGAGCACAACGCCCACACCCATAGTGTACCACACTACTGCAGTTATAATATGTGGTAAATACTTGGTCATGAACTAAGCTGACATGAAACAAAAACTCCTCCTATGTATGAGCTGCTAGAAATTATAATATGTTTTACCAGGGGAAAGAGGTGGCTGCCATTCTCAACCCGACTAGTGTTTAGGTCGTATTATATATGTGGATTTATCTGTAAGATGGTGAAATAAGGCAACATATTCAATGACAGTTATATACATAGCATCTGATTGCATTATAAAATGCATGGGCATTTCAAGTGGATGGCTGTACATGTGTGAGTGTCAAAGGGTTGAAATCGCATTACCTACTGTTTCATCATGATATGTATGTACCTGTGTGTGTCACTGATAATCTGATTTCAATCAAAAATGTTCAATGAAAATTAGTACAAGCTGATTTCATTATTATTGGTGCCATATACTACTTTCTTTTGCATTTCTAATTAACAAATGTATACCACGTCTCGAATGTGTTATTTGTTAATAAAAGACAGTTGCGAGCTCTCATTGAAACAAAAAATACCACCTCATAACAGTACTGACAAGCAAGTTTGGCCACCCTTGTGGGCTATATACTGAGAAATACAGGATATACACAGAAACTAGACTTGGTTGTACGGGGATGATAGTGGTAAGCTCTTGGTCAGGTTCTAGTCAACTACATACTTGGACATAGTAGGTTAAAACTTCACTCTCAACACTAACAAACCACTTGTTATTTGAGTAGAAAAGGGCCACATGTAAACGCGAGGTGAGGATACTGCTTTGATACATGTGGTTCGATGATCAATACCACTTTTTAGTGCAGATTAGCGACCTGGCAAGGGAACGAGCTGTTGATGTAAATAATAATTATTAATTAGAAAAAAAAGAGATTGATCTGACTAGTATTTATCAGCTCATGTAAATTATGATGATACAATCGCAGTTGATGAGAGATCTAAGAATAATGGGAACTCAGTTAATACTTACAGTAAAGTAATTACACCCGATCCTCAATAACCAGAAAGGTTAAAACTGATCCCATCCATGGTGTTTTTCGCACACTTATGCAACAAATGCATAATCAACAAACATAGTATATGCTACGTTGCCTTCCTAGACCTAGATGTAGGACTGAATATAAAACCCTTCTCTCTTACAAGTTACCAATATCAGGTTCTCTATAATATTATTATAGTTCCTATTAATTATCCTCATCATGGACTGAAGGCTACGAGTAGATTTCCCTGTGGATCCATTTATCAGATTAAGTTCATGCTAAGAACAGTCACTAAAAATATCCTTCATCAATGCCCTAATAACCTTTTTTTTTATCATACCCTATTAATTGAAGCACATATGCAAATAATTAGCTCATTTCAATAAAGTTCTATGTGTAGTATACTTAATTCTAGTACTGCCTAAAACCTGATCAGCCACATTGGTAGAATTGTTTATGTTTCAGGGTGTTATTATATTTTGTATTGGCAATAATAAGAACTTTGCCACTCCGAAAGTTCGCCAAGCTAGTTTAAATAAACTCGTATGGATCTAGGGTAGGTTCACCCTAAGTCAAACTCATACCTTGAGTCAACCACTCTTGACATGAAATTACCAGTTTACTATGAATCTGGTAACAATAAACTCCAACTGATTTCAGAACTGAAGTGTTTTACAAATACATACTGCACATTGCATCTGTATCATCACTCTTTTTCATAATGTAAAATCAGTCAGAAGTACCCCTGTTCGACCTGTTTTGAAATAAAGATCTCTCCACTGTTTATTCTCTTTGGTAGTTGATTTGAAGTATTTTCCCTTTCATAAACTTCATACAAAATTTATTTCACCTTGAGTCAGCCACAAAATCATCCAAAGTCAGCCACCTCATACCTTAAGTCAACCATAGGATTTTCTTCTCTAGAATTCCCCCCTGGAATTCTCTCATCCGGAATTCTTGGCTAAGAACTCTCTACCTACCCTTGTGAATACCCCCTCCTCCCAGAATACCCGCTTCTACTAGAGGGTTAAGGATAGCAGGCTTACTTGTGTAGTGTATAGAGGGTAAGGGTAAATTGCAAAACTAGGGGGGTGGAGGGGGTAAGGGGGCAGAGCCCCTGATATATTCAAAAGAACTCAATACTGCATGTCTATAAGATCATATTTAGTGCTCACTGCTCATATAACTAATATTTTACTTGTATTGATAGCTCATAATGCAGTTGTATTCACCTGAGGTACTGTACAGACCTTTTGAATGGTTTTCTTCTAGAATTGTTAGTTGTAACATATTGATATATGGGCCTAAGTCCATTTCAGGGGAATGACTCTTATAGGAAAGAATTTTGTTTGTAGCTTTCAATGTAGCGCCGCAGGCATCAGTCTTTATCAATCTAGCGCCGCAGGCATACAGGGCACCCTCCTATCAAAGAATTTAGCGCCGCAGGCATTTGACACGCTTGAAATAACCCATTTTCTAGAGGGAAGAATATTGCAAAAGTTCGTTTATGGCCATTTTTCGTTTGCTTTGTTGACTTTACAGTAATCACGGTAGTTGCAATTGGGTCAGGATCGATTTTAAGCCACATTTCATGGCAATCCAAAGTCAATCTTGCATCTATGGCTTACCTGGACCTTTATGATAGTAATCCATCCAAGAATATTATTCACCAGGCATCATACACACGATAAATAAGGCAAAATGATGAGTAAAATTCAGAGCAGAACTTCTGACGACGCCATGATTCAGCTGTCTTCTTCACCATCAGCCAATCAGGATGCCCGTACCAAAACGTCAGAATTCATGCGCTACTCCCACCCAACAACTGCCACTCTATCACTACATGAAAAAAAGTAGTCCCTACGATTTGCACTCGTTTTTCTTGTTCTTTCACGCCAATAGTGTATCAAAACTGTACAAAAAAGACCATTTCAATAATATGAACTGTTTAACAAAACATGGAAGTGTTCAAAAGGGCTGAAAAGTGCTTTTTGCTATGAAAACGTGGATTCTAGTACTAACCAAGTTTGTAGTGACTTGCCAGATTTCGGCCAGGATTTGGGCTGAGGATCTGATTTAGTACTTGGATTAAGATGGCTGTAGTCATATAACGGCATCAGTGTTCCAAGTATGGCACTGTATTACAAGGAAATGGGGCAATAATTGATGAAATCTTGAAATGTGGAAAATATGGGAAAGGAAACAATACGAGTTAACCCGGTAGATCTCACACTCGAACCCAGTGACATCAGCGAATCCGCCAGTCTCCCCCGACGGACTCGACGAGTGAAGCTGGGCTCGAGTTTCGATAGATCTATCATTCTATGATTTGTATTATTCACTCAGGCCAGAGCTCAAGTGAAGTTGACATTAGTTTATACCAATTGAAATATATAGGTCTACAGAATTACCTGAAATGTAGGCCTATAAATACCAACCCTAATACAGCCTAAACTCAATTTATATAGGAAGTTTTTATTATCCCCTCAAGCCAAAAGTAGGCCTACTATTAATAGGAATTCAGATTATATAGGAAGATTTTATTATCCCCTCAAGCCAAAAGTAGGCCTACTTTTAATAGGAATTGAAATTATATAGGAAGTATTTATTATGCCCTGAAGCTGAAATGTAGGCCTATTATCAATAGGAACTCAATTTATATAGGAAGTTTTTATTATCCCCTCAAGCCAAAAGTAGGCCTACTATTAATAGGAATTCAGATTATATAGGAAGATTTTATTATCCCCTCAAGCCAAAAGTAGGCCTACTTTTAATAGGAATTGAAATTATATAGGAAGTATTTATTATGCCCTGAAGCTTAAATGTAGGCCTATTATCAATAGGAACTCAATTTATATAGGAAGTTTTTATTATCCCCTCGAGCCAAAAGTAGGCCTACTATTAATAGGAATTCAGATTATATAGGAAGTATTTATTATCCCCTCAAGCCAAAAGTAGGCCTATGAATAGAAACTATGAAATGTAGGCCTATAGATAGGAACCCAAACAAAACGAAAAGGGGCCAAACATGTAGGCCAACCTAAAACATGTGTAGGCCTGATTATAGGGCAAATGCATTAACAAGGTTATGCTATTTTACATACCTTTATAGAACAAGCTGATTTCTTTCATTTGTGAATACCACAGTGCAGGTCAAATTATAAGAACCAAGAAAAAATTGAAAAAAAAGGGGTGGGGTTCAGCACACAAATGACATTTACTCACAACATTCATACCAATGGCAACATGTAGGCCTAACAGGTCAATTATAACATATTTACAAATAAGTTACTATTTTATGTACAGGGTATTCGCATAATTAGATGCTTTAAGTTAATCATTAAATATAGATTCTAGAATTTGTATAAATATTTCATTTCAATAAATAATTTATATAATCTCTGTGTATAGAATAAATTAATTATGATTAGATTATATACAACAAGGGGTGCCATTTCATTTACTCAAGGTCAGCGGGGTACCCAGACATGGCAGGCACAGGCTGGTGGAGTCGGGGACGAGCGATGGTGTTTGGATACTGGGCCCGGATGTCTCCGAGCATGGTATCGAAGGAGTTTGCATTCTTGCCCCGATTCCACCAGTACATTAGTTCATCAAGGTGGGCATTCCTCTGGGCATCCACCACACCGTACTTGGCTTTTATTATGGCTTTCATATGGCCCCAGAAGCCCTCAATGGTATTCGTGTGGGTGCCATCTGGGGCCACATAGCAAATTGAGTGGTTTACAGTGTGGTTGATGTACCCGTTCTGTCCTAGGCTGTTATACATGGGGGCTTCGTCTGAGTGGATGGTGGTGCCTGGCCTGACATGGGCCTGGATAAGGGGAATGAGGGTAGCCGCTCTTCGGTCTGGCACTGTGAATAGGACCACTTGTTTTGTGGTCCTATCAATACCACCGAAAACCCACGGACCACCCGCATTACGGACCGCACCCCGACCTGCCTTCCTCTTTCGGCCCAACTTGCTTTCGTCAACCTCTACAATGTGGCCTACCCCACCCAACATAATTGGATTTTGCTGAAAGTAGCCAGTACAAATGTCCCGAAGAAAATTATAGTAGTCAATCACAGTCTTGCGGTTGATGTCATTGGCCAGCATGTTGCAGACTGTGGTGACAGGAATTTGGAAACAAAAAAAGTAAATGATGGTCAAGGAAATGACAAATGACTTCTTGCCATTAGAAAAAAAAGAGTTACTACGAATGGACTCCTTCTCCTTGCAATGCACACACTTGAAGTAGCATTTGTCACCCTTGCTCCTGTCTGTGACTTGTGACCTCCACATCTCACACTCCTCACAATAACTGGCATTGAGAAGAAGCCCATTCTCCCTCAAAAAAGAAAAAGCCCTCCCCTCTGATGAAACAATATCTTTGAAATTAATGAAATTTGTCCCCATTTTGCTGCAAATCAATGAATCTTCTAAGTACAAAACGAAACCGACCTTCTGCTTTGTTGTGGTGTATCCACATGGCTACTTGGATATTCAGTTTTAAGTAACAAAGCCTCCTATTGGCTAATAGCAAGATAGCATGACAACATACACTCTCCACCACATGCCTGGCTGCAAGGAGTCTCAGATGCAATGACTACTGGGTTAGAACTTCTGCTTGGAGAGTGGGGTCAAGCACCACTTCGAGGTCACGTCTGAAAGTAGTCCCGGCACGTCATGATGGAGTTCAGAATTGCAAGTTCTCTTCTTGACGTACCCGCATTTTTGGTTAAATCAGGCACTTCTAACCATCTGAGACCTTCAGGAGTAGTCCCATTGGATTTCTAAGGCCGACTTTGATAAGGTACAATAGGTTTTAAGTTTGGATGGGTTGAAAAAATTTAGAAATCGGAAAAAATTTCATCTACGACGACTATTGTGGGTGAACCAAAACGCTAAATTTCGCAATTTCGGGCAATTTCTAGTACTTTTCCAAGTATTCTTGCTTCAGAAAAATCGCTATTTGGATGCTTTAATAGGCCTGCGGCGCTAAATTCTTGAATGGATAAGGTGCAGGGAGGTCTCAGGGAGGCCTGCGGCGCTAGATTGAATAAAGTTTGTGTTCATTGAAAAAATCATTGAAAAAATCCATGCCTATTACGGTCGTTCCCCTCATCTGGACTTAGGCCGATATATGATACATGCATTCATGTCAGTTAAGCTGTTACTGGTTTATTCCAAATATTTCTGGTGGCTGTAATGTGGCTGACTCAAGGTACATTTTGGCTGATTTAGGGTGAAAAAGGGCAATTCTGAATGCTCTGATAAATCAAGGAAATAAATAATATAAACTGATATATATATATATATACATATCGCATTATAAGATATCATGAATGTTGTTCTTCAGAGCAATACCTAAGATTTGGTTCAATTCTGAAGGCTATGCACAATATACTCTAGGAGCAGTTAGACCTAAAAGGTAGCTCATAAAAACCGGTTGAAAGTGGTATATCTACCCTACTACTATTTAATCTGCTACTATCACAGCCTTTATATATTAACCGTTTTTAACGCTAAGTGCACTCTAATGTTCAGACCCTAATGCTCAGTTTGTGTACATAATAGTAAGCCATGGGATTGGATTGTAGGATCTACATCTTGGTAATGTGATATGATATGTCCCATTTCATATATAAATAATATAATGTATCCCACTATGATTAGATAATTGACTATATCTACATAAATACACACATAATGCTATAATGACACTATCACGTATAAAACTTTAAAAAGAATAAATATTATGTAATTCAGACAACTGATTAAATGGTGGCAGATACCTGACAAATAGTCACCATAAGGGGGCCACATTTCCAAAGGCAAAACACTTGATGGAAACTGCTTGTTGCTGAGAATTTGCGGATGCTAAAAATTAATAAGAATATAGCCAAACTTACCCTTAAGTTTCCTCAACCAATTATCAGTATATCAGTATGTAGATTTTGTCAAATAATCTTGGAGGTAGTGAGGTTAGGGCGTGACTAATCATAATCATCAAGTGGTACATCACTGGAGCTTTGGTAAAACTTGTTGGCCCTTAGCACTTTGAGGAAGGTGACTATGGAAACTGCCGGTAGTGGGTTGTGACCTACAATAACAAGGACTAGGGTAACTGTATGAGGGCGACCAAAACAGTTGCCATAGTCCACCTGATTCTAAAACCGATTCATACTGCTGTTCTAGAGAGATTAAATTTGTATATATAGCACCGTTAATCAAATTATGACCCATTGGAATGGTCATCATTTCATCCTTCCGATCCTGGTGTAAGACGGTTGCTTTGCGTTATGGATACCTAAATGATGACGTTCAAACCAATAATCACCATTGACATAACTTGGGAATTGGAAAAAAAAGCCCTAACAGCAATAAATATGTATTAAACATATCCTTTCTCCCATTCCATCATATAGGGACCTTTCTAATGTTGGAAGATGAGCAGGGACATGCAGCTTGTATATACCTTCAAAACCACCGTTTGGTAACATGTTAGATACCAACACCTGATATTTTCAATTGTGGCCTTTCCACGAGTCCAATCAAATTATTCACAGTTAGTTGAGGTGGGTCCGCCATGAGCATCAGATGGTTCTGGGAATTGCTGTCTTAAATTAAACTGCCATAGACACTTGGTAAAAACATATATGTACGTAGACAGTTTATACAATCTATATTTCATAATGCTTCATGCTTGGAAAAACAAATCTAATGTTGTCACAGCCGATCCCACACAGTTTTATCAAAGTGTTTAATAAGAACAGCATAGCAGCAGAAGCAGGATACTATATTCTGGCCAACATCAAGAAGCCTATGCCGTGCTATGCAACATGGCTAGTTATGTCTATCTAACTTACATTAGGTATATAAACAGATTCAATACCAAGAACTAACCAACATTAGCCTACGTTAAAATCCAAATAGCAATAAACGGTGTAACCCAAAGCATAGTCTTTCACTGTATTTTACACAATCCATTTAGCCATACAGAATATGAAATGAAACACAGGCAAACAGGTAGTTGTATATAAGTAATTTATTAGATGACGCATGCCTGTCCTTTCTACAAAAATAGAGTAGATAATAACTAGATATGTCTCGGCCCTTTGAAATGGGCATATCAGCTCTCTTTTGTAGCTGCCGCAAAGCAATGTTAATATTAGCCACCAGATGATTCACTATAATCGCCACACAACGGACATTACATCCATGTATGACGTTCATGAAGCCTGATACTGCCATTATTACCTGTACTGTTGCTGCACAGGTGGGAGGGAGTGTTGGGTCGTGATGCCGCCACACCCAACTTTAATACCGCTGACGTTGTACCGATATAACCCTCTATTACCTCTGAAATCATCTGTTTTAGTCGCCAGTGATATTGATATAACAAATTAAATTATATATATATAGATGGAGTGATTAGGGGATGTATATTATGAGTAGGCAGGTAACCCTACGTGTAGTATGTTGATGATAACTGTTCCAAGTTAAGGTGGATGTACTTCTGGCTTCTTATAAAACTATAATTATGATCAGCAACACAATAACGCAGTTTGGCTTTTAAAATATATATTTTTCAGACTTTATGTCTGTATGTCATCACAATAATACAATATGGGCCATGTTACATAATATATAACAATTGAACAATTATTTATAGGGTGGTGGGTGGGAATTCGACTGTCTTAGTTACGGTCTGAGAGAGAATGGCCGAGAGCGCTGCGGCTCACCGGTTTGTGGTAGTTTAGTTCCAGTGTACCCTGTAGGTGGCGTGTGTGTCGCTGTCGTAAATTATGTGCGATGGGACATCACATACAATGATTCTGTCTCGGATGTTTTGTAACTAGCCGGTAGTTACCTTATCTATATGATATATATTATATGCAACCATTGTATTACACTTGTATTGTTAAAGCTGGCACTTAACACACACACTGTTTGGTCGGGTGTTACCCCATGTAGACAGTGTTAGACCTATAGACTAATGCAGCAAGAAAAGGTTTTTGAACAATTCAATAGATATCACCTCAAAATCCTGCATTCTGATACAAAACATTTAAAAGATAATCGTCCTGGAAATACCCTGATATGAGATCTTTGCAAACATAGCCAATACAGACAATGTTGGGATTGCAGCAGAGCTCGTTGTCTTTACACATTAAGGAGAATTACATACAATAGCTAACCACAATACTCATTGAAGATAAATGATCCTTCGTCACATTCGAATACTACACACAGAAAAGTAAAGGTGTCAACTGTGTCTCCCTTGTGGCTCTGGTAAAATAGAGAGTCAAACTGCTAATGACTCTGCTTATATGAAGGGTCAACTTTAGTTGACTCTATATGATCAGTGTCAACTCAAATTGACGCTTTACTATCAGAGTCAACTAAAGTTGACCCTTCATATAGGCAGAGTCATTAGCAGTTTGACTCTCTATTTTACCAGAGCCAAGTGGGAGACACAGTTGACACCTTTACTTTTCTGTGTGTATACACTTTTCATCATCTGAAAGGATATTATACCGCTTTGCAGCCCTAAATTAAGGTATATCCCTCATGTTTTATCCCAGTAATTATTTCAATTACTTGTTTTCAAAGAAAAGACCAGATAACTATACACTAATGCACTTGGTAACATCCCCTTTCATAGTAAAGTGCCACAGTTGCCATCAGATATGAGATTAGGCTGTCTTATTAATACACACACATTCTGTCCTGTGGAAGAACCTATTACATCTCCAGATGGAAAGCAGATAACATCATGTTGCTTCACTTTCTGAAGGTTGTCATCCTCGAAGGCTTATTAATGAGTTTCTTATGTTTCTGTCCAAAACGCATCTCCCCTACCTTTGATCTGATTGAGAAGGACAAGAAATAAGACCTTAACCCAGTTACATTTCTTTGAAGATCAGAGAGCCTCTTTATAAGGCAGATTTGCAATATTGTAAAATAAAGTGGGTTTCATAAGGCATTCTCCTAAAAGTGTTATCCAAAGCGCTCCCTTAGAATCATACATTGTAAGTCTTTCATAAGGTTTTCTCGGAAAACGGCATGGGGAAAAAAGCTAATTAGGAGAGCCAATTTTGTTATTCACAAAGGATCATCAACAGCCTCACCTCATAAGCCGCTCCCTTGAATACAATATCTGCTATCGTAATTCCAAAGTTAGGAACTGCGCCCTCCCTTAGATACTGCATACCTTGTGAAAAGACTCCCAGGACTAAGAAACACTCACTTTCTATGAGATGACCTGCATCTGTATATACTATTTCATTCAATCAACTTACTGAGCTGTTTTTCTCCCATATCCTTTCCCATTGCCATATGATAATATCAGAATATTTCATTCCCTGTATAAATGCTATATATGTAGCCTACCATTGCAGGTACGGTATATCAATGGCTATCATATCATCATTCAATATTTAATATCTGTCAAGGACTATTATCGCTTTTCACGATAAAGCAATTATAGAATGTCACTATGTCAATAATTGATCTAGAATCTAACCCCAATTTGCATATTGGCTTTTCAATTACTTTCTTGCACATTACGTTACCAATCTAATAAAACTAAGAGGTTTACAGAGCACTGAGGACAGATCAACATATAAGGTCTGCAATGCGTGGGTGAATGCAAGTAGCGACTCACAGATGGATGACATTTTGTTTACTGCGATGGTGAACACCCTACCTAACATAATATATAAGAGTCTAGAAACAAGGGAAGTGATATCAAACTCTCGCCATGCAAAGAAGTCGAAGCCACTGTCTCTAATCTTTGTTACCACTTAAGTACTTTGCTTTGGTCACTCTTCTTTCTTTTGATAAGAGAAATCCAAATTGAAATTGGAGTGAGGGAGATGGCCTCATCAATCTGAAACAATAAACAAGCAAATTACACTTGGGTATTGGGTGATCATACAGCGGCACAGTAAATCAAATCCCCTCTAGAGCCTTAGCGATTTCAAAAAATGTAATACGTATTGTCAACATGATGTCAGCTTGATCGTTTTATGGTTGTATGGTATCAGCATAGCTTCTCCTATCCCTCATAGATCTTCCAGATATGTAGCCGTCACCGCCTCCCCCCCCCCCCCCCGAGGCTGCTGTCTACTTGTAAGACGTTTATCCCGCAGAATTGACGAGCCCTGCGGCTGCTTCTGCCAATGAGTGTGATGTGGCTTCACATTGCTTTACTCCCCACACCGGGTTGGTGGGGAGGGACTGCTTAGCCAATAAGCATCTGAAAGGGGAGGGAGCCTTGCTGAAGAGAGAGAAGGTGTGAAGGGAAGGCTGACTTAATCAGAGGTGATGTTAGGTCCTGCAGACCTAGGTACATAGTGCTCTATGTGGTCGATTTGGGCATACAAGTCCTAGATAAGTTAGGCCTCAGTGAACCAATTACAGGCCCATGAATGGTGACCTCATACATCAATTGGCAATGGTCAACAGAAATAGCGGCCAATAGGGGCTCGAGTTGGCTGTTTTTGTATAGGATGTCTATGGCCAAATCATCCTCTTGGATCCCTTTCAGTTCAAACCGTTGGACTATCAAAGGAAGAAGAAGAATTATGTTGTGCAAATACTACAATCCTGTTTGGAACATAAACATTGTATTGTACCATCATGCTTAGAGCGAAAAAGGTAAATCATTTACAAACAAATAAACCTCATAGTGAGGCAATTTTCTTTTTAACTCACATCCTAACACTACTACCCACTATCTAGAACTCTTGCTACGTTTGACCCGGCCCTACCTCTGGTTCAGAATACAACATTTGGACATCAAGATTCACCCCTGAGGATGGAGGCAGCAGCAGCCGCTGATCACTTCATGGTCAGTGGTAAGCAGCAATGATTACCACGTGGGGGGTTCTGCATTCAGGAGCGCCCCCTGGTGTCCTGCCCTGTCAGGAAGCCACCAGACGGGGACTGGAATAAACTGCCCCCAGGACACCTGGTGGGAAGAGCTGACACTACAACGTTCTTATCTGTAGAGTTGGTACCACCAGGAGGTACCCCTGAGATAGGGGAGAACGCTTTTATATGAAGGAGGAGATATTAGATAATGGTTCTTATATGATCATTGATGTGGCATCGAGGAGATGTCTGTACACTTTTAAAGGGACTCACTACTTGTCGCAGGATTACTGATGTTCTATTGACTTTTGCATGTAACTCAGGATTATGTTAGTTTGATTTATCATCTAATAGAAAATCAAAAGAAATGGCCATGTCACGGTACTAACTTTCACGATACGGCTATTTGAGCAAAGGAGTACCTTAACTATAGAAATGAATAGGAAAACAGCATTTTCACATTATCTGTCATGGATAATCCCCTTCTTCTATTGATATTGCAACCAAACCTTGGGAATGTATAATAGACAACTATACAAACATGTTAGGTCCAATAAAACAGGGGGTCACCGATAAAATGAGAAAGGCATGAATTTTGGAAAAAAAATTCTTTTGCCTTAACTATAGGGTGCCATTGGTGTCCTAGCAGTGAATATATGCAAACAATGGAGGTAAACTGTCAAAGTAGCAAATACAAATAGTTGATTTAGGGAAAGTGGTCTATGTAGGAATATGAATACAGCTTAAAGAATACTTTCCATGAGCTTCAATTTTTGCCGCCAGGTGGCTTCTGTGTAGGAACCAGCGATTCCCTTTAAGGGAACTCAACTGACTTTATAACAGCCAACATCAAGTAGAGCTGATGCAATTGGTATTAGAGTGGGAGAGAGGGGGCATAGCGGAAACCAGTAGATAAACTTGTCTAGGGAACTTTGATATGATTGCACGATATCTACATTTTCAAGAAATTCGCATGGATTCCCCCTAGGTTCTCTTAGAAGGGGGATCATATAGCACTCTACTCTAAAGAGAACATTAAATCAAATTTCCGTCACTGTGAGCCTTATGATTTCATTTCCAAATTAAAATCCGAATAGTCAACATAATGGCACATTGATTGTATTTTGGTTGTATGGTATCAGCATAGTTTCTCCTATTTGTCATAGATCTTCCAGATATGTGGGCGTCACGCTTTTCCCGAGGCTACTGTCTACTTGTAAGACATTTATCGCACAGAATTGACAAGGCCTGCAGCTGCTTCTGCCGATGAGTGTGATGTGGCTTCACATCGTTTTACTCCATAGACCGGGTTGGTCGGGAGGGACTGCTTAGCCAATAAGAATCTGAAAGGGGAGGGAGCCTAGCTGAGGAGAGAGAAGGTGTGAAGGGAAGGCTGACTTAATCAGAGGTGATGTTAGGTCCTGGAGACCTAGGTGCATAGTTCTCTACGGGGCCGATTTGGGCATACACTTCCTAGATATATTAGGCCCCAGTGAACTAGAGTCCATGAATGGTGGCCTTATACATCAGTTGGCAATGGTCCACAGAAATAGCGCCTAATAGAGGCTCGAATCGGCTGACTTTGTATAGGATGTCTATGTCCTACTCATCCTCTTAGATACCTTTCTGGTACAAACCTTTATCGAAAAAAGATAGGAAATTCATATTGTGAAATTGCTACAATTATGATTGGAACATATACATTGTTTTGTATCACCGTGCTTAGGGCGGAAAAGGTAAATCATTTACAAACAAGTATACCTTAAAGCGAGGAAATTTTCTTTTCAACGCACATCCCAACAGTACTACCCACTATCTAGAAGTCTTGCTACATTTGACCCGGCCCTACCTCTGGTTCAGAATACCACATTTGGACATCAAGATTCACCCCTGAGGATGGAGGCAGCAGCAGCCGCTGATCACTTCATGGGCAGCGGCAAGCAGCAATGATTACCACATGGGGGGTTCTGCATACAGGAGCGCCCCCTGGTGTCCTGCCCTGTCAGGAAGCCACCAGACGGGGACTGGAATAAACTGCCCCCAGGACACCTGGTGGGAAGAGCCGACACTACAACGTCCTTATCACATCTGTAGAGTTGGTACCACCAGGAAGTACCTCTGAGAACGCTTTTATATGAAGGAGGAGATATTAAATAATGGTTCTCATATGATCATTTTTTTTTTTTTTTTGATAGTTTTATCTTTTATTCTAACTCATCTTGCATGAGTGGTTCACAAATAGGTCTCATACAAATCACCCTCTTATCATATTCGACAAGTTTTGGGTCCAATAACTTTCTTTGACTTATGATATGGTATGATAGAAAAAGACACAGGTTTCTAGAACTACACGATGTTCAAAATCAGCATTCGATAAGCGACTTTTTTAACGAATTCTATTCTGAATTCTATTCTATTCTATTCTATTCTTATCATAATCGACAAGTAATAGATCAATCCCTGAGCAGTGATTATATTGTGATCTTATGCCAGTTTTGCATATTATCTCATACAATTATTAACAAGAGAGTTAGAACAGTAAGAAGGGCTGCTTTTAAGCTTTGCAGCTTATCTGTATGCAGCAGCCGTACCCGATATAAATATCATAACCCACGTAGCCTTAGTGGCCCTCATTCAACCTTCACAGTAATACAGTCAATGTACTTGGCAGTTGTAATTAATCTATTTCAATGTATTTATTGTATGAACTTTGAAAACCTTATAATCACTGTAATAATTAAGTTACATACCTATGACGTGTGGAAAACATATCATCCTTGTGTGCAGTTCAGGGTCAGAGGGAGGGGAGGGTAGGAGGTAGGCCTAGTTGGTTTCTACTTTTTTTGGTTTATTTAGGGTCAAAAATTTTGCTATTTCATTCTTGAATTTGTCGAGAGTTTCAATTATTCTATCTTCAGGTTCTAAATCGTTCCAAACTATTGCCAAAGTATGTTCTAAACTTCTTGTATATGCTCCACCATGGGCTGTGTAATATTTAAGGAGTGGACCATCCCAAGCTCTTGTCCTTAAATTTCTGTTATCTTTATATTTCTCTTGTCTACTCCTTATATAGGCCTCCTTGAGTTGATGGGCGTACATCCTATCCTCCAACATATTTATTTTAGCTTCAGCATGTACATCATAGGTGGGCGTTAAATGATCAACCCTTTGTGCTACCTTCAAACCTCTGTTCTGCACTTTTTGTCTCTTTTTTAACAAATCCTTTTTTACCCCTGCAAATAGTATATCCCCATATTCTAGGATGGGCAATATGTATGTTTTATACAATAAAATAGCAGTTTGCTCATCTATGAAAGCATTAAGCCGTGCCATTTGGTAGATTCTATAGGAAGCTATTTTCAACTGTCCCGTTACAAATTTGTCATAGGACAAGGCACAGTCTAATGTAACTCCTAAATACTTATACTGCTCTACCTCAAATATGGTCTCATTATTAATGTGTAACCTACAATTGTTCCAATGAGCCCTTCCTGAGAAACACATAAATTTGGTTTTCTTGCTATTAATGGTTAATCTATTGGCTCTACACCATTTATAATAAAGGCCTAAATCCTCCTGCATTTTAGCATTTACTTCTCTCTGATTATTGCCACTTATATACAATACAGTGTCGTCTGCATATAGTAGGACTTTACTGTGTTTACAAATATGTTCTATTTCATTAACATACAATAAAAATAATAAGGTCCACAGTATCGAAGGCCTTTTTAAGGTAACATCAGTGACTATACCTCGTTTGTTGTCTTGTATATCATGAACTCAAATATACCGCTGATTTCTTATATATGACAGATTTGATTTGCCTTCATTTTCCACCGACTTACAACTTAATTTGAACACAACTTTTGCGGTGTAAACGTCAAGCTATCAAGTCACCTCAGACAATAAATTCCCTTATCATAATCGACAAGTGTGAAATATGTCCTCGGCTTGGTCATGTCCCCTAATTGGGTCAATAGGACTATGCCATATGATAGTATCAATAACTATTTACATCAATTATGACCTTGGTTAATTTAATCACCTCAGGCATTACATTCCCTTATCATAGTCGACAAGTGTGAAATATGCCCTCAGCTTGGTCATGTTCTCTAATTGGGTCAAGTTACGTCACATATTATGGTTTATAACCATTTGTGTCAATTTTGACTTTGATTGACTTTATGTGTTTAACAATAATGTTGGCAATGAGCGGTATCAATTTGCTGTTGAAATGAAGTCCGTCTTCCAAGAACTTCCTATACTCATGGCGTCTTCCAACTGAGTTTTTGCTTGTGTGTACTATACGACTCACCCAAGGAGTACCCGTTTTACCTATCTTATTGAGAGTGTTTATACAGGAATTTATTCTCCATATGCCATTGTCCAGGAATGCCTGTCGTATATCCGTCGCATTGGTACATGTGCGATTCAATTGAGAACCAATAATAGGACACAAAATAATACGCTGCCCTTCATGTAATTTCAGCAAGAATTCATACGACCTTGTAATTTTGTCACACATCGTATGGACTAAATCATCCTCACTAGTCCAGTCGAATGTGTACGTTTTGCGTCCTCCTTTGTAGGCGGGTTTGTGAGGTGTAGTCATATCATTTATACCGGCCATGATGTACGTGATATCCCCTTTATTACACCTTATGTAGTTGTTTGCAGCAATACACACCGAATCAAAACGTGCCCCAGGCATTGGGTATACATTAATATTATATCCAGTCGTGTCTAGTCGGCGTAATTCATCTTGCATTGCTGTATTTATTCGACTGTCTCCGAATACCGCTACCATGGGCGCCATTTTGTTTGTGTGTGTAACCACGTGTTAGTTGCGCATTTGAAAGAACGGTTTCGTATCAAATTAGGAAAAACAATTTTAAGAATTGGTATATATTCGCTCAATTACTTAATTAAATACTAATCAATTATTACCAGTACTCATGTCTTGATTTATCATACATTGATATCTACAAATGCAAATGTCAATCGTAATGACGTCATACGCTCACACGTGTGTAGCCGCATTCCTTATTTTCGTATCTTTCGCTTTTACATATCTAAAATTACTCATTTATTATCCAATTAATAATAAACAGACTTGCTTTTAGATGGTACTCCCACTAACCACAATACCTGCGAGACCGCACACTCATTTGTGTTTTTTCTTCGCCTTCCGAGGGGTAGACTTGACCATGCCTGCGCCGGCCCCTTGGTTATTTTCTTTTCTGCGATCCGGGTCGGGGGTTGCTGCCTCTGTCTCATCTTCAGGTTTTTCCTCGGGTTTTTCCTCGGGCATTTCCTCGGGTTTTTCCTCTGGGGTCACTTCTTCTTCATCCTCTGTTTCAGTATCAGAATCTGACTCACTATCAGACCCAGAATCCTCAGACAGATTTCCTTCCCTCAGATGTTCCAATATGAGTCCTAGGTGGTTGTTACCCTTCAAGGTGGCTTCCTCGATTTGATGAGCATCCTTTAATGCCCATCCAGCACTCCAGTAAGCATCCCCGGTCGTTGCCTCGTACAGGCGGCCATCAGTTTTTTTCAGTTGAGCCATCAGTTTGGGGTTGTCATATTTCAGAGTTTGGATCAACTTCATGGTGGGTCTCTTCCTTTCTTCCCACTGGGCATTGTCGATGATCTTTGAGGCTTTCCTTTTTGCCTCAAAGGGACATGTGGTTTTGGCTATATCCGCAGCAATCAGGGGTTGTCCACAATTCAGGGCACGTTGTGATTGGTACAAGGACTCAGCAGTCGCATACAAATTGCCCTTGTACATCAAGTCCACCTTGTGAAAGTTGGAAAGAAAAGACGCCGGTCCTTGGAACGCAACACCGTCTTTGACCTTCCTTGTTTTGCAATCGCTCAACCTATATCCTTCCGGGAGGGATTCTAACTCATTGTAGTTGTACCGTACGTTTCCAACTATCAGGACCATCCCCCTTTGGAGTGCCTCCCCTCCATTTGCTCTGATAAACCCAGCCAGCTGTCGCATGTCTCTTTGCTTTCTCTGATCAACAGGTGTCAAATCATCGTTGATATATGTACGTAGCCATCTGTCCTTTCCCTTGAGGTGCTTTAGGCCCTTGAAGATTTCGATTTTTTGCCCCATGTTCTGCAACTTCAACATGATCGGCCGAGGTCTTGGGTCAGTCCTGTTGGGTCTGCCAATTCTGTAAATTGACACGGTTTCCTTGTGCTTGTAGCTTACTTGCAATTCAGCTAACAGATCATCAACTTGTTCCACCGTGTTGTCATTATCATTTTCTGGTACCCCTGTCAAGATGATGTTACAGACCCTTTTTTCACGTTCCAGGTCCGACACTCTCTCTTCAAGACTCTCGATGGTACTGTCCTGGCGAGCCTGCAAGGCGTATATTTTGCCTAGGTCCAAATCGAGTAACTTGAATTTCTTTTTCTGTTTGGTCGCCTTCCTCTCCAATTCATCAGTTTTCCTATGAAGTGCCTCAGATTCTCGTCCAAGTGTCTCCATTTGGCCCTGCAGTGACACGACTACTTCAGCTAGCTTCAGCAAGTCTACATCACTTGCTTTCTTCGGGACTTTGAACTTCACGCTGGGAGCCGCCATCCTGCTATTATCGCCCACCAGGTCAAACCAACAATCAATATCAAGGTATTTACTTAGTTTGCTCGATTTTTGCAAGATTTCTTTTCTCACCAGTTGGTTCCCTGCGTATTGATGTTCCTTTCTCCGTGTTATTTACTCCAAATTCTAGGCATTAGTCCCGTAATTCGTTCAAAAATTGCGCCGCTGCCGAAGGCCACGTTGTGCTACGTCAGAGCCATAACACCTCGCTTGATGTGGCCTCGAGGAGATGTCTGCACACCTTTAAAGGAACTTTATAACAGCCAACATCAACTAGAGCTGATGCAAATGGTATTAGAGTAGAAGAGAGGGGCATGGGGGAAACCAGTAGATAAACTTGTCTAGTGAACTTTGATATGCATTACATGATGTCTACATTTTCAAGAGGTCAAAATAGATTCTCCTACCATGAGGATAAGGGCCTCTGGATACCAGACTACTGGGACACAAACCTAGATAGTCAGGATTCTATGGGTTAAATAATTCACCTCATTTTTATCATCTGACAACTGAATTATTGTGTCAAATCGTCATGATGTTAAGGCATATAATATATGCGAGATCTATGTTGAGTTCATTAAATACCTACTTAATGGATCAATCAAGAGCCAATCTCTCTCAAGCTCCCCAGTTGATTTGCCGGTACCAGTTGCACCTTCCCACATTAGCCCCATATTCCTGCAGCCCTCCCTCTCTGGGAGTTGATCCGCCCTAATGTAACACATTTCATAGGTTACCGACCTCCTGGGCAGCTTCCAGCCACCTCAGAGGTTTGGCTGCTACTGTGCAATGTGAACAGCGGCTTCCAAGTGGCAAGTCCCAGGGTATGTAGGACTCACAGGCTTAAACTGAGCAGCATGCTTGGTTGGTTGATGTGTGTTCAAACATGGGGGGCAGCAGGGTCATATAATGTTGAAAGATGATGGGAGTCTGCATGGAACTTTGCACCACCCGCAATTCCAAGGGAACTTTTGCGGGCAGTGGCCACTGCTACCACAACAATTCATAAACATCTATACACCACCCAGTCAAGGAGGTTGCTCAGTTTAAGTATGTGATAAACGTTAAATGGTGAACTCTGCTGTAACCTAATTGTACACTACCAGTTTTATCCAAGTACTGTCATTCTACCTGCCTTGCTAGGGTATTATATGTTACTGTAGGTTCTACTTTTCAATTTTGAACATAGTTAATATTAACTCATGGAAATTGGTCAGTGGCAAATAGAAATGTTCAAAGCTAGGAAGCTAGGAACGGCGTTCTGCATAACAAAATAGAAGTACAAAGACTAAGGGAAGGGACCAATCTTTCCAAATCTTCCTTTCTTTAGAATTGTTATTTAAGTCCGGATATATCTACTGGGACGTAAAGTATATATAACTTCCTCCCCCCTCTAAGCCCTACTCTCTCATAATTGAGCAAGTATACTTTCTGAAGTCTCACTTCCATCACTCTCTTAACACCATCTCCATTTTTCTCGATTGTTGGTAGCACACAAGAGATAGCAGGCTGTTCAGCCAGTAGTGTGCAGTACATAATAGAGTTGTGGCTGCAGGCCCAGCTGGGGGCCTCCCCACACGACAACCTGATAGTCCCATTGTCCTATACAGTGCGAGGCAGACCAGGGAATCTGAGATCTATTACCGCTGGTGTTGTGGGGGTAGCCACCAGCATACTACCAATACTATATACTACTTACAACTGGAAGATCCTAGTCTACTCCTGTCTATAAGTACCAAACCAGCGGCTGAATAATTATATATACCTCGTTGAACACCTCTTTCCAATTAACCTCTTTTTATGTTATTGTGCATATTGAAACTCTCATATACAATTAATTTCTTATAATGTGATTAATAAGAAAATAAATATTTGCACATACCAGCAACTACGCGGTGTGGACTTGATCATTCACACTTGCTGGTCTGTACAGGAACTTGTTGCTCATTCTCTACAATAGACTCTGGACTAATGGTCTCAAATCAACTTAGCTGCTAAATGAATTCCATCGTGGAGGCATCTATATTCCAACCTTAGGCTTTGAAATGAAATTAGTCGGCTTTGGGATAGCATCCTTGGAAAGATAAAACCAAACAGAAGTCGTTCGTATGTTATACAAATGAACTGCACATACTGCTGAGGGGATACCCCTGTGGGTGGTCTTTCAGGATCTCATTTACAAATACTAGACAAAAGACATTTGAGGCACACTGTGCCCGCAGGTACTGGTCTAATGCAAATGTAATGGGTCCTTATGTATGAAAACGTTTAGTAAATGAATTTAAATCAAATATGGATTCAGAAAACACAGAGTTCGTTGATCCAGTTAATACATATCTGAAAACGTAATATGTTTAGACTGCACACAGGAAGAATGTGTTGCAAGAACACTCGCCTAGAAAAGCAGTGGAATTTAGATTTAAAAAAAAAGGAGTGCAACTGCCTCGAGCGCTGCAGGTACTGTCTAATCTGACTCACGAGAGTATACTGTCTTGGTGACCTTTTTTTTATCTGCGTAGGCTGAGGGTAGTACGTCGTCAGATTGTTCTGGCATAAGTCCAGAGCTGATATCACCTGTTAGTTGTTATCAGGGAATGAGGGAAACATTCAGTAACGATACCTGCTTGTGGGGGGGGGGGGGTCTTAGACGGAACCATTCAGGCCCTTTACTGCCCTTATAGTATGTGGACTGGTCTCTGGTAAGCATTGCCCAATCATGCAAGTATTCCCTGCATGACACTGTCCGATAATACAATGTCATCTTTACTGCCTACTTTCGCTTAAGCTTTGCCCACCACCATGACCCTAATGGGACTGAGCTAGTGCCCAGGGTAAACCTGATGCCATCAGCCTAATGCCACAGGCCATAGCACAGTCAGATTGGCAATCTGCCCAGTTAGGGATGGTCTACAGGGGAGGGATGTGGGAGGTGGGATAATCAGCTTGTCGCGAGGCATAGATGGGTGAAAAGGAAAGGAAGAATATGGAGGGTAAGGGCTAAGAATCAATTCAGGGGGACGCATAATAGTCAGACGGGATCGGCGGAGGTCGTAGAGAAGGTCTTCACTGGCTTGTATTGTGTGCTTGGTTTATTAAGGGTCAGGTCTAGTGGCTGGCTTGATGTGCAGATTTACTAGCCAGCTAACAACTTAGACTTAGTGACATATTCAATGGTGATGTGTATTTCCCGAGTTTCACTCATTCAGAAAATCCAGGGAATATGACACTAGAACATGTCCATAAACCGTTCCAGAAACATTCTGAAATTCTCGAGTCATGACACAAGCATTGCACGAGTTCTGCTTGTGATTTTGTATGCAGGGTATATAATATTATTATCAGGTCAGGTTCATAAAATCCTTTGAGTGATAGCTCTAAGCTTAGGTCTGAAGCCATGGTGTTCCACCTAGAGGTTTAGATAAAACAAGTCATTACTGCGTATTCCCTGCACTACTATAGCCAACACCTTGGTGTGTTAGCTTCCTGAATTTATCAAGCTTCTCCAAGACACTAATTAATACTCTGCTTCTCTTCCAATTAGCCATGGCGAAACCTATTGTTGTCCCTATCTACTGGTAGCGATGAACAAAGAGCCAGAACAGTCCTTAAAATGGCTGGTATTCACCAATAAGGAATCTAGTCTAATGCCACAGTATATTGAATATTGTATCAACAATACTTCTTTATATCTTTCAAAGGTAAGTTATAATGGTCTATACTTTGCTAATGGCATATGTATGCTGGTATGCCGTGGTTATAGCGATAATTCTGGTACTCTCGTTCCAGAATCCTTCTGAAGGAAGGCTCTGGTAACTGCCAAATGTTAGGATTTTGCTGGATCTGGGCAACCCCTGCTGGTAACTTGGAACCAGCGAACAGGAACAGGAAATGGAACCAGAAAGGCTGATGGTAAAACTACCTAAAACTACCATCATACATTCTGGTTCCTGCCCACTGGTTCCAGCCTACCAGCAGGGGTTGCCCAGACCCAGCAAAATCCAAAGTTCAAGGTCATTTGGCTGTAACCAGAGCCTTCCTTTGGAAGGATTTGGGAACGAGAGTATAATTCTGGTGGCTCCATGTACGCACCATTTTGGCTCTGTCCACAGAATTTCCCGTGAGATACCAATGCTGGGTACCAAACCTCCACACACCATAGCTTGCCGGAAACAGGCTACATTCCGAGATCGGAACCAAGATATCATGGGAACTGCTTTGCACATGCTAATCACGGGAACAAGTTCACTCCCATTTCATTGTTATAGTTACATGTGAACCTTAATGCTGAGTGTTTACAATTCAATATTTTAAGTTCATTTCATCCAGCCAACAGATGAAATGATTGAAAAGATCTCTTTTTTGAATTCTTTGTTCATAATAATGTCCAATTGGAAGTTCTTGAAAACTTATTCGGATTTGACAGAACTTACCCCTAGGTTTCCTTAGTCATCCTGGCATTTGTATATCTGCAAAGATAATAGCCAGACATTAAACTAAAGAAAAGAATAATTTTAATGGCAACATTATCTGCATTGTTAAGTTCATATGGGAGACAAGGTATAGCTATTTAATGGAAAGGTGGTGCATTATAATCTGTTAATATCTAAAACCTGTTTGCCATGGGATGTATCTGCCGAGATTTAACAAACACAGATAAGACCTTCAATCTATACAGTGATATAAGCTGTGTCAGATAAAGAAAACAATTATTGTCAATGTCCTACATTAGGAAATTCACCAGATATGCCAAATACAGATTTTGTTTACCGTGGTGGCCAATCAAACAAAACCTTCACTGCAAAACAATTCAATCTGGGAAAATGGCTTCAGAAGAGCCTAGGCTTATGATAGATGGGCCTTTTAAGAGCATCACTTATTATGTAATAGATCAGTCAGGTCCAGACTGTATCCTACATAATAAAGTCCTAATTAGATACTCACTTTACATGAACATAAATAGTACAGTAACTTTAGACCAAGTTGTAGTCAGAACATTGAATAAATTCAAAGAAAGCTGGATTTCGCAGGAATGGTAGGTTTACATATGAGGATTAACCTGTCAAAAGTCCTGATGTCTCCTGGGCTTGGCTTTTTTTCTACATGGGTTTTGTATGACATGTCAAAATACAACCAAACTGTAGATTATGCGATATCAATCACAAAATACCATCTTAATAATGAAGCATTATTATTGTCCAATTAGGTATAATTATATTAGGCAATCGAGTAGACAATCAGCCACAGGGCATTGACAACATTTTTAAACTATGGAAGGCCATTTGGACACAAAGTTATAAATTGATTGAAATGTAGTATAAATATGGCCCTTGACCCCTAAATTCAACATGGCAATATGGCCATTTCTTAAATCCGAGATGGTGACATGACCATTTCTTAAAATTGATATGGGACATGGCCATGTAAGTGACATGAGACATGGGGCATTTCTTAAATGTGACATGTGACATGGGCCTTAGTGACATGAGAAAAAGTGTTGGAGAGTGCATCAGAATGCACTATTTCAAGTCTAGACATTCCAAATTTTCTTAGAGGGTGCCCCCGAACCCCCCTTGTCTTCACTGCTTACATTTCCCGGAGCTCAGGGTCTAAAATGCATTCATATCAGAATGCACCAATTTGGTTCTAAGGATTTCAAAAATTTCTTGGTGGTGGCCTAATCAACTATATCTCTTAGTGACACTAATGACATGGGTTTTTCCTTAGTGACATGTGACATGGACCTTTCTTGAATTCGACATGTGACATGGGGACCCCCCCCCCCGTCAAGGACCCCATAAATGTCAACTAAGCGAATCTGCGATTTCATTACACTATGGATGGCCATTTGAAACAGTTTAGGGTATGGGGCTATGGGGTGGGAAATGGTCTGACATGACAACAGAACAGGTCCTCATGTGGTCATTGAAATCCTCTAGAGATTGACCCATGGTAGGGGAGTCGCAGAAAGTACACTTGCCAGATGGGTCTTAACAATTCCACTTAGTGTGCACGTAAGTAATACAATGTAGAAGATCTGTGGTGAAACATCTGGAAATTCAGAACAACATTGAGAGCTTCCTGGTTCATGACCTGGTCTAATTTATTGCATGGTTTCAGCCACACTCTCCTAATTGCCCTTGAATGCTGATGAACTGATTGTGGCAACTGCCTTAGCCATCTGCTACAGGACAGACAGTGGTAGTGGTTGGATACGACACTGACCTTCTTGCCATGCTGACTGCTCGTGCGAAACCTTCTGAAGCTGTATTCTTTCTTCAGCCTGGTAAAGGTAATGTCCAGAAACTGTATGATATACAACAGCTTCAAGATGCCTTAGGTGACCTTAAAGACCACCTCCTTTTTCTGCATTCAGTATCATGATGTGATACAACATCTGCCCCGTTTGGAAAAGGAAAGAAAACTGTATTCAAACTCCTGAGAAAAAAAACATTGATCTGGGAAAAGAAATGGAGATCTTCAATGATCCAAATGCAAGTCATGATGAGGTAGCTCAAGCTGATGAAAGGTTCTTCCTCTGTTTATATAGTGGTGAGAAATCAGAGAATATTGACCAGGTTAGGTACAATAATTACAAGAAGACCATAGCATGCCAGTCAATCAAAATGTCGTTTGAACTGGCTACTTTGCCCCCCACAAGTGCTGCGGCAAAACAACATTCTTTCCGAACCTACCATCAAGTTCAAGCCTGGATGGGAAATGAACTGCTGCCTACAGACTGGGGCTGGAAGTTAGAAAATGGTACCTTGTTACCTGTCCCCACAGATCTACCAGCAGCACCTGACAAGATCCTCAACATGATTAGTTGCAACTGTAAGAAGGGGTGTCAGCGGCAGTGTGGGTGCAGAAAGCTGGGAGTGCCATGTTCCACAATGTGTGGTATTTGTGCTGGTGTGGACTGTCTGAATGCTGCTCCAATAGAGCAAGATGAAGCAGACTGACTGTCACACAGAGATAGTAGTCAGTACTACGCAGGGAGTAGTTTCTGATTGATTGAGAAATACTTGTCGCAAAATGCATATTTGACACTTATTATGCAATATAATGGTACTCTGACATAATTTACTGCAATAAAATGTTCATATGCTTACTTTCCGATTATCTGCCAGACTTTTTTCAATATATTGTTATTCAGTTATGCTTTTTAATTTGAATAAAATGAATTTTTGAGCCTCCAGCGACAAAAAAAAAACGAATTTCACCTAAAAAAAAAAGCCAAGCCCAGGACAACCTAGGACTTTTAGTATGTTCATACTAGTACTAAACACAACCAATCCTGAAGTTTTCAGCTTTCTTTGAATTTATTCAATGTTGAAATCTAAAACTACTGTACTAAAAATAGCAGTTATGAAACTACCCAGCCTGCAGCCACTACCACGGTGGACTCGAGCTTACATAATCCTATATTTATGAGGCATTCCATATATTTTTAAAGCCCCATCAATATCACTGTGGGCCTTTTTGGGTGATTATTTCGTCCATTAAATGGTGGTAGTAAACGCCGGCTTTGCTCATAACTAAATGATGGCATGGTAAGAACCGTTGATGAGGACTTAGCACCGTTGAAGTTTCGTGTAACATCAAGTGATGGCCTGTACGTCTAGATACAAAATTCTTTTTCGTCATAAAAAGCTGTATAAGAGATGTATGTGTGGCATATCCGATCCCGACTGCTATTAGTTGGTCACAGACCGTGTTGATTTATCACAAAGATTCTGAGTCTACAGGACTATCTAGACTGGAGCATGACACCTCCGACAATGATAGTAAGTTTAAGACCGGACCAAGATTAGTCATAGGGCTGTTGGTCATTATGACCATTGGACCAGACAAGAAAAACAAGCCCTAATACCCATCCCAGTGGACATAGAACAACGAATCAACACCGACCAGTTCTGGGCATAATGGTCATCGATATGATTCAACGAAACTGTGCCCATTACATTGTGACAGTCATGTGAAATCAAGCAACTCATGATACTGAATGAAATCTCAAATATGAAGTGCATCCTTGTCTAGGAGGAGCTAAATGTCATCTGGCACATCATGATAGGTTAAATAGGCATAGGGAATGAGTTCTAAGGATGCACCCTCACAGATAGTGGCTTATAACACACAATAGCTTTCTAGCCACCACTTAAAGAGACGTGACTAAAACGCCGGCTTGAATTTCACAGTTTAAGACTTTCCATGCCGCTGTGTCAGATGCTATTTCTGAAAGCATACAGTTTCTGTAAACTATATGGTCACGGCATTTAGATCTTCCATTCTTCACTTGCTGATCTTTTAAAACGGCATGCCCACACTATTAGGATTTCAGATATGAAAAATGAGAAGGATATAGGATTATAATAGATGAGGTAGGGCCTACTATGATGTTATTTACTAATGCTGATCTGGGGAATTAGCGTTGCCAAAGCTATGCTGTACGAAGGAGTGCTGGCCTTGAAATGGGTCCACTTCAGTACTAAATTGCAGAGTATAATCACCTTTGCTATATAAAAAGATATACAGGGAACAATCTCCTATAGAATTATAATAATATGAAATAGAAGATAAAAGAAATCGTCAGTGCCCATTTGATTGTATCGTCATCGTCAGAAAATCACCAAGTGTACTAAAGAGACGCTATGAACTCAAAAAAGAATATTGTTAGGCTGTAAGAAGAAGGGGCAGTTTCCATTGCATCCTAACACACCTAATGCACTCAATGGTTTCCATTTTTAGACGATTGGATAATAGTGCCATTGGCAGTACACATACAGCTGCTAGATATATCCACTATCATGTTTCATGCTAATAACCGTTATACAAGGTGAATAATACAGCCTACAAAACCACACCTATTTCTCACCAATGGCTGCTCTACAATGAAGAACTAGCACTGCCACACCCAGAATAGTATAGCACTGAGGCCTGCAGGTATAAAACTGTATTATGTACCAAGAAACCAAGGTGTCAATGCACTGAATGGATAAAGTGGGTGACTCTAGTGATGCCACTCCCAATATTTTTTCTGACGATTTTTATCGCGTACAATAATACATTAAAAATACGTAGGTAGATATGACATGTTTTAAAACCAGCTTGTTGGTGCATTGCCTTCCCTCCGCTGCCACCCTGAGTCAAAAACATATTATGGTATTAAGGTATCATCTGTACTGTGAGTAAAATGTGCTTAGTAGCTAAATATGATTATCCTGAGAGAAGGGACCTTGATACACCCTGGTCATATCGTGCCACTAGTTGACAACCCCATTATCGAGATAGCAAGGTGAGCATCAATGTTGTCACCTTTCTCTGAATCCGCAGTGCAACAATAAAGGCCGCATTTCGGTAAGGCCCATTACGTTAAACTCCAGTTCTACAGTGTAGCGCATAAAGGTGGAAGATATCTGGTTGATTGTTTTGGCGCTGATCACAAAAGGTTCAAAATGATTTTGTTACACATATATTGCTCATTAATTCTTGCATGACATTTAACAGTTTACATAAACATGAAATGCAACACGATCAAAATATATCCTGTATCACAATCTGTTATATTGCAGTTCTTCTTAGCTCTGATTTCAACAGGCCATGGGAAATGAAACACGGTCAAAACCTTTTTATATTATCCAATTGCCATTATTAATTTCTCTTCAACGCTTTCATGAGACCATTTTTACTCGGTCTTGAACGGCATGACAAGATGATTGATCATTCTCACAAGCTCTTATGCTTGCTAAATGTGGGCTCATTGCACATTCAATTTAGTTTTTAGTTTTTAGTTTCAATTACAAATATAACCATTATGTTGTGTATTTATTTACCTTAATTTCTCTTCGATCCTAGTACTCAATACCCTTATCTAAACATCTATCCACATTCCTACAGCATACATCATAGGCCCATTGACCCTATAACATTTAGGATCAGAATGTTCTACCAGTGTACCAAAGACTCAGCTAATATATACCCCTGCTGGGCTGGCAGGGAATCCTTGTCCACGTGGTCAGATAATGAAAAATTAGTGTACAGAAAGTAGACCTGGCCATGGTTTGTATGCAGAGGGTGGTGTCTATCAGGATAGGTGTTGGTCATGGTCTGCTACCTTTATACCCAGGTACAGTCGTTAAACGTAGGTGTGGTTCAGTGGTCAATAGCTCTACTTATTGTGGAATAGTGACCTGGATGCATTATGTCAGCCTTAGTAATAGTGCATGGCCTCAGTCTTAGTAATAGTGATGGCTTCACCAAAATTTAAGTTTAATATAAACAATAATTCTCTCCCCTCTATATTATGAAAGTCTTCACTCTTACAACAAATATTCCACGTATCCTTTATGAGTACAGGGCTAGAAAAATGTAATGCAGACCTTCGGTGTTGAAGGAATGTCCGCTGTAATTTTTATGAATGCTTCTGGAGGCAGAGCGGAGTAAAATAAGCTAATGTTTGCTGTGTTGTGCTGCAGGAACTAGGGTAGACCGCCCATGAGATGACTAGCTAGTCTATTGGTACCATGAGTAGACCACAGGTGCTACCATTTAATTGTGTGTTATAGGGCATTTACACATTTACAATGATACAGATATGTTATAAGAGGTAGTTATAGGTCACGACCTGCAGTTACATCCTCAAAAGATTATTTTTACCATCTCATATAATGGATTAAACCTGACATTGTTCATGTGTATTTGCTGCTCTTTACAATGTAGGTTTTATAAAAAAACGTACCCTTTGCAACCTCTAATTAACATCCTATATTTGATCTAATGTTGCAACATAGTACTATTTTCTGACAGGTAGACTCTCTCTCACATGATGTGATTTTCATCATTTGTGATAACTAAATTTGTAATGAGATTTTGCCCATGTATTGTCAACAATAGAGTAGTACCATAAGATAACCACCACTGGACCATGAGGCAACCACTGCGACACATGGTCACAATCACTCTGAGCATGTATAGCTCTCCATTTTTCCTTTATAATGATCAATACAACATACACTCAACTTGTACAGACTATCAATTTCTGATACCAGATGTTAGCATGGAAAATGAATAATATTCCCTGTTCTAGTCAAATTAGTGTGTTTTTGTATACAAAAAGGGCAACAGGCCTTGACTGGGACTAGAGCCAAGGATCTCCTGAGTGTGAGTCATAAGCCCTACTGCTACACCATTGAGGATTTGGTACTAGGCCCTGTGAGAAGTTGGTTCTTGAATTATTTTACCTTCTGATAGGTCTGTGCTGAGAGTGGTTAGGTCATGGTACAGGGTGGTTGGGTCATGGTACCAAATCCAGCAGGACTGGTCTGATATTTCCAAGAGGATCATTCAATGAATATCTGATCTAAATCAATATTCAAATCTAGTTCATCACAATCTCAAATGTCTTCCAAATAGAATTAGCCTATTATGGTGTGAAAAGACCATTTCTTTCTATAATAGACACCTCCCAAAAATCTAGGTTACAGAGTTCTCAGGCGAAATTGGTCATCTCATGGGCGGTCTACCCTACATCAAATTTAAACACAAGATACCACTATTATTGGTTACTATACATAATCATGAAGAGAACCGTTTACACCACCTCAACCCATCTAAGTGATGTCACCCTGACAGACTCATTACACATCCTGATTCATGTCTAATTAATCCCAGCCGTCCCCCCCCCCCCTAACCCCTTATAGGACGCCGTAGGTGTGGTGTAGGTGGATGTTAAGCTGACACATTGACCACACTGCAGTTAGCATCTACAGGATTTCCATATAGATTACCACTGCCTATGGGGGACTGAGTGTCACAATAGGATGGTACTGGTCAGGGAGAGGTGGAGTACTCTGTCAGACCCACTTTGTTTGAAGTTTGAAGTTTGTTTATTTCCCATGACATCAACTATTACATGATATTCAGACATGAGAGTTGTGCTATCTTTGACTATCTTGAGAATTGCCAGATTTTTAGGCCTTAGTAATTGTGAGTGCTTGTGCACCTCATATGTACTATCAGCGATTTATATCATTTGCTCAATTAGGGCTCCATCTGAAGGTGGTGCTTGTGCACGCTTTGCCTTCTTTTTACTCGTAGGAGTTAAAAGTATTTTAATCTTTTCATGGAAAGTCAAGAATTGCCAGACTTCCTTTCTTAAATCCCAACCCACTGTGTGAAGCTGGAAGTTCACTGACCGCTGGAATGGTGTCTCTCGCCCAACTAAACATCACTGTTTTTATAGCCATCCGACATAATAACGGCAGAGCAGAGAGACGTCTCTATTCATTGGCAAGTTGACAACCAGCTTAATGCACAGAGTTCCAGTCCTTGCTCCACACCGACTCTTGGGACAGGAGCAGTAAGAATTCGGGCCTTTAAAGAGGGACTAGCATGGCAGAAGTGATCAAGAGTGTCTGCTCAAACATTGTTCCTCAACCCTCTGGGGAACCCGCCCGACTGTAGCTGCACCCTGGTTAGTCAAGAGGCGGTCACATGACTTGCCCAGACTGGCAGCCTTAACCATACTAGCCCGACTCCTGTTGTAAAGAGAGCCAGACAAGGTTGAACTCTGAAATGAGAGACTGGGGCATGTCATGTAACTCCTTTTCCAAAAAGAGTTTAGCATCATGACCACAGGTAGTCTAACAAAGTTAGACTCTCTGCTGACCACACCACTCAACTGACCTTTATTGTTGTCAGTAGGGAGCGGTGTGATGTCACATTGATTATTTTGTGGCTATTGTGCGCATGTAATCTGTGAATCACAAGTCAAATGTGCACGGTTGTGTACACAAATTAATCAAACAAATAGCGCCTTAACTATTTCCTTCGTTCCAGCAGGAAAGAAAGTCGCCAAGAATGGCTGCACCAGGCTTGAAACCCCCTTTCCATATTTTACGAAAGCCGCGACACCAACCTATAATCCTATTGTTTATAGAAATAACTCGATTCATTTGACAGACGGCTCCTCATGTTTACTTTGACGCCCAGGGTGATCAGGCATACACCTTTGGATATGGCACCCAAAGCGCTGGCGCCCACCGCCTTATCTTTTCATCCATGCATAATGGCATCCGTGGTGGCTGATTTGATTAGCACTGATTACTCGTATAACCAGTATTCATTGCTGCCCAGCACGCCTGCCGCCGGCCCCTGCCCCACATCAGACCAGTGAATGGGGGTGTAGGGTTGGGGCCTGGGTGGACGGCAGACCAGGTAAATCCTACACCTACATCCTACCCAGACAAGGGTCTTGCATCATTTAGCTGCTATTTCCCCTGACAGGGACATCATTCTGGTCTACCTTTATTTGATAATACCAGTGAGCTCACTGTGAGACTGTGTTTGGTCTCGGCAAGAAAAAGTGGTGCTGGTGATTCCAGGTCTTACCAACATGCCAGCAGTGGGATATGTGAATGGTAGACCTCTAGATGGGTAATTGCCGGTCCAGCATGGCTTGGGAATGGACTAGTTAGACAGCTTAACTGTATAAAGGTGTATACTGAAAGGATGACCATCATTTATCTACATGTAACACAATAAACTACCAGCTGATATACATGTAAAGTGAAATTGTGAAGCTTTGAGGCGACTCCAGCATCTTTCATAGCATCAGAAATGCTCTTCAGGCAAGTATATTATGTTTCTTTCCCATATTATCACCAAGTAGTCAGTTATAAGAATCAAATTGTATGTGTGCTGATACTGAACGTTGGGGCTGGGTGGGAAGAAGGACATGCAACTACCTTGATAGACTGGAAAACAGGCGTGTACTATTAATTATGTACGTGTAAAGTATTCCCAACATTTAAGTTAATTTCAGGCTCTTCTCAATCGAACATCTATACAATATTATTATGGAACCCTTACCATAGGAACTTATTTGATTGTTAAAAACATCCATTCTCAGCCAGTAAAATAACATCCATCTAATAGATTATCGCAATTAATCTCTCTGCATTAAATAGCTATTTGACAAAAATACAGTCTTTGTTTAGAGATTATTTTCTGCAGCTGTCCTTATCAGAACAACTTGAAATTCCCTACAGCAGTAGCTGTGTTAGTCAAGGCACAGGCATGCTCCGCCGGGAGGCTCATCAACCATTGATAGGCTATTTGAGTCATTGTCCTAAGGAGCAGTAGCTTAGAGACTGCCATAATAAACACAAACAGCCCAGGGGAATGGTGTTAATTGCCTGCCTTAATTGCTACCTAATATGGTGCATCCTTTCAGACCCCAAGTCTTCCTGTAAATCAAATCGGAGATCTATCTATGGGATTCTAGGGGGCTGTTTCATAAGGGTTACAAACTGTTGCTCAAGGGTATTTATAGTATAAAAAAGCGATGACATGTTTTGCTCAGAATTTAGCTCGTTAATTCAGATTTAGTCATGCTGCCAATAATCTATTTTAAAAGGAAATTATAAGAAATTATAAACATAAGATGCTGTACTAAAAGTAATAAGACTGGGAGTCTTTGGTAAGCCCTTATCCTACAAAATTGCCCTTATCCTACAAAAACATATAGGTTTGTAGTATAAGGGCTGTCAGTCAGGCCCTTATCCTACAAAATTTGCCCTTATCCTTCAAAACACATGTCAGGCTCTTATCCTACAAAATTGTCCTTATCCTACAAAAATATATAGTTTTGTAGGATAAGGGCTGTCAGTCAGGCCCTTATCCTACAAAATTGCCCTTATCCTACAAAACCTATAAGGGAGGAAATCTAATAAACCTGAGATTTTTGGAGCAATCTTGGATTACACAAGGATATAAAATAAACTTGATCCTACAGCATACCTGTAGGCCCAATGCCTCTGCACTAGACCTGGTGACAAAGTAATTAAGCGTCAGGGACATTTTTGTAGGATAAGGGCAATTTTGTAGGATAAGGGCCTGACTGATTGCCCTTATCCTACAAAATACATAGGTTTTGTAGGATAAGGGCAACTATTTTGTAGGATAAGGGCAATTTTGTAGGATAAGGGCCTAACAGTCTTCCTCCCAAATTGAGTAGCAGACCCCAGTGATGCTACTAGTTCGCCCAGTACCATCACCGGCTTAATCCTCTGTCCTTAATCCTGATTTACTCCTGTGTAAATTACATTAGTTAGAGACAGTAATGGTCACAACGGGAATTTGTTGTAATGCACCATTAAGGGTATGGCAAGTGGCTTATGTAAAATCAGATGAATATTATTTGCTGCTAAAACACCTTGTTATAATTAACTCCTGGGAGCATCAACCGCATTTATGAGTACACTGTGCTCTCTTATTATTGAATAAAGACCTATTCTATATGTTTTTGGATATCAAAAAGTAAAATCCTTTAACTCCCTTTAGATACGTTTCAACCATTCGATCTAAGAATTACTGTTTGCGAAATTACATGAAGATTTTCGTGGTAAACCTGCCCAATAAGCTTTTCATAACCAGGTCTATGGCTAATGAATGCATATTTTACCACACAGTAGAACCCATGGTACTGCATACTTCCACAATCCATGTGTGTCTAGACTCAGACCATTACCCTAACCAGATATATGGCCCCTCTGGGCTATCCACTTCTCATCATTGCATTTCGTGGAGAATATTAGTATTCCTCTTCATCCCAATGTGTAGGCTTCACATAATTTTAAATGAAATCCTCTCCCATCAAAAATATTCTATTGGGGCTAAACCAGGGATTGTATTTGCCAAGACATGCAGTTCGTAATTCTCTCCGCTTAGCCAAGTGGCACACGATTGTCATGAATCCTGAGATTCAAATGCCCATCCTCACAAACACATGGTATCACAGAGGCACCTATTACTTTTCAAGATGAGACGCACATTATATAATTGCATTTATCTTTTTCTCGAGGTTTTCGTCTCCCCTATCCAAGGCGTATCCCTGGATTCCTTTCATTTCTCTCATAAAATAATCTCCTTTGCCCTTGATCAGCTTGACAAAGTGTTGGGAGTCTGATATTGCAGGAAAGGACAAAAACATACCTCTTTGAAGAGCAAGATTAAGAAACGAGAACTGTCCATTAGATAATTAACCGCCCCCTGCACGTATTCATGTGCCATATATATACAAATATATTCTGTTCTATGCTTGCATCCTTGTTTACCGCTTTAAGATGAAATGTAAATTACCAGACGCCGGCATTAACCTTTTCACCATTATCTCTTAATGAATCTATACATTGCTCTGGGTCCATCTCGGTAATAATGCACATACATTACCAGAATATTTAAAATTCCCATTAGTCACAGTGGCTCACAGAAAACTGAATAGCTCTTTTTGCGTACAGGCAAGGGAAAAGGTTGGACTGCGTATCATTCCAAGTATGCCAGTATTTAGACTGTGCTTGCTGGATGGTAAGAACTGGAGTGAAATCAGTAAAACTCCTTGTATACCTATTTCCTTACCTGTGGAAGTACCTCCTGTTTGGGAGTCAATACCCGTTCCAGTATGCACTCCATGTACATATGACGAAAGGGAAACATTCTTGATTCAGGCAATATTTCCTTGCCTCATGTGTCTTACACCCTAACTCCCATTCCGACCTCAATCACTCTTCAGCAGATTCCCTAGTTATGGCCACCATCCACTGGGCTCTTATCGGCCGCAGTTATATAGTATGTATGGACCTAATCATCTGAAGTTTCCAGTGGACGGTGGCTATCAGGTGCAATGGCTCGTGTGAGGACTGGTATGAATCATTGTCATAGACAAATACTTAACGGCGCAAATCTCGGTAACACTTCAGCGACAGTCAGAGTGGAGTCGGGACAGGTAGGGGCGGTGGGGTTTAAGGGCAGTTCAGGTAGCAGTCAACCATACAGGCACTCTCCAATAGTACAACTCCTCACCCACAACCCATAAGCACCTGCTTGGAGAAGGAGTGTGCACAATGGAAGACGCGTATGTCATCCTCGTGAGGCCATGATCCCCTTTATTAACATTAAAGATTCCGGGTATTTTCCTGATACAATGTGATCAAACTGTGAAGCACAGAATAAGTTCCTCAGCATTTATCTGCATTGTGCTGCTTGGCGTGAAGACCCTGAGGGACTGTCAGACACCTGGCAGTGCCTGTCATCGTCGGCAACATGAAACATAATTCTCTGGCTTCGTTCTTAAAGATAAGACAGGTGCAGTGATAGTACTTTTTATACTATCCATTCCCATAAAGATCTTGTACTGTAAAAGGCTCTGAAATTATATTGCTTCTAAACCAACCATTCTATCTGAAGTCGCACGCATTGCTGGTCATTCTCTTTAAGTTATTACCTGTCACCTGTCCGTATAGATAGTTAAGGTCATCTAAGATATTGCATCTCTGTTAGCTCAGTCAACAGTCATTATGTGTTTCTAGCACACTGCTTCTATTGTATTGTAGAGATAAAGCATCCTGTTGGAAAGTTGTCTAGGCCAAAAGAAAATGTGTGTTTGAGGCAACATGGTCATGAAGATTAGACTATGTAGGTTATTTTAAAACATTTTAAATTCTTTTTTTTGATTGCCAGGAATGAGTCATGAGTCGCCGCATTGACTCGTGGATCAACAGGATGACTCACTGATTCATCCAGTGAATAGGAATATATTTGTTAAAAAGCAATGTGCCTTGAATGTCCCTTGAATTGGGAAGTAAAGCTAGGGTCAGCCCTATTTTGAATCTACAATCGGATTGCCTGAAACCAACCTTCTCTATTTTGGCCCTATCCATGTTTTCGAGCTAGCAGCACTCAGTCGCCGGTACTATCTGATTCTGTCAGCTGCAGCACAGGCCCTGTCAGCTGCTGGTGATACCTGATAAACCCTGTCAAGTGGTGGTCAGCCGTCAGTGAACTACCGTCAAACATGAAGGAGATGTGACCCAGGATTACGTCTGTCCTTCTGCTGACCTTATGTCACAGGCTAAATACCTAGACCAAGTGTCTAAGGGACGGTTATGTCGTCTACATCACATAATATATCAGTATTCATGTAGTCACTTTCGATGTGTCATCTAGGAGCATAAACCTCTAGATGAGTTCAAAAGGGTACAGAAAAAATGTATGATGATGTTCAAGATTATTTTAACAATTCATTTGTTAAATTTGTTTTGTCTACAGCTTCTGATGTAAGAACAGTTCAACGAGGACCCGGCATGCACTAGTTCATTAATCCATCAAGGCATAACGTCAGAATCTGTTTGCTTCTGGAGTCCATCACCTCTGTTTGGAGAACTCAGCTCTGGGGATGAAGCCATGCAGGGAACACTGGCTACTTCATGGACACTGGTAGGCAGCAATGCCTGCTATATTCTTTGTTTGGTAATATTTAGATTCTGCCTGTTGAATGCTTCATATACCCTTTGATCTTCATGCATCTGCTTGTCTTCTCCATGCCCCCTCAGGTGATTTAATTTTTACCCATTGCATTTTTGCACATCAGACCTATATTCCTCCAGCTCCCTCCCTTGGTGACCTGATCTATCCTCATCTGAAACGTGTTATAGGGAGGTTGCTGGGCAGCGTTTAGTGACATCAGGGATTTAGATGTTGCAATGGATGGCATGTTTTCAGAATCGTTCAGGTCACCAGGTGCGGAGGGATAACACATAGGAACAAGGACAGAGACAATCTTAGAATATCAGTTTCCATACTTGTTAAAATGAGAATAGGGCAAAAACCGTCGATGGTCCTCGGTAGTCTAAATTCATATTTGAACGCAACAAATGCCAAATATTGGTCGTATATATAGGGAGTCAGTGTAGTATCAGTGTAGGTCAGCTCTAAGATAGGAGCCTCGATGGACATCAGGCACATAAAGTGACAGACAAACACCCAGCAGCTACACATGCAAGTAAGGTAGCATTATGTCTGGAGGATATTGTATGTATATTGTACCCATGTAATTGAAATCCAACCCCCAAAGACGTTCCTATTCATGGTGTTGTCTCCATGAAATATCACCTATTAGATAGCTCAATATTATATATGATCCAATGAAAGGAATATGTTGGTGGCAAGTTTCATTCATCATCTATCTTAATGAATGTACAGTAACAACGTCAGTTCAATTTGGCAGAAAATCAGAACATGATCCCCTCTTGCTGACTTGTGTTTTTCTACAGGAGACACTCTGTACAACTGTTCATCTATAGGGAATACCCACCCAGAACAAAGCTAATGGTAAGCTGGGGCCAGGGGAATAGCAGGGGCTTTACTTGCTGATTGTTATGCCTAAAGGCAGCTTCCCTGTGCGGCCTACAACCTGTATTGTATATGCCTTCACGCAGGGACTGAAGCTGCTGCATGTAGGCCTACTCTTAGATGACTCACAGAGGGGGATATAAAGTGCACATAGAGTCTAATAACATGCACAGAAAATGGCTCATGTTTGGGGCAATGTAGGACCTAATGAACAAGATACATTGTTTCTATATCTAAATACACCTTCATGGAGGGTTCAGACATGATCCCTACAGTTGCTATATTTTATGAGACATTCTTGTCAATTTAGATGATACTGCATTGAAACTAATACATCATTTGAGCATCTTGTTTCTACAAACTTTATTTTGGTGAGGAAGATAATAAGTTGACAAAAATGACAACTGTGTTACTAGATTTATTTCGAACCTTACACTGCTGTTCTTTAGCCTACATCTCACTCATTGCCTTAATTGAGATATTTTTTGTCACTTTTTTTTCCTACAAGCCTTTTATTGCCTTAATCAACGTAACACGTTTTCAACCGTGCACACTGAGGTTAAAAACACACCTTCGAATCAAGCTATTAAAACTGCGTGATTTAATTCCATTAGGAGATTTAATTAGACAAAACTCGTCATTAAATGTCTAATCGAGTTGAATGATTTAGGAGCAGCCTACATTGCTATTTGATGCTATTCCGCCTTATTTGCTTGCAGTAGACTCTACCTGTACAGAAGTATGGTATGATAGAGATATACACCATGGCTACATCACAAATGACCCAGGCCATTTGGTGTGGTAGCAATAAAAGAGAAATATGGGTCGAGTGATAGAAAGAGAGAGAAAAGGGGGGGGGGGGTAGGGAGGGACACAAAACAGATAAAAAGAGAACCTACAATAATAGTAGAGTTGAACCATATACCCATTATGGATACCCAATAATGAAAACCTCTGAAGGACGGAGGATAATGTAAACTTGCCGAGTATGATTTTATTTCTGCCATTTGTCCTAAACATGGATAAAAGCAACAAAACAGGCAGAACATAGGATATCATAAATTAGGGGGCGTGGCATACATTCCTCTATCATGGTTTTTAGACTGATGGTTGTATCTGCATAATATGATTAAATAATATTATTTAATGTGTTTGTGGACACTCAATGTATGTACCAAATACAAAAAAATACAACGCCCCCCCTCAAATAAAAACCACTATCCAGGATATGTCCTCACTTCCCTCATATTCTCTTTTATGTCCCGTGTCATACCCAACATTGAACCATATGTGATCAACCCCATCCCTACTTCACTCACAACCTCTTTGTTTCCCAAACCCCATTTCTCAATATTGAACCATATGCCGTGATTAAAACGCATCACAAAAAGGCCAGGGGACATGAGGCAGTTGTCTGCTTTTAACAAGGATTGTGTCTACACCAACAGCTGGGTGCCTCCCCACAGAACAACCTGATAGTCCCATTGTCCAATACAGTGGAGGGCAGACCACACACCTATAGCGCTCTAACTGGTGTGGACCTGTTCCTGCAGTTGTTGTGTGTACACTTGAACCAGCAATCTTGTGAGATCTTGGCTCTGTATACGGAACGCAGCTTGCATATCATGGTGTGTGTGTGTGAGTCTGGTACCCAGCTACATCTCGTGAGAAATTCCGAGGACAGAACTAACATGGCTGCGCATACAGAGCCACCAAAATTATACCCAGTGGGCACAGGGCATTGAATCAACATTGAAAACTGGTTGACAATGTTGATTCAATGTTGATCCAATGTTGATTCAACGTTGAACTGAAATTTGTTGATTCTGTTCCCTGAGTACTATGCGGTGTTTCACAAGGAGCATATACAATTAATTGTAGAATAAGTGTTTCTATTGGAGGACTTAATTGTATATAATCAGTAAGACCGACATTTGGTTGTATCAATTGTATACTGCTTATAAAAAGTGTTCCACAAAGGTCTACAGCCAAGATGTTAAACCCGCAGATCTCGGTACCCCTCCACCAACAGTCAGGGCGCAGTCAGGATAGGTACTCAGCCCTATTTATAGGAGAACTGGGGCTTTAAGTCAGGGTCTTTGGCCTACAATTGAGATACACCTAATTTATGAGTGCTTTACAATGCATATTAGCGTGGAGCTCATACCATGCCTGCTAATATTTCCTTATAGATTTTTTCAAGTTTCTTTCATGTAATATATGTGTCATGCTACACATAAGAATCCCTGCAAATGTCTGTTTATTCAGGATGAAAATAAACAGGTTATACTCATTTGAACAACACTTATGTTGATCTTATGTGATCATCATACAAGGGGAGAGTATTTAAGGTTAATGCTACATGGTTATTAAGATCGACTTACTTTTACCAAATGTTAGTCTTAAGTTTGTGTTTCACAAGCCGCATTATTATCTTCAATTGTATCTAGGTATAGACTGTATAACCATAGATACAAATGAAACTTGTGAAACACCAAGTTAAAATTAACATTGGGTGATAGTAAGTTGGTCTTAGAGAACATGTTAAATTAATTGTATCTATTTCCCCTTATGAAACACCCCACTGGGCCAACTACTGAACTTGGGATTTGCGATGTTAAATGTCATAGGGTATTCTTTGAACTGTCGCATAACATACCTTTACCCAATGGGCACAGAACATTGAATCAACATTGATAAATGGTTGTCAACATTGATTCAATGTTGATTCATCATTGATTCAACATTGAACAGAATTTTGTGCCCACTGGGTATATGCTCATAGATACCTTGGAAGAGATATATGGAAGATCTAAGAGACGCATCTATGGAGGTTATCAATTGGCATGCACAATAGCTGATACTCTAAAATGTCGATATGTGCTTCAATTTGAAAGAGAAGGATAAGAGCAAAGCTAATTTATCTTATCTTACGGCCGTACACTCAGTAGTATTATAAGTAAATACATCAGTCGTAATATTTTGATGATATCATGTAAAGTGCCTGTTTGGATAGTGAATAGTTAATCGTCTTGAGAACATTAAACTACAATAGAAAACATACGTTTGATTTGTAGTACACCACCATTCCCCGAGGGAGAATATCATTTAAATTTACTACTTGAGATGATATACAAACGACCTCTATGAAAGCAGTTGATTAATATCCGCAGCTGACACGAACAAATGAGATATGGGTAGCAGTTATGACACAACCCAAAACATAATGCAGACACACATGGAGAGAATACACCTATAATAAGAGGATAACCCACACTTACAGGCATTGTAAACACTTCTAGAACAACAAAAGGCTTTCCTTGTTACTATCCCTGAGATAATCTCTATTATAGAGAAGGTTCATGTTACACATTTTCCTTTTACTCCCATTACTTTACTAGTCCTGGAAGGTCTTACAAAGGAGTGGGTGGGAATATGTGGGCTGGACCGTTTCATGTAACACACCACTCTCTACGGTCTCTTTGTTTCTAAGTAATACGATTCAGTTTCCTGCCAGCAATGCTTACAGAATCATCCTAAGGTTCTAATTAAGTACAGTGCAATAATGAATGGAGGGATTTGATTAAAGGGGTCCTAAGAACATCGTTCAAGGAAAAGGCATTAGCCTAGTTCTAGTCTATTCATGTGGAATCCTAACATGACAATGAATAGCACATATACAGATTCATAGTATTTATAGTGCATTAAATAAATTTAAGTTTCACTATTCTGGCATCGAACCATATAATGAGCAAATGTAGGAATTGAAGTCATGTATAGTTTGTGATATTTTGAAGAAATTGTCCTGAGCCAGAAGACCCCTTTGTTGCTATCGGCATTGAAATCAACAGGAACAGTAGAGGCATATGTTTGATTAGAGAAGATTATTCTCATTGCAGGCTGATTGGACCTGGTCTGTGCTATGGAAGAGGGATCGCTTAACCCGATTGAAGGATGGAATTAGGTTCTGATTTTCAAATCTTCTGCGTCACAGACTCTTGCGGACATAAGCATCATGAGAGCTTCTATATATATTCGATAGTGTCATGTATCGGAAAGTATGACGGCTATATGTCTGGCACAACCCTTAAAACCCTTTTATGAACAAATACACATTTATTGACAACAGTGTCTTAATATCAAAGATTTTAGTCGTTTGTTGGCTCAAGATTTAATATAGCATTTCAGACAATTAGCGCTGTGGCTAGTGTAAGTTGGAACATGAATAGAATTAAACAGATGTCTAAATAGTAACAATCAGACAGTGTCCATTGGACATTGTGCGAAACACGGTAAATACTAGACCAAAGTGGGTTTGGTGTCTAGTCATCTTCCGGCCCTTGATCCCACAGCGTTCTTGTTTGCTTGTGCTTAAGCTTTGCCTAGTACCGCCATGACCTTAATGGCCCTGGGCGGACCTGACTCCACAAACCTAATGCCATGTTAAGGCTTAGCCATGGGCCGTAGCACCGCCTGATTGTCAATCTGAGTAGTTAGGGATCTCTACAGTGGGGGACATCAGGGTAGATCTATAGTAGTATGAAGAGTGGTTGGCGGCAAGGAGCCAGCAAAAGCGGTGTTTCAGGCTACATCTAGGGTAGGTAGGTTGTATATTTTTATTTGGAAAGATATTTATATATTGGAGATTGACTCATGCATGGTTGCCTCGACTTATAGTCAGAATAGCCAAAACCACAACACAAACATCCAGGTAGAGAATACACCTATAGTTATACAAAACCCCAAATTTACATGCGCTGTTATATGAGGTAGGGTCGGGTAACCTAAAACACATTTTTGCCCTAATGATGCGGAAATTGGTACTAAGGAAGGACTTCTGGAGGCATCCAGGTATTGATATGGAATATATTCTCAGATATATACTACACTATCTGACATGGTTCCAAAACTAAAGGACAGGGACAAGAATGTGTACTTATCCCTGTATCAGCATATTTTCTTAACAAACATTTTCATGAACCTAATTTAGAGGATCACCTTTGGACTAGGGTGACATTCCTGCCAATAGCCTGAGTCAGCATTTTCTGGGACTTGTTACTCTGTAGTTCCTCACAGCCTGGATCACAACACAGAATAATAGTCGTTTAATTAAACAGTTGGATTATCTTAATTCAAAAGTTGAGAATTAGTAGTTTATAAGGTTATATATGTATCAGTAAATACTGGGAAATATCTTTTAAATGCCCATTGTTATTATTTTCCGCTAAAGGATTCGCTGAAAGGGGGCACAAGCACTACCATTTATATTACGAATTTGCGCAATAAAATTGACAAAGTGCAAACCAGGTGGCCTGGCCTAGTCCTGTCTGAATCATTCAAACCAGGTGTTTCCAGATAGGCACCTATTTCATATTGTTGTAGTACACCTGGCAGCATGTATTGGTTGCCCTGGACAAACTTGGCAGTATTGAACATAGGCAGCCCAGTTAATAATTCTCTAGACTTTCCGCTTTCATTGAATCCCCCTCATTAGAGAAAATAAGCTTACTGTAGTCTCTCCAACACACCTGGGAGGTTTAAGCAATATTAATCCACTGTTTTACCCCTGTACAGAGGGATGGAAATTATCGTAAGTTAACAAGTGGTTCATGGATCCATGATCTTGAGATTATACCTATAGTTTCTTATTTTTTAATAGATAATGGTAGAAATACAAAAACACATCTCTTTGGAGGACATATACAATGATCTCTTTGGAGGACATATGTAATAATCTATCGCTCTTTATGATAATGCATACCTCTTTCTATCCAATTATGGTAATTGAAAAGTATTTTCATTCTCTATTCCTAAAGCAGGAACGCCTCTAAATCTGTATAAGGTATGTCATTATGTATATAGCCTGACATACCATATACTGGTGATACAAGTGAATAGAAAAACAGTGACAGATGACTTCTATGGTATAGTATACACCCTGACTACATCCATCATTCCGCTTCTGACAGGGCCATGGCTGTAAGGACATGCATGTATGCACAGCCCCACACAGGGGAAAGTGTGGGAGTCAACCAAAGTTGTCGTGACTACACACTGTCTAATGCCCACTACAACGCGTGACTCTGCTTTCGGGACTGAAAGAGCTTCTGCCAAAGCCATGGCTTCTCCCCCTTGAGTCTAGCAATGCTGGACTCTCTCAACGACGAAAGAGTCAGGTATAGCTAGACACAGATAAGGGAGCGCAGCAATTGCATTCCATTAATCTGGCAGATGCTAGACTCCTTTCAGAATCCCGTTTAAGTCTCCCCTTTCTCTCTGACTCTGTGTCAGCACGCATGTGTGGTCCAAGTGACAATATTAAATAGCACCCTATAACAACTTTTATTGACTATATTGGTGTTATTTCTCATCAATAGGAGAGGGAAACAAAGCGAATTCATTGAAAAAATCATCATCTATAAATCACATCATGAGTTGAGAAATCGCTGTATAAAGGAACAGCAATGATGCAAAAGGTAAAGAGGTATTGAAGGTTAACGTTGAACAAGTGGGATAAAAGGGAGGAATGGAGGAATATTGAAGGTTAACGTTGAACAAGTGGGATAAAGGGAGGAATGGAGGAATATTGAAGGTTAACGTTGAACAAGTGGGATAAACAGAACAATGGAGGAGTATTGAATGTTAATGTTGAACAAGTGGGATAAACAGAAGAATGGAGGAGTATTGAATGTTAATATTGAACAAGTGGGATAAACAGAAGAATGGAGCAGTATTGAAGGTTAACGTTGAACAACTGGGATAAACAGAAGAATGGGGGAGCATTGATCCAATATGGCAAAGTGTGTGAGGGGATCAATGACGTGGTGTTAGCTGAGACATGAGGGAGCTGTGGGAGGACAAATACACTCAAGTTGGAATCTGCCAGATTCAATTTGATTAAATCAGAACCATTATGTATCCAAGACAGGTGACAAAAAGAACAGCGGACAAGGTTTGGGGGAGGGAGGGAGTTCTGAGTGTGTTTGGGAATTGATCCTAACATGCAGAAAGGAAATGGCATTTCCTGACGAAAGTCTCACATGTTTAGGTTGGGACTCACTGCTGGTTTTATAGCATAAACCCTGCGAGGAACCAATATTAAGGAACTTTAATCTTTTTTTCTAATTAAAGTTGATTAAGGTTGTTAAAAGAAGGGCATTAATTAACTTTCATTTTTGCTTAAAGTTGCTTAAATGAAATGCCGAATGCAATGTTTGGTACATAAATACCAGTATCAGAACCTGTCAACAGTGACCGGATAAATGATGATTTCAATGCACATTGATAGGGTTAGAAGAATGCATCTCATGTCACTTGTATTCTGGTCAGGGGGATTAGCAGGTAACAACTTTTGTCCAATTATTGGCAACATGTTTGCTCAATTTCTGTGATGGCTATTCGTGCAAAATCACTAACAATGTCTATGTCTGCCCCTTTCTGCTAGGCTCATGTGGATAATATGGAATACACCTCAGTCCTTGCCCAGGAGCACTTAGTATGTTACATGCAAAATGAGATAAAAACACTGGTGAATCCTTATAAATTAGGTTTGATCAGGATATAGAACCTGATATAGAAGGTTTTCATGTCTTATTATGTGGGAGACCACAGGTTAGGTGCTGGGTAATCATCATTTCGCCTGTGGAAGAGTGATATAGGTCAGAGGGACACGATAGGAAGGTTATACCTATGGATGTGTGATACAGCCTTCCATGCAGAACAACTATCTCATTCAATAATTAAATGGTCTGTCAGAGTCAGCGAGATCCATGCTACAATGGGGAATATATATATACATGGGCGTTGATGTAGGGTAACAGAGAGCTCAGCACACAGATTCAGATTCACCTTTCAGGTGCATCATCCACAGTAAGGAATATTGCATGTACTATGAAATGGAGCTGAGTGTATTAAGGATTCCCTCTGTCTTATTCGATTTCTACAGCTTATGTGTTGTCTCCCATGCAGTCGACTATTACTCCTGCCAACGCCATGATAAAGTTAATTGTAAGGGTATCCTGTTACTAATAAGAGTACCTATATTCCCACATCAGTTTACTTGTAAACTTGGAGAGGGTCTCATACATCTGCTGAGAATACTCACCATATTAATCACGTAAGTGATGTAGTACTAGTATGCACATGTGAGGTTACCATACAGCAAATGGCGGTTGAGCTCACAATCAATCCATTTTTTGATAGGCTTATGCATATCAGTAGATCCATCTCAAATGTATTGTAATCTTATAGTACCAAGGATCTTGTTTTTCGCTAGTAACACACTAACTGATTGTATTTACTTATATAGCCGGTAAATGCTAGTTAGTTGTGGGGTCCTCCACACAGTTTAGGGATAGAGACAGGTGGTGAGGCAGCTGCAGAGGGGCCTCCAGTGGGTGTGTAGTCTGCTGCTGCTGGGTGCCATTCAGTTTACCAGGAGGACTGCTTCCCCAATTTAATTTCCTTACCTTTAAGCCAAGACAAACTGCTGGCCCGAAGTGACTTCAGGGGCTATTATATATTGCATGTGCTGACGTCCGGTAGGCTACACCTTTCCTGCAGCCTTAAAGGAAATAGGATAAAATGAGGAAATTGTCCGCCTCACCCACAGTGCCAGTAAACCTTAAAAGGCTTTCGGACTAGAAGGATCCTCAAGAATCTAAGGATTCATTTGACCAAGTCAGGATAGTAAAACTGTAATTTTAACGATAATGTATAATCATGAGTAGAAAAATAACTGCAATTATCACCGGAGTCATTTATGGGAAAGAGAATTTACATAGATAGGTAACACCTTTGCAACATATTTTAACAAGAAAAGCTAAATTCCCACTTTACATATCTAAAAACAGATTATTTCCTTTACAAGAACGTCCAATTTCTGGATTCAATCATGCATGTGGCCAGAGTCACCCTCAACCATTGCTTAAACTATCAATATCAGAGTGATGTCTTACCACAATCCACCTCCTGATATAAGAAGGACAATGTTTGCCCCCAATTGCACTGATGTAATGCCCAGTGCAAACCTGATTCCATTCTGCGACAGAGAGAGAGTGATTAGCAAGCCTCTATGGTTAAACCCTCTAGGAGAGGCGTCCTTCCATGCTTGGTCTAGACTCAAGCCCAGTTACATAGGTGAAGATTCATCATCTGCTGGGGAACAAAGATGGCAACAGAGTAGGAATTTAACTGTAAGACGGCTTTTACTTCGAAATGACTTATTTCTTAAGCCAACTAGCTGTCAGTATAGCATACTACTATTACTAGCATCCCTACATGTGGGAAACTTTTATTTGTGTCACAAAGCAAATTAAAGTTTGATAGACACCTTCCCACTTCCACAACCACCTGGATGCATGTAATTATATACCTAAAGATGAACCACGAGTTATTGCAGAATACAAGGTTAGACTAAACCAGGAGGTTAGGCAGCCAGACTTTTTGTTTGGAATGTAGAATATCTATTTGGGTGTTTTATTTAAATCAATTGCCAGCATACGATATGATATCATAAAATTGTCCTATGGTTCTGTTCGTCATATGCATGCTATGTTATAAACATGCCTCCAACTTCAAACCTTTTTAAATCTTATATTCTCATCTAATTATATTCCACTTAAATCCTCTGCCAAGGATCGATATGTCTGGTCTACCTGACATAACTCTATCACCCTACTGCTAAGGTAGTCCCCAGCACACCTACGCACCCCCTCCCCTCTTCCCACCACACCAACCTTATCATCTCAACCCTCCAGATCCCACTCAAAGCAATCTACAGCCTAATCAAAGGCTCAGGTGTGGTTGTCTACAACCTAACACCCTGCACAATCACTCACCACACCCAGTCTCCAGCTTAGAGGTCTGTGATGAGGAGGGGATCAATCGGGGATCGCCAGAGACTACAGCCTTTGATTATTGATGGTGAAAATAGGCGGCCTAGCTGCGGGTTAACCACCCTGGGCAGGGGGATGCTGATGAGACAGGCAGGTGGGCAGGGCCTTCATCCTGCTGAGGCAGTCTGGTGTTTGTGTATGGGTGCTGGGTGTGGGCTGAAGGTAATCTCAATCTTTATAGTGTGTGCTAATATTGCACTTCTTATACTGAAGGCCTATGCCTCACTTCTTGTGGGCATAGTCATCATAATATCAGCTTACCAAATATAATCATGTAGAATGAACACTATGGCATTGATATGTTCGCTGAGAGATAATCCATTGGCGTCTTTTGGTCGTGTTACCTTTCATCTTTGTCATGTCATATTTGATTTCTTAGTAGGGTATAATGGTGGGGTACAATGGTTTGCCCTTTTCAGAGACCTACTACTTTAGTTGCTTTTTCAATCTAAAATACTGAGTGTACTTAATCTGTATGGTATATTGGTGACAGTCTAACATTACCTACCCTGGAGCATTTACCTACACTTGCAGGAAGTTGGGGTTTTTAGGGTCTTGGCAATGAAAAGGTTCGAGAATATTAATTGTTGCCCAACAGTCATATTCTGAAAATATTGCACTCAGCAAAAATAGTAAGCAACAGTTAAACAGCAATAATACTATTATACAAAATCTAACATACACATGCAGCAAATATCATGACATATAGATGCCAACTTTAATGAAAGAGAAACGGAAACCACATTGACATAATGGACAGGCTTTTTGTGGAATGAAGCAGGCCCTGACTGCATCTATTATTCACCTGCCGACAAGGCTTTGGACACGGCTTTAATGAGCAATAAACATGGGGACAGCCTATTCCAAGTGACCAACATCCAACATCACACACAGAAAAAGTAAACTTGTCTCCAGACTCTTCCAAGTGACGGTCATAAAATAAACGAGTCAAAAACTCGTCTAAATGACAAGGAAGCGGGTCTTCTAGCTGGAGATAGAAAAGCCCAAACCCGACATTTGCCAGCTCCAGATTCTATTTGTGGGATGGTAACCTGATAGATTAGACAACTTTCGACTCATTTATTTAATGATAGTCACTTCGACGAGTCTGGAGACAAGTTTACTATTTCAGTGCACATCCACCACTGTAGAGCCAACTATGGGTGTGATTGCTCACCGAATAGCAGATGTGAAATCAGATGCAGTCATTCTAGCCAAAATGGGCAGTAAATAATAGCATAATGCCATCACCATTCTTTAGAGATGAAAGCCTATTGGAGGGACCAAATTGTTCACAGTCAGGAATTACAAAGGACATTAGTAAAATGCATTAATAATAAAGAACAGGAGAGGATAACCCGGGAGACCGTTGGTCTAAATGATGAATTCATTATACATAGTTATTGACTGACGTTTAATATATAGGGGGATAGTATGGTAAATAATGTTATTTTATGTTCTTGTATATTACTGCACTTTATGTTCACACATTTGGTGTCTAAAGAGAAAGATTCAGATTTGAACCCGATGGCTATGTAATACTGCTTTGTTTGATGAAAACCCAACACGGGTAATTGGACGTGAATAAGATACCCGGTAAATTGTTTAACGTGGTAATGTACCATAAGAAATGGTCTATGTATCCCAATATGATCTTTGGCTCATGTATTTCAAACTAATGATTAAAACACTGCATTAATTAATTACATCCTCTTCAGAGGAACCAGAGGAAATAACTCCATGGTGGCAAATATATCAGTGGGTGTTTAGTCCTCTGCTGCTGGGCAAGGCCTCCGGAATAAGTCCTGGGCAAAAATAATTTCTGTACCTCTAGATTGTCCTTTGCACTAAAATGTCTAATTGTTCCTACACTATGTTCTGTCCATGGTTTCATAATCAGGGGCACAAGTTAGAATGGCAATTGAGGCCAATAACCGAAAATTATGGAATGTGATGTATTAATTGCCGCCTAACATGAAGTTCAACACTAATCTTAGTCCATATCAACTGAGCCTTTAGGATGAAATCTCCATACAAGAGGAATGCCCAATTCAATAATGCATAGAAGCAACCCTTATTGACCTATTCATAGAGTACCCACTCTACGGGCAAAACACCCCACAACCATCCACGCTGTCATTCTACAACCATCCCAGGAAACCCTATCTCAGCATTCCAAAGACAGCACACTACCCCTGGTAATTACTACCATGTGTTTGTCCTCACATAGTGCCTGTGTTTGTCAGTCATTCATGGCCGAGTAGGACGGCCATGATTGGGCTTGTTTTACTCCGCGTCCTGTGGGTCATGGGGTGGAGTGAAACCAATAAGCAGGAATTCCACAGAGATGCCTGGTACAGTTTAAATTAGCAATACGGACAGGTTCTTGGTGTGTTCTGAATCCCAGTAAAGCCTGGTGACTCAACTTGGATAAGGTCCTCATTTACTTCTTAAGATAATGTTTCCACGGCTCAGAGAGAATGCCATGCATCAAACAAGTAGCAGAATCAAAGAATGAGCTACCTTAGTTCTTTTAGTGAGGTTGTATGCATGACATTTAACTTAGGCTTGTCATATTGGAGTAGAGCAGCTCAATAGAATACTCATGTGTGCATACAGAAGATGGGGCAGTTCAGCAAAGGGCCATCCATAGAGTATGTTTCATCGGAGGGGATGGAGGAGTCTTAGTCAGAGTGTGACAAACAATGATGAAGGTGTGGGGAAAAGCGTGACAAGGGTGGGTGGGGTGTTGAAAATGGTCCCTATTTGTGGGACATACTTTATGGACGTCCCCAAATATAAACCAAGAAGAGGAAACACTACTATACATAGAGTCTGTGGAATTGTTATCACACAGCTACAGTGAAGGCTGCACCTCTATGGTTATGCCCTTCATCCTGTCACCCCTACACAAGAGACACACCTGTTATCCATATACCATAATCGTTATGGGTGCCCAGAACAAGTATGACGCAGCAATCTAACCCCACAGTTTCAAAGCTTTCTTGAATAAACAGATTTTTAGAATGTGATTCTGTCTATTTACACTACCAATTGTATGTGAAGTGAATAGTTCTACTGTTTAAAAGTGCACAAATTGGACTGGTAGCATTAAACGACATGTGTGTTGTACTGTGTAAGTGTATTTGTTAGAGCAGGCAAGTTGTCGTGCCTAATAGGTTGTATCAGTGTATAAGTAACTAAGGCAATATACCTATGTCAGGGTAGACGATGCCAATTAGAGATGCACCTTAATTCAACCAGAACAGCATTGGACCATAGCTGAAGTGTAAACATGTATGCAAGACGGGGCGTACTGGGTACAAACGCTACCTGAAGTGTAAACGTTTATTAAACACATATTTTATTAGACCCTTTCCTAATTTTAGCATATGTACTCTATATCAATGTATTGCTATATGTAACCGAGAGCACATAATTATCTTATCTAGCGACATTGAAGAAGCACATGATATGATTAAATATACTACTCCATTCACCATTTAATATTATAGAGGTCTATCACACAGGGTGGCTACCAACATTTCAGTATCATACCCTGTGATATGTAGACGAAACAACCTCCCTGTAGGTGCATAGGGGCTAACACGGGGTTAGAGGTTGTGATGTAATGCCAACAAAATACCATGAGTCATTCTTTGATAGGCCACATCTCCCTTTTCTCCTCAGTCTGTGTCTGACAGTCATCTGCTTTAGGACTAATATTCACCTGACAGGACTTACCAGATGTTGGAAGCAGCTGACAGGAGATATGCTGCATGGGAAAACGGGGTATGATACTATCGACATGGTGTAACAGTCCCTGTTTGACAATTTGACCGGGCCGTACATTACTGGGTCGGTTCGGTGCGCGGAAGGGGGCGGGAACCACTCAATGGTGTGTTAAATGTACGATACATGTTGACAGATCCGCCTAATGGGTTGGAGATAGTATTGGACTTAGCAGGAAGGCTGGGAGATAATATTAAAGGCTGCCCAAATGGCTGAACTAGCACTGATGGCAACAACAGAGGCCTATAAACCACATCAGCTGTCTGTATAAGCTGAGAGGAATATTCCCCAGATAGATCTAGTAAGAGCTTCTGCATAGAAATAACTAGATTAATCCAGCCGCCAACAGAATGACTGAATGATAAATAGACAGACAGTCATGGCCACGAGGTACTATTGCATTGCCCATTATTCAAAGGTTGAGTGCTGGATTACATTCTAAAGGTCTGCCCATGAGTTGATGGGATGTTGTATAATACTTTAAAGTAAACCTCTGTATTTATTTTTTCCCCTAATAGAGATATTGGCTGCGATATTTGAGTTATTAAGTTGCCCATACTCCACTACAGACTTTCATCGCTCATTATCGGTAGGGAGGTGTGCGGAGAAGAAGCAATACTAAAATCTCCCGACACTAAGCTTCAGCTCCTTGCATGATACCTCACAAAGTCATAGAGCAATCAGTGCACCGGCTCCTTTCTACAAAGGGAAACCACAAAACCTATTTTCACATTATAGCTGATGGCTATAGCACTGACATGTGTCTGAATGTCTGTATATGTTTTCACCCAAAGCCTCATTTCTGCCCCCAAAGCCTGCACCTAATAGTCGGTTTATACCTGACAATCACTGACTATATAGACCTGAGGCGATTGCTATTTCAATGAAATCAGAGCATTCATTGTTATTTTCACCCATATGTTTCCAATAATAATTAGTCAATTAGTTTTATATTCCACACTGCAATGAATTGCTAGGCCTACTGCCTTACCCTCATATTATATTGTAGTCATTTGCACAGCTGGTTTGAACATGGATTTAACAATGTTGTAGATAATACATCAACTGATGGTTTGGCAATATTGCCCTAGATATTAAGGCCTTAATGCTTAGTTAACCTTGGAGGATTGGATTCACTACAGGTGTTGGAGGAAAACCAAATATGATTCAGAAATTGGAAAGCCAAGATACTGGGGAAGATACATCACATTGAATACATCTACAAAATACCGGATTCGATTTCATTATATAACTATAATGCTAAAGATTGATCCATATTGAGGGCTAAGACGACACTATTATCCACTTTTGGTACTCAGATTCAGTGCCTAAATCAGATAATCATTCTGCATTATCAGGTTGGGGACATGACCACTATTCTAGTACGCCCTAAAAGAGTTGTACTTGTACTCACAAACTAGGGCGTATCAGTATAATGGCCTTTCCACCAGGAGCAGTGTATCTGGGCATTTTCATTATATTTCTCTCATAGACACAATTTACTATAATTATATCATGTTTGGTACCATTGTGAAGAGAACATCCCAATCGATACACTGGCAGTTTTACAAACTACAATCTTTTAAATTAAATCAAATATAATGCATCGAATAGGACACAAACAAATGAAATAATCTTATAAAGGCCCAGTAAAATCAATTTTAGAATTTTGTGTTAGATTTGCTGATAGAATTAACATACGGGGTAGTAGAATAGATACTGATCTATCACTCTGCGTTTTGGTTTTATCCCCTAGTGGAATGGTAAGGTCATAAATAGGTAAAATCATGAGAAAAAATGAGATTCTCTTCCCCACCGATGCCCGCAGTGTTGGTATTGGTAAAACCCATCGTTTTATGAGCACTGCAGACCCATAATAAAGGGTCAGTTACTTAGCATAGCTAGGCTGTCATGATCATACTATATGTACCATTTAAATGGTATGCCCAAGAATTATGCACAGAACCAGAATAAGCGGTGGAGAAGCAGCTAGCCCTGTGGTGTAGTGGTAGCATTCTCAACTCGAGAGCAGAGGGGCTGGGGTTCGATTCCCAGTGGGGCTGAGCTGTTTCCTGCTGCCTGTTACAGTCCTGATGATATGAGAAATATTAAATTTTGGAAGGATTGTTTGAAGATTATATCTAACTCTTCTAATCTTCATTTTTGTCAGATTTTTTTTTCCAAATTCTTAGAATGGCCCTTATCCATCGTTATCTCCACTAAAAGTTAAAATTCTCTAGACTTTAAGTTTTCATTCATTTTCTCTCATCAGGAAACATGAGTATACTGTAGTCTCTCTAACTAACCCGGGAGGTTTCAACAATATTAATCCACTGTTTTACCCATGAACAGAGGGATGGAAATTATTCGTCAGCTAGTATGTGGTTCATGATTCCATGGTCTTAAAACTATTCTTGTAGCTACTTATTTCTAATAGATAATAGTAAAAGTATATACAGAACATATATATAATCATAATGCTTTTAGTGATAATGCATAACTCTTTCTATCCAATTATGATGGTTGGAAAATATTTTTATTTTCTATTAATAAAGCAGGAACGCCTCCAAATCTTTATAAGGTATGTCATTATGTATATAGGCTGACACACCATATGCTCTTGATACCAGTGAATGGAAAAACAGTGACAGATGATGTCTATGGTATAGAACGCGCCCTGACTATATCCATCATTCGGCTACTGACAGGGCCGTGGCTGTAACGGCATACATGTATGCACAACCCTACACAGAGAAATGCGTGGGAGTCAATCAAAATTGTCGAGACTACACACTGTTTGTGGGCCACTACAATGCTTGACTCTGAGTCCAGTATCACCTGACTCTATAATGGGAAGGGGTCCAGCATATCCACAAGACTGAAAGAGCTTTTGGCAAAGCCATAGCTCCCCCTTGATTCTGGCAATGCTAGACTCTCTCAAACACGAAAAGATTCAGGCATAGCTAGACACAGATAAGGGAGTGCAGCAATTGCATTCCATTAATCTGGCAGACGCTAGACTCCCCAGGTAACAAGTTGAGGTTGGTTTAACGTTGGTTAAACATCATTTAAAAGAGTGGAAAAACGTGTATTTTGCATTTAGCCTAACTCCATTTCGTGGACTCAAATCAACATTGAATTAACGTTAAATTAACGTTGATTTAACCCCCTATTCTAATGCAATAAGGTTCATTTTCTATCATGTTTTTATTTCATATTGTTTCACCAAACATACACAGCTCAGGTTAAAAGAATTATTCAATATAGAGAATTGAGAGCACTACTAAAGTATTGATTCATGCAGACTCCTAAAGGGATTTAAGAATAGCCTTTATCTATCTTCCAATAATAAGGCTTATACAAGATCAAGAACCACACTCTCAGCTGGGTCTTTATATATCTTTTAATGTTACACAAAGGGTGTGTACCATAACACTCATTGTAATACTGGCTTTATATCACCATATTAGCTCATTAATTAGCATGGGTATATCTATACTCTGAATGCTGATGCAAGAGATACAATGAATATTAGAAAACTATCATTATAATAGCTTATTTCATACTGATAAAAGGGGGAAGCATCAAGCCTAGTTAGATCAGCAGCTAAGCTGCCATCTAGTGGGTTAGCTTTGAATCACTAAAAAACGTTAAAACAATGTTTATCCAAATGGTTAAATCAACGTTGGTTTGAGTCCATGTTCTGAACGTTGATCAACGTTGATTCAAAGTTATCTAAAAAACGTTCATCTTTTAACTGTATTCTTACGTTGAACTAACGTTTTTCTAAATAACATTTACCTCAAAACATTATTTCAACGTTGAAACAACATCATTCAACTAACCTCAACCAGTTAACTATTAGTTAACCATTAGTGAACGTTGGTTAAGGTTCAGTTAACGTTTCTTGTTACCTTGGTCCTTTCAGAATCCCATCAAAGTCTCCCTCTGGTGACCAGAGCGACATTGACAGGACTGTCCCCTTTTTCTCTGACTCTGTGTCAGGACACATGTGTGGTAAGTCTAAGTGACCAATATCAAATAGCACCCTGTACCAACTGTGACCGACTATATAGGTGTCATCTCTCATCAATAGGTGAGAGTGAAACAAAGCAAAAACAACATTGTCTATAAATCAAATCATGAGTTGAGAAATTGCTATACAGTAAAATTCCGCTACAACGAATTCTGCTATAACGAATTTTCGGTTATAACAAACAAATTGCTGTGCCAAAATCGTTTTCCATACATTCCTATAGTAAAATAATCCTGTTTTTACGAACCTCTTCAGATGTAAATTCGTTTATAACGAATTATATTTGGCCATGCAATGGATATTTATGGAATTTTTCACATTTTGGATGGCTATACTGAATGTTTGTCTATGAGTCTCCCCGTGTCCAGGGCTTCCTGAGTGACTGGGTGTAGGAGAAGGGGGTTCTTGGACATGTTCAAAGCCAGTCTCCCCGCCTATAGGGCTTCCTGAGCGGGTGGGGTGTGTGTGGGTGCGAGGGGGGGGGGGAGGGGGGAGGGGGAGGGTCTTTGGACAAGTTCAAAGCCAGTCTCCCCGCCTACAGGGCTTCCTGAGCGGGTGGGGTGTGTGTGGGTGCGAGGGGGGAGGGGGGGGGGGTCTTTGGAAAAGTTCAAAGCCAGTCTCCCCGCCTACAGGGCTTCCTGAGCGGGTGGGGTGTGTGTGGGTGCGAGGGGGGAGGGGGGGGGGGGTCTTTGGACAAGTTCAAAGCCAGTCTCCCCGCCTACAGGGCTTCCTGAGCGGGTGGGGTGTGTGTGGGTGCAGGGGGTGAGGGTCTCTTCCCTCCCCCTCCCCCGCCTTCCCCATATGCCCATTGAAACAGAAGTCCCTTTCTTCCTACGGCCCGCTCAGGGTTGTGGGTACTCCCTCACACTCCCTTACCTAATGTATAAACTTAAAATGCAAGTCCTACCCCTCCTACAGTCCTACCCCTCCCCAACCTGATTTGTTAGGGTTTCTGACAGTATTCCCAGCTAACAAGAATATGTAACTGAACGTCATCATACGTTTTTAACGTTATGTAACGTTTGACCATAATAAGGATCCCTAAAGAAACATTCTGAAACGTTGTATAACGTTTTTATTTACTGGGTTAGGATGTCTAAATGCTCTATTTGGATACTACGAAATTCGTTTATAACGAACTTTTTTGCTTGACCAGAGCACTTCGTTATAACGGAATTTTACTGTATAAAGGAACTGCAATGATGCTAAAGGTGAAGAGGTATTGAAGGTTAACGTTGAACAAGTAAGATGAACAGAAGAATGGAGAAGTATTGAAGGTTAACGTTGAACAAGTAGGATGAACAGAAGAATGGAGGAGTATTGAAGGTTGACGTTGAACAAGTGGGATTTTATAAACAGAAGAATGAAAGGGTATTGAAGGTTAACTTTGAACAAGTGGGATAAATAGAAGAATGGAGGAGCATTGAAGGTTAATGTTGAACAAGTAGGATAAACAGAAGAATGGAGGAGCATTGATCCAATATGTCACGGTGTGTGGGGGATCAATGATGTGGTGTTAGCTAAGACATGGGGGAGCTGTGGGAGGACAAAGACACTCAAGTTGGAATCTGCCAGATTCAATTTGATTAAATCAGAACCATTTTGTATCCAAGACAGGTGACCAAAAGAACAGTGGACAAGGTTTGTGTGAGGGAGGGAGTTCTGAGTGTGTTTGGGAATTGATCCTAACATGCAGACTGGAAATGGCATTTCCTGACGAAAGTCTCACATGTTTGGGTTGGGACTCACTACTGGTTTTATTGCATAAACCATGCGAAGAACCGATGATTTTAAGCAACTTTGATTCATTTTTCTAATTAAAGTTGATTACAGTTGTCAAAAGAAAACTGCATCTCATGTCACCTGTATCATGGTCAATGAAACTGGTAGGACTCTTTTGTCACAAATTTTGTCTAATTATTGGCAACATGTTTGCTTAATTTCTGTGATGGCTATTCCTGCAAAATCACCAACAATGAACAGGAACACCTAGTATGTTGCATGCAAAATTAAAATAAAAAGACTGGTGAATCCTTATGAATTAGTTTTGATCCTCATCAGTACCTAGAATCACTATCTAGGTTTTTAGGTCTTATTATATGGGAGACTATTATTTAGGTGCTGGGTAATCATCATTTTGCCTGTTGAGGAGTGATGTAGGTCAGAAGGACACAATAGGAAGTTTATACCTATGGATATGTGATACAACCTTACATGCAGAACAACTATCTCATTCAATAATTAAATGGTCTGTCAGAGTCAGCGAGATCCATGCTACAATGGGGAATATATATGGGCGTGGATGTAGGGTAACATCCTTGCTTTCACCACACATGGTGCTCGGCACACAGATTCAGATAGCATCACCTTTCAGGTGCATCATCCACAGTAAGGAGCATTGCATGTATTATGAAATGGAGCTGAGTGTATTAAGGATTCCCTCTGTCTTATTCAATTTCTACAGCTTATTTGTTGTCTCATGTGCAGTAGACTATTCTTTCCTGCCAACGCCATGATGAATTTAACTAGAAACAATAGTAAGTGTATCGTGTTACTAATAAGAGTACCTGTATTCCCACATCAGTTTACTTGTAAACTTGGAGAGGTTCTCATACATCCGCTGAGAATATTCACAATATCAATCATGTAAATAATGTAGTAATAGTATGCACATATAAGGTTACCATACGGCAAATGGCAGTTAAGCTCACAATCAATCCATTTGATATGCCTATGCACATGAGTAGATTCATTTCAAATGTATTGTTCTCTTAAAGTTCCAAGCATCTTGTTTTACTCTAGCAACACACTAAGTGATTGCATTTAGCTATATAGCCGGTAAGTGCTAGTCAGTAGTGGGGTCCCCCACACAGGTTATAGGGCTAGAGACAGGTGGCTAGGCAGCTGCTGAGGGGCCTCCAGTGGATATTTAGTCTGCTGCGGCTGGGTGGCATTCAGTTTACCAGGAGGACTGCTTCCCCAATTTAATTTCCTTACCTTTAAGCCAAGACAAACTGCTGGCCCGAAGTGACTTCAGGGGCTATTATATATTGCATGTTGTCCGGTAGGCTACACCTTTCCTGCAGCCTTAAAGGAAATGGGTTAAAATGAGGAAATTGTCCGCCTCACCCATGGTGCCAGTATGGCTTAAAAGGCTTTCGGACTATCGAATAATCCTCAATAATCTAAGGACTCATTTGACAAAGTCCGGATAGTAAAACTGTAAAATGATAGTGTTTTGATTGCTAATGGTTTGATTTGAAACATTGCTGAGTATGAATTCTGATTCTATTTCCAAATATAAACAAATGTTGATTTATTGATACTATGAGACCTGCATGTCATCGTAATATGAATAGAAAAATGACTGCAATTATCACAGGCGCGATTTATGGGAAAGAGATTTTACATAGATCTAGGTTACGCCTTTGCAACATATTTTAACAAAAAAAGAAGAGGCTAAATTCCAACTTTACATATCTAAACACAGATTCAGATCTTTCATGGTTTCCCTTTACAAGAGCGTCCAACGTTTTGGACCCAATCATTCATGTGGCCAGAGTCACCCTCAACCAATGCTTAAACTATCGATATTAGAGTGAGGTCTAACCACAATCCACCTCTTGATATAAGAAGGGCCATTTGCCTCCAATTGCCCAGGGCAAACCTGATTTCATTCTGCGACGGAGAGAGAGTGATTAGCAAGCCTCTATGTTAACCCTCTAGGGGAGGCGTTCTTCCTCGAGAAAATGTTTGGTCTCCACCCAAGCCCAGTTAAATAGGTTAATATTCATCATCTGCTGGGGAATAAAGATGGCCACGGAGTAGCAATTTACCTGTAAGACAGCTTTAACTTCGGAATGACCTATTTATGGTGTCAACTAACTGTCAGTATAGCATATTAGCATCCCTACATGTGGGACACTTTTATTTGTGGCAAAAAAGCGAATTACAGTTGAAGGCATAGACACCTTTCCATTTCAATAATTGCCTGGATACATGTAATTATATCCATCTAGTCCCTAAAGATGAAGACAAAGTTAGGCTTAACCTGAAGGTAGGCAGCCAGACTTTCTTTTTTGAATGTAGAATATTTATTTGGGTGTTTCTTTTAAATCAATTGCCAGCATACAATATGATATCAGAAAATTGTCCTATGGTTCTGTTCGTTGTATGGTATGTTATAAATATGTCTCAAACTTCAAACCTTTTAAAATCTTTTATAGCCTCCTTATATTGCATTATATTCTAATCTAATTATATTCCACTTAAGTTATCTGCCAAAGATCGATATGTCTGGTCTACCTGACATAACTCTATCACCCTACTGCTAAGGTAGCCTCCAACACACCTACGCACCCCCTCCCCTCCTACCACTACACCAGCCTTATCATCTCAACCTTCCAGATCCCACTCAAAGCAATCTACACCCTAATCAAAGGCTCAGGTGTGGTTGTCTACAACCTAACACCCTCCACAATCACTCACCACACCCAGTCTCCAGCCCAGAGGTTTGTGATGAGGAGGGAACAATCGGGGATCGCCAGAGACTACAGCCTTTGATTATTGATGGTGAAAATAGGTGGCCTAGCTGCAGGTTAACCACCCTGGGCAGCGGGATGCTGATGAGACAGGCAGGTGGGGAGGGCCTTTATCCTGCAGAGGCAGTCTGGTGTTTGTGTATGGGTGCTGGGTGTAGGCTAAAGGTAATCTCATCCTGTATAGTGTGTGTTAATATTACACCTCTTATACTGCAGGGCTATACCTCAATTTCTGTGGGCATACTCATCATAATATCAGCTTACCAATATAATTACGTAGATTTAACATTACTGTATTTGATTTCTTAGGAGTGTATAATGGTAGGGCACAATGGTCTGCCCTTTTCAAAGACCTACTACTTTTTTTCAATCCAAAATATTGCATGTATGTATATCCCCTACTTTATCTGTATGGTATATTGGTGACAATCTAACATTACCCTGGAGTATTTACCTTCACTTGCAGGATGTTGGGGTTATGTTTTTAGGGGCTTGGCAATGAAAAGGTTCGAGAATAATGATTGTTGCCCAATAGTCAGGTTCTGAAAATATCGCATTCAGCAAAAATAATTAGCAGTTAAACAGCAGACACACCCATGTGTTGGCAATCAATACTTTTAATATTTGATCTCAAAATGAAACTACATTCCATGTTATTGTTTATTATTTGTGTGTGTTCCTAGCTCACTGATTGAATTAATCTTTCAGGTTTTGGGATATCAGTTTGAGGAGACAAACAATACTATTATACAATCATCTTTGCCTGATGAAGGATCATTAATGATCCGAAACGTAGCAACATAAGATCAAAGCAACAAAAACTCCAAAAATGTCTACAAAAACAAAGACTTCAAATAAAAACTGAAAAATAAATTCCTTGTGTTGGGTTTTGTGTGATATAATTATTTATTACATATATTATACAAAATCTAACATACACAGGCAGCAAATGTCATGATGTTATTACATATAGATGGGGGCTTTAATGAAAGAGAAACGGAAACCGCATTGACATAATGGGCAGGCTTTTTGTGGAATGAAGCCAGCCCAGACTCCATCTATTATTCACCTGCTGACAAGGCTTTGGACACGGCTATAATGAGCAATAAACATGGGGACAACCTATTCCAAGTGACCAACATCCAAAATCGCACATCCACCACTGTAGAGCCGACTATGGATGTGATTGCTCACCGAATATGCGGATGTGAAATCAGATGCAGTTATTCACACAAATATCTTGCTATCACCATTCTTTAGATATGAAAGCCTATTGAAGGGACCAAAATGTTGACAGTCAGGAATTACAAAGGACATTAATAATAAAGAGCAGGAGAGATAAATACATTGTACATAATTATTGGCTGACGCATAATAAATAGGGGGATAGTGTGGTCAATAACGTTATATAATATGTTTCTGTATATGACTACTTTATGTGAACACGCTTGGTATCTAAAGAGACTGCTGATTATCATTCAATTACCTTTAAATTCCGTGAGCACCTTTAAAACCTTATAAAGATTCATATTGGAATCTGACGATTATGTAATACTGCTTTGTATTATGTATATCCTAGGCAGGTAATTGAACGTGAATAAGATACCAGGTAAATTGTTTAACGTGGTAATGTACCATAAGAAGTGGTCTATGTATTCCAATATGATCTCATGTATACATATTGATTTCAAATAAAGGATAAAACACTGCATTAATTATTTACATTCTAGTCAGAGGAACCAGAGGAAATAACTCAATGGTGGCTGATATATCAGTGGGTATTTAGTCCGCTGCTACTGGACAAGGCCTCCATGACAGGTCCTGTACAAAATTAATTGCTGAACCTCTAGATTTCCCTTTGCACTGAAATGTCTAAGTGTTCCTACTGTATTTCCTGTTCATGGATTCATAATCAGGGGCACTATTTAGAATGGCAATTGAGGCCAATAACCCAAGACTATGGAATGTGATGTACTAATTGCCGCTTAACATGAGGTTCAACACTAATCCATATCAACCGAGCCCTCAGGATGAAATCACCATACAAGGGGAATGCCCAATTCAATAATGCATAGAAGCAACCCTTATTGACCTATTCATAGAGTACCCAATCTACGGGCAAAACACCCAACAACCATCCTTCCTGTCATTCTACAACCATCCTAGGAAACCCCATCTCAGCATTCCAAAGACAGCACACTACCCCTGGTAATTACTACCATGTGTTTGTCCTCACATAGTGCCTGTGTTTGTCAGTCATTCATAGCCGAGTAGGACGGCAGTGATTGGGCTTGTTTTACTCTGCGTCTTGTGGGTCATGGGGTGGAGTGAAACCAATAAGCAGTAATTCCACAGAGATGCCTGGTGCAGTTTTAATTAGCAATACAGACAGGTTCTTGGTGTGTTCTGAATCCCAGTAAAGCCTGGTGACTCAACTTGGATAGGGTCCTCATTTACTTCTTAAGATAATGTTTCCACCCTGACGACCTTGAGCGGCTCCGGATAGAGCCAGGTCATGGTATCAAGGTATGGTGTGTTTACCGTCCGAAGATGTTCACTTTCGGAATAACTCACTTGCACTAAATAAGTGCTGTACATCATCTGATGGCATCCAACTTCATTTGCGTCAATGCGCCCTTCACTGTCAACATGTATTTTGTTAGAAATATAAATACAAATACAGTCATCATTTCATGAGCACAATATGCAATATTCTTCAATACTTTGCCTCTTTGGACGAGTGTTGTTGGGAGCAGCACAATGAGCTCTATTAGAAGTGAATGTTGACCCATTTAGTGAATCTGACAGAGAGGGAATTGGATGCTTGGCTTTGTAGAGTAAGGCCAAGAATAAGGTTTGTTTCAGCTAACATGGCAAGAAAATGTAGGGTTGGTAGGTCAGATTTTTTTTTTTTCAACTTTTTTTTTTTTTTTTAACATGAAAGTACTACTTGGCCTCTCCAAAGACCCAAAAATTGACCCAAAAAGGGCAGAAATAAGGAAATTTCTTCAAAATTTAATAAAGGAACGTAGGGTCTGCCCTGTTTTGATAGGGTCGGTCGTGTGACCTGAAACAAACCTTTTTTATTTTGGCCTAATACATCCAGCTACCCATGTCACACTGCACACAGTTCAATATGATGGGTTTGAGGCAGGTAGTGACTACAAATAGACAAAGGTTTAAGGTCCACAGATCATTTATGCAGCTCTGATACTCAGGGGATATAATATAGTCTGCTCATTGGGTAGGGATGGCCTTGCTGCAAACCCTTCAGAGGGTCTGCCATGCATTAAACAAGTAGCAGAATCGAATAATGAGCTACCTTAGTTCTTTTAGTGAGGTTGTATGTATATTATTTAACTTAGGCCTATCCTACCGGAGGGGAGCAGCTCAATAAAATACTCATTTCTGCTTATAGTAGATGGGGCAGTGCGGCAAAGGGGCCATCTATAGAGTACGTTACATCGGAGGGGGTGGAGGAGTCTTAGTCAGAGTGTCACAAACAATGATGAAGGTACGGCAAAAAGCGTGAGAAAGGGGTGGGTGGGTGTTAAAAATGGTCCCTATTTGTGTGAAACACTTGATGGACGGCCCCAAATATAAACCAAGAAGAGGAAACACTATACATAGAGTCTGTGGAATTGTTATTACACAGCTACAGTGAAGGCTGCACTTGCATGGTTATGGCCTTCATTCTGTCACCCCTACACAAGAGGGACACCTGTTATCCATGTAATTATGTCTATAATTGTTATGGGTGCCCAGAACAAGTATGACGCAGCAATCTAACCCCAACATTTCAAGGATTTCTTGAATAAACATATTTATAGATTATGATTCTGTCTATATATACTACCAATTGAATGTGGAGTGAATAGTTTTACTGTTTACACATTGGACTGGTAGCATTACACGACATGTGTTTTGTACTGTATACGTGTATTTGTTAGAGCAGCTGAATGGTAAGTTGTAGTACCCAATAGGTTGTAGCAGTTTATAAGTAACTAAGGCAATATACTATTGTCAGGGTAGATGATGTCAATTAGAGATGCACCTTAATTCAACCAGAGCAGCATTGGACCATAGCTGAAGTGTGAATGTTTGCTAAACGCATATTTTATCAGAACCTTTCCTAATCTTATCATAAGTATTCTACATCAAATGCATTGCTATATGTAACCGAGAGCACATTATCTTATTTACATCCATTGAAGAAGCACAGGATATGATTAAATACACTACTAAGTTTAGCCGTACCAACAATCCCAATAAACTCTCCGATTTGCTCCATTCACCATTTACTATTATAGAAGTCTATCACACAGGGTGGCTATTAATATTTCGGTATCATACCTTGTGATATGTAGACCAAACAACCTCCCTGTAGGTGCATAGGGGCTTAAACGGGGTTAGAGGTTGCGATGTAGTGTCAACAAAATACCATGGGTCATTCTTTGATAGGCCACATCTCACTTTGTCCTGAGTCTGTGTCTGACAGCTATCTGCTCCAGGGCTAGCATTCACCTGATAGGGATTACCAGGTGTTGGAAGCAGCTGACAGAAGATAATGCTGCATGGGAAAGCGGGGTATAATACTGTCAACATGGTGTGTTAAATGTACGATGCATGTTGACAGTTCCGCCTAATAAGGTTGGAGATAGTATTGGACTTAACGGGAAGGCTGGGAGATAATCATACAAGGCTGCCCAAAGTGGTGGGAACTAACGCCAATGGCAGCAACATACCCCTATAAACCACATCAGCTGTCTGTATAAGCTGAGAGGAATATTCCCCAGATAGATCTGGTAAGAGCTTCTGCATAGAAATAACTAGATTAATCCAACCGCCAACAGAATGACTAAATGATAAATAGACAGACAGTCATGACCATGAGGTATTATTACATTGGCCATTATTCAAGAGTTGAGTGTTGGATTACATTCTAAAGGTCTGGCCATGAATTGATGGGATATTGTATAATACTTTAAAACAAATCTCAGTATTAATGTTTTCCCCTATAGAGATACTGGATGCGATATTTGAGTTATTAAGTTGCCCATATTCCACTACAGACTTCCATCGCACATTATCTGTAGAGAGGTGTACGGAGAAGAAGCAATACCAAAATCTACCGACACTAGCTTCAGCTTCTTCCATGATACCTCACAAAGTCATAGAGCAATCAGTGCACCTGCTATATTATACAAAGGGAAACCACAAAACCTATTTTCACAATATCATAGCTGATGGCTCTAGCGCTGACATGTGTCTGAATGTCCTTTTATGTTTTCACCCAAAGCCTGCACCTAATATTTGGTTTATACCTGACAGTCAAGGACTATATAGGCTTGAGTCGATTACTATTTCAATGAAATCAGAGCATTCATTGTGATTTTCATCCAATCCAATAATAAATAATCAATAATTGACACGGTCCACGGACAGTGGGAGCGACGCAGGGACAGGTAGTCAGCCCTATGTATAAAGTGTGCGGGGGTTTAAATGGCCGAGCTTGTATGGTAAAATCTCCACCCAACTTCTCCTGTATACCCAATGGACAACCATCCTTTGGGTTGGCTTACCCCCTCAATAACAGACCAATGACAACATATTCCTTGCCTACATCAACTGTGATTAAACAACATCTTTATGACCCCTTCATCCAATCCCTCTCCTCGAGTAGAGATCACTCCCATGTCAGACAATTTTCTCCAAACAAATCCGTTATTCAGCCTACATATGAGGCCGAGTGTCGACTATAGTCGACATAACTCTATGAGAATCAGCAAAGGCTCGGCCCTGAGAGAGTGCCTGTGAAAATGTCTCGCCCCTATCACCAGCAAATACTTTTTTTGGTCGGCCTTAAAGGGTTAAGCAATCAGAAGCTAGCAGTTGACCCATCGTTAGAGACAGGTGCAGGCTCCCTGTGGGAGGGAGTGGGAGTCTGTTGTCTTTTAGGTTACAGTACACTGATAATCTGAATGCCCTGGCCCTTAGTCTGTAGTAGCTATGCCAAGTTAGTCATAGGGACTTTGGTCAATATATTGTCTATTGACTGATCTGTTTGCCAGTACTAACTAAGTTCTAGAGTCTAAAGATTATCAGTGTGCACGTGGTGTGTGTGTATAGTCAGAGTAATATTCTTCTCTTCTGTGAACACCCACCCAGATTTATATTGTAATAGGAATGATTGAACATTGTCATTAGGACTCCTCAGCATCCAAAAATGCTCAAAACAAAAACATTGTATATATGAGTAGATATGGGAACAAGTTATTGTATGGGTGCTAGCAGCTGTCAATGATGATCAGGGGGGGGGGTTGAGATGCATGTGGGGGTTACCCTTAATGACCCATCACCAAGGTAACAGGTTGTTTCGGGAAAACTACCCAAGCACACCTGGTGAGCAGGTCAGTATATAAGGTAGATTCTACCTTACCTGTATGCTAGCTTCATCTGCCCTGTATATAGCATGTGATGAAGAGATTCATTCACATCATTCAGCATCACGTACTGCCTACAGCATTGAAGGACATCACCGAGCTTGTCTGATACACTAAAGTGTGTTTACCTTCTCTGTGAATGTATAACATAAAATCTGTATAGTTCTGAGCATCTTTGACATATTCTGCTAGTTTGAACAATCATAACAACTGTGCAACAATGTAGCATTTGAGTGCTAGAAAACATTTAAGTAGCGATTCCTTTGAGGCATATGGATTACCTCAGGTGATTTTCGTTATTGAAATATGCCTCACAAATTCCATTAATTTAAATGTATCTTACCATTGTGATTGTGAATGCTCTACATTTCAGAAGAGATCTCTGATAGTATAGAATTGAATGAACTGACTCTGAATGTAGTTGGTTTCTATACTATTGCTAAATCTTTCACAGGTCGTGTGGCAGGCCGGGTGGGTCAGGAGACAAGGTTGTGGGTGGTAAAATGATTTTTGCAGAAAGACGCTCCGATCCCACTTTGGATTTGATGCATGACTCCCTCGGTGATCTGATCACCATGGTAGAGAGTCATACAATTGGCGAGTTGAGAATGCGGAACTTTCACCAAAAAAGTGATACCTAATCTTTTACAGGAACTACAAAAGATGATGTCAGTAGATTCTGTCCCTTTGTCTTTTATTATTGTAAATAGTTGGAGATCCTGGCTAAAATAATTTTATCTCACTACCTCAAAGGTTCTCCCAAAAAGGCCGTCTGGAGCCAGGAGAATATGGGCACCACACTTTTATTGAAGGAGCCCAGCCTGATACCTCCAGAATAAATATTATATTAGAAAAAAGAAAAAAAGTTGAAAACCCACTATGTGAGTACTGCAAATCCCGAATTAATTATGAGAAAAGAGCCATTGGCAGCCCACACGAGAAAAGGACAATTCGACAGGACTGGTTCGACAGGACGATTCGACAGGACTATTCGACAGAATTTCCGAGACTGTTCGCCAGATTTTTGAGAAAATTCGACAGATTTGTTTTTTGAGTGAGACAGTTTGACAGAATACGTTTTTCAAGTAATGATCCTATATAAAAATGTCTCAAGGGAGAATGCCTTTAGAATTATATTTGAACAATAAAGCATTATACGTTTAATGGGCCTATGCTTCATTGAAAAGGGTGTTTTCTAACATAAGGGACACCCACTTATAGACTGGCATTTTGTCAGCTGTAACATGTTATGAAAATTACAAGTTCTGATGACTTGCATGTAGGGCGGGGTCAATATTGATAAAATACAGAAAAGTTCTGAAATACTCCTATTATATATAGAGAATAGGCCTATGTGACGAATGAAAATGGAAACTTTTGATATAATTCTCAAATAAGTACTAGGCCTACATATATATCATCGATATTTGGATAGGCCTATAGTGAGTATACCTGTATCAATATAGTATGAAAGAGGATTGCGTGAATATACATGATACACCGATTGTACAACATGTGTACACATGTGTTCCTATATACCACCCCCCCCCCCACCTATGATGACCATATACATGTATGTGTGTAGATGAAATCTGTCGAATAGTCCTGGTGAAAAAAATAATCTGGCAAACTGTCCTGCCCAACAGTCCCGGAAATTCGGAAATTCTGTCGAACCGCCGATCTGTCGAACTGCCAATCTGTCGAACAGTCTGCCAGCCAGCCCACACACAGTAGCCACTCCAACTCTAGTTAGGCATATTCCTTCTATTTCCTTCACCAAATTCTCATCTCATCAAGGAATCACACATCTTTCAGATGCCTATTGAGTAAACAGTCCCTCCTATGAACCAACCTCCAACTCAGCCCAAGGCTTAGACAATCAGATACTAGGATCAGGCAAATTGACCAAGGAAGCGGGTGGGGTTCTCAATGCTTCTCTCATTTACGCGGTAGGTGGTCATTGTTTAGTATGGTTGACCCAAAGCTTGGCAAGATGGGGAAGGGAGGCACTTGTTCCAATACATGTTATGTAACTGATATGTTATGTAAATGATATGTAAATGTTATGTAAGTTACAGGATGAGTATTTTGTATTAGATGTGGGCCTTGGTTGAAAAGCAAATTTATGTATGCCGGCTAATCTTACCTTGGCAACTTCACCATTATTCTCATTTGAACACAATTCAGGTTACTCTTTAAAAACAATTCCACTGCCATGTCATCAATTGACAAGTCACTTGAGCTGTTCAGAAATGGATATCAGTGCATAACAGTTTTCAATAGGTTGCAGAGTTAAAGGTAAATTTGACTTGCAGTTTTGCTGTGTACTGCGAATTAAACACGATGGTTTTCAAATTAATCTTTTTATCATAAAAAGTGAACACAGATGCAAACAGATGTAACGGGGCAGTCATTTTGTCATTTGTTAAATGGGCACTTTATTTTATTTTTTTGAGATTTACTATGCCTAAGTACTGGAAGGGCCGTATTTAATGCCCCCCCCCCCCCCCATTGAATATAATGTGGCCGTATTCAATGGGCCAAGAAAAACTTGATTTTCCTTCATTAAAATAATGGCTTCAAATAAAAATAAACACAAATTCCAACTACATTTATACCGCTCTAATGTAGTGCAAGTAGGGCAGTATCGCAAGAAGCCCCAGGTGGTATCAATGGACGTTGGCATTTGTCTATGTATTAGAGCTATATGTGACTATAGTGATCCATGTACAGATTTACAAATAAATTACGATAGAAATGATCATTCATAGTTTTATGTTATTTTAATATCTTTTAGACATACTCAAAAAGCTCTATATATACACCAGCCCTGCTTTGCCATAACTGATCAGTCTGCAGTCTATTTTCAAGTGGTGAAAAAACAGGTTGTAAGTATATGCCACAGCAGTTCTAAACAACATGAACAGCCTCCAGTGAAAGCACCAGCTCCCACTCACCAGACTTAAGGCAGTTTACAGAATGTCAGCCACCTCTAAAGCACACCAGCAGCTCTAATGCTGTGAGTAAGTGGCCTTACTCCATTACCTTGTGCAACCTTTGGTCTTCTATACTTTTAATGTTAGGCCTTCTAAAGCTATGCAGTCTGTCCCATAATATTACTTAAAGGTGCTGTATGTTCTTGCTTTAGCGGGGTTTCCAAGTGTATACTATTATTCCCCTTAAAGACCTGGATGTAACAGTCACATGTGTGCTATTCCATGTACAGGACATGTTGTCTTTCACTTGATATTGACAACCTCTAACACCTGTAAACTCATTGCAGGATTTCATTCCTGCTGGTTCTACACAATCTACAGTATCGTAGGTGACTAACCTTCATTTAGGGTGTGTAAAAGCACTACATTTTAACGGTCATCTTTTACAATACAATTACAATATCAAAATAGTTAGGAGAATACAGTGAAGTGCTGCATTTGGTCATGAACTATTCGATTATTTCAATTTAACCTGACCTAGAATTTGTATTGAATCCCTGTGATAAAAGTAATGTTTTTTCTAGAGCATACCAGTTGGTTGCACTATTTGCACGTACAATACGTTTCTTAAGTATAATATATTATATAGACCCTACCAGTAAACAGCTCTTGGTAAAATTGTATTTCAGAATTAAACACATATCTGCACCTGCAGCAAATGTCATAAAATAGGATATGGATGGAGGCTTGGATTAGAATGGAAGGGAGAAGAAATTGACAAGCAGCCTCGGTCTTGGCATGATGCACGCCCTCACTGCATCCATCATTCCTGTGCTGACAAGTCTTTGGACAGAGCGTTAGCAGCTGATGAATACAACGCTGCAAACAGTGTATTGATGTGGCCAATATTCAAGAGCACACAGGCACCACTTTGCATGCATCTATCACCGAATTGGGAGGTTGAAATAGAAGGATAACTTAGGGGACAACTCTTTTAATTTAAAGGTAGAAAGGTGAGAGAAAAAAAGTAGATGAAGATCTTAGAGCCTGTAGGTCTATCATCAAAAATGGACTGTTATCAATAGTGCTCTCATCCACCAAGAGGCAATAAGATACAATAGATAAAATGAGATAAACCCCTTGAAAATCGTTTAGCCAACGTTATTTACAAGGATGGATTCATTGCTACAGGGATAGATGTATGAAGCAGTTCAGCACCAAGTGCTTCCTTCACATCAGCTCTTCCATCTTAATGATTAAATGGCCTGTAGGGCACATGGTAATGCAGGCGGAAGCTACACCTGACAGTAGATACTGTACATGTGGTGTTTAATGAAGGAAGTAATGCCCTACCTTCCATCCAGAACACTTCATAGACACTTACAGTGCCTCACAGGTCTGCCACTAACGATATCATAGACACACTCTCAACACGTATGGAGAGAATAATTGTTTAGGTATATATCAAAGGAAGGAGAGCCTGGATATATCTACTAACCTGTATTATCAAGTCAGCTCCCTATTTTGATTTTTGAGCACTTAAACGTCATTATGAATAATTTAACTAGTGAAACGAGCTAAATCATAAGCGGGATTATTTGATCACTTTAATTTGACTAATGAAACTCAACTGTGTGTTATTATGACACCCCCACGTACACAAGATGTTTGGTAGTAAATGACATGAAGGTAGTGGTTACTGCACGAGCGTACCCTGGGCCTGTGTATGTATTGAGTACAATATTCTAGCAGATTCTCCCATAGGTTTCTACCGGCATTACTTCCTTTTCTGTCAAAAGGCGGCAGATTTCCCTTAAAAGAAATACGCCAATGGATAAGTGGAGAGCAAATGTAAAAAAAAAATTCAGAAGTATTGCTCATGTTTTGTTGGTCCAAATTTGACATATTCCTGAGAACTGTTTTTGATATATTGAAATGGCAGTGTGAGATGGCTATAGGAGAGCAGACAAATATGACGGTTTTCAAACCTTTTTCCACAGAAGAGTTCCGAGAGTCCGGGCCTTTTGGCAGAGTCTTATACGCAAGTGCAGTAACCACCATTGAGGCACCTTTAAGGTTTATTGACCTAAAATCCTAAAATAGATTTTTCTTTGTTAAACTACCTTAATAACATGCAGATGCTTTGTTTTCGTCCTCAGGATTTGGGCTACTGCAAACTGGCCTTGGGAACGGCACTCCCACCGAGTAGGCACAACACATTTAATCAACATTGATAAATGGCTGTCAATGTTGATTCAATGTTGATACAGTGTTGATTCAACGTTGAAGTGAATTTTGTGCCCACTGGGCATAGGTTTAACATAGTCATTCAGTATTCACCATGAAATAAAATATGACTTGATATTGCCTGACTCCTAGTATTCCCTAGAGCACCCTGCACTACCTGCATGCGTTTTATATTGAGGAAGTGCAGCCTAGATGGGGACGAAAACTGCGTTTTACCATGCAATGGTGTAAGTCCAGTGAAAAGGACTGCTTGGGTTCACTTTTGAGAGCTTTCAAATTGCCGTCTACTTATATGAGGCCTAAGCTGTGGGAGATCTGATACCCTGGAACGTATCGGTTCTGCTCTACATTGAAATAAGGGCCAAACGCACAAAATAAATGCCAGGGGAGTATAGGACATAAAATATACAGTAGAACAATTTACATGAAGTGAGGAGAAATTGTGGCAACATGACTGTATAATTATATCATTCAGCTTTCTTCCTGATATTTACCAGTTTTCATGTGCACAGTCAGTATGGCAAATCTTAGGCTGCAAATGTATTCCCCATCAAAATGGAAATGATAACAGCTGGGCTACAGTCATGTCAAATTATAAAAAGATGTAATACTATCAGGTGAAACACCATACCTTGGTTTGGATGACTCATTACCATCTCTACAATTTGGGCATGGTTGGATGAGCCACGATATAGGAAGCTGTATACTCCATAGGCATCCTATCGTGTTAAATTGGCAAAGACTGAAGTTAGCAGTGACTAAAAACAAACAGCAAGTCTCACAAAAAGTTGTTCATGCAACTCTGGTACTTAGGGGATATGCAGTGTGTTGATGGAGTGAGATAGGTTTTACTAAAACCTCCTAAGTGGGATTCTTATGAATAAATGCAGAGGTAGACTGGAAAATTAACAAACAAAGATCTTTAGTGGGCTATGTGTATGGTTTTCCTCAGGGGTTCCCTGTAGTACTTGTAGCAGACTGGCTCATTGAAGTCAAGGGCTGCATTATGTAACATGTCTGTTGTGATTTAGAGGAATCACGAATGAATAATGAGTGAAACATTGAATATCATGCAGGAGCGATGGAAGTAAAGCAAAACAGATCACTAAATGGATGCTGGTAACCACCAATGGTGACAACATTAGGGATGATGCATGCACCCTTAATAACCATCACCAAGCTAACAAGTTGTGCTTGGAAAACTACTCCTAGCATACATGATGAGCAGGTCAGTATATGATAGTCTCTGCCCTACCTGTAGTTTTATATGCTAGCCTCGTCAACCACATAATTATAATAAAGGGAGTCCTCATTGTAGTTTAGAGCGTCCGGCTTAGAGGACTAAAGTGCATTACTTAAGCTTGTCTGCTGTAATGAAGGGCATCACCTTAGTGACACTGACTCACTTGCCATTTTATGTGTATGTGTAGGGTACAGTCTGTATACTTCTGAGCATTATTGACATATTCTGCTCATAACACGTAAAGTATGCTCATTTATATCAAAATGGAGATTACCTTTGAGGCATTTCAAAGGTAGGCTATGTGTGTGGCCTTCTGGTGATAAGAAAGATTATATTGAACTAGACGAGATATTTTATTGTATAAAATGACAGCACTCACAAAATAAACAAAATTAATAATACAAATGACACATGCCTTGGGAATTCACATTAATATCATTTTTGTTTCAAGATAAGAGATATCTGCTAGAATACCACAAGATTACCTGGCTCTGAATGTAGTGGATTTCTATACATCCATGACTCTTTTTACAATCTATTTACCTCATTATGTGTCAATCCCTGTCAGCCCCATATTTGAGGAGAAAGGATCATTGACGATGCAAATTATAAGTAGTCACAATATGAAATTTGATTAGGCATAACCCCTCCATTACCGACACCAAACTCTCTTCCCAGCAAAAATCACTGCTTTTAGATGCCTATTGAGTAAACAGTCCCTCCTATCAACCAACCTCTAACTCAGCCCAAGGCTTAGGCACTCAGATACTAGGATCAGGCCTAATGATGGGAGAAGCCCAAGGCTTCCTCAATACCTCTCTCCTCTAGGTAGTGTGCAGTCCTAGTTTAGTATGGTTGACCCACAGCTCGCGGAGGTATGGCAGACGGGGGATAGCAAACTTAAGGGAGGCACTTAGTCATCGTGCGGAAGCATCTTAGTAGCACCATTTGCATTTTACTTAGACACAAAATGCAAGCAGGGCATGTTACACCTATATTCATTTTTTCTTCTAGTATTGCCATCCTTATGGATATAACTCTGCATTTCATAACTGAACTATTCATGCCCAGCATGAAGTAATTTCATCATAGGTCTTCCTCACAAAATAACTATAGTCACATAAACGTGTATTCTACCAACATTGGTCTGCCGGAATTTTGTCAGCCAATGAAAGTCTATAATGTTTAACTTTTGGATGAAACTTGATGACGATCTTGGCCGGTTTACATCAGTGGGATACCCTATATATTCCAATGCGCTTTTAAAATAGTAGAAAATGGGTTACAGGACAGGAGGATGACATACATTTGGAAATACAGTTACAGAGAGTCCTTACTTGAAAAAAAAACCATTTGATCCTACTGATCTTAATTTGGCAACTTCACCATTATTCTCATTTCTCAGTAAAACAGTAATACTGATAACTGGAAACATTTTAGTGTTTCCTGATCTGTTTCAATAACCATGAAAGTATTCATTTCTAATTCAGGTTAATTTTTTTAAACTGATCCACTGGCATGTCATCAATTGAAAAATCACTTAAGCAACCCCAGAAATGGAAACAAATGGATAACAGTTTTCAAAAGGTTGCAGAGTTAAGGGCACATTTGGCTTGCGGTAATTTTGTGTATTGTGAATTAAACAGTCGTTTTCCAATTAACCTTTAATTATAAAAAAGTAGAAACAGGTACAAACAGATAGGATTATTCATTTGAACACATGTTATGGAGCAGTTCTTTTGCCACTTGTTTTAGGGCCCTGTATTGTATTGACACATGCCGGCTGTTGTAGTGCATGTACAGTTTCACAAATAAATTGCAATAACGAATTAAAGTAAACAGTGAACTTCCTGTACCCTTTCACAATGTTAAGATAATTATTTAGGCAGACAATCTTACAGATAAAACATATGATATAATAGGCGGATAGTCAAGGTGTTGCATAGTTCTTAATAAGTTGAAACTGGATTAGCATCACCAGCTACTCAATTGTGGTAGGGATACTCAGTTGGCTATTTATATATGTGCAACCTCTAAAATGTACTAGGAGCTCTAATACAGGGGTAAGTGCCGCACCCGCTTACCCTGTATAATCATTGGTCTTCGATGCTTTTAGCGATCATAGGCTTTTTATGAAGTTTGCCCAATAACATTGCTTAAAGTTGTGGTCCTTCCTTGCTATACACAGACTTTCAGATTATACGTTTCGATCAAATACAAATTATTATAATGGTCAATTTAGTTGGTTGTTCCAGGCATATTATGTTTTTCATAATTAGCATGTGCAAATCACCACATGTCTACTATTTCATATAATATTTTCAAATCGTGTTGATTTCTAGTTGCTATGAATTGGGGTTGGGACCTGCAAACTCAATGCAGGACTTCCTTGGAAACCTTGGAAACCTGAACCAATACTTTGTATTCATCAGTCATCAATTTAGGAAAGTATAATGAAATACTTGCAAACTTGGGTGACACATCTTTAAGAAAAAGGAAGACAAGAAAGAAAACTATAGAAGAATTTGAGAAAATAGTAGATGAAGATCCAAGATGAAGATCAGATAGAATACAGGCCGATCATCAAATATAGGCAGTTTAACAGTGTCTTCGTTTAACAAGAGGCCGTCAAAAGGTAGTGTAGGCCAGCAGGGGTATTAGCTGAAAGTAGGTATGTATTGGAGCACCTACACATGGTAATCGATTATTCCATGCCAGAACAGTGATTTATGCCAGACATGGATTGGATAAGTGTCTTATTGAATTACACAATAGTCAGATCAGTCCAGCCATATACGGTTCGGTGGCTTCCAAGAGATGACATCACTACTGCAGAATTTAGGTTTGAATTGACGAACCAACATAGTTAAACTGTATACTCAACTGGTATTCCATTGTGTTCAATTCACAGGTATAATGGAAAATTGACAAACATAGATCCTAAGTGGGCTATACGTTATTTTTTATCAGGGTTGCTCCAGAGAATAATAAGCTAATACATTTCTGGCTACCATGTAGTAGCAGAGCGGCTTATTGAATTTTACTATATCTGTGGTGATTCAGAGAATCTGTCACTCACCGACTGTGAATTACATAAAGATGATGTCATCTGAGCACACAACTATACCACACATTTGCTGTTGTTGGATTGTCCTGGGGTCAGGAGTACCCAAATGAATAGACTACAGGGAATGCAGTTTACAGAACGTTATCACATGACTGTTAATGTCATCTCTTGGGGAGTGGTCATTTTTTTAAAAACAGGGCCGGGGGGGGGGGGTGGATATGGGGGGGGGGGGACCAAAAAGATTTGGATCCCTTGAAGGGGGGACCAAAAGAAATTGGACCCCTCCTATAACAGGGACCAAAGGAAATTGGACCCGCTCACACAAAAATCCGCCAACCCCCCTATTAAAAAATGACCACTCCCTTAGTATGACATATCCTAAAAACTGGAAAATTAGTACCTGAGGCGTAGTGAACAGCTGGTCAGCTCAATTGATTGATATTCTCAGCATGATGATTTAAAATATAGATCAAAATAGGTTCTGAGAAATCACTAAGCTTCTGTTTCAGATGTTGACTGATTCAAAGAAGGACTATTAAGATCAGAGCACTTAGACTGGTGTAATTCTAAAGTTGTAAAAGTACCCTTTTAAGATCCATTAAACTAATTGAATTAAATTAGTTTGAATCGTGGGGTATTGATTTGAGGAGAATAACTTTGTACTATGGTTGATACTCTAGTCACGCCTACGCAGACATCCTGTTTTATATAAATACTTTCCCTGTGAGCAAGACAGACGAAAAGGGTATATAGCATCCTTCCTTTTTTATTAGGCAATGCACTATTACCTTTTAAGAAGAGCTGCTCTATTTGATGTCCGCTTCTTGTGTTCTTTTGCCTAAAGAGGAATTGGCTCTCAAGTGTACCACCATTTGGCTCCATGCCAAATTTTGACCACAAAAGACAAACCATGATTGCGTAAAGAGACTTGGTTACGGTCATATGTCATGAAATTCTATAATCCAGTCATATGTGCTTCGTAAGTACCTATGTTATGGGTAAACATCTTTACAGATACCTCAAAACATAGTTTATGTAAAATAAAGATGAATGTAGTACAGATTTTATGAGCAAAGTCTTTCTAGAAAAACACACATAGTACCCTCCTTGAAATATTACAAAATCAAATTGGCAACAGATTCGAATAAGGAAAGCTCAGAGGTTGTTTCTTAATGTATCATGAATATAATAGTAATTGTGTTGGAGCTGTCTGTCCCACTCACTATAACAGCACACTTCACTAAGTACTGCCAAGGAGGTTAGCAGCGAGGGGGTGCAAGATTAGACAGACCCTCAAGGGGATATGGTGTAAGGTGTCTTCCTTTATCTCAGCTTTGCTGTTTCTTACTTTAATCCTTTCTAGGCACTGCTCTATTTATTCATATATTTTTATGCCTGCCCTAAATGCAAGCTAGTATGATGTGCAAGGTTTCATCTCCATGTATGTTCTTCTATAGCTAGTTAATCAAATTCATATTTTATGCTACATAAGATTGAATATTTTCTTATGCTAACACCTCAAACGACAATGGCATATAGACACTATTTCCCACTGGAAATATATATGTGGTTAGCTACAATTTTAATACCCAACTATCTTACTTGCTTAAGAGCCAAATTGATAGCACTTTCAGTCTTAAAATTTGGATAAGACCACATGTATAAGGTATCCAAATGATCTCATATTGACCCAAAAAGTTATGCTGTCTTCAGCTCCTTTTTCCTCCCAGCAAACACGGTCTCACCTCTCAGATGCATATTGAGTAAATAGTCCCATAACTCAGCCTGCAGCTTAGGCCATCAGACACCAGCATCAGATGCATTGACAGAGGCAGCTGCAGGCCTTGTCAATATCTATGGGGAGCTCTCTGCTCATGGTAGTGTTCTGCCTCGTGGAGGATTGTATGTCCAATGCCCAGGGAGAGTTCATGGCAGATGTGGAGGAGGGTTGGGCAGAGCACAGTATGCTTTTCTGACATGGTCACAATGCTCTGGCATCAGAAGCATCAATCTTGTTGGCAGAGAAACAGCTGGAGTTTGCTCCATGTTCTCAGTCTCAAGGCACATGCTGACAAACTGGTTTACTCTTCACAACCAGTCTGATTCTCCTTGCCATTCCTGCTTAAATCAATTCTGCTGGTTGAGCAGCAATTGGTGACCTCCACAGTCACCTTTCTGTAACTTTCCTGTCATGCCAGATGTTGTCTCCATAACGTTTAGAAAATAAGCACAAGAATAAGATCCCAATGACAAGATTACTGACAGCGGTTAGACTGACACCCTGGAACTGTTGCATGGACTTCGTCATATGCAAATAAGTGTGCAGCAACCATTGATATACTTTGAAACATTTTTTCAAATGTAAGAGAGGTTTAAAGTCAACTTTGTGGTTTGTTTGAGATTAACCTGCATGAGCATACACAGTTCAAGTACAATACCGTTGCCAATGAGTAATATCAGTAATATTTCAATTATCATCACAGTAGCTGCTTACACTGGCAGTGTAACGAGTGTGCAATGATTAGAGTCATATCTAATTTATTAACAAATGTCTCATTTGAAAACCTCTAGTTGTACGTGTGGGTTACAAGTTGGTTAGATACCCTGTGATATGCCTTCAAACTCAGTGCTCAGAAAATGCTGATAATGATCTGCACTTTGGGCTTTCCCAACTTTCAACACAATATCATCTTGATTAAAGGAACTTGTCAGATGTTTTCTCATTTCTTTGAAGAGTCATGCAATTATTTACGAGAGAACCACTTTTATGCTAATTCAGATTACTAATTCAAAAAGAAACCCATTGCCATGTCATCAATGGAAAAGCACTTAAGCAGTCCCAGAAATGGAAACACGTGGATTAATCTTTCAAAAAGGTGACAGTGTTAAAAGGCAAACTTGGCCGTTGGTAATGCTGTGTAATATGAATTCAAATGCAGCAGTTTTTCAATTATCCTTTAGATAAAAAGAATGTACACAAAGGTGAAAACAGATCGGACCAGTTCTTTGAACACATGTCATGCAGTGGTTTGTTTTGCCATTTGTTGAAGGGAGCCTTTTAGCAATTGATGCTACCTGGCACACAAGGGACAGAGAGCACATGAATAGGAGTATAATATGGCTGAGTCATAAACATTTTTCCCTTTTCTACCAAACCTTTCATCATCAGTCATGCTGGGATCAATAATAAGTACATTAAAGGTTGTTTTCAAGAAGAGGGAAATACATAAGTTAGTAATAATATATGTATGGTACATTAGGATGCGACTTTTATATTCCCACATTCATATATATCACAAACAGGTATGTGCTCTCAAATATAAGCCAAAAACAGTAACAACTAAGGTGGTTTTGGCCATGCTGGTTCATTTTAAAGATGATTATTTTTAAGCTCCCAGTCTAGATCAGCTAACCTTAGGCTCTGTTAGTGCCCTATTAAGATCCTGTTATATTTGCCAGATAAAAGCTGGCTACCTAACTGTCTCCACCTGTAATGAGCTAGTTAGGAACTGGGACCTCACTGTAGCCTAATACCCTCAGGGACAGATACTGATGGTCTCTAGGCCTATATACTAAGAAATCTAATAATGTGGCTAGTCAGTGCACCTTAACCTCATTTATTGATTCTTAGATAGGGACCTAATCAAATTTTAAAGTTTTAAGTTAATTTAAGGGTGTATTTATAATCAATACCCAGATTCAGTTAGCAATCACAACGGTTTGGGCACATTGAGGGTTAGTAGAAAGTTAGCTGGTTGGTTGTTTTCTTACATGATATTAACTTTATCACCGGTCCTATGCAATGGTTATGTGTCCCTACTGACCTACACTGATATTCCTTAGCTCCCTATACGACCAATCTCTCAGTCACTAGTGTCAAACCTAGTTAGTCATTTTTTGGCTCCCTATATGACCAATCTAGATAAGTTATTATCGTCAGGTTGGTCACTACTGACCAACCCACCGTAGTCTTTTTATTTCGAGGGGGAGCAACTGAGTGGTCATCACAGGTGGCACTAACTAGTGGTATACAAATACAACACACCAATGATGAACCTAGGTTAGCCAGTACTGACTGACCCCTCGGTCATTTTTGAATATAACTTTGCCATTGTGACTAACACTCATATGATCAACCTAGGTTAGTCTGTACTGACTAACCCTTTCAACCTATGGATTTTCAGTGTAGGGGAGCATTATGAGTGCCTGTGTTCTGCCCTAGCTTAGCAACTAAAGAGTATAAGATGTATATTGTAGACGATTCCAAGTATCTGAGAAAGGAATTGTAGACATGCATTGCCTGGCTGAAGCAAGAGACCAAGTCAACTTCAAGCAATCTTATCAAGTGAGGCACATAGAAAGCCCATCATGGCTAAAATTGTAGAGGGCCAAAGGTTTCACATGGTAATGGAGTAGGGCCACTTACTCACTCTATTAGAGCTACTCCTGGTGTGCTTTAGGGGCAGCTGACATTCACTAAACTGCCTTCAGCCTGGTGAGTGGCAGCTGGTACTTTCACTGGAGGCTGTTTTTACTGTGTTGTCCTGCTGTGACCTTTACCCACATACTGCTTGACCACTTACAATAGACTGCAACATGTACACTTAATCTCAAAGCAGGACTGATGTGTATGTGTGTGTATATATCTAAATATCTATATATCTTTATAAGACACTAAAATATATATATATATCTAAAAATATCTCAACCTTCCATACTACAAGCATAGGCCTACTGATTGGTTGCCAACAACAAAGGCACCAAGGGACCTAGCTCCCCCAGGTGGGCAGGTGGTGAATTAGGGAATACACTAACTCCACCTGGGGAATATATCCCAATGTTGCTGTGCAACATTGGCGCCATATGTAAATATATATATATATATATATATATATATATATATATATATATATAAAATACTAGATTATCACCATCTGTATTGAGTAATCCCTCAAAGCTCTTAAATATAGTAGTCTCTGCTACATTTACTGCTATTTATCCACGAGTATTTGGATCCAAAGATGCTGTAATGATGAAGTACTCTAAGACAGTTGGATGTGTTGAATTGAATGACATTATCATTCTGATGTTTCAGATGTTAAATGTAAATGAATGTTGAGATTAAACATACAGACTTCACCGTCTGCAATCCCTTCCCACTCTGAGCTCTATGAAGTCTGACTCTTAATTATTTGTAGAACTTCATCCAGTGGCAAATATACTAAAATAACACTTAACCTAACCTATAAGCTTTGACTACTTTGCAGCTGCATTTTAGTCCTTTCCCCTCTCCCCCATAGCCCATCCTGCCCAAGGGGAATGCAAATCATTGGGCACTGTACATCAATATTATGAGCTTATGAACAGTGTACAACAAGCTTAGATAACCTTCTTCCAGAGTTGTCACAATTTGCTCAAAGAAAGAGGAAAATTTTCCCCATGGGGATATCTCCTATCTTGGAAACAATTTCTTGATACTAAGGTATATCCCTGTGGACTTTTTGACAATACTATTCTAAAAGGATCCTCCCAGCTCTGATACAACGGTAGATAGTACTTGCTTTATAAACATGTACAGCAGTTGGATAGGATGTCAACACTTCATCAAATAAAGGAACATTCACAAATAATGTTACATATTTTGGGACCTTTTCCAAGGCACATTTCCCTGACCCCATTTTGGACAAATTTGCTTTGATATACAATTCACATTTCATCACAAAACTGATAGACTCCTAGACCTCCCCATAGCAGGTGGAATCATTTTGTGAACAATCCCTATCGGCTGTACATTAAGTCAGACATTCTACTGTAGCAGGGCGCAACCAGTTCAGAGGTTGTGTTGATGTCCGCTGTCTATGAGGTAGAAGTGCACACTATATCAATCAGCAAGTAACTAAAAGCTGAGGTTTATTGCCTCTATCGGTGCCTTAAGGCTAAAGTAACTCATCTATCTCCTACTTATAGAGGACAAGGTTGGAGGAAAGAGGGAGAGTTAGTAGGACAGGTTAATTGGGTTTCAATAATATATTAGTGTGGGGTGTATACTCTTTACATCTGTATGATATTTTACAACAACACCCTGATATCTCTACCAAGTGTAACCTCTCTTGTGAAGATAGACTGACCTTTCTCTGCTAAGTTGGAAACCTGTTCCGTTTTCTCAACTGAGGTGACAAAATCATATCATAAAGCTATCAAAACCATGCATCCAAGATTGATATATCTAAAAATCAGGATTGATATATCTAAGAATTAGGACGAATGGACAAGAATAAGATGACCACAGGTTTTATGGACCTGTATCACAACAACAAAGGATGCCAATATTCCCAAATAGCAAGTAAAACTCTTGTTTAGGTAAATTTGCCTATTAACCACAGTGAGAAACCCAAACAGTGGTTCAGTCATAAATGTGTTTTGTGTTGCTGTAAGTCATTTCCGAAATTAAAGAAGAGCATAGTCAAATAAAGAAGAGTCTCCTCCAGGTCGATCAATGGAATAAAACATTTTTTGCGCAGTGTCATTTAGGAAGAATGGAAATCATTTGAAGCCTGAGGTCCCTTGACAACCACTATGTTTTGGGCGAGTGCATTTATTGTGTTGAAGGAATTGGTAGGTTTCAGCCCTGAGGCTCTCAATTAACAAGACACCTTATCACATGGCACACCCACCACCACATGGATCTTTACTGACTTCTGCAGGCTTCACTTCAGCCCAAGCCACTCCATGCTGTTTGGAGCAGATCAGACTCAACCAGACCTGAGAATTGGGTCTTATTTCTGCATGCCAAGCTCCAGTGACTATCGGTCTGTTATGAGCAATAATGTTTAATCTGCCTTCATAACTCAACCAGCTAGGATGATTATGATATGAATATAACATCTAATTGATGTCACTTCCATATTCTCAAAATTATATTTAGTATAGAGACTAAGCATGGCAGCAGCAGGTGGCTAAATCATTATCCAAACAACTGTTTCCATAGTAATTATGCTGTTTTGAGAGGACTAGTCTTGAGAGGACTAGGGATCATGGTGTAAACATTGAAGTGTTATAGTAGTTGTAATATGCTCAGGAAACAAGCACCACCGATGAGGTAGCTAAAGGACACATGAAGACTGCCGTAATATTGAGTCTGCAGGCTGTGGAGGGTGAGAGGGTAAAATGGAGAAATGCCCAGGAGGACGTCTGGGCGGCGATTAGGGTGGGGACTGAGCAACCAGTGCGATCTCAGATTTCCAGGGTCTTGATGATTGCTTGCACCTCTGCCCCAACCTACCTATTTGGTTTGGAAACTAGCAGTTTCTGTTCTTGGGTAAAATTATGAAATTATAAACAATGGGGGATGGGCAAAAGACTGAACTAAACAATACCTTTCAGATGAACCATGAACCTTTAACACTTTAAGGATTGATCTCACTGAAAGATTGGTTCTCTTGATACACCAATACAGCCCTGGCGAGTAACTTACTAGGGCTGCATTGGTGCATCATACCCACCCTTGGGGAGTGTCTGGACCCCGTAGGGTCGGCATGATGTTTGAATGCAGCACTGGCCAGGGCTGTATTCATGCATCATGGCGACCAAGGACATGATGGATTAATGCTATTCATGTACTTTCAAGTACTTTCCTTACATATATAACGCTGCAGATTTCACAAATTAAATCCCTATGCATCTACTGACTGTTATAGTAATTAAAATGTACATTCTGTACTACACATCTAGAATCTAAAATCAATATTACGACTATCAACATCAAGATGAAGGTATCTTATTAAGTAGTGAATCAATGTTCAATTCAAATCAATCCAGCCGCATAGTACTGGGCAGAGGGCTTAGCTGCCCTAAGTAGGCATTCCACACCATGGATGGGTCCCTAAACAGATTACCGTCCAACATTTAGTTATAGTTTGACTTGTGGAAATAGGGCCTTCAGAGGCAGGGAGGTACAGGGGAAAGTGTCTGCTGTTGTTCCGTATGTGGGTCTGCGTGTCCAACCTAAAGTAGTTTCAAAATAAGACAGGCATCCTGGGTTCACAGAGAGTGAGCTGTTAGGATCATTCCTCACAGGTCTATACTGAATTATGAAAAATGTTACACTCATATAAAATATTAGATTCTGTTCATTGTACATGCATGCAGTGTGCATGCACTCCACCTCTCTCCACCACCACTTAAAGTATGTTACTCATGAATATTACATGTTATATGAAGAGTACATAATTCCATGCCTGCCAGGGAGAAATTTATACCTGGTGTCAGAGGAAAAATAACTATAAACCACCACCTTTTTTAAATCCCATTCTCCAATCATTAGCCTACTTATCGTTGTTCCCGTTAATGCGCCTCAGTGCATCTTCAGGCCACATGACAGTGTACTATAGATCTTCCCATCATATATGGGACTCGAGGTGTATTCACTGAAGGGAATTATCAGTTTAAATGTGTTTTTGCCAGTCATTTCCTTTTTGATCACACAGTAGAAGCCCTGCATATCATTCCTAAGCATAATTGATTAAAAAGGTGGACAAATTCTGATTTTTATAGCTAAGTGGGTGATTGGAACAGCCTAAAATGGGGGTGGAACAGCCTTATTTTGACCTGCACAGGCCTATATGCTGTCAGCTTTGTAACTTTCTGAAGCATCATAAGTGCCCCAGACAGACTATTAAGACTATTAGCATCAAACACAGAGTTTGCAATTATATTTCTTTGAGAAGAAGACTGTCTTGGCTTTCCAAAACTGTTTTAAGTTAAGAAAACGGGCTGATATTGCTTGAGTTAGGAGGCAAAATGTAACAATTAGTTACCCATCTTTTAGCACTTTTTGCAAGAAGGCACCACTTAACTTTTGAAAGCCTGTTTCGTAGACCCAATGGTCAGATTCCTTATAGTAGAACACAGTGGGATGACAACAACTTTATTTTGGCTGCCAATACAAGGCCCTACTAACCTCCCCACTAGTCCCCCCACCCCCCTTAGGATTGTAGCTCTTAATACAAGTTTGTGTTTGCACCTAATATCGGGTCTCTGAGCATAATTCCACGGATTCTCACATATTCTGTCCGATGGCAGGCATAAAGCTTGTTTTGCCTCATTATGAAAATCTGTTAAGAGATTCATAATTTCCTATGGAAGGGTGCTAGAGTTATCAAAATAGACTCAAAAGAAGTGGAATTTAGTTTTACCCAATCTGTGAATTTCCCATGTGCACACTGTGATTAGTTATCCTGTAATGGCAGTCAGAGTGATGAAAGGTAGATCAAAAAACCAGATTTTAGAAAGAATTCTCATGGTTTCCATGGCAACCGGTCACATGATTTTCAGAATATGGGAGTGACAATGCCTGAATTATTTAGCTTTTTACACTAGCTTTAATCTGATACCTGGATCACTATTGTAGGTTGAGGGGTTGCAAAGTTATCAATGACTCTTCGAAACATACAAGGGAAACTTTAAGTTTGGGCCCCATATATAGTGGGAAGATCTATAGCAGTTACCATTGAAACATACTCAAATCAATTATATGAGTATTTGCTGAAGATCCTACCTGAATGTCAGCTGTATCTGTAGGCTTACATCTCAGAATCTGCATATCAATATTTGATCAAGTATCTGGACGCACCTCGACCTATGGTATGGTAAGTTAGAAACAATTCAGGTTACCTATGGCTCACTCTCACCAAATCAGTGCAACTAAAAAAGTGACGTACATGATCGGTGGACGTACATGATCGGCGGACGTACATGATCGGCAGCTTTATTTTTGTCTGAAATTTTTTTTTCCAACTTCTCTCAAGTGTTGTCTCAGCATATAAGAAAGTCCCATCTCTTAAATATGTGTCATGGCCAGTACAGACCTTTGTTATTAATTGCTTATTACGTTAGGTGACGTACATGATCGGTGAATCTGTATGTAGTCCAAATCGTATTATAATGTAAGGATTTCAGGTTTGTAAGAAAGTATGTTATCCCACTCCCCCTGGTCTCCTGTAATGTCCCGAAGAACATGCCTAAATATGTCGCTTATGTTGAAATATACCCATTCCTCTGTTCCTTTTCAACCACTTTTTACTTATTCTGAACGCGACAAATTTCAAAGTTTTTTTCTGCCACATTTGTTTGACCCAATTACTGTAATCAGTGACTAATTGTAGTGGCCAATATGTCCCTCCCCATATCCCTTGTTACATGCAAACATTTCCTTTTATTTACCCTCTGTTATCCCATTTCAGTACGGTCCGATCATGTACGTCACCGATCATGTACGTCACCGATCATGTACGTCACCGATCATGTACGTCACCGATCATGTACGTCATCGATCACCTACTCTATTTTCTATCATGTATATACCACTTACATATCAATAATGTATCAATAATGTACCTCCTCTCCATTGGTATCTTCTTTGTTCTGTATTCAATTAATATTATTATGTGTTAATAGCTACCGGTATGCAATAACTGTAATAATCAACAACTATGACTGCGATATTTTTTGATAGAAATCCTATTCATCTGCTTTTTAATACATAATATTATGTTGGCAACTCGATCACTGCTGATGGTGCAACACAAACTTATCTTTGCAGTATATACATCTCATAGTGTCCATTATATGTGTAAATGTCGAGATAACAAAACTGTGCGTATCTTACATAGATCCTGTTCATATACAAGGTCAGGATGACGATAAATAGCGGAATGTAGCTCGTCTTTGACAAGCAAAGATGTACACAATTTCATATCTAACGGTATCCCTATACCAAAGTGCAAATAAAGTTTAAATTCGTTCACAAAAATATACATGTATTTCATACATGGTTCATGTTCGGCAACAAGAATCAAAGACGTTCATATATAGTATCACACCAGGGAGGAAACGTAAAGCTAATTAATACTTCACAGAGTGTTACTGGTATAACATCTCGTCAACTAGCAAAGTTATATCTTCTCAATATGGACATTAAATATACTATTCAAATAAATTACTTAATATTTATAACTGCTCGTATGACGATTTCCTGTGCCCTTTCCCTTTCCCTTTCCCTTTCCCTTTTGATTTTGGGGTTAGGTGCAGACCGAGCTCCTTGTATCTATGTAGAGACAGTGTTTCGGCCAAACTCCACTCATCCTGGGAACTCTGTGTCTTGGCTTCCTGTATCTCCAGGTACTCTCTCAGTGCCAGCGTATCCAAAATGGGCCATTCATCCGAAGAAGTGTCACCCTCCTCTTCCCTCACCTCATTCAGAAACCTTCCTTCATTTCTCTTGTTTTTGATCTTTTCTTGTTGCTGCACTTCAGACTGAGAGTACTTATCCCCTAAGTTGGCATCTTGTTCACTGTCACTCTCACTTTCATCTGTCTCTCCCTCACTGCTGCTGGTGTATTCCATCTCTTCACCGACTTGGGTGACATGTAGTGCGAGTCTGTGTTTGGCCTGATTCACAGCACTGCGTGTCCTTCTCTCTATCCCATTACGGCGACGAAGTTCTGTCCGATGTGTCGAGTGCACCTCGTCAAGCAGATCATCTTCGTCGCTGGTGAATTCTGCTTCCCCAGGAGCGGTTTCGTTGCTTCCTAGGGCATGGGCAATCTCGATATCAATTACCTCTGGATTCTCCTCTTCACTGTCCTGATTGTTGTCGGACTCGCTGGTGGAATGGGGTTGCACATCGGAATCAGGCTCGCTGTCAGTTTGAGAACTGTCCTCTGATTCTTGTTGTGCACTTCCTGCGGGGCGACGTTTCTTCTTCCTTCTTGTGGGTGGGCCGACAGTAGGGGGTTTCTTCCCTTCCTTGAACCAGCCGTCACACGTTGGGCGTAGGTCGTCGGTCAAGCAGCACTCTTTGTAGCAGGAAGTTTCTCGAAGATAGAGGTTTCCTTCGTGGAAGGTGGCTTGGTGTACAGCTGTTATTCCTCGTACCTCCTTACTCTTCCAACTCTCCACTACCTTTGTACTGCTTTTGATTTCCTTAGGGTCTGCTTTCAGTAGGTTGATCTTTTCAGTCTGTGGTTGAACAACAGAAATGAATTCCTCCACAGTTTGTATCGATCCACAAGACTTCACTGTTCTGTCTGCCAAACCCTTCAGAGCACCGCCTACTCCGTCGCAGGGACCTTTTCCGTGGCCTGCCTCTAACCAGTTCCAGGTTATCCGGATGCCAAACAAGTTCGATGCCCGCTTCAGCATCTGGCAAGCGTACCTGTTTCGGTATTGCGAAGAGGGAGAATCCGTTACCAGGTGTAGGTGCTCCATGTCCGGTACCAGACGCTTTATTTCCGCCACAAGGAGTAAAAGGAAGGTGAAGGTTGTGGGGAAACACTTTTGCTTCACGCTGCTTATTCCAACAAAGTTAAAGTTTTTCAACTTTTCGGCCCCCTCTTCTCCCAACAACTTAGCATACATCACCATGGGGTGTAATGTCAACTGGTCTTTGCCAAAGAAGGCTGCTTGAATCTCTGCCATGAAAGACGTGGACCAATTTTCAGCATAGTCCATTTGACAAATCACATGCTTTGGTGGTAGATTTTCCTTCAGGAGTTTGATAGCTGTGTACTGGGCTTCTACCCTTGCCTGGTGCGCTCGGAAAATTTTAAGAGCAGATAGGAATCGTTTCTTGAACTTCCTTTTCGAGTACTGTTTTTTCTCCAGGACTGTGTGGTACACCCTACGTCGCTTAGGGCCCTCCGGGGGGTACCATCGTGTCTCCTTGTCCCACCTTTTGAACTGGACTACTTCTGCAGTAATGGCATCCAGTGCAGCCGTGATGTCTTCGTCCGACAAGAGTAGGAGCTCAGATGTGCGGTTTGGCAAGCCCTGCACAGCCTCGAGCATCAATCCCATGTTGGCGTGCGGTTTGCAGAGGCACACCGACCGTTTCAGGAAGACAGAGGTCTTCACGGTGCGCTTGTCTCTTGCTTTGCAGAAGGTAGCAAAGGACAAGGCCAGGTCCGTCTCCACGACGAACTTGCGGTGTAAGTTGCGCATGCAGTCTACCAGCGCAACAATAGGAATGCCGACGTCTTTTCTGTAGTACTTCTTGTCGGGAAGTGTGTACGAATTGTCTTCACGGCGCAGGAACTCATCGACAGCACGGCGCTTGTAGTCAGCCATGCGACGACGAGACGTCATCTGCTTTTTGCTTTTGTTCTTTGGGAAGATAGAGTTCCTGGACAGACGTATAGCTCGGGCTATGCTGGATTTCTGGGAAAACCGTTTCCTTGACCCTCCCAGACGCTCACTGAAAAGAATCTTCTTGGTGTCAGTTGAAGCATTCTTAAGTTGTTCTAAGATTTCAAAAAGGGGTAAGGCCATCTTCAGTTGGGCAGGGGTGGGATCAGGTAGTCCAATACCTTCCAAGAACTTTACTGTCTCCTTGTACACGGAAGAGGATTCGAGACTTTCGGAGTCCCCATCATGTCCATCCTCCCCTTCGAAATCGGTGGCCAGCACAAAGCCAACCTCCGGATTCTCGACCCACTCGGGGCACGGTCCGTCGTCATCGTCGTCGTCGTCGTCGTCTTCTGAATCGGTGGCCAGCACAAAGCCAACCTCCGGATTCTCGACCCACTCGGGGCACGGTCCGTCATCATCGTCGTCGTCGTCGTCATCTTCTGAATCGGTGGCCAGCACAAAGCCAACCTCCGGATTCTCGACCCACTCGGGGCACGGTCCGTCGTCATCGTCGTCGTCGTCGTCGTCTTCTGAATCGGTGGCCAGCACAAAGCCAACCTCCGGATTCTCGACCCACTCGGGGCACGGTCCGTCGTCGTCGTCGTCGTCGTCTTCTGAATCGGTGGCCAGCACAAAGCCAACCTCCGGATTCTCGACCCACTCGGGGCACGGTCCGTCTTCGTTGTCATCGTCGTCTTTATATTCTATAACGGGCTGCTGGAGTCTTCCATCCTGCACGGGGCTCGTTAAACCAGTGTTCAAGTCCACTTCCATTAGTCGGTCCGCATCGTCGTCGTCATCGTCGTCTTTATATTCTATAACGGGCTGCTGGAGTCTTCCATCCTGCACGGGGCTCGTTAAACCAGTGTTCAAGTCCACTTCCATTAGTCGGTCCGCATCGTCGTCTTTGTCTGCCTCATTTGTATGTCATGTTTCATCCGTCTCACTGCTACTCTCTTCTTCCTCATTCTCAGATGAAGAAGTTATTGTGGTGTATGGGGATGGTGAACTCTCCTCCAAATTGTATTTAACTGGTGAAGCGTACCAGACGGATGATTCTGCGATGGAACTGTCATCGTCCTCCCCCGACGAAGTACCATACACATCGTCCACCGACAACATCAAGGCCCTGGGGTTTGTAGTATCAACATTGCACGGTGCTTCATCATTATTGGCATCCTCAGCTGGCTGCTCAGGGGTCGGGTTGGGCTGTGGTGCGATCGGCTGGACGGTGCACGTGTCCGTCGGTGTCGGCGCCACCTGCACTTCATGGCTGTCCTGCCCCATTGGATCTTCAGCCGGCTGCTCATTATTGGCATCCTCCTCCTTAGTAGGGGCGTCACTGTGCTGCACTGTGTCGGAAACAGAGGTGTCCCCACACTCCTGCTGTTGTGGCAAGGTGGCCACAGGATAAAGGCCAAGCTTATTCATGTAGGCCACTTGACTGCACTCCGCCGGGTCCACATACTCGGGTTCACTTTGCTGCACCACAGCAGGCAGTGCTGGCTCGGCAGGAGGCTGGGTCTCATTAGTAAGGGCTTCACTGCGCTGCACTGTATGGGAAGCAGAGGTGTCGCCGCACTCGTGCTCACAGCTGACAAGTTGCGGACTGAGCTGCATGGGCAGTGTCTCATCCATGACTGCATCCTGTCCTTCACACACAGGCGCCAATAGGATGTTGTCGCATACTTGAGCTTTTGGGGAGCATGGTGGAGTAATCTCTACCCAATGTTCTTCCTCCTCCAATCCCACTAACAGATGTTGTTGCCATAACTCTGAATCATCAGCCGGCTGCTCAGTGGTCGGGTTGGGCTGAGGGGCGATCGGCTGGACGGTGCACGTGTCCGTCGGTGTAGGCGCCACCTGCACCTCATGGCTGTCCTGCCCCATTGGATCGTCAGCCGGCTGCTCAGGGGTCGGGTTGGGCTGAGGGGCGATCGGCTGGACGGTGCACGTGTCCGTCGGTGTAGGCCCCACCTGCACCTCATGGCTGTCCTGCCCCATTGGATCGTCAGCCGGCTGCTCAGTGGTCGGGTTGGGCTGAGGGGCGATCGGCTGGACGGTGCACGTGTCCGTCGGTGTAGGCGCCACCTGCACCTCATGGCTGTCCTGCCCCATTGGATCGTCAGCCGGCTGCTCAGGGGTCGGGTTGGGCTGAGGGGCGATCGGCTGGACGGTGCACGTGTCCGTCGGTGTAGGCGCCACCTGCACCTCATGGCTGTCCTGCCCCATTGGATCGTCAGCCGGCTGCTCAGGGGTCGGGTTGGGCTGAGGGGCGATCGGCTGGACGGTGCACGTGTCCGTCGGTGTAGGCGCCACCTGCACCTCATGGCTGTCCTGCCCCATTGGATCGTCAGCCGGCTGCTCAGGGGTCGGGTTGGGCTGAGGGGCGATCGGCTGGACGGTGCACGTGTCCGTCGGTGTAGGCGCCACCTGCACCTCATGGCTGTCCTGCCCCATTGGATCGTCAGCCGGCTGCTCAGGGGTCGGGTTGGGCTGAGGGGCGATCGGCTGGACGGTGCACGTGTCCGTCGGTGTAGGCGCCACCTGCACCTCATGGCTGTCCTGCCCCATTGGATCGTCAGCCGGCTGCTCAGGGGTCGGGTTGGGCTGAGGGGCGATCGGCTGGACGGTGCACGTGTCCGTCGGTGTAGGCGCCACCTGCACCTCATGGCTGTCCTGCCCCATTGGATCGTCAGCCGGCTGCTCAGGGGTCGGGTTGGGCTGAGGGGCGATCGGCTGGACGGTGCACGTGTCCGTCGGTGTAGGCGCCACCTGCACCTCATGGCTGTCCTGCCCCATTGGATCGTCAGCCGGCTGCTCAGGGGTCGGGTTGGGCTGAGGGGCGATCGGCTGGACGGTGCACGTGTCCGTCGGTGTAGGCGCCACCTGCACCTCATGGCTGTCCTGCCCCATTGGATCGTCAGCCGGCTGCTCAGGGGTCGGGTTGGGCTGAGGGGCGATCGGCTGGACGGTGCACGTGTCCGTCGGTGTAGGCGCCACCTGCACCTCATGGCTGTCCTGCCCCATTGGATCGTCAGCCGGCTGCTCAGGGGTCGGGTTGGGCTGCTCAGTCAGTATGACTGGTTTGTTCAGACTAACTTCCAGCACAGAGTGGGTTGTCGGTTCCTCGTCCAGCACTCTGCAGCCTTCACCTTCTGCAACTTCCCTCAGGTATGCATCCAACGTCAACACCGTGTATGCACCCTTTGGTAAAGTTTCTGCAGCCATCTCAAGCGTGGCCGGCTCCTCGTCACATGTCGCTGCATCTTCCTCCTCGTATGTCAATTTCCTGCCAAATGGTGCAAAGAAGTTTGGTAAGTCGTAAACAAATTTATGGAAATGATTGTGACTGCTTACACTATCAAATTCTAATAAAAAATGTTATGCCAGCGTTATTTTAATCTTGCTCCTTCCTGCCTATTTTTGGTCATGTAAATGTGTTGGTAACTGTTCTCGATACTACATAGTTGCAAGAGTATAAATAGATAAAACAAGTGATACAGATAATGATTACCACCGAATTACAAAACTGTTTATTCTGAAGCACATATATATTCATTAGTACAATTAGTGGAAATGTTAGCTAGCAAAAGGTATCAGGCAGCACACCAAATTAGTATAAGTAGAAACGGACCACAATTGGGGTTTAAATAGAAATCCTGAGTCGCCGATCATGTACGTCACGTGACGTACATGATCGCCGAATCACCACCGGCCACAGACCTATCCAGATATATTATTATTCTGAAGCACATATATATTCATTAGTACAATTAGTAGAAATGTTAGCTAGCGACACAATTGGGGTTAAAATACAAAGGAACAGTACCGATCATGTACGTCACGTGACGTACATGATCGCCGAATCACCACTGGTCGCAGACCTATCCAGATATATTAGTAATACAGTTATACCACAGATATATTAATAATACAGTTACATCACAGCTTCCTTCGGTCCACCAGTTACACCAACGTATAAAAGCAACACAATTGGGGTTAAAATACAAAGGAAGAGTACCGATCATGTACGTCACGTGACGTACATGATCGCCGAATCACCACTGGTCACAGACCTATCCAGATATATTAGTAATACAGTTATACCACAGATATATTAATAATACAGTTACACCACAGCTTCCTTCGGTCCACCAGTTACACCAACGTATAAAAGCAACACAATTGGGGTTAAAATACAAAGGAAGAGTACCGATCATGTACGTCACGTGACGTACATGATCGCCGAATCACCACTGGTCACAGACCTATCCAGATATATTAGTAATACAGTTATACCACAGATATATTAATAATACAGTTACACCACAGCTTCCTTCGGTCCACCAGTTACACCAACGTATAAAAGCAACACAATTGGGGTTAAAATACAAAGGAAGAGTACCGATCATGTACGTCACGTGACGTACATGATCGCCGAATCACCACTGGTCACAGACCTATCCAGATATATTAGTAATACAGTTATACCACAGATATATTAATAATACAGTTACACCACAGCTTCCTTCGGTCCACCAGTTACACCAACGTATAAAAGCAACACAATTGGGGTTAAAATACAAAGGAACAGTACCGATCATGTACGTCACGTGACGTACATGATCGCCGAATCACCACTGGTCACAGACCTATCCAGATATATTAGTAATACAGTTATACCACAGATATATTAATAATACAGTTACACCACAGCTTCCTTCGGTCCACTAGTTACACCAACGTATAAAAGCAACACAATTGGGGTTAAAATACAAAGGAACAGTACCGATCATGTACGTCACGTGAGCCCAGGATGATTTCTGGGGAATATTATGGGAAGATTTGCCAATCTTGACCTGAAATGGTGCATTCTGGTGCATGAAATCTCATATATTTTGATACTCGTGTCTGAGGAAATGACAAGCCCCCCCCCCCACATAAAGGTAACCAGAGAATGACCAATTTGGAGGAATAAAATTGTGAGAATTCAGAGAAAACTGCGGAGTTAGCATGCCTGTGAAATAAAGAGTGCCAATCAAGTGACATACATTATCGGCGACTCGGCTAAAAAGACAAATATATATGTATTTATACGTACATTTAAAGTATAGCTCCCGTTGGTCCCCTAGTGAATCAGTAGGGCACTGTAAAACCTACGTACAAATCACAGATCGATATATATATTAAGAAATTTCCCCAATCACACACAAATAGCGATGTTTGAACAGATATTGAAAATATACAGCAGTCCAACATTATAGCACTCCAATGCACTATCAGGGCTGGGCAGCTGTCGCAATGTCGCAAAAAATGTGCGACAGGGGTCTTTAAAAATGCGACAGGAACACCAGGGAGAGTCTGGGCTTTCTAAAGCTGAAAGAATTTTGTAAATATTCCAATTAGAACCAAAGTTAGGACTATTTCAATAGATTTCCTCTCCCAGTGTTCCCAGTGCAATACTCCCCATAAACCCCTCAGCAAACAACCATCTAACCATGGTTTTTCAAAATGTTCTTGGACCTATGCACTCACAGACCCATCAGTAGCCCCCCCCCCACACACACACACCAATCTCAAGGTGGAATTCCAAACTTTTCCCTGACCAATATATGCCCGCAGAATGTACCAATCTGCCCACAGAATGTACCAATCAGAAAGTAAAATGCCCATATTCTTTGGTGCAACATGCCCAGAAACTATACACCAATCTGGAAGTAAATTTTCTTGAATTTCTTGGAGCATAGTCTCACGATCCCCTCAATATAATATATCAATCTAGATAGAATAAAAATTTCTCCTGGACCAATATGCCCCCGAAACACCACAAAATGCACCAATCTAAAGGTAAATTTTCAAAATTTCCCTGGAGCAACATGCTTCCAAAATGATCAGAATACATTGTGAAATTTCTAGATTTTTCTGAAACAACATGCCCCCCAAATCATCATGAAAACATCTATCTAAAAGGTAGAAGTTCCAAATCTTGGCTGAGCAGTATGCTCCCAACCCCCTCATTCTAAAAATAAAAATTTCCTGGATGCACATGCCCCCAAAAAGTACTTAGAAAACACCTATCTAAAGGTAGAATTTCTCAATTTTCTGAGAGCAATATGCCACCAATTCTCAGAATGCACCATTCTAAAGTTATTGTCTGGGAGGGATGTGCCCAAAACAGAATGCACAAATCTAAAGGCAGAATTTAGAGAATTTCTGTTAGCAATGAATGTGCCCTGAAAGTGACAAACCCCCTCAGAGCACACCAAACAGATATCAAAATTCTTTTTTATTACACACCCGAAATTCACCCCATTTTTCACTTCTTTCTTTTTTTTTTGGGGGGGGGGTCCCGCACCACACATACATCTAGTCAGTGTTTTGAACTTTTTTCTCGCCAAATCCGGTGTTTTAGGCAATTTCACTTTTTTGTAATTTTGAACTTTTTTCTCGCCAAATTAGGTGTTTTTAGGCAGATTTCACTTTTTTGCGATTTTGAACTTTTTTCTCGCCAAATAGGGGTTTTTTAGGCGAATTTCACTTCTTTGCGATTTTGAACTTTTTTCTCGCCAAAAGCTGTGGAATCTGCCTCCATGCGTGATCCCATTGATGGACTCTGGATAGACCCATGCATAGTGAAGACCTACATAGTGGACATGAGGTCAAGTTAAAAAGTGCAAGTCACTTGTTTTGCAACTTGCACTGAACTGAACCTAATAGCCCTTGACTGGATTGTCAACAATCAATTAAACTATGACCAAACTCCCTCTATTTCGGAGACCAAATACACTATCAAATGATTTATATTTTTTCAAAATAACACCCTGTGTAGAATGGCTCTGTATTCAGGAATCCTACTGCGAATAAAAAAATGTCAAATTCTAATTCTAAATCCCTGAAAATTGAGAAATGCTGACGTTCACGGGTTATGTAGGAAATGTACTAAAAACAGCAAAAAAGGGCAACAAAACCCGAATTTTCTCAAAAACTGTTCAGTAGGATTTTTTCTAACTGAGGTTCCACTGTTTTCTACCCTCATATTACACATTGACATAGAGAATATATTGACACCTAGTCAGGATTTTGCGCTCGGAGCAATCTGTGAGGCGAAAAACAGCCAAAATGAGCCACTGGTCTGAAGTATAAAACTGGGCATCGATCACTATAGAGCTACAAAGAGACAGAGAATCGATGTGCAGTAAAAATGTTAGTCATCCTTTCCGGCCCTCGCCAGCATTATTAGTTCCAGCACGTCGGTGGGATCGTGGCAATAATTTTCGTGTCCGTCGTTCGATCTTGTCCTGCAAACAACACGTGTCACACACGTTGGTTAGCTGTGTAAATTCGGTGGGGAAAAAAGGGACATGTGGATTTTGCTGTGCTCAACTCCATGTATACATATATTTAGTTCTGAACCACATCATATATATATATATATATATCCAGTCCACTTTTTGTTTAAAGCAGGTAGTTAGTTATTTCACACCAGACAGTGTACTACTCAAAATGTCGTATTAATTTGATACATTATTAGACGAAGAAGAGAAAAGTATTAACCACCCCAAGAGAGGGTATAGCTTATCAATTATAGAAATGATTCCAGGCAGGCAGGCACTTATCACTAACCTGAGACAGGGTACTACTTATAATAACATGTACAAACTTAAAGCACTAGAAGTATAACAGGGTAGCCAATGACAAGGTAGTTTTAAATTCCTAGACTTTTCCGTGACATATCGCAGACATAATATCGAGGTTGCCGTACAATCACGACATAAACCCCTTGGTTTTAGATATCCTCAAACTATGACTAAGCACTACTTATTAAACTTTTCTTGCAATTGGCGAGTGATTATTATTGTACAACAAGGGTATTGTGTATCGCGTGCGCGCAAAATATGTACCTCCTCCTTTTTGAGCATTAACATATTTTTCTCTCTTAATAAAATATATAAATAGGCTTTTTTCAAAGAAGACAGGTGAATTTTTTCGTATTGCAAAGACTTCGGCAATTCCCGCACATTTACCCTGACAGTGGCAACCCTGTCTAACTGAGAGCAAACAGCCAGAAACAGGCATTCCTTAAGTGCAGTTCTTTTAATTATAATGTTCAAAATACATAATTGTTGTTAACCCATCTTGTTGCTAGCGGGTAGAAGTCCCCGGAATTTAGTGTGTCTCCGGAGTCTGACGACTCGGAGGAGGGCGGGGTTTTGGGACGCATACGTCCTAGCTTGCGCAAAACCTCGCCCTCCTCCAGGGAGGGCGCAGCGTGCGGGGGTGAGGGCAGCTTGGTCCAGCCCACCGGCAAAGTCACGGGGCTCGCGTGTGCTATGAAAGAAACCAAAATGAACATGTATATCAAGGCACGTTTGTAAGACATGTACAGGATCGGTGAAGTACAGGATCTTTGATGTATTTACTTGCTTATTTTTCCTGAGCATGTATAAACCACAATTTAAGATGCCAAGAACTATGCATATGCGGGTATTTCTATCTTTGTGGATGACATTACAACACCGATCATGTACGTCACATGACGTACATGATCGGTGACGTACATGATCGGTGACGTACATGATCGCTCATGTATTGACTTCCACACCCTTCCTGAGTAAGTTTAAAGCTAGATTAATTTAACCAAGTTGTACCTATGATGGGGGTCTTGATATGTTAGTTGTAAGAACTATGCAGATGGGAGTATTAAGATCATTGTATACGACATTACAACACCGATCATGTACGTCACGTGACGTACATGATCGGTGACGTACATGATCATTGATTTATTGACTTCCTTACCCTTCCTGAGTATGTTTAAAGCTAAATTACACTAACCAAGGCGTGCATATGATGTGGGTCTTGATATGTTAGTTGTTAAAGCTATGCAGATGGGAGTATTAATATCATTGTAGATGACATTACAAGAACGCTCATGTGACGTACATGATCGGTGACGTACATGATCAAGGCAAAGCCTGGGCCAACCTAGTACTCCTGGAACAAGTTCAAGTTGTGTTGACTCACGTTTGGATGTTGCGTTACTAGTGGAGCTGGAGGGTACTGCCCTGTCACTTCTCGGTGTATTAGAGCACGCGAATGGACCTGGCTGCAGCTCCGGGTTCTCCAGTATCCGTTGCTTTCGAGCCGGTGTGACATGCTGCAGTTTAGTGGAGCCGGAGGGTACGGCTGAGTGATCGGCTTGTTGCTCGTTCAAATTTTGTCCACTGCGTGTGGGGGTGAGGGCAGCCTTGTCCATCCTCTGCGAATTAGAGCAGGCGACTGGACTTCGCTGCAGCTCCAGGTTCTCCAGGATTCTTTCCCTTTTAGCCGGTGTGACACGCAGCGATTTGACAACTAGACTAGAAATTGTTCCGATGGTACTAGGTTGGCCAGGGCTACTAGGGGTGTGGTAGTTGACGACAACACCGCTTCCCTGACCAGGGTTGAATGGTGCAGGGTTATGATGTCGATCGGTGACATGGCGAACAGGACTGGATGCTCCAAGATCACATTTGGAAGGGGAGCTGGAGTACGTACTGCGTTTGGGACGGCTGCTGGGGTCGCGAGCAGCAGCACTGGATGCACGAACATCTGCTTTGGGAGGGGAGCTGTGGTGCCGACTACTCCTGGTAGTGGAACGGCTGTTGGGGTCGCGAGCAGCAGCACTGGATGCACGAACATCTGCTTTGGGAGGGGAGCTGTGGTGCCGACTACTCCGGGTAGTGGAACGGCTGCTGGGGTCGCGAGCAGGACTGGATGCACGAACATCTGCTTTGGCAGAGGAGCTCTGGTGCCGACTACTCCGGGTAGTGGAACAGCTGTTGGGGTCGAGAGCAGCAGCACTTGATGCACGAACATCTGCTTTGGCAGGGGAGCTCTGGTGCCGACTACTCCGGGTAGTGGAACGGCTGTTGAGGTCGAGAGCAGCAGCACTGGATGCACGAACATCTGCTTTGGCAGAGGAGCTCTGGTGCCGACTACTCCGGGTATTGTAACGCCCGCTGGGGTCGCGAGCAGGACTGGATGCGCCGCCATCATGTTTGGCAGTGGAGCTGTGGTGCGGAGTAGGACGGGTACTGGAACAGCTGCTGGTGGGAGTGACTTTGTGTGGCTTCTGCTTCTGTGTTTCTGAAATATGCCAATTTTTTCCATTGATTCGATTTTCTATTTCATTTTCACCAGTGAATGGATGTAGCGTTGACTGAATTATCGACTGAGAAACACTGCAGGTCGACAGTGGTGAGAACAACCCTGCTAGAATAAAATACACTAGCGCACGGTGCTGCGGAGGGATCGCGAGCGATGGGGTAAAAAAGGATGTAGCGTTGACTGAATTATCGACTGAGAAACACTGCAGGTCGACAGTGGTGAGAACAACCCTGCTAGAATAAAATACACTAGCGCACGGTGCTGCGGAGGGATCGCGAGCGATGGGGTAAAAAAGGATGTTTGTACAACATATTTTTTGGTACTCACCTTCCTTAGTCTGACGGCTCGTACTAGGGGACGGGGAGCGGCTGGGAGTGACTTTGCGTGGCTTCTGCTTCTGTGTCTCTGAAAGATGCCAATTTTTTCCCTTTGATTTGATATTCTATATCATTTTCAACAGTGAATGGATGTAGCGTTGACTGAATTATCGACTGAGAAACACTGCAGGTCGACAGTGGTGAGAACAACCCTGCTAGAATAAAATACACTAGCGCACGGTGCTCATAGGGATCGCGAGCGATGGGATAAAAAAGGATGTTTGTACAATATATTTTTTGGTACTCACCTTCCTTAGTCTGACGGCTCGTACTAGGGCACGGGGAGCGGCTGGGAGTGACTTTGCGTGGCTTCTGCTTCTGTGTCTCTGAAAGATGCCAATTTTTTCCCTTTGATTTGATATTCTATATCATTTTCAACAGTGAATGGATGTAGCGTTGACTGAATTATCGACTGAGAAACACTGCAGGTCGACAGTGGTGAGAACAACCCTGCTAGAATAAAATACACTAGCGCACGGTGCTCATAGGGATCGCGAGCGATGGGATAAAAAAGGATGTTTGTACAATATATTTTTTGGTACTCACCTTCCTTAGTCTGACGGCTCGTACTAGGGCACGGGGAGCGGCTGGGAGTGACTTTGCGTGGCTTCTGCTTCTGTGTCTCTGAAAGATGCCAATTTTTCCCCATGATTCGATTTTCTATTTCATTTTCAACAGTGAATGGATGTAGCGATGACTGAATTATCGACTGAGAAACACTGCAGGTCGACAGTGGTGAGAACAACCCTGCTAGAATAAAATACACTAGCGCACGGTGCTGCGGAGGGATCGAGAGCGATGGGATAAAAAAGGATGTTTGTACAATATATTTTTTGGTACTCACCTTCCCTAGTCTGACGGGGCCGGTAGTGTGGGCTCTTCATAGGGTGCTCAGCCTCCGTCTCAGAGGGCTCATAGTTCGGGTCTGATTCATCTGACGCGGGCCGTTGGGGAGCTTTCTTCCCCCTTTTTTTTCTATCAGGAAGGTCCGGCAGAAGTACGCGTTGGTTCGGTGTGTCGCTGTCGCTATCGGAGTCTGACGAGGAGTCACGTGCGTCATCAGCGCCACCGCCCTTGGCATCTGCGGCTCTCCGGTGACGGGCTATTTTGCGAGTCGCAAACTCGTTCTCCCAGGCGGTGCTTCCCTTTTTAGGTCTGTTTCTCTGGAAGAAACAACAAAAGTGCATTCATCAGTGTCCATGATTCATTCCAGTGATATAGAATAGAAAACTGGGATATTGAAGAAAACACTCAATTCACAAGTAGTGACTGCGCCAGCGAATAGTACCTGTTTTCAATTTAAGACAACATTAAATTTCGAGCCTCCCACCACCCTCCGTACCAGGGCTGCATTCATGCATCATGACGACAAAGGGCATAATACACCAATGCAAGTCATGGACATCCTGTGGTAATTCGGGTGCAATTTGGGAAAAAAACTTATTAAAAATCAGTATTCTATCCTCCATGATTATGAGTGGAACCTTTTTTTCACATGTAAAGTTTCAAGCACTTTGTTAATTTCAGACTTAAAATGCAGTATTCTGGTGCATTTGAGCAGGATTCAAGCCTTACATTTGTATTATTCTTTATGACTGGGGCTATAATCTTGCATTCCGTAGACAACTTTTGGAATAGTTTAACGTTGAAATGAATTTTAAAGGGATAAATGAATTGGTTGGAGGCCTGAATTTGCAGGGTAGGAAGGAAGTTCGGATAAATTCGATTCACAGGCAGTACCAGATCTGACGGTGCTGTACATGATGGGCATGTGACGTATATGATCGGCATGTGACGTACATGATCGGCATGTATTAACATGATCTTTGATGTATTTACTTGCTTAATCTTCCTGAGCATGTTTCGTCCAAAATTTAATTGTGGCGGACATTACAACACCGATCATGTACGTCACATGACGTACATGATCGGTGACGTACATGATCGGTGACGTACATGATCGGTGACGTACATGATCGGTGACGTACATGATCGCTCATGTATTGACTTCCACACCCTTCCTGAGTAAGTTTAAAGCTAGATTAAAGTAACCGAGTTGTACCGATGATGTGGGTCTTGCTATGTTAGTTGTAAGAACTATGCAGATGGGAGTATTAATATCATTGTAGATGACATTACAACACCGATCATGTACGTCACATGACGTACATGATCGAAATGTGACGTACATGATCGAAAAGTGACGAACATGATGTCCAGAAATGTGATGTACAATTTTAAGAGTTCTAAAAATGGGAACAAATACATGTATCTCATAATGCAGTTAACTATCACACCAGACCATGTAAGTCACTATGTACAGTTAAGTGGGAGGTGAATGAAGTTGGCTAAAAATATTTGATAATGTTGACAATGTTGATAATTAATACAAACTTACAAGTACGTAATAAACACGGAGTAAATTAATTTCAGTTAATCTTTTTCATATAGGATGCAAATTCTCCTTGGTTATTTATGGATGAACATATTATTAAATCATTATAAATGTCAATGAAGGTATAGATCTATAAATGGTGGTGGACCCCTAAGATTGACAAGGCGACCTGGCCTTTTCGTAAATCGACAGGGGACATGAGAAAAGTGACAAATCCAGGAGAAAAACAAAGATACCGACAAATGACATGACCATTTATAAATCAAAATTGACATGGGGACCCCCATCAACACCACAAATATTAAGTAATTAATACAGTTTTCATACTCACTTTTGAGACGTCAGCAAAATGACGCCTGCCCTCCGGGGTGAGCATCTTCCGGTTTCTGCTGACCCGTGTGTTCTTTTTGCGTCGGACACGATCATAGATTTTGAAATCTTCTGCGGACAGCGTGCTCGAAAACTCCTTTACCATGTCGACCCATTCGACCAGCTCGTCAACGCTGCAGCCGTTTGGAGGCTCCTGGATCGGGTCTGTGCGGAAAGGCGGTTGTGCTTCTGCCATTTCGGTGAATCTCTGAAAAATGTTTAGTTATTTATATCCATTAATCTATAAATACGTCAAAGCATCTAGACATCTACAGTAAATTGCTGACAACCTAGTTAATTTATTTCACGTTGGCTGGCGAAGCATAAAATACACGGCTCCAATTGCATAAGGGAGTGATCAGTTTTTAACACTGGGTCACCCCCCCCCCCGGTCAATGGGTCCAATTTTTTTTTGCCCCCCCCCGAAACCCACCTCCCCCCCCCCTTTTGTTAAATAAAAAAATCATTCCCTAATATTACGAAGAAGTGTTGAGTACACCAGCAGAATAAGTAGACAAAATTGCAAATGTGATTGAGTTTGCTCTTCTTTTTTTTCAAATAAGGGAGTGATCATTTTTTAACAACAGGGGGGGGGTGGGTTTCGCGCGCGGAACGCGCAATTAGACAAAGGTTCACGAGTATAGTTCCCCACTGAGGGTTATTTCACGAGGCGGAGCTGAGTGAAATAACCCTCAGTGGGGAACTATACTCGTGCTCCTTTGTGTTTATTTCATGTTATTATTAACTATATTCCTCAAAATTCCACTTAATTGATCTAAAAATGCTATTTTACAGTGTTTAAATCATCAATTTTAATTATTTAAAAGGCTGTGAAATACGGGAGAGGGTTGTTAAGTCAATGGGACGGCCGTATTTACCATGAAATAAAATTGTTTAACACCCCCCCCCCCCGGTCAAGGAGTCAAAGTTTTTCACCCCCCCCCCTTAGGGTTTTCACCCCCCCCCCTCCCCAAACCCACCACCCCCCCCCCCCCCCCTGGGTGTGGGTGGACAGGGATACTTCTACATTTATAAAGCATGACCTTCAGCAAGGTAGAGGTCAGGGGAGGATAAAGTTGAACTATTCTTTTCATAGCCTTATCTGAACATTCACGATTGTCCGAACTGCTCGGACAATGTTTTGTCGGTATAGGGGGGGTGACGGCATTGCTACACCGTACACTGAATTCATTGCTAAAGGGGAGGTACAATATGCACAGTAAACCCATTTTATATATTTGCTTTCTAAAAAAGACGCTTCCAAACTATCCGGCGGGGGCCGCCGGATACCCGGGGCACGAGGAAGCGAGTGGCGAGTCGATCAAAACCAGCTCGCATTTTGTTTATATTTTCGGTCATATCGTGATGACAATTATGCTTTTTCCGGAAAATAGGTGAGCTATACTTTACAGGACACTACTGTTACAGTTTCATATCAAAATAGTTGAGAAATATAGGCAATATCGGAGGAAAATGAAGCGTGAAATGCTACCCACCTTGTAAACACTAGAGTGGCGCTGAATATCCTGCGCAGTAGCCGGGAACCAGCGCAACCCACGCGGGGGCGGAATTACTCGACAGGGGGCGCGCGGGTGTGAGTTTCCCGCCGCAAAAAATGTTGTTTTGATCAATTTGGGGATGTTTTTGGTGGTTGGATTAGAGATCATGTACGTCACTGTAGCCGATCATGTACGTCACATTAGGACAAAATACACAATCGAATGATTTATACCGACACAACCCTACGTAATTTAACAAAATGCAGTGTTGTTCATAACACTAGGCTGAAAGGAAGCACGAACAGTGCAGTTCCTCACCTTTATATATGACAAGGTTACATGATACAGACATTTCAAGTTTCCCGATCATGTACGTCACTTTTTTCCGCAAATGAAAGAACAAGGCTATGGGACTGGAAAGGGGGGGGGGGGCTTAATTTCTGTTATCCACACCCTGTGTACACTAACGCATAACACATGTTGACACGTTACAGCACATAAATATGAAGGAGGGATGCCAAATTCGGCCATTTGTAATTACCCGATCATGTACGTCACTAGGCCGCTTTTTTTTTTTTTTTTAATTGATAAATAAAATGGGTAGGGGGGGGGTCATTGGTTCTACATTTTACACTGTACAGGTTAAGTGGGTTAAAACGAATACAAAGGAGTGCAAAAAATTGGCTGACAGAAGGTATGAAGGGTGCAAAGAAGACAAACCTTGAGAAAATGTTACGATTTAATTGAAAAAAATTTCATTCAGCCCCCCCCCTTGTTGCACAATTGAATGATTTGGACATTATTTTTTCACCCCTGTTTCCGCTAAAAATAGTAATGGCCTGTAGGTTTGGTTAGATGAGTCAAATATATTAACGCAGGGGGTAAAAGGTGGATTTTGTACTCTGCCGATCATGTACGTCCGCCGATCATGTACGTCCACCGATCATGTACGTCACTTTTTTAGTTGCACTGATTTGGTGAGAGTGAGCCCTATACAATACACATTACCATGAGAGGAATATGTCTAGTGCTGTAAGGTACTTCTTTTTCTAGTAGCATATGTCAAAAGAGCTTTTTATATCTGCCTTTCCACGTATTGTCATCAAGGCTGTTAATTAGTGCATCATGAGGTCTAGGGGAATCTCAGCAGTTATCTGACATATGGCATGTCATGTCTAAGTATGCCGACATAGGGAGACAAGTCCTCTCATCATAGGGAATTACCATGTAACAGACTAATGAGTTTCCATGAATACATTAGCTTACACATACTTTAACATTTTGTAAAGGGCTCAAATATCTATCCTTGTTCTACAAGTATAAATTTAACAGTTAAATTAAAGTAGGTGAAAGCTGCCTAGAAGGTCAACCAACAATAAACTGAATTCCCATTATGATGTATATGGAAGGTGTGTATACACATTTCTGTTGTATTCTGCTACCTCTAGCAGTCTAGGTGGGACAGAGTAGAAACAGAAAGAACTCAAATCTAGCTTAAAAAGAGCAGGGCAGATATTTCTACATCTATTATAGTGTAACGGGAATAGTTTTGCACACAGCCCGATATTTTTCATATGCTGTGCACATCAAGCCATATCAATATCATGCTACGAAATATTTTTTTCTTACTGTGTTATAGTCTGTTTTATGTAGAGACTCAAATCTACCTGTGTCGAATCAACGGTTAGTTGTTAATTTGTCAAAATTGATCACTACAATGACAATTCGGTTTGATGATGGGCAGAATTTACATCGATGATATCAGCCCTAGGCTCTGATTGTATAATGGTATTTGATTATAGGTAATTAATGGTAATGTACTCATTGTCAGTGGCCATGATGTCTCCCAGTAGACACTTACCAAATATCTAATTTATATTAAATACATTATGTATAGGAAATATCTCACTACTCTTGCTATCAAACAGAATAGCTATTGCAGTACAGTATTATCTCCTCAGAGCAGTGGCATGTGGACCAGACAATGTTTCCTAAAAGGCTGACAGGGTGCATTCAGCTTGTGATCTAGAGACAGCTGAAGGTCAAAGGGCAGTCGTTGACTGGGTTTGTCTTAGTATATCTGCCCTGGGGTGGCCATCACCTGAGAGGGTGCAGCAGGTAGTGCCTGCCAGTACCTGTGCTGCACATGACAGGATCATATAAAGCTGTATGTTATGTCAAATGTACACGGGGAAAAGAATACTGCCATCGCCGATCAAGCTGTGTTGACAAAATGATACAATGATTTATGCTCATTTTATGAGGAGTAGTGATCAAATCGTCTGAGGAGGGAAAAGTCATGTCTAAAAGAGCATAGACTTATCACTAATAAAGTCCATGGCTCCTCTATGACATATTAAAAAGGTTTCATATCTGGATGCTGTCAGTCAACAGTTCTCCTGCTATATTACAGGCTCATACAAGGCATACAGCCCTTCTCTTGTTCTTGTGTCTGGTCATTGAATATAACACGTGTCTAGAAGACAATAACAATGAAATTATCATCTGCTTCTTGGCTTGATCCTTTCTAGCGATTGCTCTTTTTGTTTTTATCTTCATGCTAGCATCTATGTCCCTTCATATGTAGCCCATCAATTTAGTTGCTATATAGCATTGCTTCTAAGCATAATTATTTGTCATATGTTTACTCCAATAAGCAGGGCATGCAGACACAATCATAGGAAATAGATACTGAGGGAGGATCATAAAATTTCATACTGGGATAAAAAGACCAGGTGGCAAATCAGATTAACATACATGTAGCTTGAACTTGTATGTGTTTACACACTCTATCTAATGTACCTTAATCAAACTTTATAAACCAAAGTATTCAAGCCACAGAAAATAGTAGGGTGGTCAAGAACCATAATGCTAGTACTAATAGTATCAATCAATTAAATGTGATTAAAACCGCAGACACAGTACCTAAACCATATATTCGTTTTATCTCATATCTCCTGTTGGGAAAGGTTCTCTCTCCTCTCAGATGCATATTGAGTAAATGGCTCCCCTTCCCAACCAACCTATAACTCAGCCTGCAGCTTAGGCCATCAGAAGCTGGCATCAGTAGCATTGATATAGGCAGCTGCAGGCCTTGTCGATATCTATGACGAGCTCCCTTCTCGAAGTAGTGTTTATCCTTGGTGGAGGATTGAATGGCTGATGCTCAGGGAGAGTTCATGGCAGATGTGGATGAGGGTTGCGGCATAGTACAGTAGGCCCTTTTTATTTGGTCAAAGTGCTTTGACAATCAGAAGCATCAATCCTGTTGCCAGAGTCAGCTTCAGTTGCCTCCATGCTCTTAGGCTCTAGCGAAATGCTGACAAACCCTGTCACCAACTCAGCTATCTGCTTTTTCTCTCTTAGCTGAGATTTTCCATGATTTTACTTTAGAACGAGCCTATTCCTGCATCAAATTTGTACTACCGGATGAACAGCAATGGATGGTAATCTCCACAGCCACCTGTTCATGACTTCACTGGTTGGTCATTAATGTTCATCAGTCAGTTTAGGCTCCACTACATCATTTAATACTGTTGCAAATGTGGTGTCCATAAAGTTTTTCCATTAATACAAGCCTGTGACTGCATGAGATGCCCATAACAAGATGAAGCAATATACCCTTCAAGAACCCTGCAGATCAATTGGTCTGGGGGTGTATTACTGGCACCCGGCACTGTTACATGGAGCTCTTGATATATGCAAATGAGATCAGAGCAGCCATTGGCATTTGAGGACATTCAGGGGACTTGTATTCATCCCCTCAAAGGCAGAAGGGTTGTTAAATCAACTTTGTTCTTTAGGATATTTATCTTTGATACCAGGGTCCCTGAGATCTAGATTGATATATATTACATATGTGTTGCCAAGGTGTAATAGGTGCTTGGCACATTTTGGTGTTTATGAACCTTAACAGTGTAAGCAGAGTGCCGTGACCAATAAGTAACATAAGTAGCATTCCAGTTATTACCCAATTGTTCCACTGAACATTGCCCCTTACACTACATATTTCTTTTATTAACAAATGATATCTATATATCTCTTATTGTAGGTTTGGGTTACAACTGGATTATATGTCAATACAAATACATATTTGCAAAGTCACTGTGTGGTAAATACACCTAATTATCTGTATTTGTTCTTTTCCGAAATCTTATAAATCTAGCATAGACAAAGGTCTATATACTCTGTTAGCTGGGTTATTTCATGCATTGACTTTGGGCCGTAACAAGTGATAAAAACAAATCAACAGCTAGACTAATACAAGTGGACCTTTGTGTTTTTTGATTCGAAGTACTACAATTATGATGCGGAGAGGCCTAAAATAGCTTTTTCCTTGGCCGTTTAACTGTTAAAAAACTGCCATTTTTGATGATGTCATAGGCCTTGAAATATGGCGGTGGGTGATTAAATGAGACAGCAAAATATAGTCCTTGGTTGAAACAATGGATCTGCCATATTCCATAAAAAATAAAATAACTTGTAAAAATGTTCTCTCATTTGTTTTAGGAAGCATGAAACTATTTAACGGGGCATTACCTTTATTTTAATTTAGATTACTTTTTCTTATAAGAAAATTGCAAAATTGCAAAATCATCAATGGAAAAGCACTTAAGTGGTCCCAGAAATGGAAACGAATGGATTAAACATTTAAAAACGTGACAGCGTTAAAAGGCAAACTGGGCTGGTGGTGAAGCTCTGTAATATGAATTCAAATCCAGCTTTTTAAATTATTCTATAAATGTGAAAGAGAGTGTAAACAAAGGTGCAAGCAGAGAACATCAGCTCTTTGAACAGAGATCATCATTACGTGAGTAAGGGATGGAGTAGATGAGGCAGAGGCTGCCGGAATAGAGGGAAATTTTTTATCCTTTCTGTACCAAGCTAATTATATTGACACAAGCTGTTCATATTGACCTAATTTAGTTTCAATGTCTGAAGTTATTAAAGGATTCATAACCAATAACCAGGTTTAGTTATCTACCACTGATGTCTGTTGGTAATTATGGTTAGTGGAAAAAAAGGATTTTTCTCAATGCACTAGCCATGCACATGAAACACAAAAGAACTATCTGTTTCCTTCCATGTATTCAATACTCTTGAGAATAATTATGATCTCACTTCTGTCATGTCTATAGATACTTTTTGGAAGTGTTTTTTATGCAGAGAAAATGTTTTTAGCGATATATAACTTTTATGAATAAATAGGTTAATCCAAAAAGAATATACCAGGTTTCCAAGTATATTAAAGCTGCTATACTACTTGGCACACTCAAACCTATATTATCTTCATTTGTATTTCAGATGATTGTATAACCCTTTCCCTATTATAATCTGTCATTTATTTTGACAAGAGATTCTTAATATGTGCAAAACAAGACTCTAATTCCAGCTACTATTTATATTCTGGTGGGCTTTGATAAGTTTAATAGTGTTAAAAAATGACATCAGGTGGCAGCAATGAGTGCACTGCTACCTGCAAGTCTTGCATTGCTGATCTTACCAACAGAGTCTACTATTTCCTAGTGTAACACTGTAGATGGCGCCAACTTGTTGATATAATTAAGTGCTGAATAGAATGCTGGAAGCATTCTATTTTTTCTGATCTTTATCTTTGAACTTTTAAAAGCCACAAATTTGATTGGGATCTTACCAGTACACTGCACTAAGGAGACCCTTTATAAATATGCAGAAAGTGAACGTTCTATATATCTGAGGTAGTATGGCAGCTTTAAAGGATATCAGGTTTGCAGGCTTCTGTTTTGTAGACATAGAAAAAGGGCTGAGTATGTTGCACAAGATATAGACTCACACAAGGCCTATTTGGCAGCTTGAGTAATGTAGGAAGTCAAGTCAACTTTGAGCAATCCTATCAAGTGAGGTGCATTGAAAACCCATCATGGCCAAAAGTGTAGACCACCAAAGGTTGTGCAGTGTAATGGTGTATGGCCACTTACTAACACTATTTGAGCTACTCTTGGTGTGCTTTAGGGGCAGCTGACATTCACTAAACTGCCTTAAACCTGGTGAGTAGCAGCTGGTCTTTTCACTCGAGGCTGTTTTTTGCTGTGTGGTCCTGCTGTGACCTTTACATACATGTATGTATACTGCTTGACCACTTACAATAGACTGCAGCATGTGCACTTAATCTCAAAGCAGCACTGATGTGCATGTATAAAGATACTAGATTATGACCATCTGTATTGACCAATCCCTCAAAGTGGTGCTCTTAAAATATAGTAGTCTAGGCTACATTTATTACTTTTATCCCCAGTATTTATACAGAGTATTTGGATCAGAAAATGCTGTAATGATTTTTAAGTACTCTAAGACAGTTGGATTCTGTTGAATTGAATAACATAATCATTCTGATGTTTGAAATGTTAGATGTGAATTGATGTTGAGATTCAAAATGCAGACTTCACTGTTTGCAACTGTGTTCCAATCCTAGCTTAATGTGACTCTCAATGCAAGGTTGTAGGAATTTATTCAGTGGCATCTATACTAAAATGACATTTAACCTAAAATTTACCTTCTTGCAGCAATATTTCAGTCCCGTTTCCCCTCTTCCCCTTAGCCCATCCTGCCCAAAAGAAGTGCAAAGCATTGGGTACACTACATCAATATAATTAGCTTTTAAATATTGTGTAACAAGCTTGGAAAAACTTACTTAGCCCCCTGGGAATATCTCCCATCTCAGAAACGAGGTCTTCATCCTAAGGTACATCCCTGTGGACAATATTATTTGAAAACAATACTCCCTGGTGGTTTTGATACGGGAGATAGTAGATACTGGCTGCTTCACATACATGTACAGCAGTTGCATAGGCTGTCAACACTTAATCAAATAATGAAAATTCACAAAAAGGTATATATTTTTAGGATCCTTTCCCCTGTCACCATTTTTGACAAATCGCTTCATATACAATTCACATTTTTTCACAAAACCTAAATAACCCCCAAACCTCCCAATAGCTGTTTACATCATTTGTGAACATTCCCTAATGGCTGCACACTGAGTCAATGATACATTCTACCAGATACAGTTAGTTCTACCATAACAGGGCGCCACCAGCTCAGAGGTTGAGTTCATGTCTGCTGACTGAGAGGTAGAACTGCACACTATATCAATCAGCAAGAAAATAAAAGCTGAGGTTTACTGCCACTATCGGCCACTTGGTCGGCCTTAAAGGGTTAAGTAACTCATCTATCTCCTACCTATAGAGGACAAGGTAGGAGGGAAGAGGGAGAGTTATTAGGGTGGGTTAACGGGGTGTCAATAATATATTAGTGTGGGGTGTATACTCTTTACATCTCTATGATATTGTACAACAACACCCTGATATCTCTACCAAGTGTAACCTCTCTGGTGAATATAGACTGACCTTTCTCTGCTACATTTTAAACCTGTTCCGTTTTCTCAACTGAGGTGACAATATAATATCACAAAGCTATCAAAACAATGCATCGCAGATTGATATGTAGGATGCCAATATTTCCCAACAGCAAGTAAAACTATTGTTTAGGTAAATTTGCTATTGACTACAAACCCAGTGGTTCAAATGTCTTTTGTGTTGCTGTAAGTCATTTCCGAAATTAAAGAAGAGCATAGTCAAATAAAGAAGAGTCTCCTGCATGTCGATCAATGGAATAAGACATTTTTTACACAGTGTCATTCAGGAAGAATGTAAATCGTTTGAAGCCTGAGGTCCCCTGACAACCACTATGTTTTGGGCCAGTGCATTTATTGTGTTGAAGGAATTGGTGGGTTTCAGCCCTGAGGCTCTCAATTAACAAGACACCTTATCACATGGCACACCCACCACCACATGGATCTTTACTGACTTCTGCAGGCTTCACTATAGACCAAGTCACTCCATGCTGATTTGAGCAGATCAGACTCAACCAGACCTGAGAATTGGGTCTATTTTCTGCATGCCAAACTCTAGTGACTATCTGTCTGTTATGAGCAATAACTTTACGTTTAATCTGCCTTCATAACTCAACCAGCTAGGATGATAAAAATATAACATTTAACTGATGTCACTTCTCAAAATGATATTTAACATAGATACTAAACATGGCTGTAGCAACAACTGTATCCATAGCAATTATGCTGTCATGAGAGGACTAATAATAACTGAAAAAATCATGGTTTGAACATTGAATTACTGAGTGTTATGGTAAGCAGTGCTCAGGAAACAAGCACCACCCATGAGGTAGCTAAAGGATGCATGAAGACTGCCGTAATATGGAGTCTGCAGGCTGTGGAGGGTGAGAGGGTAAAGTGGAGAAATGCCCTGGAGGACGTCTGGGCGAGGATTAGGGTGGGGCCTGAGCAACCAGTCTGCTCTCAGATTCAATGGTGTTGATGGTTGCTTTCACCCCTGCCCCAACCTACCTATTTCATTTGGGGACGGACTGCATGTTTGTTTTTTGGTAGAAATTATGCAACTATAAACAATGGGAGATGGGCCAACAGAACTAAACAATACCTCTGAGAAGAACCATTAATTGTAAGCCCTAAACATGCATTCTCCACATTGTCAACTTTTTGATACATATTGACTACCACAGTTAGCTTCTATGATTGTAGTGTAACATCAAAAATATCATCATATAAGTACATATTACTATTTTCATGTACTTGCCTTACTTATATAATGCTGCACATTTCACAAATAAAATCCCTATGTATCTACTGACTGTTATAGTTATTATAAAAATTACAATAATTTTGATCAAAATATATTTATAATCTGTACTAGAATTCCAAATCAATGTTACCACTGTCAACATCAAGATGCATGTATGTTTTTAAGTAATGTATCGATCCAGCTTCACAGTAGAGGGCAGAGAGCTTTACAGAGACTAAAGGGAGAGAGGGAATATATGGAGATTGCAAGCTTCTCTAAGTAGACATTCCACACCATGGATGGGTCCCTGAACAGATTACCGTCCAACATTTGGTTATAGTTTGACTTGTGAAAATAGGGCCTCCAGGGGCAGGGAGGCACAGGAGGATGGGTCTGCTGTTGTTCCATATGAGAGGTGTGGGTAGCTGTCCAACCTTATGTAGTTACAGAACAGGACAGGAATTTTGGGCTCACAGAAACCGAGTGTTTGTATCATTGCTCATCCTCTATACTTGATTATAAAAATATCATTTTATTCATTTGTACATGCATGCAGTGTGCACTCTACCCCTCTCATCCACAACTTAAATCATGCTACTCATGAACCTGAATAAATGATAAGGATTACATTGATCCACCATTGCCAGGGAGAAAATTATACCTGGTGTCAACAGAAAAAAAATCTATAAAACCCCACTTTTAAAAAATCCCAATCCCCATCATTGGTCTACTTACCAATGTTCCTGTTAATGCACCTTATTTCATCTTCAGATCACATGACAGTGGACCATAGCCACTACAGTAAGCATGGGAACATCCTCAATCAATTATCTAAGTTTTATACCTGTATATCAGCTACCTCTCATAATTTGCCTATCAATAAATAGTATCTGGGCCCATATAGACCTTTGGTATGGTAAGTAAGAAACATTTCAAGTTACCTATTTAATACCATTTATTACCATGAGAGAAATATGTCTAGTGCTGTAAGGTACTCCTATTTCCAGTAGCATATGTCAAAAGAGATTTATGTATCTGCCTTTCCACGTCTCGTCATCAAGGTAGTTAATTAGTGTATCAGAAGTCTGGACTTCTGGGGGAATGTCAGCACTTATCTGACATATGGCGTGTAAGGATGCAGACATAGGGAGACAAGTCCTCTCCTCATAGGGAAGTTTCAGCTATGATAATGTATTAGTTGGATGAGAGACAATACAGCAGGGTCTGTGGTGTTCTAAATTGACATGTTTATGTCACTGTTGTCTAAAGGTTAGAGAAGGGTTTCATGTCTCATGACATTTGCAGATCATTATAGTGAGGTAATAGATGATATCAGAGAAACATAACTAGGTCAATTGCTCATGCCTTTTCCTAGGTATGTAGACTTTTTCAATGCTGTTCAATGTTGCTTGGCAAAATATTGGCAATAAAGAAATCAAGACATTAGAAAGACCATCCTTTGGATCTGTCCTAATGTCACATGATACAAATGAAACATGGTACAAAATCATATTGACAGCAGTATCTACTGAAAACAGGATGAAAGGTCTTACTTCAGTAAGTCCTGGACATATTATGATCTACCTGGTATTGATATTATAATGTCCAACATACAGACACAACACTAGATGGAGATACCAAGTTGTCTGTGTGGGTCACTCTGTGTGACTGGTGTGCACCCAGCCTACCGGTAATGGTATTGGAGCTGTCTGACCCACTCACTGTAACAGCACACTTCACTAAATACTGCCAAGGAGGTTAGTAGCAAGGGGGTGCAAGGTTAGACAGACTCCCTCTTAAAAGGCACATGGTATGAGGTGTCCTCTTTTGTCTCAGCTTTATATTCTCTAGGCAACTCAGTGAGGGTTAAAATACTCCCTGATAGCTGTGTGTGACATGGGCATCTGGGACGTTTCATTTTGATCTTACATGACTGTTTTGGAATAACCATATAACAAACTAATGAGTTCACCATGAATACAAGAGCATACACGTACGTTCACATTTTATAAATGGCACAAAGATCTATTATTATAAGTATATATTTCAACAGGGAAATCTTTCAAAGTAGATAAAAGCAGCCCAGAAGGTCAACGACCAATAAATTAAATTGACATTATAGTGTATATGGACGGTATATATGCATACACATTTTTGTTGTATTCTGCTACATCTAGGTAGGACAGAGTAGAAACAGAATGAACTCAAATCTAGCTTCAAAAGGGCAGCACAGAGATTTCTGCATCTATTATAGTGTAATGGTAACAGTTTTGCACACAGCTAGATTTTTATCACATGCTGTGCACAGTAAGCCATATCAATATCATCTGCTTTCAAATATTGTCTAATCTTACTGTGTTACTCTGTTTTATCTAGAGGCTTAAGTCCATCTGTGTCGAATTGATGATTGATCGCTCATTCATCAAAATGATCACTAAAATGACAGTGCGGTTTGGTAATTGGCAGAATTTACATTGATGATATCAGTTCTATGCTCTGATCGGCCAGTCTCACAGCACCATCATGTCACCGTGAACAATTGAGTTCCCTGTCAAAGGTAATTAGGGTACTCATTGTCAGTGGCCATGATCTCTCCCAGTAGACACTTACCAAATATTTGTTCAATAGATGTATAGATACATAATGTGTATAGAAATATCTCACTACTCTTGTTATCAAACAGAATAGCTACTGCATTACATTATTATCTCCTCAGTGCAGTGGCATGTGGACCGGACAATGTTTTCCTAAAAGGCTGACAGGGGCATTCAGCCTGTGATCTAGGGACAGCTGAAGGTCAAAGGGCAGTCTTTGACCGGGATTTGTCTTTGTCTGACATCTATCTGCCCTGGGGTGGCCGTCACCAACTGAGAGGGTGCAGCAGGTAGTGACAGTGCCTGGGTGTACCTTTGCTGCACATGACAGGATCAGATAGCATTTATAACATAAGCCATATTTATATGTTATGCCAAATGTACATGCAAAATGAATAGTGTCATCTCCAATCAAGCTGTGGTGCCAAGAGGATACAATAATTTATTTTCATTTTACTAGGAGTGGGAGGGGGAAATGTCATGCCCAAGAAAGCATTTTTTTTACCATGGTTCCTCATTGACATACTACAAAGGTTTCACATCTGGATACTGTCAGTCAACAGTTCTCCTGCTATATTACAGGCTCATACAAAGCATACAGCCCTTTTCTTGTTGATGTGTCTGGTCACTGAACATAACACACGTCTAGAAGACAATATCAATAACACTTCATCTAATGTACCTTAATAAAATTCTATAAACCAAAGTATCCAAGCCACAGACAATACTGAAATGGTCAAGAACTATACTGCTAGTACTGACAGTATCAATTAATTAAAAGTGATCAACACCACATACACAGTACCTAACCATCATGTTCCCTTTATATTGTTTCTCCTCTTAGGAAAAATTCCTCCTCCAGATGCATTATTGAGTAACCAGTTCCTTTTTCCAACCAACCCATAACTCAGCAGGCTCCTGCAGCTGAGGCCATCAGAAGCTGGCATCAGATGCATTGACATGGGCAGCTGCAGGCCTTGTCAATATCTATAGCAAGCTCCATGTCTCCCGGTAGTGTTCATTCTTGGTGGTGGATTGAATGGCTGATGCTCAGGGAGAGATCGTGGCAGATGTGGATAAGGGTTAGATCTTAGTACAGTAGGCTCTCCTTTGATTTGGTCAAAGTGCTTAGGCAATCAGATGCATCAATCTTGTTGACAGAGCCATCTGCAGTTGGTGCCATGCTCTTAGGCTCTAGGGAAATGCTGACAACCCCTGTCACCAACTCAGCTATCTGCTTCTTCTCTCCTAGCTGAGATCTCCCATCACAATGAGCCTATTCCTGCATTAAATCTGTACTCCCAGATAAACAGCAATGGATGGTGACCTCCACAGCCACCTGTTCATGGCTTTACTGGTTGGCCATTAATGTTAACTAGTCCATGTAGGCTTCACCACATCATTTCATACTGTGGCCGACATGGCAAATCCATTAATACAAGCATGTGACTGTATGACATACCCATAACAAGATGAAACAGTATACGCTTCACAAACCCCTGCAGATCTATTGGTCTGGGGATGTGTCACTGGACCCAGCACATCTGGATACATGCAAATGGGTTCAGAGAAGCCATTGGCATTTGAGGACATTGAGGGGACTTTTATTCATCCCCTCAATGGCGGAAGGGTTTTAAAATCAACTTTGTTCTTCAGGATATTTACTTCTGAAACTAGGATCCAAAAGCTTTAGATTGATATATATTATAGATTTTGCTAATTATCTGTACTTTGTCCTTTTACAGAATCTCATAGATTTTACAAAGACAGAGGTCCGTGAGTTTTAGTCTGTTAACTGAGTTATTTCATGCATTGACCTCAGGCCCTAACAAGTCAACAAACTAATACAAATGAACCTTTGCGTTCAATTTTATTTATGTTTTTGGATTCAAAGTACTAAAACTATGATCCGAGGGAGGCCTAAGATAAACTTTTTGATCTTTCAAATGTCAACAAACTGTCAATTTTCATGACAAGAAAATATGAATCTGGCATATTCAATGATAAAAAAAAGTAAAATATGCTTCTTGATCAAAGGTAACTTGTTTTATGAATCATGAAACTATTTAGCAGGACATAACTTTTATTTCAATTCAGATAACTACTTTTATAAGAAACCCATTGCAATGTCATCAATGGAAAGAACTTAAGTGGTCCCAGAAATGGAAACAAATGGATTAAACATTTAAAAATGTGGCAGCGTTAAAAGGCAAACTGGGCTGGTGGTGAAGCTGTGTAATATGAATTCAAATGCAGCTTTTTCAATCATCCAATACATGTAAAAAGAGAATGTAAACAAAGGTGCAAGCAGAGAACATCAGCTCTTTGTACAGAAATCATCATTACGTCAGTAAAGGATGGAGTAGATGAGGCACAGGCTGCTTGAATAGAGGGAAATTATTGATCCTTTCTGTGCCAGGCTATTCATATTGAATCATTCAGGGTTAAGGTATGCAAACACAAATAAACTTAGACGAGGAGCATTTATAAGGGATTTTGGTGTTGCACAGCATCACACAGTCTTGGATAGCCAACACAATTGGTATGTGCTTGATTATCCCCTTGAAAACACTGAATCAAATGAAAAAATTGCCTGCAAAAGAACCCATGACTTTTGATTGGTATTGCATGTACAAACGAAAATATGTCACATCAGGGGATACACATTTAAATATAAGCTATGGGCAGTTACAAATAAAATGAATGGGGAGACATTGTGCCAAGCCCTAGTTCTGATTCGGATTATATAAACTGCAGAGTAGTAACCTCCCCTCCCTAATTTAGAACTACCTTTAGGCTCTGTTAGTACCCTATTAAGAGCTATTTATTTTGGCCGCTGAGGTAATAGCTTGCTACCTAACTGTCTCCACCTGTAATGAGCTAGTTAGTAACTGGGATGTGAGTAATTGTAAGCAGCTCCCTAGCCTAACACCCTGAGGGACATCTACTAATGGTGTCTATATGTACAAGAACACCCAACACTGTAGCCAGTTAGTGCACCCTAACCTTGGGTAATGCTTTTGAAGAGAAGACTTACTTGAGTTTCAAAGTCTGAAGTTCATTGAAGGATGCATAATCAATAACCAGATTTAGTTATTAACCACTGATGTCTGTTGGCATTCATCGCTAGGGAAAAATTGGGGATTGTTTCTTAATGACGTTTTTAGCAATGCATAACTTTTATGGATAAACAAAGAGAATATACCAGGTTTCCAGGTATATTAAAGGATATCAGGTTTGCAGGCTTGTGTTTTATGTTAGATATTGAAAAAGGGCCGAGTATGTTGCACAAGATATAGACTCGCATAGGATTCATTTGGCAGCTTGCAATTGGGTAAAGCAAGAAACCAAAACATTGAGCAATACTATCAAGTGAGGTGCATTGAAAACCCATCATGGTCAAAAGTGTAGAGGACCAAAGGTTGAACAGTGTAATGGAGTATGGCCACTTATTCACTCTATTAGAGCTACTCTTGGTGTGTTTTAGGGGCAGCTGACATTCACTAAACTGCCTTCAGCCTGGTGAGTGGCAGCTGGTACTTTCATTGGAGGCTGTTTGTACTGTGTGGCCCTGCTGTGACCTTAACCTATATATGCTGCTTGACCACTTATAGTAGACCACAGACACATACTTTCAAATCAGCACTTCTGTACATAAGGAGACTAGATTATCAACATCTCTACTGAATCATCACAAAGGTGGTGATGCTCTTACATATAGTAGACTACATTTACTAGAGTTTCTCCTTGAATTTGCACATTCAGGGTCGAAGGTGCCTAATGATAAGCGTATCTAACCTTTAAGCTCCTTTAACTCGTGCAGCAGTAGTTAATTTCTTTTGTACTCTCCACCGTTAGCCTATCCAGCCCAAGGGGAGAACAAAGCATATTTGCTGGTTTTGGCACCCTACATTCTTATAATTGTGAACTTTTAAACAGGTGATCACAGGTGCAGAGAACCTTTTTCTAGAGGTGGTCACATTTGGCTCATAGAACAAAGAGACTTGAAGATAGTTGTCCCCTCAGATATCTCTCAGACAAAGCCTCCATACCAAAGTACATTACCATGGAGTTGGCATGTTGACATATATATACTAATTATTGCAATTGTGTTCACTGTTTGACCATGATGTCATTTTTAGGCAATCTGGTGCTACATATGTACAGCTATTGGATATATTTTTTGGGACCCTTTTCATGACTCACTCCCAAAGTCACTATTACGGGCAAATTAGAAAATATACAGCTAAATGGCGGTTGTGTCGGAGAGACCTTTTACCAGATACAGTCGGTTTTACCATAACAGGACACCAAAATCTCTGAGATTGAGTATTTGGGAGACGACTATCAGGCGGGAGTGTACACTATGTTGATCTGTAAGTACATAAAACTGGGGTTTACTGCCTCTATCGGTGCCTTAATTCGCCCATCCATTACTTATAGAGGACAGGGCAGGAGGAAAGAATGTGAGTTAGTAGGATGGGTTTACATGGTTTCAATAATATATCAGTGTGGGGCTTATATTCATGACACCCATATCATATTTTATATCACCTCCTAATCTCTCTCCTAAGTGTGATGTCCCTTTTAAAAATCCTGCCAGTATATTAACATTTCCAGGATACGGCACTGTCACAATGGAGACCTTTAATACTTTTCAGATCCAGAAGCTGTGAAAACTGACATAGAGGTAATTATCTCCGCTGTCATGTCAGCTAGAGTGGGACTTTTTAGGTGTATCAGGGCTGGGGGGGGGGGTAGTTTGAACCAATGAACCCCGCCTAGTTATGGGCCTGGATTATGAGAAATATACAGTTGAGATAAAATAAAGATTCATGGATATCACACAGAAAAGAAGTAGAATCACTGTAACTCCCGACGTGATCACTGAGGTAACTCTCCCCAGGACTCTAACGTGACTCCTTAACATTAGCAGAACTCTAAAATAACTCTATAATGACTCTAAAATGACTCTGTTCTAAGAGTCCCTAATGATTGGGAGTCACTTTAGAGTAGTGGGGAGAGTTACCTCAGTGATCGGGGCTGGACTCCCATTTGAGAGTTACAATGATCCTACTTCTTCTCTCTGTGCGACTACAGGTTTTATACACTAGTAGCACAATGACTCAATGAGGCCAATACCTGACATCAGTAATAAAGTACAGCTATTCTCAATTCAACATAGACTGTGAGGTATGATAAGGAAACCACCTGTGGTTCAGTTGTAAATGTGTTTTGTGTTGCTGTGTGTCATTTTGAATTTAAAAGAGGAGAATTTCAATAAAGAACCGTGTCAATCAATGGAACAAGACCATTTTTACACAGTATCTGGTGAGAAGAATGGAAACCATTTGAAGCCGTGGGTCCCTTGACAACTACTACGTTTTGGGCCAGTGCATTTATTGTGTTGAAGGAATTGGTGGGTTTCGGCCCTGAGGCTCTCAATTAACTAGACGCCTTATCACATGGCGCACTGCCTGAGCCTCCACCACACTCTCCCCTGCACTGTTCCATATTAACTTGTTCAATTTTCATCTTACGCCTGACTATACGTGAGCAGCCAAGCAGAAAGGATAGTCCCCGCGGGATTAGTTCCGATTTTAGCCACCAGGGGGCGCCACTATGGCCTAAAATGAAAGAATTAGGCTAAAATTAGCTCTTGGGTACTTTTTTCTGGAAAATTCAATAGGACTACATAAAACATTCCATTTTTGGTAAAAAGCTTCTATATTTGGAAGGTAAAAGGAACGTTTTAAAACCTAAATGGGTGTGCTTGTTGATATGTGTTGCCATGGAAACATGATTTTGATTCCAAATAGAGGAAATTAAGACATAAATTGATAGAATGATTTCTGAGGATTGCGATGGTGAAAACAAAATAAAATTACCATTCCTAGATCGAATTTTATGACTTAAAGAATGAAAATGTATCATAAATTTCTAATTATCATAGATAATGCTAATTGAATAGGGATATCTTGGAAAATATGAGTCATAGAGCTTATTGGGATTTTGGAAAGGGTGATGCCCACACATATTCATGAATCAATTTCTCAAAAACTAGAAATAATATCTTCTAGTGTAATATATCACTGGAAAGCTTATGACATCAATTTCAAAGTTGGCTTTTTCCTTGGACTACCCTTTTCCCTTGCCTGTACACAATTACTGCCTCTATAACAAGGTGAGAATTGAGCTGGTGCTTTTACCATTCCATTTCCTTCCCAGGACTTTGCAGGAGACCAGCTAGGGTGGCAAAGGTATAAAGAGAACAGTGAAATGAGTGTCGTTCAAGTATCCACTACGCCCCTCTCTCACTAGCTAGTATGTTTTCCTGCAGACACCGAGGTTGCACTTGGATATCGCATCTCATTTGAGGAAGTTACCCTTCATATTCACACCCGGCCCTCCTCGTCACACACGTCAGATCTATTTCTTTCTCCCTTCTTTAATTCGGCATGGGATTTAATGATGCCACCCACTAACCTGATTTGAAAACAGGGCAACTAAAAAGAACTGGGTCTGTTTGCTCATTGATTAAGCCGTTAAGGGGAGTATAGGTCTCTCATGCACTGTGACCTATAACTGCATCATGTGTAGAGATGCAGCACTCATTTGCAATTTGCCAATGCTACAGCAATGCATCATGACGACACCACACTCTGGAGGCATTGTTAGCATGTACCAATGTCTCAATATAGGTGTATCCTGATAGCAAATGACTAGAAAGGCCTGTTGGACATGTTGGAGGTAAAATATTAACTCAGGAGGCAGTGCTGTTGAAGTAGAGTAGTATAGTATGTATCGGAACGGGACTATAGTTAACTACTGTTTATTACTCAATCGACATGCAGCCAATCAGAGGCCTCCATTTGGTCACGTGACCGGAAGTGACCTACTTAGGGGATTAGTGGTGCATTCTGGGTAACCCTGCAGCCAATCAGAGGCCACCATTTGGTCACGTGACCGGAAGTGACCTACTTAGGGGATTAGTGGTGCATTCTGGGTAACCTACTGACCTACTTAGGGGACCGGAAGTGACGTCATATGACCTAATTTAGGATCACGTGACCGGAAGTGACCTGATGAGTCACGTGAGCGGAAGTGACGTCACATGACCTAATGGCCGACCGGAAGTGAGTGACCTCATTGAGGATCACGTGACCGGAAGTGACCTGATTGATCATGTGAGCGGAAGAAGAAGTTTTTTGTTTAGGAAGTGAGGGTCTTTAGGATCACGTGACTGGAAGCGACGTCGTCACATGAGTGACGCTTTAAGAGACTGCGCGACTTACTAGTAAAAGAAGACGTATGAAAATAAAAACACAACAATATTTTATTTTATTTTTTTTATTTTTTTTTTTTTTAATCTTGATAAACACTCTATTTTTGAAAAGATGCACACGCTTATTTTTTTTTTTTCATATCTCTAAAGGACTCGTTGTCACACCGTCAGAATGCACGCGACGCTTATAATACAAGTAGCGCACGCCGTCTTTCTCTATGGTGTAGGTGACCATTTTGTTTCGCACCACTTTGAAGTTTCTATTTACAGCAATGAGAGTTTTTCGTTGGCGAAGAACATCCAAGAAGTCGTCTGGTTCCTGAGGGTTTTGTTTCTTCTGTACGCCTTTTGCACTCCATTTTTTGGATTTTCTTTCACCGGTGTCGCTGACTCGATCGTAGCAAATGTAAGTCTTAGGGTTGAGACTTAGGATCCCGTCACCTTCCCACTCCGCTTTCATAAGCCCCGAAGTTCTCAGATCGTGAAGGTACCGTCTCTCACAACATCCGCCGGGCGGCGGACACCATTCTCGCACTCTTTCCGTTTTTGTCTTCACGAAAAGCTCTAAGTGATCGTCGCACACCGCTGTCGGAAGCCACTTTCGTTTCTCTCTGAAGTACGTCTCTCTCAGGCGAGGTTTGACTAGGTCATCCAACGTGTCACCGCTGAGAGCCATGTAAAGACTGTCGGTGTCCATTTGACAAAGGGCATAATCGCCCCGATCGACGAATCTATCCAAGAAGTCGTATGTGAACTCTAACATTTTCAACTTCGCGTACTGGTATACCATGAACCCTATTTGAATAGGGAGGTTGTTGTTGACTGTTTTCGGTTGTATTTCGACTTCAAACAGATCGGAACTCAACTCGGACGCCTTTTTGAAGCGCCACGAATTGGCCAATAGTTCGAACTTCCGACTGTCAGTGTATCTCACCGCCGTGTGTTTTTCTTTGTTGCAGATTGTTTTACCGTACGTAGCGTTTCCCATTAACTTGTAACAGTCTGACAGAATTTTCTCGTTCTCGTTCACGTCGCCACGTCTTCGCGCCGCCGTTACTTCGTCCGCGAAACCGGCAAAGGAGCGTTTAGGTAGGTATTCTACCACCAGCTGCACTTTGGTGACTATCAAACCGTGCTCTAAATACCACTTGAGAAGCGGCGTTCCCAAGAGAATATTTTTTCCGTGGTAACTCCCTATCAGACATCTCTGAGGCGTGTTCAACAGCTTTTCTTCCTGCGCAAAGTCTGACATGTGAGGTCCTATGTCCGATTTTGAAACGGTCGCGTTCTTGAAAACGGGGGTCATTTCTACGAAGGTGAGGCGGCGTAGTGATGTCCACTTGAACTAAACCGAACATTTTCTCCTCTTTCACAGCGGAAAGGATGTCGCTCTCGCTCATCGCGTTTCGAGACACTTTCAAAGCGTCAACCTTCCAGCGTTGTTGGGAGGCCTTGACCCGCTCATCTCGACGCTTCATCTCTCGCCATTCGCACTCCCACACGACGACCAGCTTGTGACATAGCGCTTTCAAGTAAGCGCTTACTCTGGTCGTTCTGTCGCGTCTCTCCTCTCTCAGTGAAGCGCACTGATATCGGTGCGACGGTATGCACTCGTAAGCGTGGAACCAACACTCGTGAAACTGGAAAACCGTATTAGAGGCCGCCCGAAACCCGTCCACGCGAATTCTCCGACAGCCTACAACCATCTCGCCGCCGTTCAAAGCGTGGCGCAGTTTCACGTCGCGGTCGTGCTCTACGAAGCGTAACCACTCCAAAGCGCTGTGAGAGTTTCTTTGCCTAATTTCGGGCTTGAACTCGGTCTCGGGCCGTCTCACCGCGTAATAGCCCGTGCAGTGCGCTTCGCTCATGCAGCGCAAGTACAGAGAGTTAGCGTCTAGTCCTAGGATGTGTTGGCACGGTCTCGCTTCTTCGCCGTACTTGTGCTCCCTTATCCGCGTGGTGCCCTTCTCGTGAAATCTATGGAAGATGATGGAAGGACCGCCGACTAGATTTTCTTTGATCAGAGCGTGGAGGACGGCGTCGAACTGGGGGAACGTTGTGAACGCGTCTTCTAGGTTTTGGAAGAGGAACCGTAAAGTCAAACCGGCGAGAGAAACTCCGTCTTTCAACATGTCAATGCCGCGATCTTGGAAAAATTTAGCGTGATTTTTCAGAGCTTCTATGAAAGGTTTGACGTCTTTGTTGTTGTAGTGGATCAAGTAGTCTTCCATAGTTTGCATCTTCTCGTCGGACCAAACTTTCTGACATGCGGCGTAGTCGGATTCGGACATTTTGACGCCCGTCAGCTCGCTGTCGAAAGCCGATCTCGGTGGCAGCGTTCTGTTTGCCAGTTTCCTGGTAGACGTCATCCATTCGTAAGGAAAGTGACCTTTCTCTTCGTTCCTGGTGAAAGCTCGCAAATAGGTCGCGTAGTTGTAACCGGGTGCCAAATAGTTGACTACGTCCAAGAAAACCGTGTGCTGTGTGTAAACCGCCAAGTATTGATTGCTTCTCTTTATGACGCTGAATTCTTGGTTTCTTCGGTCTCCGGAGGCGAAGAACGAGTGAAGGCGTATTTTGATCAGGTTCAAGTCGTAACGCCCCGAGTTGAAGCCCACGACTGGAGCTTGCCGGATGTATCTCAGAAGACGCTTCTTCAGTTGAACTAACGGGTGTCTGGTCTGAGCCGCAGCGAAGCCGCCTGGAGAAGGGGTGAACGTCGCCTCCTCCAGCAGGAGAGCTTCACCTATCGCCGCATCTAACTTCGCTAAGGTCGGTCGGTAAAGTTCTAGCACAGCTTCCCCGATGACTTTGGCGTTCTCGTTTATGTGATTTAAAACTCGGTCCAACAAGGGGTCGGAATCTGCGTCGGATTCTCTGACGAAGCAGACGGGCCCCTCCCACCCCGGAAAGTCGGATGCGACGCTAGCCGACAAAGGGACGTGATCCCACAGCAGGGACACGTGTTCCGTCGACGGTTCTTTGCACGGTCTGAAGAAAGCCTCGAAATCGAAGGCGATCTTGTAAGGGTAGATTCCGGAATGTCCGTCGGGGGGAAAAATGGAGAAGTCTGCTAGCGCTTCGAAAATCGTTCTCGAATTTTGGTAGATGCCACCTACGTAGCGCAACTTGACTTGTCGGCAAGAGGAAAGCTGGTTCCTGTGTCTCTTCAGCAAGAACTCGGTGGTGAACGCCGCCTTACACTTGCAACATTCGTATATGCCCGCGTACGCGTTGAAGTCCGTGACGAGAGAGACGTGCAAACCGCCTTTCGCCGTCAGGTGTAGGTTGACTTTACCTCGGGCGGCCAGAGTTCTGGAAGGCGGTCTGATCAGAGTAACGCGTCTTCTCAACTTCCGCCCCGGCACTTGACGCGACGCGGTGTAAACCGCTATCTGTACGTCAAACAAGTTCTCTAACGCGGGTAAGTCGCGGATGTTCAGACCCGGAAAGGATTCAGGTGTGGCAGCGGGACAGAACTGACGTAACAAATCTGAAGCGCGCTTGCCGGTGTTGTATAAGTGAAAGGAAATGCAGCGGAAGATGCAGAGGTTGTCCTTGTTGGGAAAATCTAACACGCCGCTTCTCTTTCCAACTCGACCGGCCTGAGTGATCCTACCGCCTATGGGGAATTCCCCCGGTCCCATGTAAACGCAAATGTTCAAATTGGTAGGAAAAAGAACGTGCCACTTGGTGTCAGCGTCGCAAAGTTTCCGTACTTCCTCGCAAGCGACGGTGTTTTCCATCTTTGAGAGGAGCTCTTCCAAAGTTTCTGAATTAGTTATAGTAGGGAGCGGTTGTATGAGAGTTGCGTTGTTCTGGGAGGCGTGAAAGTAGCGCAGTTTGCTCTTGTCTTCTCTGTGTTGTAAGAGTAAGCCTACCGAGAAACCCACTTTGTATCTGAATCTTTGTGTCAAGTGAATGCGACGCATAGTATCTACAGCGTCACTCAACTCGCCGGTTGGTAGCCTGAAGTTTGTTACACTCACGCGAGTCCCGTGCATCCTGACGCCCGTTTGTATCGCAGGCCAATTCGCCGTGAACGTTTCCTCCCCGTTCGGTACAGCACATATGCGCGGAGGGACAGTCACCCCGTCCAGAGATTCGCGTCGACAGGCGATCTTTCGGCAATCGCCTTCGCCGCATAGAGGGCAAAACTTAGGTACTACTCTACAATTTTCTACGTGTCTCTCGTGGTTGTACGGTCTTTTAAACATTTTGAAACACTTTTCGCATACGTACTGTGTCATGTTTTTTTTCACTCAGTTACCAACTACTTAGCCGTCTAACTATCTATCTATCTATCAATCTATCTGTCTATCTATCTATCTATTTATCTTTCTGTCTGCTGTCTGTGTATCCGTCTGTCTGTCTCATACAGCGTACGTCAAAACGCTGTGTGTGTGTGTGTGTGTGCGCGCGTGAGCGTTGAGCGTCTCTCATTCCGAATCTATGCCGAGATATTTCAGAATGATCTCTGTTTTGTCATCCAACTCTTTGAGCGCTCTGGCGGACAGCGTCACTCCCTGCTGTGTGGGTTTTTTGTCAGGACCTTCGTACTTGCGCACGTGGACGAGGTTCTTACCGCTGTAGTAGCTCACAGCTGCGTACACTTCGCCCTCCTCATCCAGCACTGCGAACCAGGGGGTGTGATTAGGTTTTCCTTGCGCGGCCGCTGTGTCGCGTATGCGCACCACTGCGCGGATATCGGCGATGTGTGCTATTAGCTCGCGCAGCGCGTCGGCCGTGAAGTGCACTCGCTTGCTTCTGGTCAGAGACGCCTCTTTCACCTGGCCGTCTTTTGTGTAGCGCGGCCTCCTAGACAGTCTAGCCACGTCCTCCCAGATCTCCAGCGTCAAAGCTCCGTCTAAGCAGAACTCTAACCCGAGAAGACGGGAGAAGGTTTTCTCTGCTTCTTCTCGTCCATCTCGTTCTTTTTCTTGTATTTTTCTCTTCTTACTAGGCCTTGTTGTTCTGGAACTCACCTTAGAACGTTTCACACCCGCAGGATGAGTAACACCATCAGCGTGAGCTGAATCAGCAGCAGAACCGATAGCAGGAGCAGCGTCAGCGCTGGTGGTATCCGAGGCCTCGTTGTTGGAACAGCGCAGCCACACGCCGTCGGTGCTGAGTGTAGCGGTAGAAGATGAAGCGCCGCCGCCCTCGTAAGGTGGCGGTGAGGGCAGTCGCCACGGACCGGACGGGACGCTACTAGTGGAGGAAGTGAGGTCGAAAGGTCCAAGAGGGAAGCCGAAAAACGTACCGCCCACCCCTTTCCCTTCGGGTTGTTCGTACGCCTCGTCGTCAGCGTCGTTCTCTGTCTCACCCTGTTGCTCCTCCTCCTCTTCTTCTCGGTTTAGGGGCTGAGTGTCCGAATAGCTGTCACTCTCAGCGCGAGCGGCGTCGAGGGCGTCGGTCGATGTAGTGGTGGAGGAGAGGGGCTGTGCAACGTGCGGCAGGTCATCAAAGTCATCAACAGTAGTGGGGAGGTAAAAACCCGGTTGCCAGTACTGCGCTGTGCCAGGAGCGTTGTCGTCAGTAGTAGTAGCGGTAGCAGCAGGTGCAGCAGAAGCAGCAGCAGCAGCAGCAGCAGCAGCAGCAGCAGCAGCAGCAGCAGCAGCAGACGCAACAGTAGCAGGCGCAGCAGCCTCAGCAGGCGCAGCAGTAGCAGGCGCAGCGGTAGCAGGTGCAGCAGCAGCAGCAGCAGCCGCAGCAGGCGGGGCGGCAGTAGCAGCGGCAGCGCGCTTAGCAGCAACGTGTACCGTCGCGAGTGTAACAACGTCGCTAGCACGACGACTACTACCAGTAGTACTACTACTACTACTACTACTACTACTACTAGTACTACTACTGCTACTACTACTGCTACTACTACTACTACTGCCGCGAGCGCTCGCTACAGCGGGAGGGTGATAAGACCAAGCGGCTGCGGCGGTAGTCTCATTTTCAGTAACAAGAGGAGGCACTGACGCTAAACGAGCGCTGTTCGCGTAGTCTTCTTGTTCTTGGACGGCGCTAGGTGTTGTCTTTTGCTCATGGTGGTGACTGTAGAGAGCAGCAAAAGAATGAGTGAGTGAATGGAGGTTTCCAGACCCCTTATATACGCCTTCTCGCTTCTAGAGCTAAGCTACTTACTGACCCTGTTCAGCTGCCGCCGGCTGGCCGGCGGCCATTCACAAAGAGAAACAAAAGACATAAGGCATGACGTTTTCAGCTGGATCCCTTTCCCCCCTTTTGAGAGATCGACTGTCATGAGCTAAGCCGCTTACCACCCTGTTCAGCAATTCAACGCGCATTAGCTGTATAAAGGATTAACCGGTTGCTGCCGTCGACTGACCGGCGGCCATTCACAAAGACATAAGGTATGACGTTTTCAGCTGGATCCCTTTTTTGAGGGATCCACTGTCATGAGCTAAGCCACTTACCACCCTGTTCAGCCATTCAGCGCGCGTTAGCTGTATAAAGGATTAACGGTGATGAGCTTAGAGTGTGTATACAAAAAAAAACTACAGGAGGCGTGTGGCGTGAAGCAGGACCCCCCTAAGACGAACGTGTCTGTCTGTGAGTAGAGGCGTGTGCATGTGGTGAGCGACTTAAGTGTAAGACAAAAAAAAAATCACCACCTCCTGCCGTGGTGAGTAGACCGGGCCGGCCAGGCGGCGGCGGCCGGCTAGTTCAATAGGGAGGGGTGACAGCTGACTAAGGCTGTGCATGAAAAAAATCCGATTTTCACCTGACCTCTGACGTTTGTTACAATGAATGTCAGAGGGAGGGAGACGTCCTCAGGTAGGGGGTAGGAGGTAAGGCTATAGATGAGGAAGAAACACCGTTTTCAGCTGGTCTCCACGGATAGCGATGACACACCCCTCGTCATCTAAGCTCTTAAGGAGCGGAGCGGTTGAAAAAAGCGTCATGCGGACAGGTCGCTACACAGCTGGAGTGCTGTTGGAAATGGGATTAAACTCCCTCTGTATAAAAAGCTCTGATTTCTGTTGGAAAAAAACCATATCGCCTCTGACCACAGTAACGTCTACTACCACCACCGCCGCCACCACCGCCGCCGCCGCCGCCGCCGCCACCGCCGCCGCCGCCGCCACCGCCGCCAAGACGAGACGAGATGGCTCAAGCTATTCCACTTTCAAGCTCGCCTTCACCGCCTTGTCCACCTGAAAAAAAGTTAATGCGGCTTGACGACGTGAGACGCGCGAGGCAGACCGATGGGGAGAACAGAGAGGTAGGACAGCGGCGGTTAGCCTATAGCGACGCCTTGCTTCGTCAACTAGGTAAAGAGTTGAGCGGCTGTTGGAGAGAGTTGGGCAGTAGCTTAAAAGTTACCGCCGCCCGTATGGATGCTCTAGTAGAGCGCAGTGTCAACACACCGGAGGAGCTGTGTACGGCGATGTTCCGAGTCTGGTGGGGTGAAACCCCGCATCGTCATAGATGGGGAGAGCTCGGTCGCGTCTTCACCCGCATTAGACGCGTGGAACTGTTGGCTCAGTGGATGTCCCTTCTCCACAGACAGGGGTTGGATTTCGAAAACCCCGACTCGCGCGCGATGCATAAGCACTTGGGCACCCTCGGCAGACGTCTAGGTAGCAGGTGGAAAGAGGTGGGGGACCATTTAAAATTGTCGCCTGAGAGGTTAGATAAGATCGCTGAAGAATGCGAATACGGAGGAAGTCCCGCTGAGTGGGCCTTCCGAGTGTTGAAAATGTGGCAAGATGAAGCTGACGGTGCCGGCGGTACACCTTTTGAACTCCTTCGAGTGTTGACTGAGGACATGGGAAAGTTTGACCTCGGCATCGCGATATTACTTGACTTTATCAAGCAAGAAACAACGAGAACGACGGACATGTGAATTGTTGTGTTTTATTTTCATACGTCTTCTTTATTAGTAAGTAAAAAAAAATATCATAACAATTAAGACGCGCGCCCTCTTAAAGTGTCACTTCCTCCAGTCGCAGCTGATCGCCTCATCGAAGCACGTGATAAACAAAAAAAAACGAAGAGACACGCTTCTTCCTCTCGAGAGGAAGAAGCGTGTCTCTCGATTGAAATCTTTTTCTTTTCTTTTTTTCTTAAAAGAGACAAACACCCCTTAGAGTGCCCCCCCACCCCCCTAGAGTGCCCCCCTCCCCCCTCCCCCCCTCCCCCCCCCACCACTCGCCCCATGCATCCTAAAAGCGCCCCCCTCCCCATGCATCTTAAAAGGGCCCCCCTCCCCTTCCCTCCCCTCCCCTCCCCTCCCCTTCCCTCCCCCCCCTTATACACTCTAAAGAACGCTTCTACCTAGTTCAATAAGTCACTTCCAGTCGCTCGTAAAACAATAAAAAATGAAAAAAAAACAAAAACTTATATTGTAGTGTTTTTTATTAGTTTACCGAAAAAAATAAGAGACTCGCCTCCTTCTCCTCCTCCTCCTCCTCCTCCTCCTCCAAAAAAAAAGATATCACATTTTAAAGCGCGTGACCCCTTAAAGACGCTCATCTCTTCATTAAGTCGCGTGACGTCACTTCTTCTTCTTCTTCTTCTTCTTCCGGTCACGTGATCAATCAGGTCACTTCCGGTCACGTGATCCTCAATCAAGTCACTCACTTCCGGTTGGCCATTAGGTCATGTGACGTCACTTCCGGTCACGTGACTCATCAGGTCACTTCCGGTCACGTGATCCTAAAGTAGGTCACTTCCGGTCCCCTAAGTAGGTCATATGACGTCACTTCCGGTCCATAAGTAGGTCATATGACCTCACTTCCGGTCACGTGACCAAATGGCGGCCTCTGATTGGCTAACTAGGTCACGTGACCTCACCACTAATCCCCTAAGTAGGTCACTTCCGGTCACGTGACCAAATGGAGGCCTCTGATTGGCTGCAGGTCGATTGAGCAATAAACAGTACTTAACTATAGTCCCGTTCAGATACATACTATACTACTAAGTAGCATCACTTTATGTTAGAGTGAGCAGTGCTTGGGAAAGAAGCACCACCCAGGTGGCAGCTAAAGGATGCATGAAGACTGCTGCGATATGGAATCTGCAGGCTGCAGAGCGTGTGCGAGGGTGAGAGGGTAAAGTGGAGAAATGCCCTTGGGGTTGTCTGGGCGAGGATTTGGGTTGGGACTGAGCAACCAGTCTGCTTTCAGATACCAATAGTGTTGACGGATTGCTTGACTACCTTAACCTACATGTTTGGTTCTGACATGGAACCTTCAAACATGCAGGCTCAATGTTGTTCACGGTTTAAGAGTTGGAACCATATTGACTACCACATTTACATGTCATAGTTGTAGTATAACAGTCATTATTTACATCAGCATATAGGTAGAAGTGTTTCCTGTGCATATATAATTTTCCATGGGCTAAAATCCCTATATATAAACTAGCTGTCACATGTCTCTCCCTATGATTAAAGCACAAATTAACATTTTACTATTTAAATGGAGAAGCAGTTGTCATAGTCAGTAGTGCATCAATCCATGTTGTACCTTAATTAAATCAAACCAGCTTTGCAGGTCAAGCCAGAAACCCTGTGAAAGACTAACGGGAGCGAGGGAATATATGGAGATTGGGAGCTGCCCTGGGGGGACATTCTACACCATGGACGGGTCCCTGAGCAGATTACCGCCCGACATTGGGTTATGGTTTGACTTATGAAAATAGGGCCTCCAGAGGCAGGGAGGCACAGGAGGAAGTGTCTGCTGTTGTTCTATATGTGGGGCCCGGCTACCTGCCTCACCTTATGTGGTTAGTACAGGAGGCCAATCCTTCCTCACAGTCAGTGGGCGGGTTGTATCATTCTTCACTGACACTCGGATATGAAAATGATCACATTCATTCTACACTTGGATATGAAACTGATATATCTTGTTGGTTATGTATGCACTATTGACACCTGCCTCCAGATCTATCCCTCAAAACATAACATGTGGAACACAATTTAGGGTTAATGATGCCTGGTGTGAAAGAAAACGCTATGATATACCAACTTCTACTTATTCTATCACATTTTCACACAAAAGGCTCATAGCCCCTCCCATATATGCTCCCTTTAGTGCATCTTTAAAACAGAGAACCGTGTACCAACCACTATATTCAGCACAGGAAGACCCTCACATCACTAAGAAACAGTTTAGGTTCCCTCTTTAATTAATCACGTCTCCAAGGGAGTATATAGAACATGCAATATCTAGATAATACATCATCATATGGTGCAATGTGTGATCTAGTTCTGTCACATAATACAGAACGTATTTAGTAGACCTTCATAGATCATGCTGCAGGGTATTTCCATTTCTAGAAGCATAATTATAATGTTATGTCAAAAGACCTATTTCTATCCGCCTTTCCCTGTCTTGTCATCAAGGCCATTAATTAGTGCAGCAAGAAGTCTGAGCGAATGTCGGCTCTTCTCGGACATATAACATGAGCCATGTCTAAGTGTGCAGACACAGGGAGACAAGTCTTCTCCTCATAGGGAAATGCCACCTTATCTCTAATGTTGTCATACATGAGGTCTAAGAGAGGCAATAGAGTAGGGTTGGAGTGTTTCATAGTCAAGATGTATATGTCATTGTTATTCAAAGGTTAGAGGAGGGTTTCATGACCTTTTTAGTATTACAATGCGAATATATATATATATATACAGAGACACATTAACACCTTATTTACATCATAATAATGACTCAGAAGTAAGAAGTATGGTTGTATAATATGATTATCTCAAATGAGCTACTTTCCATCAAAATGCATTATCAAGAAATTAATAATCTGATTACACACTCAGAAAAGTCAGCGTCATTGTCGCTAAAACCATCTTCACCTGTAAGTCAGGCACTATTTCTGAGTGTGTATTAGGGCCATTGTTCATAACTGTTGTCTTTCTAATTGCTGTTGCAAAGCAAAATACTGCCTATAAAGATATCAAAACAATCCTTTAGATCTGCCCTAGCAGCACATACAGTCTGGCCCCAACTGTCACCAACCATGTTCAGTGATGTGTTCCGGATTGGGGTGACCAACCTGGGCCAATCGCATTTGGTTGTCAGCCCTAAGGCAGGCTGTCTTTGAGAACAGATCTGTTTCAAAGTGGGCTGCTATATTTGGGTTCAGATTGGGTGTTCTTAATTCCCAAATAAAATCATCTATTTTGCTAAATGTGGAGGGGTTCTTGTATACTGTTGCTAGGCAACACATTTATGATAGGCAAACGGGATTAGTGCTACTCCAATCATTAGGGTATATGATTATGGGGTAGATATTTTCAAATCGTTTTTACAGCAATTCCTCATACTTGTGCTAGGCTTGTTATATTTTCTTACATATATACGACACTAGCTATGTCTGTCTGCCATTGTTAACAAGGCAATAATGTGCTAATTAAACCTTCAATACGGTCCTGTGTAACTGTTATATATATTGGACCCCATATTATGTTATTTCAACTGTGCGATGAGGGTGCTAATATGGCCTAATCCCTGTACAGCCTAAATACGAAACTAACAGAGGAAGCTGCCCTGAGAGCGATGGACAATGTGCTGTAGTGTGTGGGGAAATGTCCACAGCACAGATCCAGGACGCTGGTAGTACCATTAACCTAGTTCACTAGGTCCAAAGAGGTGGGGGTGAAATACACCGACAGGCAAACAATGGTAGAAAGTCCAAGGTCATTTCATTTTTGCTTTTGATTTCTCAGATTAATTATTAATTTTCTATAAGAGACCTACTCAAGAACTGGGCGGCTATAGTCCAATATACTATCAAAACCTATTGTGAACAGATTTATATACTATCACAAATTAAACCTTTGCTTCGGTTTAGAAGTTTACGAATTTAAAGGACATTAAGAATGCCATGAATGTTATAGGAGAAGTGTAGCATTGATGTTCACATTAATCTGGTCTGGGAGACTGATGTACTGCCAGAATTATTCTTGACATCTGGGAGGGCTCTGCAATCGATCAGGAGAACGGGGATCCATCATATTAGAAAGTAAAACCTGTGAACTCAGACTGTCACACTCACACGTCAAATAGCCATTACCACTCTCCATACCCATCCACTATTGCCTTTATTAAAGTGATCATCTGCCAACCTAACTGCTGAATGGAAAGAGATTAGAGAGAATTTATGGAAATGGAGTAAGTAGATTACTTGTGAACCATCTGATATGTAATATCACAGAGGCTTTCTGTAGTGCTATCCTTTTGATATCTCTTTAAGGATTCTGATTTCATGCTCATCATAGTCTAACTCACTATGGTAGTATTTTATCTCTTGTATTAATACATTCAGGTGAGCCATGTCTTCCGGAATTGATACTGCTTTTATTTTAGATAAATTCACATTCAACAAAATAGTGATTTACAAATAAAATTCTTTGTCCGATTGACTCAAGCGATAATATAAACTGTGTTCAGTGTTGCCAGAACCAACAGCATTTCCCGTGGACTCCAGGTTTAAACAGTTGACACCACCCTTTCTGATCCTCGCACTAAGCCCATTGACCCTGCCTCCACCCGCCCCCTGGAGGAAGAGGCAGGTCCTTTATTGTGACACACTGCCAAATGCAATTACCAGGAGGATGGCTTCATGTCACCATTGTGGTCACTGCCTGAGCCATTATACAGATTTATGGTCCCGGTGTATTATATTAGTCACGCTGTCGTGTTATTCAATCTCATATAGCTGTGAACGGTCACTCACTGGCTTAATAAATTCCCCTGCGAGGGTACTATACACTTATTTTCTGTCTGTTGTAAATCATCCTCTTTATATTTATCTGTATGAAATGTAAAGTTACAGAGTGTATCAGTGTAATAATGAAGCATAACAGGCTGTCAGGTAACAGCGCAAAATGGCATTTATAAATGCAGTGGCAATTGAACACAACTGCGTCAGCTCCACGGCGTTGCTACCTCCTACGCCGAATCCAACACACTGAAAAGGGAAGACCATTTTGGTAAGATGAAGGTAGTACTCACCAATGTCTTAATGTGTCTTTCTTTCCTTAATGATCAGGTACTCCTGGTTATGAGCGAGGATCTCTCTTAAAGTAGCTGGGTCTGGTGTGCACTACACAAAAAGTGATACTCTGCTTGCCGTAGCATAGGCACTTGGGGTAAGGCGGGCGTGGAAAGGTATGAGAGTTACTCTAGAGGTTTGAGGTGGGAATGAGTGGGAGCGGAGGTGCTACAGGGGGAGCTTTAACAGCCACCTGACCTGGTCTGGCCAAGTGACAGCCTGCTCCATGGTTAAGAGGGTGGGGCAGGGGGGAGGGCTGGTGGTAGTGGGTGGCTGGGGCTGAGGAGGTGGGAACAGGTGGAATTGTTGTTTATGAAGGGCACCTCAGGTATCTATAGGGTCTACACCTCTTGGTCAAACAAGCTGGTGGGAAATACTGGCACTCCCAGATGAGTCTTTAGTGATGTTCCGTCTAATCTGAAACGTGAAAAGAAAACAATATAATTATCAATAGATGTAATCAGTTATCACAGAAGTTATCATTTGCAGCCTCTGGAAAAAAAGATCATTGCCAACAGTAATGAGTCCAAATCCTATAAATCTAATGCCATCATTATAAAGTATTTTTTACACGACATCCTATTCTCATTCTTAATTGCTCTACTACAAAGCTTACAGTACCTGTATTGAATTTATTGAACCTCTCTTCAAACACAAATTTCAAAGATACACTTATTTTGAATTGCAACGAGACAGAAATTCACTCCCGCAAAAACCATTTAATTTTAGTAATTATGAACTACATCAATCAAATGAACACATTTAAGTAGTCGTTATGTTTTGTGTAGTTATGTCATTTATGTCATTTCCGGTTATGTCATGAGATACTGGATATTTATTAGGCGACCCTCCGGTGCTCTCCGTTTAAGTCAATGAGGCTGCGGTTTTCACCATCAAAATAAATTATGAGGTTATACACCCATGATCAAGGACCTTATAGTGCTTACACCGGTACAGTTGTATTACATTCAACATATACCATATTTCTATCAAATATAAAATTTTGATAAATCAAATTTTGATAATAGATATAGCTTTCTTTTGGGTCGCCAGCCAACTGAGGTATTCAGAAATATTAATGCTGTTCCAATAATGCTGGAAAATGTTTTTCCCACGGCTCAGAACATTCTCTGTTGGTATATTCCCATCCGGCCGAATTCTCCGAGTCGTTAAGGCTGCTCACCATCTAGGCAGGCCATAAGACAAACACCCGCAGGACGGCATGTGTAAGGTTGATTTACGTTTGTAGCACAGTCCTCCTTTCAACTTAGGAAACCATTGCAGGAAAGACATTTATGTTGGAAACCCATCACCCGAAAAAAAACCTGTAACTGACCGTTGCCTAGCAACAGGCACCTGCCTTTAGGAACCCGTCTGGAAGCCCCCTGGTGTCAGAAGCATCAACTAATCTCTCAGACAATATGCCTCTTTGATGTACTCAGTTTTCCTATCTCTGTGCAGTGATGGGATCCCCTGCTGCTGTCTGTGAAGAACTTCCCAAGGTCAGGTTGAAGGTCAAGCTAAGGCAACTCAAGGTCACACCAGCAACCTTTACCGCGGCTGTCACAAAAGGCTGCCCTTTTCTGGCCTGACCATTGATGCCACTGCTTTAAATCCTAGTAGTAGTTCTGTCCAGACAGAAGTACTATACTGTCTGTGATTGGCCTTTGGTAGTAAAGTGGGAGAAGTCAGGGAATTGTATACCTCAGGCTGGCCCCAAACGGCATGGGTTAGATGTCTGTGGATGTTCACATCACCTCATTTTGGGAGAAAGCCTTCATAGACTGAATCCGCACCGACTCTCTCTGATAGAACTATCTGCTAGGAAATCCTCTTTAGTAGGAAGAGGCTGCAACTGACGGTCACCCCCTTTGTGGTAGATTACATGATATGTCAGGTGGACGTGATCGCATGCAGCTCTGAACCGATTAAATCCACCCCATGTCGTGATCAGTCACTTTTGCTTGAGATCGGTGCCATGTCCTAAAGATAACTTCTTAAGCATGTGCACAACGGTGGAAGTTGGATTTAGGAATTGGGATTGGGCCCTAGCATTTCAAAGCAAGGTTGGATAGTCGGAGCAATGCTAAAAAGGAGATGGACAGTTCAGACATCGCTGCCTACTAGGACCATACACACACTCCTTAGAAACCGCAACTATATCATAGATCCATGTGCTACGTAAAAGTTATGTTTCATTTTACAGACAATCCAGGATAAAATGGTTAGAATTTCAAATGAGATCTTTTACTCAGAAATTTGAATTCAATTACCTTTCCCAGTCTTAGTATACCAGGAGGCGGCACTTATTTACAACTGTATTTCGCTTGGGATCTTACAATTTCCTACCAGATCTCAGAGAAACGAGACTTTCCCCTCCTGTTGTCAATCCCAATATAGCTCCACCATCCTGCTGTCATGTGATGGTTCAAGCTGTGTGACCCTCCCAGAGCCAATCAGAGCGCTGTATTGGGGGTCATGTGACCCGATAGTAAGCAATGAATGTGCCGAATGTTGGTATGTCTGAGTGATGGACTGCCCCCATCTTCCATATTATGGAAGATGGGGATGGTCCGTCCGTGATAACAGTTTGTTGATTGAGAGGATGTGCCTATCAAGGATTAATAACAAGTATTAGTAATCTGACTACATGATAGATAAAAGACAGAGGAGATGCTGATATTGCAATGTATATACATCCACAATGGGAATGTTCCCTTATTAAACCATTTATTCCTCATCAGTTATAGTGGTCATATACGATATGTGAAGCTCCCAAGTATGCCAATCAGTTTGATATGAGCACAGGCCACATTGTCTGATTAAACCAGAACATTACCCCTCCCACTGTCAACACCATCTGATTGGCTAACTGGGGGATGACGTGACTCTGCAAATTAGTGAGGGCAAAGGTGGATTGAGTTGGGACGCAGCTGGAAGGAAGTATGGAATTAAAGGAGAGGCTTTATTGTAGTATGCCATACTTCGATCTGTGGATAGTGAAGAGAGGGATGAGTAGGCAATGCAGGTGACTACTGGTATTGGGGGAATGACAATATGGGCTTCCAAGGACATATTACTTGTGGGAAACAATTACGCATTCGAAAACGTTTTTCAGAGATGTCTATGTAATGATGATGCTCTAAGCTGCCTTACACTGAATGAGATGTTGATTTTGGCAATTTGCAGAAATAAGAGGATAAGGAAAACAAGAAGGCATGTGACCAAAACCAGCGTAGGAAAGTTTTTGCTACACTGGTGAAACCGAAATAGCCATCCATGTGGCAATATCAACGATATTGATGAGCCAGGTTTGGACTGGGGAATAAGAATACTATTTTAAGGACATATTATTGGGATTGACATCATGGCATCGTTATTTTTATAAGTAATGCATTTCAATTTTGACTGGTACATTTTACTCTCAAAGCAAAACAAAAAGTCCAAACTGGCGCTGAAACTTTTTGAATATGTTCCCATTTTGGAAAGGTAACTTGGAGCTGTGCCGGAGTTATAGGCAGTGTTGTCTGGTCCTCTGGGGGAGGTTAGGGGCAGTAGCAGCAGGGTGGAGATAGGAAAATGACGTTCACCTTAGCTTTGAAAAAACAATATAATAGAGAGTACGCTTCAGCAGTAAGGCAATGATCAAATCCATACCAACTGGATCTGGACACATTTTTCAAAAAAACCTATGCTGATCCAGACTAGATCACAGTCTCGATGCACGCTACATGTCTATATCAGTTTTCTGAAGTATTAAGGGACGTTGGTGGCTCTCAATACTCTATCATTGGAGCTCAGGACATTTTTCTTGTGATGCCAAGTAAGAAATATTTCTGTATTGTTAAAAATGGCATCATAGATGCACTTTATACCATAGTGGTAATCAGGCAATGGCTACAAACGACACAAACCAATATATCACCATATTAAAACCTATATTTAGAATATTAAACGTTTAAAAGGAGAAAATATTCAATCAGCTTTGAGGTTACTTTGTGCATATGCAAAATAAATAAGGTCTAAACAATAATAAGCACAATTGATGTTTAAAAAAGCGAAACATATTATTCACAGCCAATATTTATAGTCTCTGGTAAATGTATAGTCTCTGGTATTTTTCATCAGGCATTGTCTGTAATGTGGTGTTCTTTTAATCCCAGCTCTATTAATGTCATATGTTCCATCCCTATTTGAAGCTTTGGCTTACGGTCTGATCCCCATCTCAGCAGGCAGTAAGACAAATACCAAGATGATGCCATGTAAGCTAAATGTATGTCTGTAGTGAAGAACTATTTAAATTTAGAGAACCACTCCACCATTTACGTAGATGAGTTGAAAACCCATCAAGATGAGGGAAAATGTAACTGATGCTTGCCTAGCAACAGACAGTTGCATGTGGTGACCTTCCTGGGAGCCCCACCACAGTAAAGAGTATACCCACTATTCCTTCTGTCAGTTTATGATGTTCTCAGGTATTTGAGCACTGATAGACTGCCGTTAGCTTTATCTGTAGGAACATACCAAGGTCAAGCTGAATGTCCCATCCAAGTCACATAAAGGTCAAATCAGTGACCTTTACTGGGGCCCTCTTAGTGTCTTTCAGCGGTTGAGCACTCATGCCACTGGTTTTAATCCTGAGAAAATAACTCTGTCAGCACAGCAGTGCTTAATAAAGGGATGGTGATCTGTCAGTGGCTATTAGTGACTACGTTGAAAATGGGGGGATGCCATGACTCATGCTTGTCCTAACCGAGAGGGTATGGATGAGGGAAGAGTGTGTGGTGCAGTGACTTAGCACTGACTGTGTCTGAGAGAACTATCTTTAAAGTACTCTGACTTGAAATCCAACGGAGCTCTAAAATCCTGCCCCTCCTTTGTGATATGTCGGGTGGACGTGATGGTATGGGACTAAGTACCAGTTAAACCCTCCAAATGTCGTGATCAGTCACTTCTGCTTGAAATCAGTGTGGCCACCTAAAGCTGATTTCCAAAGGCTGTGTTTCAAGGGTGGAGGTTATTAGGAGTTGTATGCAGGCAGTAGATTAACAAAGAAGGGGTTAAAGTGAGAGAAGATTTAAAAGGAGGATGGACTGACTATATGACTGGCTTGCCTCTGAATGGATTGCCTCCTCTGTACATATAAAGCCTCTTTACAAACCCGTTTACAATTGGTTTGAAATAAATCATGCATTGATTTTCTAACTTTGATTGGCTGGGAAATCATACTATATAAATACTGAATTGATATTGATTATTTTAGCTTTGGTTATATTGAGTCATATATATTTTAATGTAAAATCCATGTAAGACAGGTGTGTGTGGTTTTTATAATCCTCACTTGGCACCTACCTCTCCCTTTATTCGTCTCATATAATAGAGATTACTACAAAATCCCCACTAGAGTATCATAGCACGAATGATACCACATCTACTAAAGGTGCTGACTATATATAGAGAAAAGCAACATCTTTCATCCTACTATTGTAATTGTACATGTGATATTTGCTTGTTAGACGTCTACCACTTGAATACAAATTGGCATATCAGTTGGTACAGGACTATACCTTATCAATCCCTGACACGCACCCTCCCCCCTGTCAACACCATCTGATTGGTGTACTGGTGCATGAGGTGACTCTGCTTGGCGATGAGAGTATAAGGTGGATTTCCTTGGCATACTAGTGATAGCGATTATTAGAGTGGAGAGTTTAATTTATAGCCTATAGATAACTAAGGGAGGTGTTAGTAATATAAGTATACAGAAATAGGTATTCATGACCATATTTTATGCCATTGGGGGCTTCCATAAAGTATGTACACATTCTTTTCCAGAAAATAGACCCCCCACCCCCATGTTGCATTATACATGAACGCATGCATTAGGGCACAACCAAAATGTGCAGGTGAAATTGTTTTGATCCCCCCCAAGAGGGGTCGAGATTCACCCCCCCCCTACCCCAGGTGAAAAGGTCGAAATTAGTTTGCCCCCTCCCCCGTTGTTGAATCAAAAATGGAAATGATCCTGAGAAAAAAGGGAGCCTCACTTAGCCAGTAAGGCCTCTGCGTGGTCTACAGGATGGGCAAGCCTAGGCTCACTTTAAAAAATGATCACTCCCTAACTCATATGTGTAGTAGCTCTAGAATGTAATTATCACACTCTTCCATTTCAACCTCTTCCAAGGGGTCTTTTGCTTACCTCCACAGAAAATAATTCAAGTTAGTTTTTTCCGCAAACAAGATAATGTTTGGATTGCCCTGATTTCTCACAAAAAAAAGTGAAAATGTGTACATAAACAGTATGCTAAAATGGCTCTGGACCCCCCCCACCCCTGTTTTCATGTACACTTTAGTATGCATTTGCCATGCCCCCCCCACCCCCCCCCCCCCTGGATGCGTACATACGTTATGGAAGCCCCATGGTAGTGTGAATCATCAATTCAATCAATTGTAATTTGCAAGATTGGTTTTCTGTAATTTAGAAAAATATAAGAATATAAACAAAATCACAATTGTTTCCAATGAAATATACAGTTTTCTAAAACATAAGCAGATAATTCAGGATAGAATGGTTGGAATTAAAAAAAAAAACTTTTTTGCTCAGACATGTGAATCAAATTTTATTTTTCTACGTCTTAGTATACCAGGATGCAGCACATGTTTACATTGCATTGTCACAAATGTCGCAATATGGCTTCAATGGCATCTCACAATATCCTTGCAGATCTCAGAATAAACAAGGATTTCCACCCCCGTTGTCAATCCCAGTATAACTCCACCATCCTGCTGTCATGTGATGGTTCCAGCTGTGTGACCTGCTGCAGCCAATCAGAGTGATGTGTTGGAGGTCATGTGACCTGGTGGTAGCCAATGAACATGCAGGACAATGGTCAGTCAGAGTGATGGACAGTAATAGGGGAGATGGGACAGTCTTTCTGTGTTAGCAGTCTGTTAGCTGGGATGTGGCCATCAAGCTACGGGACACCATACTGCTAATGTTAGCATGTGATTTTATAAGACAAGGATGAGTCTATAATTACAGTGTATATCCAACCCGGAATATTCCCTTCTTCAATGACGTGGTTATTCTTCATTGTTTATTATTGTTATAGAAATATGATAATTATGTGAACCTCCAAACCCCAGGACACCCACTCATAATTGAAACAGCTAGGTGGTCATCCCTCATTCCCTCATCTTCCTGCAGATGCTGATAATATAGCTTTATTCAAACAAACTTGCATGTGTGCAACTTCCATAGGTATGGCAAAGGTATGCCAAACAGGCTGATGTATGAGTACAGGGTGCCTAGTCTAATCAAACAGGAACATTGCACCTCCCTCTGTCAACACCATCTGATTGGCTAACTGGTGCATGACGTGACTCTGCATAGCGGGGAGGGTAAAAGGTGGATTGGGTTGGGACTCAGCTGGAAGGAGGCAGGGAATTACAGGAGTGACTTTATTGTATTATGCCATACCCCCGTTTGTGGGTAGCTAAAGGAAGGGGTTGGTAGGCAATGCAAATGACAACTGGTACTGGGGAGATGGCTTCTTCAATATGGGCTTCCAAGGGATGTGTTGGTGGTAATAATTAGGCATTAGGATAGATGTTCTGGCATGTAGTGTATAGTTGTTAATGTAGTGAAAATGCTCTATTTTACTCTTCAGTAATTTTGCATATCTTTATATCTGTGCAGGTGCCATCTCCACCTCATATATTTCTCCTGAATGAACCGATATATTTGGGCAGTTGCATTATATATTAGGAAGATTAGGAAGACTCAAAGGTATTTGACCAAAGCCAGTGTAGGAAAAGGAATGTTACATACTGCCACTCTAGCGACACTGAAATAACCCACTCGTGGCAACATCAGCAATAATGTGGAGTGAGGAGATAGGGAAAAGAAAGTAGATTCGGAAATTGATTTCCCAAAACAGCCAAAGCCTTCGCTTGGAACCACCATGTTGATTGGCAGTCAACGGGAGAGTGGTTCATTTCTACAAAAAAAAAGTGTCGCTGAGTTATCTAAGGGACAGGGTAAAAAGAAAACCAGTTTTGTTGGAAATGTCCATCAGAAATGATTTCCTGCTGTACTCTTTGTAAGTAAAGCATTGCAGTCTTGGCTGGTTCCTTCGAACCTCAATGTTCAGCAGAACATCAAAATTGACGCTGGTACTGTTTGAATATATTCCCATTTGAGAAAGGAAAATATGACATGAACTGGGTTAGAGGTAAATACAAGCAGTGTTGTCTAGGAGAGGTCAGCATAATAGTAGCAGGGTGGAGATCAATAGTATGTCCGGCAAATGCACTCAGTTCATATCAAGTATCAAGATAAACCTGAATATCTACTTAAAGCCTCACTATAAGGTCATATTGGTAACTTTTCCTGGGGCCCTCATAGTAAGGGGTGTCTTTCAGCAACCACTCTACTTTTGCCACTGCTCTTAATCCTACAAGTTCTGCAAAAGTAGCTCTTCCAACATAGCAGTGCTAAATAAAGTGTTTCTGATCTGTCAGTGGCTATTTGTAGCCATATTAAAAAGTAGAAAATTCCATTCCCCATGGGTTATAGGTCTCTATAAAGGTGTAGATGAGATCACTTGGAGGATACCCTCCTTGTGTGTGGTGCAGTGACTCTGCACTGACTCTGTCTTAGAGAACTGTCCTTCAAGCACTCTGAGTGGAAATCCTCTTAAGTTAAACAGGGCTCTAGAAGACTGCCCCTTCCTTTGTGATATGTCAGGTGAACGTGATGGTATGGGACTAAGTACTGATTAAACCCTGCAAATGTCCTGATCAGTCACTTCAAGTTGAAGTCAATGCGGCCACCTAAAGTTGATTTCTAAAGGCTGTGCTTCAAGGGTGGAAGTTGGTTTAAGGAGTTGTCTGTGGGCAGTAGATTTACAAAGAAGGGCTGAAAGTGAGGGAAGATTCAAAAGGAGGATGGTCTGACTATTGGAATGGCTTGCCTCTGAACGGCTTGCCTCCTCTGTACGTTTATATACGACTCCTTCATAAGTGATTTGAATTAGATCAAACTTTAATTGTTAATTTTGATTGCCTGAAGGACTATACTAAATATATAATTGTTAGTGATACTTTTTACCATTGGTTAGCTGGAGCCATTGCATGACAGGTGTGGTTTTTAATTTTGGCTTAGTGCCCACTTCTACCTTTTCTGGCCTCATACAGTGCAGATTACTGCACAATCCCTGTAATATTCTGATAGCCTTTAATAATGATACAACAATGATTTTGTCAAAGGTATCCTGATGACAGCGATTAAAAAGTGAAACCTTTCATCCTACTGTCGTCATTGTGCATATGTTATCCTACATCTAGGCTTGTTATCTAATAAGAAGATAATTAAATCCCGATGATACTAATTGTCAGACGTCAATCACTGGAAATCAAACAACTGGCTGTTGTGACAGGGCTATATAGTTTAATCAATCCGGGGCACACGGCGTCCCCCAACTGTCAACCCAATAGGATTGGCTAAATGGTGCATGTCATGACTAAGCATAACGTTGAGAGGTAAAAGTGGGTTTATCCTATATACAGATGGTAACGGTTAGGGTATTACAGTTTATCAAATATAACCATAACTCTGCCTGTATATAATCAAGAGAGGGGTCAGTACCCTGTGCACAATAATATACATATAGATACTCGATATGACATAATGATGTCAGAAAGTATAAGCATTAGAATAGGATGTACAGAATTATTCTTCCTCTTGATTATCTCATTTACATTGATGAGACATGAACTGATAAGTAGAATTAGTTTGTAAGTGGGGTAAGTCACAAACTAGTAGTAGCTATATAGTTATCAGGTCCACACTGATTACTGTAATGACGATGTTGCATAAGTACAATGATTAAGGTGTTAGTAAAGAGTGCAAGAAGGGCATAAAGGGCAGATCATATGGATACATTTTCCCAACATTGGCCAAACTAAGACGGTGATTTAAAAAAGGATAGTCATATCAAAAACCAAGTGGTGGAAAATATCATTAATTCAATAGGTCTCTAAATAAAACATAAAAATAGAATCCCCTGAAAACAATGAAATATCCAAACAGTATTGTTGAATGCTTTAGTGTGTTATGCATTGTATCACCTGCCACTATTATTCACAAGGTGCGATTTTAAACTGGCTTTGCATTGCATTGTGTAAATTAAAACAAGAAGACAATTAAAATGATTCATGTAAGATGGAATGTGATCAGAGAACAATGGCACATACGATCACATTTCTTAGACCGGAATAATCCACCAGCGGCAAAAAAACAATGGCAAATGACAAAGGAGGCAGGGAACGCAAAGTGGACGTGGAAATTGATTTCACACAGTAGGGAGGGCCTTCCGTGGCCACCGCTGTGCTGTTTTGAGAGTACGCTGGTGAGCGATCCATTCAGACCAGTTAAGGTCTCTGTCTTATGTAAGGGGCAAGGGAGTAGCAGCACCATTTTGTCACAAATCTAGAAACTACATCATCCCATTTTCGGAATGGTTAAGAGCATGACGTGTTGGGCAATATACATGTGCGTCTAGGGCAATGCTAAAGTATGGGCTAGAAATTGCCGTACACATTGCAAGTACCCTAATCTTAACCTCTCCATTCTCTGTGCAGATAAAACATTACTTTTCTAGTATACCCCTCGTTCTAACATTAGAGTATAATTACTCCTATTCTAAGACTCCCTAATGATTGGGAGTCACTTTAGAGTCGTGAGGAGAGTTACCTCGGTGATCGAGTCCAGACTCTCTTTTGGGAGTCGCAGTGATTCTACTTCCTTTCTCTGTGCAGGTAGTGTTTGGACCCTTCCCTCCTCACGGAGGGTGACCGTGAACCAGGGCCGGTTAGGGTGTTGTGAGTGTAGCTGGTGTTATCTAGTCCCCGGGGGAGGTCAGGGCAGTAGTAGGAGGCCCGAGATAGGAAATTGACGTTCACCATAGCTATGCAAGAACAATATTTTAGATAGCAGTGGGAGCTTGCTGCGTTAGCAGGCGATCAGATCCACACCCAGACAAACTGCATCTGAACACATGTTTTCCGAAGAGACTAGCCCGAGACCCTTCTGAATCACGCGAGATCTCACATTGAAGATGCATGCAATCTCGGAAGCTAGTGCCATCTTATTTCTACAGAGGATGTCTCAAATTGCAGTGCAGATTTAAACAGGCGTTGAGCAGTTAGGAAGAATGGTGATGATTATGTGAATGTTAAAGGAAAGGTGTATTAGTCTTTACTGAAGTAGCAGATTGTTGTCGTGCACTGCCATTGTTTCAAATAGTGGCTTGCTTCAGCAATGGGCTCTATTTCCTACCTTATTGTTATTGTTTCTTGTCGGTTTTTTTTTCTGGGCGGTGCGGACATTATGTTATAAATCTACGGAAGGAAATTTGAATACTGATAAGTATCATATGACAAGTAGAAGAAAAAGTAGAAGGAGGGAAAAAAATGAAAAAAGAGAAATTGTTTGGACTACATAATAGGTAAAGAATCAAAAGAGAAATATGGGGACATGTTTAAGTAGTTTCCATGTTGTTTGTCCTGGGGAGTCCCCCTCCCCCCATGCAGAGCGGGAACAGGTGGTGTAGGGTTAAGCAGACGATATTTCACACGTCAGACGCTTGGACCCAGCGGCCACAGTAGCCCTTAAAGGGCACCTCAGGGAACCAGCGCAGCAGGATACCTACTTCATATATCCCAGTGCTGCCTCAACTTGTCTGAGTGAGTCTGTTACAGCGTGTTGGCTGCCATTTTGTAAAGTAGACTTATGGAAGTAGCTAAATCACTTGTCTTTCCTCCAAAGTCTTTCAATTGATGGCGGGAAGCAGGTGACTTTTTTGGTTATCCCATTAAATATGATGACATCAAAAGATCAACATAGACTCAGAAGTCAGACTGCCCACCTCCTGGTGGCCTGGAATAGAACTAAATGCATAAAAGCCCGGATGTAAAGACACTGCAGGTGGCGCTTATGCAGCAGCTGGCCGTGACAGCAGCACCACCTATAGGACTAAACAGGAAGTACCTTCTCTTATTTCTAGTATATTACCTACTTTAAGCAAGATTCACAGTTCTGATGTAAAAAGCCCCTCTAATGTTGAAGGCAGGCTGATATATAGCATAAAATACCTCCACTGAAAAACAAGACGCTGCGTAGGTTGTCATTTGAAAAGAAGTTATACTGTCTCCTCCATCTCCACCCGTCTTTCTCCCTCCCCATCTATATCTCTCTATATCTTTCTCTCTTAAGTTCTTTTTCTAATAAGTCGGATACAAAAGCCTATCCTAAATCTGCCAGAGTTTACCCATCAAGAACCTGCAAAAGAAAGAGGTCTTGGTGGAAGAACGGCAATATATGCGCCGAAACCATGTAGTTACATCTGTAATTAAATACCTAATAAACACATTATGAAAAACACAAAAAAACTAATTCCCAAGGCCCTTACAGAATGTCTCTATAGGCCTAGTGCATGTAAATATGACTCAGCCCAGCCCTTCATCCATATGGCGCGGTTCCTGGCCAATTTTCAAAGCTACAAATCTTATAATCATATAAACATACTTAATACTGTAATTGATTAGATTAAAACACATTGCAATGACCACAAGTATGTACATAGTCTTACTATGATACGCAAGAGCGAGTTATCTCCAGATTCACATGCCAGTCGTGACCTTTCCTATCTGTTGGACCAGGACTACACGACTACCTGCAGTAGAGAATAGTACCTCTTATCAGATAAATGAATGTAATCAGTACCTGTCTCCTCGGGCCTCCTTTAAGAGGTTTTATAGTGGCCGACATCGTTAATCACATACCGCAGCCACAAGTCACGCTCAGCGTCACGTGACGCGTCAGGTGTCTCAGCGTGTGACTCTGCTGCCATTAGTCACATGGTCTGTGTCACGTGACAACATGGCGCCACCTAGTGGGAAGGGCAGCTCTAAGTACAGCGCCACATCCACTTCCTGCATGCCAGCTCCAAGCATGGCCTCTCAAGTAATCTCTGGATGTAGCTTGGAGAATCACTACCAGTACCTGGTGCTGTAGAGTCACACACATTGTACTACCATTTGAATAGTAATGTAAGGTTCGATTCAGAAATATCTTACACACTTTACAGCTTTTACAGCATCCACCCACTTGTCTCTTTGGTTATAACACCCGCTATTTTTTCATGACACGTATATCTATTGGTTTGCAGGGTTATGACCTCCAGCTTCAGCTAAACGTCTGAGGGTCGGGATGTGGCAGGAGCGGGGTAGAGGTATTGGTTGGGGATAAGAGTGCATGTTTTACAGGAAGATATGTTATGTAGGTGCTATAGGAGTTTGGTCTGCACACAATTGGTTATGTGCCCATAGAAAATTGTATTAAAGAGTAATGGAAACTAAATTGGTAGGTAGTGGGTTTCACTATAACATACAGGTACACTGCACATGGTATAACGTAGTGTTGAGTAATGGGACCTACGGAGCGTTATACTTGGTCCTTTAGAGTAATAAATCTCAAATTATAGGCCCTATAGAGAAATGGTTACAGGATCCTAGTGGTAGAGGGAAGTATATCACAAGTGGTATAGGGGAACAGGTAGCAAGATGTTATAGAAAGTGACTTCCTGTACATGTTAGTAGTATAGATATGTCACTTTGTCCCAGGCTGCAGGATTCATTGGGGCTATGAATTGTATGCAATATGTGATTGCACCGTAAGATTCGTACACTGAAATAACGGTGCACAGTGTCAAAACAATGTATATCTAAAATTGTAGAAAGGGAGAAAGCAGAAGTTCAAAAGAGGCAATATAGAGGGATGAGAACAGTGCTCGTACTCATATCGTAGATGAATGGGTTGATATCAAACAAAGTAAATAGCATAATACTGAAACTAAGAGCAAGGTGATGAGAGACAGTGGAGGAGCATGGTGTAAAGGAGAGGCCGTAAGGTAAGAGGGGGAGGTGGAGTAATCATTAGGACCGAGATACGTTTTGAGTAATATAGGAGGGGTGGAGACTGCAAGCAGAGAACGACATGAGAAGGACAACTCAGATGACAAGGAAGATGAGCCGGAGAAACTTAGCAGACGTTGGCAACAGAGTACCGGTCCAGAGTCTCTTGTGACGTTTGTGTTATTTTTGTTCGAAAGCACATCTGAGAAAGTATAGACCGCTTTTGTCTATTGTGCATTCTGTTTCAACTATCTATTATGAATCTATTTTCAATACTACCGTGCTGGGATTTGCATGCAGTTCAAGGAATATATTTTTTGAATAAGATAAGTCCCGTCTCCTTTACGATGTAAACGTTACTATATGGAGGATATTCATAAAGAATACTATCTCAGGATGGACGTCTAACGATAATGGGTTGATGTGAGGATGGGGAATTGATGATGGTGTCTGTATTCAGGTTCTTTGTACATTTCTAGCTTGTTGCAGAGTGATACTGACTGCCAGCGACTAGCGCCTGACATGGAAGGAGAGTGCTACGGACGGTAGAACCAGTAGCATCAGTGACTGGGTCTGGTTGGGAGAGGCAGGCTGTAGAGGGAGGGGCTGGAAGGCGGAGAGCGGTCCACTTTAGGAGGGCCCAGTGGGAGATATATAATACGACGTAAGCAGGCCCTCTGGGACTCGTAACCATCTGGCCAACTGTACTGAGGGCCAAGCACTTGATAAGGCGAAGATAGATTCAAGTATTGACGTAAAATGTAGATATACTGCTTAAGTGTCTATTGGTTTTGATTTATAACATCATATGGAGTGAATGTACACATAAATTAACCCAGCATATAGCACTTTCATGAGTATGGACTTAACTGCATGACTTATTATTGCACTTCTATCGTGCTTAAATATGTATATACTACTACTGACGGCATGCAACAAGCTAATATATAAGTATAAATAGTTTTTATCAAGTACTTGGTTTTTGAACCTTCGTATACCCTACATACTTAAATATACCTGCAAAAACGGATACATGATATCAAGGAACTGATCCACTAGGACAGTTATATTACGTACTGTTTTTCTTCTTCCTCAGCAGCCATCAACACCGACAGCCTTCCCTAATACTTTACAACAGGCATAGAAAAAGTACCAGTGCTCTTGAGAAGGGAATCATATTTGATGTTTAAAGTACACTTGGTACATATGCAAAATAAATAATGTATACGAGGTGATGCCGATCCATCTCTCCATATGTGAGCATCTGACTATTATGTATAAAGCAAAGAGATCTCCAGCTGACGCTCCAGTCCTATCATAATGGGGCATGTTATAGTAACCTCAGTAGCATCCAACCATGGTGACCAATCTTCATGTCGCTCCTTCCTGCAAGTAAGCTGAGGCCAGCTTGAAAAGCGACTTCCCTGATTTCCCAATATGGCAGAGAACATACCATAGCAGACACCAATGCAGAGAGACCCTCAGTCCCCCTGTTGGCGGTCCATACAACTAACTACAGCCGGCTGTGCAGACAGGATGGGAAAAGAAAAGACCGGGAAAAAGTGCACTTAACGACCCCATGTCTGCTTCTTTCAGTGAGAGCAGACGGCAAATGACAGCTTTATCCGTTCTCCAAGGAAAATGGCCGCCTCCCAACCACGGCACCCACTGGGCTGGCATATCGTGCAGGTTTCTGGCTGATTAGTGTATATTAGGCCATCAATTGATGCCCATTCTCACCGTTTACACTGTGTAAAGGGAGGGTAAGAAAGGCAGGACTCTCAGCATTAGTCTTTTCGGGGGGAAACCATTGCAGAACATAAATTCCCCATTATCGCCCGATATTTACTATGGGCAGCGCTTTTTTTTATCACTCATGTTCTTTTACTTTTTTTATTTGACTTGATATACATGGTGAAACGTAACTGGAATTACCCTAGCACTCCCAGAATCATAGAATTTATCGCACTTGATAAACCTCTTCCTAGACAACTTTTGCAAAGCCACATTATCTTGTGAATCACAAATTGCTTATATACAGTGTTAGCCAGCACAGTTGAAATGGGAGATTGCATTGTCGAGAAATGGATGGATTGACGGTCATCAGTTGCTCAGTTGTCACATCTGACAGATGCGCGACAGATAAACATCCATATATATATATGCCGATTCTGCCGATTTGTTGGACCCACACCTAACAAGTACTAATGACGCCTCATCTAAAGCAAAAAAGAAAGACCTGACCTGACCCCTCTTTCTTTATTCAGCAATAAAGCAACAGTACTATGCCTAGATAGAAATGTTCACTTTCGTCTCATCCGTATATTGATCAGCTTAAAAACAAGACACCTTCCACACCAGCACAAAAACTGTAGGAAATATCCATTCTGCTGCTGCTATTGATCTCTTGATGTCCAAAGGTAGAAAGAAAGAGAAGTCTTTTTCCTTGAGGTTGCAAAACCTTTCCTTTTCTAATCACCATCATTCACCCGACAAAAAGCTCTCCTTTTCACTACCTCAAAATACATTTTATTCATTGTCAGTTTAACCTGACTAATAAGACTTTTCAGTAAACATGTTTTGATGGATTTGCAGACATATTGATTTTCCTAAGTTGGCTTTTTATGAATGTTTGAATCAGGTTCAATGTGAAGTTAAAACAAAAATTGATATTTGTCTAAAGCAAATCATCCATTATACAATTAACAATCCACGACGACAAACAGTATTTGAAATAATGAGTGGTTGATTTTTAATGATGTTATCGAGTACATCAAATAATATATATATATATATACATATATATATGTATATATATATATATATATATATTATTTGATGTATTTATATATCATTTGAAAACAGTCCCACAGGGGATTGCAGGTACCTACAGCACTTACACTGTAGGCAATACACCACACATTTAAGTCGAGTATATGTACTGGTACATGCTGCATAACATATCATAAAGGAGACAGGTCTAACAGCAACTTTTCCATCAGAGGTTCTTTTATAGGGAGCTAGTTTTGATGCGTAAATAAGTTTTGTTATTAGCTCATCACGCCGGCCGCTGCCGCCGCTCCTGTCATGTCATGTTACCATTTACCCACACTCACCGGGACCCAGCTACAGACCCACCACACCGACGTCTGATGTGTCCCGACACGTGATTGGCTCGTTGCCGCTCCCACGTGACCGGTCAGGTGACCGGGCCATCCCTAACCACTGCGACCTCTGGAGGATAGAGTGTGAGTGGAGGGGGCTGGAGGAGGTAGGTCAGTGAATGGCAGTGTCGGTGGTATGCGCGCTGGTGTTGAATAGGAAGGGGCTGGTGATGCTGAGTTAAAGTGATTGTGTGTAGATAAGAGAGGGGATGAAACTGAGAAGGACTGGCAAATCGAGGAAAAGGAAGGAAGCTGAAGAGAGATGTATAGGTTTAACATGAGGATGCGAGGGAGGATGGGAATAGGTGAGACGGTCCTGCGCTGAAGGACATCAGTGGGACAGTTAACTAGAAAACCGTGCGATAGAGTGGGAGTGATGAGGAGGGGAGGGGAGTGGGTAGAATGGCATCCATTAATATTGCATCCCACTGTCTTATGTTTCAAGCTGAGCATTAATTCATATTCATTTCTCTGGAACTTGAGTAGCCTTCCTGAAGCCACACATCGACAGTGGCGGCAGAGACAGAGAAAGAATGAGACTATTATACTGACAGCCTGCTTGTCAAAGCATGTTAACACACAATAGTCCATTAGAGCTTATAATAGAGGCGATCAAGATGAATATAGAAAACTGGAGATATGTATGGAAGGCATAGTGGGAGAGGGGGACAGAGCAAAAAATGCTCTAGAGGGCCTTTGTAGCGCAGAAGAGGAATCAGACGGCAAAATGTTTCATTTGTCTGTAGTTGAAGTTGGTGCAGGAAAGCAGAGGGAGACATGTGTGGAGGCAGCAGCAGTGTAGGATTACCATAGTGTTACTCTGTATGTCCCTCAGCTCCAACCTCAGAGTGAGGGGCCTATATAATATTCATCAGACTTAGTGCACTAATTCACCATCAGGACCCAGAGTATAGCAGCATCAAATATGGAAGTTCCCACATGAAAGAACCCTGTGATAGCTGTATAGCGGTCTACAACATCTAGTAATGGTAAAGGGTGGCTAATGTTCATAGCCACTATGCAGGATATCATGGTTTAAGAGGGATTCGGCATTTACAATAATATTACTTACACTATAAAAGAAAAACCACTAAAAACAGATCTGTATCATGTCAGAACCGGAACCTACAACAGAGCGTTGCTGTATCTTTTTATCAAGTCTCTCTAGAGTCTTTCTTTTTAGAGACCATTGTTCTTAATATTCTTTCATGGTAAAGAAATATCTGTGGACTGCTGGGCCAGAAAGCAACTCTGTCCGAGTTAAATCACCCTGGGTTATATTACATATCCTCAAGTGGCCACATCTGACTGAGGTCTGGCTATATTCAACTGATAAACTAATGACACTATGCAGTCTTATGTGTGCTAGAATAATAAAATGGCACACTGTGGCATGTTGCCGCAGATATTGTGGCTTAGTAGTAGAAGCGAATAAGGCTCATGGATTCAAGTGTATACTACATATAATATGGACAGTCATGGGTTTAGTGGACACCTCACAGTAATGTTATGCTGAAAATGATAGTGTCCTTGACCTATGAGTTGACAGAGACTCATTAGTTTGTACTGGGACTCAGGTGTGTAGGGGAAGAAGACCCTTGCAGAGCTGCCACATGTATGCTATATATGGGTCAAGCCGCTGACTTATGTAGGTTTGGTCATTTCAGGCCTTTTAAGCTTTATAAGCCTACAGAATTAAGACTTTTGCTTCAAATGCTTATATTCTTTGGCATGTGTGACAAAACATCCTTACATTTTAGGGAATTTTTTTTTTTTGTGTATTGGACCAAGATTTTGTCTTCTATGGCCCCCCGAAGCCAAAAAAGCCCTAAAAAATGTTAAAAATGACAAAAATGACATATTTTACATGCCAATCATTTAACCTAAGGAATCAAGAGCCCATTCCAATTAATTTTTACCATTAGGCCTATGTTATAGTAGATGGATTCAAGAGATTTTACCATGATATGTATCTTTTATTTTTTACTGTAGACTTTTTGCTGTGAATTTGTCACTTATTGTCAATCTATGTCATTATATTGGTGTCCTCATACAGTAATTAAAGAGATACCACAGCATAACTATTTTACCCCTCATGTTGAGATAACATTTGGGCCTTATACTGGAAAAAGAAAATTTTCAAAAAAATCCGATCCTCTAGGCTCCAGGAGCAGATGCATATTTGATACAACATAAAAGCACGGAGTAACAATTGCCATTTCTTTCTCTCCTGTGGTTATTTCTGGCTATATATGTGACACGATCTGCGAAAAAGGCCCTTAGTGCAGGGTGCACTAAGGTCGCTTTTCCCAGTACAGGTCACATATTGAGTTATTATGTTCCAAAAGGACTTGTGGTGACAGGGGCTTAGTGCTTGATAGCTATGGTAGATCATGCATTCACCCATGCACAGACAAATGCTTCACTATGACAAATTTGAATCCCGGATGGTGTTACTCCGTGCTTTTAAGTTGCGGTGTTACTCCGTGCTTTTAAGTAGCAGCAGGCAAATCCTCACTAATCATTAACTTCTCTGTGCTCCAGAGGGTGCCTACAACACTCCTTGATCATTTTAATGCTTCATAATCAACAATGCCTCACATATCTAGAATCTGTGGGTAATTTGAAAATTCACCTTGACTTAAAAGCACGGAGTAACTCTCGAAAAAAATAAAGGCTCACAGAAATGCTAATATCCAATATATCTAAGTTTAAACCACTCCATTGCTTTGCTACCAACCCTCTTAGATGGTCTGCACCCTTAAATGTGGGAATTTCACATTTCTTTTACTATTTATTGTGATATTCTATTAAAAGCACTAGTGTTACTCCGTGCTTTAAAGTGCTGATATTGGCCATATTCAGGCCCGCACTGTGAAAGGTGGGTGATGGAATGGGCTAAAGTACTAGCTTTACACAAAAGTAGATATGTTGAAGATGATACAGAGCGAGTAACAAGAGTATTTGACCCCTTTTGAAGAAGTAGGAGTAAAGGTGGGGATGTGTGATAAATCTTTTCAATTTAAAAAAAAACACCAAATTTCACAGGCCCATATCTCAGAATTTGTTAATTTCATCATTTCAACCTTTATTGAGGTTAAGGATGTATATCGTGCCATGCTGTAAATGGAATTATTAGTTGCTGTGTTGTATTTAAGAGGAAAATAAGGTGTTCCTGTACTTAAAAGCACAGAGTAACACCAAAAATGCCCACTCATCTTCGCATTGTAATAAAAATTGAACCGCTAGGGTTAGAAACGTACTGGCGGTGCTTTCATGGAGCCAAGATATATACCTTTCAATAAAATAAACTTATATAAACATATTCTGAGGTTTCTGATTTGTCTTTCCCCAGCTCAATACCTACATAAGTCAGCGGCTTGACCCATATATTCTGTTTATGATGTCACTTAACGCTGGGACCACAGACTTCTCATGGTTACATACCTACTGTGTAACTGTGTGGGGAATACAGCCATCCACACTGTTCCATCAATTATGATATCAATTTCAAGGCTTTCAAAAAGCTCCTGGAGCTGGGTAGGTGCTGTATTCATTCTGGAGAATTTCAACATATGTCATAACCCAGTCATAAAATGAGCAGAGAAAGCCAGTCTCCATTTCTATCATTTTGTCAAGTAATGTTGCCTTTTGTTATCTTTGTTATACAATGTTGCCTGCTGTGTATTTAGAAGAGACAATTATGACAATTATGAAATAACAACTGAAAAGCAATAAGCTAATAAAAACATGAAAAGAATTCCCCTCCAACCCCCCTAATTTTTTGTCTTGTTGATTTATAGAGATGTGATTGCAATGCCTCGTGCACCTCTTGATTGATTAAAGAAACCTAGTTTAGTCCTCCCTGCTCTACCAATTGCATTCTCTCCATCTGTTGCTGTCACCTTTGTTCATAGAAGGTCAGAGCCTCTTAGATGTTGTTCTACTTTCTACCCTGAAGGTTGAGGAGGTTCACAAAGCTATAGCAATCTGATACTATTTCCCAGTTGATCTAGTAGTCCAGTCATTATAAGACAGTTATGGGGTTGACCCGCCACAAATTCCAACAGAATTTATTTCACCGCCATATAACTCAGAAAGGTCCATAGAATGCCCAAAAAAAAGTCCCCATGATTTTAAGTGGTGGAACCCTGTCAAATAGGCCCAAATCCAAGATGGCCGCCATTTCATCAGAAATCCCTTTCCCAGAACACAGATATTGCCCATAAATGTATTTTAATGATACCCACCCCCCCTAAATTGACCCCAAGGATTCCAGTGGTGAATTTGGTTTGTTGCTACGATCAGTGGTTGCTTAGCAACGGTCATTCTAATTGTTTATATGCTTAGCAACACAGGTCTATCTTGTTCCTAGCTTGATTTTAATGATACCTGCCCCCCCTAAATCTATCCCAGGGATTCCAGTGGTGTATTTGGTTTGTTGCTATGATCAGTAGTTGCTTAGCAACAGCCATTCCAATTGTTTATATGCTTAGCAACACAGGTTTATCTTGTTCCTAGCTTGATTTTAATGATACCTACCCCCCCTAAATCTATCCCAGGGATTCCAGTGGTGTATTTGGTTTGTTGCTATGATCAGTAGTTGCTTAGCAACAGCAATTCCAATTGTGTATATGCTTAGCAACACAGGTTTATCTTGTTCCTAGCTTGATTTTAATGATACCTATCCCCCCAAAAGCTACCCCAGGGATTTCAGTGATGTATTTGGTTCGTTGCTACGATCAGTGGTTGCTTAGCAACAACCATTCCTATTGTTTATATGCTTAGCAACACAGGTTTACCTTGTTCCTAGCTTGATTTTAACAATACCTACCCCACCTAAACGTACCACCAGGGTTCCAGTGGCGTATTTGGTTTGTTGCTATGATCAGGGGTTGCTTAGAAACAGCAATTCCAATTATAACTACGCAGAGGTCACAAGATTTGAGACGAGTGCTGCAGTCAGCCATGGCACCGGCATGGCACTGACATTACAAACCTAGCAAACGACCACTTTGTAAAGTATGTCGCTGATAATGTAGCTGGGACTCCTGGCACATGTCACAAGAAATGCATCAAACACATAACAGTATCAACAGAGGACATAGCTGCCATTACCATGGTAAACATCAAGCAGTTTTTAAAAGACTTTGATGGCATGCAGGGACTGTGTTATGAGAAATTGACAGAGCACCACTCCAGGGCAGTCCTCTGTGTTGTTTCTGCCCATGATTGACATGGATCCAAGTAACTTGACATGTGTCTACTCAGCATTGGACTATGTAACTTCGCATGCTAAACATCATGGCATTACACCAATCCTCACGTTCAACCAACCCGTATGGTGGAAGGCGCTGACCATAAAGGAGAGTTCAGCACACAGTGATATCAGAAAAATTGTGATGTGATTGGGCGGGTTCCACACACTGATAAGTTTTCTTAGTGCAATAGGCCATGTAATAGGTAATGTAATGTCAGGACTGGAGGAGTTGCTTTGGTGCATATATGCACCAAATGTGGTTGGACACATGCTGAGGGGAAAGCAATATCCCGGACCATTTGTGGACACATGTTAGTGAGTGCTGCATTGTACTACATGTTGGTATCCCATGTGTTCAAAGTGCCACTGCCTCAAGACATGGACAAACATCATGAAGCAGACTTTGACAAAAAAAGAACTGAAACATCTGAGGAAATCCCAGAACTCCTTATGGAAGCAGGCAGACTGTATGATGATGTCATACATGGTTCCATCTCTGTAGACAGCCTTCAAGATTCGGACATTATGCAATCAATAGCCCAAAAGATTTGGGATGCCAATAAAGCGCTGGAGGATAAGAGAACAGCAAAGAGATGGTGGACATGTTGTTGAAAGCAATCAAGGTAGAGAGGACTGGGAATTGGGACATGTATCTTAACATGCTGCACAAGATGCTTCCATACCTCTCTGCCACTGGACATAACAATTATACAAAGTCCCTGTACATCTATCTGCAACAGATGGACAAGTTAAAAGAGACTCATCCAAAAGTGTATAGCCAGTTCCAGAAAAAGAATCATGTCATCAGACGTATTGAGAGATTTTGGGCCGGCCTTTCCCCTGATCTGGTGATCGAACAGGTACTGATGCGCAGTGTGAAAACAGGTGGACTCACCAGGGGGCGTGGTATGTCAGAGATGCAGCGCTCAGTCTGGTTGCTGTCAACTCCTGCCTGTGCAGAGGTAAACCTGGTCATGCAAAACTTCACAGCTGTCAGTTGTGAATCAAGTAAACAACATAAAGAGGTTTCTGATGCTAGACAAGCAAAGAATATGGCTGACACAATGGAATTGCTGTCTCTCCTGACATTGAGAAATCCATTCTGTGACAATCCTACACTTCACAGTATAGTAACAGGGGTTACAGCTGCAGCATCAGTAAATGTGAATTCTGCCCTGAGTGCGGGAAAGAAGATCCTCAGTGATCTAGTTGGAAAAAATGTCCTGAAGCATTCGTTCCGGAAGAAGGACAAAGTAGTTACCTTAAGTAGTAGCAGTGCAGTCAGTATGAAAGAAGATGTGATCCACATAGACCCTCAACTCCTCTTCCAAAGACTGATTACAGTAGGAAAACAAAATGACAACCTGGAGGATGTGTTCAGTTTTGAACTATGCAGCTACCCACCAGCTTTCTTTGAGAATAAGCATTCACCCAGACTTGCTCAGAAAGCAACATTGGCTGACACACTTTGGAAAAGTATGCCAGAAGACATACCAGCTCCATCAACGGATGCATTGTACATCTTGGATGGTGGGGCCTTGCTGCACAGAGTGCCATGACAACGCGGTTCTACTTATGATGAGTTATGTGTACAGTATGTAAAGTATGTGCATGCCCATTATCGATCAGCAACCATCATATTTGATGGATATTCCAATGCACCCACTACAAAGGATGTAACACATCAGAGACATGCAACATCATTTGTTAGAGCAACAGTAAATTTCTCAGGTTCAATGGTGTTTAAGGGAAAAAAGGAAGATTTTCTCAACAACAAGGAAAACAAGCAGTGCTTTTTAGCACTGCTAAATATGCATCTTGAATCTAGTGGATTGCACACAGAGTAAGCTGATGTTGACGCTGGTGTGTTTATAGTGCAAACTGCCATATTACCTGCAGAAAGATCCATCAAGCCCACCATATTGGTCGGTGACGACACAGATCTTGTGGTACTGCTGTGTTTTCACACAAAAGAAACAACATCAAATTTGTACTTCAGACCAGAGCCTAGGCATGGGGCAAAGAAAGCATCAAGATGTTAGAGTATTGCCATACCCAAAACAAATCTTTGCCCCCTAGTGTGTGAGAACATACTTTTTCTACATACCGCTCTAGAATGTTACACTACATCAGGGATATATGGGCTGGGGAAAGGCGCAGGGTTAAAGCTGATCACTTCCAATGCAGCATTCAGAAACCACACCAAAGTGTTCAGTGACCCACACAGTTCAAAGCCAGAGGTAATAGCAGCAGGTGAAGGTGCTCTGGTGGCCTTATATAAAGGTAACCTAGCAGACAGCCTTGACTCCTTGAGGCTTCAGCGATTCCACACAAGAGTAGCACAAGCAAGTCATACATGGATCCCAAGGTGCTACCCCCAACATCTGCAGCTGCAGGGTTCCACAGCTTGTGTGTATATCTGCAAGTACAACAGTGGATGGGGCGGGACTTGGAAGCAAAGGAGGGGGGTGGTATCTGTATGGAGGACAATATCTACCAATCCTCACGGATAAAGCAGCGGCTCCAACTGGGTTGCTTGAGGTGGTTAGGTACAACTGCAAAATAGGATGTGAAACGCAACAGTGTACTTGCAAGAAACATGGTCTGGATTGTTCGACCCCAAGAATTCCAGTGGATTATTTCACTTGCTGTCCCTCGGGCCTACGGCTTCATGAAATACGGCCCGAGGGTCAACTCATGAAATATCCCTCCAACAGACCAAAAACTCGTGCACCTTTGTCTATGTATCATTTTTATCTGTGAGCCATAATGTACTCTTATACAATAATAAATGCCATACTTTGTACTAAATTTATATTTTTGTTCTCATTATAAGGCCACTCAAAAATTAAATCTGATTTCTCATCACCAAGCACTGAATGTAGACTATGTAAACCTGTTTTGCTAGGCATATAAACAATTACAATGGTTGTTGCTAAGCAACCACCGATCGTAGCAACAGCCCAAACACATCAACAGATTCCTTGGTGTCAATTTAGGAAGGATAAGTATCATTAAAATCAAGCTAGGAACAAGATAAACCTGTGTTGCTAAGCATATAAACAGTTGGAATGGCTGTTGCTAAGCAACTACTGATCATAGCAACAAACCAAATACACCACTGGAATCCCTGGGATAGATTTAGGGGGGGTAGGTATCATTAAAATCAAGCTAGGAACAAGATAAACCTGTGTTGCTAAGCATATAAACAATTAGAATGACCGTTGCTAAGCAACCACTGATCGTAGCAACAAACCAAATTCACCACTGGAATCCTTGGGGTCGATTTAGGGGGGGTAGGTATCATTAAAATACATTTATGGGCAATATCTGTGTTCTGGGAAAGGGATTTCTGATGAAATGGCGGCCATCTTGGATTTGGGCCTATTTGACAGGGTTCCACCACTTAAAATCATGGGGACTTTTTTTTGGGCTTTCTATGGACCTTTCTGAGTTATATGGCGGTGAAATAAATTCTGTTGGAATTTGTGGCGGGTATTTCATTATAATGACCGGACTATAGCCCAACATAGCCACTCCCCCCCGTTTCACTTGTTCTCCCTCTGCGCACCTCCTATTTCCTTCCTAGCTTCCCTCTACAATCATGCTAACGATGCCTCCTCTCTCATTCAGCTCCTATCATTCCTTTATAAGTCTGTAATTGGCTGGTACATCAGCATGTATTACTGCAATGACAACCCTCATTAGTGCAGGTAATAATAAAAGTATGTGCAGCCCTCCTGACAGCTAGTATCCTCTACATCCCCTATATACATTAGAACTAATAATCCATGTTTGTATGTTGTGCCAACTTTCTGGCGGCAACACAGTTTCATATAGTTTACTCCTGTGAATCACATACCAATAGTGTTCTCCAAATTTCAGGGCTGATAATTATTGAGAGTAAGAAATCGAAATCCCACTCTAAGTTTGATGTTAAAAGCCGATATGTGACATGAAAAATTATCATGGTTATAGAAAATATGCATAATGCCCTGGATATAGTTGTCCCATAATTTCACTTTCATTTCTCTACAGGGGCCACTAGTGGACCACTCCCTGAGGAAGAGAGTCCCTTTCAAAATGAATGACAAGTTATAAACCAAGAGCTGACTACTGGGTAACAATGAGCAGGTGTGTAGCAAATAGTTAACCAATAATATATGGATATGTCCGACCGAGGGGTGTGTATCGATGAATAACGACCGAGGTGCGTAGCACCGAGGTCGTTATTCATCTATACACACCCCTCGGTCGGCCGTATCCATATATTCATATATTATTAGGTTTATTATACAGTATTTCGATTCATATGTCCTTATTTACCTTATATATGTCCTAATTTCGCCATTTTGAAGAATATATACGTAGACTAGATCGAGCAAGGTTGGGGCCATGTTGTTTTGACATCCCACCAACCCTGCTCGCTGATTGGTGGAGCCTGCCCACGTCATGCTTTCAATCTCCAACACCGAGTCCAACATAGAATTTGTAAGGGGGCCAGCTTGGGGCGCGGTGCATCGCTGCCAGCCTAATTCATAACCAGCGTTTCCCTCTGTATTTACCACGGCCAGATAGGCATGGGCGCTAGCGACGTCGCCTCACACACCAGGGGTCCCCGGATCGAATCTGGGTGGAAAAGAACCATTTTTAAAGGGCCTATATGTATGTGAAAAAAAATCCCTAGAATTATTTTAACGAATGGATAAGTCAAGTCCAACTTTTACCTTTATAGTAAAAAAGAAATTAGAAAAAAATATAGATTTTCAGAGAAATTATACCAAAAAATGTCTTTTCTTCTGTAACTCGGTAAATAACGGTCCTAGAGGGCTGGAAATCCGCCTGTAGACTCCTTGTTTCGCCACCTCCCTCTACCAGCGCCTCCACGGCGTAGTGCGTAGAGCATCGGACTTCAAGTCTTTGTGTAGCGCGTTCGAGTCTCCATGAAAGCTCGAATTTTATGGATGACGAATTTTCAGACTGGATTGTTCTGATATCCATTTCCCCATTCCAAATCGTTCCGATATCCATTTCCCCATTCAAAATCGTTCTGATATCCAGAATATCAGCACGATTTCACATTCTAAAGTGTGCGGTATGCAGCAATATCAGAATGGGAATATCACCTAAAAAGCACGATCAGAGCCCAGATCGTATAATAAACAAAGGTACTAGATAATTAGTCCTCAGATATGCTTTAGCATGGAAATTCCTGGGAGAGGGTAATGCACACGTATACAAGTCAAACTCCCCATTAAGTGGGAACATGCCGTTTGCAGTGGCCTAAACCTAAGGGAAAAGTAGTGTCTACCACTTATTGTAACCCAGAGAAAACTCTCTGGAGACTGTGTGAACTGAGAACCGTGTAAATTCCACAGGCTTAGGTTGGTCCTCTATCTGATCATATTTATAGCACTAGATGTGTCTTTTGCCATCACATTGTATTTGATATTCTACTGTTATGTGTATGTGTATATTGAAGAGACTATCACTGAATTGTTCATATTATATGTTTCTTCTAGATGGATATCATCACCAAAAACAAACAAACGAGTGATGACATATTTTAAAAACTATCTAATGTACTCATGGCTCAGCCGTAGAGGTACTTAGGGGGCTACAGTAATACTATTTTCATTTTAAATGTAAGCTTAAACAAAGCTTACACAAAAGAAGCGAAAACATAAAGAATAGCTCAGAGGTTGGGAGCAAAATGTTCAATTGTTCAACCACACAGCTGATGATAGTTGTGCCCTATGTGACATGCTGTGTCTATGAGGTTAACACCGTTGATCAATGAACACTATAGATGCACTTGCGAAATTATTACAACAATTGTTATATTGTGGCAATGAAGCACGATTTCGTGTTTTTTGAAGACAGTTCACCACTTTAGCAAACAGACAACTTTCACATATATCCTTAGGACTGCCAGTACTTTCTGGAGGGGCACTGCCATAGCGTATTGTTTCCGATGCAAACGCAAAAGCTTGGCTTTCAGGGGGTCCTTTTTATTACCCGCATTAGCATTGGCCCGCTAGCAGTGCTAAGGATATTGGAACAATGCAGACGTCCACCTTTAACCAGGTTGAGAGGCACAATGTATGCATAGTACAACTAGCAGTATAACAATAAAAAATCTAGAATATGAAAAGATTTATCAGGTTCGGTCTCAGATATTTCCTAGATTCTCTTCGTACTCTTTGTGACACACGGAAACCCCAGGAATATCTGCAGAAGCGACCATGTTATCTGCAGTGGCTTATACCAGACCCATAGTTTACTACAGGAGAATAATTCTCAGAAACCGAAAGGGTGTCCTAATGTAAGCGATTTCGAAGTCATGATTACCAAATTGCCAAATTGGAACAATTATTGACACATTATAAAATAACCACCTTCCGGTGCGAGTTCGGAGATGTCTGGAAGCATGGTGGGGTTGGCTGGCCGGTAGTTTTACATTGGTGTCTTTTAATGACCGACTCTGGAGTTTGGTCACGTCCGTGTTTGTCAGCTGGGGCTGCTGGTCTAGTCCTGGTGTCACCTTGTATTACAACGGTGAGGTGATATGTCTGAGTCCATATTCCAGCCCCACTATATATGTCGCTAAATGCAGGTCCTCACACCACTCTGACTCTTGGTGGAGGGGCAGTAAAATTCAGAACTTCAACTTTACTCTGTATAATAATGTCCCTCAGCTTCGGCTTAAGAGTGAGGGGCCTATATAATGTAAATCAAACTTAATGCACTAATTCACCATCGGGACCCTGAGTATGACAGCATCAAATATGGAGTTTCACACATAAAAAAACCCTGTAAAAGTTGTATAGTGGGCTACATCATCTAGTGCGGCTAATGTTCATAGACAATATGCAGGACATCATTGTTACAGAGAGATGAGTCATATGCAATAACATAATTCACAACATGAAAGAAGTACCACTAAAAACATGTCTGTGTCATGTCACAGCCGGAACTTACAACAGAGCGTTGACTGATTGTCTCAGGAGTCTTTCAATTTATGGGACATTGTAGTTATAATTCTCTCAAAGCAAAAATCCATGGACTGCTAGGCAAAATAAGGCAGCCTGTCAAAGTTAAATATCCCTGAGTAATGAGATATATCCTTGCATGGCTACATCTGACTGAGGCCCAATTGTATTTGACTAATCAACTAACAACACTTTAGAGCCTCATGTATTTTTGTTTCAATGAGCCCTCTCGAGACTCATTTATCAACAAACTACAAGTTGGTGACACTTGTTACATAAATAATACAAGAATTATTGCTCCGAGAAAAGTATGTCTCACTTTCGCATTCTTAGTTGACTTTGACCGATATTGATATTGTAGGAAGGAATGCAAGAAGCATAACATGGTTTGATGCACACTGCAGGGAGTTGCCACTGACCTTTATGGTTAACGCTTACTTATCTGAGTATATACTACTTTATAATGGACAGTCATGGATTTAGTAAACACCTCACCTCAATGCTATGCTAAAAATGATAGTGTCCTCGACCTGCGAGTTGACAGAGACTCATTACTTTGTACTGGGACCCAGGTGTGCAGGGGAAGAAGACCCTTGCCGAGCTGTCACATGTATGCTATATATTCTGTTTATGATGTCACTTAACGCTGGGACCACAGACTTCTAGTGGTTATAGACCCTGTTTGTATTTGTCTTGGGAATAGTCTTCTGTTACTTATCATAGACCTAAATATGAGCAGAGGCAGCCACTATAAATATATATATATATAAATAAATAAATAAATATATATATATATATATATATATATATATATATATATATATATATATTTAATACTGCTATAATGTTGCTAAGCAATTTTGCCTTCCAATGCCATTGTTAACCAATGTTGCCTGTATTTAGAGGATCATAACTTAACATGAATGCATACTCTGTAAAGAAATCAGCTAAAATAATAAGTACACCCATTGAACACTTTATGGTTATCTCCTTTCCCATATTTTGTGGATGATAAATAATGCACAAAGGGCCTAGAGAAAAGCTGTATACAGTCAAAACTAATTCCCTGTCCTAGTGTACCTCTTTTTGTCAATTTGTTGGAAATGTAATTGCAATGCCTTGTGCACTTTTGATTGATTGGGGATTGTTTTGTCTGCCCTTGCTCTATCCATTGCATCCTGTTCATCTTGCCTGCCATCTTCGTCTATAAAAGGTGAGAGCCCCCTCTATCTTGTTGGAGATCTATCCAGAAGGTTGGGAGATGCTCACAGAACGCTGAGACCTTCGCTATGTCCTTCCGAGCTGCCCTCTACAACCATGCTAATGATGCGTCCTCTCTTATTCAGCTCCTCCCATTGCTTTATATGTCCGTAATTTGCTGGTACATCAGCATGTATTACTGCAATGACAACCATCATTAGTGGAGGTAATTAATGAAAAGCTGTGCAGCCCCAATGACAGGGAATGTCCTCTACATTCCCTACATACTTTCTATATATCCTGTCTAATAGATGGTCCATGCTCGGATCTCATGCCACCTTCCTGGTGGCAACACCATACTCCTTGAAATTCTGTCCCAAAATGTGTCCTAAACAATTCAGGGCGGACATTTAGAACAAGAAAATGAAAACCCCAATCTGACTCTTTTGTTAAAAGCTGGTGTGTAGCATAAGAACGGGTTAATGACACTGTATAGAATACACATATAGTGGCATCGTCGTATAGTCGTATGGGAGGTAGAGGTACCAGTATTTTACTCACTTTTTGCATTGATAGTCTAATCACACTATTCCAATGATGGGCATACAGTGAGGAGGTAACATCCTGTGTAGATGTATGGAATGTATGAAGCGGTGTTTAGAATTACACAGCTACACAGAGGCAAATATCAGAGTCACTCAATGTCGCCAATACTACTCTCATACAAGGGTCAGGCACTGCTGGACTATAATAGATGGGTCAAGGGCTATTCTAGTAAGGGTCAGGCTAGGCTGGACATTCAATAACAGGCTGGACCTTGGCAAACTTGCTTGAAAGTCTGGCCATGCTGGATCCTCATGCCATAGTCTGGCAATGCTGGACTCTTGGGAGAGTCTCTATCAGCCTGCAAGAGTCCAGCATTGCCAGACTACTACCAGTTAAAGTATGCAGCAAAAGCCATATTTTGCATATACTAGTAAAATCCATATCCATAGGATATTTAGGCAATTAATAACTAAGCTGCTCATACCACAATAGTGATGCCCGGATTGTATTCACTACACATCAGAGAATTAATATTTGAATAAGAAAGTGCCTGGAGTTTCTATAGCAGCAATCTTGAGGAATGTTAAGATTTCCCACAGGACTGAGTCTGACAGCAAATCTGATTGCTATTGGGGAGCAGGGCGCCTCTATAAAGGCAGTATTCTGATTGAATTGAAATTCCTCGCCAATTAGGGGTTTCTTCTGTCAGGGGAATCCATGCAAAATGCTGCCATTGTGATTTGAATCATGCTGTAATGGCCTTCACTGCCATTCCTGAAAAGACAGTCTGTTGGGTTTTTGTGTGATGTTGGGACTGGATAGGTGTTCTCCTGAACATCGCTTCTCTATTTTGATTCAACATCAAGGTTTGACAGTACTCAGTAGTCAAGTCATATAGATGATAATCCCTGCCGTTGGCTCTTTTCCATTTTACCTCTCCAAGAAGCTGGCCTGCAGCAAAATATGCTTTGTTATGTCAATGTGGTGCTGATCAGTATACATGTCAACCTGTTTATAGGCAAGGGTAGATGACACATATACCTTGGGTCTGGCATGTACTACGAATATAAAGGCCTTATCATTGCCCCTACAGTAAGGTTCCTTTCCCCTGATCATGACATAGATGCATGACACATATCATAATTAGCTAAATTTAGATCGGGCATGAGGTATCTTGGAATTTCTATCGCAGATTCATCCCTTTATCAATTTGTGAATGCTATTATCTCTGTCACTATCATGTTTTGGTGATACAGAATGAAGGCCATGTATAAGCTGTGTTCTACTGATCTTTAGGCTTTACAATGATTTACTTTATACCTGCTCTCAACAGGGGGTTCAAAATAAGGTGTCACGTTTCGTCTATGAGGTTAGATATCATCCTAAGATATGATGTGGACTGCATTTCTTAAGAGAAATCTCCTGGCATCTATTACCACACAGTGAGTGTTTAACGTAGACAGAATGCTACAGGTCCATATGACAACAGCTATCTACATTCCAGGATCAGGTACTGCCCAGGGGCTACAGCATTGATCGCACACCGAGCAGCTCAAAGGAGTAGAACCCAGTCTGGCGTACCTTACAAATGCCTATAACCGAGCAGCTTTATGTTATCTATTTGTCTGTTGAAGCTATCCTGTGGCGTTATCTGGGTGTGTTTAATTCCTTTCATTAGAATTATATATCAGTAGAGTAGATGATATTCGTTTTTGAATAATCACTTGGCTCAGTCATGAGTTAATCCAACTTTCAAATTCCAGAACTTTAATGCATGAGACTGAGACAAGAAGGTGATGAAAGGCCTTAGATTCCCATGCCATACATATGGCACAAGTCTGAACAGCACACTGATACCAAAAGCCACCAATATGTCTGTACTAGCAGGGCAGCTAATCGGCTAGCGTAAACCTTACTCTGAGCTCAGACGAAAAGGGATGGCTCGTCAATAGCTGCTGGAGGCTGCTTTACCAGGTGCAGCTCCCTAAACCATACCTCAGCCTAAAGCATGGATTCCAGCAAGGCCGGTTGATGTTGAGGAACACTAGGGAGTTTTAGCAAGCTGAACGTAGCCGTAGCTACGTCAGTAAAAGGAGTTTTAGCACCCAGGCCCTCCCTGGCATGGTCGTAGCACAATAAATTTATGTCTCTATTTGAACATTATTTTCTATATGTTCTACTTTTTCAATCTTTGCCATTTTCACTGAGCATCGCCACATATACTCGAATATGATTCATTTTCATAAAGAGAAGCTGGCTCAATTCTGAGTTATATTGATACATAGTGGTAAACGCAAACACATTTGCCACGTCCTTGACGTACGTAGCTGTCACTGTCAAATGTAGAAAACAGCACACACATCGATGACGTCATTAGAATGGTTGCTATGTTACACGTTACATAAAAGCTATGTCTACGTCTATGATCTGCTTACTAAAACTCCCTAATACTGTAGTGGCGTATTTGAGTGCTTGGGTGCTTTTATATTTGAATACCATTGTACCTCCAGTACTCATACAAGCCAAGCCCTTATTCAAGGCTTTATTCCCGGTGCTTATTCAAGACCAACTAGAACCCAAGGCAAGCAAACAAGCTTCCAGTAACCTCCTGAAAAGATTGCCAATTCAATTTTCCAATTTTTCCCAATTCCCCCAAATACAAGACCAGATGGCAAGAGAGGGAGTCTAACCATTAGAAGTAGGAAGTTCCGAACTACAAACACTAATCCTGTATTGAAAGGCAGTCAGTTCTATGATTCTGGTAATCAAACTTTAGTAGATAACGCAACCGACTGTGGTTCATATTGGAATTCAGGCTTTCCACATAGAGAACCAATATTTAGGTGCAGTCCTTGGGCTATAAGCCACATATGAGACACTGACAGGGAGCACTGATGTTACAGTCTCTGGCCACGATCTGCGGCTTGGGTGTGATCTGTTGAGATTGGTTTCTGCACAGTAAATGCTCCACGCCGATCCCCTGCAGGCACTGCTCTGTCCTGGGGATAGCAGCAATTATATCCAGGACAGCAGTCTGTATCCATTTACCTAGAGAAGGCAAGGCCATGTTCCAAGGTGGACAGTTGCTTTTGTCTATCTGGTATAAGACTATCTGCGATCTGACAAAAGGTATGGTTATCTTGTTACTGAACGAGTATCGACAGCCACATTAGATAAGAATTCACAACTAGGAAGTGTCATATCAGATCTGCGTCATTGAAATTAATGGATGATGAATACATACAATTGTATGAATTTCGAAGATCCTCGTCATCTCTGCTTTTGTTAATTGCGCACCTTGATAGCCTAAGAGAAAGACCAACATGTAATAGATCGCCTTACCTATAACAGCAATAGAGGATCACACTCACCTAGAAATAAGAACAGAAATATATTAGACTTCATCATAATACCTTCAGTTCAATATTTTAATTTCACGGCCCTGGAACATCAGAAAATTGTCAGTTGGTTGTACGGCATTGTTTTTAAAGTAATAACTGAAAGACTCGACTTGAGTAAATCGGGGAGCAGGTTATTGCACTTGTTGACCATGGAGCCACATATTCCACTCAAACTACGGCCTCGTGGAATATGGTCCCATGATCAACACATGCAATAACCACTCCTGGCCGTTTGTGTATAAGTAAATATGCGTACTGCATTAAACAGCAACTTCATTGATTAAAAAATGCACATGTTGTGAGAACCACCTGTTATAGATCTTATATGTTTACTGGGAAGATTTTCATTCATATCTGTTATCACACGAGAAGCATAGTAATATGTGCTTGTACATACATTTATAATAACCATTACAAGTTTCCTGGTCTCCATAATATCCACTGCATCTAACTTAGAATAGAACCAGGCCTCATTTGAAGGAATATAGCCACAAACAATTAGACACCTGTTTCTTGTGACATTTATCACAAGCTGGCTGATATGGGTTGAGATGAAGACAAAATAATAAGTCACTAGCAAAAGCCAAACTTGGAAGCCAGAAATTTGCATGTAATGCTGCTTTTTTGTGTGTAAAGGTCTGTCTGCCTCTTGACATTTTGCTTGTTCAATTTCCTGTGTGGGAGGCTTGGGGTGGGGGTGGTCCAGTAAAGCCTTGTGCCCTAATGAAGTGAGGTTAGGGTTTGGTCTATCGAGTTCTCAAGTGTGAAGCTGGCTCATCAAATATGCCTATTTCTGTGATCGATAGCCACTTTCCGATGTGCAAAGGTCAGTTTATGATTGCGTTAGAGATGACAAGCAAAGCATAGGGGAAGATTAACCCCATTATTTTTGTGACATCAGGAGTGTTATATCAGCAATTAATTCCAGTGATCAATAATTCAATAGCAAAAATAATTCATCAAGAGATCTTCCTCGTCTTTGAATCTTGTGAGGAGCTCCATTATGAGTGTCTATCAATAACCTGTGGCACAAGTCGTAGCTATGTTCAGCTGAAAAATTACCTGTCAGTTAAATTGGAATCCATGATGCATGATTTAGTAGTAGTTGTCTAACAACTGGTCTATTGATAATGATCTATGCTAGCTATGTTAAATAACAGTATTTGCAAATCACTGCAGATATCCTGCTTAGAGGATGAATATTTTATCAAACATATAAACTAATTTGTTGAAAAATGCAAATTCCAAAGAGTACCTGTCACCAGCATATTATTTTTGTTTCTAAGGGTACTAGAAACTGATCAGCATACTTACATAAAGGACTCAATTATCACCCAGCAATATAACTAATATTGATTTTTCTTGTAGTACCGTAAAACAATGCGTATAAGCCTAACTCGCGTATAAGCCGCACCCCGACTTTGGGCCGATCCTATAAGCCGCACCAGCGATCTGAATAGGGTGGCTTTAGTTCTGTACTATAGGAGCAAAAAATCGCGTATAAGCCGCACCTGGACTCTGTGCCGATCCTATAAGCCGCACCAGCGATGTGATTTGCATACTAGCCGCGGCTTTACGCGAGGTTTTACGGTACTGTGTTTTCTTTGTAGGTTGATTTTCATGGGAAATAAATTTTGTGAACATTCTAAGTGCAACCTATTTACCATGCCAGAATCTCTGTCAGCTGCTCACTGCTAGGGCAGGGAGACTCTCTTCTCAGCTTCACAATATGACAGGCTGTCCTTGGGTTGTGGGGCCTTATACTTAGTTAGCCGCCTAGTCATTCATATCACAGAAGAAGGTCAAATAGTCCATCAGTAGGGACTGCATCCCAGTCTCGGTCTCATTTCTTCATCAAACATGTCAATTCCTTTGATAAACCATGATTATCATATAATATTGAGAGCATCAGACACATTAGTTCCATGGTAGATAAGTGTTTCTCCATCACCTTTGTAATCAGGTAGTGACCTTTTCAAACCTCAGTAAGTGGATCTTCCTTAAAGAGCAAATCTTAAGAGTACTCAGTGCATCCAGCTCACACAGACCACAAGCTTTAGTTGTGAATAGAACTTGACAAGGTCAGAAACAATTAAACACCCGTTGCTCGTGACATTTACCACAAGCTGACTAAGATAGCAAATTGAAGGCAGACACGGCATAGCAGGGAACCGAACTGCCAACTTAAGTGTGTGCACACAATCTTTATCAGGTCTCTGTCTCTCTCCCCTGACATTTAACTCTCTGAATCGTGTTCAGGGTGGGAGAGGATAGCAAAGCCTCTGTCTCATCTTAAGATGAGTGGCTTACTCTATTAAGCCCTCAAATTGGAAGTAGGTGTAACAGATATGGCTATTTCTGCGATGTGTTGCTACTTTTGAAAGTGCAAAGGTTGTTTCTATGAGTTCATGAGAGATGGCAAGCATATTATTTGTGAAGATTGACCTGATCATTTCTTGTGACATTGGCCAGGAGGTTATAACAGCAATTACTGCCTGTGATTGCTAATTGAATAGCAGAGACAGTTTCCGAGGTTGAGCATTCACCGGCAAGCTTATCCGATAAGCACTGCAGCTAATTATGCATATGTTACAGCTGTCATATGCAAAAATATGCACCAAACTGCAGTGTATGAAGGGGCTCAGGCTGCTTTGTCGTGGATGGTGACAGTGTGTCATCAGTATTCATGGCAGATGCTGTAATGAGACACTGAGGATATGGCATTACTGTTAATATTTTTTGGACCAATCTGTGAACGTGTAGGAACAAAACAATAATCCTGCATTGAACTTTTTCTGGATAAATAATAAATGATAAAATAATAAAATAAATTCACTCAACAGTTATTGGGCAAGAAGCCTGCATTGAGACCTCTTCTGACAGGAGACCGAATTAGAGTAGTTGCTAACTGTAGTCAACTGCTGTGTGATGTCACCGAGAAGAAAATGTTATGATATCAAAATAGCATGATAAAAAGGAAATAAAAGACAATTATTATTGACGGAAATCAGGTGGTGCTGGCGTCAATGTGTACATCCCATAAGTTGCCATATAGTTCCTTCCAATGCTGCCACAATATATTTTACATCTCATATATATGGTTAACAACGGCAAGGTATGTTTTAACACAAAGAACTAACTTTAATAAGGAACACTTATTTAAGTTGATGTGTTTAAATTATGATTATAACATAGATACCCTTAATTTGTATTGCCATACAGGTTTTCAATTCTATTGTTTTGTTCATCAGAACAGTGTAAATTGTAATACACTACTGGGCCTGCCACGGGGGTATACAAACGGTTGACTACCCTGGGCCAGCACATTGAGGTGGGGTCGGAACCTTGATCTCAGCAGCCTTGTGGTTTCTTCCCAAGTACCAATATAAAGACCTTTAATACCGGTCCCAGGGCAGTGAGGATTGGGCCTGTAAAGGCTTCGCTTGAAGAGTGTGAACATGGCAGCCCCATTCCAATTGCACCCTTACTACATATATCGCCTTAACCTCAGTGACACTCTCCCTTATCACACATCATGCTACATCTTACTAAGTTCCCACCAGACATGCCATCAGCAGATCTGGCCAGACAGCCTTAATCCTACTTCCTATCTGGCGGACACTATACGTATATATACTCGGATACTACCTACTGTCTCAGTTTATCTCACTACCTCTCAAGATGCTCTATCCTGATGTTTCCTATAGCCGTAGGCTCCCCAAACACATAGCAGAATTATGACAAAACTGATTCATCAGTTAGAAAACAACTTCCTCTCTACTGAAATCTTACACCAGGTATTATACCTTTAAGTCTCAGAATGATTCCTCCTTTGAACAACTTCTTTTATATCCTGCCAACACTCTCTTTCATTTCCACTGTGTCCATTCTACCAGACTAGCCAAGCGCCCTGCTCTTCTCTTCCTGCCTTGATATATAACTTCTGTGCTGATCAAATTCTCTGCCTCTACTGGCAAGTCCTTGTCCTGCTGTGATCGACAGGGAGGGAGGCGCGAGAACCTGTGTATTTGGCGAGCTTCCAGCTGTCAAACGTTTGTTGGAATAGTTGGTAGCAATGTAACATTAAAGTTAAGGGTTCTGCTACATGTGCACTAGTAGTATTGTATGTATCGGAACGGGACTATGGTTAACTACTGTTTATTACTCAATCGACCTGCAGCCAATCAGAGGCCTCCATTTGGTCACGTGACCGGAAGTGACCTACTTAGGGGATTAGTGGTGACGTCACGTGACCTAGTTAGCCAATCAGAGGCCGCCATTTGGTCACGTGACCGGAAGTGACGTCATATGACCTACTTATGGACCGGAAGTGACGTCATATGACCTACTTAGGGGACCGGAAGTGACGTCATATGACCTAATTTAGGATCACGTGACCGGAAGTGACCTGATGAGTCACGTGACCGGAAGTGACGTCACATGACCTAATGGCCAACCGGAAGTGAGTGACCTCATTGAGGATCACGTGACCGGAAGTGCCCTGATTGATCACGTGACCGGAAGAAGAAGAAGAAGAAGAAGAAGAAGAAGAAGAAGAAGAAGAAGAAGAAGAAGAAGAAGAAGAAGAAGAAGAAGTGACGTCATGCGACTTAATGAAGAGATGAGCGTCTTTAAGGGGTCATGCGCTTTAAAATGTGATTCTTTTTTTTTTTTTTTGGAGGAGGAGGAGGAGGAGGAGGAGGAGGAGGATAAGGAGAGGAGGAGGAGGAGGAGATGGAGAGGAGGAGGAGAAGGAGGAGGAGGCGAGTCTCTTATTTTTTTCGGTAAACTAATAAAAAACACTACGATATAAGTTTTTTTTTCATTTATATTGTTTTACGAGCGACTAGAAGTGACTTATTGAACTAGGTAGAAGCGTTCTTTAGAGTGTATAAGGGGGGAGGGGAGGGGAGGGGAGGGGAGGGGAGGGGAGGGGAGGGGGGGAGGGGGGCCCCTTTAAGATGCATGGGGAGGGGGGCGCTTTTAGGATGCATGGGGCGGGTGGGGGGGGAGGGGGGGGAGGGGGGAGGGGGGCACTCTAGGGGGGTGGGGGGGCACTCTAAGGGGCGTTTGTCTCTTTTAAGAAAAAAAGAAAAGAAAAGATTTCAATCGAGAGACACGCTTCTTCCTCTCGAGAGGAAGAAGCGTGTCTCTTCATTTTTTTTTGTTTATCACGTGCCTCGATGAGGCGATCAGCTGCGACTGGAGGAAGTGACACTTTAAGAGGACACGCGTCTTAATTGTTATAATTTTTTTTTTTTACTTACTAATAAAGAAGACGTATGAAAATAAAACACAACAATTCACATGTCCGTCGTTCTCGTTGTTTCTTGCTTGATAAAGTCAAGTAATATCGCGATGCCGAGGTCAAACTTTCCCATGTCCTCAGTCAACACTCGAAGGAGTTCAAAAGGCATACCGCCGGCACCGTCAGCTTCAGCTTGCCACATTTTCAACACTCGGAAGGCCCACTCAGCGGGACTTCCTCCGTATTCGCATTCTTCAGCGATCTTATCTAACCTCTCAGGCGACAATTTTAAATGGTCCCCCACCTCTTTCCACCTGCTACCTAGACGTCTGCCGAGGGTGCCCAAGTGCTAATGCATCGCGCACGAGTCGGGGTTTTCGAAATCCAACCCCTGTCTGTGGAGAAGGGACATCCACTGAGCCAACAGTTCCACGTGTCTAATGCGGGTGAAGACGCGACCGAGCTCTCCCCATCTATGACGATGCGGGGTTTCACCCCACCAGACTCGGAACATCGCCGTACACAGCTCCTCCGGTGTCTTGACACTGCGCTCTACTAGAGCATCCATACGGGCGGCGGTAACTTTTAAGCTACTGCCCAACTCTCTCCAAGATCCGCTCAACTCTTTACCTAGTTGACGAAGCAAGGCGTCGCTATAGGCTAAGCGCCGCTGTCCTACCTCTCTGTTCTCCCCATCGGTCTGCCTCGCGCGTCTCACGTCGTCAAGCCGCATTAACTTTTTTTCAGGTGGACAAGGCGGTGAAGGCGAGCTTGAAAGTGGAATAGCTTGAGCCATCTCGTCTCGTCTTGGCGGCGGCGGTGGTGGCGGTGGTGGTGGTAGTAGACGTTACTGTGGTCAGAGGCGATATGTTTTTTTTCCAACAGAAATCAGAGCTTTTATACAGAGGGAGTTTAATCCTATTTCCAACAGCACTCCAGCTGTCTAGCGACCTGTCCGCATGACGCTTTTTCAGCCGCTCCGCTCCTTAAGAGCTTAGATGACGAGGGGTATGTCATCGCTATCCGTGGAGACCAGCTGAAAACGGTGTTTTTTCCTCATCCATAGCCTTACCTCCTACCCCCTACCTGAGGACGTCTCCCTCCCTCTGACATTCATTGTAACAAACGTCAGAGGTCAGGTGAAAATCGGATTTTTTCATGCACAGCCTTAGTCAGCTGTCACCCCTCCCTATTGAACTAGCCGGCCGCCGCCGGCCGGCCCAGTCTACTCACCACGGCAGGAGGCGGTGATTTTTTTTTTGTCTTACACTTAAGTCGCTCACCACATGCACACGCCTCTACTCACAGACAGACACGTTCGTCTTAGGGGGTCCTGCTTCACGCCACACGCCTCCTGTAGTTTTTTTGTATACACACTCTAAGCTCATCACCGTTAATCCTTTATACAGCTAACGCGCGTTAGGGTGGTAAGTAGCTTAGCTCATGACAGCGGATCCCTCAAAAAAGAGGGGAAAGGGATCCAGCTGAAAACGTCATACCTTATGTCTTTTGTTTCTCTTTGTGAATGGCCGCCGGTCAGTCGGCGGCAGCAACCACTTAATCCTTTATACAGCTAATGCGCGTTGAATTGCTGAACAGGGTGGTAAGTAGCTTAGCTCATGACAGTCGATCTCTCAAAAGGGGGGAAAGGGATCCAGCTGAAAACGTCATACCTTATGTCTTTTGTTTCTCTTTGTGAATGGCCGCCGGCCAGCCGGCGGCAGCTGAACAGGGGCAGTAAGAAGCTTAGCTCTAGAAGCGAGAAGGCGTATATAAGGGGCCTGGAAACCTCCATTCACTCACTCATTCTTTTGCTGCTCTCTACAGTCACCACCATGAGCAAAAGACAACACCTAGCGCCGTCCAAGGATCTAAGCAAGTTCAAGAACAAGAAGACTACGCGGAACAGCGCTCGTTTAGCGTCAGTGTCTCCTCTTGCTACTGAAAATGAGACTACCGCCGCAGCCGCTTGGTCTTATCACCCTCCCGCTGTAGCGAGCGCTCGCAGCAGTAGTAGTAGTAGTAGTAGTAGTAGTAGTAGTAGTACTAGTAGTAGTAGTAGTAGTGGTAGTAGTACTACTGGTAGTAGTCGTCGTGCTAGCGACGTTGTTACACTCGCGACGGTACACGTTGCTGCTAAGCGTGCTGCCGCTGCTACTGCCGCTCCGCCTGCTGCTGCTGCTGCTGCTGGTGATCCTCGGGCTGCGGCTGCTGCTGCTGCTGCTGCACCTGCTACTGCTGCGCCTGCTACGGCTGCGCCTGCTGAGGCTGCTGCGCCTGCTACTGTTGCGTCTGCTGCTGCTGCTGCTGCTGCTGCTGCTTCTGCTGCACCTGCTGCTACTGCTACTACTACTGACGACAACGCTCCTGGCACAGCGCAGTACTGGCAACCGGGTTTTTACCTCCCCACTACTGTTGATGATTTTGATGACCTGCCGCACGTTGCACAGCCCCTCTCCTCCACCACTACAGCGACCGACGCCCTCGACGCCGCTCGCGCTGAGAGTTACAGCTATTCGGACACTCAGCCCCTAAACCAAGAAGAAGAGGAGGAGGAGGAGCAGCAGCAACAGGGTGAGACAGAGAACGACGCTGACGACGAGGCGTACGAAGAACCCGAAGGGAAAGGGGCGGACGGTACGTTTTTTCGGCTCCCCTCTTCCCCAGCTTTCGACCTCACTTCCACTTGTAGCGCGTCCGGTCCGTGGCGACTGCCCTCACCGCCACCTTACGAGGGCAGCGGCGCTTCATCTTCTACTGCTACACTCAGCACCGACGGCGTGTGGCTGCTCTGTTCCAACAACGAGGTGTCGGATACCACCAGCGCTGACGCTGCTCCTGTTATCGGTTCTGCTGCTGATTCAGCTCACGCTGATGGTGTTACTCTTCTTGCGGGTCTGAAACGTTCTAAGGTGAGTTCCAGAACAACAAGGCCTACTAAGAAGAGAAAAATACAAGAAAAAGAACGAGATGGACGAGAAGAAGCAGAGAAACCCTTCTCCCGTCTTCTCGGGTTAGAGTTCTGCTTAGACGGGGCTTTGACGCTGGAGATCTGGGAGGACGTGGCTAGACTGTCTAGGAGGCCGCGCTACACAAAAGACGGCCAGGTGAAAGAGGCGTCTCTGACCAGAAGCAAGCGAGTGCACTTCACTGCCGACGCGCTGCGCGAGCTAATAGCACGCATCGCTGATATCCGCGCAGTGGTGCGCATACGCGACACAGCGGCCGCGCAAGGAAGACCTAATCACACCCCCTGGTTCGCAGTGCTGGATGAGGAGGGCGAAGTGTACGCAGCTGTGAGCTACTACAGCGGTAAGAACCTCGTCCACGTGCGCAAGTACGAAGGTCCTGACAAAAAACCCACACAGCAGGGGGTGACGCTGTCCGCCAGAGCGCTCAAAGAGTTGGATGACAAAACAATTCTCAACCCTGTTATTCTCAAATATCTCGGTATAGATTCGGAATGAGAGACGCTCAACGCTCACGCGCGCACACACACAGCGTTTGACGTACGCTGTATGAGACAGACAGACGGATACACAGACAGCAGACAGATAGATAGATAGATAGACAGATAGATTGATAGATAGATAGACAGATAGATTGATAGATAGATAGATAGTTAGACGGCTAAGTAGTTGGTAACTGAGTGAAAAAACATGACGCAGTACGTATGCGAAAAGTGTTTCAAAATTTTTAAAAGACCGTACAACCACGAGAGACACGTAGAAAGTTGTAGAGTAATACCTAAGTTTTGCCCTCTATGCGGCGAAGGCGATTGCCGAAAGATCGCCTGTCGACGCGAATCTCTGGACGGGGTGACCATCCCTCCGCGCATACGTGCTGTACCGAACGGGGAGGAAACGTTCACGGCGAATTGGCCTGCGATACAAACGGGCGTCAGGATGCACGGGACTCGCGTGAGTGTAACAAACTTCAGGCTACCAACCGGCGAGTTGAGTGACGCTGTAGATACTATGCGTCGCATTCACTTGACACAAAGATTCAGATACAAAGTGGGTTTCTCGGTAGGCTTAGTCTTACAACACAGAGAAGACAAGAGCAAACTGCGCTACTTTCACGCCTCCCAGAACAACGCAACTCTCATACAACCGCTCCCTACTATAACTAATTCAGAAACTTTGGAAGAGCTCCTCTCAAAGATGGAAAACACCGTCGCTTGCGAGGAAGTACGGAAACTTTGCGACGCTGACACCAAGTGGCACGTTCTTTTTCCTACCAATTTGAACATTTGCGTTTACATGGGACCGGGGGAATTCCCCATAGGCGGTAGGATCACTCAGGCCGGTCGAGTTGGAAAGAGAAGCGGCGTGTTAGATTTTCCCAACAAGGACAACCTCTGCATCTTCCGCTGCATTTCCTTTCACTTATACAACACCAGCAAGCGCGCTTTAGATTTGTTACGTCAGTTCTGTCCCGCTGCCACACCTGAATCCTTTCCGGGTCTGAACATCCGCGACTTACCCGCGTTAGAGAACTTGTTTGACGTACAAATAGCGGTCTACACCGCGTCGCGTCAAGTGCCGGGGCGGAAGTTGAGAAGACGCGTTACTCTGATCAGACCGCCTTCCAGAACTCTGGCCGCCCGAGGTAAAGTCAACCTACACCTGACGGCGAAAGGCGGTTTGCACGTCTCTCTCGTCACGGACTTCAACGCGTACGCGGGCATATACGAATGTTGCAAGTGTAAGGCGGCGTTCACCACCGAGTTCTTGCTGAAGAGACACAGGAACCAGCTTTCCTCTTGCCGACAAGTCAAGTTGCGCTACGTAGGTGGCATCTACCAAAATTCGAGAACGATTTTCGAAGCGCTAGCAGACTTCTCCATTTTTCCCCCCGACGGACATTCCGGAATCTACCCTTACAAGATCGCCTTCGATTTCGAGGCTTTCTTCAGACCGTGCAAAGAACCGTCGACGGAACACGTGTCCCTGCTGTGGGATCACGTCCCTTTGTCGGCTAGCGTCGCATCCGACTTTCCGGGGTGGGAGGGGCCCGTCTGCTTCGTCAGAGAATCCGACGCAGATTCCGACCCCTTGTTGGACCGAGTTTTAAATCACATAAACGAGAACGCCAAAGTCATCGGGGAAGCTGTGCTAGAACTTTACCGACCGACGTTAGCGAAGTTAGATGCGGCAATAGGTGAAGCTCTCCTGCTGGAGGAGGCGACATTCACCCCTTCTCCAGGCGGCTTCGCTGCGGCTCAGACCAGACACCCGTTAGTTCAACTGAAGAAGCGTCTTCTGAGATACATCCGTCAAGCTCCAGTCGTGGGCTTCAACTCGGGGCGTTACGACTTGAACCTGATCAAAATACGCCTTCACTCGTTCTTTGCCTCCGGAGACCGAAGAAACCAAGAATTCAGCGTCATAAAGAGAAGCAATCAATACTTGGCGGTTTACACACAGCACACGGTTTTCTTGGACGTAGTCAACTATTTGGCACCCGGTTACAACTACGCGACCTATTTGCGAGCTTTCACCAGGAACGAAGAGAAAGGTCACTTTCCTTACGAATGGATGACGTCTACCAGGAAACTGGCAAACAGAACGCTGCCACCGAGATCGGCTTTTGACAGCGAACTGACGGGCGTCAAAATGTCCGAATCCGACTACGCCGCATGTCAGAAAGTTTGGTCCGACGAGAAGATGCAAACTATGGAAGATTACTTGATCCACTACAACAACAAAGACGTCAAACCTTTCATAGAAGCTCTGAAAAATCACGCTAAATTTTTCCAAGATCGCGGTATTGACATGTTGAAAGACGGAGTTTCTCTCGCCGGTTTGACTTTACGGTTCCTCTTCCAAAACCTAGAAGACGCGTTCACAACGTTCCCCCAGTTCGACGCCGTCCTCCACGCTCTGATCAAAGAAAATCTAGTCGGCGGTCCTTCCATCATCTTCCATAGATTTCACGAGAAGGGCACCACGCGGATAAGGGAGCACAAGTACGGCGAAGAAGCGAGACCGTACCAACACATCCTAGGACTAGACGCTAACTCTCTGTACTTGCGCTGCATGAGCGAAGCGCACTGCACGGGCTATTACGCGGTGAGACGACCTGAGACCGAGTTCAAGCCCGAAATTAGGCAAAGAAACTCTCACAGCGGTTGGAGTGGTTACGCTTCGTAGAGCACGACCGCGACGTGAAACTGCGCCACGCTTTGAACGGCGGCGAGATGGTTGTAGGCTGTCGGAGAATTCGCGTGGACGGGTTTCACGCGGCCTCTAATACGGTTTTCCAGTTTCACGGGTGTTGGTTCCACGCTCACGAGTGCATACCGTCGCACCGATATCAGTGCGCTTCACTGAGGGAGGAGAGACGCGACAGAACGACTAGAGTAAGCGCGTACTTGAAAGCGCTAGGTTACAAGCTGGTCGTCATGTGGGAGTGCGAATGGAGAGAGATGAAGCGTCGAGATGAGCGGGTTAAGGCCTCCCAACAACGCTGGAAGGTTGACGCTTTGAAAGTGTCTCGAAACGCGATGAGCGAGAGCGACATCCTTTCCGCTGTGAAAGACGGGAAAATGTTCGGTTTAGTTCAAGTGGACATCACTACGCCGCCTCACCTACGAGACTACTTCGAAGAAATGACCCCCGTTTTCAAGAACGTGACCGTTTCAAAATCGGACATAGGACCTCACATGTCAGACTTTGCGCAAGAAGAAAAGCTGTTGAACACGCCTCAGAGATGTCTGATAGGGAGTTACCACGGAAAAAATATTCTCTTGGGAACGCCGCTTCTCAAGTGGTATTTAGAGCACGGTTTGATAGTCACCAAAGTGCAGCTGGTCGTAGAATACCTACCTAAACGCTCCTTTGCCGGTTTCGCGGACGAAGTAACGGCGGCGCGAAGACGTGGCGACGTGAACGAGAACGAGAAAATTCTGTCAGACTGTTACAAGTTAATGGGAAACGCTACGTACGGTAAAACAATCTGCAACAAAGAAAAACACACGGCGGTGAGATACACTGACAGTCGGAAGTTCGAACTATTGGCCAATTCGTGGCGCTTCAAAAAGGCGTCCGAGTTGAGTTCCGATCTGTTTGAAGTCGAACTACAACCGAAAACAGTCAAGAACAACCTCCCTATTCAAATAGGGTTCATGGTATACCAGTACGCGAAGTTGAAAATGTTAGAGTTCACATACGACTTCTTGGATAGATTCGTCGATCGGCGCGATTATGCCCTTTGTCAAATGGACACCTACAGTCTTTACATGGCTCTCAGCGGTGACACGTTGGATGACCTAGTCAAACCTCGCCTGAGAGAGACGTACTTCAGAGAGAAACGAAAGTGGCTTCCGACAGCGGTGTGCGACGATCACTTAGAGCTTTTCGTGAAGACAAAAACGGAAAGAGTGCGAGAATGGTGTCCGCCGCCCGGCGGATGTTGTGAGAGACGGTACCTTCACGATCTGAGAACTTCGGGGCTTATGAAAGCGGAGTGGGAAGGTGACGGGATCCTAAGTCTCAACCCTAAGACTTACATTTGCTACGATCGAGTCAGCGACACCGGTGAAAGAAAATCCAAAAAATGGAGTGCAAAAGGCGTACAGAAGAAACAAAACCCTAAGGAACCAGACGACTTCTTGGATGTTCTTCGCCAACGAAAAACTCTCATTGCTGTAAATAGAAATTTCAAAGTGGTGCGAAACAAAATGGTCACCTACACCATAGAGAAAGACGGCGTGCGCTACTTGTATTATAAGCGTCGCGTGCATTCTGACGGTGTGACAACGAGTCCTTTAGAGATATGAAAAAAAATAATAAGCGTGTTATTGCTTGATTGAGTGCATCTTTTCAAAAATAGAGTGTTTATCAAGATTGAAAAAAAATAAATAAAAAAAATAAAATAAATTATTGTTGTGTTTTTATTTTCATACGTCTTCTTTTACTAGTAAGTCGCGCAGTCTCTTAAAGCGTCACTCATGTGACGACGTCGCTTCCAGTCACGTGATCCTAAAGACCCTCACTTCCTAAACAAAAAACTTCTTCTTCTTCTTCTTCTTCTTCTTCCGATCACGTGGTCAATCAGGTCACTTCCGGTCACGTGATCCTCAATGAGGTCACTCACTTCCGGTTGGCCATTAGGTCATGTGACGTCACTTCCGGTCACGTGACTCATCAGGTTACTTCCGGTCACGTGATCCTAAATTAGGTCATATGACATCACTTCCGGTCCCCTAAGTAGGTCATATGACGTCACTTCCGGTCCATAAGTAGGTCATATGACGTCACTTCCGGTCACGTGACCAAATGGCGGCCTCTGATTGGCTAACTAGGTCACGTGACGTCACCACTAATCCCCTAAGTAGGTCACTTCCGGTCACGTGACCAAATGGAGGCCTCTGATTGGCTGCAGGTCGATTGAGTAATAAACAGTAGTTAACTATAGTCCCGTTCCGATACATACTATACTACTTGCACTGCACAGGCTTGAAATAATCTTCTTTTTGCGGAATCATGAAATGTAATGACAGAGAGCGAGCAGATCAAGTCCAAATGAAATTATTGATTTGCAATCATTTACCACTGGGCTGAGGAGTTGGGTGGTATTCGAATATACCGGGCAACCCCTAGTTAGTTGAAAAATGATTGGAGCTCCTCACAATATGGGATACACATCAACTGTGACCACTGTGTGTTATATGTATACAATTAGGGCTATATGTTCATATGATAACAGTCATTTAAATTCCAGAAGCAGGTACTGCCCAGGGGCTACAGCATTGATCTGACACCATTAGAAAAGCAGCCCAGAGGAAGATAGCCTTCTCTGGACTGAATAACAAATACCCTCAGCTCTATAGCATAAAGCCAATAGTCCATATGGCTGTTCGGTCTTCTTGAAACTGCTTATGTTGCAGGTTTATAATCTGTATCATATACTAAGGGTTAGAATACTATATAAGGTGATTCTGTCACCATGGACTTAACTGTGGTTTATGTCAGAGGGTTTCAAAGGTCAGCTGGAATGATCTGATGTTATGGTCTGACATCATCTCATTGTCCCAAACCTCTAGAAAACATGCATTAAAATGTCAACAGGAGTTTGATAAGAGCCTCTACATGGCAAGCATACTTCTATATAAAATATGTCATGCATGGCATACACCCCATACCTCAGACACTCAGAAACTCCTACACTTGCTTAAACACCATATGACTAAGTGACCATTACGCTTAGTGGTTCCCTATATACCGCTCATTTTTAATGGAAGTTCCAATGTGGAAAAATTACATGTAGTTCCTCGCACATATTTTGATATTGATAAAAGACACCATCCAAATAATCAGGCTGAATTTACAGAGTTAAGGGTACAATTTCTAAATGTATCTTGTAATTAAATTGCCAGATATATTTAATTAGGATATAGCACTTAACAACATTCGCTCTTTGAGACCTAAACTTCAGCAGCCTTTGAAATAGTATCTACCCCTGAATGAAATCTGGCTGTTCATTTTATAGCTATCATATGGTCCCACAGCAGTTTGAATACTGCTAGAGGCAATATTGTGACAGGTCTTAATGGTCCATGAATTACAGGAAATTGGAATAAATTGCCTGTAATTGCCTAATCTGCTGGTCGGTCTAATTATATCAGCCTTTCCTTCTAGGGTATCAAAATTAATGACCCTCAGACCAATCATCTACGAACAGATGTAACACAAGCTTAAAGATTCTGTTGCCAATAATTAACGACCTAGCACTAGCGCTTGAGCTTAGCAAGATCTACAGGGCATATTGGTTATTTATCTAAGGCATGGATCGTGTAGTTTTATTAACCATTCAACTATATCAACCCTTTACTGAAGACTTCTCCAGGTACGTGTGTGTAACATCTTAGTTAGGCCTCTTATGTACATCAGCAAATATGGTGTCTAGGCATTGTAGTGAGTCCGAAATTAGTACTACCAACCAATTTACAATATTAGTTATGTTAATCAATATTTCACTTCCCTATGATATCCTATCTCCATAATATTTTCTTAGTGCTATTCTTAATTTTTCATCACGTCTCCATCAGGCTTATTTTCCACGCATTGAAAAAACCTTCCCCCTCCAGTATTATGGCCAAACATACTCTCAAAATCATTTGACTGAGGTGAAGTGTCCTATCTTCCTGCAACAGCTTCCACAATCGGTGCAAAACTGATACATGTGTCAAAAACATGTTCCACTGTCTACTGGCATCCTACACTGGGCACTACAGCTTTAAGTAAAGATTTGTTCATTCAGAGAAGAATTGCAATGTGAACAACTTCTTTCATATTCTGCCAATACCCTCTTTCATGTTTTGCTCTCATCGTTCAACTAACCTAGCCAGGTACCTCACTCTCTGATTTGATATATCAGTTCTGCACTGATCAGTTTCCATATCTCTGCTGGCCAGTTGCCAGTTGCCTCATGCTGTGTTACAATCTACAGGGAGGGAGGCATGTAAACCAGTGTATTTGGCGGGCTTCCAGTTGTCATACCCAAGTTGGGCTACTGGGCTAGTTGTGAGCTTTGTAACGTTATAATTGAGGGTTCTTCTACAGGTGCACTGCATAGGCTTGAACATCCAGTTCAAATGAAACTATTGATTTTCAATAATTCACCACAGGCCCGAGGAGACTTTAGTTGTATTTCAACTATGCCAGATACATGACACCCGCAGGTTAGTCAGGAAATGATCTGAGATCTGCAGAATAAGTGTATTTGGGATGAAGTCATCTTACCAGTCCATTGTATTTGGTGAACCCAATCTGGAATGCCTCGCAACTCTCGTCCCCTATATAGTCCATGGCAATGGGATCTTCTTGAAACGTCCACTATCGCAGGTTTCAATCGCCTCCACCTCACAAGGTTTAAACATGTGCTACGATGTGATTCTGTTACAGTGAACAGGATTTAAAAGTCAGCTGGGGTGATATGATTTTATCTTCTGTGTTTAGCAGTAATAGACATCAAGATTTTTTTTATCAGCGTCTATCCATCAATGTTTGATTAGAACATGTACATGACAATCATACCCCATACCTCTTAATAGGTTAGGACCTAGGTGCACAATTAAACTATACATGCCACATACACTTGAATAACACCACATTCCCCACACCAACAGCTTTCTGCACTTACTGGGATACCCTCTGTAAGTAGGGCTTAGATTGTGGACCTTTGTGGATGTTTCCCAATCTAGTTCATTGAAATTAGATTGAGGCGATTCATCCAATTTATTACTATGCCTATGTCTATTTCCTGGTGTCAATACCATGCAGGTATACATAACTATCATTCGTATCTTGGTTATCCAGCCTGTAAGAATATGTAAGAACCATGACTTGGTACTTGTATATAAGCTTTAGCTAAGCCTGAGATGTTAACAGGGAGTGCTGAGGCTGGAGCTGTTGGACACACTCTGTGACCAGGGTCTAATCTGTGGGGTATAGATCAGGTTGTGCACACTCAGGGAGTGCACACATCCTGTCCTGCAGGCACAGACAGCAACTGTTCTGTCCTGGGGACAGCAGCAATCTCATCATTGGGAGCAATTTGGAATCTTCGACCGAGACAAGGTTGTATCTTAGCTTTGCTAGGCACAGTGCTATAGTAGAGATGGTAAAGAACGTAATATATAGGATATGTTTGATCTGTTTGCCCTTCACTACTGCTTTAGTTTGCCTGACAGATGTTCTTACGAAATACAGATTGTTTTGTTGACCTTTGTTAAAACACATTGCATTTGATAAAGAATATGTTGTTGGAATCTATTATATAAACCCCCTTTAATGGTAGAAGACCACAAATAACAAATATTCACTGTGGTATATGTCATCACCAACCTTTTTCTATAAATATAGCGTAACATGTATCACAGGGCGGCTAAACACGAAGGTAGACATGAATTAATAGTGAAATGAAAATTGTCCTGAATGGGAGCTTTGTTATTTATTTCTCTTGTGAGATTTCACCTATGCATCATCTGTCTAAGGTCGGTTCAATGGGGATGGCAAAGCATTGCGGTGTCTGTTGGATAAGGTCTGTGCTTACTCCACCACATTATCAATTATGGGATTAGGAATGGACTGCTCATCAAGACTGTGTCAGGCGGCCAGCTTATCCAACCATCAACAGTACTCATACAATATTTATATACCGTAAATTCTCGCATAGAAGCCGTGGCTAGTATGAAAGTCAGATGACCAGTGAGTTACGCTTATATGCGGCAATTTACACTATGTCTTTTGCTTTGATCTTAACAAGCAGGGTAAGCAGTGTGCTAGGGTGGTAGGGGCAAGGGGAAACATGTGATGTGCATGTAGGTGGACACTGCAGTGAGACCCCTGGGATCAGCCTTTATTTGCACTGTGTAGTGTGTTTTAAAGGGATCTCTTTTTCTCAGCAAATAAAGGAATCAGAAGGGCAGGCAGGATGAGAGTAGGGTAGCAGTATGAGACTCCTGGGGATTAGGGGGGAATGACTGTGTTGGGAGAGTGGTATAGTGTGTTGCTCTCCACTCCCAACCCCCACACTCCATGCCTGTAGGCTTTAACACAGAGGGTATGATGGCCTGGTTGTTACCAATGGTCCTTGAAACTTATTTAGTGCACTGGGAGGCACTTGGGAATTGTCATTAACTGATTAATAACTGTTTTACTGCGAAAGCATAGTTTAGGTTGAAGGGCACATGTTCTGTTGGTATATAGTAGCTTCTTCAATAACAAAATTGAGGCTTCGGGGTCAAATGTATCTATTATATACATATTATATATATATATATATATATATATATATATATATATATATATATATATATATATATATATATATATATGTATATATATAATATATATATATATATATTTATATATCTAATATATATGTATGTATATAAATATGATGACATAACATAAAACAAAATCACTATCTAAGGCCTAAAATCTAGATGCCTTTAAGATAGCATGTACCTATAAATTAAATATGGCTATTCATTTTATAGCCATCATGCGGTTCCACAGAAGGAGCCAGGGGCGCTATTGTGACTGGTCTTAATGGTCCAAGAATTACATGAAATTGGAATAGATTGCCTATAATTGCCTAATCTGCTGGCTGGTCTAATTATATCAACCTCCACTTCTAGGGTACCAATATTAAAGACCCTCAAACCAATCATCTACAAACAGCCAGGATTCACTTTGTAATAGTCCCAGAACTAGGACTAGCAGACGTTTAGGCTAAGCAGTGGCCAGAAGGCAATTCTGCTGGTAGAGGGGAGGGTTAAAATGATATTTATTATTCATTAGCTTCTAATGACATGCTAAGGTGTATTGAAAGGGCTCGATACTATAGCTCTGATAAACATTGCATTTTATCAATGCGGTACTCCGGCTTGACATAATAAGCATGGCCTGTGCGTTTCAATAACAACTGTGATCTAATCATGATTCCATGTTTAAAATTCTTTGAATGTATAATTCTTTGAATGTATGATTGATATTATCACATATTGCAAAATCCTGCAGTTAGGCCTGTGTGAAATCTCGATCAGGCCTCTTTATCGTCATACATTAACAAATGAAATGCCTAAGCATTATATGTAGACTGATCTTCACTGTGTACTACGTTATATCATTTATAATGTAATAATGTGTTTGGATAAATAGTCTGATCTTTTGATCATTTGCTGCTGCTGCTGCTGCTAGCTAAGACGCGTATTCCCTTAACCGTGTTGACTACACATGATGGGTGGTTGGCCCCCACCTTTGAAGTAACCTTTCTAGAATGATTACTTTAGTCGGAACATCTTCATGAAGAGGCCAATCTTCATAGCACCAAGTGCATCCAGACTACAGGTAGACCTCAGGCTGCAGTGTGGGATGAAAGGAGCTTTATTTGAAGAGGAACAGCGAGGGACAATTAGACACCTGTTACTGGTGACATTTATCACAAATGCGTAGCAATAATCTCCATGGAGTTCTAGTCCTTTGTGTAAAGGCCTGTCTCGCTTCTGACATTCTCCTTGATAAATTTCCTGTCTGGGTTGAGAGTCGGTATGCCAAAAGGTTACCTCCCTTGGGTTGAGGTTTGGGATTTCTCTATCATGTTTGAGAAATGAAAGTCTGATCCTAGGATATGGTTATTTTTGCAGCTTGGTACCACTTTAGAAAGTGCAAAGGTTATTGATGAAAAGATGAAAAACAAAGCCTTTGAGAAATTAACCCTATTCCCTTTGTGACTGCATCAGCTGTGCACAGGCTTTCTTGTCGGTAATCACTAAAGTGCTAATGTGATATGCACACTTATAGCTAGGGTTTCTTCATCGTTCGTGAAAAGCTCTGATAATAGGCTATACTACGTAGCTATACATCCTGGCTGATAGTATCACAAAATAAGATTTTATCTTTATTTAATATTTCATCATTTTCTAACAGTTCTTGTACCTACCCCCTAATTGATGTTTTGTATGTGTAATAGGTGGGGCAAACTATCTTTTGATGGCAAACGGTTAGACATTATGAAGGCAATCTTTCTACCGCCATGAAAAGATTATGTGTATTCAACACCCTGAGCTGGGTATATTTTGATTAGGCTTATAGATTGTACATACTCTTTGGCTCTCATTGGTTTACACACAAGTAACTTGCTTACATAGTATAGGCTGTGGATGCCCAAACTATGTCGGTAGCGATCTCATTGGTATATCACAACACCCATCAGCTATCAAACATAAACTACCTTGGGTGATCTCCCCCTAACGTCCGTATCAGGCAGCGAGCTTATCCATGGATCAATTGCGCCCATTCAATAAGCGGTGCAGGGCCTTTACTTGGATGGCAAAGCTCTACCATTTGCAGAAACCACTGCCTTAACAAGTAGGGTAAGCAGTGGCCAGTCTGGTTGTGGACGGAATGGGACAACATGTGATCTGTATGCATGGTGGATGCTGTTATGAGGCTCCTGGGATGGTGTGTCATTTGGACTGTGTTAAAAGGACCCTCTATTATCTGGGCAGGGTGAACAAATAGAGCAATCAGTGGCGCAGGCAGGGTGAGACTAGAGAGGAGCTACGATTCTCAAAGGGGTAGGGGGTGATGGGATGTGAGGAAAGGTGGTAGGGAGATGGTATGTCACTACTCACTGCCCCCCCCCCCCAAAAAACAAAAAACAAAAAAAAATCCCACAAATAACCACAAACACACAAAAAAACACCAGCCCCATCAAGACCAGCGCCAGCAAAAGTCATCATTCCCTCGTGGCCTCCAATGGTTTCTAAATGTGTCAGCTTTATTGAGTTATCTAGTGTGTAGGTCATATTTAGGGGCTACTGTGGAATCCTTTACAACTGCTTTATTACAGTCCTTGCCAAGCACACAGGTATTGCTGAGGTTCCCTCATTAAGTAATGTACAGTATGCCTTATCATGCTATCCTATATCAATCAGCAAAATTCTAATAAACGTACCTGTCAAGTTCCTAAAAACATGATACTATGTAGGGTTATGGTTCATTTTAGAGAAAAGCTTCACTCTCGCATAAGCCTCTGACTGTGTAAAATACGTAACCTAATGATCAAATATCAATAAATGTGGTAATTTTAAACTGTTAATATCGTGGTGGATATTTGTCTTTCAATGTACTTAAGATCATTGGCAGAATCACTGTCGTGGCAGTTTTAATTGATGTTCGAACAACTTAACAAAGTTGGAATCGATTGATGGTAATTGTCAAATCTGCCAGTGGATCCAATTTCAGCAACTTATTTTCCAAGGTATCAACATAATGACCCTCTCCTCATGTATCTTTTGATAGGAGAAGCACACTTTTCCACTTTCGAGCTTTCCACTTTCGACCAGGGCCTGGCTGACGGTGCCTGGACATCTCATATGGTGCGTGTTCCTAAAATGCAAATGGTACATAATCTTAAACGGCCCCCCCTAAGTCTTGTAGGGGTAGTTGTGACTATGCACCATTAGCAGTTCAGAATAATGATTCGTTTAAAACCCATAGCGTAGCGTTGGGCAGGTGTACAATGCCGTTCATAGGACATTATAATAAAACTTATAGAGACTGGGGTACTCCAGGTGGAATTGGAGTGACTTATGGAGCTAGAGATGCACAATGTCAACTGTGTGGAGAATCAAATGTATGGAGGAACTGTTCTTCTAAAGGACTATACCCTTGTACCAGGGTAGTAGTTGGTCATTGGCCTGAACAGTATGTCATCATGTCAATGAATCAACAGCCAAAAGTATATAAGGCTTTGTTTGAAACTTCCAACATAAAGGATTGGCAGATAAAAGAAAAAACCTATTTTCTCTGTGTTCAAATTAATTCATGATGTCATACTGCCTACAGTGATTATCTTTAGTGTAGTTAATATCAGATATTTTTGTAATTCAAGTAAAGAAAGTGATGTCAAGTTGAAGACCTATCAATCATTAACATCAAAATGAGGTGCCAACACACAAAACCTCCAAAGCCTTTGCTGGAATGTCAGCCCAGGCCATTACAGCTTGATTCAAATGACAATCTCAGCATTTAGTATGGACTATCCCTGCCAGAAGAAATGCCTGATTGGTGAGGAATTCCAATTCAATCAGAATACTGCCATTATGGGCACATTCTATGCCCCTATGTTAATCAGATTTCCTATCAGATTTATAGTGCAGAGGGAAATCTTAACTCTTTTGCAGATTGCCAATCTTTGTCAAAAATCAATTATCTGAGTTGTGGTGGATAATTTTCTTTTGGGGATAGACTTAAGTCACTAGGAACTGTGTCAATGCTCCATGGAATATATTAAGTCAAGGTCTATTTGATAGACAAAAATTATCTCTATTTACAGAATGGTTCTTCCCCATATATGTTTACCGCTTTATTCGGTAGGGAAATTAAAGTTAGATCTTAAATGCTTTTTGTGCACCGCATAGGATAGATATTAAATGTGCATAGTTTTACATTGAATGCTAAACATTAAAAAAAAAGGAACATACCAGTTCAATCATTCTGAGTATATAATCAAATGAAAGTGTTTATTGATCAGTCTGGCATGCCACATTTTTTCTAATGTGTTACTGTGGTGGATCTGGTGCCCATTGGCATAACCAAGCCAATTTAATAACTTAATCAGCACACATAAAATGCATCTGATGGTAGACTATACACATGACGGGATTGATAAGTATTGGATGTTGTAAAACCCTGTTCCTAGTGCCCTGCTGATACGCATCCTTAATGGGTATCACTAATGCATAGCCAATATTAGCTGATGTTTCTATTTTTAGCGTAGGATTCATGGGAGCATTAAATAGCATTAGTATTGGTTATTCAGGAAGATGTTTCACAAGGAATTTGAAATATGGATCGATCTATCTTGCTCAGGCCTGGACAATACGGGACTTCCTCCACTACATGTATAACACCCTATAGGGGAGGTTTCACCAGCAAGGGGAAATCTTCCCCTACTTAAGGCAGGCCCTTGGTTGGCGCCCTGCCCTTATCTCCACACTGGTTAAGTGATTATGATTGTAATTAGGGATCAAAGCCAGTCTCTTTATAAATGAACCAGAAAGTTTTCATGACCGTACTACACAACATATGTCTTCAGTTTAACTCATTCCCTAACATTCGGCTTAGAATTTAACTAGTGCTATTCTTGACATACACTGTATAAGACTATTCCTGGGCCCCAATGGACCCTCTATTGGACTCTTACTGCTCATATATAGAGGACATTATATATATATATATATATATATATATATATATATATATATATATATATATATATATTGTGCACCATCTTCCAAATAGTATTGTATTGGCATTGGGAACAAAATTAGGAGGGTCAAAATATGACCATGCCACTTTATGTGTTCTTCTACCTCCTCACATCACCTCCTCACATCATGTACGTCCGGCCCAGCTGACTCAGCGGACTGTTGTCAACTAACAGTCTAGTGTACACAGTGATACCCTTCTGCTGGTTATATTATGTATGAGGGGGGCACTATGGCCAGACCTATAGCCCAGCTTCTAAACATGGACATGACCTGACTTCAGAGTCAGTGGTAAGAGGAGGCCTAGGTAAACATACAGTATAGCTAGCTATATCAGCCAGTTGCCCTCTGCTTCCCCCTCCAGTCAGAGGTTTCTTAACCCCATGTTTTTCTATTGTTGCTTGTAGTGAAAGACATCCTTAAACACGATTATGATAAAGACATGACAGTCAGATGAGTAAAAAATTATAGAAGAAGGACTAGCCGGCAGAGGGATATTGTTCTAGCCCAGATTCTAGTTGTATGTTATCTAACATACGATACTAAATGTAACCTGAAAAAAATATATTTTAAAAACAAATGAAAAGCCCCATTTTGTTAGTTTATCTTCTACCTTTTCTGGCCATATACCTCCTGCATATGGTTTTACTGATGGATAAAGAAACATGTATTCCACACCATTTGGTATCCAATTATCGGATACCAGATGGGCCTGTCGCTGCGGGGAGTATTGGGATTTGAAGCATGTGCTCAGACTTCGCTTTCATATTTATCTTTGTACAGCAGTACATGGGTTGCTGAACCTTGATTAACTTGATAATAAATAAGTCTGTAGATATGTTGACATGCCCGCTCCTACATCACTAACGATAAAACAAACCATGCATACATTATATAAGGTTAAGACTCAAGTTTCAAGTTTCAAGTTTCAATCATTTTATTCACATAAATTCACATCAATATCGGTACATTACAAGCAAATGTAATCACATATATTGTTTTATTTTTTTTTTAAACAATATATTAAACCTTTATATTATCAAATAAATTCATAAATACACTTATGTAATATGAATCTAACATCCCTTGACACGTCATATTTCCAATTTGATATTAATATGGTGAATAAGGCTGCTGCTTGGCATGTTATACCAGTTTACGTTAGCCACCCTCAATTGACACATACATTTGTATTATACATTAGTAATTATTGATTATATAATTAAATTCAGCAGTCGTAATATAAGTTATATATTATACATTTATCTAATTAATTAGATTATGTAGTGTAGCTCTTAAAAGTATTACAGGACTTTACATGGACATTACACAAGGCTATTTCATTTCATTTACACTTTTCTCTAATAGATATCTTTCACAACAGCAATTCAAGTATAAATTTAATATATTATATTAATAACAGATTATTAAGCTCTTGGTTCATCAAATAGCTAGCCTGAAATGTTCTTTGCAATATGAACACAAGATGTGTGTGCTCCTTTATATTTGATATGTGTTCCTGCACTCTAACTAAATGGGTAACTTTATCCAGCTAATATACAGACTCGAGGCCAGAGAATTTGACTTACAAACATATTGCCAGAAATAATAAGACACCTGTCCCTTATGACATTTATCACAAGTTGGCTGATATGACCAGTCTGAGACAAAGGCAAAATAATAAGTCACTGATGAAAGCTTCTTTTTGAGGGTGCCAGGAATATGTATCGAGTGCTGCATCTTTGTGTGTAAAGGTCTGTCTCCCTCTTGACATTTTGCTTGCTCAATTTCCTGTCTGTGAGGAATGGGAGCTGTGAAGACTTAGGTGCTATTGGGATGAGGTGTGAGCTTATATCTAGTCCATAATTGTGAGTCTGGCTCATCAGCTTTGCTGTGGTTGATGGCCACTTTCTGAAGTGCAAAGGTTGTTCTATGAATGTGTAAGGGATGAAAAGGAGGGCATCGGGAAGATTAAGACCATTATTTCGGTAACATCAGAAGCTTTATAACAACAATAATTAATGTCAGTGATTAATAATTAAGTAGCAAAGATAGTTTATCAATGGGAAGTTCTTCTTCATCTTTACATCCAGTTAGGATCTTAATGACTGTCTATTATCAGCAGATGTCAGAAGGAGTAGCTATTAACCACCCATGTCGTAGCTATATTGCAATCTATGATGCATAATTCGATAGTTCATTTTGTATATCTGTGTTATCTTTGTCAGTTTTATTCATAAAAATAATCTTTCTATATAACAGATTGTGCTGATCAATGCATGAGAACAGGCCATGGCCATTTAGAAAGTGTTATTGTTAACCCTCTTGTGTCAACTGTCGGTATCATTCAACTCATGCTTCGGGAATCATGATACCTAATTCTTTAACAAACCTTCTAAAACTAGCAGTTAATATCTGCAGTTTTTGGATAATTAGATCACCCAACAATACACCAAGACTGTAAAAGGGATGTAAAAAATGTATATGAAAACCTACTGACGAGGTTGAGTTTCCTTGGGTTTACAGCGTATTTTTTTCCCTTCATTTAGTGACTAAGTCACCTTGGATGTCCAGCATTCACTATAATAATTGAAGCTCTCTAAAATAAGCAGGAAGAACTGCTGATTGTCTCAGCACTATGCCTTATATCTAATTAGCAATCACTGTCATTAATTGCTGTAATAACCTCCTGATGTCACAAGAAATGATCAGGTTAATCTTCAGAGATACTATGCTTGCCACCTCTGATCGTCTCACAGAAACAACCTTTGCACTTTCTAAAGTAGCAACACACTGCGGAAATAGCCATATCAGCTGAGCAGACTTACAATTTGAGGGCTTAATAGAGAGCCACTCATCTCAAGAAGGAACAGAGGCCTTGCTCCCCCACCCCCCCACTCCAAACAAGATTCAAAGAGTGAAATGTCACGAGAGTCCTGGTACCCATTATAAATGCACACCCTCTTAATATGGCTGCTATAGACAGTTCCCTGCTATCCTGGGCTGTGTCTGCTTTAAACTTTCCTTAGTCAATTTGTGGTAAATATTGTGTGCAACAGGTGTTTAATTGTTTCTGGCTATATCTGTTTGATTCAAGCTGAATTTACACCTACAGCTTGTGCTCTGTGTGATGAATGGGTGCGGTGATGATTGACAACTTTAAGATGTACTGACTGAGGTTTGAAAATGTCAATACTTGATTACAAGGTAATTAAGAAGTGTTTGTCTACAAATCACCTAATTTGTCTGATACTGTTATTTCTTGATTTAGGAAAAGCATAATTAACATTGGTATGTTGAACAAAAGACTGAGACGCTGGTTGGGATGGAGTCCTCACTGATGCACCTTTTGACCTCCCTCTGTATTATCAATTAATGACCAAGACCCTAATTAAGTAATGCCACAGCACTCAATGAGACCCTGCTATAACCTCGAGCTGAGGTTAGAGCCTATTTGCAAGGACAAGGAACTGACAGAGATCAATAACTTCTAGAAGTTAGAATACATGTACCCACGTTCATCATGTGAACAATAACTGGAGACCTATGCAATATGTGACCAGAATTCCCAAGGTTCACTGCAAAAGGCCTTGGAGTACAAGTCCTAAGGCAGTAAGAATTTGGCCAGTAGGAGCTATGCTTGTAGAATGTGAATGCCCCCTTCCAATCACACTCTCACCATACATATATATCCTTAACCTCTGTGACACTCAGACTAGGTCTACTAGGTCCACTAGACATGCCATCAGCAGATCTGGCCATACAGCTGTGTTCGTACCTCGCACACAGTAAGTACTATAATAATGTACTCAGATGCTACCTCCTGTCTCTGTCCCCTTACCTCTTGCAGTCCTCCTTAATTTCTTAAATTGTGACAGCAACATTCTACTTCAAGAATCCTAAATCAAGCATAAAAGCTTCATGTAGAATATTATATTCATTCCTATAACAATTTCTGGAAGAAAAACACAAATATATCACAGAGACAAAGAGTTGTTAAGGATTGTTAGATATAATTCTCAAACTATATTTCAAATTTTAACTTTTTTCATGTTTTAAGGGCTTGAATGGTGAAACCTCTGTTGCCAAAATATCACATTTGACCCCAGTGTGTCTCTACAAAAACAAAATGGTTCAATTATGGGATGGATTTATGTCATTTCGCATCCAAACTCTTTAATTGCACCCTTTAACAATTTCTTTGATATTCTGCCAACACCCTCTTCTTTTTCAGCATCATCTTTCAACCAGCCCAGCCAGTCTGTTCTCTTCCTGCAGTGATACATCACTTCCGCTCTGATTGGTTTATCTGTCTCTGCTGGCCTCTTGCCAACTGTTCCATGTTGAGTTGTGATTTACAGGGAGGGAGGCATGTAAACCTGTGTATTTGGCCAGCTTCCAGTTGTCAAACCTTTGTTGGAATAGTTGGTAGCAATGCACTATTATAGTTAAGGGTTCCGTTACAGGTGCAGTGCACAGGCTTGAAAATACTTTTTGGGGAATGATGAAATGTAATGACAGGGTGCAACGAAATCCAGTCAAAATGAAATTATTGATTTTGTAATCATTTACCACTGGGTCATAGAGACTTTAAAAGTGGTATTTCAACCACCCCTGATACCAGGCAAACTAGAGTTAGTAGGGAGATGATTGGATCTCTGCGGAATTTGGGATATTTGGGAAGGAGTCACTTTCCAAGTTTATTTGCACTAGCTTGCTCCTCTGGATATCTTTGTTGAAATAGGCTTAAAGTGGACTCCTAGATTCCCTCAAACTGCGATGCAGCTAAACACCATCTGCCAGCCCATTTTTGCTTTTTCAAGTAGATTCCTTTTTTCCTTTATGGAAAACAATGTTTTTTACTGATATGATACTAACAAAGTATTACCAGTTAACATAAGTATTTGATACCCCTATTTACAACATTTAGCACCTAATCAATAATAACTACAGTAGTAAATCCTTTATCATATTCACCACACGTCTTGAGTATTGATATTGCATAAGTAAAGAATGTATTTGCTGTGGCCGCAATCTGAGGGAATGATAAGATTTCCCACAGGGCTGAACCTATTGTTATTGGGCCTCAAGATTCCATCATAGATGCCTAAATTGCTATTTTCGATATTGATCAATCTCTAGTATAGTGTTATTGATAGATGATTGTTTCTCCTCTTTAATGTTCACATGAAAAATGAGCTGCAGTCTCATGATGATGTCTGCACCATTTCATAATTGAAAACTGAAGGGAAATATCTGAAATATGCATCATGCATTTTCTATGATGTAAAGAGTAGGGTCTTTTTCTACGATGGCTTCATAACTCAGCCCTCTATGTAGGGGGAGGGAGGGAAGCCAGGGTGAATAATGACTACGGATTCAAAAGTCACTGGCATGTTCATTTCAAGGAGTTGCCAGCACCTGATCAAACAAAGTTTGATAGGATCCTGAACATGACAAGCATACTTCCATATTTAATCAAGCATGTCACACAGACCGTATACACCCCATATGCCACAGCCCAAAACGCTTATATATACAACTGTTGTAACTTGGCCCAATAATTCCTTTTGAAACTATTTCTAGGGATTCAACTTTTAAATGATGGCTTGGGAGTTGCCTTTGGGTTATGAGCCTGAGACACTAACAGAGAGTGCTGTGGATTAAATTTTCTAATCTGTCACAATTTAATCTGTGTGTTATAGATTAGCAAATGTACATAGCCTCTGCTGCATGCACAGTACACAGTTCTGTTCTGGGGATGGCAGCAATAAGATCAGTTGCAGTAGTTTGTATTTGTTGACCAAGATAGGGTTCATGGGGCTCATAAAGCATCAAGCATAGCAAGCCCTCAATCCCAAAAAGTGTGATCTGTTCGCTTATCCTGCTTTAATTGACCCTAGATATTTCTTGAAATATTGATAGTTGTATTCACCTTTGATGAGTTACATTGCAATTACAGAGGCTTATTTACTGTATGATAATTAGGACACGCATGGCTCTGTACATCTCGCCTGTGTGCAGAGGCAAAACTAAAGTTAATGATCTAGGGTAAGAAATAGCTGTTCCTGGTAACATGATTGCATTAAAAGTTAGCTAAATAAGGCCAAAAAAAGGTCTGTTTCAGGTAACATGGGCAGAAAATGTAGGGTTCGTAGGTTGGATTTTTTGGGTTTTTTTAACTTCTTTTTTTTAAACATGAAAATACCGGCCGGGCTGGTCCGAAAACCCGGAAATTGACCGAAAAAGGGTAAAAATACGGAAATGTCTTCAAAATTGCATGAAAAAACGTAGGGTCGGCTGTGGGGCCTTCATCCCACACAATGTCCTTTATTTTTGATAGGGTCGGTCTGGTTACCTGAAACAGACCTTTTTTTTTGGTCTAAGGAAGGTAGACATGAATTGATAAAAATGTGTCCTGAATATGCATGAAAATCCTGGTTAATAGTTTTCCAGGTCAAATTCCTCAGTATTCTCTGTCCATGTGATTGGCGGCAGATGGCAAGCATAATGGTGACTGATGGATGAGATTCATGCCTTCTCCAGCACATTACCAATTATTATGGGGTATGGAGTCAACTGCACACAAAGACTGTATCGGGCACCCAGCTCATATTTCCATCAATGCTTCTCCTACCATAATTATTTAGATAAACCCTTTACTTGAATCTTAACCAGCAAAGTAAACAGTGTATTGGGGTGGTATGGAAAATGGGACCACATGTAATGTAAATGTAGTGTGGACACTGCAGTGTAACAAGGCTCCTTGGGTTGGCTGTTATTTGCACTGTGTAGTGTGTTTTTTAGGCAACCCTTTTTTCTCAGCAAATAGAGGAATCAAAGGGCAGGCAGGGTAAGCATTGGGAGGCAGTATGAGTCTCCTTATTGGGATGTTAGGAGGGTGGCAGGGTGTGTGAGTTGGTTAGTGTGTCATTATCCACTCCCAAACCCCACACTCGCAACACAGGAGGTATGGCGGCTTGATTTTAGGTTCAAAGGTATATTTTCTATATGTATCTGGCAGTTTATTCAATAACCAGTCAGATTCTAAAACCCACTAGGCTTTAAAATAATATGTAGCTATCAATGAAATCTTGCTGTTCATTTTAGAGCCATCATATAGTCCCACAGCAGTTTGATTATTGCTAGCGGCAATATTGTGACAGCCCTTAATGGTCCATGAATTACATGAAATTGGAATAGATCGCCTGTAATTGCCTTATCTGCTGGTCGGTATAATGATATCAGCCTCCACCTCATAATAAATGACCCTCAAACCATTAATCACAGAAGCGTTTCAGCAAAGTAATAGCTAGAAGGAACACTTTTGTGTACACAAGCCGTAGAATAAACTCAGGGGCTCGATTCATAACAATGTACAACAGCTCAGAAAGGCTATGACCACTAAATAACATGTTTGTAGGGAAAAGAGGGCAAATTGTATTTTTTTACAGGTAGTAGTCAAGGCATCATCCAACCAATGCTGTAGTACAAATATTTTGATATCATTTCACAATGAGATTAGAGAATGACTTTAGAGGCTGCCTCAGCCGTCTGTTGTGCAATGGGCATTTTTCTCAGTACAACCACCATATATACATGTATTCTGTACAATAGGGCAGATGGGAAATTTGCTACGATCTTCTTTTTAAATGCACCCCTTTTTTTGTAAGACAGCATTCTACGATTTTCTTGAGATAAGCTGGTCTTATGAGATAAGCTGGTCGTATGTGTGGTTATTATTCTCCACCATTACAACTGTTCAGCAGGTGTCATAAGAATAGCATAAAATGGCCCCTGGACGATCAGCAATGGTCGTAGCAGTAAAATCACCCTCTGTGTCGTAGAAACTCATGAATCAAGCCCCTGGTTTTACAGCAGGAACTATGGTATTTGTCCCTGGTATTTTATCCCTGGGATTGATAGTAAGCAAATATGAACCATGAGCTTGTAACACTTTCACTACCATAACATCAAAAAGAGTCATAGATCTGACCAGTATTTTATCCTGTCAATAAACCAACATCCCAAAATATATTAGGCAATATGTGCTGATTACCTCTCAAAGAATGACAGTGGAATATTATCAATAGATTCCATAGTAGTATAAAAATAAAATATTAATTTTCTTTATGTCCAATTTGATTCATGATATCAGACTGCCTACAGTGAGTATTCCCATTACTACAGTTATATCATTAAATACTTTCAAGAAAGGAAGGTGATGTCTAGTAGGACAGTTATCCATTTTTTACATGAGAATGAGGTGCCAATACACAAAACCTCTAAAGCCTTTGCAGGAATGTCAGCCAAGGACATTACAGCTTGATTCAAATCACCATGGCAGTGTTTTTGCTTGGATTCGGCCTACCAGAAGAAATGCCTAATTGGTGAGGAATTTCAATTCAATCAGAATACTGCCTTTATAGGCACATCCTACGCCCCTTTGGCAATCAGATTTGCTATCAGATTCAGCACACTGGGAAATCTTAACTCCCTTTCAGATTGACATTTTTCATCAAATATTAATGATCTGAGGTTTGCTGAATAAAATATGAGCTTCCTTGGGATAGACCTAAGGCAATAGGAACTGCTTCAATAGGAACTGCTTCAATGCAGTCATATAGTTATCGATCTGAGTCATAGAATGTAATCATCGACCTGAAGCTATGTTCATCTAGCTGTCTGTGTTGAGTGATGACGTGATTCATATTTGACATGATATCTATAGCTTACTGATAATATCATATATATTATAGTCAGTAGGGAAATAATGTGAGAAAATCTTGAGTTCTTTACGTGGACCTCATAGTAAAGATAATGTGCATACTTTTGCATGCCAAATATTAACAAAAATCACTGCCCAATGTATGAGTTTAATCATTCCGAGTAGAAAATCAAATCAGATTGTGTATTGAACAGTTGGATTGCAGCTATTTTTCTAAATTGTGTTACTGTGGTAGATCCGAGGCCTGTTGGCATTAGAGAGCCAGCCTAATAACTTAATCAACCCACATTAAATGTATGTAGGGGTAGACTAGACACATTCAATAAGTAATAAGTACTTCATACTATACATAAAACCCTGTTACTAGTGCACTGCCCAAATGGATCTTTAATGCACAGCCAATATTCAAAGTATTGGCAACTAAGATAGTGCTGTCGTTCCATCAATAGTAAATAGAGACAATCTTGAAAGTCTACTAGCTAAGCTTATGCATGAGCATAGACTCCATAGAATCTATTGCTTAAACATCACATCACTTTTAGTAAATGATCTGATACTTCTATAATCTACTTGGTTACATTGATAAAACACTGTGCTTCTATACAACAGCAGATAACGCAAAGTATATATATACGCCTCGATGTGCAATTTCGGGCTTGGATCTGATGGATTTGTGGATTCCTATGTATGTAGGGAATTTTGAGGTATAATTAGGTTTTGAGGCTGAACAGTATGCCTGTCACTTGCAACAATTCACTATTACCCCCAAAGAAGATCATACTCTGTTTGTGGCAGAAGATTAGTCTGAATAAACAAATGCTTGGGTGGGGAGTGACTCTACACCATAGGTCACACTCTCAGATATTTCAAATCTAAACTGCAGGACCCCAATCATTAACCTGCCAGCCGTGGGTGTGCTGTCAGCCATCTGCGGCAGTTAAAATACCATTTAGGTCCCACTGGCTCAATGGTAAATGCTGAGAAATCAATAATTCTATTTGGACTGGGTCTGGATGGAGTCTGTTATCATTTTCCCCTTTTCATACATATATGTATATGCTTTTTAGATCAAGCCTGCGGTAGTGCACCTGTAGCATGGTATTATATCCATCCAAAAAACAATCTAAAACAGGGATGACAACTGGAGGCTGGCCAACTAACTGCATTCCATGCCTTACTACACATACAGAAAAGTGAGAGTCATTGTCGCTAAAACTACCCTCACCTGAGGGTCAGGCACTGCCTGGCTCTCAAGTGAGGGTAGTTTTAGCGACAATGACTCTCACTTTTCTGAGGGTGTAGTAGTGTACCAACTCATCCACCATACAGATAACTCTTAACAGTCGGGATTTGGCCTAGGTAGAAGCAAAATGGATCCTCAATTGACAGGCCACAACCAGAGTGTCTTGAAACAAGGGAACAACAATAGATAGATATAATGATGGGGCTCATGTTAGGTTTTTGAGCAACCAACATGCCTGAAAACCTGAACATAAATAAAAATGATGTTGAGCTGTTTTTATTCAATATTGGGATGTGTCTTCAGAGATAGTATGTGTGGTTATAAATTCTAATGGTGAATGTATGCAGGATATATGAAAACGAAGGTTTACATAAGGCTGTATACTATATGAATATGAACAGATGAAAGGGGAGAATGCTTTGGTGAGATAAGATAGCCAGCGTAGAAGAGGTTGAACTCGACTATACAGACAGGCCAAATCAGGATAGAGCTTTTTGATAAAGCATGAGTCAGCACAACGTGGTATAGTGGTCTACTAAAATATTTAAAAAAGGGAAAAAAGTGATTGGCAAGAACAAGCAGACGAGGCCAAGATAGGGCCATTCTGCTTAGATAGTAGAGAGGTCAAGTCCTACTATTTGTAATGTGTACAGCAACGTCTCCCCCATACTTTAGCATTGCCCTAGTCGTACACATTGCCGTATACTCCGATCTTAACCTCCCTATTACCTTTCTAACACTGGCAAGGCTCTGGGGAGTCTGGGGGTGGCTAGCCATACACTGTAGTTAAAATAACCAGACCAGGAGGGGATGACCTATAGATAGTCCAGACTGCTGCCTTAATGGTATTTACCTATACCTAACTGACCCTATCAGCCCCGTAATAGTGCCTCCTGCCTCTCAGCAGGGGGCAGGCTTGTTCTACGCCTCATCGACCTGATTGATTTGTTACCCAGCCTATAGACTGGACACTTGTGGGTGAGGGTGGAGGCATTAGGTGCAATCAGGTTCTTCATGCAGAGGAGGATGTGCAAATTATTCACTGGTGCTGACCACTCAGAGATGGATACTCACTCATGGATACCCATTTGGTGCTTCAGCCAAATATGTAGGCATTACTATGTAGCTGTGTAGCGAATCCCTATGATAAGAGAACTGTGCTCCTGACGTTGTCTTTGACGAAAAGATAGTAATTATCTAATTGGTAATAGATGATAATAATTATTGCTTAAGGACAGATGAAGAGCAACAATGGATCTGACATAAAGCAGTGCCAACATTGGATTATCTGATCAAAGCAGAGTTATAACTGGTTGTATTCAAAAGCTGTTCAAAACAGACTTCCCACTTTACGTGCCAACTTATCAAAGAAAAAGATCCTAACGCTGCCAGACCACAAGACTTTTACATCATTCAGCTCCCAAATCTTTCTCACCACTGTGCTATCTTGCTGTGGTAATTAGCATACCGATGGGATATACTACCGTACCTCTATGGGTATTTTATCTGTACATAAATCTATAATGATCGTGATTAGTAATTATGCAAGGACTAAAAGGACCTAACCTAATTATTGATGAATACAGGTTCAACTGGCACCATAACATAATGAAAATGATAGATTCCAATCAACTTGTAAAACCATAACAACATATTTCAGTATTCTTCCCATGCCCTATTTGAACTTTTACCGTTGTTCCCGATAATCATTAACTGAGCCAGTGGCTTGGTAATACATTTAAAATATTTTAACTGGTTTATGTTAATATGTTAGATGGAGAATTACCCAATATACAATTAATAATGTTTCGCCTATCATGTCCTACCCCTGCCAACCACTACTGCAATCAATATCATGGTGTTTGGCTACATGGTCATGGAGGAGCAGTGGGTGGTGGTATGAGCTGCTCACCATTGTTTCGGAAAGACAGGCAACTGAGCAGAAACAGTATTGACAGAGTCCATTATCATCTGTCTTTCTTCAAGTGTCATTAGTCAGCTGTCATATTAAATCATACTCGGATCAATAATTGCTTGCCAAAAATTTGAAAAACTCGGATTTATGAACTGTTGAGGGACTTCGAACAAAATATTGACTAGCCTGATTCCACCAAGTGTAAGTGGTCAGGCAAAAAAGATACCCCAAGGAGGGCGAAAGGATCATCATTTCTGCACTGCTCCTCTTAGGTTTTTATCTGATGCAAAAAAGTTGTTGGAGAGGTGAAGGCTGAAATAAAATATATTGAACGCCGCAGAAGCAACAATCGAGCTACATCTGACTTGCCTCTGGCAACAGGGATTTATAACTTGCTACATAAAATGAACCATAATGAATAATCCAACAGAGACACAACCGAAGAATATCTCTGCCCCGGCCAGGATTTGCGCTGGAGGTTGACATGTCATCAGTAAGCAGAGTAGAGCTGTATGTCCTATAGTAGCCAAATCCGACATGAATGCAGAAATCGGGCATAAACGTTTTGCATATTGGGAGAGTGACAAGGTACAACTGTTGCCGATATTGTAATCCGAAACACTTGTCCCGTGATGTAGGGCTGCCACAATTGGGCGGATACACCTAGGGGAAGGCAACGGGACAGGCGCAATGATATACATATATATATATATATGCATGGGCTTATTAGGGATTGATGGTAAGAGAAAGAGAGGAATAAAGAAAGAAAGAGGGCAATGGGATTTACATTGTACCCCTTGAATGACATTTGTAGGGGCATGTGCCTGTGAGGTTTTTAGCTTACAAGTCAATCTTTCAAGACCCTTTTGTCTGCTAGAGACGGGCATTTAGCAGACAAAAGTGGTTTTAAAGAACAAGATAAAAGTCTGAGCCACAAAAGACTTTTGTAGTGGTCCCTAGCTCACAAACTATTTATAGTGGTTTTGAACTAAAAGCCCTCTACATTTATGTAAAAAACCCTATATGTATATATATATATATATATATATATATATATATATATATATATCTAGTAGCGGCTATGGAGAGGGGGCTGTGGGTTCACAGACCCCCTCAGCCGCCCTGGCGTACATTGTACATAAGATAAGAGTTGACATGCCGAGGGAGGAGACGGCTGGCTCCGGGGATGATTAGCAGCGACGCCGGCGGAATCGCCGCCTACGCGGAGAAGTTCTAAAAGGGGGCGTCGGCGAAGTTCGCCGGTGCCCATGAGGTAACGTCTCCTGCATCGGAGAAACGTTAGTTAGCTTTATAAGGGAGGGGTAACGGAGGGTTCCAACAGTCTGGTTTGACGCGTGAAGCAGAAAGGATCTCCGACAAGACTCTGTGGAGCCTCCGGTGGAGAGTCCTTTGGAGATTCCGGTGGGACCTCTGGTGGTTTGACGCGTGAGCAACAGGTGTTTAATGGTTCATGGTCATTAACCCCTTAAGGGCCGCTGCTGCCTCTGGGCAGCATCTGAAATACCCCTGAAAATCCGCTGCTGCCATAGGGCAGCAAAGTTGATACCCTAGGGCATCAATACCACTAAATTACAGCTCCTGCTATGAAACAAAGAATAAGAATTTTTGAATCAATCCAAAAATATTTAACATTAATACTACGTCCCCTTGTCAAAAAGGTGTAAATGCTGTCTCCAATACAATTTATTTCACTCCTTAGCCACTATCTCAGGGAGCACATACTTGCAAAGTTGTATATTCCCATGACATAGGGCCGGTGGTTAAGTCCCAAATGACATGTTTCAAGGCCAGCAGGGAAAGGGTTAAATGAGTAACTTTATCCAGCTAATAGACAAACTCTAGGCCAGAGAATTTGACATACAAACATATTGCCAAACATAATTAGACACCTGTCCCTTATGACATTTATCACAAGTTGGCTGATATGACCAGTCTGAGACAAAGGCAAAATAATAAGTCACTGATAAAAGCCACTTTTAGAGGGTGCCAGGAACATGTATGGAATGCTGCTTCTTGTGTGTAAAGGTCCGTCTCCCTCTTGACATTTTGCTTGCTCAATTTCCTGTCTGTGAGGAATGGGAGCTCTAAAGACTTAGGTGCTATTGGGATGAGGTGTGGGCTTATATCGAGTCCATAATTATGAAGCCGGCTCATCAGCTTTGGTGTGGTTGATGGCCACTTTCTGAAGTGCAAAGGTTGTATTTATGAATGTGTAAGGGATGAAAAGGAGGGCATCGGGAAGATTAAGCCCATTATTTCTGTAACATAAGAAGCTTTATAACATCAATAATTAATGTTAGTGATCAACAATTTTAAAGTAGCAAAGTTAGTTTATCAATGGGGAGTTCTTCTTTATCTTTACATCCAGTTAGGTTCTTTATGACTGGCTTTTATCAGCAAATGGCAGAAGTAGTAGCTATTAACTACCCATGTCGTAGCTATATTGCAATTCTGGTATTTGTTGGTATTGTCTCAATCTGGCTACTTCACTGAATACCCCTACAGATTGGTACTAGTCCAATAACTACTTTATGCCACTAGCGGTATACAGTATACAAGAGGTGTGAAATGCTTTGTTGTCCATGCCCGCTGTGGTATAATAGAAGTTATTGATCTCAGTCAGTTCCTTGTCCTTGCATCCTAGAGCAAATAGACTCTAACCTCAGCTCCAGGTTATAGCAGGGTCTCATTGAGTGGTGTAGCATTACTTAATTAGGTTCTTGGTCATTAATTGATATTACAGAGGGAGGTCAAAAGGTGCATCAGTGAGGACTCCATCCCAACCAGCGTCTCAGTTCTTTGTTAAACGTACAAATTTTAATTATGCTTTTCCTAAATCAAAATGTACAGAATCAGATAAATTAGGTGACTTGTAGACAAGCGCTTCTTAACTACCTTGTAATCAGTTATTGACCTTTTCGAACCTCAGCCAGTACATCTTAAAGTTGTCAATCATCACCGCACCTAGAGTATATTCTTTACACAGAGCACAAGCTGTAGGTGTGAGTTAAACTTGCATCAAACGGATATAGTCAGAAACAATTAAATACCTGTTGCTCACAATATTTACCACAAGTTGACTAAAGGGAAGTAGAAAGTCGACACAGCCCAGGATAGCAGGGAACTGTTTATAACAGCCATATTAAGAGGGTGTGCATTTATAATCGGTACCTGGACTCTCGTGACATTTCACTCTCTGAATCTTGTTTAGAGTCGGAGGGGGAGGGTGAGTAGGGGGAGTAAGGCCTCTGTTCCTTCTTGAGATGAGTGGCTTACTCTATTAAGCCCTCAATTTGGAAGTCTGCTCAACTGATATGGCTATTTCCGCAGTGTGTTGCTACTTTAGAAAGTGCAAAGGTTGTTTCTGTGAGATGATCAGAGATGGCAAGCATAGTATTTGTGAAGATTAACCCGATCATTTCTTGTGACATCAGGAGGTTATTACAGCAATTAATGACAGTGATTGCTAATTAGATATGAGGCATAGTGCTGAGACAATCAGCAGTTTTTTCCCTCTTATTTTAGAGAGCTTCAGTTATTATAGTGAATGCTGGACATCCAAGTTGACTTTATGCACTAAATGAAGGGCACCAATACACTGAAAACCCAAGGAAACCCAACCTCGTCAGGTTATCATACCAATTTATTACATCCCTTTTACAGTCTTGGTGTATTCTTGGTTGATCATCATAAAAACAGAGGCTTATCTACCGTATGATGATTAAAATATCCATGGCTCTGTACATCTCACCTGTGTGCAGAGGCAAAACTAAAGTTAATGAGGTAGGGTAAGAAATAGCTGTTCCTGGAAACATGATTGCATCAAAAGTCAGCTATATAAGGAAGGTAGACAGAGACGTGAATTAATAAAAATGTGTCCTGAATATGCATGAAGAGCCTGGTTAATATAATAGTTGTCAAGGTTAAATTCCACAGTATTCTCTGTTCGTGTGGTTGGTGGCAGATGGTAAGCATAACGGTGACTCTTGGATGAGATTCATGCCTTCTCCAGCACATGATCAATTATGGGGTATTGAATCAACTGCTCACGAAGACTGTATCAGGCACCCAGCTCATATTTCCATCAACACGTCTTGTACAATATTTATATAAGCCATTTACTTCAATATTAACCAGCAATGTAAACAGTGTATCGGGGTAGTATGGAATATGGGACCACATGTAATATGAATGTAGTGTGGACATTGCAGTGTAACGAGACTCCTTGGGTTGGCTGTTATTTGCACTGTGTCGTGTGTTTTTTAGGCAACCCTTTTTTCTCACCAACTAGAGGAATCAAAGGGCAGGCAGGGTGAGCATTGGAAGGCAGTATAAGTCTCCTTATTGGGATGTAAGGAGGGTGGCAGGGTGTGTGAGTGGGTTAGTGTGTCACTATCCACTCCCAAACCCCACACTCAAACCACAGGAGGTATGGCGGCCTGATTTAGGTACAAAAGTATATTTTCTATATGTTTATTTAATAACCAGTTGGGGCCTAAAACCCACTAGGCTTTGAAGTAATATATAGCTATTAATGAAATATGGCTGTTCATTTTAGAGCCATCATATGGTCCCACAGCAGTTTGATTATTGCTAGCGGCAATATTGTGACAGCCCTTAATGGTCCATGAATTACATGAAATTCGAATAGATCGCCTGTAATTGGCTTATCTGCTGGTCGGTATAGTGATATCAACCTCCACCTCATAATAAATGACCCTCAAACCAATCATCTATAAACAGAAGCGTTTCAGCAAAGTAATGGCTAGAAGGAACACTTTTGTGTACACAAGCAGTAGAATAAACTGTAGTTTTACAGCAGACCCTATGGTATTTGTCCCTGGCATTTTATCCCTGGAATTGATTTTAAGCAAATATGAACCATCAGCTTGTAACACTTTCACTACCATAACATCAAAAAGAGGCATAGATCTGACCATGTCAATAAACCAACATCCCAAAATATATTGGGCAATATGTGCTGATTACCTGTCAAAGAATGACAGTGGAATGTTATCAATAGATTCCACAGTATTATAAAAAGAAAGTACCTGTTCATTTTCTCTATGTCCAATTTGATTCGTGATATCAGACTGCCTACAGTGATTATTCCCTTTACTACAGTTACATTATTGAACATTTATAAGAAAGGAAGGTGATGTCTAGTAGAACAACTATCCATTTTTAACATCAAAATGAGGTGCCAATACACAAAACCTCTAAAGCCTTTGCAGGAATGTCAGCTGAGGACATTACAGCTTGATTCAAATCTCCATGGCAGTGTTTTTGCTTGGATTCTGCCTACCAGAAGAAATGCCTAATTGGTGAGGAATTTTAATTCAATACTGCCTTTATGGGCACATCCTACACCCCCATGGCAATCACATTTGCTATCAGATTCAGCATGGTGGGAAATCTTAATTCCCTTGCAGATTGACATTTTTTATCAAATATTAATAATCTGATGTTTGATTAATGAAATATGGACTTCCTTAGGATAGACCTAAGGCAATATGAACTGCTTCAAAGCAGTCATGTAGTCATCGATCTGAGTCATGGAATATAATCATCGATCTGAAGCTATGTTCATCTCGCTGTCAGTAGTATAGTATGTATCGGAACGGGACTATAGTTAAGTACTGTTTATTACTCAATCGACATGCAGCCAATCAGAGGCCTCCATTTGGTCACGTGACCGGAAGTGACCTACTTAGGGGATTAGTGGTGACGTCACGTGACCTAGTTAGCCAATCAGAGGCCTCCATTTGGTCACGTGACCGGAAGTGACCTACTTAGGGGATTAGTGGTGCATTCTGGGTAACCCTGCAGCCAATCAGAGGCCTCCATTGGGTGACCGGAAGTGACCTACTTAGGGGATGGTGCATTCTGGGTAACCTACTGACCTACTTAGGGGACCGGAAGTGACGTCATATGACCTAATTTAGGATCACGTGATCGGAAGTGACCTGATGAGTCACGTGACCGGAAGTGACGTCACACGACTTAATGGCCAACCGGAAGCGACCTGATTGATCACGTGACCGGAAGAAGAAGAAGTTTTTTTTTGTTTAGGATCCCGTGACTGGAAGCGACGTCGTCACATGAGTGACGCTTTAAGAGACTGCGCGACTTACTAGTAAAAGAAGCCGTATGATAATAAAAACACAACAATATTTTCTTTTAATTTTTTTTTATTTATTTTTTTTTCAATCTTGATAAACACTCTATTTTTGAAAAGATGCACACGCTTATTTTTATTTTTTTTTTTTCATATCTCTAAAGGACTCGTTGTCACACCGTCAGAATGCACGCGACGCTTATAATACAAGTAGCGCACGCCGTCTTTCTCTATGGTGTAGGTGACCATTTTGTTTCGCACCACTTTGAAATTTCTATTTACAGCAATGAGAGTTTTTCGTTGGCGAAGAACATCCAAGAAGGCGTCTGGTTCCTGGGGGTTTTGTTTCTTCTGTACGCCTTTTGCACTCCATTTTTTGGATTTTCTTTCACCGGTGTCGCTGACTCGATCGTAGCAAATGTAAGTCTTAGGGTTGAGACTTAGGATCCCGTCACCTTCCCACTCCGCTTTCATGAGCCCCGAAGTTCTCAGATCGTGAAGGTACCGTCTCTCACAACATCCGCCGGGCGGCGCACACCATTCTCGCACTCTTTCCGTTTTTGTCTTCACGAAAAGCTCTAAGTGCTCGTCGCACACCGCTGTCGGAAGCCACTTTCGTTTCTCTCTGAAGTACGTCTCTCTCAGGCGAGGTTTCACTAGGTCATCCAACGTGGCACCGCTGAGAGCCATGTAAAGACTGTCGGTGTCCATTTGACAAAGGGCATAATCGCGCCGATCGACGAATCTATCCAAGAAGTCGTATGTGAACTCTAACATTTTCAACTTCGCGTACTGGTATACCATGAACCCTATCTGAATAGGGAGGTTGTTCTTGACCGTTTTCGGTTGTAGTTCGACTTCAAACAGATCGGAAGTCAACTCGGACGCCTTTTTGAAGCGCCACGAATTGGCCAATAGTTCGAACTTCCGACTGTCAGTGTATCTCACCGCCGTGTGTTTTTCTTTGTTGCAGATTGTTTTACCGTACGTAGCGTTTCCCATTAACTTGTAACAGTCTGACAGAATTTTCTCGTTCTCGTTCACGTCGCCACGTCTTCGCGCCGCCGTCACTTCGTCCGCGAAACCGGCAAAGGAGCGTTTAGGTAGGTATTCTACCACCAGCTGCACTTTGGTGACTATCAAACCGTGCTCTAAATACCACTTGAGAAGCGGCGTTCCCAAGAGAATATTTTTTCCGTGGTAACTCCCTATCAGACATCTCTGAGGCGTGTTCAACAGCTTTTCTTCCTGCGCAAAGTCTGACATGTGAGGGCCTATGTCCGATTTTGAAACGGTCGCGTTCTTGAAAACGGGGGTCATTTCTTCGAAGTACTCTCGTAGGTGAGGCGGCGTAGTGATGTCCACTTGAACTAAACCGAACATTTTCTCCTCTTTCACAGCGGAAAGGATGTCGCTCTCGCTCATCGCGTTTCGAGACACTTTCAAAGCGTCAACCTTCCAGCGTTGTTGGGAGGCCTTGACCCTCTCATCTCGACGCTTCATCTCTCGCCATTCGCACTCCCACACGACGACCAGCTTGTAACCTAACGCTTTCAAGTAAGCGCTTTCTCTGGTCGTTCTGTCGCGTCTCTCCTCTCTCAGTGAAGCGCACTGATATCGGTGCGACGGTATGCACTCGTGAGCGTGGAACCAACACCCGTGAAACTGGAAAACCGTATTAGAGGCCGCGTGAAATCCGTCCACGCGAATTCTCCGACAGCCTACCGCCATCTCGCCGCCGTTCAGAGCGTGGCGCAGTTTCACGTCGCGGTCGTGCTCTACGAAGCGTAACCACTCCAAAGCGCTGTGAGAGTTTCTTTGCCTGATTTCGGGCTTGAACTCGGTCTCGGGCCGTCTCACCGCGTAATAGCCCGTGCAGTGCGCTTCGCTCATGCAGCGCAAGTACAGAGAGTTAGCGTCTAGTCCTAGGATGTGTTGGCACGGTCTCGCTTCTTCGCCGTACTTGTGCTCCCTTATCCGCGTGGTGCCCTTCTCGTGAAATCTATGGAAGATGATGGAAGGACCGCCGACTAGATTCTCTTTGATCAGAGCGTGGAGGACGGCGTCGAACTGGGGAAACGTTGTGAACGCGTCTTCTAGGTTTTGGAAGAGGAAGCGTAAAGTCAAACCGGCGAGAGAAACTCCGTCTTTCAACATGTCGATGCCGCGATCTTGGAAAAATTTAGCGTGATTTTTCAGAGCTTCTATGAAAGGTTTCACGTCTTTGTTGTTGTAGTGGATCAAGTAGTCTTCCATAGTTTGCATCTTCTCGTCGGACCAAACTTTCTGACATGCGGCGTAGTCGGATTCGGACATTTTGACGCCCGTCAGCTCGCTGTCGAAAGCCGATCTCGGCGGCAGCGTTCTGTTTGCCAGTTTCCTGGTAGACGTCATCCATTCGTAAGGAAAGTGACCTTTCTCTTCGTTCCTGGTGAAAGCTCGCAAATAGGTCGCGTAGTTGTAACCGGGTGCCAAATAGTTGACTACGTCCAAGAAAACCGTGTGCTGTGTGTAAACCGCCAAGTATTGATTGCTTCTCTTTATGACGCTGAATTCTTGGTTTCTTCGGTCTCCGGAGGCGAAGAACGAGTGAAGGCGTATTTTGATCAGGTTCAAGTCGTAACGCCCCGAGTTGAAGCCCACCACTGGAGCTTGACGGATGTATCTCAGAAGACGCTTCTTCAGTTGAACTAACGGGTGTCTGGTCTGAGCCGCAGCGAAGCCGCCTGGAGAAGGGGTGGTGAACGTCGCCTCCTCCAGCAGGAGAGCTTCACCTATCGCCGCATCTAACTTCGCTAACGTCGGTCGGTAAAGTTCTAGCACAGCTTCCCCGATCGCTTTGGCGTTCTCGTTTATGTGATTTAAAACTCGGTCCAACAAGGGGTCGGAATCTGCGTCGGACGCTCTGACGAAGCAGACGGGCCCCTCCCACCCCGGAAAGTCAGATGCGACGCTAGCCGACAAAGGGACGTGATCCCACAGCAGGGACACGTGCTCCGTCGACGGTTCTTTGCACGGTCTGAAGAAAGCCTCGAAATCGAAGGCGATCTTGTAAGGGTAGATTCCGGAATGTCCGTCGGGGGGAAAAATGGAGAAGTCTGCTAGCGCTTCGAAAATCATTCTCGAATTTTGGTAGATGCCACCTACGTAGCGCAACTTGACTTCTCGGCAAGAGGAAAGCTGGTTCCTGTGTCTCTTCAGCAAGAACTCGGTGGTGAACGCCGCCTTACACTTGCAACATTCGTATATGCCCGCGTACGCGTTGAAGTCCGTGACGAGAGAGACGTGCAAACCGCCTTTCGCCGTCAGGTGTAGGTTGACTTTACCTCGGGCGGCCACAGTTCTGGAAGGCGGTCTGATCAGAGTAACGCGTCTTCTCAACTTCCGCCCCGGCACTTGACGCGACGCGGTGTAAACCGCTATTTGTACGTCAAACAAGTTCTCTAACGCGGGTAAGTCGCGGATGTTCAGACCCGGAAAGGATTCAGGTGTGGCAGCGGGACAGAACTGACGTAACAAATCTGAAGCGCGCTTGCTGGTGTTGTATAAGTGAAAGGAAATGCAGCGGAAGATGCAGAGGTTGTCCTTGTTGGGAAAATCTAACACGCCGCTTCTCTTTCCAACTCGACCGGCCTGAGTGATCCTACCGCCTATGGGGAATTCCCCCGGTCCCATGTAAACGCAGATGTTCAAATTGGTAGGAAAAAGAACGTGCCACTTGGTGTCAGCGTCGCAAAGTTTCCGTACCTCCTCGCAAGCGACGGTGTTTTGCATCTTTGAGAGGAGCTCTTCCAAAGTTTCTGAATTAGTTACAGTAGGGAGCGGTTGTATGAGAGTTGCGTTGTTCTGGGAGGCGTGGAAGTAGCGCAGTTTGCTCTTGTCTTCTCTGTGTTGTAACAGAAAGCCTACCGAGAAACCCACTTTGTATCTGAATCTTTGTGTCAAGTGAATGCGACGCATAGTATCTACAGCGTCACTCAACTCGCCGGTTGGTAGCCTGAAGTTTGTTACACTCACGCGAGTCCCGTGCATCCTGACGCCCGTTTGTATCGCAGGCCAATTCGCCGTGAACGTTTCCTCCCCGTTCGGTACAGCACATATGCGCGGAGGGACGGTCACCCCGTCCAGAGATTCGCGTCGACAAGCGCTCTTTCGGCAATCCCCTTCGCCGCATAGAGGGCAAAACTTAGCTACTACTCTACAATTTTCTACGTGTCTCTCGTGGTTGTACGCTCTTTTAAACATTTTGAAACACTTTTCGCATACGTACTGTGTCATGTTTTTTTTCACTCGGTTACCAACTACTTAGCCGTCTAACTATCTATCTATCTATCTATCTAGCCATCTATCAATCTGTCGTCTATGTAACTATCTTTCTGTCTGCTGTCTGTGTATCCGTCTGTCTGTCTGTCTGTCTCATACAGCGTACGTCAAACGCTGTGTGTGTGCGCGCGTGAGCGTTGAGCGTCTCTCATTCCGAATCTATGCCGAGATATTTCAGAATGATCTCTGTTTTGTCATCCAACTCTTTGAGCGCTCTGGCGGACAGCGTCACCCCCTGCTGTGTGGGTTTTTTGTCAGGACCTTCGTACTTGCGCACGTGGACGAGGTTCTTACCGCTGTAGTAGCTCACAGCTGCGTACACTTCGCCCGCCTCATCCAGCACTGCGAACCAGGGGGTGTGATTAGGTTTTCCTTGCGCGGCCGCTGTGTCGCGTATGCGCACCACTGCGCGGATATCGGCGATGCGTGCTATGAGCTCGCGCAGCGCGTCGGCCGTGAAGTGCACTCGCTTGCTTCTGGTCAGAGACGCCTCTTTCACCTGGCCGTCTTTTGTGTAGCGCGGCCTCCTAGACAGTCTAGCCACGTCCTCCCAGATCTCCAGCGTCAAAGCTCCGTCTAAGCAGAACTCTAACCCGAGTGTTTTCTCTGCTTCTTCTCGTCCATCTCCTTCTTTTTCTTGTATTTTTCTCTTCTTAGTGGGCCTTGTTGTTCTGGAACTCACCTTAGAACGTTTCACACCCGCAGGATGAGTAACACCATCAGCGTGAGCTGAATCAGCAGCAGAACCGATAGCAGGAGCAGCGTCAGCGCTGGTGGTATCGGAGGTCTCGTTGTTGGAACAGCGCAGCCACACGCCGTCCGTGCTGTGTGTAGCGGTAGAAGATGAAGCGCCGCCGCCGCCCTCGTAAGGTGGCGGTGAGGGCAGTCGCCACGGACCGGACGGGGGGGCGCTAGCAGTGGAGGAAGTGAGGTCGAAAGGTCGAAGAGGGAAGCCGAAAAACGTACCGCTCACCCCTTGCCCTTCGGGTTCTTCGTACGCCTCGTCGTCAGCGTCGTTCTCTGTCTCACCCTGTTGCTGCTGCTGCTGCTGCTGCTCCTCCTCCTCCTCTTCTTCTCGGTTCAGGGGCTGAGTGTCCGAATAGCTGTAACTCTCAGCGCGAGCGGCGTCGAGGGCGTCCGTCGATGTAGTGGTGGAGGAGAGGGGCTGTGCAACGTGCGGCAGGTCATCAAAGTCATCAACAGTAGTGGGGAGGTAAAAACCCGGTTGCCAGTACTGCGCTGTGCCAGGAGCGTTGTCGTCAGTAGTAGTAGCAGTAGCAGCAGGTGCAGCAGAAGCAGCCGCAGCAGCAGCCGCAGCAGACGCAACAGTAGCAGGCGCAGCAGCAGCCTCAGCAGGCGCAGCCGTAGCAGGCGCAGCAGTAGCAGGCGCAGCAGCAGCAGCAGCAGCAGCAGCAGCGGCAGGCGGGACGGCGGTAGCAGCGGCAGCGCGCTTAGCAGCAACGTGTACCGTCGCGAGTGTAACAACGTCGCTAGCACGACGACTGCTACCAGTAGTACTACTAGTACTACTACCACTACTACTACTACTGCTACTACTAGTGCTACTGCTACTACTACTACTACTACTGCCGCGAGCGCTCGCTACAGCAGGAGGGTGATAAGACCAACCGGCTGCGGCGGTAGTCTCATGTTCAGTAGCAAGAGCAGGCACTGACGCTAAACGAACGCTGTTCCGCGTAGTCTTCTTGTTCTTGAACGCCGCTAGATGTTGTCTTTTGCTCATGGTGGTGACTGTAGAGAGCAGCAAAAGAATGAGTGAGTGAATGGAGGTTTCCAAGCCCCTTATATACGCCTTCTCGCTTCTAGAGCTAAGCTACTTACCGACCCTGTTCAGCTGCCGCCGGCTGGCCGGCGGCCATTCACAAAGAGAAACAAAAAGACATAAGGCATGACGTTTTCAGCTGGATCCCTTTCCCCCCCCCCTTTTGAGAGATCGACTGTCATGAGCTAAGCCGCTTACCACCCTGTTCAGCAATTCAACGCGCATTAGCTGTATAAAGGGTTAAGCGGTTGCTGCCTGCCGTCGACTGACCGGCGGCGGCCATTCACAAAGACATAAGGTATGACGTTTTCAGCTGGATCCCTTTTTGAGGGATCCACTGTGGTGAGCTAAGCCGCTTACCACCCTGTTCAGCCATTCAGCGCGCGTTAGCTGTATAAAGGATTAACGGTAACGGTGATGAGCTTACAGTGTGTATACAAAAAAAAACTACAGGAGGCGTGTGGCGTGAAGCAGGACCCCCCTAAGACGAACGTGTCTGTCTGTGAGTAGAGGCGTGTGCATGTGGTGAGCGACTTAAGTGTAAGACAAAAATCACCACCTCCTGCCGTGGTGAGTAGACCGGGCCGGCCAGGCGGGCGGGCGGCCGGCTAGTTCAATAGGGAGGGGTGACAGCTGACTAAGGCTGTGCATGAAAAAAAATCCGATTTTCACCTGACCTCTGACGTTTGTTACAATGAATGTCAGAGGGAGGGAGACGTCCTCGGGTAGGGGGTAGGAGGTATTAAGGCTATGAGTGAGGAAAAAACACCGTTTTCAGCTGGTCTCCACGGATAGCGATGCCACACCCCCTCGTCATCTAAGCTCTTAAGGAGCGGAGCGGCTGAAAAAGCGTCATGCGGACAGGGCGCTAGACAGCTGGAGCGCTGTTGGAAATGGGATTAAACTCCCTCTGTATAAAAAGCTCTCATTTCTGTTGGAAAAAAAACATATCGCCTCTGACCCCAGTAACGGCTACTACCACCACCACCGCCACCACCACCACCGCCGCCGCCGCCGCCGCCGCCGCCGCCGCCGCCAAGACGAGACGAGATGGCTCAAGCTATTCCACTTTCAAGCTCGCCTTCACCGCCCGGTGCGCCTGAAAAAAAGTTAATGCGGCTTGACGACGTGAGACGCGACGCGAGGCAGACCGATGATGGGGAGACCCGACAGGTAGGACAGCGGCGGTTAGCCTATAGCGACGCCTTGCTTCGTCAACTAGGTAAAGAGTTGAGCGGCTGTTGGAGAGAGTTGGGCAGTAGCTTAAAAGTCAGCGCCGCCCGTATGGATGCTCTAGTAGAGCGCAGTGTCAAGACACCGGAGGAGCTGTGTACGGCGATGTTCCGAGTGTGGTGGGGTGAAACCCCGCATCGTCATAGATGGGGCGAGCTCGGTCGCGTCTTCACCCGCATTAGACGCATGGAACTGTTGGCTCAGTGGATGGCCCTTCTCCACAGACAGGGGTTGGATTTCGAAAACCCCGACTCGCGCGCGATGCATAAGCACTTGGGCACCCTCGGCAGACGTCTGGGTAGCAGGTGGAAAGAGGTGGGGGACCATTTAAAATTGTCGCCTGAGAGGTTAGATAAGATCGCTGAAGAATGCGAATACGGAGGAAGTCCCGCTGAGTGGGCCTTCCGAGTGTTGAAAATGTGGCAAGATGAAGCTGACGGCGCCGGCGGTACGCCTTTTGAACTCCTTCGAGTGTTGACTGAGGACATGGGAAAGTTTGGCCTCGGCATCGCGATATTACTTGACTTTATCAAGCAAGAAACAACGAGAACGACGGACATGTGAATTGTTGTGTTTTATTTTCATACGTCTTCTTTATTAGTAAGTAAAAAAAATATCATAACAATTAAGACGCGCGATCTCTTAAAGTGTCACTTCCTCCAGTCGCAGCTGATCGCCTCATCGCAGCACGTGATAAACAAAAAAAAAACACGAAGAGACACGCTTCTTCCTCTCGAGAGGAAGAAGCGTGTCTCTCGATTGAAAATCTTTTTCTTTCTTAAAAGAGACAAACGCGCCCCTTAGAGTGCCCCCCCCCCACCCCACCCCCCCTAGAGTGCCCCCCTCCCCCCCCTCCCCCCCACCACTCGCCCCATGCATCCTAAAAGCGCCCCCCTCCCCATGCATGTTAAAAGGGCCCCCCTCCCCCCCTCCCCTCCCCTCCTTCCCCTCCTTCCCCCTTATACACTCTAAAGAACGCTTCTAACTAGTTCAATAAGTCACTTCCAGTCGCTCGTAAAACAATAAAAAAAAGAAAAAAAAACTTATATCGTGGTGTTTTTTATTAGTTTACCGAAAAAAAATAAGAGACTCGCCTCCTCCTCCAAAAAAAAAAGATATCACATTTTAAAGCCCGTGACCCCTTAAAGACGCTCATCTCTTCATTAAGTCGCGTGACGTCACTTCTTCTTCTTCTTCCTTTTTTTTTTTTTTTTTTTTTTTGTTTCTTCTTCTTCTTCTTCTTCTTCTTCCGGTCACGTGATCAATCAGGTCACTTCCGGTCACGTGATCCTCAATGAGGTCACTTCCGGTTGGCCATTAGGTCATGTGACGTCACTTCCGGTCACGTGACTCATCAGGTCACTTCCGGTCACGTGATCCTAAAGTAGGTCACTTCCGGTCCCCTAAGTAGGTCATATGACGTCACTTCCGGTCCATAAGTAGGTCATATGACCTCACTTCCGGTCACGTGACCCAATGGCGGCCTCTGATTGGCTAACTAGGTCACGTGACGTCACCACTAATCCCCTAAGTAGGTCACTTCCGGTCACGTGACCAAATGGAGGCCTCTGATTGGCTGCAGGTCGATTGAGTAATAAACAGTACTTAACTATAGTCCCGTTCCGATACATACTATACTACTGCTGTCTGTGTTGAGTGATGACGTGATTCATATTCGACATGATATCTATAGCTTACTGATATAGTCAGTAGGGAAATTAATGTGAGAAAATCTTGGGTTCTTTATGTGCACCTCATAGTAAAGATAATGTGCATACTTTTGCATGCCAAACATTAACAAAAATCGCTGCCCAATGTATGAGTTCAATCATTCTGAGTAGATAATCAAATCAGAGTGTGTATTGATCAGTTGGATTGCAGCTATTTTACTAAATGTGGTACTGTGTTAGATCGGAGGCCTGTTGGCTTAGCGAGCCAACCTAATAACTTAATCAACACACATTAACTGTAACTAGTGGTAGACTAGACATCAAATAAGACTTAGTGATAAGTGCTGCATACTATACATGAAACCCGGTTCCTAGCTTACTGACAATATGGAAGTTTAATGCATAGCCAATATTCAAAATTGATTCATCTGAGCTACTTGTTTAGTGTACAATGAATGGGAAAAGTTTCATTTATTAGTATTGGCAACTTAGATAGTGCTGTTGTGGCCTAAATAGTAAATAGAGACAATCCTGAACGTTTAGTACTTGAGGTTATGCCTGAGTATAGACCTCATACAATTTATTGCTAAAACATTACATCTCTTTTGGTAAATGATTTGATACTCCTATAATCTACTTGGTTACGTTGATAAAACCCTGTACTTCTATACAACTGCAGATAAAACAAAGCATGTTTATATGCCCGGATGTGTAGTTTTGGGCTTAGGTCTGATGGTTTTGTGAATTTCTATGTATGTAGGACATTGTGAGGTATGATAGGCTTTGAGGCTGAACAGGATACTTGTCACCTGTAACAATTCACTAGTACCCCCAAAAAGATAATTCTCTGATTGTGGCAGAAGATTTGTCTGAAATAAACAAATCCTTGGGTGGGGAGTGACTCTTCACCATAGGTCACACTCTCAAATATTTCAAATCTTATTTGCAGGACCCCAATCATTAACCTGCCAGCCGTGGGTGTGCTGTCAGCCATCTGCGGCAGTTAAAATACCATTTAGGTCCCACTGGCTCAATGGTAAATGCTGAGAAATCAATAATTCTATTTGGACTGGGTCTGGATGGAGTCTGTTATCATTTTCCCATTTTCATACATATATGTATATGCTTTTTTGATCAAGCCTGCGGTAGTGTACCTGTAGCATGGCATTATATCCATCCAAAAACCAGTCCAAAACTGAAATGACAACTGGAGGCTGGCTAACTAACTGGATTCCGTGCCTTGCTTATAGTGTACCACCCCCCCCCACCACCACCACCACCATCACCACACACACACCTTGGAACAGTCGGGATTTGGCCAGGGAAGAAGCGAAATGGATCCTCAAGTGACAGGTCACAACCACCAGAGTGTGTAGATATAGGGGAACAATAATAGATAGATACAATGATGGGGGCTCATGTGAGGTTTTTGAGCAGCAAACATACCTGGAAACTTAAACATGAATACAAAATGATGTCCAGCGATTTTCATTTCATATTGGGATATGTCTTTAGAGATATAATTTGTGATTAAAGATGCCCAAGGTGAATGTCTGCAGTATGCTCACCGTCGTCCCGAAAAAGAAGGTTTACGTAAGGCGGTATACTATATGAATTTGAACAGATGAAAGGGGAGAATGCTTTGGTGAGATAAGATAGCCAGTGTAGAAGAGGTTGATCTCGACTATACAGACAGGCCAAATCAGGATAGAGCCTTTTGATAAAGCATGAGTCAGCACAAAGCGGGATCGTGGTCTACTAAAATATGAAAAAAAGGGAAAAAGTGATTGGCAAGAACAAACAGACGAGGCCAAGATAGGGCAATCCTGTTAGACAGTAGAGAGGTTAAGACCCACCTACTTGAAACGTGTACGGCAACGTCTACTCCATACGCTTTAGTATTGGCCAAGTCGTACACATTGCCGTATACTCCGATTTTAACCTCCCTAGCTATTACCTTTCTAACACTGGCAAAGCTCTGGGGAGTCTGGGGGTGGCTAGCCATACACTGTAGTTAAAAAATAACCAGACCAGGAGGGGATGACCTATAGATAGTCCAGACTCCTACCTTAATGGTATTTACCTATACCTAACTGACCCTATCAGCCCCATAATAGTGCCTCCTGCCTCTCAGCAGGGGGCAGACTGGTTCTACGCCTCATCGACCTGATTGATTTGTTACCCAGCCTATAGACTGGACACTTGTGGGTGATGGTGCAGGCATTAGGTGCAATCAGGTTCTTCATGCAGAGGAGGATGTGCAAATTATTCACTGGTGCTGACCACTCATAGATACTTGGATAACCATTTGGTGCTTCAGCCAAATATGTAGCAATTACTATGTAACTGTGTAACGCAACCCCATGACAAGAAAACTGTGTTCCTGACGTTGTCTTTGACATAAAGATAGTAATTATATATTTGGTAGTAAATAATAGTTATCACCTTAGGACAGATGAAGAGCAACAGTGGATCTGACATAAAGCAGTGCCAACATGGGATTATCCGATCAAAGCAGAGTTTATAACTGGTTATATTCAAAAGCTGTTCAAAGCAGACTTCCCTCTCTGTGTGTCCCACTTCACGTGCCAACTAATCAAAGAAAAGGCCCTAACGCTGTCAGACCACAAGACTTATACATCATTGAGCTCCCAAATCTTTCTCACCACGATCTCACCGTGGTAATTGGTATACCCATGGGATATACTACTGTGCCTCTATGGATATTTTATTTGTATGTAAATTCATTGTGAGTAATAATCATGCAAGGACTAAAATAACACGACCTAATTATTGATGAATACAGGTTCAACTGGCACCATAACATCATAAAAAATGATAGATTCCAATCAACATGTAAAACCATAACAACATATTTTATTATCCTTTCCATGCCCTATTTAAACTTTTACCATTGTTCTCGGTAATCCTCAACTGGGTTAGTGGCTTGGTAATAAAATTTACTAAATATTTAACTGGTTAATGTTAATAACATATTATGTTAGATAAGAGAATTACCCAATATACAATGTTTTGCCTATCACGTCCTACCCCCGCCAACCACCACTGTAATCAATATCATGGTGTTGGGCTACATGGTCATGGAGGAGCAGTGGGTGGTGGTATGAGCTGCTCACCATTGTTTCGGAAAGACAGGCAACTGAGCAGAAACAGTATTGACAGAGTCCATTATCATCTGTCTTTCTTCAAGTGTCATTAGTCAGCTGTCATATTAAATCATACTCGGATCAGTAATTGCTTGCCAAAAGTTTGAAAAACTCAGATTTATGAACTGTTGAGGGACTTCGAACAAAATATTGACTAGCCTGATTCCACCAAATGTAAGTGGTCAGGCAGAAAAGATACCCCAAGGAGGGCGAAAGGGTCATCATTTCTGCACTGCTCCTCTTAGGTTTTTATCTGATGCGAAAAAGTTGTTGGAGAGGTGAAGGCTAAAATGAAATATATTGAACGCCGCAGAAGCAACAATCGAGCTACATCTGACTTGCCTCTGGCAACAGGGATTTATAACTTGCTACATAAAATGAACCATAATGAATAATCCAACAAAGACACAACCTGAAGAATATCTCTGCCCCGGCCAGGATTTGCGCTGGAGGTTGACATGTCAGATGTCTATCAGTAAGCAGAGTAGAGCTGTATGTCCTATAGTAGCCAAATCCGACATGAATGCAGAAATTGGGCATAAAAGTTTTGCATATTGGGAGAGTGACAACGTACAACTGTTGCCGATATTGTAATCCGAAACACTCGTCCCGTGATGTAGGGCTGCCACGATTGGGCGGATACACTGAGGGGAAGGCAACGGGACAGGCGCAACGATATACATAACATATATGCATGGGCTTATTAGGGATTGATGGTAAGAGAAAGAGAGGAATAAAGAGAGAAAGAGGGCAATGGGATTTACATTGTGCCCCTTTAATGACATTTGTAGGGGCATGTGCCTGTGAGGTTTTTAGCTTACAAATCAATCTTTCAAGACCCTTTTGTCCGCTAGAGACGGGCATTTAGCAGACAAAAGTGGTTTTAAAGAACAAATGTCTGAGCCACAAAAGACTTTAGCTAACACAAAATCTAGTAGCGGCGACGGGGGGGGGGGGGCTGTGGGTTCACAGACCCCTCCGCCGCCCTGGCGTACATTGTACATAAGATAAGAGTTGATATGCCGGGGGAGGAGACGGCTGGCTCCACGGCTGATTAGCAGTGACGCCGGCAGAATCGCCGCCTACGCGGAGAAGTTCCCAGGTGCCCATGACGGAACGTCTCCTGCATCTGAGAAACATTAGTTAGTTATATAAGGGAGGGGTAACGGAGGGTTCCAACAGTCTGGTTTGACGCGTGAAGCAGAGAGGATCTCCGACAAGACTCCGTGGAGCCTCCGGTGGAGAGTCCTTTGGAGATTCCGGTTGGTCCTCTGGTGGTTTGACGCGTGAGCAACAGGTGTTTAACCCATTGAGGGCGAATGTCGATTATAATCAACATCCATCCCTGGCCGGATGTCGATTATTTACTACACCATGTGGGGCCGGATGTCGATTATAATTGACTTAACTCTATGGGATTTTGAAAACCCCCGGCCCCTGGGAAAAAAATTGAAAAAAAATCCGGCCCCCTGGCTAAAATAAATTTTTTTCTTGGTCGGCCTCAATGGGTTAATTGTTCATGGTCATTAAATGAGTAACTTTATCCAGCTAATAGACAAACTCTAGGCCAGAGAATTTGACTTACAAACATATTGCCAGAAATAATTAGACACTTGTCCCTTATGACATTTATCACAAGTTGGCTGATATGACCAGTCTGAGACAAAGGCAAAATAATAAATCACTGATAAAAGCCACTTTTAGAGGGTGCCAGGAATATGTATGGAGTGCTGCTTCTTTGTGTGTAAAGGTCCGTCTCTCTGTCGACATTTTGCTTGCTCAATGTCCTGTCTGGGAGGAATGGGAGCTCTGAAGACTTAGGTGCTATTAGGATGAGGTGTGGGCTTATATCTAGTCCATAATTGTGAGTCTGGCTCATCAGCTTTGCTGTGGTTGATGGCCACTTTCTGAAGTGCAAAGGTTGTATCTATGAATGTGTAAGGGATGATAAGGAGGGCATCGGGAAGATTAAGCCCATTATTTCTGTAACATAAGAAGCTTTAAAACAACAATAATTAATGTTAGTGATCAACAATTTTAAAGTAGCTAAGTTAGTTTATCAATGGAGAGTTCTTCTTCATCTTTACATCCAGTTAGGATCTTTGTGACTGTCTTTTATCAGCATATGGCAGAAGTAGTAGCTATTAACCACCCATGTCCTAGCTATATTGCAATTCTGGTGTTTGTTGGTATCGTCTCAATCTAGCTACTTCACTGAATACCCCTACAGATTGGTACTAGTCCTTTAACTACTTCATGCCACTAGCGGTATACAGTATACAAGAGGTGTGAAATGCTTTGTTGTCCGTGCCCGCTGTGGTATAATAGAAATTATTGATCTCAGTCAGTTCCTTGTCCTTGCATCCTAGAGCAAGTAGACTCTAACCTCAGCTCGAGGTTATAGCATTGAGTGGTATAGCATTACTTAATTAGCTTCTTGGTCATTAATTGATATTACAGAGGGAGGTTAAATGGTGCATCAGTGAGGACTCGATCCCAACCAGCGTCTCAGTTCTTTGTTCAACATACAAATGTTAATTATGCTTTTCCAAAAATCAAAATGTACAGAATCAGACAAATTAGGTGACTTGTAGACAAGCGCTTCTAGACTACCTTGTAATCAGGTATTGACCTTTTCGAACCTCAGCCAGTACATCTTAAAGTTGTCAATCATCACCGCACCTAGAGTATATTCTTCACACAAAGCACAAGCTGTAGGTGTGAGTTAAACTTGAATCAAACAGATATTGTCAGAAACATATAACCATCTGTTGCTCACAATATTTACCAAAAGTTGACTAAAGGGAAGTTGAAAGCTGACACAGCCCAGGATAGCAGGGAACTGTTTATAACAGCCATATTAAGAGGGTGTGCATTCATAATCGGTAACTCGACTCGTGACATTTCACTCTCTGAATCTTATTTTGAGTCGGAGGGGGAGGGGGAGTAGGGGGAGCAAGGCCTCTGTTCCTTCTTGAGATGAGTGGCTTACTCTATTAAGTCCTCAAATTGGAAGTCTGCCTTACTAATATGGCTATTTCGGCAGTGTGTTGCTACTTTAGAAAGTGCAAAGGTTGTTTCTGTGTGATGATCATAGCTGGCAAGCATAGTATTTGTGAAGATTAACCCGATCATTTCTTGTGACATCAGGAGGTTATTAGAGCAATTAATGACAGTGATTGCTAATTAGATATAAGGCATAGTGCTGAGACAATCAGCAGTTTTTCCTGCTTATTTTAGAGAGCTACACTTGTTATAGTGAATGCTGGATATCCAAGGTGACTTATTCACTAAATGAAGGGCACCAATACACTGAAAACCCAAGGAATCCCAACTCTGTAGTAGGTTGTCATACTAATTTTTTACATCCCTTTTACAGTCTTGGTTTTATGTTGGGTGATCTAATTATCATAAAAACTGCACATGTATATTAACTGCTAGTTTGTTAAAGAATTAGGTATCATGAATCCCAAAGTATAAGTTGAAAGATACCAACAGTTGACACAAGAGGTTTTAGAAATAACACCTTCTAAATGACCAGGACCTATACTCATGCATTAATAAGCACAATCTGTTATATACAAAGATAACTTGAGACCTATGCAATATGTGACCAGAATTCCCATGCTTCCTTCAGTGAAACATTACTTCCACTCTGATTGGTTTATCTGTCTCTGCTGGCCTCTTGCCAACTGTTCCATGTTGAGTCGTGATTTACAAGGAGGGAGGAATGTAAACCTGTGTGTTTGGCCAGCTTCCAGTTGTCAAACCTTTGTTGGAATAGTTGGTAGTGATGTAATGTTATAGTTAAGGGTTCTGCTACAGGTGCCGTGCACAGGTTTGAAAACATGTTTTTTCAGTTGCAGATTGAGGAAAAGTAACGACAGAGTGCAACCAGATCCAGTCAAAATGAAATTATTGATTTTGTAATCATTTACCACTGGGTCATAAAGACTTTTTAAAGTGGTATTTCAAACCCCCTTGATACCAGGCAAACCAGAGTTAGTCGGGAGATGATTGGATCTCTGCGGAATTTGGGATATTTGGGAAGGAATCACTTTCCAAGTTCATTTGCACTAGCTTTCTCTTCAGGAACTATGTTTTAAAATGATATGATGCATTAACAAACAAAGTATTACCAGTTGACATAAGTATTTGATACCCCTATTTACAACATTTAATACCTAATCAATAACAACTACAGCAGTAAATCCTTTATCATATTCACCACATGTCTTAAGTATTGATATTTTATTGGTAAAAAAACTATTTGCTGTGGCTGCAACCTGAGGGAATGGTGAGATTTCCCACAGGGCTGAAACTGATTTTTATTGGGCCTCAAGATTCCATCATAGATGCCTAAATTGCTATTTTCCCTATTGATCAATCTCTAGTATAGTTTTAGGTTAGTTGTAGTAGCGGAGCACCAACAACCCCGTCCTTGCACCAATCTCTAGTATAGTGTTATTGAACGATTGTTTCCCCTCTTTAATGTTCACATAAAGAATGAGCTACAGTTTCATGATGATGTCTGCACCTATGCCTATTGAAATTTCTCAATGTAAAGGGTGTATTCCACCAGAGTCGGCCTACTATATGGTTCTCCTTCCATTTATGATGGTTTCATAATTGAAAACTGAAGGGAAATATCTGAAATATACATCATGCATTTTCTATGATCTAAAGAGCAGCGTCTTTTACCACAATGACTTCATAACTCAGCCCTCTATGTAGGAGGCAGGGAGGGAAGCCAGGGTGAAAAATTACTACGGATTCAAAAGTCACTGGCATGGTCATTTCAAGGAGTTGCCAGCACCTGATCAAACAAACTTTGATAGGATCCTCTACATGACAAGCATACTTTCATATTCAATCACACATGTCACACAGACCCTATACACTCCATACGTCACAGCCCAAAACTCTCATATATACAACTGTTGTAGCTTGGCCCAATAATTCCTTTTAAAACTCTTTCTAGGGTCTTAATAGCAAGTATAGATAATTCATTCGTTCTATTGGGATTCAGCGTTTAAATGTTGGCTTGGGGGTTGCCTTTGGGTAATGAGCCTGAGACACTAACAGTGAGCGCTATGGCTTAAGTTGTCTGATCTGTCACAATTTAATCCTTGTATTATAGATTAGTGAATGCACATAGCGTCTGCTGCATGCACAGTACACCGTTCTGTTCTGGGGATGGAAGCAATAAGATCAGTTGCAGTACTTTGTATTTGTTGACCAAGATAAGGTTCATGGGGCTCATAAAGCATCAAGCATAGCAAGCCCTCAATCCAAAATGTGTGATCTGTTTGCTCTTCCTGCTTTAATTGACCCAAGATATTTCTTGAAATTTTGATAGTTTTATTTACCTTTGCTGAGTTACATTGCAATTACGGAGGCTTATCTACCGTATGATAATTAAAATATCCATGGCTCTGTACATCTCACCTGTGTGCAGAGGCAAAACTAAAGTTGATGAGGTAGGGTTAGAAATAGCTGTTCCTGGTAACATGATTGCATCAAAAGTTAGCTAAATAAGGAAGGTAGACAGAGACATGAATTAATAAAAATGGGTACTGAATATGCATGAAGAGCCTGGTTAATAGTTTTCCAGGTTAAATTCAACAGTAGTCTCTGTCCGTGCTTGGCGGCAGATGACAAGCATAATGGTGACTGTTGGATGAGATTTATGCCTTCTCCGGCACATTATCAATTATGGAGTATCGAATCAACTGCTCACAAAGACTGTATCGGGCACCCAGCTCATATTTCCATCAACGCTTCTTTGGTTGGTATGGCAAAAGGGACAACAGGTAATATAAATGTAGTGTGGACACTGCAGTGTAACGAGGCTCCTTGTGTTGGTTGTTATTTACACTGTGTAGTGCCAAAATATATTAGGCAATATGTGCTGATTACCTCTCAAAGAATGAAAGTGGAATGTTATCAATAGATTCCACAGTAGTATAAAAAGAAAATACCTGTTCATTTTCTCTATGTCCAATTTGACTCATGATATCAGACTGTCTACAATGAGTATTCCCACTACTACAGTTATATTATTGAATATTTTCGAGAAAGGAAGGTGAAGTCTAGTAGGACAACTATCCATTTTTAACATCGAAATGAGGTGCCAATACACAAAACCTCTAAAGCCTTTGCAGGAATGTCAGCTGAGGACATTACAGCTTGATTCAAATCACCATGGTAGTGGTTTTGCTTGGATTCTGCCTACCAGAAGAAATGCCTAATTGGTGAGGAATTTCAATTCAATCAGAATACTGCCTTTATGGGCACATCCTACGCCCCTATGGCAATCGGGTTGCTATCAGATTCAGCACAGTGGGAAATCTTAACTCCCTTGCAGATTGACATTTTTAATCAAATATTAATAATCTGAGCTTTGATGAATAAAATATGGACTTCCTTGGGATAGACCTAAGGCAATATGAACTGCATGTAGTCATCGATCTGAGTCATGGAATATAATCATCGATCTGAAGCTATGTTCATCTAGCTGTCTGTGTTGAGTGATGACGTGATTCATATTTGACATGATATCTATGGCTTACTGATACAGTCAGTAGGGAAATCAATGTGAGAAAATCTTGAGTTCTTTATGTGCACCTCATAGTAAAGATAATGTGCATACTTTTGCATGCCAAACATTACGAAAAATCACTGCCCAATGTATGAGTTTAATCATTCTGAGTAGATAATCAAATGAGAGTGTGTATTGATCAGTTGGATTGCAGCTATTTTGCTAAATGTGGTACTGTGTTAGATCCGAGGCCTGTTGGAATTACCGAGCCAACCTAATAATTTAATCAACACACGTTAACTCTCACTAGTGGTAGACTAGACACATAAAACTAATAAGTACCTGCATTCATTGATCCAGCCAATAACATTGCAGCAAATTAGAGCAAGTGCACATGTGACCTGCCGGTCAGGCAAGAGAGCGGTAAAATTGATTTACCTGGTCAGATCTGGATGTAGTAGCGGAGCATCAACAAACCCCGTCCTTTCACCATAAAACTTATAAGTACTTCATACTTTACATAAAATCCTGTTTCTAGTGCACTGCCAAAATGTGTCTTTAATGCGCAGCCAATATTCAAAATTGATTCATCTGAGCTACTTGTCCAGTGAACAATGCATGGGAAAACTTTTATTTATTAGTATTGGCAACTTAGATAGTGCTGTTGTGCCATCAATAGTTATATACTAGCTGAGCTAATGCCTGAGCATAGACTCCATAGAATGTTTTGCTTAAACATTACATCACTTTTAGTAAATGATCTGATACTCCTATAATCTACTTGGTTACGTTAATAAAACCCTGTGTTTCTGTCGCAACTGCATATAAGACAAAGCATGTTTATACGCCTCGATGTGTAGTTTTGACAGTATGCCTGTCACCTGCAACAATTCACTAGTATCCCCAAAGAAAATAATACTCTGCTTGTGGCAGAAGATTAGTCTGAATAAACAAATGCTTGGGTGGGGGGTGCCTCTACACCATAGGTCACACTCTCAAATTTTTCAAATCTAATCTGTAGGACCCCAATCATTAACCTGCCAGCCACGGGTGTGCTGTCAGCCATCTGCGGCAGTTAAAATACCATTTACGTCCCACTGGCTCAATGGTTAATGCTGAGAAATCAATAATTCTATTTAGACTGGATCTGGATGGAGTGTGTCATTATTTTCCCCTTTCATACATATATGAATATGCTTTTTTGGTCAAGCCTGCGGTAGTGTACCTGCGGCATGGCATTATATCAATCCAAAAACCAATCCAAAACTGGAATGACAACTCGAGGCTGGCCAGCTTACTGCATTCCATGCCTTGCTTATAGTGTGCCAACCCATCCACTACACACATAACTTGGAACAGTCAGGATTTGGTCTAGGTAGAAGCAAAATGGATCCTCAATTGACAGGCCACAACCAGAGTGTGTTGATACAGGGAAACAACAATAGATAGATATAATGATGGGGGCTCATATGAGGTTTTTTTCAGCAGCCATCATCCCTGGAACATGAACATGAATAAAAATGATGTCCAGCTATTTTTATTTCATATTTGGATGTGTCTTTAGAGATATTAAAGATGAAGGGTGAATGTATGCAAGAGATATGAAAAAGAAGGTTTACATAAGGCTGTATTCTATATGAATATGAACAGATGAAAGGGGAGAATGCTTTGGTGAGATAAGATAGCCAGTGTAGAAAAGGTTGAACTCGACTATACAGACAGGCCAAATCAGGATAGAGCTTTTGATAAAGCATGAGTCAACACAAAGCGGTATAGGGGTCTACTAAAATATTTAAAAACAGGAAAAAAGTGATTGGCAAGAACAAGCTGACGAGGCCAAGATAGGGCCATTCTGCTTAGACAGTAGAGAGGTCAAGTCCTACTGCTTGTAATGTGTACAGCAACGTCTCCCCCATACTTTAGCATTACCCTAGTCGTACACATTGCCGTATACTCCGATCTTAACCTCCCTATTACCTTTCTAACACTGGCAAGGCTCTCGGGAGTCTGGGGGTGGCTAGCCATACACTGTAGTTAAAATAACCAGACCAGGAGGGGATGACCTATAGATAGTCCAGACTGCTGCCTTAATGGTATTTACCTATACCTAACTGACCCTATCAGCCCCATAATAGTGCCTCCTGCCTCTCAGCAGGGGGCAGGCTGGTTCTACACCTCATCGACCTGATTGATTTGTTACCCAGCCTATAGACTGGACACTTGTGGGTGAGGGTGGAGGCATTAGGTGCAATCAGGTTCTTCATGCAGAGGAGGATGTGCAAATTATTCACTGGTGCTGACCACTCAGAGATGGATACTCACTCATGGATACCCATTTGGTGCTTCAGCCAAATATGTAGGCATTACTATGTAGCTATGTAGCGAATCCCCATGACAAGAGAACTGTGCTCCTGACGTTGTCTTTAACGAAAAGATAGTAATTATAGATCTAATTGGTAATAGATGATAATAATTATTGCTTAAGGACAGATGAAGAGCAACAATGGATCTGACATAAAGCAGTGCCAACATTCAATTATCTGATCAAAGCACAGTTATAACTGGTTGTATTCAAAAGCTGTTCAAAACAAACTTCCCACTTTATGTGCCAACTAATCAAAGAAAAAGATGCTAACGCTGCCAGACCACAAGACTTTTACATCATTCAGCTCCCAAATCTTTCTCACCACTGTGCTATCTCGCTGTGGTAATTAGCATACCGATGGGATATACTACCGTACCTCTATGGGTATTTTTATCTATAAATAAATCTATAATGATCGTGATTAGTAATTTTGCAAGGACTAAAAGGACCTAACCTAATTATTGATGAATACAGGTTCAACTGGCACCATAACATAATGAAAATGATAGATTCCAATCAACTTGTAAAACCATAACAACATATTTCAGTATTCTTCCCATGCCCTATTTGAACTTTTACCGTTGTTCCCTGTATTCATTAACTGAGCCAGTGGCTTGGTAATACATTTAAAATATTTTAACTGGTTTATGTTAATATGTTAGATTAGAGAATTACCCAATATACAATTAATAATGTTTCGCCTATCATGTCCTACCCCTGCCAACCACTACTGCAATCAATATCACGGTGTTTGGCTACATGGTCATGGAGGAGCAGTGGGTGGTGGTATGACCTGCTCACCATTGTTTCGGAAAGACAGGCAACTGAGCAGAAACAGTCTTGACAGAGTCCATTATCATCTGTCTTTCTTCAAGTGTCATTAGTCAGCTGTCATACTAAATCATACTCGGATCAATAACTGCTTGCCAAAAATTTGAAAAACTCAGATTTATGAACTGTTGAGGGACTTCTAACAAAATATTGACTAGCCTGATTCCACCAAATGTAAGTGGTCAGGCAGAAAAGATACCCCAAGGAGGGCGAAAGGATCATCATTTATGCACTGCTCCTCTTAGGTTTTTATCTGATGCGAAAAAGTTGTTGGAGAGGTGAAGGCTAAAATAAAATATATTGAACGCCGCAGAAGCAACAATCGAGCTACATCTGACTTGCCTCTGGCAACAGGGATTTATAACTTGCTACATAAAATGAACCATAATGAATAATCCAACAGAGACACAACCTGAAGAATATCTCTGCCCCGGCCAGGATTTGCACTGGAGGTTGACATGTCAGATGTCTATCAGTAAGCACATTAGAGCTGTATGTCCTATAGTGGCCAAATCCGACATGAATGCAGAAATCGGGCATAAAAGTTTTGCATATTGGGAGAGTGACAAGGTACAACTGTTGCCAATATTGTAATCCAAAACACTTGTCCAGTGATGTAGGGCTGCCACAATTGGGCGGATACACTTAGGGGAAGGCAACGGGACAGGCGCAATGATATACATATATATATGCATGGGCTTATTAGGGATTGATGGTAAGAGAAAGAGAGGAATAAAGAGAGAAAGAGGGCAATGGGATTTACATTGTACCCCTTGAATGACATTTGTAGGGGCATGTGCCTGTGAGGTTTTTAGCTTACAAATCAATCTTTCAAGACCCCTTTGTCCGCTAGAGACGGGCATTTAGTAGACAAAAGTGGTTTTAAAGAACAAGATAAAAGTCTGAGCCACAAAAGACTTTAGCTAACATAAACTTTGTAGTGGTCCTTAGCACACAAACCATTTATAGTAGTTTTGAACTAAAAGCCCTCTACATTTATGTAAAAACCCCTATATGTATATATATATATATATATATATATATATATATATATATATATATATATAGTAGCTGCGACGGAGGGGGGGCTGTGGGTTCACAGACCCCCTCCACCGCCCTGGCATACTTTGTACATAAGATAAGAGTTGACATGCCGGGGGAGGAGATGGCTGGCTCCGGGGCTGATTAGCAGCGACGCCGGCGGAATCGCCGCCTACGCGGAGAAGTTCTAAAAGGGGGCGTTGGCGAAGTTCGCCGGTGCCCATGACGTAACGTCTCCTGCATCGGAGAAACGTTAGTTAGCTATATAAGGGAGGGTAACGGAGGGTTCCAACAGTCTGGTTTGACGCGTGAAGCAGAGAGGATCTCCGACAAGACTCCGTGGAGCCTCCGGTGAAGAGTCCTTTGGAGATTCGGGTGGGACCTCTGGTGGTTTGACGCGTGCGCAACAGGTGTTTAATTGTTCATGGTCATTAAATGAGTAACTTTATCCAGCTAATAGACAAACTCTAGGCCAGAGAATTTGACTTACAAACATATTGCCAAACATAATTAGACACCTGTGCCTTATGACATTTATCACAAGTTGGCTGATATGACCAGTCTGAGACAAAGGCAAAATAATAAGTCACTGATAAAAGCCACTTTTAGAGGGTGCCAGGAATATGTATGGAATGCTGCTTCTTTGTGTGTAAAGGTCCGTCTCCCTCTTGACATTTTGCTTGCTCGATTTCCTGTCTGTGAGGAATGGGAGCTCTAAAGACTTAGGTGCTATTGGGATGAGGTGTGGGCTTATATCTAGTCCATAATTGTGAAGCCGGCTCATCAGCTTTGCTGTGGTTGATGGCCACTTTCTGAAGGGCAAAGGTTGTATTTATGAATGTGTAAGGGATGAAAAGGAGGGCATCGGGAAGATTAAGCCCATTATTTCTGTAACATAAGAAGCTTTATAACAACAATAATTAATGTTAGTGATCAACAATTTTAAAGTAGCAAAGTTAGTTTATCAATGGGGAGTTCTTCTTTATCTTTACATCCAGTTAGGATCTTTATGACTGGCTTTTATCAGCAAATGGCAGAAGTAGTAGCTATTAACTACCCATGTCCTAGCTATATTGCAATTCTGGTATTTGTTGGTATTGTCTCAATCTGGCTACTTCACTGAATACCCCTACAGATTGGTACTAGTCCTATAACTACTTTATGCCACTAGCGGTATACAGTATACAAGAGGTGTGAAATGCTTTGTTGTCCATGCCCGCTGTGGTATAATAGAAGTTATTGATCTCAGTCAGTTCCTTGTCCTTGCATCCTAGAGCAAATAGACTCTAACCTCAGCTCCAGGTTATAGCAGGGTCTCATTGAGTGGTGTAGCATTACTTAATTAGGTTCTTGGTCATTAATTGATATTACAGAGGGAGGTCAAATGGTGCATCAGTGAGGACTCCATCCCAACCAGCATCTCAGTTCTTTGTTAAACGTACAAATGTTAATTATGCTTTTCCTAAATCAAAATGTACAGAATCAGATAAATTAGGTGACTTGTAGACAAGCGCTTCTTAACTACCTTGTAATCAGTTATTGACCTTTTCGAACCTCAGCCAGTACATCTTAAAGTTGTCAATCATCACCGCACCTAGAGTATATTCTTTACACAGAGCACAAGCTGTAGGTGTGAGTTAAACTTGAATCAAACAGATATAGTCAGAAACAATTAAACACCTGTTGCTCACAATATTTACCACAAGTTGACTAAAGGGAAGTAGAAGTCGACACAGCCCAGGATAGCAGGGAACTGTTTATAACAGCCATATTAAGAGGGTGTGCATATATAATCGGTACCTGGACTCTCGTGACATTTCACTCTCTGAATCGTGTTTTGAGTCGGAGGGGGAGGGTGAGTAGGGGGAGTAAGGCCTCTGTTCCTTCTTGAGATGAGTGGCTTACTCTATTAAGCCCTCAATTTGGAAGTCTGCTCAACTGATATGGCTATTTCCGCAGTGTGTTGCTACTTTAGAAAGTGCAAAGGTTGTTTCTGTGAGATGATCAGAGATGGCAAGCATACTATTTGTGAAGATTAACCCGATCATTTCTTGTGACATCAGGAGGTTATTACAGCAATTAATGACAGTGATTGCTCATTAGATATGAGGCATAGTGCTGAGACAATCAGCAGTTTTTCCTGCTTATTTTAGAGAGCTTCAATTATTATAGTGAATGCTGGACATCCAAGGTGACTTATTCACTAAATGAAGTGCAAAAATACACTGAAAACCCAAGGAAACCCAACCTCGTCAGGTTATCATACCAATTTATTACATCCCTTTTACAGTCTCGGTGTATTCTTGGTTGATCAGCATAAAAACAGCACATATTAACTGCTAGTTTCAGAAGCTTTGTTAAAGAACTACAGTAAATTGCCGCGTATAACCCGCATCTCGCGTATAACCCGCACCCCAACTCAGGAAATCCTATAACCTGTTCCTGGATCTGAAAATTCATGTTCTAGGACCGTTCTATGATGATAAAAACCCTCGTATAACCCGCACCCTATATATAGGCTTGTGTTACGCAGCTACGCTGGGAAGCAGAATCATTATATACATAAAGCAATGGGTCTAGATGGAGTCTGTTATCATTTCCTCCTTTTCATACATATATGTATATGCTTTTTCGATCAAGCCTGCGGTAGTGTACCTGTAGCGTGGCATTATATCCCTCCAAAAACCAATCCAAAACTGGAATGACAATTGGAGGTTGGCCAACTAACTGGATTCCATGCCTTGCTTATAGTGTACCAGCCCCCCGCCCCCCCCCCCCCACCACCACCACCACACACATAGCTTGGAACAGTCGGGATTTGGCCAGGGTAGAAGCAAAATGGATCCTCAAGTGACAGGCCACAACCACCAGAGTGTGTAGATACAGGGGAACAACAATAGATAGATGTAATGATGGGGGTTCATGTGAGGTGTTTGAGCAGCCAACATACCTGAAACCACAACATGAATAAAAATGATGTCTAGCAATTTTTCTATTTCACATTGGGATGTGTCTTTAGAGATATAATTTGTGGTTAAAGATGCTGAATGTGAATATGCAGGAGATATGAAAAATAAGGTTCAAGTAAGGCGGTATACTATATGAATATGAACAGATGAAAGGGGAGAATGCTATCGTGAGATAAGATAGCCAATATAGAAGAGGTTGAACTAGAGCTTTTTGATAAAGCATGAGTCAGCACGAAGCGGGATAGTGGTCTACAAAAATATTTTAAAAAAGGGAAAAAATTATCGGCAAGTGTGGATGAACAAGCAGACGGGGTCAAGATAGGGCCATCCTGCTTATACAGTAGAGAAGTTAAGACCTACTATTTGTAATGTGTATGACAACGTCTTCCTCATACTCTAGTTTTGCCCTAGTCGTACACGTTGCCATATACTCCGACCTTAACCTCCCTATTACCTTTCTAACACTGGCAAGACTCTGGGGAGTCTGGGGGTGGCTAGCCATACACTGTAGTTAAAATAACCAGACCAGGAGAGGATGACCTAAAGATAGTCCAGACTGCTGCCTTAATGGTATTTACCTATACCTAACTGACCCTATCAGCTCAGTAATAGTGCATCCTGGCTCCCAGCAGGGGGCAGGCTGGTTCTACTGCTCATCGACCTGATTGATTTGTTACTCAGCCTATAGACTGGACACTTGTGGGTGAGGGTGGAGGCATTAGGTGCAATCAGGTTCTTCATGCAGAGGAGGATGTGCAAATTATTCACTGGTGCTGACCACTCAGAGACACGTGGATACCCATTTGGTGCTTCAGCCAAATATGTAGCAATTACTATGTAACTGTGTAGCGAATCCCCATCACAAGAAAACTGTGCTCCTAACGTTGTCTTTGATAAATAGATAAATATTATACATTTGGTAATAGATAACAATTATCGCTTAAGGACAGATGAAGAGCAACAATGGATCTGACATAAAGCGGTGCCAACATTGAATTATCTGATCAAAGCAGAGTTATAACTGGTTGTATTCAAAATCTGTTCAAAGCGGACTTCCCTCTCTGTGTGCCCACTTTACGTGCCAAGTGATCGATGAAAAAGACCCTAACTCTGCCAGACCACAAGACTTATACATCATTCAGCTCCCAAATCTTTCTCACCACTGTGCTATCTCGCTATGGTAATTGGCATACCAATGGGATATACTACTGTACCTCTATGGATATTCTATTTGTATGTAAATTTTATTAAATATGTTAATAATTATGCAAAGACTAATACAACACAGCCTAATTATTGATGAATACAGGGGTTCCAATGGTACAATAACATCGTGAAAACGATCTATCCCAATTTGGGGGAACCATCACCTCATAACAAATTCAGTTACATATATCAATATAAAATCAAATTATAAAACCATATTTATCATGCTTCATCATCTTTCCCATGCCCTATTTGAACCTTTACCATTGTTCTCGGTAATCGTCAACTGAGCCAGTGGCTTGGTAATAAAATTTACTAAATATTTAACTGGTTAATGTTAATATGTTAGATTAGAGAATTACCCAATATACAATTAATAATGTTTCACCTATCATGTCCTACCCCCACCAACCACTACTGCAATCAATATCATGGTGTTGGGCTACATGGTCATGGAGGAGCAGTTGGTGGTGGTATGAGCTGCTCACCGTCGTTCCGGAAAGACAGCCAACTGAGCAGAAACAGTATTGACAGAGTCCATTATCATCTGTCTTTCTTCAAGTGTCATTAGTCAGCTGTCATATTAAATCATACTCGGATCAATAATTGCTTGCCAAAAGTTTGAAAAACCCAGATTTATGAACTGTTGAGGGACTTCGAACAAAATATTGACTACCCTGCTTCCACCGAATGTAAGCAGTCATGCAAAAAGGAAACCCTGCGAAGGGCGAAATGGTCATCATTTCTGCACTGCTCCTCTTAGGTTTTTCTCTGATGCGAAAAGGTGATTTGGGTGGTGAAGCGGAATTACAAGGTCAAAATAAGATATATTGAACGCCGCAAAGCAACAATCTAGCGACATTTGACTTGCGTTCCAGGGATTTATAACTTGCTACATGGAATGAACTATATCAATAACCTAACCGAGACAGAACCTGAAGAGCGTCTCTGCCCCAGCCAGGATATGCGCTGGAGGTAGACATGCCAGATGTCTATTTGAAGGCAGAGTAGAGCTGTATGTCCTGTAGTAGCCAAATCTGACTATGCAGAAATTGGGCATGAAAGTTTTGCATATTGGGAAAGTGACAAGGTACAACTTTTGCCGATATTGTAATCTGAAACACTTGTCCCGTGATGTAGGGCTGCCACAAATGGGCAGACACACTGAGGTAGAGGCATAGGGTCAGGCACAATGATATACACATATGCATGGGCTTATTGATGATTAGAGAAAGAAAGGAATAAAGCAAGAAAGAGGGCAATAAGTTTTACATCGTATCCCTTGATTGATATTTGTAGGGGCATGTGTCTGTGAGGCCCTTAGCTTACAAATCAATCTTTCAGGACCCCTTTGTCAGCGAGAGACTCACAGCAGGAATTAAGCAGACAAAAGTGGTTTTAAAGAAGAAATGTTTGAGCCACAAATGACCTTTAGCTTACATAAGCTTAGTATAGTGATCCTTAGCTCACAAACCATTTTAAGTGGTCTTGAACTAAATGCCCTCTACATTTAGGTGAAACACCATTTATGTATGTATATGTCTGTGTTATCTACCGGATAACAGAATATATTAGTCCCAGTGGCGGCAAATGGTAGTGTGTCATTCTGACGCTAGGGGAACCCAAGCTGGCACCAATCCTGTGTCTAGTCGTTCAGTTAGGGGCCCCCAGCCAACGTTTACGGTACTCTTTTTTCTGTCCGCTTCTGTCAGTGCTTTACGTTTCACAATGCCAAAGTTTTGTGAAGGATGTAATGAGGAATATGATGGACGTCGAGCAGATTGTCCTTATTGTAAGGATGATAAGGATTACAAGGACCAGAGGGAGAGGAGGAAGAGTGATCGTGAGGAGTACGAGAGGAAGTCGGGGGGTGGTGGTGCCCGACTGCCAACTGCGTCAGGTGGGGCTTCTGCGAAGTCCCAGCTAAAGACTGATCTAGATCAATCTTTTAATGATCTGGAAGATCTATCTGGTGTCTTGGAGGAGTTCAACAAGCTGTCCTTGGATTTAAATACCCGGATGGCCAAGATGGAGAGCATGATGGCGCAACTGATGGTGCGCTTACCAGAGGTGACATTTGCAATGAAAACCTAAAGATTAAGGTGTCAGAGTGTCTAATGGTATCGTAATGTAACTCCTCAAACAAGGTTGGGATATAGACATGGCAGTTCTGATGGAGAAAAACGTTAGCAGTTAACGATGAGTCCAGCTGTTTAGGATGCATACCTCGTGCACTTGGCTTTACTGATGGATAAAGTAACATGTATTCCACACCATTTTGTATCCAATTATGAGACATGTTTCCATCAGGAATACCAGATGGGCCCACTGTTGCCTCGGGGAGTCTGAGCATGTGAAGCATGTGCTAATAGTTTGCTCACCACTCCACCCTATCTCCGTGTACCATTTAGAGCCCCTGTCATGGGTAGATTCTCTATTCACAAATCACGACATGGCGCTTCCACTCCATGTCTCATTACTAGGCAATTGCGCAGACACACATAATGAATATGTTTACGTTATCAATGTATGAGAAATCCTGCTACTGTCAGTTCAAATACATGAAATGCATAAAATGTGTTGTTTGGGATGCAAAACAGAATATATATACAGGATTTGTTTAAGTTCCGTATTTCCCCGACAGATTGACATCGAAAGGCCCCGTATTTCGTTGAAACCCTTTATAAGGGTTGAAACGAAATACAGGGCCTTGAGATGTCAATCTGGGGAGGAAATACGGAACTTAAACTGATCCTGTATTTATTTTTAAATGCATCTGTCGCATATTAAAGGAGAAAAAGGCAATTTATTAACCTGCATCGTCTCCAAAAGATCCGAACACCGCCATGACACCTTGCTCGCACTCACTTCCAGTCTCTGCACATGTGTAATTCGGTTTTGAGAAAAAATTAGTCCCCCCTTCCATCACCTACATCGTCTTTATTTGTATAAATTAGGCCTACCTTGCCATTCAAATATGTTAATTTGTTAAAAAGAAAGACGATTTAACGATAATCCGGTCAAAAACGATTTCTTTACTTTAAAAAAAAAACGTTGTCAAAATGTCAGATTCGTCCGGGATTCGAACCCGGTCTGCCTGCGTGGGAGGCGAAGACGCTAACCACTAGACCAACCTGGACAGTTGAAGCATCGGAACAGGGTAGGCGGACTGATCTGTACGCACGACCGGAAGTGAAGTTTTGAGGAAATACGGAGGTTTGAGGAAATACGGGGGCTGGTTATTCAGCTTTTGCGAAATACGAGGCTCAGTGCTATACTCTACCCGGCTTGATATTTCCTCAAACCATTTAAAAATAATTGTGAGTATCTATAAGAATCCTCCTGAACTGGCGCAGCAGGCTCAGTCAAATACGGCTCACATGACTTAAATAACGTTTTGATAACAACAGACTCCCTCAGTCTGAGCTGCTAGACCTCACCCACTTTTATAAGGGCCCATCATGGGTATTCTCAACAGGGCGACAAGCCCCTGTTTTAACCTTTATGGGCAAGAGAAACGGAAATGCTGGCGGTTGGCAGCAAGGGACAAACATACTTCATGAAATCGACAAGAGACAAGTCACATTTCTCAAAATCAACAAGGGACAAGACTCATTTCTTAAAATCGACAAAGGACATTGGCATTTCTTAAAATCGACAAGGGATACAGCTACCCCGTCTGGGGCCCCATTTTACAGTACCCACACGTGCCACGTAAATTGATGTAGATCTACCGCTGCCTGATGGCTACACCATATGTTGCAACACCATCAGCTGTGTCAATCATAAATACATATACCTAGAGGCCCAAGCTCCCAGGACTGCATCACCTGTTTGCATTTTCACAATTTGTATGATGCAATTTACAACAAGACACAGCATAGGCAAATGTGAATATATATAGCCCTGTCTCACAGAAGTATGGTATTAAACTCTGCGAGCCTACAGACTGTTTATACATTTAGTGTGATACACCCTGAAACAAAATTCATTTTCGAGTGGGGAAATGTTTGTAGCATTACAAAGAGCATGGTCTTAATGTAAAGCCATAAAGCATTATGCTCAGCACGGTTTGTTTCACCAAATGCATTTACATTTATTTGACACCATTGGATAGAACTTTCAATGTGTCGAAGGAAGCCACAATATGCTTATATTTTACCAATCTGCTCACCAGTGTTAGTTCCTCCTCCTTAACCCATTATATACCAAGGATCCACATTACTAAAAGGCTATGTTTGGCATCATGATGCACCAATATAGCCCTGGCGAGTAACTCGCATTAGCGCATCAAGGATCCTTAAGGAGTGTATCTACCCCATAGGTCTGGCATGACACATGAATGCGTCCATTGCGATTCACTTGCCACGGCTGAGTTGATGCATCATGACGACAAAGGGCACAGCAGACTAAAGCACTATGCGGCCCTTAACGTGTTAATGACTTCCCCTTCATCCTCACGGCTGTCAGCCCCTTCTACAGCCTCCACACCCCACCCTGCCGCCTTTAGCAGAACTCCTAGAGGTGCTACAGTTCCTGGTAAATGTCCAGACCTCAATCTCAGCAGAGTTAGAGATTACCCTAGATAACTCTAGAAAATATCTGTGTGATTTACATTTCGGATAAGCCCAAGTTCATTACTCGTTGATGAAAAGCAAGAAAGCTATAGTTATACTATGTCTCCACAATGGCCATATAGGTGGTATGATAGTGACATGCATATATTCCCTTAAGGGTCATACCCCATTAACCGATTTGAATGCATTATCGGCTGATACATCCACAAAATTATAATACAAAGTACTGCATTGGACCTTTTTATTGAGGGTGTATCGGCCAAAAGTGCATCCAAATCAGCTAATGCGTTATAGCCCTTACACTATAGATATATGTAACTGATGTAATGTTACGGAAACGTAATTGGCATAATATCTTTGATTTACTTAAAGTAAAATTCAGAACTGTAGGTGGGAAGGCATGGCACAACAAAAGGATGGAGGGTTTTAAAGTGATGGAGACGAAGCCCGACCCAGGGCAACGAGTAGGAACCGCATTTGAGAGAAGGCCACTCCTGGGACGTGGGGGGAGAGACTATGGCAAAGGAAACAGGTAGAGGGCTACAGTTTGTCCCCCTACGTTCACAGTGAGCCGGCTATTGTAGTGGGCGGGGTAGCAGAGAGTAGCCAATCAGCATGCTCCCCCTGTGACCCATGTGACGAAAAGCAATCATTGTCACGGCACTACTTTCACCAAGGACGCCCGTCCATTGGAGGCAGAGACCACAGGCCTTAACCTCTGGTTTCAACTCCTCTATCGGCCATTTGGCTGCTGTTGGACGCCGACAGGAACCTGAGTTGTCACGCACCCAGACCTGTCTCAGACCTACAACTGCAAGTAGTTATCTGCAAGTACAAGTCCGGCTCCGTGTTTTGCTGCAACTTACCCCTGGTGGAACATTAAGTTGGTTTCACTCACCAGGGGTAATTCTTGTGTCTGAATATTAGATTCAGACACAGTATTTTTTCTTGTATTATATTCTATTCTATTGTAATAATTTGTTCTCTTGGCATATCATAGTCTGTATATTTATCTCATTTTTTCATCTCTGTTTATTGTTTTTGTCTGCTTGTGTGACTCGTTAATGGCAACTACGAGAGTCAATAACTTTGTGAGTGAAAGGGGGTTGAAGATTATGCACTTAAATACGCGCAGTATGTACAAAAAGAAGGATGAGGTTTTTGAAGTGTTAAATGGAGTTGACATAGCCACTTTTAGTGAAACTTGGTTTCATGATCAATTTGAGGACGATTTGCTCAGCTGGCCTGGTATGAAACTGTTCAGATTAGACAGAACCAAAAAGAAAGGTGGAGGTGTGGCTGTTTATATTAAGCAGGGCCTGGCGACCAGTGTCTCACTGGTTAGTAAGTTTTGTCGGTGTAACAGGAATGTAGAATGTCTAGTGCTGGATCTGTTGATTTCCAATGGCAAGATGATGCGAATCATGTCTGCTTATAGACCTCCCTCGGGTAAAACCAAAGTGTTTCTAGACCATGTAGAAGATGTTTTTAAAGATGCCTGGAATAGTAAACTGGAACTGTGGTTACTAGGTGATTTCAATATAAATACCTTGTCAGAGAGAGCGAATTCTAGTGTGGTTCTGAGTGATCTTTGTAAGTTTTATGGTTTTCATAAATTAATAGCTCAATGTACCAGACCGTATAAACGTCAAACTACATGTATAGATAATATCTTGACGAATTACCAAAATGACATCTGGTCTGGTGCACTAAACCTATTGGTGAGTGATCATCTACCGGTATTTGCTGTAAAAACAAAACAAAAGGTTGAGTACAAAATACGGGAGGTTGAGTCCCGCTCATACAAAGATTTTGATGTAGACCTATTCTGTGAATGGTTAGCTGAAGCTGACTGGGGTAATTACTATTTGATAGATGACCCAACTGAAGCTTGGAATTTCATAGAGTCACATATTGTAGTATTTCTGGATGGTGTTTGTCCAAAAATAAAAAGAATAATAAAGGACAGAGGTAATACTTAGATGACGTCTGATATCCTGAGCATGATTCATGAAAGGGAGGATTATCTTGATCTGTATTTCAAAACCGATGATGATTGGTACTTGGATCTGGCAAAATCAATGAGGTGTAGAATCAATTCCAGTATACGATATGCCAAGGCGTCTGAAGTCAGGAGGGCCTTTGAAGAATCAAAGGATGATGCAAAGGCTTTCTGGCGCAATGTTAATGCTCTAGTAAAACCCCCATGTCATGTTGAACCGCCAACACTAATTGGTGATGACTGTCGGTTGAAAGATAATCAAGATTCCGTAGACTACTTGAACTCCTATTTCGCCAATATTGGTGAGGATCTGTCTAATGACCTGGTAGATGAAGGTTATCCAGTAGTAACACAGTGTTCCCAAAACGGGCCAGTGTCAGCGGAAAAATTGCACGTGCCTGAGGGGTTGGTAGAATTATTCTTTAAGGAAATAAATGTCAACAAAACTTCTGGTATAGAACATCTGAGATGTGATGTACTTAAGGTGGCTCTTCAAAATTTAGTTCCCCAGATGACTTGGCTATATCAGAAATCGATTGACTCCAGTGTCTTTCCAGAGTCATGGAAGCATGCCAGGGTAAATCCAATACCCAAATCGGGTAATTTGAAGTTGATAAAAAATTGGCGACCAATTTCCTTGTTGCCCGTCCCGTCAAAGATATGTGAGAAAATAGTACATTCTTACATATACAACCACCTTGAGGAAACTGATTACCTGGGTTCTTACCAATATGGATATAGACGCGGTCTGGGAACTGGAGATGCCATTTTCAAATACTTAAGTGATCTCTATGATAATCGTGATCGATCATATATCACTGCATCTTGCTTTTTAGATCTGAAAAAAGCTTTCGATAGTGTAAATCATCAATATTTAATGTCAGTGATAAAAAAGCTTGGTTTAGACAATTGTGTAGTTCATTGGCTGGAATCTTATCTCACTAACAGACGCCAATATACAAAAATTGGAGAGTACAGTTCTTCTACAGAAATGGTTAACTTTGGTGTGCCTCAAGGCTCTGTGTTAGGACCGCTTCTTTTTATTATATATATCAACGACATAAATTCCTGCATGGACAGCTGTAAGTATATAATGTATGCTGACGATCTTGTGTTTTATACGTCTAGTAACAAAATTGAGACAATTAGGCAGAGAATGCAGGCTAATATTGATTCTGTATACAATTGGTGTGTTTCAAAACGCTTAACTGTTAACCTGGATAAAACCAAGGTGGCATGGTGTGTCTCCTCTCAGAAGAGGAAGCAAACTCTTGGTGTGCATTTTAGTATGGGTGGTAAGAGACTTGAAACTGTGTCTTCTTACAAATACTTAGGGTTATCTATTGATGGCCTTTTGAATATGGATGGTGCATATAAAAATGTTAACCAAAAGGTTAATAACAGGCTGTTCTGCCTGGATAAGCTTAGGGAGAATATGACACGGAATGTTGCAATTGCTATTTATAAGAGCATGGTGCTCTCTTTGTTTGACTATGCTTGTTTTGCTTACGAGGGAACGTCAAGTACAAACCTTGCTAAATTACAAAGACTACAGGATCGCGGTTTAGGAATATGCTTTAAAAATAGAAATAAGAAGTACAGCATAGATGAAATGCATGAAATTAGTGGTGTTCCATATCTAAAGCGAAGGAGACAAGAATTGTTACTGAGTCTAATGTATAAATATTCGAAATGTCCAGAATGGGTGGACAATACTCCAAGGGTTAGAGTGACCAGAACATCTAACAAAGTACGCTTCAATGTCAGGAGACACCATTCCGCCCTATACACGCGTTCACCAATTTATAGAGGCAGCGAGCTGTGGAACAAACTTGGTGACTGGTACCAGTTGAGCGAGAGCAAACTGAAGTTCAAGCAGCGTTTAAGACGGTGTGGAGATCTGACGAAGCCCAATGAAAATCCTACGATAGGCCAAATCCATGACGAATCTCTTTACGTGGTAGACACTGATGGTGATGAGGATGATGCATTCTCACATGAAATTAATGATACAAATGACTTTACATAAATGATACAGATCTAGGCGACACATTGTGTAACCAGGTCTTACTAGCTACAAAATACTCCTTAGGACGATATGACTAATATCATCCTGGTGGATATCCCTATATGGCCCTTAACAAAGGGTGGAGACTTGATTTTAAGTAACCCTCTTTGGATGGGGCAGATCTTATACGCCTACTTCCTGTCATTCCTACCATCTGCGCCTTGTTTTTTGCTTTTGATTTTTGACTTCTAATAATTTGATTGTATAAATCTTCATCTAAGTAACCCCTCCAACCACTCACACTTATGCAGCACCCTATTGAAGGTGATATGTAACTTAACACACACTTTTATTTTTCTTTATTTCTTTGTTTATTCCATGATTTGTTTTGTTTTGTTTTTAATGCTATGTGTAAACTGTATATAATTTAATAATACTTCTCTTGTTATTTATAATATTGTCATACTCATTTCTGTTCTTTTGTAATATGTATGTACCTAATTATGATGTAGTTTCAAAAAAGTGACCTTTATAATGTCACTGTCATACTTTGATACTTGGTTAGTAATGATATTTACTCAATGGATGACGAAGATTGTCTGTAATCACTTTTTCAAATTGTGGAAGACAATAAAAACCTTATTAAACCAAAAAAAAAAAATCATGAAAAGTAAAGTTGTTCTCTGCAAAGGGGAGGGGGGTTGCTTTTGCCAACTCTCGTCATGTGAACCGAGTTAAAGACAAAATCGAAGGACATTGTCTGGACGGATGGACATTAAGTGTACTGGTTCACATCATTACTCTTTCTCCACTCTAAAACAATTCTCTGACCATGCATAATTATGGTTAAATTCATTTACATATGGACATTGAAATATTAAAGATAGCCCCTTATTTCCTGGACTTATTTTGATATGACTGTCTCTAAAGATTTGTATACATTGCTGTACTCTGAGACTAAATTTGGAGATAAGAATCAGATAAGAGATAAGACAACAATTTTGCAGACTTTTAATTTATACCCAGCTAAATTGAGTACAAGCACAGTATTGGGTACCCCCTACCCCAGACCAGGCTGTACGGGCCAGTGGCAGTCAGTGGGTCGGAGGAAAGCGGCAAGGACTGTGTGGGGACCAGACTTCTCCACAGAACTCTCACAAAACGCTCCATTCAATGATCACTTCAGGTTCAAAAACATTCCCAGAAAGGTTTTCTCAATGGTTTTCAACTCTTTGATACCTGCACATTCCAGAAAAGAAGTCCCCAGAATCCTCATTGGTGAAGTGCCCAATGAGGAGACTCTCAGACAGCGAAAGAGCCACAGACAGACACACAGACAGAGACAGAGAGGGGGCATGGAGACAGCGAGATACGGAGTTATGGTCTTTGTATGTGAACCGCAATAGGTCTTTATCACTGGCATGGTTGTTTGTGTGGCTTAGGTGACGTCGTATGTATGCATAGGTGACAACCCTCGGACTTGGATAATTGCCTTCAGCTTCACCTCAGCCAATCATCCAGTCATCCAGCTTACAAAAATCACACAGTGACCCTCTGTATATATATCACAAATCAAATGTGTCACTTCACTCTCTTCATCCGAAATCCAGAAGAACCTCAAAAAGATGCAGGCATATTTCATTGCCGTGAATCACTGACACGACCATTACTTGAGTTAAGGGAGAGGTCATTTCTTAACAACAGGGGGGGGGGGGGAGGGGTTGGTGGATTTTTGCGCGAGTGGGTCGAAATCGTTTTGCCCCCCCCCCACGGGATAGGTCAAATTTTTTTGGTCCCCCCTCAGGCAAGTTGAAAATGAGTGTGGCCGACCCCTTTGAGCTATAGCACTGTGTTGGCTTTTTCGCTAAAAAGGGGTGCAATTTTTCTTGTCCCCCCCCCCTCAAGAGGGATCGAAATTTTGACCGGGAAAATCTGGTCTGTCGTTTTCACATTTAGAGTCAGATTAAGCTGACGGCAACAACTGTCTGTTGCCCCCAGCAACATGACGTTTGTCCATCTCTAAGGGCTGAGGCCCTATAGATACGCCCATTATCTTATGATTTCATAGCCTAATTCAATCTGAAACCGTTTGATGATTTACAACCTTGACCCTTGTGCCTTTTTTCCCATGGATAACGATAGAATGCGGGGTCTCTCGAGGTACCGTGACAAGGGCCAGATATGGACTCGAGGACACACTAACAACCTAATTCTATCTATATATCTATATATCTATATATCTATATATCTTTATATCTATGTATATATATATATATATATATATATATATATATATATATATATATATATATATATATATATATATATGCCTATGTATGTTTGAAATAAAGAAGATTGTTTTTTCTCATGTTTTCCCAATTTCCTTGAAACCATATTATCATGATGCAACAAGTAAGGAGCGGCTCATTGCCTCTAGAAGCGCTGTGTGGGCTATATAACAGCAGTATAGTGTCTGTGTAATCTGTAAAGTGATAACCTTATTGAGCGGACAGACACGACAAGGGGGCAGACGGCGGATTGAGTAGCTCAGCCATATCAACAACCTCCACACCACCTGATACTAATGAATATACATGCAGCCTGCCAATAGATCCTGCTATACCCTGTTTTCTGTAGTTGGCGAGGGCGATGACCTATCAGGGCTATATCAGTAATCAGCCCGACATTTCTTTGACTGCTACAGAACACAATTATTGTGTCGGGTTTGTTATGTTATACTAATGCGGGTTATAGTCCTTACGGTTAAAGCACTGCATCCACTTGCAGACTGGTGTCCAATTGACTTCCGTTTCCTAATCAAATCGCCTTTTTCGCGGTGCTTTTCTGTATAAGTCTCCAACGATGAGATCTTTTGACCACCCAATGGTAGTGCAATACAGAGGAGAATCGATTCCATGCACTGCAGTTGGACAAGTAAAAGTCTGTCATGTTGTGGACCGATCCGATGCTTTCGCCGACTGATGGATTCACCCCTGAAAAAAGAGATTGAGTGGACGGGTGGGGTGTTATCTTTACTGCTAATGTCTGCGGTTTAAAGGTAATGTCAGCACATATATCTAATCCGCTTGTCATCTGGTGTTACACCCTTACGATCAGGGGCTTGCCAGGTACCCAGACATTAAGTATAAGTCTCTCTATGTGGATTCTGTTTGCTTGTGTGCTCTGCCAGGGAAGCAGGAAACATTTGCTGAGCCCGATTGAATTTCCTTATATACACACACAGTGGTAGGCATATGGCATAGCTGTGCGAATTGTAACGGGATGTATCAAATTGGTCAATTGCAGTAAGTTATCTTGCGAAAATAGATTTGCATAAAATCATACACTCTACTTATATCCGTGTGTATCATGCAAACCCCAACCTACTTAATGGTCCCCATCTAGATCCCCGGTGAATTGCCATATGGGACCCACAATGTGTTTGTCCTGGGCTGACAAGTGGGCTCTTTATGGGCTTTGAAGTCCCTAGACCTAGCCCAACAAACTGCATTTTAAGTTGTAATTGCTAAGAATAATCACATGTGATTTGCTTTGAATTACTTGCTTTGAATTATTAAGTTTTAAAAACATTGAATCGCTGGGCTGAGCCCATCTATAATCCCATTATCAGGGCTCCCTAGGCGACGATCACCAAAACTCTGGAAGTAAACAAGCTCGATGGGCTCAGATAAATCCCATATTGGGCACACCAAGGTAACCTAACACTATATTTCATGGCGAATCAAGTAGTGCAATTGTATACTTTTACTTCACAGGGCAACACCTGTCATGCTTGCAGAGGGAATGTTATATGTTCATAGAGTGGAATGTGGTCTTGGTGAGCCTTATTGACGATAGGATGCACTATAGGAAGGACTAATGGGAAACTAGACCTGTTTATGTCATAAGCCTAGATATGATACAGCATGATTTCAAATTGAAAATCTACATATAGGGATAAGGTGAGTCACCTCTGGTCACCTATTGCTCCTTTCAAGAGGCATAACGCTGAAACGACCCCGCTGCCTACTCTCCTGACTTCTGTTAAAGGCTGGAGAGGGTAGGGGTTGACTTTTTTTTCAGAATCTCATAGTTTCCATTTTAACTGAAGAGAATGGAGTCAAACAATTTGGTACCATTCATGCAAAGTCTAGCAAGGCGGGACACAGAGTAGTTCTGGTGACATGTGTGACTATGTAAAGGGAATTCAGATGACTCCCTTTCTTTACTCTGTGCGCATTATAAAATGTTCATATAAAACACATTTTTTCCAATAATGTATTTGTGTCTCATAACTGGTGTCACTATTTTTCAGTACTTCAAATGCGAAATTATTATCCAACCCCTGCAATCTGCTGTAGCTGGAATCTGCAAGAGGTAAACACCGTCTTTTATGACTGTGGTATTTACCCATGCTGCCTGAAGCATATAATGTGGGTGGTCTATCATCATACCATACTGGTGGTATAAAAACTGACTGTCATATCAATTTGAAATAACCATTAGACGTGCTAATATGCCACTTTGGAGGCCGTCGCCACAACCATGCACCTGCTCCATGGACTCCCATAACATCTGCTGCATAAACAGGTATGTTTAACATACCCAGGCCACAACATTATGCACTACATGAAGGGGGTTAGTTAGGCCAAAAAAAAAAGAAGTTTGTTTCAGGTAACATGGCAAGAAAAAGTAGGGTCGGTAGGTCGAATTTTTTTTTTAAACTTTTTTTTTTAACATGAAACTACTAGCCGGCCTCTCCTTAAACCCTAAAATTCACCAAAAAAGGGTAAAAATACAAAAATGTATTCAAAATTGCATAAAAAAACGTAGGGTCGGCCCTGTTTTGATAGGGTCGGTCGGGTTACCTAAAACAAACCTATATTTTTGGCCTTATTTTTGCTACATCCACACGATTGGGTCTACTGCTTTCTTGCAAATGGATGACTAAGCCAATGATTGATGACACAAATTTACAAGCAAGTATCACCAACCATTATCTCTTTAAACTCTGTTACAATTATTAACTAATCAACTTTAATTATCTTAAAACTAGGCTACATAGACCCGGGCCCATAACCTAAGGGTAGACTAAGTATACTGTAAAAGTATATGTAACATTTAATCAATTGTCCAATATCAGGAACCATTAGTGTAAAACAAATACGGCTCTCAGAATTCTGTGAAAACAATTTCTCCCCAGGCACGTTGCCTTCACTTTGTAACGCCCAGGGTTGCCTCCTAAAGTACCGACTGACTAAGTAGTGTAGCGGGTCTCCCGGCTTCTATTGCCAAGACAAATAGCAGCAGAGATGGCATCACACTCAAGAAAGCCTCTTAGATTATCCTTAAGGGAGAGATACAGTCTGGTTTCTTAAGTATTGATTCAGAGCAAGCCTCTGGGAAGAGTGTACAATCTCAATCAGGATCGAAGCTCAGTCACATAAGGGTGACTTATAGTGGGGCTGGATGAAGTGATTACTTCGATTAAAGGAAACATCCAGCTTTATTCCTCATGGATATGCCATTGGATATAATTGACAAACAAATGTCTCAGATCATTGGACCAACATCCCAGCTGAAACCAATTATCCAATTGAACTAATTCAATCAATGGAATGGCTGCATCCAATGGTGTGTAGCACCAGCCTTTAGATAACTAAAATATGCTTTAGCGGAGCACACATTTAAAGCGTTCTAGCCAAGCAGCGTTGCTCGGACTAATGACATCAATAAAGACACATAGGGGACCATGAAAAGTAGTTGCATTATAACCAGATAGTTCCATGGGAGAGGGGGGTGGAGGTTCACTGGGGCTGATTGTTCTGCTGTATACTTGTTCCGATGTTAAATGTTTCAGATCGAGCACATTTAATACTTCAACCCATGCACTGTAGAGTACTGTATAAGGGTTTGGTGGGAAACAGACAGCTGGCGCTATCACTATGTGCCTGCGGGACTGTTAGATCACAATATTCACTACTTTCTATCATAATTGTGACAACGGAATATGAAACTAAAACTATGGTTATCTCTATAGATAGATAATAATGAATACCAACAGGGCGGTGCCATCTTTATTTTCAATCGCAAACTACATTAATCCATCCTTTTTAAAATCATGTTTCTCCATGGCCATACAACGAAATAATTTGACTACTAATAATTTTATCACTATGCCATGACGATTATCTTGGATGCTTTATTTAGTAATAATTATATCAAACTCCTTTATTTAATATGAACTGAATTGCAATTCCCCAGCTACCAGCGTAAGTGTAAATAACTCAGCTGCCATCCCGGTAAACTCCATCTTTATAACTAACGATAAGATAAATGTAGCTAATTTATTAATACACTCAACCCGATATTCCTTTACGGCTGATACTCATGATGCGACACCCAGGCAGGCGGCTTTCTACTAATTGCTGAGTTATTCATGACGATGAAGAAGCCCTTCGCTTTTGCTCGGGGAGCAGCTCATTACCGAGGTACGATATAAAAAAGGGACATCCCCATTTGCCGATTGACAGTAATTGAAGAATGGAAGCGGAGGCAGAGCTGACACCCGATCAGAGACTGACAGACTCGGTGATGCTTCACCCACAGACTTAAAACAAGGCCTGAGATTCTCATAGAGCCGGAGAGTGGGAAAATCAATGAGCGTAGCGTAACACCACTTAGCTAGTGGTGGCTGGGGGCGGTTAATGTAACACCATTTAATATGTACAGCTCTGTCTCTGCCATCGTTTAGCATCCACATGAAGGTGGTATACTCATTATTAAAGGGAACCCTATACTGTAGCATTGAGAGAATGGAACCGTTAGTAAGAGTAAAGATACTGTTATGTAGTTGAATGTAAAATAAACATCCTCAATCTTCCCTTGCATTCTGGACCATCAGATCACATTAATCACAAATCCAATTTTTCTCATGGAATGTTTCTCATGGAATGTTTCTCATGTTTCTCATGGAATGTCCTGTATTTATGTCCACTGTCAGCCCTAAATTATAACGAAGCATTTCCCTCCCGATGATTTGTCTAATGTTCAGAACCCCATCATTTACTCATCGATCAAGTTATAATAAAGTAAGACTTGATCGATAGTCATCTGACAACTCATCAGCAATAAAACATCCTCTGTATCTAAGAATCGAGAAGAGGACACCACTGACAAAACTTCAACACAAGGACTTCTCACTGATGTACATGGCGGTTAACTTTACTGTTGATGGCATGAAATCCTTTTTGATAATACTGGGCTACATCACATACTAAACCCAATGTCGAACACCAGGCATTGTTTTATAACCGGGTAGCATGTGCTGTGCCGGAGGGGGTTTGCTTTATGAGGTGATTACTTAGGAGGGCCTAAGTATCAGAAATGCCTCAATATTTTGAAAATGTGGTAATATTCTCGAGACTATAACACAGTGATGATTTACACTCAACTCCTAACAAAACACATACAGTTGTGATAATACTACCAACAATGCTGCAACATAGTTTTAGCTTTTATAGTGGGTTCTGGGCTCTTGTTATTATCGTGAATATGGTAGCAGGTGTTTGGTAACAGACATATCATAAATATGCAGGCAGGTCTGAGACTTTGGCTTTCGGCCCATCATAACAACATGGGCCAAAAGGATGTTTTTGTTGATGTCATGTTGCTGGAGAGGGGAAGAATGTATGCAAGAAAATAACTAATTGGACATGTGGCTTGTCATGTAGGTTCAAACTTTTATAACTGATGTTTCTCCCCATAAACACCTGTGTTTATCTGAATACAGAAAACCTCACGGATTAAAAAAATCCATGTTCTCCAAGTATTGCACAAACTACTTTCTTTCATCCATCAGAAATGTAGAAATAGTGTTCCCTCCTTAAAAGAATCATGATACCCCAATACTTGCCAAGCTTGACACCTTGATATTCCACTTAGCAGATTGTACACGTTTACCAGGCATCACCCTTCAGATATCGTCATTAAATCACGATGACCATAGTTATTAGACAGATCATTAAAGCTTTTTCCATGTGGTGTCTGTCTGTCAATAATCTTATCTTATCTAACTGCTCTTCTTTTGGTAGAGTAGAAACACATGAAAATACATTCATTCGTTATATGTTTGACTCTATTTATTTGGATAGTATCTCATTAGAATAACTAAAATAATTTAGATCTAGAACATAACAGCTGTCATGGCCCTTTGTATTAGTCAAATATATAAGAAATAGAATATGATGTTATATATCGTATAGGATCTTCTGCAAGTGTGTGTGCTTAATATTGAGATTTGCGATAGGTCTTAAAAAAAGACCTAAAGTGTTTCAGGGTATCAGAGTATTTAAGTAGCTCTTTTCTACTCGTTTTCTGTATGTATGCTAACTGCTTTGAAAAGAACCTGTGTACAGGAAAGGCACCACATTGTAGCAGAAAGGCTGTGTCCATCCATAGGTGACTTTCCTTAAGGCCACAATTTCTAAACATTGCTATGTAACCCATTTATCCAAGACTAGTATAGATGACTAGCCCTCCGAATCCCAGCAGAAGGCTATTAAATAGGCATGCAGATATACAATATGTTGGTCCAGGGTAGGTATGCATTTATATCCCCTGACGGATGAGGGACATGGTCAGTAAGCACAATATATGTAGGCTACGTATCTCTGCATGCCATGATGAATGTTTTGTGTATTGAGGGTCCATGCGGTGCCCATACGTCAATACATTCGATAGAAAAGCATATGTGACATAATCTGCGAAAAAGGCCCTTAGTGCAGGTTGCATTAAGGGCCTTTTCCCCAGTAAATGCCACATACAGTGATACAGGGTCTCTGGTTTTATTGCAAACCTGGAGTACAGAATAATTCTGTATAATGATGCCCATGAAATATGGTCACTTGTACTCAGGAGTTCTCAGCATCTGTGCTGGCAATCGGAGACCATGCCTTGGGACGGGTTTAGGAGCTCTGCTACACTACTGATTGCATTGTCCTGACTTCTAAAAACATGATATCACTCGCATGAGCGGTCATATTGGTTATTTGCATGTCACACACACATACACACACACACTCTGTCTCTGTCTCTGTCTCTCTTTCTGTCTCTGTCTCTGTCTCTATCTCTGTCTCTGTCTCTGTCTCTGTCTCTGTCTGTCTGTCTGTCTGTCTGTCTGTCGGTATGTCTGTCTGTCTTTCTGTCTGTCTGTCTCTCTCTCTCTGAAAGGGAATTGTTCGTAGGTAACAGCTCAATGTATGAGGAAAGAGTCTTGATGTTAAATTACTTAATTAGACACGAACTAATTAATGTAGTGATTGAATCATCAATGCTCATTAAGAATCATATGGTAGCGGCTAAGACGGTGAGGCCCTGCATGACTATGTAGTAAGTAGTAATTATATTATACAATGCCATATGGTAATTAGCATCACCCAATGATGCAATGCCTGCACATCAGGGACATAGAAGCATGTATTGTCAACCGTTATCTCATCAAACTCTGTGCCCAATATTAACTCTGCATAAATGATAATATAATTAACCCAGGTCTCGAATACCAAAGTGTGAACTTTAGTTCATAAACTAATATTTCCCTTTACTGTTGTTGGATAGTTAGTTCATGTATATCAATGGGTATTACATGTATTGTGACCGTGTGCAATATCAAGATACATAGCCTACATGAAAACATTTATCTCGAAAACATTATATTTCTTGTCATCTAGCTTTAACAAGCCCCCTCCCCCCCCCAACACAAACACACTCAAGGTTGTCTCCCATATAGCCCAACATAACTAAGTAGACTTACATACCCAGGGTACCTGGTAGAAAGGATCGAATCGCACTCAAGAACGCCTATCATTATCCTTAAGGGAGGTATGGAGTCTACAGTCTGAATCAAGAAGTGGGGATCTGTCACATCGAGATGGCTTACTGGACAATGATAAAGTGTTTACTCAGGTAACAAGCAGCATTTGTACCAGCATGAGTGCCACTAAAGCCTGCTATCCCATCCATGTGTCATTCAATTCCTCCTCTACCAAATAACCTTGGAAATATCATGGTAAATGTGACATAGGGGGAGTTGAAAGGGGCAATTCAGACAGCCCAGGTCTACAGATATGTCTCTCTCCATTGTCAGGCAACATGCAACATTGTTGGTTGGCTTCAAATGATATAAAACACCCAGGACGTATTGGAGGTCTAAGCATGACGAGCACTGTACACAGGTTCTATGGGAAGCCGACAGCTGGGGGCATCACTCTGTTATTGTGTTAACAGTTACACTATTATAATAGAAATTACATTGTTTCCCTTGTCATAAAAGTTTTACAGACAGCTGTAATAATCACCTAATGATCCGAAAATGTCTGAGAATCTTGTTGTACTAATTGTTAAAGCCTTTGGCTAAGGTACTCAATTCCCCTTCAGTTTTGTTATCCTTTTAAACTCGGTAAAACATACTGTGAATCAATACATGCAGCAATTAGAAGTATCTGACAAGACCTGCATGTTTTATCAAGGATGAAACATGACAGTTGACTTCAAGCAACATTTCGCTACTTACAGGCAGAAAGAAATAGGGGAAGTACACTTGGTAAACAGTAACACAGATTGAAACGAGAATAATGTTAAAAGACATTCTGCGGATTTAAATGACAGTCACAGAGACAAAATGCAGTTCAATTTGAATTATTTGAACTGAAACAATACAGGATATATTAACAGAAAGTCCCTAAAGCTTAAATCCTATGTTGCAATTTTTGCTGGAAAGCTTCTGCAATTATGGATTCTGTTGCAATATAGGGATGGACCTCCCTCTAAATTGCAAAAGATTTGGCCCTCTACCAACATCTACATACTTAGATGTTTCCCCTTGCTTTAGTGAACAATTTCGGAAATTAGCCATTTTCCTCGCAGTTTGAGCATATTGACCTGAAACCATCGGTATATTGCACTGTCTGTTCCCTCCAATGTCTATATTGCAACAGATATGCATGCCCAATTGGCAAAGATGCAGTGCAATATAAATTGTACAGTGGGATTTGGAGTAAGCACCCTTGCAATAGAGTCCTTGTACTTTTGAGTTGATGCAAGGCTCCCAAATTTTTCAAGAGCCTCAACTTGGACAGGTTCTGGAGGCATAGCAAGCATCATGGGATTTGAGCTATAAGCTGGAATCCCACGAGAAACTTGCCAGCATAAAATGCATCGTGGCATTAAAGCTTATGGGGCAGTTTGTTTCATCCATGTTCTCTTCCTTGAAGATCAAATGTACCGATGCAAAGCCGTGTACGAGGTTGCTCCAATAGATATATCAGGACACCTGTGGACGGTGGCATATTACACACAGCCTCTGCGAGAGCAGCTTCCGCCCTCTGGCCCATTAGTGTCCCCCTAACCTTTCAGCTGCTTGCATTGTCTACTCATTCTCCCTTTCCTGCCACATTTTACACAACCCTCCAACAATACCACACCTGCCAGTGAGACAATCAATCTCCTTACATGCCCTGGAGCTCTCCATGGCTGCCACGAGCATTCCTTGGCCACTCTGCTTTGCGATCGAATCTCTTATTATGAGATGCAATATGAATGTTTCAAAATACCTCAGCATTGCTGTAGTATTTTTTGCAAGCCCTTTGAGGCCTACCCTCATGCACAGCAAATCATGGCATAGTGGTCTAGGTGTTTAGACATCATTCCACCGTGTGCTGTTTCTGAGGCCATTTCTCAAAATCAGAACTGGGGATCAATATTACGTTCAGGTAATTTGTAGGTGGGGTCGGAAATACTATTTGCCATCGAAGGCAAATAATATCAACTGAGGGTCTCTTTCCCTCCCCCCGACTAGTACTAAACGACTCGAAACTCCCTACAATGCTCATAACCTCTAGCCAGACAAGCCCCAAAACCACCCGCCAGATCCATAAGAGTAGAATATCTTCCATTATAAAATTCCCAAGCGAGTTGCGGGGCCTAGTTCTTGAAATGCCTCTATAAGGATACGCGATGGGTGCTGCACCTTAAACGAGCGACTACAGAAGCTGACTACATGCAGACTACAGCCAGGGTACTGCCAGCACAGTGAGCAGCGACCACGGCGCCATCTGGTATTGGCTGAGACAAGGATTGATTGTTCCCCAGGACCATGCGTCCTAGGCCATTACGTATGCAAAGCTAAGAGCGTGTGACCAGCTCTCCGAGCATTGCCTCAGGCCATTGTCATTGGGGACTGCACTAAGTGTTTGAGGAAGGATGTGGGTGGACACAGTGCCTGGTTGACAGGCTTGGAGTTGGGCTGGTGAGGGATACATTAGGCATGGATCTATATGTCTGTAGCAGGGTCTCCAGGGAGGGAGGTCCTGGGAGTCACATGTATACATATAGTGCTGTTTGGTGGTTCAGCAGTTAAATATAGATACAAGCAGTATTGGACCCTATTGTTATTCCGTTCGGCTCAATACATGCCACTTAGTTCTGGGCTTCGCTTTATCAGTTGGGAGTTATACAATCTGGGTACATCTGGGTACGGCTTCAAGCAAGAATAAAGTATTGTAAGTACCATCTCTAAGCAGACTTTCACCAAGAGCTTCATATTTGTATACATGTGTAATGTATGATGAGACAACAATGGGTTTCTAGCAGAGCAATACAGCCACCCATCGTATACTCAAAGTACATATCACGTTTATCATGCAACACCAACAGGTAATTAGCTATTGCTACGTGACTATGTAGTGTGGCGTTGTAGTTGCTACACTCTCTCCATATATCATTATATCTTTACTCAAAGGCGGAAAGCTTGCTGCTCCACCAGTAACAGCCTGAGCTGAGCGAGGAATGTCACTCTGGTCCTTTATAGAGGAGGTAGGGGGTTTAAACACGCTGCATGGATATCGCATCTGAAGCATATCGCTTTAATTTTAGAAGGAAAAGAGAAAGCGACTGTATACATTGACTTCTGTCCTTAACACGTGTAAATGTAGACGCAGATCCATAGGGTTGCCTGCTGGCTCCAGTTAAGCCCCCAGTGGCACCAACTCTGTGTGTATTTGCTCAGAAGATTGGCTTGGAACCTAAGACCCCAGAGGCAGTGATGAAAACAAGCAGTTTATATCAGAATCCCAAATTGACAATTTGTGATCTATACACACAGGGCCCAGGGGTCTGCCTGCTTGCATACCGGAGTCAGACTTAGACAAGGGTGGGAAAACACAGACGGTTGGTGGTAGACGATAGTCTAGTGGCACCCAACACCATTTATATATGTCCCAGAGCAACTCGTAGTTTACACACCCAATACCATTTTGTATGTCCCAGAGCAACTCGTAGTTTACACACCCCATACCATTTTGTATGTCCCAGAGCAACTCGTAGTTTACACACCCAATACCACTTTGTATGTCCCAGAGCACCTCGAGGTTTACACATACCTAGCTCCTATATGTATATCCCAGAGCACCCCATAGTCTACACACACACCAACACCATTGTATATCCCAGATCACCCTATAGTCTACACACACACCGACACCATTGTATGTGTCAGAGCCTATATAGTCTACACACCCAACACCACTATGAATGTCCCATAGCATACAGTAGTCTACACACACCCAACACTATTGTATGTCCCAGATCATCCTATCGTCTACACACACACCCGAAACCATTGTATGTCCCAGATCACCACCTAGTTTCTGCACGCAAGCCCTCAGCTCTCACATGTTCACGCATAACTGCAAATTTTATCAAACCCTTCATTCTGTTCGATCCGATGGCACCCAAACCAGGGACCATCTCACCGAGACCGTTTAATTAACTGTGTACCCACTATCGATGCTTTGTAATTTCCCATTGTAATATCTTACTTGAGTGTCCAGACAACATATAATGGACATGTTTATTAGCCAGCGTCCATTTACCTAATCAATGTTCTATAGCTGACTAAACAAGTTGTAACAAGCTCAAATTCAGATTCTACAAACTGTGGTATATATATATATATATATATATATATATATATATATATATATATATATATTCAGTGTCAGTGAACTCTCTGGACGAAAACAGTTTAACCATTGGTGCCCTCTCAGTTCTCAATCACCTAAGGTAGGTCATGGGGATGCAATTGGAGTGCTTAACCCCATCCCATCCCATCAGGGGGACTTAGATAGTTTTGCAGTAACGGCACTAGGAGGCGAGTCTGCCTCTAGTCTGTTCCAGCATGACGATCACTATTTTGAAAGGCACAGAATCCAATAGCAGTTCAAAGGGTGGTGCACCCCTCTTTGGACCTTACTCCCTTTTCAGTTTGTCTCAGAGAAGATAATAAGGTCATATGATATTCACATCAAAGCAAGTCCTCCTTGCATACCCAAGGACAAACCTGATGGCAGTCAGACCTGATGGCATGAAACATAACTCAAACTTTCAAAGACTGCCCTCCTCTGATGCCCTATCGCCCTTTCATGAAACGAGGATAAAACTTCCAAGGGACACGGCTCCCAGAGTCAAAATGTCCTCCTTTGCCATCTTACTCTGTACCTAAAGCTGAAGAATCATAACCTAAGATGGAAGAAAGAGGCATCACACACTTATATGTACGACTATAATGATATAGGCACAATGTCCGTAATATATAAAAGAAGGTTTCCGTGGCTATCTCGAATTCCAACTGAATTAAATATCCAGCACAGTTGTTTGTATCATTAACTGCTATTGCCATGTATATATCATAGATAGTGACTACACAGCCAAAAATAATTTTCTCATTTTCAGAAAATATTTCTTGTTTTAAGTAAAATAAACTTAAAACAAGTTTGTCCGTAGGATAACAAAATTTTACTTGACAGCATGGTTGAGTTTAATATACTTAGACTAAGAAAAACAAACAAGAAAAACAAACAAGAAAGAAATTCTTAAATCAAGTATTTTATACTGGAATCAAGATGAAATTTCCTGACATATTTCTCAAAATAAGAAAATCTTTCTTACGGAATGGACCTTTTTTCTAGAAAACCTTTTCCTCAAGTAAGTTTTAATTTCTTATTTCGAGTAAATAAACAAGATTGATGTTCTTGCCTGGGAAATGGGTATGATTATATTTAATGTTAGTCTTAGAGAGAAAGGATTGATGCCAGAGCATCAGAAAGAGGTTCATCAGATTAAATGCAGCTTTTTGTAGCTACAATAGAAGATTAAGCAAACAGACCTTTATTCAAAGTCAGTTCACTTCATGTAATGGGACAGGTTATCCTTCCCTTTATTTAAATGATATTATCAAGCAAATGGTGTCTCTTATCATTTATCCCTATAGTTACTATAGTTTATTCACTGGAACAAGAGTTCTTACATCAAATTAATCCCTAACAATTCTTCACTTTTCCCACATATTTTTACCCTCTTCTCTTTCTTTGGGACTTAATTGGAGGCAGAAATGTATACCCTGTTTGATAAGAAAGTTGTTGTATTGCATAGTGGTGGCCTCTTGTGGCACAACATGTAACTGATGTTCTTAATTTAAGAAAATAATTTTTATTTAGTAGTCTGTATACTTGATCCCTATGGAACCTAACTGAACTCACATTCCACACCTATAAAATTCCCAAATGATAGAAGGAATTTGGTGAAGGCATTAAGTATGGTCATAACCATCACATAATAGAGTATACTTGCATATTTTTTCGCCCTAATTGACACTTTGGGCACATGGTTTCAGGTTATTTCTTAACTGAGCAGATTTTCAAGACCTCAGCAATCTTAAATCTAGAAATAGAACTTTCTTATTTCAGGAATATAAGATATAATCTTGTTGGGTGCACAAATGACCAGTTTTAAGAAAATTCCTAAAGAAAAATAAACTTGAATACTTGTTTCTAGAAGAATACAAGAAAAACATAAGATATTTTTGTTAGCTTCCCCTTTCTGAAAACAAGATAAACGTAAAAACTCAGAATGAATTTATTCCTTGAATCAAGAAAATTTAATCTTGATTCTAGTATTTTCTTGGGGTAAGAAAATTATTTTTGGCTGTGTATAAGCGGAGCTGCTACTGAATGTGTACAAAATGGACCCACTTTTACTCAAGGGAGATGCAACTTCTTGAAAAGACATTGCTCAAGGGCCAGGAAGCCCGGCATGAGTTGAACCTATACGTCTAACGCCTGAGAGACTGTAACAGGTTCCTGGGAGCTATCAGATCAGCAGGAGCTAACTTGGGTATTTCTGTCATCTGTGACGGGATGTTGTTAAAGGCTCAGAACACGCAGTTTAATCACTGTAAGTCTGTATGAAACAACCCAAGGCTACTAATGAACTTTACACAAATTCAAAGAATGTATCCATCATCTAATCTCTTCTATTGGTATATCTCACTTCTAATGTAATATTATTATCATTTTGAAAACGAAATAAATAATAAAAATGCAATACAATACAATTTGAGCTGAATTATAAATGACCAAATGAAAGGAGTATGTGATAGCTCGAGGTGCAGCAAATGGTAATTAATGGTGATTATTCCCATCGTGCTAAGCTTAATGACCCTGTTGTGCGCACTCAGGGGGAAGTTTTAGATTTTCTGCCATGTACTGAATTTCCAAATTCAACATGCCATTGAAGAGTCTTAGTAGATGTCAGTTCTTGTTTTTACAGATAGAGCCACGGCTAATATATAGCACTATGAAAAATGATTAATGTCAAGCTGGGGGTCCCACAGGGATCCATATTGGGCCCCTTGTTCATTTTGTGATAGAAGCATAATATTTGGTCCAGATATATTTGGAGCAGCCTATAGGCTACATTTTCACATCTGTATCATAATTAGTATATCATAAGTTCTAATAAAGGTTTATATGACGTTGAGCAGTGATTACCTGGTGGCTATACTCCGCCACAGGTTAAGCATCAGATGGCACACCCTCATGGGCTTACAGTATCTCCTACACTTTGTGACTGCTTTGTGCAGAAACGCAAGTGACTGACCAAAGATAAAGGCGCAGAGGAATCTTTAGAAACTAAGTGAACGATAGGACCTGACATGCCATGAAAAAATAGAATTGACAATTAGTAGTGAATTTCAGTCACGCTAGAGGCCACTTCCTTCACGTGATAATCGCGGGCACCATCAGAACTTGGATGAGAAAATTAGAAACGTGAGAACTGATGTTGTTAACCATGTCACAGTGACCAGGTTACAGACACAGGTGGGTATAAAAGGCTTGAGTGTCGGCCCTCATTCAACGCTGACTCTTACTGTCAGTGTAGCAACTTGTGTGGCTCAACCCTCTAAGGACGGCATGATGCATTAAGGCATCATAACCTTGGTAGTCATGATGCATAAATGCATCCCTGGTGAGTGACTCGCAAGTGCTGCATTCAAGCATCATACCGACCTTACTGAAGGCATGATGCACCAATGCAGCCCCTCACCAGAGTTACTCACCGGGGCTGCATCGGTGCATCATGACGGCAAGTCTCATCTTTTAGCGACATGCGTCCTTAAAAGGGTTAAAGCGGATGTCTATCGACATCTTGCTGCCCCTTGTTAAAACAACTGCCAATCCTCTGCTGTGTACTGGATTTCCAATTTGGAAAATTCAGTTGGACCAGATTAATCTTTTTCTTAAGGATTGAGCTGGTTGCTATCCTCAATTAACTGATAATCAATTTTACCATGCAGCAGTGTGCAGGTTATGATTTCATTGTTTGTCTCATTGATAAACGGTGTTCTTCCCACATCTTTTTACCTGTTTGAATTAGTTTTGGCTTATCCCTACAGGTAGTGGCATTATGCTGTTCAAAGCTTCAGATCCCAATCTGAAGTTTGTATTTGTAGACACTTAATGATGTGTGATGGGAAGCCCCTTGTCCCTGTACCTGTTGTATTCGAGGTGCTGTATGTATCCTATTGGAAGTATACTGACCTGCGAAAGATTCTGTACTGATTTGTCACCCTACTTGAAACCAAAGATACTAGAATGTTTCTTGTCGTCCTGATGAATTTTGTATGTCCACTTGCTTTGCTGCCTTTGTATGTGTCTACCAGTGTATATTACTCGTGTACTGCATCAGCAAGCGATCAGTAGTTGTGCTATATTAACTGATTAATATTGGCTGTGGCATGTTCTTGATGTAATCATATTGGCTCTTTTTGAGAGGCGTAGTGCATTGCTGTGGAATTTTGTCCAATAAAAATATTACCAAACTCAAACTCAAACTCAAAAACTTCAAGGCAGAGCTTAATGCGGAGATACGTGGCACAGTATGGGGAAGCATGGGGATGGGAGAGATCACTGCTGGTAATACCACACTAGGAGTCTGGCTGTATTTGTGTATCCCTGTCAGATGTCCATACCTGCCACTTGATGCTTGTCAGCTCCATGCGATATGGATCAGAATCCAGGATGTGCTCACTTCACCATTCTACAAAAACATGATATGGGAACATCTTGAAATTGCTGAAAGTTGATCGCACTCTCCAGACAGTGGCATTGGTAGTGTACATTAAGAGCATGCAGTCCCTCAGCATAGCGATCTTCCCTTCGTTTGGTCACCATCTATGTATTCGCAGATAAAGATAAACAGAGATGGTGCAAATAATTTATTTCATAGTCTAATTCTTATTGTTAATAATTTCATGTATTATCCTGGCACGTCAAAATACCACCAAAGTTAATGGCAAAAGGGATCACTGAGTGTGACATTAGCTCCATGGAATTGACATCATTCAGATTTATCGCGTTGCAATTCATACTTCTTAATTAATGATGAATATAGTATGTACATAACCACTGCATATCAAGGCTCATCCCGTGAATGTGCACGTCTTTATACTGCCAAGGGCTCCTGGTCTATTGTTCTGTGCTGAAATGCGATGACTGATTTATAGGATAAAGGCATACCGAATCCATAGCCATTGTGTGGGACGGGCATGTCAGCTTTTTATGCTGTCTCCTATGTAAAAGCCTAATTAAATAGGCATGACGGTCTGTGTAGACTTCAGTATTTTTAGACGCCATACAAACAGCAGTGTGTGATGCTAAAACAGCTAGTTCCTATTACTCGTGTTTTATTCTCTTCACAGCAGCATTAAAAGTGCGATGTAGGATAGCTTGAAGGGTATCTCCTAAAGCAGTGGCTACACTACATTTCAGACAGAGCAATTACTGCAGTTTTATCTGTAACGTCAGATGATTTATTATAGAATATAGACAGCAGCTGGATGCTTGTCCTTGCATATTATTTTATATTATCCTCATATAAAAAGGAAGTATCATAAACCAGATTAAGCTGTATTCAACAGCAAAGGTTTAGGAAAAGTTGATGGTAAAGACGATTTATCTAACTCGACCATCTACAAAAAAAAAGATTTCAGCGATACATGATGATATAGATCGATATCATAGTCTTATCGGAATATCTTTATTGTGACAGGCAAGACCTCCTTTATTTCCCCCATGCTGCTCTTCGCGGCCGGAATCCTCCACAACCTCTTTTATACAGGCTCCCATTGCTACTCATCCATAATAAATGTTCATATTGCCCCCTTAGCTTTGATCCCAGTGTTCGTTACTCTGCCTGTAACCTTTATGGCAATAATTATGCCGCATCCTCCTGTCTTATGCATGGCTATACCAGAGCATGATATCTATATAGAGCATTCCAGGAGCAGAATGGGATAGAAACCAAGGATTACTTCTCCTGATGCATGAGCTAAGTGATAGAATAGATTGCTGCGGTACATCCGAGTCCCTTGAGAGGGTGGTACATGAAATCCAAACTTCCTTTCTGCTTTCAAGTGTGATGTTCTCCTGAATAAAAAGAAAAAAGTCCACACATGGCAAGGTTCTATTTTGCCTCTCTGGGCCTTAAGCCCAATTACCTCTTATGTTAACAAAATTTTACTAAAACTAACTAATGGTAGAGGGGCTGATCAAATACATCTTGGTCAGTACCTCATCCTATCTACCACCCCTACGAGGATAGGTGGTTAGTTCTCCGATTACCGGATTATTATTTATAATTAATGATGTGGAATACAAGAAATACAATCTATATCGGTTGTGTATCTGCTCAGGATAAAAATAAATGAAATAACAACAACAACAACAACTTCTCTACATGATAAACACCCAGTTATCTATATTGACTTCCACAGACCATTATGCAGGCAGTAAACACTTCACAGGCTATTTGTAGATCCCCCTCCCTGACCCTGGGCCATGTAGGAAGCATAACCCATAACCACTGTAAGTCAATGGTACTCTCGGTCCCCGATTATCTATCGCCTTGCCCACTGTGACTATAAACACCCTCTCCTTAACCCTTATATTCCCCGCCCACCCCTCAGTCATTCTGAACATTAGCATTTATTTTCCATTTTCTACCCTCCTGCTTTTAAACCTACCAAAGCATATAGCGTTGCCTACTCCCCTACCTTTTAGAACTGGCTGTTATATCCAGTGATCATTCTTAGTATAACCCATTGATGATAGGGTATAAACTCCTGCAATGGTTATTACATTCCTAACCGCAGATATGTAAAGTGCAGGTACCCTTCTTGTTGCTTCACTAGATCCTTTCTGCAACGAAATTACTCTTATCCATTGCCGTTCTTAAACTCAGAAAGGTCACACATAATAGTGATCTGTTCCTATCTAATGTGGTCATACTAATGTAGCCCTGAAATCAACCCTACCATGCCTTCTCCACCTTCAGCCCTTTAACTGCCACCTCTGGTCCTAACGCCGCTCCTGTGGTCACACCTCTAGATCTGCAGTACGTCTAACTCATCAAGCCCTGCCCCTGGCCGTCACCCTGAGCAGCTCACAGCCCCCATCTATCACCCATAGTAAACTGCAGCCTGAGCTGCTCCCCCTGCCGCTATAAATATCCCACGCTCCATGTGCTCACCTACCTTCATATCTACACACCAACTGGTCACCACTACCCCACTACTACCCCACCACTACCCCATGCCTGCAGATGTTTTAGCGCTGCAGATGATGTATAAATGTCAGCCCAGAACTTTAACGTCCATGACTGTTTCTGGTCGTGTTCATCAGATGATGATAATGTTCTATCATTATTTTTGGTTGGGTTGGTTAGAAACAACCGATATATCTTGGGGGAGGGGCAAATACGATGTGACAGTTAGTAGCTCTATAGATAGTGCATCCATGATGGCACAGGTAAGCTCCATCCCCTTCAGTATTCATAACAATAGCGATGGTTATGCTTACCTCTGCATCAAAAAACCCGCCCACAATGTCCCAGGTAAATACTGTATGTGCATCCATATCTTTATTATAGACCACTGGGGGGAGGGGGTGTACCGTTAAGCAGGCCCCCTGGAGCAGCTCTGTGCCGTGGAGGATACAGCTCCGCACGCCATGTCCGCGGGGGGTGCAGAGATGTATCGATTACATGCCCAGATAAGTCAATAATGTAAATCTGATAAAGATAACATACCTGTCGTTCTACACTCCTACGCTCCCTCTTGTATCTCCTCCTGTGACTCCTGCCTCCGCAGCCTCTTCCAGGAGAGGGGGGGGGTGGTGACTCCCCTGTATAGTCCTGTATGGAAGGGTGGGTCAGGCTCCTGTTGTTCCTCCTGTGGATACACTTAACTCCTCCAGTACTTGGACTATTCCCACAACTCAGGTAGGCAGTGTGAGGGCAATAAAGGGGTCCTCTTTAACCCCCTTCAGGTACTCTACAGGTAGACCAGCACAGACTGTACCTACCTATTACATCGAGGTAAACTCGATGTAGGATAAAGATGATTATCTCTTCAGGTAAAAATGCAAACAGACCACCCACGGTTGTACGTCAGCCGTGAGTACTCAGCACCGTCCAGGTAGACCCTCACATCCCACTGTGACGGCACCCCCGGGCTGATTGAAACTAGCTCTGGTTGTTGCCAGGTGAGACTTCCTCCAGGTGTGATCTCAGTACAAACATACTATATAGTCACCTCTTGTTATCTCCTCCAGCACTTGTATATTGAGTAACACTACTCCCTGGAGGAGGGCCCACAACACCGGCCAGGGGGTATGTACACAGTTGCTGGATGTTGATAGTGAGATAGTAAGTGTAGTACAACCTACCTGGTGTGCCCGACTCACACAGATACCTCCCGCGGGAGTGGGTGTGGTGAGGGGAAGGCTCCTCCCTGGACTTTCTGCCCTTGGACTTGAAGGGAGAGATTTACCTTTACAATGTATATATATACGTATGCAGCTCCAGGTATTGGCTGTCGATATGAGTTATACATCAACCCTGAGTTACTCCATAGAGGCACCCCTAAGAGGACACACGGGGGTAGGTGGGGGTGTGAGGGGTGTGGTGGTGGGAGAGGCCTCCTCCTGGGTCTCACAGCCTACACGTGGCGCTACTACATGCCTGCCTGCTGCTACCTCCAGTCAGGGCTGAGTGGCGCGGGCTGAGGCTGCTGCTGCTGCTGCTGGTTACTCCGACCCCAGGTACGGCTCCTGCTCAGTTCCTGCTTTACCACTCCTCCCTGAGCAGCTCAGGCTCCGAATGAGCAGCTCTCCCAGCTCTCCTTATTGCTGTTTTGTGGTGGTTGCCGCGTGGTGGCAGCACGTGTACTACTACCCCCTGCTCCAGGGTCCAGTCCCCTCCAGTGGGTAGGTAGGTCTACAGTAGTACAGGGCAGCCAGCGGCGGCGGCAACAGTGTCTATAGGCAGTGCCGCTGTGTTTGCTGGTGTTCAGATGCCAGCTGCTGGCAGGTCACCAGTTATAGTAAAACTATATAGTAGCGGAGTGTTGGCAGTAGTAGTTATTGCCATCGTGGTAATAGTAGTAGTAGTGGTAGTAGAGATAGTAGGAAATTGTAGTAGCGTAGTAGTAGTAGTACATGATGTAGTAGTAGTAATAGTAGTAGTAGTAGTAGTGGAGATAGTAGTATGTTACTAGTAGTAATGATAATATAAGTGGTTGTTGGAGAAGTACTTAATAAAAGTAGCCAGAATATTAGGAGTAGTTGTAACAGTAGTAGTAGTAGTAGTAGTTATAGAGTTAGTGGTTACAGTGCAGTAGTAGTAGTAGTAGTAGTAGTAGTAGTGGTGGTGGTAGTAGAAGTTATGGAGTTAGTGATGACAGTGCAGCAGTAGTATAGCAGCAGCAGCCACAGTCCTCACAGCATTGACTGTGCCATTACATCCGATAGGTTCATTACCATTATGTCTGTTACAATTATGCCATTTACAACAAGGTGACACTTGTGAACTACTGTTTATTAGGGATCATATCATATAAACCTAATATGTAAGGTAGATTGTGTAGGATGAATTATTTGTCGCTCCTAACCTCTGCACGGAGACTTCAACTCCCCCTAAATATTGGCAAACTTCCCGTGGGCGATTATTCCTGTACTATATAACCTGTATAATACAGATGAAGTACATTTACAGAAACACTGTTCAGTATCGGCAGGGTGTCTATCACCATTGGGAAATGAAAATTGAATGGTTTGTTGACAGTTCCCCAAAATCAAGTTTGCATGTCTCTCCCATCCCATGATGCATTGCACTGCTCTTATATTATTTGAGGAGGCATGGGGAATGATTGCAGAAACTAACTCAGGTCTGAGGATTTCTGGTTTTCTTGCTCAGCCTTGTGCAGGTGGCTCTGTGATTTACCGAGCTGCTGTTGCACCCGTAGAATCAACGACAATCTATCATCCAATCCTCTCCATGGCAATTGCTCAGAATATAACTGTTATAAAAATCTGGCCTTGCTGGTTCCAATAACAGAAAACATACCAATTTGTGCATTTCTGTATTCCGGAAATGACTGATCTAGATCATTGCTTGTATTGATTTGTAGACTGTGGTATCAACTCGCCGCTTCATTTATGATATCATTTTAGGTAGATATCCAAATATCATCTCTATTGTGAATCAGCAGTCACTTTTCTTTTTTCTCTTTAAAGGTCAAATCCCACAACGTGAAAAATGGGTGGGAAAGTGTTGCAAATTAGCCTTCTGTCAGCAGGGAGCTGCTGCCGATTTTGGAAATTGCAACACTTCTCTCGCGTAAATGGCACCCTCCAAATCCCACACTAGCCGATTTGGACAGGGAGAGTGTTGCGAATTGGCCCATGTGGAACATGGAGTAGGGTTTAAAATCGCAACAGAAGGGACTTTGATATTAGTAGTATAGTATGTATCGGAACGGGACTATGGTTAACTACTGTTTATTACTCAATCGACATGCAGCCAATCAGAGGCATCCATTTGGTCACGTGACCGGAAGTGACCTACTTAGGGGATTAGTGGTGACGTCACGTGATCTAGTTAGCCAATCAGAGGCCGCCATTTGGTCACGTGACCGGAAGTGACGTCATATGACCTACTTATGGACCGGAAGTGACGTCATATGACCTACTTAGAGGACCGGAAGTGACGTCATATGACCTAATTTAGGATCACGTGACCGGAAGTGACCTGATGAGTCACGTGACCGGAAGTGACGTCACATGACCTAATGGCCAACCGGAAGTGAACGACCTCATTGAGGATCACGTGACCGGAAGTGACCTGATTGATCACGTGACCGGAAGAAGAAGAAGAAGAAGAAGAAGAAGAAGAAGAAGAAGAAGAAGAAGAAGAAGAAGAAGAAGAAGAAGAAGGAGAAGAAGAAGTGACGACACGCGACATAATGAAGAGATGAGCGTCTTTAAGGGGTCACGCGCTTTAAAATGTGATATTTTTTTTTTTTTGGAGGAGGAGGAGGAGGAGGAGGAGGCGAGTCTCTTATTTTTTTCGGTAAACTAATAAAAAAACACTACGATATAAGTTTTGTTTTTTTCATTTTTATTGTTTTACGAGCGACTGGAAGTGCCTTATTGAACTAGGTAGAAGCGTTCTTTAGAGTGTATAAGGGGGGGAGGGGAGGGGAGGGGAGGGGAGGGGAGGGGAGGGGAGGGGAGGGGGGGAGGGGGGCCCCTTTAAGATGCATGGGGAGGGGGGCGCTTTTAGGATGCATGGGGCGGGTGGGGGGGGGGGAGGGGGGGGAGGGGGAAGGGGGGCACTCTAGGGGGGTGGGGGGGCACTCTAAGGGGCGTTTGTCTCTTTTAAGAAAAAAAGAAAAGAAAAGATTTCAATCGAGAGACACGCTTCTTCCTCTCGAGAGGAAGAAGCGTGTCTCTTCATTTTTTTTTTGTTTATCACGTGCCTCGATGAGGCGATCAGCTGCGACTGGAGGAAGTGACACTTTAAGAGGACACGCGTCTTAATTGTTATAATATTTTTTTTTACTTACTAATAAAGAAGACGTATGAAAATAAAACACAACAATTAACATCTCCGTCGTTCTCGTTGTTTCTTGCTTGATAAAGTCAAGTAATATCGCGATGCCGAGGTCAAACTTTCCCATGTCCTCAGTCAACACTCGAAGGAGTTCAAAAGGCGTACCGCCGGCACCGTCAGCTTCATCTTGCCACATTTTCAACACTCGGAAGGCCCACTCAGCGGGACTTCCTCCGTATTCGCATTCTTCAGCGATCTTATCTAACCTCTCAGGCGACAATTTTAAATGGTCCCCCACCTCTTTCCACCTGCTACCTAGACGTCTGCCGAGGGTGCCCAAGTGCTTATGCATCGCGCGCGAGTCGGGGTTTTCGAAATCCAACCCCTGTCTGTGGAGAAGGGACATCCACTGAGCCAACAGTTCCACGCGTCTAATGCGGGTGAAGACGCGACCGAGCTCTCCCCATCTATGACGATGCGGGGTTTCACCCCACCAGACTCGGAACATCGCCGTACACAGCTCCTCCGGTGTCTTGACACTGCGCTCTACTAGAGCATCCATACGGGCGGCGGTAACTTTTAAGCTACTGCCCGACTCTCTCCAAGATCCGCTCAACTCTTAACCTAGTTGACGAAGCAAGGCGTCGCTATATGCTAAGCGCTGCTCTCCTACCTCTCTGTTCTCCCCATCGGTCTGCCTCGCGCGTCTCACGTCGTCAAGCCGCATTAACTTTTTTTCAGGTGGACAAGGCGGTGAAGGCGAGCTTGAAAGTGGAATAGCTTGAGCCATCTCGTCTCGTCTTGGCGGCGGCGGCAGCGGCGGCGGCGGCGGTGGTGGCGGTGGTGGTGGTAGTAGACGTTACTGTGGTCAGAGGCGATATGGTTTTTTTCCAACAGAAATCAGAGCTTTTATACAGAGGGAGTTTAATCCTATTTCCAACAGCACTCCAGCTGTCTAGCGACCTGTCCGCATGACGCTTTTTCAGCCGCTCCGCTCCTTAAGCGCTTAGATGACGAGGGGTATGTCATCGCTATCCGTGGAGACCAGCTGAAAACGGTGTTTTTTCCTCATCCATAGCCTTACCTCCTACCCCCTACCTGAGGACGTCTCCCTCCCTCTGACATTCATTGTAACAAACGTCAGAGGTCAGGTGAAAATCGGATTTTTTCATGCACAGCCTTAGTCAGCTGTCACCCCTCCCTATTGAACTAGCCGGCCGCCGCCGGCCGGCCCGGTCTACTCACCACGGCAGGAGGTGGTGATTTTTTTTTTTGTCTTACACTTAAGTCGCTCACCACATGAGTAGTATAGTATGTATCGGAACGGGACTATAGTTAAGTACTGTTTATTACTCAATCGACCTGCAGCCAATCAGAGGCCTCCATTTGGTCACGTGACCCCCTCATTTGCATAATTACGTAATAGGCCACGCCCCCTCATTTGCATAATTACGTAATAGGCCGCGCCTCCTTGATCACCAGCCAATCAGGGGCCGCCATTTGGTCACGTGACCCCTCATTTGCATAATAGGCCACGCCCTCTTGATCACGTGACCCTCTCATTTGCATAATAAGCCACACCCTCTTGATCACCAGCCAATCAGAGGTCGCCATTTGGTCACGTGACCCCCTCATTTGCATAATAGGCTGCGCCCCCTTGATCACGTGACCCCTTCATTGGCATGATAGGCCACAACAACATCACGTGGCTATCTTTGTTTTGTAAACAACACCACGTGGCTCTCTTTGTTTGTAAACAACACCACGCGGCTCTCTTGTTTGTAAATAACACCTACTAAGTTTAGTCATAGGTAGCAGTAGTGTTTGTAAATAACACCTACTAAGTTTTAGTCATAGGTGTCTAGAGCAGCAGCAGCATCTTCAGCAGCAGCAGCAGCAGCAGCAGCAGCCGCGTCATAGGTGTCTAGAGCAGCAGCCACGTCATAGATGACTAGTGCAGCAGCAGCAGCAGCATCTTCAGCAGCAGCAGCAGCGTCATAGGTGTCTAGAGCAGCAGCCGCAGTAGCAGCAGCGTCATAGGTGTCTAGAGCAGCGGCAGCAGCATCTTCAGCAGCAGCAGTAGCAGCAGCGGCAGCAGCAGTAGCAGCAGTAGCATCTTCAGCAGCAGTAGCAGCATCAACAGCATCTTCAGCAAAAGCAGCAGCAGCTGCTTCATAGGTGTCTAGAGCAGCAGCAGCAGTAGCAGCAGCGGCAGCAGCATCTTCAGCAGCAGCAGCGTCATAGGTGTCTAGAGCAGCAGCCGCAGTAGCAGCAGCGTCATAGGTGTCTAGAGCAGCAGCCGCAGCAGCAGCAGCATCTTCAGCAGCAGCAGCGGCAGCAGCAGTAGCATCTTCAGCAGCAGAAGCAGCAGCAGCAGCAACATCTTCAGCATCAACAGCATCTTCAGCAAAAGCAACAGCCCGTAACTTAGCATCATGTGCATCAGCCATAGCCGTAACAGCGACACTGCGACTAGCATAAGCAAAACAGGCTATTTTTTTTAGCAGCTGTACAAGCATTAATAGCATTAGCCCTAGCAGCAGCCGCAACAGCGACACTTTTAGCAGACGTTGCAGCATCAGTAGCAGCAGCATCGGTAGCAAGAGCGGAAACAGTAGCAAGAACATTAGCAGCACGAGCAGCAGCGGCGAGAGTAACAGCAGCGTTGTTAGCAGCATCGGCAACTTCGTATGCAGCATGTGTAGCACGAACAGCGATACGAGCTTCACGTTTGCACGAGCAGCAGCAATAGCTGCAGAAGTAGCCATCACACTTTCCAGCCACCTGTACGAATCTTGATAAAAACCAACCTCCACCTTGCTACTTGTTAACTCATCAGTAAACATGGACGTCTCCTCGTGTGGTGTTGTCGCGGCTCTGTAGTAGTGTTGGGATTGCTCACATTCGGTAGAACGTAGAGTGATTCCTGATGACGCCATGCTGAAGGTGGTAGAAGAAGTGTGTGGGACCCATGTTTCACTCTCGCTTATGTACTAGGCTCCGAGATAAGCTTCTTAACTCAAGAGGAAAACTCTCACTAGGAAGGCGACCAGCTGTCTACCTGTGTAGGTGCGGGTTCGTTACATCTTTAATCCTGTTCGACCCCCCGAGGAAATAGATGAAAAAAACAAAAGACCATCTTTCAAGCACTCGAATCCGCAGTCAGTAGGAAGCTATAAGGAGCTTAACTTGTGTTTGATTTAAGCTGTCTACCACACGCACGCGCTTGTAGTCACAGCTAGAGTGGCAGACTTCCGTCCGCCCGCTGGCGCATGACAATCGACTTTAGACACCCCCTGTAGTTTGTTTTTTTTTGTTTTTTTTGCATACACAGTTGACTAGCATCTTAATCTCTTACCCAGCTATAAGCCCATATACATGTAACGCGCATTACTCCTCTTTATGGTAATTATCAGATCGATTTAAGGGTGGAAAAGGCTTAGGTGATTTAGGTCCCTCTCTAGCTGAAAACAGGCTTAGACCATAGCATGTAGGCAGCCGGCCGCGTTAAACACCCCCTGTAGGTTTTTTTTTGTATACACTCTCGATCCCCTCTCTAGGTGAAAACAAAGCTTAGAAGATGCGGTGATCCGGCCACCGGCTGGCGCGTCACACCTGTCGTTAATCACCCCCTGTAGGCTTTGTATACACTCTCGATCCCCTCTCTAGGTGAAAACAAAAGCTCCCTCCACGGGCTGGCGCGTCACACCTGTCGTTAAAACGCCCCCTGTAGTCTTAGTATACACAGTTGCCCCGCCTTATCTATTCACCAGCTATAAGCCCATATACGTGTACATGTGATTTTTGATACCCTCTCTGGAATAGGGTGGGGCTCAAGGTGAAAACAAGATTAGACCATTCGCTCTCTCAGCTATATAAAGAGCCTCAATTGTTCTTGCAACAGCACTTCACCACCGGTACACTATCAGTCACGAGGCAGATGTTTGCGGTATGGGTCATACAGGTTACCTACTAATAGCGGTTTGGTGAGTAGATCACTTTTTTTCCCCTAAAAAAACCCACAAAAAACCCCCACTTATGACTCAGGTATGTATATGTAGCACTGTTAGTGTAAGTACACAGTAGAATCTACTGTACTATAGACTCAACCCTCTGAAGACGGTGGAGCGCGTTAATGCGCAGGTCTGTGTCGGCGTCACTTGTTTTTTATTCTAACTAAAAAAGAAAAAAAAGTCAGAAGTCAATCTACGACCTATCAAAGACAAATTTGTGATAAGTTCAAACTAAATAAGAGACAGTTTGAGCGTCTCTTAGTCGCTGTCAAAGATGCGAATAACGAACGCGCTGAGGGCGGGGTTCAGGTCACGTATAGTTCCCCGCTCTTTCGTCAGATGGCGCCACAATAGGGGTTTTGTACATTCCTAAGATGCTCGCGAACATTTCAATGCATAATGAGCTATATAGGCAACAAAGTGCGCTTCTGAATATATTAAAATATAAAAAACAATTCAATATTGTGTATTTCTGATAGAAATGAGGCAGTTTCTTTGAATACCAACTAAACTATAGCGAGATGAAAAATACCACACCATATCTAAGGCTTTATAAAAGATGCATAGTCAGAAACTCTCGCCGAGTCGGCAATCTGAAAAACGGATCAACTCGTTTTGACTCGTTGTGCCACAAGGGCCCCCATCCAACGGGGGCCCTTTGAGGTCAGTCTGTCAAACCACAGTGATCCATGCTGCTTAACACTAGGCGTAATTAATTACGCCCATGTTGTGCAGCATCTAACCAACTGACAGTGTCAGTTGGTTGGCCCCTCTTTAGGGGCCACACAATAAATAAAGAATAGAGGCCTAAGGGAACGTTCACAAGCGTCTCCCCTTCCTACGGGGTGGGTGGGTCTTTGGGTTTAGTGACAAAACAGCGACATGTGAGTAGGAGTTTGCGTGTCAGCTCTCTTTTTTTTTCTTTTTTTTTCCAAGTCTACATATTATTTATGATTAAAAAATAAAAAATAAAAAAAACCACGATAATATAGTGCGCTGATCAAAAACTGAATAGAAAAATAACCAAAATAGGTTGGGGAAATCTCTGCTATGTAGCTGATCGGTCGTTGTCACACGGTGCAGAAAATTTACTTTTTTTTTAGAAAATCTATATTAGGACCACAGACGGGGCACATGTGTCACTTGTCGAATATAAGAGATACCAATGGGCCTTGTCGAATTTAAGAACTAGGTCTTGGCCATTGGCATTGTCTATTTTGAGAAGTAGTCTTGCCCGTCTTGCCCCTTGTCGCCAACTCCCAGCACCCCCTGTGTCTCTTTGTCCATATTGGCTAAAAACAGGACATTGTTGCCTTGGCTATTTTACCCCCCGTCTGGGGATCTTATTACTTAATCACCTCGTCTTGACCCTGTGGGGCAGTGGGTATATGGAATAACCGTGTCCAGGTGTACTCTATCTGACACATAACCGAAGGTTACTGAGTTATGTAATAATACCTGACCTATGAGGCCGCCAGTCAGTTTGCCGTGATTATTTTGACACACTCTCAGTTACTCGTAGGACATCTAATACATAATTAGACTCAGCATCATATAAGACAGTCTCGGCCACGCCGGCTGCATATCGGACCAGGGGGATAGTCTGGCAGCGACCCGCCACCCCGTCCACAAGCTGTGTACAGCACCCCGTTTCTCTTTGTCCATATTGGCTAAAAAACAGGGCATTGTTGACTTGGCTATTTTACCCGTCTGGGTGTTATTATTTAATCACCTCGTCTTGACCCTGTGGGGCAGCGGGTATATGGAATAACCGTGTCCAAGTGTACTCTATCTAACACAACACATAACCGAAGGTTGCTGAGTTATGTAATAATAACTGACCTATGAGGTCGCCAGTCAGTTTGCCGTGATTATTTTGACACACTCTCAGTTACTCGTAGGGAATCTAATACATAATTAGACTCAGCATCATATAAGACAGTCTCGGCCACGCCGGCTGCATATCGGACCAGGGAGATAGTCTGGCAGCGACCCGCCAGCCCGTCCACAAGCTGTGTACAGCACCCCGTGTCTCTTTGTCCATATTGGCTAAAAAACAGGTCATTGTTGACTTTGGCTATTTTACCCGTCTGGGTCTTATTATTTAAATCACCTCGTCTTGACCCTGTGGGGCAGTGGGTATATGGAATAACCGTGTCCAAGTGTACTCTATCTAACACATAACCAAAGGTTACTGAGTTATGTAATAATAACCGCCCTATGATCCTATGAAGTCGCCAGTCAGTTTGCCGTGATTATTTTGACATACTCTCAGTTACTCGTAGGGTATCTAATACATAATTCGACTCAGCATCATATAAGACAGTCTCGGCCGCGCCAGCCGCATATCGTACCAGAGGGATAGTCTGGCAGCAACCCGCCATCCCGTCCACAATCTGTGTACAGCAGTCTGGACCAGACCACCAACTCTGGGTATAGCATTCGGGATGACTGGAGCAAGACTGGATCTAACCCTTTAATAGTCGCATAGCGCTTTAATGTGCAGTGCCCGTTGTCGTCATAAGCCATGAATGCAGCACTCAGAGTTCCTCACCAGGGCTGCATGCATGCATACACTGACATATCGACAAAGGGCGTAGCGCATTAAAGCACTATGCTACCTTTAGCATTAAAGCGCTGAGGGGTTATTTTTTGATAGTGTAGAACCAATATCTGTCTAATTAAACCCCTTATCAGTGCTGTTTTTTTTCACATACAAAAGAATTAGGTAATGGCACTCCGCCATGTATTGGATAACCACTGCAGCACGACTCTGAAAAGCGGTGGCGGTGAATTTCCATTTAGATCCTGAAAAGGGGGGCGGTCAGATGTCGTCAAGGCCCTGATAAGTAGGGCAGTTAAAATCATATGATTACATTGAGCTAATTTTCTTGCTGAAAAGAATGAATAATTGTATTTGTATAAAATTCACACACACACACACACACACACACACACACACACACCCACCCACACACACACACAAACTCACACACACACCCACCCACCCACACACACACACACACACACACACACACACAGACAGACAGACAGACAGACAGACAGACAGACAGACAGCACACAGGACACCTGATGACCTCCACACGATGACCTGATTGCCCTTCCTAAAAAAAAAAAAAAAAAAAAAAAACCCAACCCGATCTACCTACTCAACAGGGTTTCAGTGTAGAGCCTATTAGGGGTTTTTCTGATGCGTATATTATATTGAGATTGATTTTCAACTTTTGTGATAAGTGGTTGGTCCTTAAAAGGACCGTTTGGTAGAGAGGGTCGCAGGGACCTTGCTGCTGAAGCGGAGGGCGTGGTCATAACGCGTGGTAGTCCTGCAGCAGCTCCCCCAGCACGGCGGGCGGTAGACTTTGCTCCATGCAGACTTGCTGCTTGACTCGTTCCACGCACTGGCGGATGAGTTGATCAGTGACGTTCGCGATCAGCTCATCCACCACACCCTCTGCTTCAGCAGCAGTCCGCTGTCTCTCCTCTCTCTGTAGCGCGGCTACGAACTCCTTCTCCACGGCCGCAACGATCATAGATCGAGAAACGGCCACGAAGTTCTGTCTCTCCGCCTCCTCTCTCTGTAGCGCAGCTACAAATTCCTTCTCCACGGCCGCATCGATCATAGATCGAGAAACGGCCGCGAAGTTAACTCGGTGAGCCATTTTGTCGAACTGACTTCCTAGCCGCCTGAGAGATGCTGACGTCACACTATTTTCGACGACGCTATGACGCGCACGAGGTAGACAGGCGACGTCGTATCACTTCCTTATTTGGAGTTTGGGACCTTGTGACACCGAAGTCATACCGTACGGTCGCGATATAGCAACTAGTGTTGAAAGCGCGCCGGTCTTGTATAAGCGCCGGAGTATAAGAGCCTCCAAATGTTTTTTCTCAAGCACTAAAATCGCGACTTTGAATAAGCGCCAGCGCCTGGCTTGTATATAGCTCCTGAGTAAGAACTTCACCGAATTGAAAAGCGCTCCCTCAGAGCCCTTAATCGCGACAGTACGGTACAAATCTGATGTCAACCCGCGCCAAAACCAAAAAGGGTGTTCCGGTCACACGTACCTACGACGAGCGACCTTCAGCTATCACCACGTGAAGAGTTGGAAATAAATTTTGTACGGCAAGAAAACTGAAAACTGATAACGATTCCATTAGATAAGTATTTGGTTCCAATCTATGGCGAGATATTTCCACCAGAGCGATTGATTTATATGTCTGTAAGGTTCAGCTCTCCAACACTCTCCAATATCCGCCGGTGCACGACGGTCGCCGCCCATCATTAGTGACAACTAAACTTCTGCTGGAGAGTGAAAGTTACGTTGAGTCTTGAGGTGCGCAGAGATACTATCTGCCGCAGCCTGATTTTAGTTCCACGCTATTTAGATAACCGCCCCATTTAAAATCTCTCTCTCGATCCTAGAAAAGGAAAAAAAGGCTAGAGTTTATCATGGACGCGTCTCAGTTTTAGTCAAGCCGTAAAGTGAAGAACCCAAGCTTGTACATATACCCACGTGAGGAGTGACATAGCGGGGCGTTCAGTTAGTACTGAGTCTATAGTCAAGGTCAAGTTCCACTCTCTAAACAGAGCTTTAGCGACTCCGTCATCTAGACTAGACCGCGCGCGCGATTTTTTTTGCTGAAGCAGCTAATCGATGGAAACGTAGAGAAGACGTACTCGATCAAAAACTGCTTCAGAGGCTTGTTATCAGGTATTATCAGTTAAATCAAAATATTTCAAAACATCCAGAAAAGCAGAATGACATGTCCTACGGGCTACAGCCGGGCACTGACGAGCAGACGCCGCTGACGTCATTTCAATCAGGTCCCAGCGCATTTTAGACACCTTTTCTGTAGGACCCGTCTCATACCTTAGTATATAATACCGTAAACGCCGGGTGATTAGTATATGATCACATTGACAGTCGCGGATCCACGAAGAGGCTGGATAAGCCACGAGCGGACCCGCGACTGCAATGTGACATAATCTTACCATGCGCTTTGTTTTGTTTTTGTTTCTATTTACAACAGCAAACATTTCAACAGCCTATTGTTTTTTTAAAATGATGAAAAATCGGCCCAAAAAAAAAGTAAACATTTTAGAGCTAAATTTGTGGAGGATAGCCGGACATGCTGATGTCACTAGACCCCTAAATTCGATATGGTGACATGGTCATTTTCTTAAAAATCGATACGACGACACGGACACGGACATCTAAGTGACATGGGCCATGGGGCATTTCTTGAGTCCGACATGTGACATGGACCATAGTGACATGAGGAAAAAAAAATGTTCGAAGAGTGCATCAGAAAAAGTACCATTTCAAACCTAAGCATTTCGCCAAATTTTTTTTTTTTTTTCTTGGATGGTACCCGGCTTTGCGGTGTCCGGGTCCTTAAAAATGTACCAGAATGCTCAAATTCTGGTTCTAAATATTTTCAAAAAACGTTTTCTCCCTTAGTGACGTGTCACACGGGCATTTCTTAAATTCGACATACGGCTGCATGGGGAGGACCCACCCGTCAAGGGCCCCATGATGACTCATACCCGCCGCGTTCAGTCAATCAACCGAGATCTTTTTCTGTGGTGGTGTAGAAGGATCTCCCCCCTGAGGTTACAAAGTCACCTCTTTATTTAAGGGGCTACGAGCCGCAAAGTTGCTTTCGCAAAGTCGCAAGAAATATTCAAGTCAAAAAGTCAAATTCATCAACTATCAGTACAGTCGTTTGAAAGTCATCAAGTCACCGAAAAACTCCTCTACAGTCACCTCCGACTCGCCTCCTCCCTACCCCCCTAAAGGGGGGTAGAGAGGAAGCGATTCCCTAGAGATCAGATAATTTATTTATTTTTCTCCCGAGCAGACCCCAAAGGCCCCCCCTCCCCCCCAAGTGCTCGCCCACCCCATAAATAGTGCCCCCCTCCCCCCCCCCTCCCCTCCCCATGCATCTTAAAGTGCCCCCCTCCCCCCCTCCCCTCCCCTCCCCCCTTATAGAAGCCTCCCATTGGCTAGTCTAAGTCATGTGACCAAAAGGGGGGCGTGGTCTGTCTATTGTCTATATTATGCAAATGAGGGAGGGGGTCAGGTCACGTGACCAAGGGGGTGTGGCCTATTTTCCAAATAAAGAGCGCTTCCGGTCACGTGACCAAGGGGGTGTGGTCCTATTATGCAAATGAGGGGGTCACGTGACCCATTATTATGCAAATGAGGGAGTCACGTGACCAAATGGAAGCCACTGATTGGCTGGTGATCAAAGGGGCGTAGTCTACTATGCAAATGAGGGGGTCACGTGATCAAGGGGGCGTGGCCTATTATGCAAATGAGGGGGTCACGTGACCAAATGGTGGCCCCTGATTGGCTGGTGATCAAGGGGGCGTGGCCTATTACGTAATTATGCAAATGAGGGGGCGTGGCCTATTACGTAATTATGCAAATGAGGGGGTCACGTGACCAAATGGAGGCCTCTGATTGGCTGCATGTCGATTGAGTAATAAACAGTAGTTAACTATAGTCCCGTTCCGATACACACTATACTACTCACATGCACACGCCTCTACTCACAGACAGACACGTTCGTCTTAGGGGGTCCTGCTTCACGCCACACGCCTCCTGTAGTTTTTTTTTGTATACACACTCTAAGCTCATCACCGTTAATCCTTTATACAGCTAACGCGCGTTGAATTGCTGAACAGGGTGGTAAGTAGCTTAGCTCATGACAGTGGATCCCTCAAAAAAGAGGGGAAAGGGATCCAGCTGAAAACGTCATACCTTATGTCTTTTGTTTCTCTTTGTGAATGGCCGCCGGTCAGTCGGCGGCAGCAACCGCTTAATCCTTTATACAGCTAATGCGCGTTGAATTGCTGAACAGGGTGGTAAGTGGCTTAGCTCATGACAGTCGATCTCTCAAAAGGGGGGAAAGGGATCCAGCTGAAAACGCCATGCCTTATGTCTTTTGTTTCTCTTTGTGAATGGCCGCCGGCCAGCCGGCGGCAGCTGAACAGGGGCAGTAAGTAGCTTAGCTCTAGAAGCGAGAAGGCGTATATAAGGGGCCTGGAAACCTCCATTCACTCACTCATTCTTTTGCTGCTCTCTACAGTCACCACCATGAGCAAAAGACAACACCTAGCGCCGTCCAAGGATCTAAGCAAGTTCAAGAACAAGAAGACTACGCGGAACAGCGCTCGTTTAGCGTCAGTGCCTCCTCTTGCTACTGAAAATGAGACTACCGCCGCAGCCGCTTGGTCTTATCACCCTCCCGCTGTAGCGAGCGCTCGCAGCAGTAGTAGTAGTAGTAGTAGTAGTAGTAGTAGTAGTAGTAGTACTAGTAGTAGTAGTAGTGGTAGTAGTACTACTGGTAGTAGTCGTCGTGCTAGCGACGTTGTTACACTCGCGACGGTACACGTTGCTGCTAAGCGCGCTGCCGCTGCTACTGCCGCCCCGCCTGCTGCTGCTGCTGCTGCCGCTGCTGGTGATCCTCGTGCTGCGGCTGCTGCGGCTGCTGCTGCTGCACCTGCTACCGCTGCGCCTGCTACGGCTGCGCCTGCTGAGGCTGCTGCGCCTGCTACTGTTGCGTCTGCTGCTGCTGCTGCTGCTGCTGCTGCTTCTGCTGCACCTGCTGCTACCGCTACTACTACCGACGACAACGCTCCTGGCGCAGCGCAGTACTGGCAACCGGGTTTTTACCTCCCCACTACTGTTGATGACTTTGATGACCTGCCGCACGTTGCACAGCCCCTCTCCTCCACCACTACATCGACCGACGCCCTCGACGCCGCTCGCGCTGAGAGTTACAGCTATTCGGACACTCAGCCCCTAAACCGAGAAGAAGAGGAGGAGGAGGAGCAGCAGCAACAGGGTGAGACAGAGAACGACGCTGACGACGAGGCGTACGAAGAACCCGAAGGGAAAGGGGTGGGCGGTATGTTTTTCGGCTCCGCTCTTCGACCTTTCGACCTCACTTCCACTGGTAGCGTGTCCGGTCCGTGGCGACTGCCCTCACCGCCACCTTACGAGGGCGGCGGCGCTTCATCTTCTACCGCTACACTCAGCACCGACGGCGTGTGGCTGCTCTGTTCCAACAACGAGGTCTCGGATACCACCAGCGCTGACGCTGCTCCTGCTATCGGTTCTGCTGCTGATTCAGCTCCCGCTGATGGTGTTACTCTTCTTGCGGGTCTGAAACGTTCTAAGGTGAGTTCCAGAACAACAAGGCCTACTAAGAAGAGAAAAATACAAGAAAAAGAACGAGATGGTCGAGAAGAAGCAGAGAAAACCTTCTACCGTCTTCTCGGGTTAGAGTTCTGCTTAGACGGAGCTTTGACGCTGGAGATCTGGGAGGACGTGGCTAGACTGTCTAGGAGGCCGCGCTACACAAAAGACAGCCAGGTGAAAGAGGCGTCTCTGACCAGAAGCAAGCGAGTGCACTTCACTGCCGACGCGCTGCGCGAGCTAATAGCACGCATCGCCGATATCCGCGCAGTGGTGCGCATACGCGACACAGCGGCCGCGCAAGGAAGACCTAATCACACCCCCTGGTTCGCAGTGCTGGATGAGGAGGGCGAAGTGTACGCAGCTGTGAGCTACTACAGCGGTAAGAACCTCGTCCACGTGCGCAAGTAAGAAGGTCCTGACAAAAAACCCACACAGCAGGGGGTGACGCTGTCCGCCAGAGCGCTCAAAGAGTTGGATGACAAAACAGAGATTATTCTCAAATATCTCGGTATAGATTCGGAATGAGAGACGCTCAACGCTCACGCGCGCACACACACAGCGTTTGACGTACGCTGTATGAGACAGACAGACGGATACACAGACAGCAGACAGATAGATAGATAGATAGACAGATAGATTGATAGATAGATAGACAGATAGATTGATAGATAGATAGATAGTTAGACGGCTAAGTAGTTGGTAACTGAGTGAAAAAACATGACGCAGTACGTATGCGAAAAGTGTTTCAAAATTTTTAAAAGACCGTACAACCACGAGAGACACGTAGAAAGTTGTAGAGTAATACCTAAGTTTTGCCCTCTATGCGGCGAAGGCGATTGCCGAAAGATCGCCTGTCGACGCGAATCTCTGGACGGGGTGACCATCCCTCCGCGCATATGTGCTGTACCGAACGGGGAGGAAACGTTCACGGCGAATTGGCCTGCGATACAAACAGGCGTCAGGATGCACGGGACTCGCGTGAGTGTAACAAACTTCAGGCTACCAACCGGCGAGTTGAGTGACGCTGTAGATACTATGCGTCGCATTCACTTGACACAAAGATTCAGATACAAAGTGGGTTTCTCGGGAGGCTTACTCTTACAACACAGAGAAGACAAGAGCAAACTGCGCTACTTTCACGCCTCCCAGAACAACGCAACTCTCATACAACCGCTCCCTACTATAACTAATTCAGAAACTTTGGAAGAGCTCCTCTCAAAGATGGAAAACACCGTCGCTTGCGAGGAAGTATGGAAACTTTGCGACGCTGACACCAAGTGGCACATTCTTTTTCCTACCAATTTGAACATTTGCGTTTACATGGGACCGGGGGAATTCCCCATAGGCGGTAGGATCACTCAGGCCGGTCGAGTTGGAAAGAGAAGCGGCGTGTTAGATTTTCGCAACAAGGACAACCTCTGCATCTTCCGCTGCATTTCCTTTCACTTATACAACACCAGCAAGCGCGCTTCAGATTTGTTACGTCAGTTCTGTCCCGCTGCCACACCTGAATCCTTTCCGGGTCTGAACATCCGCGACTTACCCGCGTTAGAGAACTTGTTTGACGTACAAATAGCGGTTTACACCGCGTCGCGTCAAGTGCCGGGGCGGAAGTTGAGAAGACGCGTTACTCTGATCAGACCGCCTTCCAGAACTCTGGCCGCCCGAGGTAAAGTCAACCTACACCTGACGGCGAAAGGCGGTTTGCACGTCTCTCTCGTCACAGACTTCAACGCGTACGCGGGCATATACGAATGTTGCAAGTGTAAGGGGGCGTTCACCACCGAGTTCTTGCTGAAGAGACACAGGAACCAGCTTTCCTCTTGCCGACAAGTCAAGTTGTGCTACGTAGGTGGCATCTACCAAAATTCGAGAACGATTTTCGAAGCGCTAGCAGACTTCTCCATTTTTCCCCCCGACGGACATTCCGGAATCTACCCTTACAAGATCGCCTTCGATTTCGAGGCTTTCTTCAGACCGTGCAAAGAACCGTCGACGGAACACGTGTCCCTGCTGTGGGATCACGTCCCTTTGTCGGCTAGCGTCACATCCGACTTTCCGGGGTGGGAGGGGCCCGTCTGCTTCGTCAGAGAATCCGACGCAGATTCCGACCCCTTGTTGGACCGAGTTTTAAATCACATAAACGAGAACGCCAAAGTCATCGGGGAAGCTGTGCTAGAACTTTACGAACTTTGCGATACAAACAGGCGTCAGGATGCACGGGACTCGCGTGAGTGTAACAAACTTCAGGCTACCAACCGGCGAGTTGAGTGACGCTGTAGATACTATGCGTCGCATTCACTTGACACAAAGATTCAGATACAAAGTGGGTTTCTCGGGAGGCTTACTCTTACAACACAGAGAAGACAAGAGCAAACTGCGCTACTTTCACGCCTCCCAGAACAACGCAACTCTCATACAACCGCTCCCTACTATAACTAATTCAGAAACTTTGGAAGAGCTCCTCTCAAAGATGGGAAACACCGTCGCTTGCGAGGAAGTATGGAAACTTTGCGACGCTGACACCAAGTGGCACGTTCTTTTTCCTACCAATTTGAACATTTGCGTTTACATGGGACCGGGGGAATTCCCCATAGGCGGTAGGATCACTCAGGCTGGTCGAGTTGGAAAGAGAAGCGGCGTGTTAGATTTTCGCAACAAGGACAACCTCTGCATCTTCCGCTGCATTTCCTTTCACTTATACAACACCAGCAAGCGCGCTTCAGATTTGTTACGTCAGTTCTGTCCCGCTGCCACACCTGAATCCTTTCCGGGTCTGAACATCCGCGACTTACCCGCGTTAGAGAACTTGTTTGACGTACAAATAGCGGTTTACACCGCGTCGCGTCAAGTGCCGGGGCGGAAGTTGAGAAGACGCGTTACTCTGATCAGACCGCCTTCCAGAACTCTGGCCGCCCGAGGTAAAGTCAACCTACACCTGACGGCGAAAGGCGGTTTGCACGTCTCTCTCGTCACAGACTTCAACGCGTACGCGGGCATATACGAATGTTGCAAGTGTAAGGGGGCGTTCACCACCGAGTTCTTGCTGAAGAGACACAGGAACCAGCTTTCCTCTTGCCGACAAGTCAAGTTGTGCTACGTAGGTGGCATCTACCAAAATTCGAGAACGATTTTCGAAGCGCTAGCAGACTTCTCCATTTTTCCCCCCGACGGACATTCCGGAATCTACCCTTACAAGATCGCCTTCGATTTCGAGGCTTTCTTCAGACCGTGCAAAGAACCGTCGACGGAACACGTGTCCCTGCTGTGGGATCACGTCCCTTTGTCGGCTAGCGTCACATCCGACTTTCCGGGGTGGGAGGGGCCCGTCTGCTTCGTCAGAGAATCCGACGCAGATTCCGACCCCTTGTTGGACCGAGTTTTAAATCACATAAACGAGAACGCCAAAGTCATCGGGGAAGCTGTGCTAGAACTTTACCGACCGACGTTAGCGAAGTTAGATGCGGCGATAGGTGAAGCTCTCCTGCTGGAGGAGGCGACATTCACCCCTTCTCCAGGCGGCTTCGCTGCGGCTCAGACCAGACACCCGTTAGTTCAACTGAAGAAGCGTCTTCTGAGATACATCCGTCAAGCTCCAGTCGTGGGCTTCAACTCGGGGCGTTACGACTTGAACCTGATCAAAATACGCCTTCACTCGTTCTTTACCTCCGGAGACCGAAGAAACCAAGAATTCAGCGTCATAAAGAGAAGCAATCAATACTTGGCGGTTTACACACAGCACACGGTTTTCTTGGACGTAGTCAACTATTTGGCACCCGGTTACAACTACGCGACCTATTTGCGAGCTTTCACCAGGAACGAAGAGAAAGGTCACTTTCCTTACGAATGGATGACGTCTACCAGGAAACTGGCAAACAGAACGCTGCCACCGAGATTGGCTTTTGACAGCGAACTGACGGGCGTCAAAATGTCCGAATCCGACTACGCCGCATGTCAGAAAGTTTGGTCCGACGAGAAGATGCAAACTATGGAAGATTACTTGATCCACTACAACAACAAAGACGTCAAACCTTTCACAGAAGCTCTGAAAAATCACGCTAAATTTTTCCAAGATCGCGGCATTGACATGTTGAAAGACGGAGTTTCTCTCGCCGGTTTGACTTTACGGTTCCTCTTCCAAAACCTAGAAGACGCGTTCACAACGTTCCCCCAGTTCGACGCCGTCCTCCACGCTCTGATCAAAGAAAATCTAGTCGGCGGTCCTTCCATCATCTTCCATAGATTTCACGAGAAGGGCACCACGCGGATAAGGGAGCACAAGTACGGCGAAGAAGCGAGACCGTGCCAACACATCCTAGGACTAGACCCTAACTCTCTGTACTTGCGCTGCATGAGCGAAGCGCACTGCACGGGCTATTACTCGGTGAGACGACCTGAGACCGAGTTCAAGCCCGAAATTAGGCAAAGAAACTCTCACAGCGCTTTGGAGTGGTTACGCTTCGTAGAGCACGACCGCAACGTGAAACTGCGCCACGCTTTGAACGGCGGCGAGATGGTTGTAGGCTGTCGGAGAATCCGCGTGGACGGATTTCACGCGGCCTCTAATACGGTTTTCCAGTTTCACGGGTGTTGGTTCCACGCTCACGAGTGCATACCGTCGCACCGATATCAGTGCGCTTCACTGAGGGAGGAGAGACGCGACAGAACAACTAGAGTAAGCGCTTACTTGAAAGCGCTAGGTCACAAGCTGGTCGTCGTGTGGGAGTGCGAATGGAGAGAGATGAAGCGTCGAGATGAGCGGGTTAAGGTCTCCCAACAACGCTGGAAGGTTGACGCTTTGAAAGTGTCTCGAAACGCGATGAGGGAGAGCGACATCCTTTCCGCTGTGAAAGAGGAGAAAATGTTCGGTTTAGTTCAAGTGGACATCACTACGCCGCCTCACCTACGAGACTACTTCGAAGAAATGACCCCCGTTTTCAAGAACGTGACCGTTTCAAAATCGGACATAGGACCTCACATGTCAGACTTTGCGCAGGAAGAAAAGCTGTTGAACACGCCTCAGAGATGTCTGATAGGGAGTTACCACGGAAAAAATATTCTCTTGGGAACGCCGCTTCTCAAGTGGTATTTAGAGCACGGTTTGATAGTCACCAAAGTGCAGCTGGTCGTAGAATACCTACCTAAACGCTCCTTTGCCGGTTTCGCGGACGAAGTAACGGCGGCGCGAAGACGTGGCGACGTGAACGAGAACGAGAAAATTCTGTCAGACTGTTACAAGTTAATGGGAAACGCTACGTACGGTAAAACAATCTGCAACAAAGAAAAACACACGGCGGTGAGATACACTGACAGTCGGAAGTTCGAACTATTGGCAAATTCGTGGCGCTTCAAAAAGGCGTCCGAGTTGAGTTCCGATCTGTTTGAAGTCGAACTACAACCGAAAACAGTCAAGAACAACCTCCCTATTCAAATAGGGTTCATGGTATACCAGTACGCGAAGTTGAAAATGTTAGAGTTCACATACGACTTCTTGGATAGATTCGTCGATCGGCGCGATTATGCCCTTTGTCAAATGGACACCGACAGTCTTTACATGGCTCTCAGCGGTGACACGTTGGATGACCTAGTCAAACCTCGCCTGAGAGAGACGTACTTCAGAGAGAAACGAAAGTGGCTTCCGACAGCGGTGTGCGACGATCACTTAGAGCTTTTCGTGAAGACAAAAACGGAAAGAGTGCGAGAATGGTGTCCGCCGCCCGGCGGATGTTGTGAGAGACGGTACCTTCACGATCTGAGAACTTCGGGGCTTATGAAAGCGGAGTGGGAAGGTGACGGGATCCTAAGTCTCAACCCTAAGACTTACATTTGCTACGATCGAGTCAGTGACACCGGTGAAAGGAAATCCAAAAAATGGAGTGCAAAAGGCGTACAGAAGAAACAAAACCCTAAGGAACCAGACGACTTCTTGGATGTTCTTCGCCAACGAAAAACTCTCATTGCTGTAAATAGAAATTTCAAAGTGGTGCGAAACAAAATGGTCACCTACACCATAGAGAAAGACGGAGTGCGCTACTTGTATTATAAGCGTCGCGTGCATTCTGACGGTGTGACAACGAGTCCTTTAGAGATATGAAAAAAAATAATAAGCGCATTATTGCTTGATTGAGTGCATCTTTTCAAAAATAGAGTGTTTATCAAGATTGAAAAAAAAGAAATAAAAAAATAAAATAAATTATTGTTGTGTTTTTATTATCATACGTCTTCTTTTACTAGTAAGTCGCGCAGTCTCTTAAAGCGTCACTCATGTGACGACGTCGCTTCCAGTCACGTGATCCTAAAGACCCTCACTTCCTAAACAAAAAACTTCTTCTTCTTCTTCTTCTTCCGGTCACGTGATTAATCAGGTCACTTCCGGTCACGTGATCCTCAATGAGGTCACTCACTTCCGGTTGGCCATTAGGTCATGTGACGTCACTTCTGGTCACGTGACTCATCAGGTCACTTCCGGTCACGTGATCCTAAATTAGGTCATATGACGTCACTTCCGGTCCCCTAAGTAGGTCATATGACGTCACTTCCGGTCCATAAGTAGGCCATATGACGTCACTTCCGGTCACGTGACCAAATGGCGGCCTCTGATTGGCTAACTAGGTCACGTGACGTCACCACTAATCCCCTAAGTAGGTCACTTCCGGTCACGTGACCAAATGGAGGCCTCTGATTGGCTGCAGGTCGATTGAGTAATAAACAGTAGTTAACTATAGTCCCGTTCCGATACATACTATACTACTGATATTCAAATCGGAAGGAAAGCTGATGCAATTATATTATCTGCAAATATATTCACCAATATATATATGTGACACAATCTGCGAAATTGGATCTTAGTGCAGGGTGCACTAAGGTCCCTATTCCCAGTAAATGCCACATATGGAGGTGGCACATACTTTATTTTTTTACCATAGTTAATCAGCTTGAATGCATGGTGCCTCACGAGGACACTTGACATTAGGTAACACCCCACATGATCCCTGCCCATATAATATATATTATAGCTAGACATTATAAATCGCAGAGCAAAACTCCTTATATCCGGAGCTTGTGGGATTTGGGTAACGATTAACAAGTCACACAACCATTGTGATATAGCAAGAAACCATGACATATTCCAATAAGCAGCATATTCTACCCCTTCTGGGGAAAAATATCTAACTTTTTTGATCCTTGAGATTTCCTATATCACGAGACCTAGACAACACTTTCTCGCCGATTTGGGCATCTCCTAGACGATGTAGACCCTAAAATCGGCGAGATTACCAAATCACAACATTTTCTGACCCTCTCTCGCGTTGTGGGATTTGGCTATAAAAGAGGAACGGCCCTGTTTTGCGATGTACACTGCCTATAAGACGTGGTTGTAATGGTGATAGCGGAGCTCAGTTTCCTATCTCAAGGATAATCCGATGTACACATCGTCGTGGCCTAGGTACGACTCAATCTGACTATGGGCAGCACCGGTGTGGTTAGGGCTAAACCTAGTGATGGATAATGTGAATCGGCTAAACAAATGTTTCAGGTAGCATGCCGGCTAGCAAGGATACATTGGGTAAGTATCGACAATGATCGATACCTTTGCAAACGTTTTGCCAACGTTGGTCCTGAATCCTGAATCCTAAAGACATTGCTTCCTTACAACTATAGGAGTTAATTGATTGCTCAGCGATTTGTGGATCAATCATAAACACGGCACAATCAAAGCGAAAGTAAAGAAATCACTATAATGTTCTAAGCCAAACCTGTTTTGAGAGGTTTACATGCGACAGAATATTCTCTCTTTGCCTAGTAACAGGGGACGGGATAAGAACGGTAGGTGGCTGGGTTCATAGTGGCGGGCAACTCTCCAACATACTTTGGATCATATATATATATGTATATATATATATATATATATATATATATATATATATATATATATATATATATATATATATATATATACACTCATACATGTATGGCTGCTTAGCGTGTCTCTATCTCCATCATGTCACGCTGGGTCATGTTCCGACCCCGTCCCATCTAATTACTGAACCTCTCACACAGAGTCTACCATCAATGGTTCTCATATAGACCCACATCTCCCATGACATGGTAGGACATAAGTAGTGCTGTTGGTCAGGTTAGGAGATGGGCTAAATTATGCACCATACTTATTTTGCATCACAGTGCCCTACGTTATTTTTACAGTTTCTGTCCTGTGATAGATGTTTATGCTTTGCAATGTAGGCCTACTTGATTTTTCAATCAGTATACGACATAATTTTATTTTGTTGATATTACTATCGGGAAATTGCAAGGGAAAGGGAAATAATGGCCTTTCATCCTTGTCCAAGGAAAATTCTCGAAGAAGCCATAACCCTAGAGTTGCTATATATTTATCCAGGGTAAGTGTGGTCTAGAGTCCTGGGTCAAGCCAAATGGTTAACACAATTACGACCAATCAATATGTAACATAGCCTATAGGGCAGTGCAGCTAAGATGAAGGGCTCTTGCACCACATCTAAATCCCCACGAGAGAGGGTTAGACGATCATAAATGGTCATGATGATTATGATGATGATGACGATATTAATGTCAATGACATTTAGACCCCAACAATGAGAGACATGTTAGAAATACCCAATTGGCGAATCCAGGGTCTGGGTGAAGGGATATGGGACAGTACAAAAGACTGATATCTAGAAGGCATAAAGATGTCGGTGCAACCCTGGTCACAAATGGAATCTAAGTCAATAAAAGGATGCCCTATCTTATAATCTCTATGGGTGGAAAGCCTCATTGTGAAGATAGTGCTAATGACATGAACACACGTACCTTTAGTTAATATATTGTGGGTTGATCAACACAACAACACTTCTCCAGAATTAGGCCAAATAAAAAAAAATAGGTTTGTTTCAGGTCACTCAACCGACCATAGCAAAACAAGGCTGACCCTACGTTCTTTTGTGCGATTTGGAAGAAAATTTCATATTCATACACTCTTTAGGTCATTTTCAAGATTTCCACGGAGGTTGGCTAGTGCTTTCATGTTAAAAGATAAAAGATAAGATAAAATAAATATCCGACGTACCGACCATTCTTTCTTCCCATGTTACCTGAAACAAAGCTTTTATTTTTTTTGGCCTTATATTATTCTCGAAAACGATAAACTCGCTTGCTCTTATTCATAAAACTATCTATTTGATGGATTCCTCCTACACCTGCATGTCTCTCATATAACCCACATATTTATCACAGTTCCTTTCAGTGTTGTAATGGTTGTGGTTGTACTGATGAATCCAAATGCATTACTTTGACTGAAGTTGAGTGATGTGAAGGTAGACATCCCATCTTGTTTATTAGGCCCTTTTCTTGGTCTGTGTGAATATTAACGTATCAAACATAATGGTTTGCTACACCCTTACCTTCAAATTCACCTTGGTGAGTTGGTCAGTTCGACTGAGGACTACTTTCAACTGCTCAGCTTCTTTTAGGAGTGTGTTGAAATAGGCAGGGAGGAGGTCTCTGTTGGCATAAGACAGCAAGGGGATTTGGTGAGTTGGTGATGTTCACTGACGTCTGGCCTGTATAAAGGCACTGACTGCAGATCACATAGGCAGACTGCCCAGAAAACAAACAAAAAGCGTTATACAAAGTTTTATGATGGTTCTCTAAGGCTCCTTATTATGACAAAAGGCTATATAACGTAAAATATCATAGTTTTATTAACTGGGTGATAGGAGATCATGCCCTGTTTGCCGCGTTCACGTCCAATTGTACCTTTGCTACATGGGTGTATACAACTTGTGCCATCTTCATAACCTGGTTTCCTGACACAAGGTTCCAGATCACTTACAGACGTGATACCCATAGATATTGTTATAACGGCAGCATATTCAAAAGCTGTAACAAGTTCACAGAAGTATGGTATCACCACTAATAAAGGCAACAGTTTCAGATATACGTGGCTCGGTGAGGGAAAGAATTGAAATGCATTTGCTAGCTAGTGCGTATATCTCCAAAGCTGAGCCATTGGGGGTTTGAATCTCCATTTCTATACCAGGACATGCACGTGTAAGACAGAATTGACGCCTTTACCTTCCCACAACAGCACTACTGCACGCCCACTGCCACTTGCCCCTCTACCAGCACACTCCATTTCCCCCTTGCCTCTCCAGGGCTCATTTTCTCCCATCAGCAGAGTCTGGAGAGGCGACTCCCATACTTCCTGTCCCTACTTCCCCCTACACGCCACATGGCACCACCCTGCCGACTACCCTATATTGGAGATTTAAACCAATTGCCATGGCAACGCAGAGTGATCCTGCCCTAGTCCTGGGTCTAGTGGCTTGGAGCATGAAGGGCCTAGGGACAGGGCTGTCCCATGCCCACAGTAGGCCAAAACTACTTAATATCACACCACTTGCTCCCGGCAGTGACACTATGATTAGACCGGAAACACCTTGCGTACACGAGGATGCGCAGTGGGAACTTCCGCATGGGAAAGGGTAAGATAGTGACTTACAAGACCATACCCGACCTTACCCTACCCACTCCCCTTAAACACTCATCATTTCTACAGACCAAACTTACCTCTCCCACATCGAACAAAGTGGGGAGAGAAGGGGATGAGCCACCTTATGGTTAGATAATGTTGAATTTTAGCAAACAAGATAATATTGAATTTTAGCAAACAAACATAAAAGCTTATATATTTATAAGTGCAAAACCCACCTCTGATATCTTGTTTAACCTTCTGCAGACCTTTACCTAGCAGCCCCACTCCACCGAATAACTGACTAAATTCAATCCTCCTCTTAATCTCTGAATAGAAACCACCATTGTCGTATTCAAGTGGGATAACTGATTGTGAAGACAGTGTAGATGACATGGGCAGACTCCCCTATTGTCCGTATCTTCTTGGATAGATCTGTGCAGTCACTCATTAATCAAAATAACAGATTTTGAATGATTGTCAATTTTTGTATAAACGATTCATCCAGCCATTGCTAGCTCTCCATCTCCATCACCTATTTACCACCTTTCTGTTCAGGATGGATCTGGAAGGTGTCAATACATGCGTTTCAGTTTAATTGAGTAATGTGTGATGGATGTGATAGTTCTCTATTCTACTAGTGAAGGTAGCCCTTTACTTAATTATCTGGGTATGGGGAAGGCAGTCAAGAAGTGCTTGGCAGATAATTATATCCGTCTTCAAATTTAGGTTTGATCTCTTTATCAGTCAAGGCAAATGAATAACGTTATCATATCATCAAATGGAATGGAGTGTATAAGCATTTTTTGGTTGCCTTGGAGACAATGACATTATTCTGAATAGGCCATACAATAGTGATACTTTGTTGGTCAAAAATTAACACAGACCTTCCACCCCCCCCCCTCTAGAACCACTGGGGAAGCGATTACTACAAAACCTATAGGAAAGGTTAAGCTTATGAAAACGGTTTTAAAGATCCGGACACAGATACTAACAACCAACTCCCCCCTGCGGATTTTCCTTTTAAGGACACATTGCCCACTGGAGTCCCCTCTAGTATAAATGGGTTGGTAGTGTCCATCTACAAGTGTTGTGCTGCAGGTGATGGTTAGACATTCTGAAAACTTAAACTCATTTGGCCAACCTGGTGTTTTCAGCTCAACATGTTACTCTACATAACTGTAGGTTGTTGAATACTTCCCAAAACCAATCATCCCCGAATCGGTCTCAGGACACAAATGTGATTCTAGTCCCCTAGATTATCCTCAATACCCTTCACTGTATCAACTGACATTATCCTTAAATGTTATTAGTCATTTGACTCGAGCAGACATATATGAGGTATGGTGTATGTGGACGTGATGAAGGTCAAGCTGATTCATTATGCAAAATCGGATAACACTGGCAAAGATTGTAAACAGTATTGCCTTTCGTCACTCTTTTGTTATTACCCTGCAGTAACTTGACATATTAGAAGCGTTGTTGTTCAGGGTGTATCATAAAGAAAACAAAACTTAATTGGTCATAACCGAGCCGGTCCCCCTATTCATTCCTACAGCGAACTCTTATTTGTCTGTATAGTAGTTTCTTACCCAACCAGGTTATTCAATAGATTTTACCAGCTGTCAGTAACTTGAGATATAGTAAATATAATCTTGTCCTTGAGATTTGATAGAAACTATAGTGTCCATAGTAAAAACTGATGTACACAATTTTAAAGTAGCGCTACTGCCACTCATGTGAACGCTAATGATGTGCAAATATTGGCTCTATTTGAGAGACATATTGTAATACTGTGGAATTTTGTCTAATAAAAACGTTACCAAACTCAAACTCAAACTCTAACACAGAAAATGATGGGTCTAGCATAAACTTACTGCAGGAAATCTTTTGTTCAAGTAATATCACTGACGTCCATACAGGATAAACAAGCCATTTGTAATATTGTTCTGGGCCTAACCTTTCCCTAACCTTTGTACGTTATGATTATATACTATCAGTAGGTCCTGACCATTATCATGACCATTTTCTGAAAGATTTACCTCATCCTCTATAACAGAGTGAAACTCAAACTATACTTATTAAAGGCACACAGCGGATATTATCGATAAGTTAGTGAATGGTCATCCACCAGGTTGAATGGCCTATAGACTAAAATGCCCAGTCCCTGGACACGATTTCCCCAACTCAAGATTTCTGATATTTCCTGTGTTATTCTAGGGAAAATTAAAATGATTACGTACCAGTTTATGATCTAGTTCCGGAGACAGGGCCTTTATCCTGGACATATGTATTTCAAACGTGTGGCCACCATGCTAGGCAAATACAATAGCTGACTACATTAACCGTTGTTCAAGTTACATGTGAATGTTGAGTCTATACAGTATAATTACCATTTTGATGGTAGAGTGTCCGGGAATAGGATACTCAATGTCATGCATTATGCTCAAAGATTCTCATCTAGGTCACTAACATTATTCAACTATGAGACAACCGCCAGTCATATATGACAGACTTGGATTGATTTGGTGAGACACAGCTAAATAACGTGATATGATTTTTCATGACCAACATACTGGAGACGTAAAGGTACAACCATTACTGCTCCGTTCGTAAGAGAGTAGGGCGAGAACCAGTATACTCCTCTGGGCCTTTATAAGGAAGATGGAGGATTTAACAGTTGTTTAAACTACCTAAAATAGACCAATGCAGTAAGAAAAGGTGACCTTTGAGAGTTGTTGATGAACTTTTAAACAAATCATTTCCTATGTGTGAATAACCAAGACGTAAGTATCTCCTCAAAATCCTGCATTCTAATATAAGCTATTCTAAAAATAATTCTTTTATGAATCTGCTGTACATATATATGAAATGTTTGTCAATATATCAATTATAACGATTTTTATTAGGATTCTGCTGAATCCAATACAAACGCAATTCTATTCAGAAAAGTCACCCTTTCTTGCTGCATGGATCTATAGAAACTACCATGTTAGAATGTAATGCTTCTATCCCTTTCCTACGTAGACTTGTCATGTCGGTTGTAGCATATAGAGGATGGTAAGCCCAGTGGAGCCACAATTCAATACAACATGTATTAAATATCACACCCCTGCTACCCTACTCGTGTCCAATGCATGGAACAAAAACTAGCCAACGTCAATGTGTTAGCTATAAAATGGAGTGAAACGACGCCTAATCAAAGGAACTCATGTTTAATTTTGAACCGGTTACAGAGTCTTAAAAACAACTATGCTGATCGCACAATGGTATAAGCAGTAAAAAATCACAATTCACCATTCATAAACGAGCGTGATAGAAATAATTTATTTGGAATAGGTATGGTAACGGCTGCACGATATATCATACTATGGCTGCATTTCAAATATCTCATTTTGCTGGGACAGTCAGTAGGGTAAATGCTACCATATTTTATGGCCACAATGTACTGTCTTTTCTTTGTTTAATACATTAAGCTTGCCAAGCAGTGGGAAGACCTATCATCTTACAATGCATTCAGTTTCCAAGGCAACAGTTTTAGTTTCTGTTAACAGTTGGATAAATATGATTATGTGTATTACATATTTTGCACCCACTGGTTGTACCACATATGATGAGCTATCCACCTGTTAATACGGCCAGATAAAAAAAAAGTGTACCTCAAGCGATGGGCCCAACCCTAGCTGAAAAAAGCACAGCATTTCGATTTCCTATAGTCTCACACTGACTTCATGTGCGTAAATGTGTCTCACGAAGGAGAATAACTTTTAATTATATAGACAACATTTCCGAGTTACTACAGACACAATTTCAAGTCACTAGAGATATTGGTGAATCTTCTTGATGGTCTACGATTCGATGTAGTGATCAGCGACTCCTTTTCTGGTACTTTCAAGTTTAAAAAAAAAATCGAAACTACCTATCCTAATTTTCGGACCTTGTTGCACCAATTGAATTGAATTGAATCTTTTATCCTTAATGCAGGGTACATGATCAAATCACCAAAATGGCCTGCAGAACACAATGTCATGAAAACTTACAGCAAATGCACCCACAATCAACTATCTCTGGGCACGCTCATCGTGCCTACCGATTACCACATAGGGAGCAGTGATATAAATGTGTTTCATAAGCATGAGCAGGCCACAGGTGGCACTAATGTCCATATGGCTATACCAAGGTATAGCTATGGTACCATATATTTAGTTGTTTATTATAACAACCAGTTTAATCTACGTCTTCAGGGCTTCATTTCTATAAAAAGAAAGAACTTAGATCTATTTCACATGGTCTTGGTTACTGATGATATTATAAATAGGAATCAAAAACAGGTATTCGTGCTCATGATTAACCCTTTAAGGCTTTAGTCGTCATGATGCATGAATGCAGCCCTGGCAAGTAACTGGCCAGGGCTGCATTCAAACATCATGACAACCCTACAGGGTTCAGACACCCCTGAACGGTTGGCATGACGCGCCAATGCAGCTTTGGAGAGTTAACTGTGTAGAGCATTTCCACATTTATAACCTAGGGCTCATCTAACACTGGTTTTAAATGATGAATTGACCAGACTCATAAATGTTACAGGCGTATGATACCTGGCTAGGGACCTTTCCGGCACTCTACTATATTGCTAGCATATTTTTAATATTTGTCATTTGAGTAGTTTCTGATAATATACAGGAATAGGACTGATCTAAACATAATATTGGCATTTCTCAAAGTTAACCCGGATACATATACCTTTAAAAATATTTAAATACATTTTAATTAGAACCGGAATTATGACCAAATAATTTGTACTAAATAGAATCTCCTGCACAGGCTTCAGTTTGGGGCCCGGGTTACATGCGTTTATACGCTATGTATGAGATGATAATTTGAGATGAAAGTTGGATAAATTTCGACTTTTATAAACTCAGCACGTGCATGTATCATGACAAGTACATTGTTGAGAGTGACATAACTATGAAGTGGAATTTCGCACATTGCCATGTCACTGTACTGATGTGCTATGATGTACCAGAACAACACAAGATGACACAGCATCACATTGCGTGTGACATGCAGTTCCAATGGGTACACACAATCAAACAAAATTAGCATGCAATACTGCACTTTGTTATGTTCAGTTGTGATATTCCCAAGAATATGAACTATTGTGAGTGTTTCATAGAGTGAATTAACTCTTCCTTTCCCAGATCATTTTTGGGTGTTTTTTGGACTAAAGAAGATGACATGAGGATTTCAGAACTTTTGGAATTATGTAAACATTCAAATTACAAGTGGAGTAGTGATACTATGAACTAAGGACGTTGACTTAAAAGGGTGGTACCCTAATTTCCAATATCTATATAAATAAGGAAGATATGGCTCTATCAAAATAGCAATGATATCAAAAAAGTGTATCTTGAACAAATATTCAAACTGCAATATTTCAGGATTCCCTTCACCAATTGAGATGGAATTAATACCATATTGTAGGTTATGTTAGGTATTTTCAGATTTTGTATGTGAAATGGTCATGACGGCCATATCTGATATGGTTACCATGGCAACCAATTATTCACAAAATCATTATTTCTAGCATATCTGTTGCTATGGCAACGGATATTTTGACCAAAATGACATCACAATTAATGGGAAATATTAGTACCATCTTTTAATTCGTGAAAAACTCTCTAAAGCAGGTTTTTACAAAAATAAATCATAATGTCCTACATTTTTAATGATTTTTACCTGAAAAATCGATTAAATATGTGTGAAAATCGGGTTGATTGTCCCTCAAGTTGGCAAGCCAGCCATATGAAGGAAAATATTAACAGAGATAAATGGTTCAGGGTTCCTGGAGACTATATGGCAAATAGTGAGAATCCAAAAAATCTAAGCTTTGAAGCAATTTTTGAGAAAATGGCAGGGGTCTCAAAATCGGCAAAAAATCGGCAAAAAATTCGCATAAATGCGCGATCGGGAAAGGAAGAGTTAAGATGTCAATGACGCAATGCACACATTTCTAGCACAATGTTAACACAGGAGGAGACATTTCTGCAGTGTTTTAGCTGGTTCAAATATGCAGTTAAAAACCAGTCCTTCACTCCATGTTGACTAACCGTGATTCTCCATGCAGTTTTGGAGGAAATCGTGTCAATAAATAAGTACCCACCGGTATCCGACCAGACAAATGCATTACTGGCCGAATGAAATTTTTTTCCTAAAAGAAAAATCAATTTTCTGTCAAAACCACCAGGAAATAAACACGCGAAACATCGATCTACTCTGGGATGAATCCGAGAGCTGTCCTCCCCAAAAAGGTACTATGATATTGTGTAATTTATACTCACAGACAAAAATATGGCATTGGACTTGGTAAAATGGCTGTGTCTACTTGTTTATGCATACCGTTGGTATTCATTGAAACACTGCCCACTGAGGAGCCCCAATGTAGTTGTAGGGAGTGTGAAGCAGGCTGTGGGGAGGATTTATTAGGACGGTCAGGGCAGGACAATGAAGTAGCTGCCTCCTAACGGCAGGGTCAGGGTGTGTATATGTGCCCCTGGGGAGCTGCATAATACACTGGTGTTCTGGACCAGCGAGAATGGCTCTGGTAACTGTGAATGCAGAAACACTAACCATAACGTGTGATTCATGCATGCAGTTTCCCTACCCTAAAACATAATATCATTTTCCAATTCCTCAGAAGGTGTAATAATATGGAGGAAGATTGCATATATATTTGCAAGGACATACTTAGTAGATTTTGTTTGATGTACCCCCAAAACACGCTGTATCCTTTCTTAGTCCAGCTGCATTCTAAATGCTGTCCAGTGAACGCCTAGATAATAATTATGTTTATGTTCTGAGTTGTTGCTGAAACTCTAATGAACAATGACCATCAAGAACAGCAGCTCAACCACAACAAGTCACCTATTTACCAGTGGTACCGTATATATTATATATATTGCAGTAAACCCTATCTCGAGTCACACAAACTTCTGTCCCCTAACTTACAGTTAACAACCTGGTCCTCCATAGTGAAATACAATTTAGGAGGCTGACCCCTGCTGGTGTCCTGTGGGTGTAACTGGTCGGCGGTGGGTGGTAAAACATGGCTGACACTGACTGACCACTACCCTGCTGGTACCCACAGGGAGTCCATACGCTCAGTCTTTGCGAAAATATGCAGGACAGTGGCAATGTCCTCCTAAAATGCCACCGGTCCAGCAGATTCACAGGTGTAGCAGGACCGAACGTCAAGTAGCATGTTGGGCTTTTCTAAAGCTAAAATATGTGTGTAAATATACTGTGTAAAACTATATATCTATCCTGATTTGGCCATAAATGTAGTGTTCTTTTAATGAAAAATACTATTTTATACTTAAAATGCACAAACCGTTAAATATGTGGCTATCTGGTCCTCCAAAAATATAGCTGGTCCTGCAACATTGAGAATTTGCAGGACCGAATGTCCTGTGGGATGAAAAAGTGTTCGCAAAGACTGTACACTCTCCGTACACCTCCTGCTGCTGCACCATTTACATCAGTTTCGAGTGGGCACAAGTGCTGGCTCGAATGGTGTCATAAGAAATGACTAACTGAGATCTTTATTTCTACATGTCATACACATGGACATAACATATATTATGTCAAAGTTGTCAAGATCTGCTATGACTGTATGGGAGAAGTATAATTTTACATTTCGTTGTTTATGTTGGTATCTATGTTTAATAACAAAGGACCACAACAACTTGCTTATAAAATATGGACATATGGCTATGCAAATACCCTATAGATACGTTTGTTTCGGGTCAGTAGCAATAACAGACTCTGGCTCTCTTACACTGCATATACCATACACTGACTCCCGATGACCGCCAAAGAGTAAAATGCATTTGTAACCAAGGCTGACCTTATAATGGGGTAATTCCCAGAATGAGTGTTTTGCCATGCCATTGCAATGCAACAAAAAGTAAGCTTTTGGAATAATCCATAGATATTTCAGTAGCTTAATCATACTAAAATATGGGCATATTCCTTGTTATTATAGAAGAAATGGGCATCGGAGACACTGACTCAGCTGCACTGACCTAGCCACCCAGTTTATATATTAGAGCTGTCTATATTGACGATTCCACCACCCATCTTTATGTACACACCAGATGACACTAGGGACAATCTTCCCAATGAATAAAGATGAGTTAGGCATCATATAATCCGGTGTGAGATTGCCTATGACAGTAAGTTATATAAGACCATGGCCTATTTTTGATATAAGCGGATTCATTTGTAAACCAATATATATGAGATTACACACCGCAGGGTTATTTTTGTCTACATTATGCATGTATTCTGCAAATTGCCTTTATTTAGAATCATGCCACAAACAGCCATATTGACTTTTAGTCTAGCAGCTATCCTATTACACCTTCATGGACGCATTGAGTTGTCAAGATTTCAAGGTGACATTCTCATGTCTGACTGCATGCAGGTAAACCTCAGTCTGCATCGGACAATATGCATGAGACAAACTCTCAATAAAAAAGAAACAACGCACATAACTGACTCATGGTCGATCTGGCTTAAGTGAATATAGCAACATTCCAATGCGTCTTACAAAGTTTTCAAATTAGCTAGACTAATTTTCTCAATTAGCTGCCTTCTTGTGTTTACAAACAGGATATTACTGTTGCTTTTTCACAGAAGCAGCTGTGAGAGACTCATCTCATAGACCACAAGTAATGTTACAACTGGGCGCTCTACATGAACTTATGGTGAGGAAGAGGGATACTGTGAGTGGTGTGCATGTGCAATTCAAAGTCCTAATGCTAGTAGCAGAACATGACAAATGTTGTGAAGGAAATGCAAACAGAAAAAGTGTTAAGTGATGAATATGAATAGTATTTAAATGATAACATTATATCATTTCCGTAAAATGCATATAGAAGTGTTGCCATAAAAGTAATAAACATGTTAAATTGTGTTAGCTATTTCACTATTAATGGGGTCTGCATGTTTAAACATAATTCATAAATCTAGAACTTACACGTCCTGAGATCCCTGTCCAGCATCTAGACTAGAGAAAACAATTGGTTTAAATTGATGTTACCCTGATTAAAATCCTAAAAAACATAGACTTCCTATCCTAGCTGCACCAGGTATTCTCACACTTTGTAGAAAGAAGATGACTTAAAAGCCACAACTGCGTAGCATTCTTTTCCGTTTCATTTACCATCAGCTTAGCAGACTTGGTTTGGTTATTTAGTGTTGAATATGATTAAATGAACTGCAGGAAGGAGTACAGATTTCAATAAAGTCTATATAAAAGGATTGTAGGTCATATTTAATCATTTCTCAAAACATCAGTTATCCAATATTGTCTCCGTCTTCTGAAGGTCTTTCTATGCTCTATGTTTTGTGTAGTGCAATATTTTCTTTTGTTGCAATATCCTGTGACCATGTCTTTATAAAGAAACCATGAAAAAATGAGAGGTTATTATGAGAATCCTCATCACGCAACATCACACAGAATGCTTTACTAGGAGATACCATAGGACAAGCATCACACATCTTCATACAGTATGACACAAATCGGTGGCGTAGATCTATAAGACGAAAATCCACCAAATCCCCCCCCTGCCAAAGCATGACCTCTTCATAAGGCAGGCAATCCCCAAACAAGATAGGTTCTTAACAAACAGTATGATCCACTCAGTTTACACAAACATTTGTCTCGAAAGTATTTAGAGCCATGCTATTTTCTTGTCTTCTCTATGGCATAATGCTCTCTGGTTGGGTGGGTGGGTTGTCTAGCTTGCCTTTTTGTTGCTGAGGGCAGGGATGGACGTTTGTAGCAGTCTTACTGTTTTGTGTAGTGTTAAAGCTTGACCGTCATGATTGAAGTGAGGCCAAAAGCACTTTTGGATATAGTTCAGTTTTCCTTCACAAGGCCTGGGAGCTCAGCTCTTACAGGCACAAGATATTACTCATGGTCCCCTGTCCAGTCACTGTTGCCCTCTGGTGGAACTGTTATTTTAGTCCATGTATGGAAAATGCTGAATTTATTCCCTGACGGCCAAGCTTTAATGTCTTTGTGGTACCTGCTGGTGACGCTCAGTTTGTTGACGTGCAGCTGACGGATGGTGCTGGAGGTGTTTGTCACAATTGTGTCTCTTCCTGTCTGACATGAATATTTATGGTGCTCTTCCCATTTGCTTGGCAAGTAATGTCTGTGGTGAGGGTATCAATCCGGGTTCTGCACCATTATTTGGGGTGTGAATTCATCTTCAAAACATTTCACTCAATTATGATTATGATGCTGAAAAGCACACATGAGTCCAGGGAATGATGTCCACTTGTCCTTAATGTTCTAGAGGTTATGTAATGTGGTTATATAAGGATAATGTAGATGCTGCAATGCTGAGTGCAATACTGATACTAAATGATCATTACTCTATGGATTATGAGGAACTGTGTCGGCGAGGCATGGTCTGCTGTGACTGGCTAATCTAGCTGTCAATCATTAATGATGGGGCGTGCCCTCACACGTGCGCATAGGGAAGATTATGTAATGTGGTATACGGTGATGATCATGATTATTCTATGGAACTATAATGTTGCTATGTATCAATATGAGTACAGTCAACCCTCACTTCCTCGAACATTTACTTCCTCGTATCCCTCACTTCCTCAGACATGTGCCCGGCAACCTCCCCTAAATGTTCCATTATATTTGGACTTAATTCCCCGGATAATTTGCTTCCATTTTGCAAATTCTATGAAGTGAGGGCCGACTGTATTGATATAACAGGTACAACATAACCATGCATAACATCTCAACATAATGTTATGTAATATTTATGTGTACAGGTACAAAACATGAAATACGGAATTCAAACTGCTTCATTTTGATTTACAGAATCCATTTCTACCAACTTTCAGAAATACTATTTTTGTTTGAGTATGGCTTCAGGCTCCTTAACGACATTTTAGTCGGCAATCTCTCAGCGCTTAACCCCCAAGGCATCAAACGTCACTGCCCCAGTAGTTACAAAATGGATAATGGCCAAAAACTAACAAACTGTCCTTTTGGATGAAATTGGACTGATTTCTTTTGCAGATTGTAAAAAGGTACCTGAGGGAATCAATAAATCATGGAAACCAGTAAAGGAAAATGGAAAAGACCATGACCCAATGGATCACATTTAAAACAGTTGTACCGAAGATCTGTTTGAGTACTGATGAATCTCCGCGAAGCTAATGCACTGTTGTTGTGCTGAATCAGAAAATCATGGTACCCACCTAGACCTAAGTAGAGTACAGGTAATAGGATAGAAGCTGAGAGCATCATGCAACCGGTGGCCACACCTGAGAAGTCTTTGTCTGCCTGTGTACATCGTACAGATGGGTGTCCAGTCTGTATCTGCAGTAGTTTACAAGGCTATTATACAGAACCTAAGACATGAAGCAAGTTATTCCTTGTATCATTATATAAGGTTTAGTTGAAACTGGTACACAATTTAAGCTACTTATATTCTCAAGAGGTGCACTAAAGAATCATATATCTAGGAATAATATCTTGATACTGCCCCTGAGACCAGATGCTAACATATACTGACAGTTGCTTCATAGGATCTATGGCTGAATTCCACAGGACAGCATAGCGGGACTAGATGGGCCTGCAATCCAGGGCTCCATCAATACATAAGACTCGAAGGGAACGAGATTGGCAGAGGTTTAAACGGTCATGACCCCTATACCCTGCATCCTCTGGTACATGGTCAGATTGACCTTGACCCTTGACCTCTTCATGACCTTATCTAGCCAACATGGAGAAGTGATGAATCAAAATATTGACTACCCTGGTTCATGCTGCTGATGGTATAGGGTAGGCCAGTCAATTTCCCAGGGCACTGAGGGGCATAAGGAGAACTAGAATGATGTTTGTACGATGAGCGTAAGTTATCTTAGACTTTTATCAATATACATGCTAATGTACTGTTATATGGACTTCTTATAACGCCACTATGCTGACTAATAAAATCGGGTTACAAACTAGACTGAGCAGAAATGTCACATGTTCATCTTAAATCACATCTTGGGAAGACTGTATTGTTAAACACAGATCAAGCGACTAGTTGACAATTCCATCAATGGCCTCATCTTCCAGAACTGTAAAACCATCTCACACAGGAGTCTGGATATATTCACATTCTAGAGTTGTGTAGAATGTCAGAACACTGTATCAGGTCTGACATTTTAAATTTATTGTAGTAGTTGAGGACGGTTATATTTCATGTCTTTTTATTATATGTATGAGCTGATACAATGGATCGATCGATACTGATAATTCAGGATGGCATATAAGTATCATGTTATTAGTTTGAGATCCCCATGTTTTATTTCTTGGCCGATGGCTAAAGATGGATCCTAATTAAATGATTATAATCGCGCGGCTCCCCAACTTTTTATAAAATGCGGTGGAGAGCATGTAATCAGGCTGTGATACTTCAAATCTCGTTTTTGAAAGGATAATTGCCAAAGTAGCAAAGGATCTGAATATGGTAACGCAGTTGACGGAATCTATATTCAAGGTGTATATATAAAAAAAAATCAATGACAGGGTCCTAGAGGTAGCTAAGCTAAACAGAACATGTCAGTATGGTAGAGATCTCTGACTATCTATAGTTTGAAAATTTAAAATGTGCCCAAACAATCCCTTTACATGCTCTGCCCACTCCTAATAAGTATTTATTGAATCAAGTCATTTTTGAAGGCATCTCCATATTCCTTTTTAATGGTTTTTCGTTTTCCTACTTTAGTTCTATTTCCATTTATTCTACTGAAAATCTATTTACATTATTTAATGTCAGGAAATCCGCTTGGAGACCGAGACTTCCTTTTAAGAACCTAGTAAAAGTCTTAATAGAAAAAAAAGTGTAAAACGCATCTCTTGTAATACCCAAGTAACTGCATTTACAGGAAAATAAAAACTGCCGGCGTCCTTATAGTACTCGGAAATGTAAGCTAGAGGTTGGCGGGTCAAACGCAGTCTGAAGCGCAATATGTAAATTACTGTCAGAGTCTATGATCAAGAAGAGGAAGGTTTTTTTTCTGTCAAATATTTTTATTAAAGTGATGCTAACCCATTGGTATTATTTCCCCACAGTGGATTGCAACCTTGGTTTGCTTCCTGTTGCCTGTAATCCTCAACGTGTCTGACTATAGTACCTGTTCCAATACAGCTGTAAGAACCTGGTACCTTGTGGGCCCTTCCCTCTCTGTAGGATGAAAACTGCACGGTAACATTCCTCAAGTCTCAAGAGAGCAGTTTTAGTACGGAGAGAGGTGCTTTAGCATCACTACTCTGTGAGGTGGAGGTAGGACTAATAAATGAGAGGCTGCCCAGATATGCATCCCTACCAAGGTGATCTGGAGAAATGGTAGCTGAGTGCAAGGCTGGCTGACAGCATTATAATAATTATATTAACTAATTCATGAAAGTATCATTTAATTTATAATTGTCATGCTCTTCAGGTGACCTGACAGTTTTTACATATTGCTAACCTTAACAGTACTTGATTGCGTATGTGATCTAATTTTCTTGTAAGATTTTGGTCATCATCACTGATCACATTATAGGCCAAAGGGCTTTCAGTATAGAGCTTACAATAGAGCAATACACAGACGTTTAATTGATATGACTGACAATGTCTACGTGGATATGTTGTTGTTATTCAATCCCTACACACAGAAAAGAAGTAGAATCACTGTGACTCCCGATTTGATCCCTGTGGTAACTCTTCCCAGGACTCTAACATGACTCCTTAACATTAGCAGGACTCTAAAATCACTCTATAATGACTCCGATTCTAAGACTCCCTAATGATTGGGAGTCACATTAGAGTTGTGGGGAGAGTTACCTCAGTGATCGGGGCTGGACTCCCATTTGAGGGTTACAGTGATTCTACTTCTTCTCTCTGTGTACTTATAGATATAGGCCTACATAACATGAGGCAAATTCAGATTTGGTGCCTCATTGGTCAATAATCATTTATTATAGGTTGAAACTATAGGTCGTCAAAATATATATCTACGAGGATGACACTAATTATATATAATAAAACAAAGGAATAATATCATGTCGTCCATAAACCTAGTGCGAATAGTTAACGACAGTCATCTTCATGATTCATATCGCTACATCAGGTTAAAACCATACGTTTCAATCTGTCAATAATCATAGGTGTATTGGTGACATTTGAGAAGAATCCAACTATGGAGTCTCATTTCCATGTACCACCTGTGCGTGATTAATTGGAATCAGATTACCTGACATTATAATTGCCTCTGTGCGAGCAGGGTGGGCCTGAACATCAGTTAGTTGTTGAACTGTGTGTGTGTGTAGAGACGGGGCCGAAGCTTATAGCAGCGGCCTGCATTGATAAGAGCTGATAAGATGGGCATGTCCCTGGAAGTGGTGGTTATACGGTAGGCAGGGACAAGGTAGCAGTAGGGGGCGACCGCAACCAGTGACATTTTTGATGGCGGACAAACCTGGTATGACTCTAGATTCCAATATGTATTACATGGTGGATACGGCCCTCTCTATGTTAAAGCTATGGGAGCTCGGTACTCCATGTCCCCATGGAGTAAGGTGTAGCCATACTCCAGGGCTTCCAGATTTGTTCATTTTCTTCATTTTAAGACAATAGTAGCAGTAAGAAACACGAAACCCTTCTTATTAACATGAATGCACATCATACATTGTGTAACGGGTTGACTATGAAGTCTAACTGTTATTGTTGTATATCTATTGTATGTTGTATGATGTAAGACAACACGGTTCTATTGTGTTTAATAACTGTTTTATTCATCTAACTAGTGTCTTCGGTTCGTTACATACACCGACTCCTCTAGTTCGGTTATCTATACGGTAGTGTACCGGTACCACCTTCGGTTACCGTCGGTAGTTGTTACATAAGCATTTTATATAACTAAACCTAACAGGTGGCGCTGCTAGTACGGTCACGTGGCTATGCAGCGCTGTATATAAGACGGCTACTTCTCCATTGGAAGTCAGTCAGGTTTGGGACTGTCGTGACATGACCACCCTGTGCTCACGGGCTTAACTCTATGCTATAGGGTTGCCCCACTGTATTATATATCTGTTCTGATCTTGTATATCCGCTGGTTATACTTGTACTATAATACACAAGAGTTACCTTTACAATAAAGTCGCCGTATATTAAAGTCTAATTTACCTTGTCTGGTTTTTGTACCCAAGTGTTACATACGTAGTAAGAGACCAACTACATTGGTGCCGTGACCACTTGATCGAACCGACCATTGATAGGGTATTAAATAGACTTACAGTATATGGATTACCTATACGATTTTGTCAGCTCGTTCAGCGGCAGGACTAAAACCCCTGCTGAGGAACGTGAAGAAGCCGTACAGAATGTACGCTTCTTCACAGGCAAATCCAATAGGGGGGAGAGCCGGGCAGCCTTGGAGGTGCCCGGTGACGACCTCTCCCAAGAAGCAATAGGTGATCCTATTGTGGAAGCCTTTACCAGAGGGGAGGATGGGGAGCAATCTCCAATCCCGGGACCCTTTGATATAAGCTCCAGGAGATCGTTGGACTCCCTTTCCACGAATCTTTTCTGTCCTGAGGGTCAGAAAATACCGGGTAGAGAGCCTAAAACTCTCGGCCCAGCTGCCTTCGGTTCTACACCGACGGTAGCAGATCCTTCATTGGATCCAGACACGTCGGTTTTCACTGATGGTGCCACTCCTACACCGAACGGTATGGGGGGTGGCGGGCTATCAAAGAAGACTAATGTGGCAACAGAAGCTCCTGGTAAGGGGTATCCGCCAGCAGTAGATGAGCCATCCAGTTTACCACTGGATGGGAACCTACTAGCTGCCATGGGTATCCCCACCAGGAAAACTGAGTTGCATGAGCTCGCGGAAGCCCGGAAGGAACTTGCTTCCATCAATCAAACTAGGAAGTTATTCCTAAGGGAGGTTGATGAGAAGAAAAAGTTCCTGCTGGAACTCCAGAACGAGATGGCTTCCCACAAGGTGGAGGTTGACAAACTTTTGCACCAGAGGGTGTCTGGCGAATGTGAGGTTGCAAGCTTAAATTCCTTGGGAAAGGATTTGAGCACGCAGCTCCACTTAGCCAGACAAGACCTCGCAAGCTTAAGGCAAGTCAATCATGACCTGAAGACAAAGTCGGAGCAAGTACCACCACCTACCACGGTGGTACCTCCAGTCATACCCGTACCCAATGTGTACACGACAGTGACACCTTCAAGTGTCCCGCCGCTAGTACACACCACTGTAACAGGTATGACACCTCAGATGGGGGCTAGCTATCTACAGACTCCGGTCTGTGGTGGCGCCTTTGGAGGCATGGCAACACCTCCAGGGTACACCCACCCATCTACTGGTTCAACGATGTTGAACCAACAGCAGACCTTGGTCTCAGTTCCAGTACCGAAACCCAGGGCTAGACAGGGCTTAACTCCTGTCCAGCGGGCTAAGTACGACCGGAACCCGGCTATTGAGAAGCTGGGGACAGACATCGTCCCGCGGGACATCGATGAACTGGATGAACGGTATGCTCCTTTCAACTTTGGGGAGATCAAACATCCTGATGCAGCCCGTCAAAAGGCCATCGATATTCCGCCTTTCATAGGGTCACCACCCTGGAGAAAGTACAAAGTTCGGTTCAAGGCTATTGTGGAGAGCAATCGCTGGAACAATCAGCAAGCGCTGGTTGCTCTGAAGCAGGCACTCTGCAACGGGCCAGGTGAACCAGCCCTTTTGGCGTTCGAGAGAGTGAAGATCAAGACATTGAGCTCACTTGAAGAAACAGCTGAATGGGCGATTGGGAAGATTGGTGAGCATGACCCAAGGACTCAGCTGCTCAAACGTGTCCAACGCAAGGACGAGCATCTGAGATCCTACGGATTTGCTCTACAAGAACTGATATCCGAGTGTTATCAGGGATGTAGACCTGACACCCCCACTGTCATCCAGGAGTTAACCTCCAGGTTTGTCAATGGAGTCAGAGACACCAATCTCCAGGCATATCTGCGGGAGAAATGGCAGCCGGACTTATTTCTAGCTGACCTTTTCGACCATGCAGATGTGTATGACACCAAACAGGCTGTTTTTCCTAGTGGAGGAGTGTCGGCAGCTCCATCTGTAGCCCCGAAAGGAGCTCAGGTGGTAGAGGCCGCCACAAAACCACCTAAGAAAAAACAGCCCGCCTCCGAGGAGGTGGCGGCAGTAATGCCTGACAGGGACATGGAAAAGATGATTGAGGGTTTGTTGCGGAAGCACTTGGAAAAGAGCTCTGCGTCCACTTCTAATTCTGGATCCGGAAGGAGAAAGAAGAAGAAAAAGGACACGAAACCTCAGCCATGTAGACGCTGTCAGAAGATGGGTCATTGGGCTAGCGAATGCAAAGCCCCTGCACCCATCGCTGCTAAAACCGAAAAGGAGACGGAAAACTAGATGGGGCCCATCCTCTTGGCAAGGATGGCGCCCCCACAGTTAGCCATGCCTGTAAGGGATTAGTAGACGGTGTTAACTCTTCCATGAACCAAGGCCGCGCAGAGGCAGAAGGGTCTGTACAACCTGTAAGCGTCTGGCAAGGCGGGGCTGGCAAGGACGAACGGAATCCGGAGGATTCTGTAGTCGCTGGCTTAGAGGAATCTTGGTTAGAATCAATTGCCCAGAGCAGAGTGATTCAAGACTCCCTGAGCGACCCATGTTGGGATTATCTCCTGACAAAAGGGGTTGCTATGGATGGAGGGGGAAGCCCGATGCTGACCTCTGAGTGTGTCCCTTTACGGGGACAGCGTTGGTACCTGAGTCTGGTTATTTCCGGGACGCGTGGTGAATTTTTGGTCAACACGGGTGCATCTCACACCTTGGTGGATCGTAAATTCATGGCCCGTCTTTGCAACCAGCCCTAAGCTCCGCTACTGGGAGTAAAGGCTCGGACTGCTACGGGAGATAGTATGCAGACTTATGGCAGAACTGTAAAACCTATGTTGGTCGATGGCAAGACATACTGGATATGTCCAACCATCACCGACATCACTGATGATGGCATACTGGGGATGGACTTTGCTGCTCTTTACGGGGTAACAATGAACACCGCAACAGGCCGACTTCAGATTAAACATCCTTATAAACAATCTGTACAGTGCGTTTTAAGGAATGGTTCTTCTGTGGCGTCAGTGGCACAAGACACAAAGTTGGCAGCAGGACATGTATCCGATGTCCTAGTCAGCTGCGTGGGAGTGCAGGCCAAACGGCCGGGTATGTTTGAACCAGAAGATCAAAAGCTCTCTGAGTTAGGTCTTGCTGGCTATCATACTTACCTGGCCAACGCTCGTTGGGGGGTGATACCGATTTGTCACTCGAGTAGTAGAGAAATCACTCTACGAAAAGGGACGCCTATTGGTAACACTACGCGAGCATATGGGGTAGACTCACTAACTACGGACTTTGTGGAAGTAGGTGTGGTGGCGGGAGACTCTTCCCACGAAGAGGCTCTAGCTAAATCCAACCTACCGAAACATTTAAGGTCCCTGTTGTGTGAGTCACACCTCACAACCCTAGAGAGCGAAATGGTGGCACATGAGCTGTCGGAGTTATCTGACGCCTTTGCGCAACCAGGAGATCCTCTAGGGCGTACCAATACGGTACAACACCGGGTTGACACTGGGGACGCGCTTCCCAGTAGGATCCCCTACCGTCGGTTACCCATGGCTAAAAAAAGTGCTATGGAGGCTGAGGTAGAAAAGATGTTGGATGAAGATGTGATTCAACCTAGTGAGAGTCCATGGTCAAGTCCTGTGGTGATGGTCACCAAAAAGGATGGTTCCTGTCGATTTTGCATCGACTATAGGAAGTTGAACGGACTCACTAGGAAGAATGCATATCCTCTACCTCGGATAGATGAATGTGTGGAATCTCTGGGTGGGGCGAAATGGTTCTGTACACTAGATTTACAATCTGGTTATTGGCAGATCGGCATGGACCCCCGGGACCGAGAAAAAAACGCATTTTCTACCCATATGGGACTATTTGAGTTCAACGTCATGCCGTTTGGGCTATGCAATGCCCCGGCAACCTTCGAGGCAATGATGGAAACCATGTTACGGGGTTTACTTTGGAAAAAGTGCCTAGTATACTTGGACGACATCATCGTCTTCGGTGGTTCTGTGGAGGAAACTCTACAGAACCTCCAAGCTGTGCTGAAACGCATCTTATCATATGGTCTGAAATTGAAACCTTCAAAGTGCAAGCTTTTTAGGAAATCAGTTGAATACCTAGGTAGAATTGTTTCTGAACATGGCATCATGGCTGATCCTCATAAGATCGAAGTGGTACAGAACTGGCCTCGTCCGATGGACACGAAGGAGATACGCTCTTTCATCGGGTTTTGTTCATACTACAGAGATTTTATACCTGGATTCTCGACAGTCGCAGCTCCCTTACAAGAGCTGATGATTGGAGAGAAGAAGGCTAAGGCTAAGATAGTCTGGTCTCCAGCCGCAGAACAGTCTTTCAGTGAGTTAAAGAGACTCTTCTTAGAAACACCTGTTTTGCACTACCCTGCACCTGTTGGTAAGTTCATCTTGGACACTGATGCTTCTAATACAAGTATTGGTGCTGCCTTGTCGCAGATCCAGGATGGGCGAGAAGTGCCGCTGGCATTTTCGTCCAACAGTCTAAGCAAAACACAACGTAACTACTGCACAACCAAGCGTGAACTCTTGGCAGTGGTGGTTTACACAAAAAAGTACAGACATTTCCTATATGGTGGGAATTATCTCGTACGGACGGATCATTCATCTCTGCAGTGGCTCCTTAACTTCAAGGACGCTGAGGGGATGATGGGTAGATGGTTGAACCACCTCTCTGAGTTTGGCATGACAAATGAGCATATCATACACAGGAGTGGAGTAGATCATGTGAATGCGGACAGCTTGTCCCGCTATCCTATCCGGAACTGTCACCGTGTAGACTGCCGAGACTGTGGGTCTCACAATGCAGTGATTGCGTCTGTGGGTGCGAAAGTTCCTAACTGGACGTTAAATCACTTGAAGGATGAGCAGCTTGCAGATCCGGCTATTTCGAGGGTGTACTCCTTGAAGTTGTTGGGCCTGTCCAAGCCTGTTCGCCCCGCACTTTCGCTGGAATGTAAAGAAGTTAGACAACTGTTAGCTCAGTGGGATAATCTTTTTATACGGAACAGTGTATTGTGCCGCTGGAGGGTGCAACCTGGCAGGAAGAGAACAGCTCAGTCTGTAGTGCCTTTGTCACTCAGACTACAGTTGTTCAATTACTGTCATGGCCACCGAACTTCAGCACACTTTGGCAGACAACGAACTGAGGCAAAGATTAAGAGTAGATATTACTGGCCTGGTATGACTTTGGACATACGGCGTTGGGTGAAACAATGTCCCCAATGCTGTTTATCAAAGCCTGGACCTGGTATTGGTAAACTACCTCTAAGTCAAGAGCTATTCGGTGTTCGATTTGCCCGGATCGCTGTTGATATCATTAGTGGTTTCAACACGACCCCCCGTGGGAATACCTGTATGATGGTGGTACAGGACTACTATACCAAGTATGTCCAAGTATATCCGATGGTAAATCATACGGCTGTTACCTGCGCAGAAGCACTTTTCGAGAATTGGATCCTCACGTGGGGAGGTCCTTTAATGCTTCACTCCGACCAGGGTCGTGAGTTTGAATCTCGACTGTGGGCAGAACTGTGTAGTAAAATACACATCTGCAAGACGCATACGAACCCCTACCGACCTCAATCGGATGGTATGGTGGAACGTTTCAATCGGACGTTGATCCAATGTCTCACGACAATGGTTAATGAGCACCGGGATGATTGGGATGAGCACGCTCGCTATATCTCCCATGCTTACAATGCTACCGAACATGCGTCGACGGGCTGTACGCCTAATATGCTCGTAATGGGTGAAGACATAGTCATGCCTAGTGACATGGTCTATGGAGTGCAGGGACACCAGCTCGAGCAACCCTGCACAGTGATGTTTGTTGAATCACTTCGACAATCATTACGCGAGTCCTATGGAGTAGTAAGGGACAACTTGGAAAAATCTGCTAGTTTGCAGAAGGTGGGCTATGACATGGGCCTTAAACTCCGCCAATTCAAGGTGGGGGATAAGGTCGCGAGATTTAGCACACCAAATTCCAAAGTCAAGACCCTGTACTCCTGGGATGGTCCGCATACGGTTACTATGGTGGTGAGTGAAACTACTGTAGTAATACGGTTGCAAAAAGGGACTCTCACTAAATCACATGTGGCTAGACTCCGACCTTGGTATGGAGTTCCATATATAGATGACGGTGAAGATTCCCTCGGTGCTGGTCGAGTACCAGCACCAACCGACCCTAAGCTACCGAAGATACCGAAGGCAGGACCAACGGTCATACCGTCGGTACCGACGGTAGCACGCCGAAGGGGTCGTCCTAGGAAATTACCGATTGAACCACAGTCGTGTGTTACCAAGCCCAAGCGCGGTAGGCCTCGTAAAAAAGGGTCAGCTGTGCGTAAAGGACTAACCGTAGACACCGGTAAACAAAGCAAGGTGATACCTCCGGTGTCATCATTGCTGGACATACCGGTACAAGGTCTACGGAGGAGTACACGTGTCAGAGAGCGAGATAAAATTGTGTAAACATTTTTTTCTTACCTTGTTGACGACATTTAGCTGCTGGCTTGATTAAATTTCCATGGACAGTTCCGTACTGGGCCGGTGGTCATTGGCCCGGTACTCGATCACCAAAACACAACGAGAAGAGACGGGTTATCCGGTGTGGTTATCCGTTGGAGGTAGAAAAGCACGTGTTCAGGGCGGGTGGCTGGCTTTGCCGATTAATTCTAAGTATGGGATTAGTTTTGACCACATATTGCTTAGTAACACGCTGCTGTGTATGTCCTCTAACGCCGGTACATCATTCCCGGGTTTTCCGGTGGCTCCGCCACGAAAATTGTAAACAACAGTGAGTGTTCCCACCGTCGGATATGCCAGGCGTGGGAAGGGCGCTGCCCGCGTCACCTGATCGATTTCTCCCGCCAAATGAGCCGTGAGAAATTGGGTCACCTCGGCGCGTCTTGGAGACGCGACCCCTGATTGGCTGAGAAGCCGGTCAAGGGGCGGGGTCACGGGGGACGGGTGGGGTATATAAGCCCCACAGGCAGCCAGGCTTCTTCAGATCAGCACGTTTGCCCGTAGGGTAACGTGTTGATCAGTGGTGCCTAGGTCTGCCCGGCAGTACCTACACTATTGTTTGCTTGCTGTGCTACTAAAGGCTCGGGTGAGTGAACCGTGAGGTTCACCTACGCCTGAGCTAACGGTATGGCAGCCCGTGTAGATGGCAAATGCACGGCCCCGGAGAAGGCTGAGGCTTCCGACGGGGAAGACCGAGTTCTCGAGTCTGACACGGAAATGGACACTACCAGTGCTCCAACTGTCGGTCAAGGCTCGGCTTCGGTACCAGCAGAACCTAACCCTGAGGGGTCGGGTGATGTTGTTCCGAAAACAGAACCTGGTCTGGGTGGTAGTAATACCAACCAGGAGAAGAACCCTGCTGGGGGATCTTCTCCGAAACCCGCCGGTGTAGTGGCAAAAGAACCAACGGTCCCTGATGGTGATTCATCAGACGGGTCCACGGTTCGTGTCAAGACCTAACGGAAGCGGAAGCCTAAGAGGAGGATTGTATCTTCCCCTGAAACTCCTGCTACCGAAGAGGTCGCACCGACTGAGGCAGAAAGGCTCAAAGCTGTTGCTGATAGAGTATCCAAGGCGGAAGCCGAAGGATGGTCTGTCGCAGAGAGCAGGGCCAATCGCCGCCTCCGCGCCAAGGCAGCGCATGTTCGTCTGAACTTGTGTCTCCGTGATGATGACCGGAAGAACCTGAGCCTTTCTGACTTAGTTCAGGAAAATGGCAAAATGGCTCTTCCTGCACCTCACACGACCGAGGGTTCGGATGACGAAGACTGGTTGACAGGTGACTCCCACCCCATTGACTGGTACCTCGTGTACCTCAGGGCAGTGTTGGACGGGAATAAACCTAACATCCACAAGTCATGCCGCTCCAAGCTGAAATATGCTTGGAAGAACTACGTGCCAGGGGATCCCTGCCCGTATGTTCGCTGTCAGCGCCTGAAAGGGACTGCGACAGCCGCAAAACGGTGGCCAAACCTGTTCAAGTTTGCCCGTCATTTAGTAGAAAAGCACATGAATGTGCGTCCCTACTTGTACTGTGTGAGTGGGAGTACTTCTACTTCCTGCCCTGAGTACAGTGACGGCGAGCTATTCCGTTGCCAACGGAGGGCTGGTTTGGTAAGGCATCTTTGCGACAATAAGGGCGTTCACAAGCGCACTATTAGTCGTGGAGTTGAGGCTGCACTGAAGGTTTGGGGGTGCCACAAACGTGTAGGAAATCTACAGTATAAGTGGCGTACCAACAAACTTAAACAGTGGAATTACCTCACGGAAGCTGACTGGGAGAGATTGTGTAAGGGCGCCAAGTGCGAACAAACCGATCTCGGGCCAGATACAGAAACTCCGATGCCCACTGTCAAAAAGGATACCCCTCCTAAGAAGGAAGATCTGAAAAGGGGCCGCCAGTCATCCAAGGATGATACCAAAGGTGGGCGTGACCGTTCCCGCAGTGAACCTGCGAAGAAACGTGTCGCCACCGCCACGGTAACATCTGGGGTCGACCGTAGCCAAACCGTCGGTACCGTCACGGTATCTTTGGTTGCCTTGCCCCCGGTTGCTGATCAACTGCCCCGGCAGGAGAGACAGAAACTGGGTGATGCACTGGCTATTGTTCAGAACTCTTTGGGTGACGAGCAGGCGGGTCAGGTTGCTGCTGACTATGTCAAGCAGTACAAGTGGAGCCAGAAGCAAAAGAAAGCTTTGGCTACACAGGAGGGTATCTCACCTGTCAGTGACGCTGAACAGGTAGAGGTACAACAGCCGGATGGGGCGTCAGCCCAGCCGACTGCTCCACCCCAGCACGGAGCAACCTCTGACCCCGCAAGGGATGACGAGGTGACTCCAGTACCTGAGCACAGGGCTGCTGACGAAGGGCTAGCAGGGTTACCTGTGTTGCCTGGAGACGGACCTGCTTATGACACTGGATTCTCTGACACTCTAGTCCCCGGATTTGAGTGCTACAGGGCGAAAATGGCTGAAAACGCAAGTAAGCTACTCCAGTTTCAGGTTTCTTTCTTGGAGAAGTCCTACTTTGAGCAGTACAAATTGCTCAGAGAACAGGCTATCCGGGAAGGAAAAGCTTGGGTTGCTGAACGCACCAGAGTCCTTGCCGAGCGTGAGGCGAACCTGGATCAAGATCATGCCCTCTGGAGGGCTACGATCGATCAGCTTGAATCGAGGTTGACAACTTGTGACGCCAAGTTCTTCCGACAGTTCGGGCTAAAGCTGACAGAGTGGGAGAGAACTGGTTTTCCAGATCTCCAGTCCAGGTTGGGGCTTGCCGCAAGGCCTGCTCCTCCTGTGACCCCAGTACTGTCAGTACACCCACCTAGGTATGAGATGCCATTCTCTTTCATGGCACACTCTACCCGGGTGGTCAGTGGCGGGGAACCTACTGTGGCGCCGAGTACCCTCTCGGTAGCTCCAGGTGGAGCCCTTCCTCTCCAGGTGGAGGCTGCTGTGGTTTGCACCACGGAGGCCCCTCCTGGAGGAAGTCCTGATGGGGAAGGAAAGCCATCCGGCGGTGTCCCTATGGACACCTAAGGATGGTCCCCTGTCAGGCCCTCTGGGGTGCACTGTTCCGCCCCTCGGAGGTAAAACTAAACCATCGACGCAGCTACACGCCCCTGGACAACCGAAGCAGACCGACGGTGCTGTCGTGACTTAACGTAGTCTCTACTGCCACCAAACTGGAAGCAGCCTGATGTCTTCAACCGTGGTTTACACCTAAGCCACAACCGTCGGTGCTCTACTACTGTCCAGGGCTCCTGATCCTGTGGTCACTATATTACTGTGTGACCTATAAACTATTATATGGATCATCCTCCTGTGATACTTATTTATAGGGAGGCACGGACCTACCTTTTTATATTTATATTTCACAAGAGATGGAAGCACTATACCGGTGCTGGACTCTATCCATCTCTACCACCATAAACTGCTAGGTACTGGAGTACCGCCCCTAATAAGGATGACGATCTATCCCACCTTATTTAGGATACGCTACTATGGATTTTTATATATAAACTTTTCTACGCCAAAGGAAGTGGGAACTGCTATAGTTCCAATTATAAAACTTTTCTTCGCCAAAGGAAGTGAGAGCTATTATAGTTCTATTATTTATATATAAGGACACTAACTCCACACGGATTCGCACCATTGCTGAATGTAGTAGGTGATGTGTTGAGTTTCCAAGGTGGTTATTTGGTGCCTTTACTTTTAACTGATACTAGTCTAGGACTATTAGTTGGACAGTTTTTATATCATGTGCCTACTGGACTATGGTTTGATACCAAAGACTATACTGTTGATATAAACTGTTATATACATGTTAACTTGGTTGTTCATGTATGTATGCCTGTTGTTACTATGAGTAGAAATGTTACTTGTTGATAAATAGATATACGTGGTATATAATGTATCCAAGAGGTATTATTATTATAAAACCAACCCTTCCTACATTCTTAAGGGGGGTAGTGTAACGGGTTGACTATGAAGTCTAACTGTTATTGTTGTATATCTATTGTATGTTGTATGATGTAAGACAACACGGTTCTATTGTGTTTAATAACTGTTTTATTCATCTAACTAGTGTCGTCGGTTCGTTACATACACTGACTCCTCTAGTTCGGTTATCTATACGGTAGTGTACCGGTACCACCTTCGGTTACCGTCAGTAGTTGTTACATAAGCATTTTACATAACTAAACCTAACAGGTGGCGCTGCTAGTACGGTCACGTGGCTATGCAGCGCTGTATATAAGACGGCTACTTCTCCATTGGAAGTCAGTCAGGTTTGGGACTGTCGTGACATGACCACCCTGTGCTCACGGGCTTAACTCTATGCTATAGGGTTGCCCCACTGTATTATACATCTGTTCTGATCTTGTATATCCGCTGGTTATACTTGTACTATAATACACAAGAGTTACCTTTACAATAAAGTCGCCGTATATTAAAGTCTAATTTACCTTGTCTGGTTTTTGTACTCAAGTGTTACATACGTAGTAAGAGACCAACTACAATTGCATAGCGAATTTTAACCATTGTCTACACAATTGTGAGCAGGCAAGCAGAAAGGGGTATCCCGCTGGATTAGTATTAATTTTAGCCACCAGGGGGCTCCACCATGGCCTAAATTGGAAGAAACAGGCTAATGTTTGTTTATTGGTACTTTTTTCTGGAGAATTTTTAGTGAAAAGCTTCCTTATTTGGAATGCAAAAAGAACGTTTTAGAGCCTAAATGAGTGTCTTTGTTGATATGTGTTGCCATGGAAACATGATTTTCATTCCAAATACAGAAAATAAAGAAGCCCATTGATAAAATTATTCACAAGGATTACTATGGTCAAAACTGAATAATATTATCATTTCTAGAACAAAAGCTATGGCCTATAGGAGGAAAATGTATGATCATTTTTTAATTATTCTAACTATGCTAATTAGATAGAGATATCTTGGAAACTATGAGACTTAGAGCTAATTTGGGGTTTGGACAGGGCCATGCCCACCCATATTCACATAGCCATTTCTCAAAAACTAGAAATGATATCCTCTTGTGTAATATATCAATGGAAAGCTTATGATATCAATTTTAAAGTTGACATTTTAGTCGGATATCCCCTTCCCCTTGCCTGTACACAAATGTGTTGCTCTATTGCAAGCAGATTTCAATGAAGATCTACTATAATATCTCAACTCCACCTTGATAGAATATATAATGCTCACTTTATTTCTTTAATACAGGTTATTATAATGCGTCTACATTGCTAAATATTTTTTACGGGCCATCTTGAGTGGCTTATCACTACAAATACGCATGCAAATCAAGGTTGAACATAGATATCTGGATTATATAAATCAGTATACATGGGGTTATGCAAACAGTTATAGAAGTAATATCTCTCTACAAATAACATGTATACGTATTACGTCTAAACAGAAATATCTAAAGTTACAATGAGTATGTGATCTATCTATGATGTATTGGTTGATCGGACCCTTTGATTGCAAACGTCGTTACTTGAAGTAGCTATCAAACAACTCTGTAATAACACTCTATCTAGGGAAGAAGATGTTGATGACGGCATCCTTTACTTAATCCATGAATACAATTGTATTGGCCTCTATGTAGCCTAGCTATTGGATGTAAGATGATATCATCTGTAGGAAAAGGGCAGACTTTAATAAGGTCTAGCAAAAGGGCTTGAGTGTCACATTTAATATTATCTGAATCCATCAGAAAATTAAACTTGTATCCATCCAAACTAGAGCTCATTATGCTGTGAAGAATCAAGTTTCCGTTGGCAATATTCACTGAGGCCCTATGTCAGAAAAACTGTACTTTTTTCTCAACATGAGTCTGGTTTATTATTTCAATTCTAAGCTGTACCATAATGAGACTTGTACGTGAGCTACTCAGACTCATGTTACTTTTCTGCAGATACTAGTTAGATCTCTCTAAGGTAGCAACAAAGATGGTCTACTGTGTTTGTAAACATCTTTTTCCCTATTATTCTTAATCTCAAATCTTTTATCTTAATATAAATTATTATCTTAATATCTCGTACCCCTGTTTTGTATTGAGACGCAGTTTCGGGACAGTTTTTTCCCCACTTTTTGTTTTGTTTTGCCGTCCATAGAAATACAGCCTAGGGACGGTATCATTAGGGTTGTTGTTTTTGTAGTTATAATAGATCTTGAAGGATACAATCATGGTTCTACCGTTTTCATAGAAACCTGTCGCAGTAATGTTAGCCCCCAAGATTAAGATTAAGATGATAATCATTAAGGACAGATTTAGATTGCGCTCAGAACGTTTGTCCACGCACCCAGGAGAGCTATCCCGGGTGTACTGATGCAATCTTTATTTGTTGATCTTCTCCCTTTGTTAGTTTATGAGACTAATCCCAATGACAATACGTTGCATTTTCGAAACTTAATAAAGTGATGCAACCTTTATTTGTTTATCTCCTCTCTTTTTTAGTTTATAAGACAAATCCCTGTGACAATATGATTCATTTTCAAAACTTACTACCAACAATTAAAGGTACTCTTCATTGTGTGAATTTGGTTTTATACTTTGTGTTAGGAAAATCTGATGGATTAATAAACTCTCGGCACTTCACCCTCGTCGCATCAAATATCATGGCCATAGATGTTTGTAAAAGGATAATAGTCAAAACCTAAGAAACACTCCTTTTCAATAAAATGTGACGGGTGTTTTGAAGATTTGGAATCTATGGATGAGGATGTAATCTATGGATTATATAAGGCAAAGGGGTCTCTGGATTTCTTCGGGTGGTTTGGATGCAGTGTGAATTTAATGTGCTCTTTGTGTCCATATGAATAGACGAGAGCCATATGGATTATGTAATTCTTTTCAAATTGCATCTCTATCTCTCTTCATAGGCAGTAATGTACGTCCATTCTACAATTTGAGGGATACGTTGATACCCAACATTGGTAGTGAGATTTACATACACTCGCTACCTATACCTGACCCATTATTTGAAATTGAAGATGATGGAGGAACATGTGGTCCAGTGTACATGTCTGTGCAGATGACTGTATCCTGATATATGGGATCAATTGAACTGAAATGATCTCGATGGGAACCCTCAATTTTCAAATCTCTACTTGAGTCTCTCTACTTATATCTGCAGATGCACTGCGGGTTCAATAATGAAGGCTGAATGAAGTTGTGATGATAAAGAAAAGTGGTCCAGGTCCCAGATAGCTATTCAGTCAGTTAGTCCTCCATCTATACAGAAGGCTTGCCGGATCCACGATTGACAGCCACTTACAAAGTTAAGTCCGCATCCCTTGGACTACGTGATGAGATTGACCTTAACCTTTGACATCTGCACGACCTGATCTAACCAACGTCAAATGCCCACATCTCGGTACCCTTCCAGCCACAGTCAGAGTGGTGCCAGGACAGGTACTCAGCCTTACATATAAAGCGGATGGGGGTTAAGAAGCAACAAATCACGTTATTGACTGGTTTAAAGCTCCGACGGCAGAGACCGACTCTGTCATTGACCCATCATCCTGGCACTGAGGGTTAGACGACTAGGTCATGAGGGCAAGGTGGTGTTGTAGAAAGAGGGTTGTGAGATTGGATCGATCTACAATGGGGTTAATATCTGTATACTACTGTATACATCGATAAGGTATAGTTATATAGACTGCCTACTTCCCATGGAATCATTGGGCTTAATGTAACGTTTGAACAGATTTGTATCCACCCTGGAGCGGTGACCGACTTCAGGTACTTGACCGACACTCTATTAAGTAACACTGTAAATAGTTGTACGTAGTAGAATCTACTGTAGAATGTAGCTACGTGAATTGAAAAACGTATTCTATATAAGTCATGTTATTCAACAATCCCTCATATGGCGCATGATCTAAGGAGCAAAATTCTTTTGGAATTTTGTAAATCGGAATAAAACTTCAAACAGAATTAGCAAATAACCACCTCATTTTGGGGTTCATTAGAGGAACTCCATTAGACTACAGACAATAGATATGGAGATAAGGGTCATGGCACCCAGATTATCACTCCACCCACACTAGTAGGCCTCCCAGGGAGGTGTGAGGCCGCCTCTAGAGCAGAGCCTCAAGGGGAGGCACTGCTCTGGAGGCCGCCTCATGCATCTGAGCCTCCAAATCTTGCTACTCCCATTATTTATTTCCAGTTTGCCAAAACCTTACATTACCCAAATACCCTTCTATTATATATCACTGTATTCCCAATTAATCAAAGTATAAGGACAGACATTACCATAGGGATTGATTCAGCCACTTTTACGCAGTGAGCTTTGAAAAAAACAAATTTAATTGAGAATATACTTACAGTTGGAGTATAAACATCATAATTATATGCATGGAAAGCTCTGGCCATCCTCTCAATGATTAAGTCTAGGCTACCCCTGGTGCTATATAGTGGCAAATGCCGAAACATAACCCCTGTCAGTTGGCCAGTGTGGCTGTGACTGGGCACAGTGAACCCGAGGGTTATCCCTGACGATTTTGGCCTGTTCGCTAACATAACTTATGTGAAACATTATAAAAATATAACAGGTCGATTGACACCATTATAAGGATTCCATACATGTATAATATATGATATTTGAGGCATCTTGGGCTTGGGAATGATGAGTGCAAATACCGCACACAAGTCCCGTTTTCGCGCATAGAGACGCCCACAGTTCACGTAGCTATAGAATGGATTAACAGTCGAATCTACTGTAGATTTACAGTAGATGCTATTGTTTACCTACAACACACTTTACAACTACAATATGATCTACTGTAACATACAATGATGACAACCAACCTTTTACAGTGTAATTCTGTCCTAGTCTGACTCTCTTCTTCTGATGATGATTTATTTAAATGATCCATCTTTCTTTAAGGAAATCCGCTTGGAAACCGAGAGTTCATTTTAACGGCTTAAAGAATCACTAAGTATAGAGTCATCAGAGGAGCAAGTCCCTCCCAGCCTAAAACATAATCTTCTGCAGCATCTAGGTAATTGCATTTAGAAAAGGCTAAATACTGTAAGCGCCCATGTCTTCTCCTTTACTTGGAAATGTATTCCTCCTTGTCCCCACTACCTTGAAGCTGCTTGCCACGCCCCTGAATGTAAGTACAAGTTCTGAAACGCTGGACTCTTCCCTATTTGTAGAAGGAAACCAGCAAAGGTGCTACTTCACAAGTTTCAAGATGGTTTACAATGACCCGTTTTGGGACATGGAGAGATGCCTTCTGTGAAGTGGAAGCAGGACTAAGTGAGTGGATACTCATATATATATATATGCATTAGTCCCACGGTTATTTGTAAAATGGCAGCTGAGTGTAGGGTGGATGAAACAAGACAAGATCAAAAGCTGTCTTTAATGTTAGTTAAGACTACCTATTGAAAAGTGACTGAACTGAACATTATTGTATTTTCATAATAGAAACAATGTTTTTTACAATCTCTTTTTATCGAGATCACTTGAGGCCCAGAGAAGACACACATTAGGTTCTAGGCCGTGGCACCAGAGATAAGAGACATAATATGGTTGGTTTAAATAACATCCTTGGAGGACTAAATATAAGAGTGACAAGGCATAGAGGGTTGCTTCATCGTATACTGCACTCATGTACTGCACAGTTGGCTGGGGGTACAAAAGAAACTGGCTGTCTATATAGCACGTACAAAGCAGTCACAAAGCAATCAATGGCTGTAAGTCAGATATGGATACACATGAGAAGTTGCATAAGTGTCACAAGCCCTTGACAATGGTTACTATCCTCGGCTGGCGCCTTGGACAATTACCCTGTCCTTGGCATATAACACTTATGCAGCGACTTACTTGTACCATATCTATCACTTAATGATATGTAAGCATATAACATATTTCAACATCAAAATATTTATCATAGAAACACTTCCAAAGCGAATATAATGTCTATAGGAGTTATATAAGTAGTTCCATAAAAGTTCTGTAACTGGTACATGAATTTAGTGGCCAATGAAAGAGGCTGGAAAGCCCTGACCCCCCCCCCCCTCCGACCAACCTACCACAGTATGCATACACATGGTCTTTTCGTGAATTATAACCACATTAATATTATTTTTTGTTCCTGGCTGTTTGCTAATGGTCGTGTGCATTTGCATACTGAAGAATGATGGCCCCAAACATGCATGTATGTATGGTAATCCAATGCAGTAACAACTGAAGCATAACTGATTACTATGTCACACTATGTCACACCTATGCTCGCATTATCTAATGGGGAGGGGGGATCAAAGAATCTTACAACTAAACTGCAATTAAATGTTTAGGCCAGGGTATTAACCTGTAGTCCCTCTTATACTTAATAACCCCTCAACACTGAGCTCATACGTATCAGGACTGAGCGCATACCCATTCGTCCCTTAACCAATGATATTTTCCTTTACCATCCGTTTTTCGTTCATTATTTGAAAATGATAGATCATAAATGTCTACATGATGAACACTATGCACATAGTTGGGCCAGTGGCTGTGGCTACCAAGCATTAAGCACACACACCCACATGGTGCTGCCTCCCACACCACCCACTCTCACGGCACGGTTCACTGGTAGGACTGTACTTAAATGCTTCATCAATTCACAATAGTTACACAAAATCGGTGTAGAGCGTTTACCCTGCATTTTGAGTCCCTGTCTGATTCCAATAGCACACGCGAGACGCCCATTGTCAGTTCTGGGTGGGGTGTGGGGCTATGTGTAGGGTACTGGTTATGGGGCCAGGTTTGCTGTTTTTATTGATAGTCCAGGCCACTTTGATGTTTTAACGTCCTAGTTTGAGCAGTGCCATTGCATGTGATAGCAGTTTAGTGGGTCTATTCCCATCACTATTTATTTTGTTATCGATTATTATTTGTTTATTTTGTGGTGCCTGTTATTGATTTACAGTTGTCTATTTGGATATGGCTTAAATTCCTTTTCCTATGCTTCCCACGGTATACTGTATACTCAAGCAGTTAAGCTGCAATGAAAGAAATATCTGAAAATGAGGACAATGTATTTAATCAGATTGGCCACATCCCGTGCCAAAATGGCCTCTAGAAGACTAGTTATAAGCTGGGGCTTGTCGGTTCTCACAAAAGTAGTCCGTCAAATCATGGTACCATTGATGATCAGATGTTAGAGTTCGATTTAAATTTACATTGTTGAGTACGATTTGTGATAAAAGGTCTGATCTGACCACAAAATCGGGGAAGTGGAGTCCCAGATAAAGGCCACACGTGGGACAACTATAGCCCCATGTCAACGGATCTGTCAATATTCAAGGTTCAATAAACGGATGATTGGCATGGGATGAATATGCTTTCACAGAGATCAAACAAATATCTACAAGCCTTGGCTAAGTGTCTGTAAGGGTATCTAAGGTCCCTCATTTTGATAACTTGGATTCCTGGATGATACTGCAAACCTTCTGGGCGGCCTTGTGCGATCTTCTTAGTATCCAGCCGGCAGAATCACAAAATAAGGACAACTAAAAGAGAGGAAAATCACTTATATTTTTTGAGCGATGGAATGTAGGTATTTTGAAAAAAAATCCTCGATATTCAAAAGGCCTAATAATAAGTATAAAGAATCTGCATTGGTGTCAATCTGTAGCTTCTTCCATTGGACAGCACACTTACTTCCCTATGCCAGCAATACCACCAAATGACTGCTACCCTATGAAACAGATATTACCAACTACATATCTTTGAACCAATCGAAAAACAATTTTTACATAAACACCATGTCTCCTTGTCAGAAAAGTGTCAATTCTATCAGCAATGCAGCGTATTTCACTCCTGAGCCATTAACCCAGGGATCACCTACTTATATGATGAGTTGCATATTAACATGGCATAGTACCGGTTGTTAAGGCCCACGTTGCATTTGTCAATGCCAGCAGTGAATAGATTAAGAATGTTATTAGTGAGAAATAGACTAAGACTGATCATCAAAAGGAGCATGTCAGCATAGTGTTTCTAAAACATAACGATTTAGTTGTGTCCTGTGTGAAAACCCATGATCTAAGGCCCCTGTGCATACCTTGTCTGCAGGTGTGTAGACCCAGCAGCCTGCTCACAGAGCCTGTCACACACACGGAAACAAAGACTTACCAGGACGGTAAGTAGAACGGCAACACCCTCATCACCCAGTCCCCTCTGTGTGGGGTCTGTGTGAGGAGAATGCTGAACTCAACAACAGCCGGGGTAGACAGCCCTGCGGAGAATAGAGGATAGATCTATCAATCGTTGGTGCGACCGACAAAACACCTGAATTCACTGACAGTCCCATGGGTGTCAAAATGGCTGACCCCTAGGAGAAAGGGACAATAATCATACCAAGACACTCAGGACTAATAAGAAATGTGCAATGGATAATGGACCATCTTGCAACATCCATGCCCAACAGGGATTCATCTAGATGTATGTATATACGATATTGTGCTTATTACAGTGAAATCTCGTTATAAAGAGGACGGTTATAAGGAGCAAACCGTTATAAGGAGCAGATTTGCTTTGCCAGGATTTTTTCTATACATTTCTATAGTAATAAAACCTCATTATAATGAGCATTTCTAGCCAAAAATCGTTTATAAGTAGCAGATTTTTTCAAGATTCAGTAAAATTCATCCCATCCTATACAGGTGGGTGAGCACCCAGGACTTCCCTTTGATTTCTCAGCCCCCCCCCCCTGCCGCCTGCCTACCTCTACACCCTGCCCTATACAGGTGGGTGAGCGCCCAGGACTTCCCTTTGATTTCTGAGCCTCCCCCCTGCCGCCTACCTACCCCTACACCCCGCCCTATACAGGTGGGTGAGCGCCCAGGACTTCCCTTTGATTTCTGCGCCCCCCCTGCCCCATACCTACCCTCACAGAGCTATATAATATTATGACCAAAATCGGTTACAAGGAAGGTTGGTTATAACAGAGTTATGATATGATCGATCAAAAAAGTATCCAAGGTAATACTCTGGTTGCCTCTACTCCTAGCTCCCATATACATTGTACGGTTGTTTGTTTATTAAAATTTAAGATGGTCTACATTTGTATAGATATATAGAGTTATAGATGTAGATTATAATGTGGGAATCCAAAGCACCCTTGGGGTTGACTACGATCATAAACACATAAATAATCTATTTAGATGAATCTTGGCTTTATTGAAAGACAGAGTTTTACTGAACATTGTGATTAATACTTCACTTAGTGTTGGTCTAAAGCACCACTGATATAATTCCCTAAATATAATTGTGGGAACCACAATGCAATTCCTCCGACAAAAATACACATTGAGACAATTGATAGCAATCAGGAAGATGGTGTCTAAATACACTAGGCAGGCTAATGGGAAAAGGCGACATGAGGGATTCTTTTCCTGTAGATCATATTAACTATAACCTTCTCTAGTCTTAAAGTTAGAACATTCAATGATTGGATCTCGAAATCAAATTTTCGCAGAAATGAGTCTGGATGTTCACAAATAACATATTTCCCTTCCTATCGATTCAATTTCCACTCACTCACTGCCATCTTGCTTAAATTGGGTTTTATTGCCCAATTCAAATATGCTCATTTTGGAATAAACTTGTGCATGAGCTATTTCCCTCATTGAAAATACGTTGGAAGATAACTTGTTGGCCCAAATGGGATCCCTTTCTGACCTATTACTTCTCAAGGATCACATTCGATTGATCTGCATGCCCAGAATATCATACGGTTATAGTATTTAGAATATAATTATGTGAAGTAGAATTTCCAATTTGAGGAAAAATCGAATATAGCTACTTTAACAATGTTTTCTCCTAACTAACTTCTTCAGATTACAGGAGGTGTTTCATAAAGACTGGGCACTTTGCCGGTTGTACACACATATGGTCAACTCAATTTGGTATTGATAATTTTGTATTCTTAGTTTAGTTTTTGTGTTTTCAGTCATGCACGATGTATACTTTTGTAAAATTTGAAATAATTCTGGTGAGTATGAAAGTGCAGCGTATAACAAGTAATGAAAAACTGGCACCAATATCACCAAAATAAGACAATCAGCACTGCCAGTATATAAGATATTTTTGTGCCCATATGGCCGTTATTAGCTGTTTCTGACTCGTAAGTTGTAGAACTAACGGAACACCCCCTCCAGCAGTGGCTGTTGTCAAACTGCGTCATTTTATACCCTTCCTGCATGATCTGAATGGGAGACGCAAATTGAATTTGTTGAGAATCTCGCCCGCTTAACCCCCACAAGTGCACAATAAACTTCAATATCGTGAACACTGAAGTTGAATTGGTATAAAATATGATTTCTAACCTCCCAAGGTGATACCAATCTGTCATTCTTATCCTGTTATTTGAAGCTCTAGGGAGGCATTAGGTGGCATGGTGTCTGATGTATTGTGCTAGTCCTAGATACTATCAGATCCACAGAAAGTGGCAAGAATAACAATGACACCAATAAAACAGCATTGCTCAAAGTTACCATAGATATGAGAGATGTGCATGTGATCACCTCACATATATGCATATATATATATACGATATATCTTATCAAAATTATTAGCACCTATAATGCGACTATAATGTCACCTATCGGCTAGCCCACAAATGGAACTCTCTTACAGTCCTACAAAGAAACTCATCCTCTCTCCTTGTGTTCAAGAATGCTGTAACTTAATAGAAAATAGCAATCCTAGTCAGTATTATGTATGATAGTATATCCGCTCCTGGCCTGAGCACTTCCTGGTACCAACTCCCACTCCTCTCCCAATTGAATGGTTCTCGTATAACAACTGTATGATCTACTAACACTAAACAGTATGATAGACACGACGTAACACACATCAAATGCTGTCAACTTGCCTTAACTATGTATTTTATGTTTCACTTGCATCTTTACCTGATGCTCTCTTGAATATTATAACTTACTCTGTCAAGAAAGGAATATCTTCGCTCTGCTGTAACCGACAAATTACAGGGACCTAGTCCCTGTCTGTTGCAGTTAAAATAAAAAAGTTTGAATTGAATTGAATTGAATTGAATTGACTAGACCCATATGTTATTTATAGGTCACTAAGTTAACTACAAGCATGGACATGCTACATTAACATCAGTAAAATTGATCTGTATCCGTGAATCTGGTACAAAAAAGGGTCATCAATTTCATTAAATGCACCGACCCTTTTTTTTTAATTAGGCCAAAAAAATAGGTTTGTTTCAGGTCACCCGACCGACCCTATCAAAACAGGGCCGACCCTATGGAGTGGTTATTGGCCAAGGTATTTGATTACCTATACGCCTGGGAGCAACAGATGTCCAGGTTAGTCCAGGTATATCTTAGTTAGGAAAGCATTGCACTAGCCTCAGCTTCCATTCTGCAGTCACTGCCTGTCTGGTCTATACAGAGGGCCGATGTATAATATGTGATGTCACTTACAGGTTGATGAACATCAACCATGTTTGATGTCACCTTTAGATAGATATTCCTGTTATGTCGATAATTGCTATGAACTGCTATGGCATCAGGCCGGTTAGCTTGTTCTATTTAAATAATATTGTATATAGAACGGACCTTCACGTCCCCCCTCCCCGCGTGCACCTTAGTTACCGATATTTGTAGAGAGCTGCTCACATAGAATCTATGTCTCACACATATTCCTGACCATCCTAAACTATTTCATATTAAATCCAACAGATAACAAACATCATAATACATAGGTGTCTATCTGTAGCCGTTACAACCTACTACCCCCTAACCCCCCCCCCCCCCCACACACACACTTCCTACCTGGCCGACACCCTATAGCCCCCTAGTGGCAAGTGTCGGTCGTTATTAGATCACCCACTAGGGGTCAGCCTCAACGGGTCAGCATAAAGCTGTTACTGTCAGCCCAGCTCCACACCACGCACATCACAGGGGGCCCCATGTGACCAAACTGGACCAATAAGGGGCGTCAACAGTTCAGCCCATCATCACACACAGTGGGGCATTGGTCGGCGCATGCTGTCAGCCTCAGCTGCTTCTAGTCATTGTGTGTGTTGCCTTTTCTCGGGTGGATCTTGATACAAAACTGCCTGCGAGAAAATAGAGAGTTTAAGGTCTGGGAATGTGTACAGCTATACGGGAACGACAAAAGCTAGAAGTACAGGTTGCAGTACATGCACAAGTTATGTGGTTAAGGCCATTACCCTTATAGGAACCTACCAACATGATATGTTTATATTATAAAGTGTGTTGTCCCAAGTGAGTAGGGCAAAGGGTATCAACATCAGGTAATTACAAGGTGATATAATTATTCCCCAAGCAATTTCCACGTGCAGTAGCTACTCACATACCTATGTACCACTTAGGCAGGCCTATTGTGTTTTTACCTATCATAGTGTCTTCTACATATCTAGTCACCCTTCACATAGGTGTAGACAGTCCCCTACATGTCCAAAACATCAAGGCTAGAAGTCACATGTATACTTGTAAATGGGGATACCCCCCCATGTGACCTGTGACGTTACCCATACACATTGCCGTACACTTCGTAATATTTAACTCCCTGCTGTCTCAATTACCTCTCAAGAAACACTGCCCACACCTTCTCAGCCCATCTCCGTGCACATTTCTGGAAGGGATCCCGAGTCATGACACCAGTCCAAAAGGTCTCGAATCCCTCTTAAGATTTTGTTTGCGAGATGTTAGAAATCAATATTCCCAAATACCATAATGTTGGCTCTGAGAACAAGTCTCTGTCTTAATAATTCAAGACTCTGGTCTTTCACCATGACCAATTTGTAGCCAACCCTTGACTACTTTCCTCTCTCTATGTAAATAGGATGAAAAGCCATTCTCCTCTTGTCCTGTTCACATCCGCAGCAGCCCGGGCGGTCCCCAACGTCTGATGTGAGCAGACTAACTGGTAAGGAATAAGACACTGCTACATTCTCATGAAAAGGCATTTACTTCTGGTATGGACTAAAACTGTCAAAGAATACTGCAAATCACTGAAATTGAAATAACAGTGATTGAAACTTCATGTAAGACTTGAGATTAGGACAGTAAAAAACAGTTTCCCATATAGCATTGAAGGCTGTGTCTCACGAACTCGGGCCAATGTTTTCGTCTCTGACCTGGTGCCATCTCTGACTGGGTGCCATCTCTGACCTGGTGCCAATATCTGACTGGCCTGAATAAAAACGGTTATTATAGGGGAGGTGATGATAAAAATGGGCCACTATTTACTAGTTTAAAGAGTTATAACATACATTAACCTTTTCAGCCAAATTCTATCTACATCTGCCCTAAATAAACCATTTCCACTCAGGCTGGTCAGAGATGGTACCCGGGCAGAGATGGCACCCGGTCAGAGATGGCACCCGGTTAAAGATGAAAACATTGGCCCAAGTTCGTGAGACACAACCTTTTAGAACATACCTAATATCTAAAGTGATAGCTTGTAAAGGTTGGAGGGTTTACCAGGCTTGAATCGAATCCCACTAGCAGCAGATATACGGACATCACTTAATATCAGTATTAACCCTTTCGAGGAGATTTCTTTCTGATTAAAACCAGATGGATAGTGATTTTCTGATTTAAATCAGATGGATAATGAAAGTAAAATAATCTACAAAAGCAGTCATGAAAGGATAATTTATATAACATGATTAATGATTATGATTCGTAATATGATGAATAGTCATGAATTCTCGCTTTTGTAGTTCCTAAAGTTACCATTTGTTATGCGAAAACACCATACACTGTAAATAGTTATTGTAGATACATAGTAGAATCTACTCTAGTTTTACAGCAACTACTGTAGATTTACTGTAGATTATACTGTTTCGCTACAATAAACTGTACACCTACAGTGGATTCTACTGTACACCAACGAAAAGGGTTTACTGTGTAGTCGAACCAGATTTGACTATAGAATACATTTACTGTAACATATTTCAGCACAAAAATTGGCCCGATATCAATCAACACACAAAATTACATCAGTCAAAAGGGCAATGCTTAATTGCTTGTAGGTACACACATGTAAAAATGATTGCTCTGCAGGAGATTACTTTTTTTAAACTATGACAGTCACACATTAATACGACATATATGTATATTGAAATTATGCCTCAGATAATGTCAATCTACAATTTTAACAAAAGACAGTTTACTAAATGGAAGGATTGTTTATGCTGAAATTCAAGTAGGGCCGAACTAATGAATATACAGAGATGATGTACTACAATATAGTTTTTTCAAACTGTTTCAAGACATCACATGTATAGATACGTACTGTACATTATTCCTGTCAACCTATTACAATAAAATTCACTCAGTAGATTGAAGACATAATTGAGAATAACATGCTATAAAACTTGTAAAAGTTAATTACTATGTACACCCTCAGAAAAGTGAGAGTCATTGTCGCTAAAACTACCCTCACCTGAGAGCCAGGCAGTACCTGACCCTTAGGTGAGGGTAGTTTTAGCGACAATGACTTTCACTTTTCTGTGTGTGTAGGTGTGAAGAGATAACTCAAAACATTGGAATTGTTATAACAAATAAGTATGAGCACACCTGATGCCCATACTCTTAGCTTAAGAAGGAGTTTAAAGCTTCGAAACTGTAGGTTTGTATTATTCAGGAGGAAATGGATTGACTGTATCCCTGCTTTGCAAAATCCTGAATGAGTTATGGACAGTGAGAGAGGATAAGGGGTAGAACACGGGACATTACTCATCTGTATTGAGTCACTATTGACAGGGTTGGCATTCCAGGCTGAAGAACACCCGTCACATCCTTCAGTGTTAGTTGCTGCATTATGCATGTAGATACAGGTCACATGTGGAATACAGACTACTGGAGGCAGCATGGCCCCTGCGGTATACTTCACTGTCACCACATTGTCCACCCTAGCTTTTGTTAGCGTACAGTATCATATGTGGTACATGTTATCCGAAAAGTCACCTGGTGTTTGCCAATAAAATTGTTCTACATCTTTTTAGATTGGCCACAACCTGAAATTGTATTTATGACTTAAGTTAGCATTGCATAATTGTATAATGAAACATATTATGTCCTCGGAGTTTTCCGACCATGTGTAGACGCCCTGTTCATCAATGCTGAGGGTGCCTGCTCCTGCCCTATACACCAGGTAAGGTCACAGGTGATAACTAGTGACCCCTATAGTATAAAACCTCATCTGTCATACTGACATCTCGTGACACAGACAGCATCTATGTCTTTCGTCGAAGTCCCTGGTGGGTAACAGTTCTGTTTCCTGGTGACTTGTACTGTATGGTCAAAATACAAGTTACCTATGGGCACGCTAGTCATAATTATAGGCTCATCTATGAATATAATGGGAATATGAAATGTTTGTAGATATTCTGATACAGACAGAAACGTTAAGATTTTTCATACCCATCATAACTTCTGGTGTTCTTTTGAAACAATAAAACTTAAACTTTACCATTATTTATAAAATACGAGCATAAAATGCTTGAAAGCCACAAATTCAAGTGTCTCAAGGTATATGTCTGACTCCATGTGAATCTGCCCTACTACATGATTCACCTACATATAATATATTCATGAGTGGTATATTGCATTCAGAAAGGTATGTGGTTAACATTGTCCTTGGGTTGGCAGATGTTTCAGTCTTTAACCATTGACACTAAGTCATGAGCCCGAAATCCTGCCACACATAGCTGTATCTCTCTCCACCCCTCCTGATAGCACACTCCAACCATATCTGTACTACATTGCACATGATACTCCCTCTTTACATCTCTGTCTCACACAACATATTCAGTTATTGTACGGAGATGGAGAGTGGCCCAGGATCTTCCTAGTCTACCTCCATATTCCCTACTTCATAATCAGCTTTACACTCAATCCCATGATGAACATGGTGTCCAGGCTCCCAGAAAAGTCCAAGGAATTGGAAGTGATTTTCCCTTCATGAAACATCTTAATCAAATGAGTAAACCATTTGCACAATCGGCAAAATACTCCAGTGTGGCTGATGTGAAAAGGTTAGGCCAGAGATGCTAAAAAACATTGATTCTTTGAAAGTTGGGTGCTGGCATAAATGTACCTCATACATATGCATGCCTACTGTACCCTGCGGACCCCTTTCTCATCCTAGGGAAACATAGTGGTTTGCACTATGGAATATACGCTACGCTCTACTATGTAAAGAGTAGAACACTATGTTATTGTTCAGGCATGAAGGAATCCGATGACAACATTTCTGCGTGGCTGTTCTGTATATTTGTTTGTCCTTGCAATGGCAAAAGGGAGAGACATAACACTAGTTATATTGTAATATTGTGAAAGAGCTGCTTCTTTTTCCCAGAACACCTCACATAATATATTTTTGAAAATAATTCATATGATCACCATTAATATGAGACTGGTTTACATACACTGACCAGATTTGCCAAAATTCCCTTGCAAGTCATAGGAGCCATGCTCAACTCATTACAGTTCGGGATTGCATTACAATAAATTGGCACCGTCAATAACAATGTATTAGAGGTGACCATGAAACCTGGTCCAAGTAATATAGGATATAGACAATCTAATCAAATCAGGCAAGTTATGTTATCTGCGGATAATGCTGGTTCCTAGCCGTATCCCTCAATAAGATGAGCTACTGGTCCATCATACGATTGAATATCCTTTGGTGTTCCATACACCTCTTGTCAAACTGTACACTATTAATAGTTAGTGTAGATGATCAGCAGAACCATATTGTAGTTTTACAGTATACTACGGTATTGGTGTATACGAGCAGTAGAATCTACTGTTAATTTGCACAAAAAATGTGGTATTTTCTCTTTAACACTTTTAGCTGCAACATATATAACCGTGCTTTATATTACAATATACAGAAAGAAATCTATTCCTTTAGCTCACTGTATACACCTCAGATCCGTTTAAGAACAATCATGATAAAAAGAACTGAGGTTGAATGTGTTCATGGGATTATTGTCCTGACTATGCACAACATAATAATATTAATACTGTAAGACTATACATCATAAGAACCTATGACATATCTACACCAATGTCTGCAATAGTTCAAACATAGAAACCCAGAAAGCGAATCTATCTCTTGAATATGTTCCACGTGTTGGTGAATCTGAGAGGCAGGCTAGGCTAGTTTATGAGACAAGTCTAATGTAAATCCAGATTTGGTCTACTAGACAGTCTTCCATACCGTTACACCCTTACCCTTCATCTGTTGTGGCTGAAGGTCAAACAGGAAAGGAGTGACCCTTTTTGTGCTTGGGAACGAATTAGATAAAAATGATATTGACCCCAACTTAATTCTCATTTTGAGAAATTGCCCGCCCAAATTGGCAAACCCTAGTGGACTGATGTTTAGTTTGAGCCCCTTCCTTTAATGAAGGCTTAAGTTTTGCCCCCCCCCCATCCCGCCCCACCTGAAAGGCGTTTTTGAATTAGGATGCCGCCTGCCATCTTTGTTCACTAAGTCTCCCCAGCTAACAATGAATGACTAAACCCTAACTGCAAGGAGACCAATGAAGAATGAGAATTCATCCATGGGTTGATAAAAGATGGAGTGATTGAAGGAGACGGAAAAGACCTGTGATAGCCCAATTAAAAAGTGGACTGTGGGCACAGAGAGTGGTTCTCTAGGGGTGCCCGACCTGTTAGTTCAAGCCTGATTCATCTTTTACTTGCTACCTGATTCATGGATGGTTGTTTGTAGGGGATAGCACTGCAGTAGCACAAGGCAAGGCAAATGAATACTATACAGGGGTATTCCATGGACAATTTGCACAGACCTCACAAAGTATTGCATTATCCACATTTAAAAAACAGCATACAATTTTATAGAAGTGTTTTGTGGGGAAGATTGTTCCATGCCACATCACTGCACAAATGAGAAGCATTCAATGCTGTATTGGAGTTGTCCATACTGTTATGGAATGGAACAACATCTAATAGCAGCACTTGTACAGTATTTTAACACGTTTCACACATCATCGAAGAGTATCGGGTGCATTTACTGAATGTATATAAATGGGCATCCCAAAAGAAGGGAAGAATTGAGAGCTCTGAGAGGTAGGACCTAGATTTCAGAGGACTTATATTTTTGAGTCCTGATTATATGTATGCATGTCGACGTGTGTTCAGGCCGCCATCCATACCACTCTGCTTTTTCATGTTTGTTATCATAGACCCAGATATAATTCTAATTAGATCATATCAAAGATGCCATAAATCACTGAGGATGATATATAGTATAATACACAGGTTAATGGAAAATTGGCTTATTTGAGATATCAATCTATCACAATAGCGATTTATCATGAGGCCTCATTTTGCGAGAGGCAACAGTGATTACCTAAATAATATTATAGACCCTACCCATATAGTGAACAGTGCCTCACCCCATATAAAGTGTAGGTCTAAACGTTTTAGAGATTCTGCATATTTTTGCTGTTCAAAAATACCTGTTTTTGTAAAACACGTTAACTAAGAGATATCTTAACACGTCTAGCTAAACCTGGTGGGCTATGTACCAACCCCTTAAAGCAATAATGAAATAACTCAAAATATGTTTCTGAGGATTCACTAAACACGGTCACCTTAAATGGGGTTAACTAGAGGTTCTTGAGGGATATTAAGAGGTATGAAAACAGACAATCCATATTGCTAAGTTGAAATTAGATTTAGAGATAGCTCGACCTTGTATCCCCACTAAAGTTAGAGACTGTGCTCAGGGCTTATATAAGATAGATTTGCACATACTATTACAGCACAACATTCCATCTCATTTAATCCTTAAATCACGTTGTAAATGAACGTAGAATCCTGGGAACTAAGACCTACCATTTTTCAAGGACAGAAGTGAAAGCTTGAACACCCAAGCAACCTAGTTTTAAGAATCCCAGGAATCAAGGCCTGCCGTTTTTCAAGGACACCCAGGCAATCTAGTTTTAGCTATGACACTAAGCAGACATGGTTCCCGGTTATGGCTACACAGGAAGTGCAGTCAGGTGGAAAGGAAAAGGGCTAAAGTTGTAGCCTGAACACAGATTGATCCTGGTTCTAGATACTGCTCACCAGGGGGCTCTGTTTGTGATGGGAGAGCCTGAAGTGGACCAGACTCCATCAACAAAAGGGAACAATTTTGTGGATTTTTTTTTCTAGTCAGTGTAATTTTGAAAATAAATTGTTCACTGTTACCTGAGATGAAAAGCACCTATCACATGGCACTCTTATGTGTGGTCATTTTTGCATTAGCTTGCCTAAAACGACCATGGTATAGTTAATGCTTTACATACTCACAGAATGCATGGTGAAGCATTGTAATATGATTTGGCATGCCGGGAGGAATTACCCACTGCAGCATAGAGCTGTTGGGGAGCGTTAAAAAAGTAGGAAGAGTGAGAGGGCCAGTGGTAGTTGCAGTGGCAGGTGAGCGCACACTTCGGATTTATGTTGAAGGCATGTGTTCACATGGTTAGTACCGTAGTGGCTTGAAAAAACACAGGGGTCTTGCATAAGCGCAGGCCTTGTATATACACACGGTGAATAATGATATTGAAATCAAAATCTAGGCTATTATTTGTATTTTTAATAAGCTCGAACCTTTTATAGCACAATTTTAACTCTTCCTTTACCAGATTATTTTTGGGTGTTTTTTGACTATAGATGAAGTCATGAGCATTCCAAAACTTTTGGAATTAAGTGAATATTCTAACGTTAAGTTGAGTAGTGACACTGTAAACAGCCGTACCCTAGTTTTCTATATCTATTTAAATAAGCAAGATATGGCTCTATCAAAATAGCAATGATATATCAAAAAGTGTATTTTGAACAAATATTCAAACTGCAATATTTTAGGATTCCCTTTATCAATTGAGATGGAATAAATACCATGTTGTAGTTTTTTTTAGGTATTTTCAGATTTTGTATGTGGAATGGTCATGACGGCCATATTTGATGTGGTTACCATGGCAACCAATAATTCACAAAATCACTATTTCTAGGATATCTGTTGCTATGGCATTGACCAAACGAAACAAGGATGTATTTCACTACCCCCGTGAAATAACCCTCACCTGTATTTCACTGTCTGTCAAATCATCAAATCTTTTTATTTAACCACTATAAAGTAGCATCTTCAGATCAATTGAATGGAATTTTGACAAATAATATTACTATGTTTGTACACATCTTTTTTCCTATTATTCTTAATCTCAAATCTTTTATCTTAATATATTATCTTAATATCTGGTACCCCTGTTATGTATTGAAACACAGTTTTCGGGACAGTTTTTTTCCTCACCTTTTTTGTGTTTAGCTGTCCATAGTAATACAGCCTAGGGGCGGTATCCTTAGGGGTGTTTTTTTTGCAGTTATAATAGATCTTGAAGGATACAATCATGGTTCTACCGTTTTCATAGAATCTGTCGCAGTAATGTTAGCCCCCAAGATTATGATTAAGATGATAATATTATTAAGGACGGATTTAGATTGCGCTCAGAACGTTTGTCCACACACCCAGGAGAGCTATCCTGGGTATGCTGATGGAATCTTCATTTGTTGATCTCCTCCCTTTGTTAGTTTATGAGACAATCCCCGTGACAATATGATGCATTTTCAAAACTTACTACCAACTATTAAAGGAACTCTTCATTGTGTGGATTTGGTTTTATACTATGTGTTAGGAAAACCCGATGGATTAATAAACTCTCGGCACTTCACCCACGTCGCATCAAATATCTTGGCCATAGATGTTTGTAAAAGGATAATAGTAAAAACCCAAGAAACGCTCCTTTTCAATAAAATGTGACAGATATGCATGCCTTTTGAAGATTGGGAATCTATGAATGAGGATATAATCTATGGATTATATAAGGTGAAGGGGTCTCCGGGTTTCTTCGGGTGGTTTGGACGCGGTGTGAATTCAATGTGCTCTTTGTGTTTTGTGACATTTTGTGATGAATACTCAAAAATCATGATGGTTATAATACTGACTATCTGTGTATGGGTCCATATGAATAGATGAGAGTTGCATTAATTTTGTAATTCTTTTCAGATGGATTCTCTATCTCTCTTCATAGGCTGTAATGTACGTCCATTCTACAATTTGAGGGATATGTTTATCCCTAACATGGGTAGTGAGATTTACATACACTCTCTACCTATACCCTACCCATTATTTGAAAGTGAAGATAAAGGAGGAACATGTGGTGCACTGTACATAACTGTGCCGATGACTGTACCCTGATATATGGGATCAATTGACCCGAAATAATCTCGAGGGGAACCCTCAATTTTAAAATCTTTACTTGAGACTACATTATCAGCAGATGCACTGCGGGTTCAATCATAAAGACTGAATGAAGTTTTGATGATAAAGAAAAGTGGTCGAGCTCCCAGATAGCTATTCAGTCAGTTCGTCCTCCATCTATACAGAAGGCTGGCCGGATCCACGATTGACAGCCACTTACAAAGTTAAGTCCGCATCCCTTGGACTACGTGATGAGATTGACCTTAACCTTTGACCTCTGCACGACCTGATCTGACCAACGTTAAATGCCCACATCTCGGTACCCCTCCAGCCACAGTCAGAGTGGTGCCAGGACAGATACTCAGCCTTACCTATAGAGCGGATGGGGGTTAAGAAGCAACAAATCCCATTATTGACTGGTTTAAAGCTCCGACGGCAGAGACTGAGTCTGTCATTGACCCATCATCCTGGCACTGAGGGTTAGACGACTGGGTCATGAGGGCAAGGTGGTGCTGTAGAAAGAGGGTTGTGAGATTGGATCGATCTACAATGGAGTTGATATCTGTATACTACTGTATACATTGATAATGTATAGTTATATAGACTGTCTACTTCCCATGGCATCATTGTGCTTAAGGTAGGTCGGGACCATTGGAAACGGACACACTGCACATGTTTCTGCACATATAGCTAAAATACCTTGTACCATAGTTATATTGACTAATATTATTGGTATATAGACTTTTTCTACAAAAATTCATGTTTTAGACAATTTCGACCAAAAATAAGGATAATTTAAGACATTTAAGAAATTTTACTATAATATTTTTTGGTATTTTTGCCATTTTTAAGTACATCTTATTTTCTAACAACATAACGTAGTATGGAACATCAAATAAGTGAATATTTTGCTTAAATATATCCAAAGGTATACACTGAAGTCATTTAGGCCCCGATAGTCAACACCTTACCCATAATGCAATGCGTTAAAGATTGAAATTAATCAATTTTTGCATTACTTTTTTGTTTCATAGGGCCAAAACCCTCAAATTATGCACGGGACCCCCTATCAAAATTACTTTTATTTGTTAGCAAATGATCTGAAGAATCTTTAGAAGAAGTATTTAAAAAATGACAACTCTGTGACTATTGATTTTAATCGATTTTATGCAAATTTATTGACAAATTTATTGAAATTTCCAAACAAACATCTTGTTTTACCCAGAATGCCATTGCACAGGACCATTAAATTATTTTTTAGATTAAGAACAATCTGTGTATGTTTATTCTCAAAAGTTTCAAATTTATGTTCTTAATCGTTATGACAAAATAAAATCATTGAGTTAGTGTTATTTTTCATCAATTTTAGAGTAAAATAAAATACTTTTATTTTTCAAAATTCTGTATTAAAAAAAGTAGCTCGGGACCCCCCATTTTTCTTTTCAAATATCATTTCTATATGACCTAAAGTACATCTGGGCAGAAAATGGAGGAATTCTAATCTATTTGATTCAATGGTCCCGACCTACCTTAATGTTACGTTTGAACAGATTTGTATCCACCCTGGAGGGGTGTCCGACTTCAGGTACTTGACCGACACTCCTGAAGCAACACATATCAACCACTGTTGTTCCAGCTGCAATACTGAATGTTGTATGTCCAAAGATGCAATGCACAGCACTGCATATATAATATTATGTATCAAATAAAATAGATTTGTTACAAAAAGATATATAACGAATTACGAGGGAAGTCCCTGTTGCCTTGGGTGTTTGTGTGTAGTCTATTAAGCAACACAGTAAATAGTTGTACGTAGTAGAATCTACTGTAGAATGTAGCTACGTGAATTGAAAAACGTATTCTACGATGGTTTTTTTCCTTTACTTTTTTATGAGTACCATTATAGGTTCCTCTAAGCGAGGGACACCATTAATTTAATGGTTAGCGTGGGAAAAAAAATGTAGATTTACAGTAGATGCTATTGTTTACCTACAACACACTTTACAACTACAATATGATCTACTGTAACATACAATGATGACAACCAACCTTTTACAGTGTAATTCTGTCCTAGTCTGACTCTCTTCTTCTGATGATGATTTATTTAAATGATCCATCTTTCTTTAAGGAAATCCGCTTGGAAACCGAGAGTTCATTTTAACGGCTTAAAGAATCACTAAGTATAGAGTCATCAGAGGAGCAAGTCCCTCCCAGCCTAAAACATAATCTTCTGCAGCATCTAGGTAATTGCATTTAGAAAAGGCTAAATACTGTAAGCGCCCATGTCTTCTCCTTTACTTGGAAATGTATTCCTCCTTGTCCCCACTACCTTGAAGCTGCTTGCCACGCCCCTGAATGTAAGTACAAGTTCTGAAACGCTGGACTCTTCCCTATTTGTAGAAGGAAACCAGCAAAGGTGCTACTTCACAAGTTTCAAGATGGTTTACAATGACCCGTTTTGGGACATGGAGAGATGCTTTCTGTGAAGTGGAAGCAGGACTAAGTGAGTGGATACTCATATATATGCATTAGTCCCACGGTTATTTGTAAAATGGCAGCTGAGTGTAGGGTGGATGAAACAAGACAAGATCAAAAGCTGTCTTTAATGTTAGTTAAGACTACCTATTGAAAAGTGACTGAACTGAACATTATTGTATTTTCATAATAGAAACAATGTTTTTTACAATCTCTTTTTATCGAGATCACTTGAGGCCCAGAGAAGACACACATTAGGTTCTAGGCCGTGGCACCAGAGATAAGAGACATAATATGGTTGGTTTAAATAACATCCTTGGAGGACTAAATATAAGAGTGACAAGGCATAGAGGGTTGCTTCATCGTATACTGCACTCATGTACTGCACAGTTGGCTGGGGGTACAAAAGAAACTGGCTGTCTATATAGCACGTACAAAGCAGTCACAAAGCAATCAATGGCTGTAAGTCAGATATGGATACACATGAGAAGTTGCATAAGTGTCACAAGCCCTTGACAATGGTTACTATCCTCGGCTGGCGCATTGGACAATTACCCTGTCCTTGGCATATAACACTTATGCAGCGACTTACTTGTACCATATCTATCACTTAATGATATGTAAGCATATAACATATTTCAACATCAAAATATTTATCATAGAAACACTTCCAAAGCGAATATAATGTCTATAGGAGTTATATAAGTAGTTCCATAAAAGTTCTGTAACTGGTACATGAATTTAGTGGCCAATGAAAGAGGCTGGAAAGCCCTGACCCCTCCCCCTCCGACCAACCTACCACAGTATGCATATGCATGGTCTTTTCGTGAATTATAACCACATTAATATTATTATTTGTTCCTGGCTGTTTGCTAATGGTCGTGTGCATTTGCATACTGAAGAATGATGGCCCCAAACATGCATGTATGTATGGTAATCCAATGCAGTAACAACTGAAGCATAACTGATTACTATGTCACACTATGTCACACCTATGCTCGCATTATCTAATGGGGAGGGGGGATCAAAGAATCTTACAACTAAACTGCAATTAAATGTTTAGGCCAGGGTATTAACCTGTAGTCCCTCTTATACTTAATAACCCCTCAACACTGAGCTCATACGTATCAGGACTGAGCGCATACCCATTCGTCCCTTAACCAATGATATTTTCCTTTACCATCCGTTTTTCGTTCATTATTTGAAAATGATAGATCACAAATGTCTACATGATGAACACTATGCACATAGTTGGGCCAGTGGCTGTGGCTACCAAGCATTAAGCACACACACCCACATGGTGCTGCCTCCCACACCACCCACTCTCACGGCACGGTTCCCTGGTAGGACTGTACTTAAATGCTTCATCAATTCACAATAGTTACACAAAATCGGTGTAGAGCGTTTACCCTGCATTTTGAGTCCCTGTCTGATTCCAATAGCACACGCGAGACGCCCATTGTCAGTTCTGGGTGGGGTGTGGGGCTATGTGTAGGGTACTGGTTATGGGGCCAGGTTTGCTATTTTTATTGATAGTCCAGGCCACTTTGATGTTTTAACGTCCTAGTTTGAGCAGTGCCATTGCATGTGATAGCAGTTTAGTGGGTCTATTCCCATCACTATTTATTTTGTTATCGATTATTATTTGTTTATTTTGTGGTGCCTGTTATTGATTTACAGTTGTCTATTTGGATATGGCTTAAATTCCTTTTCCTATGCTTCCCACGGTATACTGTATACTCAAGCAGTTAAGCTGCAATGAAAGAAATATCTGAAAATGAGGACAATGTATAATCAGATTGGCCACATCCCGTGCCAAAATGGCCTCTAGAAGACTAGTTATAAGCTGGGGCTTGTCGGTTCTCACAAAAGTAGTCCGTCAAATCATGGTACCATTGATGATCAGATGTTAGAGTTCGATTTAAATTTACATTGTTGAGTACGATTTGTGATAAAAGGTCTGATCTGACCACAAAATCGGGGAAGTGGAGTCCCAGATAAAGGCCACACGTGGGACAACTATAGCCCCATGTCAACGGATCTGTCAATATTCAAGGTTCAATAAACCGATGATTGGCATGGGATGAATATGCTTTCACAGAGATCAAACAAATATCTACAAGCCTTGGCTAAGTGTCTGTAAGGGTATCTAAGGTCCCTCATTTTGATAACTTGGATTCCTGGATGATACTGCAAACCTTCTGGGCGGCCTTGTGCGATCTTCTTAGTATCCAGCCGGCAGAATCACAAAATAAGGACAACTAAAAGAGAGGAAAATCACTTATATTTTTTGAGCGATGGAATGTAGGTATTTTGAAAAAAATTCCTCGATATTCAAAAGGCCTAATAATAAGTATAAAGAATCTGCATTGGTGTCAATCTGTAGCTTCTTACATTGGACAGCACACTTACTGCCCTATGCCAGCAATACCACCAAATGACTGCTACCCTATGAAACAGATATTACCGATTACATATCTTTGAACCAATCGAAAAACAATTTTTACATAAACACCATGTCTCCTTGTCAGAAAAGTGTCAATTCTATCAGCAATGCAGCGTATTTCACTCCTGAGCCATTAACCCAGGGATCACCTACTTACATGATGAGTTACATATTAACATGGCATAGTACCGGTTGTTAAGGCCCACGTTGCATTTGTCAATGCCAGCAGTAAATCGGTTAAGAATGTTATTAGTGAGAAATAGACAAAGACTGATCATCAAAAGGAGCATGTCAGCATAGTGTTTCTAAAACATAACGATTTAGTTGTGTCCTGTGTGAAAACCCATAATCTAAGGCCCCTGTGCATACCTTGTCTGCAGGTGTGTAGACCCAGCAGCCTGCTCACAGAGCCTGTCACAGACACGGAAACAAAGACTTACCAGGACGGTAAGTAGAACGGCGACACCCTCATCACCCAGTCCCCTCTGTGTGGGGTCTGTGTGAGGAGAATGCTGAACTCAACAACAGCCGGGGTAGACAGCCCTGCGGAGAATAGAGGATAGATCTATCAATCGTTGGTGTGACTTACAAAGCACCTGAATTCACTGACAGTCCCATGGGTGTCAAAATGGCTGACCCCTAGGAGAAAGGGACAATAATCATACCAAGACACTCAGGACTAATAAGAAATGTGCAATGGATAATGGACCATCTTGCAACATCCATGCCCAACAGGGATTCATCTAGATGTAGGTATATGATATTGTGCTTATTACAGTGAAATCTCGTTATAACGAGGACGGTTATAAGGAGCAGACCGTTATAAGGAGAAGATTTGCTTTGCCAGGATTTTTCCTATACATTTCTATAGTAATAAAACCTCATTATAATGAGCATTTCTAGCCAAAAATCGTTTATCAGGAGCAGATTTTTTCAAGATTCAGTAAAATTCATCCCATCCTATACAGGTGGGTGAGCACCCAGGACTTCCCTTTGATTTCTCAGCCCCCCCCCCCTGCCGCCTGCCTACCTTTACACCCTGCCCTATGCAGGTGGGTGAGCGCCCAGGACTTCCCTTTGATTTCTGAGCCTCCCCCCTGCCGCCTACCTACCCCTACACCCCGCCCTATACAGGTGGGTGAGCGCCTAGGACTTCCCTTTGATTTCTGCGCCCCCCCCTGCCCCATACGTACCCTCACAGAGCTATATAATATTATGACCAAAATCGGTTACAAGGAAGGTTGGTTATAACAGAGTTATGATATGATTGATCAAAAAAGTATCCAAGGTAATACTCTGGTTGCCTCTACTCCTAGCTCCCATATACATTGTACGGTTGTTTGTTTATTAAAATTTAAGATGGTCTACATTTGTATAGATATATAGAGTTATAAATGTAGATTATAATGTGGGAATCCAAAGCACCCTTGGGGTTGACTACGATCATAAACACATAAATAATCTATTTAGATGAATCTTGGCTTTATTGAAAGACAGAGTTTTACTGAACATTGTGATTAATACTTCACTTAGTGTTGGTCTAAAGCACCACTGATGTAATTCCCTAATTATAATTGTGGGAACCACAAAGCAATTCCTCCGACAAAAATACACATTGAGACAATTGATAGCAATCAGGAAGATGGTGTCTAAATATACTAGGCAGGCTAATGGGAAAAGGCGACATGAGGGATTTTTTTCCTGTAGATCATATTAACTATAACCTTCTCTAGTCTTAAAGTTAGTACCTTCAATGATTGGATCTCAAAATTAAATTTTCGCAGAAATGAGTCTGGATGTTCACAAATAACATATTTCCCTTCCTATCGATTCAATTTCCACTCACTCACTGCCATCTTGCTTAAATTGGGTTTTATTGCCCAATTCAAATATGCTCATTTTGGAATAAACTTGTGCATGAGCTATTTCCCTCATTGAAAATACGTTGGAAGATACCTTGTTGGCCCAAATGGGATCCCTTTCTGACCTATTACTTCTCAAGGATCACATTCGATTGATCTGCATGCCCAGAATATCATACGGTTTTAGTATTTAGAATATAATTATGTGAAGTAGAATTTCCAATTTGAGGAAAAATCGAATATAGCCACTTTAACAATGTTTTCTCCTAACTAACTTCTTCAGTTTTGCAATGTTTTCTCCTAACTAACTTCTTCAGATCACAGGAGGTGTTTCATGAAGACTGGGCAATTTGCCGGTTGTACACACATATGGTCAACTCAATTTGGTATTGATAATTTTGTATTCTTAGTTTAGTTTTTGTGTTTTCAGTCATGCACGATGTATACTTTTGTAAAATTTGAAATAATTCTGGTGAATATGAAAGTGCACCGTATAACAAGTAATGAAAAACTGGCACCAATATCACCAAAATAAGACAATCAGCACTGCCAGTATATAAGATATTTTTGTGCCCATATGGCCGTTATTAGCTGTTTCTGACTCGTAAGTTGTAGAACTAACGGAACACCCCCTCCAGCAGTGGCTGTTGTCAAACTGCATCATTTTATACCCCTGCTGCATGATCTGAATGGGAGACGCAAATTGAATTTGTTGAGAATCTCGCCCGCTTAACCCCCACAAGTGCACAATAAACTTCAATATCGTGAACACGGAAGTTGAATTGGTATAAAATATGATTTAAAAGCTGGGGAAAGTTGTTTTATTAATTAAAAAAATGTCCTGGCATTATAGGCTGAACCTTAAGGTCATCCCTGGAAAGAAGACACCAGCATTGTCCCTAATATGTATCATATGCAATTATGACAAAGGATCTGTGATAGTAAATTTGCCACTACCCTTAACCGTTTGTGCCCGAGCACTAACTATAGTTGATGCCATGGCAGGGTGAGGATTAACTATAGTTGGTGCCGTGCATCGACTATAGTCATCATAACTGTATGAGATGCAGAAATGCCTCGTCCTTAGGGAAAGTTCCTGCAAAAAGCTCTCTCCCTCCCTGCTAAGTATATCAATTTCTGGGGTCCCCAAATTATGTTATGTTAGATAGTAAATAATAATGTCATAAGCTATATCAGGCCAGTAGAAATTTGTCCCTCAAAATCTAAATGAGGAATGAATAAATGAAAGTAAGTCATGGTATAGAAGTTATATTATATGCAATGGACATACACATTTTAGGCGTGGGGCAGACAACCCTTCACATAAAAATACACTTATTGAACTAACTTATATATGGGAATATACTTATTGAACATAAATCTTTAGATGTGTGGTTCTCAAGGAGAGAATTGTGTCTGTACTCTTGATTTCATTCAGTGTTTCTTGCTATGTGACCATTGTGTGTGCATGTATAGTGGTGGTCTTATTAGGTATTTATTTTCCACAACCTCACTGAAAATCAATACAACAGCCATTTCAACCAGAAGTAGCAGTAATTAAAGCAGTAATATGTTGTGCTGATTAGATCGATCAGAGGAGATAATTTCCAATGATGCTACCATCCAGTATTATATTGGCTTGAATTGCCTATTTAAATACTTATAGATGCTAAGGTAAATTTAGCCCAGTGAGCATCCCATCAACCCAGATTTCCTGGAGGGTGACATACTTATCCATCATACCTGAATCGATAAGGAATCAATCAATACCTCACCAGTTCTGGTTAAATTGGAGTATCTGGAGCAGATATAGGGGGATGAGCTTGGCGAGTCAGCGGAGCATATTGGCAATACTCCAGGAGTCAATACTTTGTAGATGATGATCAGATGTAGGTTGTAAACGGTTGATGGGAGGAGCAGCTTGGGAACTGGGATATGCTCAACTGCTCAGAAGATAGAAGTAATGGGGTGTCAAGTAAGTGGTGAACTTTAGATAGTGCAGTGTAGCGGAAATGGTATGCAATTTATGTATGTACATTCCTCACTACTTGTACCTACACAGTAGCAGAAAGGTTAGTAACTATTTTTACATATAAAAACACCACACAGATTTAATTACTGAGAATGCCATTAGATCAAGGAATTTGCCATGTCCTTGAGCTTTTGATCTTCCTATGCAAAGGTATGTACTTGGTGGACTGACTAGAGCAGTAGGGTCTCAAGATATAGCTCACTTAGTATAGCCTTCAATACGCACAGACACTTGTTGGAGCTGGGATATATCCCATTCAGCATGCGGCTTCGTGGGACATTGCCTCAGCCCCCACTTGTGAAATACATCAGAGACGGTATCAATGGACTTTAGCATCTGTCTACATATATATATGCATACACATGTAGATCATATTCTATACACATAGCCTTGCATAATCTCATGGGCATAATGGAACCAACTGCAGCTGGACCTAAGCACATCAGTCTTTCTCCCCTGATTTCACATCCCCATTCCCTGCACTTCTCTTATCCCGTGCTGATCCATGGCAGGGTCTTCAAGTCAAACAACCAATTGGATTTGCTGTCAACACCCGGGCCAGCGGTTACTTAATCTTAAAAGCAATTATGAATGCCAGGCCTCCCTCTATGTGGTCTACATCAAGGGTTGGACCTATGTGGCAGTCTTACAATCTAGCAGATTTCTAAAAGGCTTCATCCTAATCTTAGCTTGGTTTTACACCAAGTCATACAAGTGTCTACATGGAGAGAGTTGAGGTATTTTGCTCTGCCTTGAATGTGTATGGGTTGGGCATCATGTGCATGCTTTGACACTTATCATAATTGTTGATCAACACATGAGAAGGGAGAGTGTGTTACTGAATTAGGACAGCATGAGGTATTAGAATGGTAAGATATTGAGGGGTGTAAATTGAATGCTCTCTATCAGTAGCATAGTTGCACTTTCTGATTTCCGTGTATTCCGATTATATATTAAATGGAATATGCTAGTCCTTGTTTCTGTGTAATTCCATCAGCTACTCAAAACTGAAAGTAGACCTTAAGAATCCGACCTAGAACCAATGCTGGACTAAACAGGCACACTCTTTAGGTTATTCTTCAACAAATCTGACTTTTTCAATCATTTCCAGTATTCATTATTTGACATTTGGAGCATATTCATTCTATTCAGTTTTAATGACCAAAACTACTCTTAATATCTCTACCAAGTCTTTACTCATCAAATACAGACACTATTTTAAGTACCTGGTTGTATATTATACTGGTCTGGCTTACACCATTTGACACTCAGACTGTATTTGGCAAAGATATAGATCGAAGTGACAGCTCGATAGCAGTAGACTATATAAAAATGAATGTTATTGCTAAAATAGTGAATTTTGGCAACATTATATGTTTGAGAAAACATTTAGTATAGTCGTTTAAAGCCAACTAAAAAGTGTGAAATATATTGTTTTCCTATATCCAGCACACTCCATAATTTGATCAATACCCTTGTTGAAAGCTGGAAAGGGAAATCATTTGAAGTTGGGTTCTTAGGTCATGGGGAGTTTCATGATGTAATTGTACCTTCAGTGGAAAGTTTCCAAAATTGATGGATCAGTAGTTCATCTAAGCTTACATGACATATGGTTAAAAAAAATCATCTTGAAGGCTACTCCTCCTCTCAAAGAGGTATTGAAAAGTACCATATGTCATATCCCCAACCCCTAAAGTGATGAAGTATCACCCTGCACTCAGTTAGTGATAAAATCAATTTATCATCTGTACCTCACAACGGATACATAACATGGATCCCACCAGATTAACCATTGGAAGGCATTTTTAGACCTTACATCAGATAAAAGAAAATAGTTTCTATTTCTACTCCTGCCAATCTGTGTATCTCATGTACCAGGTCCTGTATATAAATGGTCACATGATCATGATTGATGGTCACGTGATGCATTGGCAGATTGGCGAGGAGCTCGTGCAAAAGACCAGGTGATTCCCCTAGGATACTCTTCACATAATTATGTAAAGTATCACTTAATCTTCTTTCGGGGGATTCATTACAGAACTGCTACACCTGCATTTATATGTTCTCCTGAAATGCTTTTCAATTATAACTAGAGTTGCTTTAGTTTGCCAGATCCAAAAATGTGCAGATGGACCCGTCTTTCTTTGTTGAGCTTGCCAAAAGGTAACTAGAGAGAGGACTAGGGCTGGACAGATGATGTGAGCCTCTTTGTGGGGAGAATGGATGAGAATCTGATTGTTTCAGTTGCTGGTTGCAATGGTATTAAAGACTGGTTTATTGAAGTATCAGGAGCCCTATCTCATATAAACAATTTCTGAATCATGAGTAACCTACAAGACAGGGCCTAATTTATGCTAGCCCAGATTGACGTGCCACCTGCCCAACAAACCTAATGAAAATAGACTTCTAGTGGATATAATCAGTGCTAGGGGACCTCATTTTCAACCGGCAGTAATAATATGCATACCAGTAGACGGCAATGCTTTGTTTGAAAAAGGTTTTAAAAAGTTTGTGGTATCCATGGTAACCAAAGGGTCTCACTTTGCAGTCAAAGTCAAGGTCACAGGTTGTTGGGGCACCTTAAAATTATATCACGTTTAGACTGTGCAACTATCCCAAAATCTGATCTGATTCCAATATTAAGCATCATTGTAAAAATATCAGAAATAACTTCAGCTTTTTTTAAAGATGTTATTCTTTAAGATGGTACAAAAGAATAGAATACTAGAACATCACTGTGCCAATTAGTACTGTGAAACTGTGAAGCATCCTGATCGCATTGTGGCTTTTTGCAATTGCTTTCTGGACTGATCTGATCTGTTGAGCATGGCTAAGTTAAGTCTGACTAATATTGTTGTTGAAGAGTTGAAGGTTCCCTAAACATCGTCACTTTGGACAGGGTTTGCTAGAAGTGTTTAATGGATATCAAGAAATATAAAAACAAAGAATCCATCTGCTTAGTTGAAATAAGATTTAGATATAGTTCGACTGAGTTAGAGACTCGGGGCTTATACATTGTAGATTTTCACATTCTATTAGAGCAGAACATTCCATCATATTGAGTCCTTAGATCACCTAGTTAATGAACATAGAATCCAAGGAACTAAGACCTACCATTTTTCAACAACAGAAGAGGAAGCTTGAACACCCAGGCAATCTAGTTTTAAGAGTGGCTCTGAGCAGACATGGTTCTGGGTTATAGCTACACAGGAAGTGCAGTCAGGTGGAAGGGAAAAGGGCTAAATTTAAAGTTGTGGCAGGAACACAGATTGATCCTGGTTCTAGATACTGCTCACCAGGGGGTGCTCTGTTTGTGATGGGACAGGATGAACATGGCCAGACTTCCTCCACAACCAGGTTAAGGTCCTGTGGGTATTTTGCCTCTAGTAAGAAAGTGATTATTTTTTTAACAAAGGGGGGGGATAGGATGAGTTCAGCCGGAGGAAAATAATTGTCGACCCCTTGACCCGGGGAGAGTAAAAAGATTCAACTCCTCAAGGCTGAATGAAACGAATTTCCCATTGTTTTCAGCAAAAATGAAGCCTACACACTAAAATGCAACAACAGGGCATGGATGCCTGTGTATTTTGATCCAGGAAATGAGCTTAAACACAGTTTTTGCGAGGGGTAAAAGATTTGGACCCCTTCAGGGCTCAGCATGACAATTCCCCCCCCCCCTGCCTCATTATTTAAAAAAAAGATCAGTCCCTTAGAAATATCTTGAGCTGAAATTGGTGCACTGCTATGTTAGATGAAATATCAAACAGAATAATGATGCCACTCTAATCTCTATACATTCTTGCAAGATAATGCCTAAAATGGCCATTCTAAAGTATATGCTGTACATGCTCACAGGAATGAAAGGTACAGCACTACTCTGAGTTTAAGCGGGAGGGCAAGGAATTACCCACTAAAGCCTAGAGCTGGTGGGGAGAGATGGAGAAGTAGGGAGACGGAGAGACCCAGTGGCAGGTGAGGGTACACCTAGGATCCATATTGAAGCCATGTACATGGTTAGTAGGCAGGGTGAATGATGGAGGGAGAGGGTGTACACGGAAGGGGCAGAGTAGGGCTTAAGGTCTTGCTTTATGGAACAGAAAATCTGTGAGCATAGTATGGTTATGACATTACATGGTACTGAGCAGACAAACACCAACTGTTTACATGTTTGCAAAAAGTTTGCAAAAAGTTTGAATGGAGAGAAAAATGTCATACCCATCAATAAATCTGAGAATTAACTGTGGCTTGGGATACTATCAGATTGGCATACTTAAAATTGAATCCCACTGCAGGATAATTTTGGTATTCAACATTGTTATGATTGTTATTCAGGGGTTTGCTGTTTTAGAGAAAAGAATACGTTTCAGGAGTTACGAATTTTGCCACTAGATGTATTGTGTGTATAGGGCAGTGCTGGAAGTTATCTCTCTATAATAGTTAGAGATTTGGAAAGTAGTTTAGGTCTAGAAAGGCATTGTTCATCTGTGTCAAGAAGTTTTTATGCACGCATGGTTTGTCATTCATGGCCCTCTCAGCTCAGTACACATAATCCTCTCAACCATTACTCAACTTACCCTAAATATTCACCACCTCACCTCACCAGTGTCCCATACCTCTTATGTAACTATAGTCCACTGCTCTGCCCCCTCACCCCTAGGTGACCCACTTCCTCACTCCACCACAACCATCTTGCCAACAGGTCGGGTTGTCCCACCCACCAACACCTTAATCTCATATAGTAAATCTGTTAGCACTATGTATTCTATGTTTATTTTCATCTACCATACAAACACCTCCTGTAAACATCTAAATGTTACTATAACCATATAAGGTTATCGACTACCAACGGTCATACCTTCTACCATGTACTTCATACAGGTCTACAATCATTCATTCGACATACATATAATTAACAGGTATCATTCAGTTATAAATGTATAACTCTCATATAATTCCTCCAATTAAAACATATTTCTTAAATCCACTCTCCTCTCGTCTTTTCGGGGGGGGGGGGGGTTGTCCATGGATGGTAAATGCTGGGCTAGTCTTGCTTTCTAGTTGTCCCAAAACACATTTTCTTGGCCAAAGAGGAGAAGCCACAATATATAGTTTAGGACTCTAATGAATAAATAGGGACAAAGGGACGAGAGGGAGAGCAGCTTAGGCAAGAAGACCAATATGGGTTAGATGTGTCTGTAGAAAAAAGAATGGTAGGACCATGTGACCACTTGTCTACACCAAGGTGGCTCCTTGATTTCTAGGAGGTAATGTAGCATGTATAGAGTCAAGCACACAACAACTCAATGGCTCTGGTGAATAGCCGCAATTTGCTAGCAGTGAGGAAACAGCTGATCATCAGTGTACATTACCATTAACATTGAATAAAACAACCTGTGCCTTTTATGATTAGAAATAGATAGAATTAACCACAGAGAACTAATTAAAAATGAAACAATTAAACATATAGAATTGTAGTGGATAATAGTAGATTCACCACGACTCCAAAAACTAATGACACAGAGGCCCACAGACGATTTCACTGTTCATCTTATTCTATACATACAGCATGGTATGTAATGTATGTAATATGCCACATATGCAAAGGTGCAATTTCTTATTGATCCACCATCATTGCTACTAACAAGAACTGTTACCTAGATTCTTAACTAGGATATGAAGATAAGCATTTGTAGACCAAAATGGAACTGTGTAAAAGCTCATTTTGCGGCTGTATACACATTAAAACTGCTAGAGTCATTACTAAAAGACTACTTGCAGACATAAGGGGTGGCACGTGACCTGATCCCTCGTTTACACACCCGTCACCAGGTGGCAGCTCTGGTAGGGTAAAACCTATAGTAAACAGCATTACTACCCAAAGCTCCCCCAGTGCTACCAGCCTGACCCAGAACGGTGAGAAAATACCTCGGCTGTGCCAAATCAGCAGATGACTAACGACCCAAGAAGGCCATACTGCAACGCCATCAGATGGTAGACCTGCTAAAGGTGGTACACCAAGGTGTGTTTTACATTCAAGGATAATAAGGCATGTGTGTAGATATATTGAAAGTAGTCCGATTCATTTTTCCCATATAGGGCTCAAGATACAAGCAGGACAAAATTATGTTGACATGTAACAGTCAAATGGACCAGCAGCAGTTGCAGTAACACATTGTTTCTGACACTGTTAGGGCAAGTCAATGGAGCAATTCCAATGATTTGACATTCCAATCAATACATTTTGAGCATTGAACTTGTCTATTCAAATATATAAATACTAAAACATTCATAGCCCAATGGACAGCCCATCAACCCACATACCCTGGAGATGGGAATACTTAAATAACATCCGAATCGATTAGGAAACAATCAATACCTCATCAGTTCTGGTTAAATTACAGTATCTAGAGCAGATATTAGGGGATGAGATTGGTGAGTCAGGGGAGCATATTGGCAATAATCCAGGAGTCAATACTTTGTAAATGATGCTCAGATGTAGGTTGTAGATGGTTGATAGGAGGAGCAGCTTGGGGACTGGGAAATGTCAAGTAAGTGGTGAGCATGCAGTAGATATTGCAGTGTAGTACACATGATATGCAATTTGCATTTGTAGATTCCTCACCAGTTGTTCCTACACAGTAGGTGGAACGTTAGAAATATAGACTATTTATCATGTATAAAGCAGCAATCACGACACAGATTTAATAACTTTAAATGCCATTAGAAAAGTACAAAAAAAAGCAAAGAGTGCAATGTCCTCTCCTTTTCATCTTTATATGTACATAGTGGCCAGAAAAGAGCAGTAGGGTCTCACAATAACATATCTCAATAGGTATACATATATGTAATGCATACATATGTAAATTATATGCCATACACATAGCCTTGCATATTCTCATGGGTGTGATGGAACCAACTGCTTCTGAACGTAAGCACATCAGTCCTTCTCCCCTGATTGCACATCGCCATTCCTTGTATCGCACTTCCCTTACCCCAGGCCAATCCATGGCAGGGTCTTCCAGTCAAACAACCAATTGGATTTGCTGTCAACACCCGGGCTATGGGTTACTTAATCTTAAAAGCAATTGTGGATGCCAGGCCTCCCTCTATGTGGTCTACATCAAGGGTTGGACCTATGTGGCAGTCTTACAATATAGGGGATTTCTAAAAGACATCATCCTGATCTTGGTTTTTGCATGTTGTCATGCAAGTGTCTATGTAGAGATAGTTATCCTAGGTACTTCGATCTGCCTTGAATATGTATGGGTTGGTCATCATGCTTCAATACTCATCATAATTGTTGATCATCATGTGAAAAGTGTGTTTTAGTACAGAATTAGGATAGCATTAGGTGCCAGAATAGCAAGATATTGAGGAGTGTAAATCAACCGCTCTCTATCAGTAAACAGCACATATTGCACTTTCCGATTCCCATGTATTCCGATTATACTACTAATTTCATCAATGAATCCACTTGGACACTAGATGAAAACTGGTTTGTTTGGCTACATGGTTGATGCACTACAGCAGTTGGAAGATTGCAAAACGTATTTACTACAGTAAGCAGGATTGATGCACTTGCACAGGCAAGCTGCTTTTTCTGCAAGAGACAAGAATTTGACAGAATTCCTACGCATCAATTTAAGGTTCCTGACTGCACTGTGGCTAATTTTTCTACCTGTACTGATTTCATTTATTGATAACAGCTATGTTATGTTTAACAAATTCCCCAAACATAGTCACTAGAGGTGTTCAATGGATAACGACATATAAAAAAAGGACAATCAATCTGCTCGGTTGAACTTAGGTTTAGATAAAGTTCGATCTTGTATCCCAAATAGTAGCATTACCACAGAGAAATCAAGAATGTATGATATCGTTATAATTCTTATTAGCATTGATGCCCTGTGCCATTAGGATCATAAAACTGTTTTTATTTTGTTTCTAGCTTGTCTCTAGCCATCGGAATCAGCGATTTGTCATCGGAAAAAGGAGTCTTTTATTGGAAGAGTTTACCATAGAAAAATCGCTATTACATGGACCCCCTAGTACACAATGGGTGTTACTGAGACTGGGCCCCGCACAGCTTTCACAGCTTGTTCACGGGGCTTATGCCCGGGGCTTGTGCACGGGGGTGTGGGCAGTGTCCCCCCTCCCCCGGCTACCCCCCTCAAGTACACATAATATACATTATAAATCCATACAGTATTGCAAATCCGCGGCCCTTAACACCAACCTAGGTTGACCATGTATGTATTAATGGAAAGCCACATTTCTCCTCTATATGATGTGCTTTGCAGAAAATGAGCGCGGGGTAGATATTTTCAATACTTCATGAAATTCCAAGAAGGTTTTTTTCCCCATTTAATATTACTGGTTTGCATCATGCGATTTTAAAGTGGAATACACCAAACGGTAGCTAAATACATAATCTAATAGACCCTCATGCTTTTCATGGTTTAAGCATTTCATGGCATAATCCTTTCAACATGAATAAAGAAGGAGATTCCCAGTTGTGACTGACAATGTGGCCCGTGCCTTGTAGTCATAACACTACATGCAGCCATCCAACTGATAGAGGCCGCCTATTGGTGACGCTACAAATAGCGTTAGAGACTTGGGGTTTATACAAGATTTTCACATTCAGATTGATATTTGATTTCATTTAAACCTTAGATCACTTTGTAAATGAACATAGAATCCAAGGAACTAAGGCCTGCAATTTCTCAAGGACAGAAGCTTGAACACCCAGGCAATCTAGTTTTAGCTATGGCACTAAGCAGACTTGGTTCCCGGTTATCGCTACACAGGAAGTGCAGTCAGGTGGAAGAGAAAAGGGCTAAAGTTGTGGCAGGAACACAGATTGATCCTGGTTCTAGATACTGTTCACCAGGGGGCGCTCTGTTTGTGATGAGAGAGGCTGAACATGACCAGACTTCCTCCACAACCAGGTTATGGCCTTGTGGATTTTTTGCCTCTATAAGGGAGTGATTATTTTTTAATAACAGGGGGGGGGGGCAGAGGGACGGCTCAGGGGAGGGAAAGAAATTGTTGACCTCTGGGAGAGTAAAATAATTCAACCGCTCGAGGGTGGAGAAAATGAATTTCTCTTGTTCTCAGCAAAAAAGAAGCCTAAACACAATTCTTGCGAGGGTTAACAATTTGGACCCCTCACCCCTCACCCCTCACCCCTCACCCCTCACCCCTTACCTCCCTACCCCCATTGTTGTTAAAAGATGATCACTCCCTTAGTACTAACTGGAGGTGGAATTGTTGATGCAACTCTGATCTGTGTGTTTCCTTGCAAAATAATGCCTAAAATGGCCATTGTATAATATACACTGTACATGCTCACAGGAATTTATGGTGAAGCACTACTCTGAGTTTTAGCAGGCGGGGGAGAAATTACCCACTATAGCCTAGAACTAGTGGGAGGTGATGTAGGGATAGGGAGACGGAGAGACCCAGTGGCAGGTAAGGGCACACCTAGGATCTATATTGAAGCCATGTACATGGTAAGTAGGCAGGGTGAATGATGCAGGGGGAGGATGTACATGGAAGAGGCAGATGAAGGCTTAAGGTCTTTCTTTATGTAACAGGAAATCTGTTAAGCATAGCATGGTTTTAGACATGATATGGTACTGAGCAGACAGACATTAACTGTATACAAACTCATGTTGGCAAAAAAAGGGCAATTATAAAAGCTGGGCTAGTCTTGCTTTCCAGTTATCCCAAAACTACATTTTCTTAGCCTGAGACGAGAAGTTACAATATATAGTTTAAGACTAGGACAACAAGACGAGAGGGAGCGCAGCTTAGGCAGAGAGACTGATACGGGTTAGGCGTGTCTGTAGAAAATAGAATGGTAGGATCATGAGAGCACTTGTCTACACCATGGTGGCTCTTTGATTTCTAGGAGGTGATGCAGCATGTATAGAGTCAAGCACATAACAACGCAATGGTTCTTCTGAATAGCCGCAATTTGCTAGTAGTAAGGAAACAAACGATGATCAGTGTACATGACCATGAAATAGAGGCCCACAGACAACGGGAATTTTTATTTTATACTATACATACAGTCTGGTATGTAATATATGTAATCTTCCACAATTAGGAGGCGTTAAGGTGTAATTTCTTAATAATTCACCATCATTGCTACTCATAAGAGCTGTTACATAGATTCTTATCTAGGATAGTGTAAACATATTAATTTTCGCTCAGTACATATTTTCGCGCATTTCGCGCACATACCTATGTCAGAATTTGATGTGCACGGAAAAATGTCTCAATATATAAATGGTTTATATCAATATGAATTATCGGAGTATAGTTCATTCCCAACTCCCCAGGGGGCACTCCAACTGTGGTTGCCACCCTGGTAACGCCATGTTTGCATGACAGTCACCTCGTATTTTTAGGTGGAAGGGGCTTGTGGGGCAAAATATTTGAACAATAATTTTGGGCTGTAAAAACCCTTAATAATTGTCAGATAGAAAAGCCGCAAAAATTGACATGTAGATAAAGATCACCTGATTGCAGCTACGTAAAAATATGATTGCGCGAAAATGCCTTTATGTGCTAAGTGCGCAAAAATGTAGCTGCGTTATTTACATATACATTATGTTGACATGCATTTGTAGGTCCAAACAAAATTGGCACTGTGCAAAAGCTCATTTTGCAGCTGTATCCATATTCACATGTTACAGTATTACTGAAAGACTACCTGCAGACGTAAGGGGATAGGGGGTAGCACGTGACCTGATCCCTCGTTTACACACCCGTCACCAGGTGGCAGCTCTGGTAGGCCAAAACCTATAGTAAACAGCATTACTGCCCAAAGCTCCCCAGCTCCACCAGCCTCGCCCAGAACGTTGAGAAAGTGCCATGACTATGCCAAATCAGCAGAGGCCTAACGACCCAAGAAGGCCACGCTGCAATGCCATCAGATGGTAGACCTGCTAAAGGTAGTGCACAAGGTATGTTTAACATTCAAGGGTATCAAGGCATGCGTGCATATTATATCGAAAGTAGTCTAACATATTTTCCCATAGAGCTCTAATCACATTAAGAGACAAGCAACGAAAAGTTATGTTGACATGTAACACACTAAGGGACCAGCAGCAGTTGCAGCAAAACATACAATGTTAGAGCAAGTTGCTTGAACGATTCCAATCTTGTTACAATGCCAACCAATTCATTTTGAGCATTGAACTCTTCTTTTTGAATATATAAATGCTAAAGAATTCATAGCCCAGTGAGCAACCCTGCAACCCACATTCCCCGGAGATACCAGAATCGATTAGGATTTAATCAATACCTCACCAGTTCTGGTTAAATTGGAGTATCTAGAGCATATATTATGGGATAAGATTGGTGAGTCAGGGGAGCATATTGGCAATAATCCAGGAGTCAATATTTTGGAGATGATGCTCAGCTGAAGGTTGTAGACAACTGATGGGAGGAGCAGCTTGGCGGCTGGAAAATGTTTTACTGCTCAGAAGATGGAAGAAATGGGGTATCAAGTAAATGGTAGATAGTGCAGTGTAGCTGAAATAGTATGCAAATTGTGCATGTACATTCCTCACTACACAGATGAGAAAAGTAATATAGACTATATATTAAATGTAAAGTAGCACTCACTACATAGGTTTAATGCCTTTGAATGCCACCAGATTAAGAAAAATGCAATATTCTCTGACTTTCCGGTCTTGCTGCAATACTATGTTAACTGTGCAAACAGATCTCTCACTACCTGTACCTACAAAGCAGGGGCAATATTTGTAAAAATGCTGTTTATACATGAAATAGTAATCACTACAGAAGGGCAATGGTAATGTTTAAGATTGAGAAAGCAGGTCCTTTTGAACTTCCTCTTCTTCTGTGTGTCTAATTTATTCTCATAAAGCTGTAGAGTCTCACAAAATACACCGCAATGATCATATATATATTGTATATTGCATACACATGTAAATTATATCTTTTACACATAGCCTGGCATAGCTTGTGAATATAAGATGACAGATCTGACTACTGCTAAACCAAAAAAAAATCTGTCTTTCTCCCCTGATTGCAACCTGCCCTTACTGCAGGCTGATCAATGGCAGGGTTCTTCCAATAAAACAACCAATTGGATTTGCTGTCAGCACCCTAAACCTTAAAGATCATCAGTGATGTCAGGCCTCCCCTATGTGGTTTACATCAAGGGTTGGACCAAGTGTGGAAGCCTTACAACCTACGGGATATCTAGAGGATATTTTCTTCATCTTAGTCTGGTTTTGTCCCTTGTCTTACACCTGCTCAGTTGAGTATAGAGAGTTTCCTTGGATATGTTGCTCTGCCCGGGACATATGTGGGATGGGAATCATTCATCAACACTTAGATGCATACCATATACTGTCCTAGCTCTGTCTAATTTAGGGATTTAATTCAAACTTAGATTGCTATGTTACATGGTTAAGGAGATGATGAATATGTGATGCTGTGTGAGATGAACACATAGATCACTTTTAACTTTTGTGAGAAAAGCTGTTTCGCATCAAGATTGTTGTTGTAAGGCTAGCAGATAAGCAACCGTAGATACCCCCTAGTAATAGTTGCTCTTTATAAAGTGTAATTTGGGAATTTGATAAAATTGTAAATTCCGTTGGTGCAGCACACTTCATCATTTGAGCTGAAATGGTATGCTTTAGAATGCTGTTATTTTGAAGTTGGGTTCTGAGATTATCTGAGCTTTAAGATAAACTATTACCTTCAGTCTGAAGAATAAGGTTGCTCTTGACATATCCCAAATTTCTAGCTCAGTCTAGCTACAAATTTTGCTGCACGCCAATGATTTATTCAATACTCAAAAGGTATTCATAGCCCGAGAGTGGACTAGGAGTTGAAGATGGTGTGAGCCTCTCTGTGGTGCGAATTGATGAGAATCTGATTGTTTTGTTGATACCTTTAGCTGCTGTTAACAGTATCAGTGCAGCATAGGAGGAGGCACATAACCAGCCGGTTAACCTAAACACGAATTTAAACATATTTAAAGATAATGTTTAGACTTCAAATACATTCAATCTAAACTAAGTCTAAACACATGAGTTAAACACGTTTAGGTGTCGACTTTTATTAAACACGATAGTTTAATTATTAATTTTTGGTTATTCCCTTAAAGTATAGTAGTTAGATTCATGGACGTACTTTTCCCACACAGTTGGTGCTCAACCCTTTTATCGTGATAATAAAGGATAGAGAATATAACTATTTAGACGCCGAGTATAAACAAACATATATTATCAAGATCTTGAAAGATCAGAGGCATCTGGTAATTTAGCAAGTATATGATATGTACAAACAAGTGAATTAGCTGTTATAGACGCCCTGTAGAAAATAAAACAAATATAGCAATATTCCCTTATTGCAAATGTAAATCCCTTGATTACTTTCCATTTGTTATGATAAGTAACGTTCTATCTAAATATGTTTCGAAATCTAACATGTTTAGAAGGGGAAAGTTGAAATGTGGGACAAGAAATTGTTTAGAAAAGTGTGAAAAACTTCGAAACATGCATATTTATAACACTGGGGTAATAGCTTATTAGGGCTAGATGAGATTGTCAAGTAGTCAAATTATCAGGAAAGCTGGCTGTTGACATGGGTTAAGCGTTGATTGATAGACAAAGCTGCACGCTTAAGTGACTAAGTCAGTGGTTATTGACCACATGACAACCCCTGGGAGCATGGAATACGGCCAGAGCGTGCAGAATGTTATTGCACGCCTCACCCGCATACGGCCCTGCCATTGCTTTAGCATTGATAGATCATATTCAGTATGAAATAAAGGTTATGCTTGTTATAATGAAATTCAAATTAATTTGAAATTCATCAGACATGAACTATACCCAGATATTCAGTGCTGCATTTCTTGTTATGCATCAACCATGTTTAACGACTATTGTCTGACTGGCTCAACTACTATTGGAGAGAAGATAAGGTGTCAATATGTAAATGCAGATGCAATTTGATATGCGGACAACTGAAAAGGATCTATATGGATCCTGAAAGAAGGTGAGGCAATCTAATAAATGTGGCGACATCCTGTCTACTGGTTGGCGATATTTGTAGAAAGGTCTGGTCTGCAGAGATGGTCGCTGAGGAGATGTGTTTCTTTGTCTAGAATTTCGGTAACTTATTTCATGATACCTATTTTAAGTTTATTTGAAGTTATGTGGGTGAGTGAGTGAGTGAGTGAGTGAGTGAGTGAGTGAGTGAGTGAGTGAGTGAGTGAGTGAGTGAGTGAGTGAGTGAGTGAATGACTGAGTGACTGAGTGACTGAGTGACTGAGTGAGTGACTGAGTGATCAGGGTATACCGCCATTCCAACAGCTAGGGTCATATTCATGGCTAAGTTACAGTCAAGGGTTGGATCCAGGAGTCACCTTGCAAACGAGGTTTATGTAGAAACAACAGGTATTTAATAGCTGATCTATCTGCTCCACACACATTTGGAGCCACATCTCCTCTAATCTAAGAGGCCAAGGATGCTGTGACCTATAGGGATTTAGTATTGGATTCTGGGGGACGGAGGGGAACTGTCGGTCTAGGCTGGAAGACTGATGGTGGCTAGGCATGTCTTTGGGAAACGGAAGGGGCAATGTAGGCACTAGTCTAGACATAGTGGCATTTATTAACATGGGGAGACTTCGTGTACAGCTATAACTATGTACACCGCAATCTGTTGATGTCTCTCCTTTGCCAATCAGCTGGAGATTTTGCTGGATACACTCAATAGTACTGGTAGGTACAGGGCAACCTGACTTTTAATACAATTTAGACTACAGCCCACGCCTTTGCTAACTTAACATGCCTCAGTCCCAACCCTGCTACAGAACTCTGATACTAAACATATGATCAGTCCCGACCCTGTTACAGAACCAAGATACTAAACATATCCTTGGTGAATTAAATTGGTATGTCAGCTCTCTGCTGTATGAACCAGCGACAGAAAATGGATGCCAGCAGAAATCCCTCCTTATAAATGTAGTTTAACGTACATAGGTAGACCCCACCTTCTATGGTGCTGTATTGTCCTAATAACTATGATGTGCACAAGCACATACACCTCAATAAAGATTTGCTCAACCACTGTCAACACCAGGAAGAGAAGGCACAAGATCGTTATACAGTCAACATCATACAGCAAACACCCTTGATGAGATATGCGTTATCACAAACAAAGATATGACATTGAAGCTTAGCCTACCGTAGACAATATATCACAGTGTATGATCCCGAGAACCTATTGTGTGTTTTGTTGTGTGCTTTACTGTTTGTTAGCTGGGAAGTAGTTTCCATGTGACCTGGTTCCTCGTTTATACACCTGTCACGAGGTGGCAGTACCAGGCTGGCTCAGACCTATAGTAAAAGGTATTACTCCACAAAGCTCCCCTGGCTTCCCGAGCTGGGGCAAGAAAGTGGCCAAATCAGGCGCTATATAAAACATAGGCCTTACAGCTGGGAGGACGCTGCTGCGCGGTCATCGGACAGCGGACTTCCTGAGGGCTAAGGAGGTACTATTAGTAAGGACTATTTACATAGAAACATGGAAATAATTGAAAGATAATTTGGTGGGCCCCACCTTACCACGGCAGAAAAATACACATGCCCTTTTAAGGTTCTAGGACTAGCACCCCCTGGACATCTACCCCCCCCCCGGACATCTACCCTCTGCCATTTACCCCCCTGGACTTTTACCCCTTGGACATCTACCCCCTCCAGATGCCCATATGGTCGAGTCGCATCATGTGGAGCGGGTAGATGTCTCCAGGGGTGGAAATCCGAGAGGGCAGAAGTCAAAGGCGGTAGATGTCTAAGGGGGTGGATATCCTCGGAGATTAAAGTCTTAAGGGGGTAAAAGTCCGGGGGTAGATGTCCAGGCGGGAAAAAGGTCCTAGAGGGTAGATGTCCTAGGGGGTAAATGGCAGGGGGTAGATGTCCGGGGGGTATATGTCCTGATACCCTTTTGGTTCGTGTGTCTCTAAACATGCTCCCAGTGAGTCACTTACACTTACGGCGTCTAATTACAAACTAGTTCTGCTAAACCTGTAATATCCAGAGCATATTATATATTATCATATGAAGTGGAGGAGATGAGAGAAATTTATTGAAAGAAACTTATAAAATTACCGATAGCCCAGTCTCAAATAGCCCGATCCTTTGAATGAAAGATCTGGGCGGGAGGTTTTGCGAAAAAGCTGAAACGCTCGGAAGATTGTAAGAAGTTGGGTGTCGAGTCCCTTTAAATGTTTCCCACTAAGAATTGTATGTTCGGGCGTGGTTATGAACCTCTGACTATAAAGTGATTATAGCAACTACTGCAGAACAAAATACGGTGCTCTCCCCTGATCTAAGCACCTTGACATTCCACGCTCTACTCTCCCCTCCCTCCAAGCTGATCTATGGCAGGGTCTTCCAGTCAAATAAGCAATTGGATTCGCTGTCAGCGCCTAGGTCTTGGGTTACTTTATCTTGAAGGCCTCCCTCTATGTTGTCTACATCAATTGTTGGATCGTACTCTCTAAAGCTCTAAAATCTGATCTTGGAGTTGGGCTGGTTCTGTCCTTTGCTGTATACTAGATAGCCTGCTCCTTGCTGAGAGGTTGCATGGCGGCGCTTCTCAATTTGGGAAACAACATACCCAAAGGAATATCGAATGTAGACTGGTGAAACATCATTCTTGTAATTACAGTTGATACATATTTCATGTTTTGTAAACATACCGCTGCCACCTATGTATTTTACCGCCTGTGGTGTATGGTCAATGTGTCATTGTAAGAGAAATCTATCTATCAGAACCTGCATGCAATTAACATAAATCAAACATGAATGCATCACATTAATATCATTCAGACATGAGAATATGATATTGCACTTAGTAAAGCCATTGTGTAACTACTTCCAAGCCCAGCAGTCGCTTTACTGATTTTCTACATTTCACTTTTCTTGGATGGCTAGGAGAAATCTGTCCCATTCATGAAGTAGCGATATTTATGTTCCACACTTCCTGTCGTCTACTAAATCAACCAAGTATCCTTCTTCCCTTCACTTTTATTGTAGGTCCTAACTATTCTAAAAGGATTGTTGCCTTCAACGTTCTAAAATGGACATAGCAGTAATAGCACATCACATACATGTACGTGAATCCTGGAATAGCACTTCCAGTCTTTTTTATGGGATAAAAGATTTGGTTTCTATTTTTGCACCTACCAATCGATTCATTTCATGTCAGAGTAACAAACCTTAGGTCAGAAGCCAGAGCTGGATTCAGTACGAATTGCCACATGATCATGATGGATGGTCACATGATGCACTTATAGAATAGTGAGGGGTCTCCATATAAGCAGGTGATGCTGTTGGGTTATGTACTAGTAAGGGACGGTGTAGAAAGGGGTGCCATTTTGTTGTAGGTTCACAGAGGATTGCAACTCTATCCTTACCTCTATCCCATAAAGATGTATCTCGGCTATTTCCCTGTCACACACTGTGTTTTTTTTTGAACCCGCTCTAAATCATACTGAAACCTCTCTCTGTTTGTGGACGGTAACGAGGAAGATGGCTGTAAGAGGCCCTTCTCTCTTTGTTGAGCTTGTAACTAGAAAGTGGACAAGGAGTTGACAGGTTTTGTGAACTTCTTTGTGATGAGGAGGGATGAGAGTCTGACTCTGGCAGTAGATACCTTGAGCTGCTGGTAACTGTATCAGTAAAGTACAGGGTGGGGAGGGCACACACTGCACAACAGTATGTATGGCTCTCGTAATTGAATTATTCTAGTAGAGAGGGCACAATACTCTACTTTACTTCTATGAGTCTTGCGTTACATCACATGAAGTAAGCAGATTATGTACATAGTCTGTAAAAGGAATTTCATGGAGATGACATGCTCTGATCTGTTTACTGCTACTATGAATTCGCTATTGGTAACGTAATATCATCCAATAAACTGCTATGAGTATCACAGAAAGAACCTACACTAGGGCATCTAGACTATCATTGAGCATTGGTTTAGACGTACACGCAGTAATCCCAACCTCCTCGTATGCTGTGGTGGAATCAAAGGTACAGAGACAAAGATGAGAGTGTTCCACTTTGTGACTGCTGTTAGCCGACATTACACATGCAACATCTCTACTGTGCAAACACTGCAAACAACAGTAGCTTCTACTAGATTAACAGTGTACCACAATACGTTCTGTTGTGTCTCATTCTGATTACAAAAACAAAAACAAATGCACTTAGTCTGGTTTTACCTTTGATTGCTGATATATTATATGTACAGTGGCCCAAGAGGGTCAAAAGTGAAATGAAAATTGAAATGAATTTCTTTTTTCAAAGTGAAAATTGAAATGGAAATTCACTTTCACATCTTAATTTCAATTTTACTATCACATTTGCAAGTGTGAAATCACGATTGGGAAGGTGTCAAGACACAGTAACATGTAGCCAATTGTAGAGTTACAGTGAATTTTCATTTTAAAAAATGAACTTTCATTTCAATTTTCATTTCTGAAATGGAATTTCACTTATTTTTGACCCTCCTGGGCCCTGTATATATGAGACCTATCCTTACGATAAGAGGCACAGGTCGCACAATATGAAAACTATAATAGCCACATATTCAGATACTATGCATTAAGCACTTTGATTTGATGTATTAGATAGGCCTACACTTGTATGTATGGTAATGGAAAATATTTTAAAATTATTTTAGGGATTTAGGCTATTTTACATGTATATAAATCCGAATATATTGACATTTATCTTTCCAAAAAATCATATAAAATACTTTTAAAAATATTTTGACCTTTCTAACTTTCTGTCAATGTCCTATATCTAGGTTCCGATATGTGCAACTTGTGCCCCATTTTGCAAGGATGGGTCACATAAAAGTATATGCTCTTATCTGATCCACTGGGCTGAGTCAGGACGATTGAGACTAGAGACTTACATAATGATGTTCATCATACTGTGCAGTACTATGTGTATGCATGGGTAACTCCCATGGGCACTGTTTTTCTTTTCATTTAAAGCATTAAATTTAGTAACCAATAACGAATCATGATTACTCCAAGCTAAACAATAAATATGTACATTCCATTTTATTCCTGACACTGATGCGCAAATGGTTAGGGAATAGGCCATACTAAAAGGCAATGCTTTTTGGATGTGTAGTGGATTGCTGATGGCATGGACATCAACCTAACCCTCCTGATCTGTTTACTGACCACTCAGAATACAGATGGAGCGTGGGGATGTGACAAAGGAAGGTGAGCTGAGAAAGGAACACCAGATGCATTACCTGGTAAACAGATCCATTTCCGGCTGACCTGCTGCTACCCACAACCGTCCATTTGTGGCTACTGATGGATAGGTGGGTGGTAAGCTGCAGGCTGTGTCTCACGAATTTGGGCCAATGTCGACGTCTCTGACCGGATGCCATCTCTGACTGGGTGCCATCTCTGACCAGCCTGCATGAAAACGGTTTATTTAGGGCAGATGATGATTAAAAATGGGCAACTAATTACTACTTTAGTTATAACATCCATTAACCTTTTCAGCCAAATTCTATCTACATCAGCCTGATGCTCGGTTTGTGGTATCTATACGATGACTTCCTAAAAGGTGTGTGGTACCTGAGGTATTAATATGTTAGATATCTGCCCTAAATAAACTGTTTCCATTCAGGCCGGTCAGTGATGGCACCCGGTCAGAGATGGCACCCTGTCAGAGACAAAAACATTGGCCCAAGTTCATGAGACACAGCATGCAGGCAGCCATGGGGGCCGTATATATAGGAACAAGATCCTGGCAAAAAGGAAGAAAACAATGGTGTACAGTGTAGAGGTGGCCTAGTGGTGTGGCCTTTGCCTGGTATTATAAAAGGTTTAGATGCCTAGTACAGGCCTTTGGAGAAACAATTAGAGGGAATTCTAGCAAGTTTATATCGTAGGGGTTTTGCAAAGATCAGTACACACGAGAACCAGAGCACTCATCTTATTACTGTTTGCAGAGAGTAACCAAAATAAACAATATCATTTTCGAAAGCCTAACTGCGTCACAGAAGTATAGGCTAGGGGAGCCGGGGACAGAAGGATAAAACAAAGATTGTAAAAGAAGAAAATCAGAAATATGGTCCAAAATTGGATAGTTCGACATTGCTCTTTAATTAATTCTTCTCAACATATTTTGATCCACACTCAGTTCCCAGGTACAACAGTTATCATATCCTCGTGATAAATTGATAATAGCTAAATAAATCTTTGTCGAATCTTAAAGGTCTCTACTTCTTCAATGTGTTAGGATCGAAAGTATATTTCTGGTAGCAACATTCCGCCACAATAGCGTATATCAAATAAATGATCATAATGATGATACATTTAAATCAAAACATGCCTTTGTTAAACTTACATTACATGTACATGAACATTGAATTAGCTATAATCATTAATGCACCAGTGTCCATCAGAGCCATACCCAACTGAAATAAATTGATCAAATTATCTACAACATTTGAAATAAGGAAAGGGGAATAGTCTGGATATAAGCATACTTATTGTGTCTTCTTTTCTAATTTTTAAATTGCTTTACAATATAGTATCTCTGTTCTACTAAAAATGTATCTCATTTTTCTTTAGAGTTTTCTTTCATCACATAATGCCTTTAATCACACATGTTTTCTTTAATCAGTTAATCACATATGTTCACCAGTCATCATCTCCGGATGACCCAAGACTATCACGTGACACATGGCCTACACTTTCTGCTCTGTCACTTGGGGTCTCGGTGCTGTCACTACCAAGTTCAAAGTCTTCACTGACTGAGCTGTGAAAGGATATGGACCCTGAATGCCTCTTTGTAGACTCAGGTGTTAAGGACCTTCTTTCAGGGTCATCTCCATATGTGTCCCTAGTAAGACCCTGTTGACTAGTGCCCTTGTCAACAGGAGAGGTGGATTGTGGAGAAGGGTATGAGGTAGGGTTAGCTCCTGGGTCCTCCTTAGTACTGTGCTCTTCACCTGGAGGAACCTGGACACCACTGTCCTTCGCTGGTGTAGATAAGGGTAAGTGCTCCACCCCCTGAGTAACATGACCAGATTCAAGCTGATGGTGAGGCCCTGGGGAGGGGAGATGACCTTCCTCCATGATAGTAGAGATGTTACCCTGTTTGATGGGTGAGTGGAATCTGTCAGTGTGAGATATGGTGGAAGTATGGGGCTTCTCAGGGTTAGGGTGGAGCACGAAGGACTTTTTGGTATCAGAAGTCTCGATGAAGGAGTAGTTTGCTCTTGCTGCATCATCGCTTTGATCTTTGGTTAGTGTGTCCCAATTGAACTGCCCTGGGCCTAGGAGAGTAGTTGTCCCTATCAGACCATTAGATTCAGAGGGCTTAGAATAGATGTCTCTATGTTCAGGTTTATTAAGAGGATCCTGGTTACCTATATTGATGCTGTCAGAAAAGTCGATACTCTTCTGAGTCTCAATTCGCCTAAAGCTGCCCCATTCCTCATGGGTCCCTGTGCCTGGGAGGGTAGTGGCCTCTGCTCTATACGAACATGCCACCTCTAATGGACGTTCAGAACCAGTACCACTCATACTAATGTCTTCTTTTCTAGATGTACCAATATTCATATTTTCGGAATGATTAAAACTCCTCTGGGTTTCAAGTCTGACACTACCCCATTCCTCATGAGTACCAGTGCCTGGGAGTGTCGTGGCCTGTGATCTAAGGAAATACCCCAAGTCTTGTGGGCCCTCAGAACCAGTAGACTGAATACCAGAATTCTTGTGTCCAGATGCATTACCAATAGTCATGTGGTCAGAGGGATTAATCCTCTCCTGGGTTTCAAGCCTGAAGCTACCCCATTCCTCGTGTGTGCCAGTACCTGGTAGAGTAGTGGCCTCAGCTCTATAGGAACATGTCACCTCTAATGGGCGTTCAGAACCAGTACCACTCTTCCTAATGTCTTCTTTTCTAGATGTACCAATATTCATATTGTCAGAATGATTAAAACTCCTCTGGGTTTCCAGCCTGACACTACCCCATTCCTCATGAGTACCAGTGCCTGGGAGTGTCGTGGCCTGTGATCTAAGGGAATACCCCAACTCTTGTGGGCCTTCAGAACCAGCAGACTGAATACCAGAATCATTGTGTCTAGATGCATTACCAATAGTCATGTTATCAGCGGGATTAACCCTCTCCTGGGTTTCAAGCCTGAAGCTACCCCATTCCTCGTGTGTACCAGTACCTGGTAAAGTAGTGGCCTGTGATGCAAAAAGCCGTTTGGATCCAGTAGCACTACCATTATCAGGGCCTTTATTTTCAGATTTACTCTTTTTATTGATATTGTCAGGAAATCTCACACTTTTATCGGTTTCAAGCCTAAAGCTGTCCCATTCTGCATGCTTGTGAGTGCCAGGTAACACGGTCACTGGTAGGTATTTGTCTGCTCTGTCCGCTTCCTTGCCATTTGTAACTTCATGTTTGTCCACGATGTCTACAGACATTTGACGTTCAAGCTTATACTTATCCCAGTCCAAACTACCTCTTCCAGGCAAGGTAGTAATGGGTAAAGCTTTATGGGAGGGGTTATTGCCTACAGTATTTCTAGTATCCAGGTCCCTTGTTGGTTTCATATCAGTGTTTAATATACCATCCCCTCTTACAGATTCCAGATGGAATTCCCCTATGGATTCTACCTGTCCCGTCCCTGGTAAAGTTGTCACAGGTAATTTGTTTTCCACTGTTTGGCCACACTGGTTACATGTCTCTCTTTCATGAGTACTCTCACTGTACCCTTTTGCCCCTTTGCCACCATCGCCTGATGCCCGGTTTGTGGTATCTATACGATGACTTCCTGAAAGGTGTGTGGTACCTGAGGTATGTAATGGGTAGCTAGGGTCTGCAGAGGCTACATGTTGTTCCCTGGTCCCAAAACCCTCACACACCTCCCCACCCACCTCCCTGCCCAGTGCAAGCGCTGCCCTGACCTCTAGTGGCAGACGCTGGAACAACTCCCTCCGCTCCAGGCTGGAGCTGCTCACCTGCAGTGGCGCCCTCTTGTGTCGTCTCCCAGCATCACCAAACCCACAGCGCCGGCACTGCAGGTCCCCCTGGTGGTAGTTCCTGTAGCAGACACCAGGTGGGGCGTCCAGTGCCCTCCTGGCCCTGTAGTGTACCAGGGTGGTGTAGATGTCTTCCAACCAGCGGCTCTCCTCCCTCAGGGCACCCACCCGCGACACCAGCCCCGACACCTCATACTCCAAGCGCGTCGCACGCAACGTCGCAGGCACATCCGCTTCCGGTATGACGTCATGTCGAAAGGCGTCACCTCCAAAGGCACTACTGGAAGGTTTGTCCTCTGATCTTCCCATTGGGAAAACACCATGGGTAGTATATCCATAACTGTACCCCCTGGCATTGTCTATATCCTTGGTGTCATGCTTGCTGGTTTCTGATTGGTTGAAGATGTCATGTCCCAGTACGAGGCCGGCCTTGAGATGGGGTGGGAGTGTTTCCAGCCAGACCCGCCTCACTTCCGGTTGGAGAGGCATGATTCTCTCCGAGGCTATTCGTAAACGGTCAGGGACGGGCAGGTTAGTCGCCATGGCCACACGAGCTCTAGCCTCCACAGGCAGTACCCCTGTCATGGCACACCGTGATAATCCTTTAGTAACAAACTATAACGTCCTCATGTCAATCTCCATGTAGATCCTAGTCGCAGGGTGTACTGTAGGCAGGTGCCAGCTTGTGGTGGGAGGGACCAGTTCCTTGTAGGTGCACTGTAACAGACTCTGAGACTGTTGTCAGGCAGTCACGCCCCCTGGTGCCTCATGTGAGAAGCGGCCAGGTACTGCAGCAGGTATCTGGGTGTGGAGGAGATGTGTCATGACAATTGACATAAGTGCCGCTTGGTGCCATTCATGTTATCTAATCATGCTGTGGCCGGTGTTGAGTAACGGAACACGGAACTGCCACCAATAAAGTGGTGTCCATAATTAATGTTACAGCCTATCTCTCTATAGTCTAGTCTATTAGCACTGTGCCTGTATGAGGGGATGTGACGACCGCTGTGGCTTTCCTGCTATATCCTGGGAGAGTCCCGGCTAACACTGTAGTCAGACTGAGATGTGTGAAGGTAAATGTTAGCAAACAGACCGTGTCATGTATAGCCAACACCTCTACATTTGTCATCATGTGTTTATCACGTGTTCACGCATATTCCCTGCTCTATGGCAGATGCGCTGTTTGTCGCATTTCTGAGTGAAATAATCCCAATCCGGTCTGTGGATAACTGTGAAAACAGCCTTTGTGTCCCAGTGACAGATTTTCATAACAGTAATATAGAGCGCCACGTATCTTTCCTTTCACTTGGCATGGGAGATGATTATATCATAGCTCTTCCTGCAATTATTTACATAGTTAAATTCGGTCGTATATAATTATATATGAGTAAAATCCTATCTTAATTGTGAAATCACCAATACATTAACTGCTGACTGAGTGAACGATGGAAAGTGATGTGCGTCAAACCAGACGCATTCTAGAGTCCTTTGTGAGCTACCTGTAGTGGTCAATAGGTATCCTCCAGGGGCTGTCTGCTCACACTGTCACCTCAGGCTGAGGTTCAGCACCTTTTACTATTACTCTGCTGGTAATACACAGGAAGCACCATTCTATACCGCTCTCCGTATAGTTCCGGGGTTTTGTTCTAGATACTGGAACCAAGTCCTTTCTATCATGTCGTGTCCTTTCCGTCCTTCCTACCCTCGACCATCCTGTCCTTTCTTCTTCTCTTGCCGCCTACCTGCTATCCAATTAATCATCCGTTCTGGACAGTGCTACAGCCTACATTAACGATAGCGCCAACCTCTAACCTATGCATGGGCGTATGGCCTCCGACTTTTGATGACTCTAGTTCTTCTTGTATTCTCTGTCACTAGTGCTGTCATCTCCTGAATGCTCAGTCAGCATCCTATAATGTCGATTCTTCACGCCTTAATGCCATTCTGTTCTCTGTTGCGCACAGTGTATCATATACTATACTCTCATAATATACTCTAAGTTAGAGTTACACATGTGGTACTTAGGTACCTATGTTCTACACATACCTCTGTCGTGTAGCATGGATATCCATATCAGCTGACTGAGAGTCAGATCGTGGGCTGAGCTAGATAGCGGTAATATATTGTCTAATTAGGTGTTAATACTATGATATCCTATGGTCACACATACATCGTCCTTTCAATAGGTATGATGCAACTGTATACCAGCTAATTAGTTTTATACCTGTACTAGCAGTAGGTAGTACGGGCCAGGAGCTGGAATATGGCTTAGGCTATTCCGTTACTCTCATAAAATAGTTGATACAGCGCGTCATATACATGCAATATCTTTGGCATTTATATGTCATATACATATGTATGAATATGAGGTATTTTTTGTAATATGATCCGACCAATATGTGCATGGGTGTAGTCTGATGCACATTCATGAGAAGAGCAGTTGCCTATCTTGTGACTATACATGGGTAGCTAGAATTATGGCCATGTCGCCGTGTCGTTTTTTAGCTAAGGTGCCGTGTCGCCGTGTCGATTTTTATTCTATACATTCTGGTCCTTAATTTCGTGTCCGTCGATTTTTAAACCCCCCGCGTCGCACGTGTCGATTTTAACAACCCCCCGTGTCGCCGTGTCGCACGTGTCGATTTTTACCCATGTATAGTCACTATCTTGTATATAAGTGCCATATTGTATTCCCCACTTGTATAATATCGTATTGGTGCAGCTGTTCTCTAAGCAGTATTGCAAACACTACTGCCATAAGCCATATGGGTAAGGTGTTCCTCACGTTGGTGCTGCATGGGGTAGATGGAACAGGGTAGGGTTGGATATTAACAGTTAAGCCCACACATGGAACCATGACCAGGTATACAGTACGTGAGTCTCATCCTAGTACACCTGGATCAATGATTCAGGCTGCCTCACTGCCTGGAGGCAAACAGGGTGCTACACTGAATATCTCCTGACATTTGTGCAAACCCTCACCTTGATACTCCATGTTAATGCATGCATGCAGAGTCACACCCCTCCGGATTCAGTGCCATACAATGTATATCCTCACAATAACGTAAACATAATGGCGCCCTCCAGGTAGTGCTCCATGGGCGCAGCCATCTTTCAAACACTTCAAAACACAGACGCCGGAAACCAGCGGTACCATGTGACTTTGGAATGGAAGAGCCCGGATGTAGGATCAAAACATTATCGATCTGCTCCTCCAGCGCGATGCCTTCTGGGAGTACGCAGGCCGCGTGTCAGGCAGACCCATAACAATGGTTGTCATAGCAACCAGTCAACAAACGGTTTATCTAGGCCAGACCTCCTTCTTTCTTTTATTTTCTGAGGGAGTTGCAGTGCACTTGAAGTTTGCAACCCAGGAGTGGCCTTTTTGGGCTCCTGGGAGTTTCTGGGGGGGGGGGGGGGCGGTCACCCAATTTTATTTTGATGCAGGTGTGCAGCTGGTCCTCTGATAACCCTTACCATTGATGGAGGAGTTTTCGATGAAATGTGGGACCTTGGTGAGGGGGATTTTGACCAAAGGGATCTCTGTACAAGGAAAGGAAACTCTTAGTGTGGGGGATTTTTCTCTAATAAATGAAAACCCTTTTTCCAGCCGTAACACTCTTGTATACAAAATATACCAAGTGCCCCCCCCCTCTCCTCCCCCCCCCCCCTTCCAGGTTAGGGTGGTTGGCCCACTAGTCTTTAGACCCACTTCTGCGTCCCTCCTTTATGGGAAAGATACTCACCTCAATTATTCATTGTGAGATTAAAGAGAAGACATCCCAGATTACCCTTTCTATTATTTACTACATTAGAGGGTTGTAAATTGAGTCTACCAATAAAACATTCTTAAGGCTTGATGTCCTTGATGCCATTTCATCACATGTAATATATTAGGTTGTTAGTGTTAGACTCCCATGCGGCTGAATTAATCATTATAGCATTATTCAATTTCAATATTTCCAAAAAGAGAAACTTGTAATTCCTGATCACCAAATCTCTGTTCTCCGAATGTATAATTTGATCTTTATGTGTTCAGATAGGAGGAGACTATTATAAAAACATCAATACAATTACTATAATTTTGATACTTGGTGATTTAGTCACAATCTGGGATAGATAAAGGTATACTGCACTACATTTTGTATTTATATTAGGCTACGTATTTTACATAGAGCCTTAGTAGAAAAAATACTACATTTAGATCCTTTTTAATAATGCCGCTTTGAAACAATTTATTGTGGTTTTGTGAAAGGAATGAGCATGGAATCAATGAATTCATCCCAGTGGACACAACAGCCCTTATCATAGTCGATGTCTGACTGTCTGGTGACTCTGCCCTTATTAGTAATTCAGAACAGACTCAATAGTTGGTCATTACATGCAAGGTCCTGCCGTGCTTCAAACAAACCGAAGAAAGAGGTTTTACTCCTCATTATAAATAAAAGGAAAACTAGATATATATATTGACGAAGTGCCTCAATATCAGAAATATACAACATAGACTCTGTATACTATGTTTCAAAGGGGCATTTCATCGGGGTATATTCAAACTACCAATGTGCTAATCAATGCATAATCTATGGGAGATATTGGGTTTCAATGTTAATCCAGTGGGAGTGCTGTACCTGCACCAGAGTCTGTGTGTACACTGCACTCAGGTGGATTTTCTGTTAGCCGATTTGGAGGCGACAGGCAATCGGTAGGTAGAGCCCTAACTGACCACTGGTAAGTGCACTCTGTGTAGTGTAAAGGTCAAATCCCACAACGCAAAAGAGGACAGAAAATGTTGTGAATTGGTCTTATTGCCGATTTTGGACACTATATTGGCTAAGACAGGCCTAAATTGGTAAGAAAGTGTTGCCTCTGTCTTGTGATTTGGGAAATCTCAAGGATCAAAAAAGTTAGATATTTTCCCCCAGAAGGCCTTGAGAATGTTGCTTAATGGAATATGTCAAGGTTTCTTGCTATATCGCAATGGTTGTGTCACTGATTAATCATTACCCAAATCCCACATGCTCCATGTACAAGAGATTTTGGTCTATGATTTATAATGTCTAGCTATGCATATATTGGTGAATGTAGTTGCAGGTAATGTAATTGCATCAACATTCCTTAATATTTGCATTTCAAAGTCCCTTCTGTTGCGATTTTAAACCATACACCATGTCCCACATGGCCCAAATCGCAGCACTCTCCCTGTCCAAAAAACAGTTGCCCCTTGTTATTATGTCAATAATCAACACTTTCTGGCCCATGTTTCGCGTTGTGGGATTTGACTTTAATTGTTGTGACTCTACCTGCCGATTGTCTGCCTATTGCCTGCCGATCACCTCCAAATCGGCTAATAGAAAATGATCCTTAGGCATCAACCATGTTCTCCTGACACCTTCTTCCTCGCGGTCAGTGTGATACTAGCATGGATATGCAGATGTCTTGAAATAGTTTTCTACTGAGTGGTATTTAGTATATGTCCCGAAATTTTGTACACCGATAGTCATTGTGCATATTTATGAATCTATGAGGACCTACCCTTGTAAATTAACTATTATGCATTTGTAAGGAATAACGTGGCAGACCTGTATGTGTGTTAGATATATGGCACAAGTGGGTCCCTGTATTATGTGTTATAACCGAAGGACAATTAAGGACAAGGTAATTGTCCAAGGTGCCAGCCAAGGATAATTACCACTGTCCCAGGCTGATAACACTTATGCAGCTAGACACGCATATCATATCTGACTTTCACTCATATTAGCCTGAGTAGGACAGGCTGCTCAATGGACCGCACCCACATACAGCCCTCTTCTTTTGTTATCTTAGCCAACTGTGCTTTATCCATGCATGTAATAAATACATAAACACGCCGTACCATTAAAGCTTCACTATCATTAATGTGGCAACCCTTATTTGACGAGATCTATAGAATAAGTTCAATAACTACATGTGTATGTAGACCATTACTGAAAATGCTGCTTTACCCATTTATCACTGAGGGTGCATCCGGCTCACCCTCAGGGTTGACCCGATACAATCAGTGTGCGAATCCTACGCACAGGATGGAAGGGGTTAACTGGGTGATGCATTAATTGGACTGAATTCATTCCGTTATCTCAGGTTCCTCTACCCAGCTGCCCAGTTCTGGAGGGCGTGTCCACATGTGAGTAGCACTCACTGGTGTACAAACACACCTATACTATAGATCCTCACCACCAGGAAGGGTGACAGTAGATTGCACGTTGTATCTAGCAGAATGGTCATTGACGTATCTTATATCAAGATATTCACAAGAGAATTATGTTCCATATAATGCCTATTAGTTTGCAGGGTGTAGATGTCAGATTTCAGGGTTTGTCAGTTGAATCCCAGAGAAATATCATAGAATAGTGAAAAATGTCATTGACCATTATTTACTGCGTTGGTCTGTAGCCCCACTAGAGGTGCTTGCTGCAGGTGCACACGGGGCACCTGTACAGGTGTGGCATCAGGGCACGTGCGTTAACTAGGTCATTCCATTCTCCAGACAGATGTTCTGATATATTACTAACAGTGTGGGAAACCATTTGACTACCACCTGCTGTGTAGGGCGCACTAGGGACAATCTGAGTGAAATTAGATGCCCCAAATGGTGCAGAACTTACTTATATCCTGATTCAGTTACACACTGCTATTCCAGAACCTAAGAAGTACTTTATATTTGGGATTTTAAGCATTTTTGTGTTTGTCTACCACCTCCTATGTCATCTAACAGGGGGCAGTGCAAAAGAATGGCTGACATTCAGAGTGTCCCACACTGTACCTTACTATAGACAACCTCCGTTGTGAGAGTGTATTGACCTAGTTTATGCACTTGCATCAGGGTGTGTCGTGTAGGGTGAGTAGGTACGGGTGAGGCATGTTAAAGATACAATATCAGTTATAAAGCTCCAGAATTAAATTATGAAATAATATTGTAATTGCTTTCATTAATCATTTCCCTGGCGTTGGACATCATTCTTGATAGTATATTCTCCTTATTGTGATTTGCAGATAGCAATAGACTGAATGTAGAGGTTGTATGTGCATGTTGTTGCGCATGCTAAATCCAATGGCGTTATGATGCACCCCTATCAGGTCTTGATTTCTATGAGCCAACAGTTGTTCATTTGTGACAATATATTGTAGTTTCAATATGCTAAATGACGTTCTATACCTAAATGCAAATATGGATCATGTAATAAACCTAAAATGGGAAAATCACCTAAATCACTAGGTGTGCAGTTTCTCGTTCTCCTGTCACCAATCACTAGCTCTCAACACTGAACACAGGGCCAACAAATAAGGTCGACCCATTTTAAGTTTTTAGCCTAGTACTGCACCACTACTAAGTTCATCAAGGGATCCTTCTGGTCCATATTATCTAAAGTACACACCGTCAGGATATTGTAGAGTGATTTTAATGATTTATTGAAGCATTTTGAGTGAACTAGGGTAAAGTTGAGGGTACACACAGAAAGGAAGTAGAATCACTGTGACTCCCGACATGATCACTGAGGTAACTCTCCCCAGGACTCTAAAGTGACTCCTTAACATTAGCAGGACTCTAAAATAACTCTATAATGACCTAGTTTTAAGACTCCCTAATGATTTGGAGTCACTTTAGTGTTGTGGGGAGAGTTACCCCAGTGATCGGGGCTGGACTCCCATTTGAGAGTTACAGTGATCCTACTTCTTCTCTCTGTGTATGTGGTTGAAACTTTCATATTTTTGATAAATGTTCAAAATTCATTGGGCTGTATCTCAAAAACTATCTTTTGTAGGGTATCCATTCTTGGTATGCCTTACGATACATGTTGTCCCTGTTTGTTAACAAAATTATTAGTTGCTATATATAGATAGATATAGATAGATAAACATGCATACAAATATAATTCGTTGAGGTGTCCCTAAGTAGACAGTGCAGTTTTCTTCAATTCAAGGTGCCTATTCATGTATACAGGACATTAAGGCAGAGCAGCTTCTTTGAAATTCATTATAGGCACCACTAGTGGCTCCTGGAGATAGGCGTCCAGGTAGCCAAATATAGTGGAAATGCTCTTCTCAGGACTTAAAGAGCCGACCAGCTCTAGGGAATAACACACCAGTCCAGCCTTTCTATATTACGTATGAAATATCTGTAGAAAGATTATCATAATTAGATTTGCATTTTTTTAGTTGTGTGAGTGTCTTATGTGCTGTTTTACTATCAATACAGGTAGGAAAGAATATGGAAAATATATCCACATCTGTGGTTCTCTTAATTTGATCAAATTCATAACGTCGATATATCTAAATCATATATGTAATATGCACACTGTTTTATATCGTTATAGACATACGTACATACAATTTATCCCATGCAGCAAGCGCCCTTTTAAGTGGTGGAATTACTGTGAATTTCCATATAGAACGGTTCCAATAAGCCTTATGACTTTCCTGTCATATTAATTCCCTTCCAACAGCTGCGCCGCCAAAGATGATCCAACTGAAGACTATACATTACCGTTCTTCTCATTAACAAAATAGGCATAAGGCAGGGGGAAATTCATACAGTCTGTTGATTTGGAAGAATATAATTGTAGCCAGTCCGTCATGTGTAGGATATGAAAGGTTTCGGTTTACATGAGGCCTAAAAAATAGTCGTGTTCAGGTAACATAACAGAATAGGGTCGGTAAGATTATTGTGGTTTTTTTTTACCAAATTCTTTGAAGATTAGAAAAGGAAATTTCAAACAGTTTTCGTCTTTCCAGTCAAAAATACAGTGGTAAAATCCCAAAGACGACTTCAGAATTAAAAAAAAAAAAAAAGATCAGGGTCGTTCGGAAGAACTGAAAACAACAAATTATTTGTTTGGGGCCTGAATTGAATTAGTAGATGTGGGCTGTGAGAAGTATGTATAATAAATGCAGTACTTTGGTGGCATCCGCTACAATCTACAAATATTGATGAATGGTGGAATCACAGATTTTCTTGTCAATCTGTCAACGTTCTCAGATTAGGCCTATTGATCCATGACGCCCCTCCCTCAACACACTCACAAACACATGCATACATATCGCCAAACACACACATGTGCAGGTAACAGATTAACCGTTAATGATTAAGGTTGGTATCGCCCTTAACAGGTGACCATGCAGCAGACCCTTGAATAACTGATGACCCAAATGGTATGGCTATACAGGTAATCAGTAGCTAACACCGTACAGGTAAGCTGAATCCACTCAACAGGTGACAACTACCACCATACAGGGTAACGCCCACCAGCCCCACCCAGGCCTATGGAGAGAGGTCCACTCACTGGTCTGACGTGCTGCCATTTTGAGGGACTGGTAGGTACCAGCGCCATGGTGGAGGAATTTCCCACCATCACTCCTTTGTGGGGTTTCCCTACATTGCTGTGCAATCCTCTATGTACTGATTCTGCACTCATCCTCTAGCAGAGAAAATCAGTGGATCTAAGGAACCCTCTTGTGAGAAAAAAGGGCACTTTGTGCCTCATAATGTAAGCAGTATTGTCAGAAACATGGTCATGCAAATGGTGCATTACTTTATGCGTACCAGACCAATAATCACCTGTCCAGTCCCACCTTGCCACCTGCAACTTGATAATTCCCAGTCCACCTAGCTACCTACCTGGGTTTGAGAACAAAATTGAGAAAAGAAACAGTGCCAAAAGAGAGTCCAGGTTGCCTCCAGAATGGCTCCCTCATTTAGGGGAACCTAGGCTGCCTGAGGGAGCCTAGGTGACTCCCTGGTTGACCTAAGAGAGTCACCTGGGGAAGTCTAATAGCTTCCTGACTTACCTAAGGGAGTCCCATAAGAACCTGGGCCTTCCTAGAGAGGGGAGTCATTCTGGAGGCAAACTAGACTCCCTTTTGACGCTCTTTCTTTTCTCTATGTACCTCTCATTGGACGTCCATCCTGTGGATCAGTAACTACGTGTAGGGGTCCAAAGGATATATCTCGATATATCTCTACAGGCGAACGTCTTAACAGTCTTAATGACTGTATTCCAGCGAATTGATAACGTTAAGCGCTAAGCCCCGCCCCCCCCCCCCACCCCGTCCATCCACCACGGTGAAATTGTCCCTTGCACCTGTATCGGTACCTGTGCATCGTGACATGGGTTGTCCAGTGATTAAAAGTGTGAGTAGATCTGATTTCTCCTGTCCAATTTGATGTGTAAGTGAAATTAATTGCCTTCGTTTTCGTACTTCAAATGTGATGCCTTAGAGTTTGGCTTTCAGTCTAGGGCACAGAGTTGTGGGTGATAGGGCGGGAGGACAGGGGGGGGGCTTTCGACCCAACTTGACTATAAAAGACTATTTTCGACCCCTTTTTCAGGAGCGACTTGTCAAATACCATCCATCGAGAGAGAGGAGAAGCTGCAATACATAGACAAAGGTGCATGAGTTTCAGTCTGTTGACTGGGCTATTTCACGAGTTGACCTTGGGCCGTATTTCACGAGGCCGTAGGCTGAGTGAAATGCAGCCCAAGGGTCAACAAGTGAAATAACCCAGTCAACTGACTTAAATGAGTGTACCTTTGTTTTTATTTTTTAGATCTTTTTCGATTCAAAATACCGAAAATATTGTAGGGGGGAGCCTGAAAGGGCTAAATTGGCTTCTTTCTATGCCGTTCAAATATAAACAAACCGCCGTTTCGATGACGTCACAGGGCCGTGAAATACGGCCATGGGTTATTTCATGGGGTGTGTGCAATACGCCATTCTTTGGTTAAGTCAATGGGACAGCCGTATTTGACAAAAAATACATAGACAAAGGTGCACGAGTTTTTGGTCTGTTGGTGGGTTATTTCACGCATTGACCCTCGGGCCGTATTTCACGAGGCCATAGGCCGAGTGAAATGCGGCCCGAGGGTCAATAAGTGAAATAACCCCCCAACAGACCAAAAACGAGTATGCCTTTGTATTTATTTTTTATCTTTTTCGATTCAAATTAAATCATTAGGGCCTTTAGGGGGGTTGAGGGGCTCAAATAGCTTTTTTCTACCCCGTTCAAATGTACACAAACCGCCGTTTTGATGACGGCACAGGGTCGTGAAATACGGAAATGGGTTATTTCACGGGGGAGTGAAATACGGACCTCTTTGGTTAAGTCAATGGGACTGCTGTATTCCATAAAAAATAAAACCCGAGTCTGTGCCTTGGCGTAACAAGCGATACCATGCAGGAATGGTGTATTGGCTCCATGATGTACTACCGATAGCAGATGATGGTGACTTTTTTACTGTACATTGCCTTCACATAACCTGTACATTGGCTTGATATTCGGAGATCTAGCTTTCGGATAAGCCAAAACTGCAGCTCCTAATGGCCAGCTTCCACCATGTCTTTATACGAAATCTATAAAGGAAATGTCATTATCCGCAAAAATAATGTTGGCCAATAATGAAATCAAGTGATTGTATTCACAACAATACATTTTGAATAATACTTTGACGATCATTTCTTTATTGCTACTATCCCCCTGATCATAGTCAGTCAGCATGTATATAACATATACAACTATGCCGACTTGGTGTAAGGAGGATATGTGTTACATACATCATTTTTATCTGGTACTACTATATGTTATTGTGTTCAAATAAAGAGACCACGATCTCGTTAACATTGAGCAGGTGTATTACCTTTTTTAACCAAGATCGTGAGTACGTACATTTATATGACTAAGTACCAGTTAGCACATGTCAGCTAAATATGCTTTTACATACAGGGTTGACTTTCATTAGAAAATGTAGATTCCAGATAGCAGATGGCGATATGACAGTATCTGTATGGATTTTGCAAAATCGTTAAGCGTTGTCACATTTGTAAAAAGACATTTATTTGTTCAACGTGTACCGTCTATCTTTCTTTGAGACATGGTTTGACATTCCCATCAAATTAGTGTCATACTGTGCGGTGATGCGTAGTATATGATTGTTCAGGATATGATGTGCATTTACTCTAAAATGCATAGCACATTACTACATAACATAACTCGATGCCAACGTTTACTGCAGTGTTTAAAGGCATTACATCTTGCTGCCCATCCAGGAAGAGTCGGAGTGGAGCAATGACTGATACTCTGGGCCTTCATGTAAGTTGGGTGGGGACTCAACGCAGAATATGATAGAGCACGTTGGTCCACTTGGGTAGCTACTTTCATGTCGACATTAAAGGTCCGAGACTGGCCTTCAGATCCATGTTTTATCAAAGAAGGTCCAACACACCACCTGATAATACACCTTCATGAAGAGGCCTATACTAAATGGGAGGATTACAAAGGCCCAGATTCCACTGGGACTAGGCATTGTCTTCCACATAAAGGTGTTCGTCCAGACATCAGCCTGAACGAATATTTCAGAAATCAGATATGACAGAGCAGCACATGATGAGGATATCGAGATAATTTAGACTGCATCTATTATTCATCAGTTTAGATAATAAAGTATAATCTTGACTACTAATCATTCACTGCAATTCGTGGATTTACTGGTACATTATCTTCGAGCAATTTGATCATAAATGTGGGGGGCTTTATGGTGAGGGGCTTGAGATTCCCAGTACAATTGGCAAACTACATTTATAACACCTTTAGTTTCAGTCCTCATTAGTGGGTTTTAATTACATATTACTCCATGTACAGTCCCTTGCTACATTGTGTCTTCTTACATTTAGGTGAGTCTTCTACCTGATGTAGCATTATCTAGCCCTGACTAACTCCATACACTATACTAACGTGGCACACGGGAACTGGGAAACAACGCACACTGTGTGTCAAGATTCAACAGTGATCATCATCATCATCATCATTATTATTATCATCATTGTCATCATCATCATCATCATCATCATCATCATCATCATCATCATCATCATCATCATCATCATCATCATCATCATCATCATCATCATCATCATCATATGATTTAACAAATATATCACCAATCTAGGCCCTATATATCAACAGATCTCTCTATCATAATAATTATAACAACAACAGTGCCATTTATAATAACAACAGTACCATAAAACATTCATACATCATACATCATAAATTCCCCCATAAGAACACAGATCAATCATCAACATATTTGCCAGGGTAGACAGCATATACTTCAAGTATATTAAAAACAGCATTCTGTCACATTATGATATCTGGTATAATGATAATAATATAGCATTATATAGCAACAGTGTGGGGTCAGGAGTGGGTGGCACAGTCCCATAAGTATATCAGAATCGATCCATCTCCGTGGTACCATCCTCCCCAGTAGAACCACCGCTGGGCGTGTCCCCCTTGTTATACACACTAGTCTTGTTGAAGGTCACGAACAGCTGCGAGATAACGCACACCTCATTCTGTCCGTCCCCCGTGGGGGAAGGCGGCGGGGACGGCTTGATTTTGACCTTGGTCTGGTGGCCGCCTGACCTTGGGGTGACCTTGAGATTGGTGACCGCCTGACCTTGCCACCATGTCCTCCTGCTGCGCTGGAGGAGGGCCTCTGCTGCTGTGGTGGTGGCAGACTGCCTGACGGGCAGGAGGTCCTCATGGCGCACCAAGCTCTTCTCTACACACAGCAGGGCAGGGTCCAGTACAGGCTTCTCTCCATGACCCACCTCCTGTGGTCTGTCTACTGCTGTAGCTGTACTCATAGTGCTAACTGCTGTACTCATAGTGCTAACTGCTGTACTCATGCTGCTAACTGCTGTCCACTTGGCATTACTCAGCACTGACAACACTGGGCTTTAATCCTGGGGTTAAAACATACATAACCATGCCGAGGGTTCAACTATTGGTTTCAGTGAATGTTTACATACTGGTTGTTCCTTGGGTATAGTATGCTTACATTGGTTGGGTAGGAGAGCTGATTGATCAATCCGGACAGTGCTCTGACCATAAAGCTCTGCCCTTCTACCTGGGTGAGTAGATTGATCAGCAGATTGTGGTGGATACTGCAAGGTCAGCACACAGAGCTGGTAATCCTGCTCTCATCCACCCTTCCCGCAGATAATCCCCCAGCACTGCACCTGGTGCCTCGAGTTAATCCAACATGGCTGCTGCTAGTGCTCATCTCTGCCACTAGGTGAGTTATCCTCACAGGTGCCGTCCAGAATGGTAAATACGACTGCAGGAGCACATAGGAATCTGAAAGTCAAACAGAGAGGCCATTTTTAGTTTAAAATGGAAACCAGCATGGTTGTCAAGCTGTGTGAAGATCGTATAGCTATTGTATATCTAGCTCGAAATATTCGCAACAAACACAATGTACTCAACGTATATTCAACGTTTTGCTCATACTCTACAATATCATAACACAGTCTGAACAATTCTTATCTCTGCTGAGTATGGGTCTATTCTGGTAATCTATGTAGATAATGCTAATGTGGCCGTGAGGTGGTCAGGTGTGTGTCTCTGTTAGGGTAGTAGTAGTTCTTATCTGATTCTCAATGGCGATTTACTGATAGCTGACACGCCTGATCCCAGATAGAGCTTATGTTCAATAAAATATTTACTTGGTGAGGTTGAGTCATACCTGGGTTCCAGGGACACGCAGGCAAAGGGGAGAGGCTCACATGGCTACCATGTATGCTCTAATGAGATGGACTGTGACCCCACAATCAGAGTCCACTTTAATCCTATCCCACAATCAGAGTCCACTCATCCTATCACACCCAAAAGAATACATGTAGAGGGGATTATTTCTTGCCTGGTATGAGCCTATTTGTCAGTTTTATAAGTAGTATAATGACTATGTGAATTTCTTATAGATAAGACTAAGAGTTGTTTTGTCTTTAACTTGTGGTAGGAGTGATTGGACTATTCCTAGACATGAATTACTATTGTTCGCAGTGTAACATATTAATCACGGATATAACATTATTATATGAGTATCTGAAATTGAGAAAAGACTTCTACCCTGTACTATAATAAGATACATGCTACAATTTCCTGTTTTGCTTACGTATAGGTTGAGGCATTCGTGGCTCATAATGTCAATATGCGTGGCAATGATGCAAGCAGTTTTTTTTCTTTCATTGTCAATAATCACTGCACAACAGGAAGATAAAAACACGTAATACACCACTTCCTCATATTATATCGGCGCCTGTACCCTAACCCTTTAAGGGCTGCAGATTGTTTTAATATGCCTTCGCCTTTTGTCGTCACGATGCGCGAATACAGCCCTGGCGAGTATTACCACCATGTAAAGCTGCACGGTGCCACACTTTTGTGAATTTATCAGTCCCACAAGGTCGGCATTATGCTTGAATGGTGAGATACTCACGATAACAGGGCTGCATTCATATATATATATATATATATATATATACATATATATATATATATATATATATATATATATATATATATATCATGATAATAAATGCAATAAAACACTATGCAGCCCCTAAAGGTTTAAATAGCCTACATTACAAGGCTGGTATCACTGGAAGCAGGCGGCGTCAGAGATGTTTGCTCTTCTGTAATTATATGAAGCATCTTGCAGTCTTTGTCAATAAATCAATAAGTTCCTCCTCAGTTACAGACTGTATAAGTCAGTGGGTACACAGCTGGTGCACCAGCACACATCTTACTCCTATCACTGAAACCTCCAGGGGCCCATTTCTCTAGTTTGGACGATTCATTTTGCTTAATATTAAAGCAGTGAACGATTCATGCAAGCTTACATATAGCTGAATCGTCCAGGTATACATGGCTATCAAATAATCATCCCTCCTGCCTCCCTGCCTGCCTGCCTCCCTGCCTGCCTCCCTGCCTCCCTGCCTCTCTGCCTGCCTGCCTGCCTCCCTGCCTGCCTACCTGCCTGCCTACCTGTCACCCTGCCTCCCTGCCTCCCCCTCTCTCTGGACGAAAGCTCTGGACGAAAGCTAGCTTTGGACGAAAGCTAGCTTTGGACGAAAGCTAGCTTTGGACGAAAGCTAGCTTTGGACGAAAGCTCTGGACGAAAGCCTTGCCTTGGACAATTTGCTCTGTGCGATTTTACCTGATATTAACGTCTTGCTTAGGATACGATCATTTCCCTTTAAGAAATGGGCCCCAGAGCAGGCCTGCACAGGCGGGTGGGGTACGATATCGGAGTTCAGTAGTAAAACAATGTTATAAACTGATAACAAATGTATCCTCTGAAGTTTGCAATCTGATAGAGTGTAGGTCTATTCAGTGATATTGCAGTCAGCTCTAGGCAGTTGATATTCTTTCAGAAAAAAAGTAACCTTCCTGGTGTCAGGGTATGGGCTGTGAAACCTGAAGCCCCACTAGCTCCCTTTCTAGTGGAAGAAAAACCCAAGAATTACGTATATTACATAATATATTTTGATCAAGATAATCAGCGTTGAGTCTATATTTTGAAATGAAGTAGGTACACTACCTTTATACATTGATTCATTATTACTGGGCACTGAGATGACCCCTGCATAATTGCAAGCTATGGATACATCGTCCGATGACCCTTATTATCGCTCATTTAGTATTTCTGTATCGTTGCCGTTTACATCGCACAATGGATAATTACTATTGTTGTCTGCCTTATTGTCGCTCATTTTCAGTGGAACGAACAAAAAATGGTATTGATTGTTGAAGTAATTTCCTGTTGGTCACGACAACTTAATGCATTGTGCCGAGGGTGCCGTTAAACAACGACGAAACACGATATAAAACACACAAAATCAAGAGCTGATGCATTTTCTTACTTTACCCCATTCTGTACAGCTTATCAATAATCATGAAGATACTTGCAAAATAAGCATTACTACAATTCTGATTTTCAGGCAAACTGGAATAGCCAGCAGTTATGCACTTGTATGATTTATCGCACTCACTATGTCATCAATAAAGGTTCAGACAGTTCTGGGAAATAAAATGTTACGACGGCGAAAAACCTGGATTAGAACTTGAACCTCAAACAAAGAGAGTTTTGGAATCTGAATATTGTGAATTGAAGACCTCCCTACAGATATGTAACTACAAGGAAAATAGTGCTAAGGATTATTTTCAATTTGGGACAATAATTATATCTATATCTCTGTTTTTTTCCTGTGGGAAAAGGGTTGTTGCAGTTCGGCATTATCTGTTGTAGCTTGAGCATATTGACCTAAAATTCTGGACATATTGCAACATCTCTCTGCTCCCTCTGTGGTGTATATTGCAAAGGTATGTCGAAATTGCAGAGATTCAGTGTCATATATACGGGATTTGGCGCATGCACCATTGCAATAGAACCCTTGCAATTCGGAGTATCATAGCCAAAGCTCCCAAATTACAAGGGGCTCAAATTGCTTGAAGTTTTGTAGGTACAGAAAGTGGCGTGAGAGTTGATACTAACCCAATTTTATTGTAACTCTACCATCACACATAGTCCGTGCGACCATTGTTATAGTGCTTAGAACAGGTGAGCTGGGGCTGGTGGACCTGGGTGTGGCTCTATGTATGTGTCCTCTACAGGTACAGCTAATGGTATGTTCTTTGACACCTACCGTGCTGAAAGGCACAATGGGCATAGTGAGGGTCTCCTAGCCAATAGAACTAAATGAGGGCTCACTAATAAATCTTCCTCAACCTGTCATTAGTTATTTACCTGTGTCACATCTGCAGGCCTTTCTCTCTGCTTCCTCCCTTCGTCTTCGCCATTCGCCATTCACAATTCACCCCCATAATATTGTAGGCGTATGGATATAGTGCCAATGAAAAACGGTACTACTGTGCATATAAATTAATGGTAGGAGACCTTAGATTTATCACAGAATCATAATCCATGTCCAAAAATCTTTGCCAGAGCCTTGGTGAAAAAGAATATAAAAAGTTAGTTGTTACCATGGTAACCGTGGGTGATGCTTGGAAGGGTCAAAGGTCAAGTTCAAAGGTCACTGGGCACCTATAAAATTTCTCCAGTTTGGGTAAGTCAGTTTCCATGGCAACTAGCGCAAAATCGGAATACACTTTTTTATTTGGGATGCAAATTAGAAAATCAGATATGATTTAAGCTCTAATTAAAGGGGCCATTCATTACTGTACACTCAAAAATACCAAGAATTTTGCCCATCAGAAGGAGGAAAATAGGTTCAGAACTAGAAATGTTGTCGGCTCCAAACTGCCAAAAGGAAAATGGGCCTTTGTAAACATAATTGGAGGGAGGTCCCCAAATCACAACAAATTCCAAATTTGCAGAAACTTTCGAGCATAAATTGGATCGTGGGGCTTGAGCTTCAATTCACGCCTATATGGAACACTACACTCATATCTTTAACACTCATGTTCTCCTTCCTAACCAAATGGATGTATACGTCACATTCAGTTTATCTAAACAACATCAGCGTGAAATTCAATGTACGGGTTTCACAGTTGGAGTAGATGCATATGTATTATTCATAAGAAGATTGTAGTGCATACTATCAGATTATTATCAATTTTAATCCTGAGACCCCCCCCCCTACCCGCCCCCTGTCCCTACACATCTGGGTAATGTACTGGAGTAAATCAACTATGTACACGTGGATATACGTAAGCCTGTATTGCAGAGCTCTATAATAAGCTGGAACTACCTTGAAGCATGCACTCTGATATATTCTGTGTGCCCCAGCACAGTTTACCACCTGAGGGTAAATCCACAGGATTTAAACCCCACTCTGTACTACATCACTGGACTTTAACCCCCTCCCATCACCCTCAAACTCACCCATGACATGCCATGGTCCGATCGACCTCATTGTCTAGAGGTTTCAACCACGGTGATTATTGCGAGGCAGTACCTGAAGCAAGGGGTCAGGGGATCACGTCAGCTATACTGCAGGGATCAATGGTGTTTTGGTTACCCGGCCAGTGTGTCTGTGGGTCAGGGACCAAGGCTTTGTTTCACTCTGTTGGCACACTACACAATCCCAACGCTGCAAAGGGGTTGGAGGATTTCACAAGTTCTTTGTATAATAATTCCCTACAGCTCATACATCTTGAATATTCCATTTACATCGATATAACCATAGTTCTTTGGTATGACAAAGACGAGAGCTCTAATTACATACTTTTGTTTTAGGGATTATATAATGGCCAGGGAAAAGTTTAGGATACAATACCCCTCACTCAGGTCCATCTTCGCTTCTAGTTTCGAATGTATGCAGTCATGGCTTGAACAAGTATGAAGAACAGGACGCCTGTGTGAGTTACCGGAACTGTGTTCCGGCTTTTCATCAGCAGCACCGCAGCTCCCATTGATCTAACACATTAACCCAATACTACATGGGCATGCAACACTGATCTGCACATTGAACATAGGCTTAATTCTCAATACAAGTTATGTAAGATCATCGTCTACCTGAAAGATCTCATCGAAGCCTGTGTCTCTTCTTGTCTTGTTTTTCGTATATTTTCTTTTTTTACAATTTGAACCAAAAAAAAGCTAAATAAGGCCCTGGTACACCTTATATTTCCAAGTCTTGTGACATATACGGATCTCTACCCATGTGCATTTGCATGAGATGGTTACTCGGCCATGCCTCGGTGGCTTATTTCGCATTCCTAGACCATGCAGTATTAACCTAATGTGGCATCCCCATCCATATCCTGTATACTACTCTATTCCTGCTCTCCAGTGGACAGGCCGTCATGTAAAAGAAGTTAAGTGTTCTCTATAATCCACTCACAGCCACTACTGATGCATAAATGATTAGATTAATGACGTTAAGAAATACACCACTCCCCTTGGCACCGCTAATGCCCTGCTGCTTGATTAAACGCAGATTTAATTTTTTTGAGAGGCAGAGGATAAATTGGATTAATACCACCTGTTTAAGACCAGATCTGGCGGAGAGTAATAAAATAAACCCTTGTAAGCCACGTGTGCCTCCCATTTAACACCACTGCTATAAAATATGCTGCTGCTGACACGAGCGGCATAGACTAGCCCCAGTCCAATGGTGATGTAGCGACGTGGTGGGAGATAACTGAGTGTGTAAACATGAGCTGGTCAGACAGACTCACCCTCTGCCATATATATATTTCATATGACTAATTTTATCTATATAGGTGTAGGGGTATGAGTGTGTCTGAGCCGAATATGCGAACAGTAGTCGGGTGTTACCCTAAAGGTGGGGCTCCACTAACCGATTTTGTTCTCAGATCGGGGCTATTCTCACGAATCTGGCTCAGTTATATACCATGACAATGATATACAGTAGACAGGAAATATGCTTACAAATGATGTATTTTTTAATAAACAATGTGGAAAATGGAATAGCCAAGGCTATGTAACACAATTTAGGTCCCGATTTAAGCCCAGATTTTGCATCTCAGGCCGATCTGGGCATCCAATCTCATATCAAACAGGTTTGATTTTCATGTACCTGATGCTTCCCCATTCCAAGGGCTCTAATCGGCCGATTTATGCACAATAACAGATAGGAAATATGTGTTTGTTTTGACTTGATCAGACTGTAAAGACCTATATGATCGGTTTATGAGAATGACCCAAAAAAACGGGTAGTGGAGTCCAAGCTTTAGGGATAATGGGCACGCCAATTGTCATCGGCCAGTATAATCATAAACCATGCTTATCAAGCAGAAAAATAGCCCGTGATACATGTCGACCCTAGCATTTGACCAGGCTTGCATTAGTCAAATCTCAACGTACATGCAAAGCGGCTGCAAGTCTAGGAGGCAATCATTGCAGTAAAATCCTCCATGGCATACACACTTTATTTCACCTGCTCATTATAATTGATGGCAGACGCTAAATGAAAGGGAGTTAATAAAACACACAGGGAAAGTAAAGGACTGGTATTTTATCTCAGAGAAAAATGACTTGTCATCTAATATGAAGACAGATGTTTAAAATGCTCCCCTGTATTCATTACAGTCTGCAGGTGGTCATTGGCGTGTTGACTGAGCCCTCCATGCAGGAATATTACTAAATTCAACAGCATTTTGTTCACAGCTGGTTCATGTGGTTAATTCTTTTTAGATATGTTTAATTGGAATTCGACTTGGGATTACTATATAACAGAAGTGGATATACTCAGGAGGAAATGAGTATGTCCATAGGGTACCATCGGTATATCGGCAGTCCATCTAACAATAGGGAGTTTAATATCACAACTGATTCGTGTACGGCAATGTGTACACCGTGAAAATGGAAAATGACTGAGACTCCCAAATGGGAGTCAGGACTTGATCACCGAGGTAGCTCTACCCGCGACTCTAAGGTGATTCCCATTCATTAGGGACTCTAAGTGTGCAGACTCCCTTTGTATAGAGAGTCAAACAGCCGTAACTCTACTCGGAGGGGAGTACTACACTGTAAAAAAAAAGTCGTCAAAATGACGTTGAATCACCGGCAACTTTTGGGACATAACTTTCACAGTTTTTTTAACGGTGATGGTCACTGTTAATTTTACACAGAATCACTGTTCATTTTACGTAGAATCACCGTTGATTTTACATTGAATCACCGTTAATTTCATGTAGAGTTACCATTCATAGATTCAGAGTATTCAAATATACAGAGAATATTAGATAAGCCGCACAGGGAGTCTGATTATGGTGACTTTAGTTACTGTAGTATACGTCTAGAAACTTACGGATAAGCCATACTTTGACTTTGTCCTTATCCTATACGCCACACTGGCAATTTGACTTGCATACTAGCCCTGGCATATACAAGAGGTTTTACTCTATAGGATTGATACAAGGCAGAGTTTCCAAAGGTGAGGATATATGCATAGTATGTTACCACAAAATGGGTGTATAGATCCAGACAGCTACTTTCTTCTGGATATTGTCAAGTGATCATGGTCAAACCTATCACAAGATTGAATTGCTAAATTGTCAAACATAATAGATAAATTGAAAATTACCATTAGTTCAACATGTATACTCCACTTCAAGGGCTCACACTCTTCAGAAAAATCTTCTTATAAACCAGGCCACCTATCTATGGCAAGATCCACTATATGTGGCTCCCTCTGGGATTTGACATTAGAGGCTGAATTAACGTTGAATCATTTTAATCCAAACCAGGTTAGCATTTAACAAGGATCCACAGTGAAATGGCTGATATTTACGATGCTTCATTGTATTCCAAATAACGGTGATTCAGCGTTAAATTTTACAGAGTGAATCTGTAAAAAGTACATCTATTTTTTTCAGTGTACAACTCAGCTGATAGGAGGCAAAGAGTGAGATCCTCGCTATCTCAACGCTTGCCTCTTCTTCCCTATCGGTGTGGTCATCAGTGCTATTTCTGTATGAGAACGCCTCCTATACTCCCACTGACCCCAACCCTTCTGAGTACTATTGACATGCATAGTTCAATACTCCCTCCTACTACCTCTGTCTACAGTTTCATTACACTGGGTTCATGTGATGTGCAGTTCCATGGGTAACAGCTCAAATGTCGATGTGAGCACAAACATACTCTATCTCCTGGAGCTTTTCACAGAAAGGCATAAGGCACTACAACTGTAACTTCCCCTTAGTGTTTGGCAGTTCTTCATGCCTTGTAGAATCAGCGAGCAGGAACCGGAGAGTAAGTGGTCGTACAGAACTCTCCCTACACTTTCCGGTTACTGCTCTCTAGTCCCCAGAGTCTAGCCAAGAGGACAGGAAGCGCTACCCGAACCTATCAAAAGTTGAAGCTGAGATCAAAGTGGCTGTTCCCTATGGCCCTTGGTAATGGTAGCATTCACGAGGATCTGTGTAATGCACTGCCACTTTTATCGAGTAACTGCCAAATTGCAGATGCATTTCACTAAAGCCAGGAAGAATATCTAAATATATAGCTATAGTATTTACGTCCAAATCATAGCAGATTCTTGGCAGTGATTCCTCGCTGTTGTTTACATCTGTCGCGACTTGGAGCAAGCCAGGCATATCATAACAGATTTTTATATTGCATAAACTTTCCGCCAAACATTGCATCGTGGCATTTTGACTTCATTGGTGCAACATCACATTGTTGACAAAGTATTTTACATGTGGCCAGGAATAGCTGCATGTGGTCAGGTACCCTCATATACCATAGGGTTATTACTCTTTACATTATTCTTGATGGTCTTTGGGCTGTACTATCCTGTATCTGTTACTATATAACATCATATCTTAGATAATATTCACCTGGTTTTGGCTGGGATTATTATATAACAGAAGTGAATATGCCTAGGAGCAGATCTATGAGGATGTCCATAGAGTACCATCGGTATATTGGCAGCCCATCTAGCAATAGGTAGTTTAATATCACAATGGATTCATGTACGGTAGTGTGTACACAGTCAAAGTAGAATGACTTTCTACTATGAATTTGCATAGGCTATAGCTTTATGAATAATTATATGACATAACTGAGCGGTTCATGGTCCACACCTAGAGGTCGTAGTCCAGCGGTTTATTTGACCCCCCCCCCTACATGTGCCATATCAATAGAAACACTGATTGAATTATCCATGGTGTTCATGTTTCAGTCACATTTTCAGTTGCCTGAGCTTTTATTGTAAGTCGGCACCAGGAGCCTGAGTACATTCTCCTCCACACAACTGCATACTTAGTGCTACCCACAGTCTCTTGACAATGAGACAACGGTCCTGATGGTATACCGCAGTCATTCTAGGTGTGGATAACCCATTTTGCCCAAGCACTCTAACAATGGAGAACGAAAACGAATCACAGAGGTAAAGACTGGTTAAACTGGTGTATATCTGTGTTCCAGAATAGGATAGGAGGATTGTAAGGCATAACCTCACTATTCTTTTTTCCTATCCTATACAATCTAATATTAATTCTGCCGGAGAGCTTTATATTCAGCCTAATATTGTTTATCTGAATTACACTTTGTTCCCACAGACAGTGATGGGACAGCAATGTACTGTTGTCTTATAGTACGAGGGTGGGGACTTACCGATCTTCACTCCACTCTGACCCTCCTGAAGATAGTATTGTCAGGGTAGCAACATATGACACTTTGATATTGCTCACTGTTATAAGTAGGCAATAAATATGGCGTTCCTTCAGCCTAGAGAGTACCTACCAAAAGTGGTAACCTAGTAAATGACTGAAAACATGCTAGACTCCTACACACTAGGTCTGCTCAGACTAGCCAATAGATTGGCCCTCCTGAATTGAACCTTAGCATTGACCCCCATTTCCCCAGTAATCCAGTCCCAGATGGTTTGTCAATGCTGTACTATTTATCAATGATTAAGCACTTCCATCGATCAAACAGCACAGCTCAGAATGGTTGTAAATGCATTAGGCTGCACATGGTGAGAGCACAGACAAAGTGGTTCTATTAAATCGTATTAGTGCGTTAGATAAAGAGTAGTTTATAGTAGAAAAGCAATATGTAGCACTGTAAAGTATTATGACCAGTATCAGAGGGGAAAAACGGGGCCAGAGGCAGCTTTTGAAAGATGACCTTGTCTTTGGGGAAATCGAATCTGTCTCCGCCTCTGTGTCTCTGTCTCTCTGCCTGTCTGTCTTTCTGGCTGTCTCTGGCTGTCTCTCTGTTTTCCTGTCTTTGTCTGTCTGGCTCTGTCTCCATATCTTTCCATCTCTCTCTTTCTCTGTATGGCCCGTTCTGTCTGTGTGGGTGGCTCTTGCTCTGTCTCTCTCCATCTCTCTCTTTCCATGTCTCTGTCTCTGTCTGTCCATGTCTCCTCATTGATTTTCAGTTGTTTATAAAATACTCTTTCATTTCAAAAACAAATACGTTGAGTTACTTTATCCTTTGCTCAAATAGTTATTAGTAGAACTTAACCCAGTATTTACTCAGTACAACTCCACAAACAGATGGAAGCCTTTTCCATCCATCTCTGACATTGCTCCCGATACTCCCCTACAAGTGTTGTTTATACGTATAGTACATCCATATTTGTCCTGTTTCGCTTCAATGGGAACAGACCATAGGTCCCGCTTCCGAGTTCGTGCCCCTCTGTATTCTGAACAAACAAAGGCCCATGACCAGGAGGGCAGCAGCCAGGATGTAGCCTGTTTGACCATAGTCATAGACTTGATGGACGTCCATAGTATAGTATGAGTGGGCCAATTCCTCTGTCCAAAATATGACAGCTTTTAATAATTTTGAGAGATCCTCTGAATCCTATATGATCCAAGTGATGGCGTTTGTTGGCAGAACCGTCCTCTGGAAAGACAGCCCTTCAGCATAGCAGCACAGGGCCAAGCCCCGTCCGTCCCATGTTGTGACAATGGATCTGTCGTGCCAGTCTCTGTAGTGGTGACCTTGACATAACATGGGGAGATGCACGCACCTCATGAAACATTGCCATTCCCTTACACACACAGGCCTCCCATGTACCCCAGGGAGGGGGGGGAGGGGGGGGGGGGGCAGGAATACAACCTTGCTTTGGAAGCAGGAAAAACACAGGCCGGATTGGCAACGTTCCGGTCCCAGCCTTGATATTGAACGCTCATCGTTTTATTGTGGAAAAATCCATATAGTAATGTCATTTTATGTATGCGACATGTGTTTTCAAGTGTGGTCGATTATCAATGCAATACTGTTTACTATGCAAATGACAGTACTAAAGTGTACATGGCTATGGACGAAGGGGTGGAGTGAGGGGATGCCATATTAGCACTAATCCAGTCATGTACATGTTCACTAAATACTTCTCTGCATTGTTGCCGACTTTTGATGTATGGTAAGGAGGAATGGTTAATAATTTTATCGTATAGTCGCTTACAAAATAGTTTAATTTGAAAAATAACTGAATAAATGCACTCAATGATATAACACATGGACATTTCTTAATACTCTAACGTAAGTTCCCCAATCCATCCCCAAGAGGGGCTCGGAGGAGCTCAGCACAGGACCACTGATGGAAACTGAATCTAGCGGAGGAATATTAGGGGCAGCAAGAGATATTGCGAAGGAATTATGACAATACCATTCGCTCTGGATGCTGGGAGAGGGACTAGAGGGGTGGCGGTGCAGCAATCTTTACTGGCTCCTCTATCTAGATCCTCCTTCCCGGCAGGGCAACCCCTGATCGCATACAACGCCCACAAGATGACCCCTCTCCTTCCCCAAGGAGAAGTGAACTTGAATTGCTTATTATACAATAATCAGAATTGTAGAATATTGAAGAGACAAACTCAGCTACACCAAATTGCAAATCATGTGAAATGTTGTATACAGCAGTATTATAATAGCAAGTACGTCACAAGTAAGGGCATATTGGACTCAGTCTAGATGGTGTCTAGATGAGGCCCCAGTCTTGTTCTATACTGCTGATTTTTCGGGTCCATGATAATAGTTAAAAGCGAAACGCTTGCTACCCCTCCAGTAACAGACAGGGCTGAGCGAGGACCGGCACTGTGGGCCTTTATAGAGGAGGTGGGGGTTTAAGGATCTGGTAATCATAAATCTACATCCATGAAATGAGGAATCAGCTTCCCTTAGTCAGGAATCAGCATCCACTAAGTTGCTTTCAGTATCCATATATGCGCCATGGGCGTGAGCTTCCCTAGAGACTAGTTAATGGGGCAATGGCAATGAAGTTACGCAATCCCATAGTATCACTCTGTCTATCTATAGTTAGTATCCCAGTAATTGGGGTAGGTTATCTCTATTTATAAGGCTTTATATAGGGACGAGTAATTAATCGCTTAGGTTAATGCGATCATGAATATTAAGGCTCATGCATTTTATTGGACTGATGGAAATATTGGCATGGAGGAAAGTACACCACCAACGTCTTGTTATGCATTAATCATGTCATGCTATTAATAAGCATTTTGCATAATAAAGTATTGTGGACCATACCCTTCCAGTAACCCCCTATGGTATAAGGCCCATTTTCCATTAGCCGATCCGGGGGTCCTATCAGTCGGTAGACCCACTACAAACACAAATCAGTCACGGAGCTGTCAGCAGGTCAATTGATCAGTAGATATGGGTGAAAATAAGCAATGTGAAGGCTTATAGTATAGTCTACAATCAGCAGGCCAGTCGGCCATAACCGGTATTGCATTGGCTGATGGCACTCATTTAAAGTTAAATTGTGGGCATATCAGCCCGTAGTACGTCAACATCGGCTAAGCGAAAATGGGAAGTTACATCGGTTGTTTCCATCACTGTGCACATCACATTCCAAACTGAAGCTAAATATTCTTTTCTGTCTATGTGTTTGGCACTGCGACTATAGGTAGAACTGGAGAAGTAGAATTTCTACTACATCCACTTAAACGTGCAGATAATGGGAGACCTTGAGACAACTGGATATCGACATTAAATATTGAACATGATCGTAAGCAGGCAACTCAGCATTCTGGTCACAGCAAGGAGGGGGAGGGATACCTCTTAACTAAGAGTAGAACAAATGGAAGTCATTGACATGATAACAAAACGAGAATCATTTATAACAGACCCCAGAAAGATAAACACATGGTCCTTGATGGCAGGGTATCGTCTCGGTTAAATAAATACTACCTGAGTAAAATTTGAAGGTATGTATGTCCACTTCTCCCGCAAACACTAATGGTGGAGAATAAACCAGCAGGGGTCCAGCAATGCAGAAGTTATATGTAGTATATAAATTATGTAGCTCTCTTAAATATTGCAGGACACTTATTATCATTGATATGTTTCATTGACAGTTCTTTGGCAGTTCTTATCTAATCTGAGAACACCTCCCCGTTGACACGTAGGACGCAGGAAGGTCCTTTAGGTGACAGGAGGTGATCTTAGACTGTAAGACAGGCCGCACCCACCCAGAATCTCTTAATATTGTGATATGTAATATAATATGTGACACGTCTACCTGCTATACACTGTGGCTATGCTACTTAAGAGAACAATAACTGCTAATGGGATATACGTAAGTGGAATCGAACCAAGTGCAAAACCTTGTCTTTTGGAATGAATTGCATCAAACTTCCGATATTATAAGCCCCCTCCCCCTACACACACACGCCCACACCTGATGGGAAACGACAGGTAAAGTATTCTCATGCCTGTAGTATCGATCTTTGTACATGTTGGACCATGTATTTCACTCCTACCTTACCCCCCCCCCCACAACTACCTCCCACCCCTACCCCCCTATGCACAGCTTGATGTGAACCATATAATTGGTGGGTTGTACTCTCCTGGTACCAACTGCCATCCCCTCCAGCTCCTTTTTAAACTTGCTCACTAACATCTAACTCAATTAAATCTATCAAGCAATCACAACATGAAGTATATCCCTCCTACCCCATCCCATCACCCCACCCCCCCCCCCCACACACACACCAGGTCCATGTGAAACTCACCTGTATACTACTACCATGCACAGGTGTGGAGGCCTGCTCCTCCAGGGCGGGCTGAGCCTACCAGGGTGGTGGGCTCTCACCCTGCTAGCCCCTCACCACCCTGCCTGCCACCCACCAAGACAATGCTGGAGACTCTGCAGGTATTCCAGGTATGTGAACTATCTGCACCATGTATATGCCTATATACCGGTATGGTATTGGTGGTAACTCCTCATGCTCCTGTGCTTCCTCCAGGCCCTGTGCTCCATCTAACTGCCGACCTCCATCCCTCCTGTGTGTTTGGATCCAGCCACAGCTCGGCTACATGCGGTATCGGGATGTGTGGCGCTGCTACTGCCACCTAGCGGTTAAAGTACACACTACAGAGAGTAGCTGTCGCCATGGTGACGGTGTTTGTAAACATCAAGGAGATCTGGGTACTTGATTGATTGATGCATGTCAAGGGGGTCTTAGTGAAAGAAATAGAATATTACCCGGTTTATCCTATTGGCGAATGTGGCAGGTTTCAGTAATACAATAAGAGACTTATCATACAACCTGGTTTGAATAAGTGCAGGGGGTTAGAACAAGCGCAGATCTTGTATGAGCTCAGAGTAAATGAGTAAAGTAAAATGATAGTTTAAGTTATTTTTGAAGCCATTGTAAAAGCTCTCAGAATGATTTCCTCTGTGTAGGAAGTACAAAAGATGAAAGAATGGAAATGATCTTTTAATGTTTTCTATTTTAACAAATAATTGTAGACCTCTTATTTTGATTAACTGCATACCTTACAAAGTGCAATGAAATTTCGTGTTCACGACATTATGCTAAACATGTTACACTATTCCCCATGATCTGTTTTACCATATAGCCTTGCCATGGATTGGAAGTCAGGTACCCTGAATTGCTGTGACAATGTCGTTGCAGAAAACTGTCTACCCAGCCTGCACCACACCAGACCGGACTCAAGAAAAGAATTAAGTATGGTCCACGGCATTATAAGCACGTACACCGTCTCCACATATAACGTAGCGGTATAGCACGACGCCCTGCTTGCCCCACTCCCCACCAGTACATGGCTACTAAGTGTGAACGCCTCGGGTGGGTGTGGGGTGTGTGTGTGTGTGGGTGGGGGGGGGGGGGTGGAGAGTACCTGCTCTGGCCGCTCACACTCACCAGATCGGTGGCATGAGCCTCAACCCCCCTTTTCTGTTTTCTTTTTCATATAGACATATAAGGGGCTCCCCCCCCCCCCCCAGGTTTAATTTTTTCCAAATACGATGCCCGAAATTGCAGCCTTGTACGTGTGTCAGGCCAGGTCAGTCATTGGGTGAAGAGGGGGGGAGGGTAGTCACTCACACACGTACCCGTGACATCTAGAACTTAGTAGAAGTACACGGGAGAGGGGGAGGCAGCAGGCAGGGGGGGGGGAGGAGGGGTCATGGGTAGGGATACATGTACAAGTTTAACTACTCTTTTCTCCTGAATGCAGCACAGCATCAACCCAGTACATCCACAGGCCTTTAGAAGAGATATCCATCTAATACCTTATAGCATTAGTTTATTCCACTAATTTGTAAGAAAGATCACAAATTCGTTTTAATTCAAGGTGTAAGTACATTGACTCATGCATATCAGTTTAACACTACGCTGTGACAACATGTCTCAGAGTGTATGCTAAATAGCAATACGGTGCAGTGTCCCTCACTGGTAGTGGTAAGGGAGTCCTGGTTAGCTGCCACCTGTTAAGCTTCAACGCCCGAAACAAAATTGAAGAAAACATTTAGGTAATTTCTTATATGTCATAATTATAGTGACCCTACTATGAGATGTTATGTTATGTTATGGATAAGATAATATTGGTGTTAGCCTGGACTGATACGTAAAACAAGTGATATTATTATACGTTAAATCCCAAGTGGCTCATAATATTAATATAACTGTGCGTTATATAATGTATCATGTGTAGTTATATACAAGTAAGTCGATACACACAATGGGACGTACTAGGTGTATCGAAAATAAGTAACACTTAATTGAGGCCCGGCCAGATGGACCGCACCTGAGAGACGTGGCTCCTATGGGTCTATAGTGAAAACTCAACAGAAGAAATCTTAAGGAACAGAACATGCATAATTATGTCAGTGACTGAAGTATTACATTGTATAATACTATGTAAATATTCACCTCTACACGAATTTATGGTCATAAACCAATTTTTTTAAAGTCCTAACCAATATCCAAAGCCGAAAAAGTGAGGACTATTGAACTACCACCCATTCGAAACACAACCCTCCCCTGCTTGGACTCTCTGGCACGAGATGTGACTGAGCTGGGTCCTGGCGAGAACACAGCTCACACATGTTGCATCCACTGTATCCTGTTACTGCGGCTATCTCAAGTGAACCAATTTGTTGTTATGGGGTTGGATACTACACAAGAACATGACGAGTAAACCCATGAGTGAGCCTTGGTGGCCTCTACTTGGTACCAGTGAGGGTTTTTAAAAGAGGGTTCACAAAGCTCATGTCATCCCCATGCATTATGTCTTGCTTCACTAAATATAGCGCATGAGTAACATCATCAAAAGTAAGCGGACATACAAAGTGGTAAATATTAGAGAAACCGCGTCCGTGAGCGTCACTTGTCAATTGTTTTTGTTTTTAATTTCCCTGATGACCCGTTTTTGTTTCGCCATTTTCTCTACCATTAAATATCTTTTTTAAAGTGTAGTTGTAGAGCCTTTATCACACAAAAGGCCATTTTGTGGGACAAAGGCCCCACATAAGTTCCATGTGCATGCCAGCTCACGCTATCAACCATTCCTAGTTGTAGGATGGCCGGAGCATTTCTTTTAATGACTCAAACTCATACGTATCATACATTTTTAGAACGCCTCAATATTCCCATTTAACAAATAAGCATTATCATGTTGATACAGTAGCTAAGAAACTGTACCTGACCCCTATCACCTATCTGACAGATCTGAAGACTGGTACACCGTGCATACAAAGGACCAGGTCTCCCTTACAGCATCATGCTTCCACCAATGTCTAATGCATGAACTGTTGAACCCAGCATATATAATTCTCTCTATAGCCCTACGACAGGACTGCCCTCTGGTATTATCTACATGATGTCAGTGCTTGGAATAGGGGGATAATACCCTCTATATATATGTGACCCCCAGCAGATGCCCTGAAACTGGCTGCTGATAGGCTGTTTTATTTTCATTGCAAATGCATAATTCTCAGTCGATCTACCTCTATTGTCAGTATTCTAACATGAATTACCAATTTCTAGAAAAAATGTTGTGGTAGAAATACAGATTTTTTAGTCGCTTATCTGTAAAAGATATACTTGCGGCAAGTAATATAGGACCCCCATGGCATACCTGCATAAAAGACCATTGAAACAAATAATAATTTCCTTGATACATGGATTTACCATCCAGCAGTGCAAATTATCCCAAAGGACAGGTTCAAGAGATCACCCAGTTATTGAGCTCAAAACAGACTCGAAATCTGGAGGCCAACCTACTAGTTGTTATACCATACAGGGGTAGACACTAACTTTTTCAGCTGTGGGCCACCCGGGCCCATGGCTCCAGAAAGCTACGGGCCCGCACCTAGATGTGTGGGCCAAAGGTAAAAAAAGAATGCTTTCTCTAAGGGAAAAAACATTTAAATTCCTGACTAGTCTATAAGGGGGTGGAGCCAATATTATTAATTATGCCACATTTCCCTCTTTCCAACGGTATGCTGCATGGGTATACTTGTGAGGTAAACTTTCTTTAAATGTCTTTCAACTACTCCTGTGGGCCTTCCGGGCCCTCCGGAATGTTATCTTGCACAAAACTACGGGCCCGCACCCGAAACTACGGGCCATTGGCTCCCGGGCCAGCTTTAGTGTCTACCCCTGCCATATGCTGCTTATCTGTGTGAATCTCTGAGATGGTTCCTGTGGTGTCCTACAGGTGGTAGCACCGCAGAAGGCACGCTCAATCTTCAGCGACACCTGCACAACTGTTGGCCACTCTGTCTCTGTGTATCACTATCAGTCTCCTACTCTCGTTCCCAAATCCTTCCGATGGAAGGCTCTCGAAACTGCCATATGACCTTGAACTTGGGATTTGACTGGGTTTGGGCATTCCCTGCGGAACGAGAGTAATCAGTCTCCATGACTGTATCAGTGACAGCCAGTGATCATTGGTGCTCTTGATGTCAGTGTATATTGGATAGAGAGGCCCTGAGAGGTAATGATGTACTGAAGCCTTTGTCTCTTTAGGTGCAAAGAAGTTACTAAAGTGATCGACCAGCACACTTAAAGGGTCTACAGTTTTATAGTACTGTTCTAGTCAGATAGTGTGTGACATGTTAGTGGTGAGACCGAAGCTTTGGTTCTTTGAATCACTTTAATATTGATACAACGGATCCAATGTTGAAGTTATTTTAAGAGCTCCTGACGGAAGTTTAGAACTACATTTATAGGGTACTCCTATTATTCCTTAGTAGATTGTTTACTTCGGCTTATCAAAAATGGTTCCATTGTTAACAGGATAATTGGATCCCTTTATTTAGGAGTGTTGAGCAAAATACTGTGATTTAAGCATCCGTAATCAGTTTTTAGTTCTGAGTGGGATGAATAATGACGATCCCTCATTACAGAATATTAGCTGAACTATTCATAAACACTGTTTAATAGCCCCTATGTTACATATTATCACCGGAACTGTCCTTAGTCCTGGAACATTAAAAACAATTGAATTAAAAATTGTATTAATCTTGGCAATTTATAACTCTTCATATTCATCATTAGAGGAAGTAAAATATCTCGCCCCCACATACCTGACACTAGCTCTCAAACGATTTGGTTAACAATGGACGGACAAATGATATCCCTGAGCTCTAGAGTGATATTCTTAGGCTCCCTATACGACCAATCTCTTAGTCACTAAAGCCTAACCAAATCTTTTTTTTGGCTCCCTATATAACCAACCTAGATTAGTTAATATTGTCAGTAATGACCAACTCACCCTAGTCTTTCCACTTTAGGCTAAGCCCTTTTGAGTAAGGCATTAGTCATATATGTTGTTTTGCCTCAGTCATTCTTGAATAGCACTTTATTATGCCTGACCAATGTCCCTGTGACCAACCTGGGATAGCCATTACAGACTAAGGGCCGGGGTTTTCAGATTATAATATATGTGTATATCCTCTTCTAGAGAAATGTCATTACAGCTGGTCAATATATTATAAGACAACGAGGACCATTACATAACTAACAATATAATAACAGGTGGTCCTCTCACATTGTGATAAGGGGACCCTGGACATCATGTTCATCACACTACAGTGTAGTTGTCTCCCATTGCCAACACAGGGTAAGACTTCATTTAATTCATAAATTGTGGATCATATCTATGATGTGCCTGGTGAATAAGTAAAATAATATTATGCTTTGATAGAGAATTATTCATGATGTAGAAATTAATATGCCAAATTAATCCTCTTCTCATGATTGTTAGATTATCAGTATTAAGGAAATGTGACTACAAAAAGAGGTAATATTTCTTCTGTTTCATTGTAGAAAAAGGTCATGGCCGCACTCATGGCTGTTAGAAACATTTTCTTGGTGTACATGTCATATAGATCACGAACATGTTCATTATGTGGTAGTTAAACCACTGCCAGACCCCTGTACTGAGGATACTAGCGACAATCTAGGCTGATCACGAGTCGTAGACGAGTGTGCTCAGTCTATACAGGGGTCTGGCAGTGGTTTAAACTGACTTATGCTACACAGTGGTGAGTGTTTTCTGACCTTTTGTACATCACATAATAGTCAGGCTATTCCTTTTGTTCTGCCAATAAAGTGTAGTATAAATATAATTATATATATATATATTTATGGATGTGGGATCTACCGCTATGTTCACGGATGGTATTATATCTCTTCTAGCACTTCACCATGTTAGCCTGTCTAGTACTTCTGTTGTCATCAGTCCTTCTGACAACCTCCGCTCAGAGACCTTGTAACCCGAGTAACCCGTGTCCTGATGGATACTCCTGTCACCCTTATAAAGATGTCTGCATACAGGAACCAGCAACCATTACTCATGCACCCACTGTGTGGTTAGGTGAGCTCACATACACTCCTTTTACAATAATTAATGTGGATTGTCTTTACTGGTATATATATACTAATTTGTCTAGTCATGGTTCCTCATAAACATCATAGGATGTCTATATTATTTTGAGTTAATAGTTAGAGTGATGTTCAAAATACAAGACAGTTGAATGTCATCAAATGGATACATGAGCTTCGTACATTTCATAAATGCTTATCCCTGGGTATCTAAACATGCCCCCTTTACCTAAACATTTCCCTTTACTCTAGATGAGACAGATGACCGCTGTGAGCGTAATGAGACAGACTGTGCCATGTTTGGTTTTGAGGCTGCTGGTAGTCACCCCCGTGGAAGGGGACAGAACTGGTGTAAGACTGGGGAGATCATCCGCTGTAAGGCTCCTGCCGCACCGGCCATAAAAAACACACCAGTCACAGAACTGAAGGTTCATAATAAAACCACTTATTTATTTGCATTCTGAAATATTGTTGAAACTTGTCCTTGTATATCGCTGAAACTTAAAGATCAACATTTGTGCATACACAGGGAAAAGTAAAGATGTCAACTGTATTTCCAACTGTTAGCTACAGATGAACTCAGGTGGACACTTCATATAGCCAGAGTCATTAAGGGGTTGACTCTATTTTAACAGATCCATGTGGCAGACACAGTTGACACCTTCACTTTCCTCTATGTAGCTTAACCATAATATAAAAGAATATGATGAAGCTATAATTTAGAAAAATAACACCTAATTGTACTTTTAGAACTAACATTTGAGTACTGCTAGAATGCATGTGTCACTTGGATGTAACGTAATTTCCTATTGCTGTGTAAATGCACAGAATTGAATAGCATAGAAATCATAACATGTTATTAAACCCCCGAGTTAGTAACCTACATATTCTACTTCTTTGCCCAACCCCCTCTTCCCAGGTGTTGACATACAATGTTTGGGAGAGGCCATTCTGGATCACCAATGATGGACAGAGAGAACGCACCTGCCGTATTCCTACCTGGATCATACACAATCACCCAAATGTTGACGTTATAGGACTTCAGGTTTGCATAGATCAACTAAATCTATTCTGACCAATAATTCATTCAATAATTTCCATTAAATTTAAGAATGATTAACGGAGAAGCATGAACATGAGAATGTATAGGTCTATTGGAGACTTAAATTCTGAATGACAAGAATGAGTCATTCTTTGAATCCAATTTCACCAAACACATGGTCATGGATCATCTTTGAGAGCACATATACCACAGCTTATTAAATTAAGCCAGTTTGATCTTTCCTTCTTTCAGGAGGTGTTTATGGGTGGTTGCTTTGCGGACCAGTTGTCTATACGTGCCTTGTTCTGTCACTATGGCTGGTGTCACTCTACTCCGACTGTAGATGCTCCAGAGACTGCTCAGCCTGGAGGTATGTTCCTCGTCTCACGGTGGCCCATTCTTGACCGTGATCAGCTTGTGTTTGATGAAGCGAACGACGACTCCTGGGACATATTTGCAGCCAAGGGTGTCTCCTATGGGAAGGTTACCTGGTCATTTCTCTCATTGCCATCAACTTGTTAATAAATGCAACATGTTCAAAATCTATTTGGACAGTAAAAGCATCATATGATGTGCACAGCATGATGCCAAAATCATTTTGATAAGCTTTGAATAAAGATGGCTTTTTCACATGTAAATATTTGATGATAAAATGTCAGTGGATAATTTGTCTCTTTCACCTCCAGTTCTAGTTTGAATCATTTTACTTGTGGTATCTAAGATATCAATTATATTTCCTACAGGTCCGTAAGAACATGGATGGGAAATTCCGTAACTACCATGTGATGTCAACACATCTACAAGCAGGGGACGCTAACACAACACGGGAGGCACAAGCAGGGGAGTGGGGCCACTGGCTGAAGGAGAAGAAACTACCAACAGATGAGGGTGTCATATTCTGTGGAGACCTGAACACAGACTGGTACACAGAAAGGGAATCGGTACTGTCCAACTATGCCACATGAAGCACAGATCTTCCTTAATATGTCCATAGTTTGAATACAAGTAATATCATTTGAAACAAAAGCCTTATCTGCCTTAAAACACCTTAGTTCGAAAAGATGCTATAACACAACTACTATCTGAATTCAGTTGACTTAACATACACTCCATGTTTCGTCAACAGCTCTACGTTATTCTTTCTAACCTTGGGGCTGCCATTCCTGATGTTATTGGGTCTATGAACACTACCTCTGACCCATCCATTAATGACTGCAATGATGAAGGAGATTCAGGTTGGATAGACTGGGTATGTATATGTATTTCTACAACACAGATGTTTAAGTGACGAAAAATAGGAAGCCTGAACGTCGATCAATTGGCAAAATGAGACATCTTTGGAATTTGTTATCAAAGTTTTAAAATTATTTTCAAATCATTTGGAAAACAAATTTATTGTGTTCTACTAAGATTCCTGAGAGCACTATTTAGTCCTTTCTCACATAATCATTTGGCTGTGGAACCCCCACTGTTGACTGCAATATAAATGGTACCAAAAAGCACTTTACTTTGCCTGCCAACGTAAATTCTCCAATTTGGAGACGAAGCCCATTGCCCACTTTCTGCACAAGAGACATAGAAGTTAGATATTTTAATGCCAACTTTTGACTTTTACTATCACTTTTACTATGTTTATTGACTGGACTTTTGTAGCCAAAATATGTTTCAGAGAGATAAATAATATACATTTTGTAGTTCTACTGCACGACAAACAGCCCAAAAAATCCTAGTGTACAGAGGCCTAATGTTTTATTAAAATGACTTTGAACATGCATCACTTTCAGCATATTCTTTTCAAAGGTAGTCACAGGTCATGTTGTTGGCTTTTGCTGTATATTTTATCAAATTGGCTATATTAATTAACGACACTTTATTTTTAGTTTGAAAGCCCTTGTCCTGCATATATCATGCAAGTGTTTCAATTTTTGCATGTACAAGAACAACAACTGCTAACACAAGCTGTCTGAATCTCATGTTAATGCAGGTGTTGTACAGCAGAGGGCACCTGGTGCCTGTAGCAGCCACCCAGATGGCACTTTACCCTACATGGGACAGTCTGTTCCCTGCCTGTTGGTGTGAGCAGTGTGTTACCCTCGATCCCAACTACGTGTGGCCAGATGACGACAGCTGTGACGAGAGTCCTCGTAACGTGCGCCACCTATCGGATCATTTCCCTGTACTGGGATCCTTTACTTTTAAATAAAGACATACAGTGGCTGATTCTCACCAATCCAGTGCAACTGGCCAGGGGAAGGGGTAAAAACCAAATTTGTGTGCAGATAAAATTCCTTTTGTCTATGGATAGTATGGGTCTTGGGCCATCTATGTATGAAGTGGGCACCGTTAAATCAGAAAACTGTTGCTATGGTAACCAGACAAAGTTACTATGTCACCAACTCATGAGGAATCGAGTGACGCATGTACTCTCTCATAGATAATCATTTTTCTATCTAGATTTAAGGTTATTTTGCAGCATTACGTAATTATATTGTATACAAAAGAGGTTTGGCAGCCTATCTATACTGTTTCTGATATAGTTTAAGACATATCTTGTTATTTTTTCTTTTCTGATGAGATGGGTGGAAGTTTGCTTTTCCGGAAAAAACAAAACATTTTTACTATACTAACTTCTATTTAGCTCTTAAAGTTGAGACTATGCTGGATATTTCTAATCTCAACTGGAACAAGTAGTCAAATATATCCCCTTGTCACATGTAGTTGGGACATAGGCTCAACACTACTCCCAGTGCCCTCCCCATGGCTATAAACATGCGTCACTCGATTCCTCATTTAGACTCAGACAGTGGTTAAATCAGATATGTATCATTAATTACTCTGGACTACTCCAGCAGAATGTAGTTATTATTTTTAATATAAACATCAAATACACATCAAATGTACACATACAGATGAGATCTGCAGAAAATTCATATTCATTTTTGATATCCATGAAATCTATGTGCGTCACTCGATTCTTCCGTATTTAAAGATAGCAGCTTGATCACTGGTAAAGAGTGGATCAAAGAACCCCATTTTTTCAGATGTGCGCATTAGCATAATAGCCTGTGTTTACTGTGGATTTATTACAATCTTCATTAAATATTACTTCATTTCAGTTCAATAACCTTTTAAGCAACTTATGTAACCATGTCAATAACAAAATGAGAGCCTCTTTTTAAGCATCATCAATGTATACTATTTGATGAGACTGGTTAACTATCAGACGTGGGTCACACTTGAATTGAGCCCACAGGACCTACACATAATTAACAACTTTAAATGACTCCAGCATTTCTCCTATCAGTATTCTATAGGGAAATCAAAGGAATAGACACAATGCTTCTTTAATGTTTTTTTGGACACATGCTATAGTATTTGAAAATGCAAAAGCGTGCGGGGAAAAAAACAGATTTTTGCCTTTTTTTGGTCTCTAACCCCCAAAACCAAAATCTAGCCCTATCCAAGCCCGACATGATAGAATAGACAAATATCAATGAAAAAATAAATTCAAAAGATGTAAAGCCTGCAAAAGTCAAAATACCCAGTTGCACTTGTTTGATGAGAATCAGCCCAATAAAGGAATTAGAACATCTCTTGCGTGTACTCTTGGATCTACTAACTTTGCAAAGTGGTCACATGAGAGGGGGAAGCATGTACTTTTGGACTGAGATACTAGTGGTTGGAGGATGGGATGGTCCAATTGGAAGGAATCCTTTAACAAAAAAGCGAAGGGAAAAATAGTTAGTACTTTCTAAATATGGTAGTAGTGGCGGTGGGGTTGTAATAGAGGGCTCAGGGACTGTTGTAAAGAGGGAGTTGACTGAACATATATTTACTTGGTGTCACTCAATTTTGTGCGTCACTCGATTCTTCCGCACATAGATAGAGCAACTTACCACCTTACATATGTGTAGCTAATGTCTGTCATTTTGACAAATCGTCCTCCCTCATCATATACATAATTGACAAATAAAATGGGTAGTAACATGTAATTATTGTGGCAGCTATGGTAATTATATATACCAGGTGTCACTCGATTTTGTGTGTCACTCGATTCTTCCGCACATACATAGAGCAACCTAGCACCCCTCAGGGATACTACTGAATTCTATTATTTTGGCATAACATCCCCCTTGTTAAAGACTTGTTTGATGCATGGAATGAGTGGTTAAATATCATTATTGTGGGAGCTATGGTAATAGATAATGTGTCACTCGATTCCTCATAAAACTACACAGTGCTGCCAGTGTGGAATTCATTTGACTCTATTGCCAAGTGTTTGCAATATTTTCTCAATTTATTTTTTGTTTGGATATATATTGGTACTAAGTATTTCATAGCAACCTTTGGTTAGATTGTAAAGTATTTCTGGGGAAGGTTATAGGAGGTGCTGTCATGCATCACTCGATTCCTCATAAAATTACACAGTTAGATTCAGTCAATTCCTATATTGAAATGTGGACACAATGCATTCTTCAAGCAGTTCTAACATTTCATTCATTGGTATTCTATCTAAGAAATATGGGAAAAATTACATCAGCCTTCAATCGTGCTCATTCTACATGGTACTACATTAATCCAATGCAAAAATCGACAAAAAATCTCATTTTTTGCTTGTTTTTGGGCTCCCAGACCCTTAATAATGGTAGTAGATAGGCAAAACTGGGGTTGCCCTTAAAGCCCTATCTGTCCCCGATCTGATAAGAATAGTAAACTTCAACATAATACATTTCCTGCATGTTTACAGGCTGTCAATGTCTAAATATGACAGTTGCACTGGATTGGTGAGAATCAGCCATGTAGTATTGCTTCTAGCAAGTTGTATACTTGTCAGTTCCAAAATACAAAGCAACGTGCCCATCATTTGATTGTGATAAGCACCCTAAGCAGATCGCTGATTGTAAACCTCAGCATCTTCCCATCTTTCTGTCTATGGGAACAGGTGTTGTTTCGATATTTTATTTTAGTTTATGTAAGCTACATGGTGTAGGAAAAGATTTCATACTTTGTCTTTATTGATTCACAATGGAACCACATGCAGCAATTCTAATTAGACCGAACCCAAAATATTATGGTCTAGGATCACTCCCCCATCATATCTAGGAAAACTAGGAATTAACCCCCCCCCTCCCTACAATAATTATTCTCTTCACTAACTTCATTGTGCAACGTTCAATTTTTGTATATGACCTTAGTCAATACATTATGAAAAGTGGAGTTGAGATTGAAAATAATATTTTAATTACTCAATTTTCAAGACAAGTCTCTTAAAAAAGCCATTGTGGATAAATCATGTATATGGTATACATTAATTAAATCTTGCTGATTGATAGTGATACACAGAGAGTTTGATCACATATGAAAATATGCTTTGTACTCACACTTAGGGAGCAACAAAACACATCCTCAATTTTACCAAACAACCTTTCCTTATTGAATCAGAGCTTTGTTCAAATATGACATCCCCACAGGGCCAAAAGTCAATAAACAACACTTTTTGAACTGTTTAAATGCTATCAATTTCCCAGTTTCTAGTTTAATGAATTGATACATTCGATTACAAGTAAAGAGGGACGGGCTCTACTCTCAAACGTGAAATCTCAAACCATCTTATAGCCTAAAAACCGTTAGAAAATGTGTTTTTCTCGACTGATAAAATGCTAATGTCATCTACCAACACTAAAAAAAAGATCCCAATCGTGGCAAACTGACGTTAATGAATGACTCAGGTGTTTTTGGGGTCAACGGCCGGTGAAAGTGGCTCACCAAAACAGTGAAGACGGTGTCTGAGTGTTTATGTATGGCCGGAGGGGCTTACATCAAGTCTATAAGAGAGGGCCTGGCTTTTGGCCCAGAACTCCCCTTACTAAAAATCGAGATGGATGCTACATGCCGAGCTTCAAAGTATTGATGCGAGTTGTTCGATTCATGAAGATCTTGGTGATTGTAGTTTGTATACTTTGAGTTATGGTTATGAGCATATTTCTTATTTTGCCATCTTAGTCTTTTCATTTTAAGGGATATTAGGGTTAGTCAGTTTGACAAAGGCATTTGTTTTGCCTTAGTCATTTTTGGACATAAGTTTGTCATTTTGACTAATGTGCCTATGGCGAACCTAGGATACCCACTACTGACTAATCTCTTAAGGAGTGTCTCCATCAGAGACCGTTCACCCGTCCGTCCATGAAAACCACCCAAGAAAGCAGGGATATGGACGTTTTTCATGGACGGACGAAAGTTTCTGTCTTCACCAACGTCCGTCCGTCCAGTCTGTTCGTCACATGGACGGACAAAATGGACGGACGGATCCTATTCCTGTTCCGTCCGTCCATCCGTCCATCCATCAGTCCATTCCGTCCATCACAGAGTGACCAATCACGACAGAAAATGTCAGTTTTCTGATGGAAAAATGCACGGACGGGCATATCCAAGTTTTTAGATATATGTCCGTCGTCCAGGTTTGCCACTCTGTAATGGACGGAATGGACGGATGGATGGACAGAATGGATGGACAGGTGGATGGATGGATGGGCGGACGGATGGACCGGTGGACAGATGCATGGACGGACGGATGGACCGGTGGACAGATGGACGGACAGACGGAGGGAAATGATCCGTCAATTTTGTCCGTCCATGTGACGGACGGACTGGACGGGCAGACGTTGGTTGAGACACAAACTGTCCCACCGTCCATGAAAAACCTCCAGATCCCTGCTTTTTTGGATGGTTTTCATGGACGGACGGGTGGACGGTCTTTGATGGAGACACCCCTTTAAACCTATAGATTATCTATGTAGCAGCTCCCTGCCATGCAGAAATATCCAAATGCCAGATTGATGTTTTACAGTAAAGGTAGGTGCGCTATGGTTAGTGCAACATTTGTATGTCTTCATTTTCCTCAGCTAGCAAACCTTTATAATGCAGAAGGATGCCTCAAATACCACATCCAACAAGCACTGCTGAAAAAGATTCGGTTCTCTTTCTTTCTCAGGCTGATCACAGAGTATTTCTTTTCACTCTTGTTTTGCCCATTATCGCCCACGCTTTCAGTTAAAATCCACTCAATCCATCTTTTTGCTGACTATGCTGACAGTAGATCCATTTGAATTTTTGCCGATTATCCCAAAATGAAGTGTTTTAATTGTTCTAGATTTAGTTCCAATTGATTTGAGGGAAATGATAAAATGGTGGTGTTGTTTTGCCATTACTCCATCGTTGGACCTCTTAGGTGACGTCTCAGGGCATGTTTTCAGTCTTCTGAATAGGATGAGTTACACTTTCTTATTTGCTTCTAATAATATAGTTAGGTGGACCAGGACCTTGTCAGTTGTGTTATATGGACTAGCAAGACGCGTCCTAAATTAGGTAAATGCCATGCATATAACATAACTATCTAACGGAAGCTGCAAACTACAACAGCTCATAGACAAATACAAATGATTATGGTCTAGAGTAATGATCCTAGTGTGTTGGTAGTAAAGTGACGTTACGTTTCATACCCAGGCTTTGATGGTGAAGCTAGCTATTGAGCTAGCTATTGTTCTCACCTTTTGGAAGTCCTCTCAGAGCCTCAGATCTAAAACTGTGTCATTTTTCTGCAACCCGTTATTAAAGCGGCATTCTCACCATGTCCTCTTTACACATAGTCTTTTTCTAGTGCTGTTCTCAAGATATATGAACGGATAAGGGTTGGCATGACGCTTCTAGCAGAACTGACGACTTGAAATATTCATTGATTCCAATGTTTTGAACTTGTTCAGTTCAGTTGAGATGCATTAGTAGTATCTCTGTGTAATGTGTCAGGCGTAGATGTTGAGTTGCATCAAAGGACCGGAGGTGTTGAAGTATCATTACTAAGTGCATTACGCCACCCTCAATATATTAAATTTATAGAAATAAATTAAGATCGGTCTTTGGGATGGTCTAGCAGTAGCTAGATTTTCTCCAGGTTCTCTGAATTAGATAAAAAATAACATGTTCCCTCAAGAAATGCTGAGGTAATATGCTTGTCCTAGGCTTGTTTCTGGGATGTTCAACATTGAAGTTTGAGAAGTCTGCAATAGACTTACACAATGCTGTGCCACAAATATGAATAGAATGCATTTTTAAAAAGCTAGATCTTTGCATTACTTTCTCTGAATATTGTCATTATTATTCTCTGTATCCAGTCCCCCTTATAGTTTTGGAGTAGCCTACAAACGGCATTGTGTGCCTGTCCAACACTACGCGTTAGGCTTCAAAACGAATCATAATATGTATCAAGCACACCTGTCCAAAATGCTCAATATACTAATAATAATTATTGCTTCTCTGAATCAAAGGGAAATTAGGTTTTGCTGCTGGTTCATGAGAAACCCTGCCAGAGGGTTTTAGCAGCTTAGATATTGACACATCATCGTCATGTGCCAAATTTTAGTGGTTGAGTGTGAACTAATAAACAGCTGCTCTCGAAACACCTTCCGATGCTGATTCCATCAAAGTTGCCATACACGTACCATTTTCCAAGTATATACTGAGAAATGTCCATGGGTTGGAGTCAATTGACTGAGTTATCAAACAATTTGAAGGTCAGTCCACTCGGCATACATGCTCGTGAGATGCGTGCCCAGCTTTAATGATTAAATAACTCATTCAACAGACTCATTTCCATACCATTTTCGATTCAAAATGAGATAGAATTGCCCTTTCTAGGCTGTGTTGATGAATGCAAATAAAGCACCACATAAGCATATTTAGGACAGGCCAGGGAATACTAACACAGGCTATTCATCGGGTGGCAAAATACAGCTTTCCTTTTTATATCTGTTGTATTCGATTAAAAAGAAAGGGATAACTCCAGCATTTTCACTTTATCAATCCGGCTCCTGCTGAAATATATGGCAGATGTTTACCTGTTAAACAGCCTAACAGGTTCAGTGACCAAGCAAATAAAGATGGGTATTGAAGGACATATTGGATCCAATAGCGCAAAAGTGGGAAATTACGTGAAATATAGCATTTCACATATCATTTCTTTCGTGGCCTAGCATAACAGGGATGTATTGGTGTCTGATGGATTTTTTATATTTTGTTAGACTTTTTCTCTTTTATTTCTGATATGCATTTGACTGCAATGTTATCGCGCACCAAATAGATGAATAAAAAATGATGAAAACGAATAAATATAAGAAATTCCCCATGTTATATTAGAAAATCCTGTATTGAGTCCATTTTGACCAAATGATCAGTACATGGGCTATAAAATAATTAGCATTTATTTGCAATGAATAAGTTAACATCTCTCTGAAATCACTCCTCTTTAACAACTCACAAATTGAAATCTGCTTGCAATAATCAAATATATATTTTTCATAACTGACAAACTGGGCTCATGCATTACAGAGAAGTAAGGGAAATACAAAGACGCTTGGGACATAGAAACATGGGTGTAGGCTAGATGGTTAGTGACATCACAGTTAATTATATTAAACATTGTAGCATTGATCTGGTGGGTGGGGATATCTCAGGGTTGCAATATCCATAGGTAACCTGAGGCAGAACATATTGCATATATTAAACATTATCCATTTATCAGTTTGAAATAGATCATGATGATCGTGTTGGCTGCTCCATATATTATGTATACAATGTCTTCTTCCAACGCCCATGTACGCGGCATATTGTATCCACAGGCAATGGCAACTTTTGGTGTTGGGCATATAATATATATATGTTAGAAATTATCTTTTTGAAATATCAATATATCATACATCACTTTGTCATTTTACTTACAATAACTACAACATGGTGAAATGCATGGTATTTCCGTCTGGTGTGACAGGGGCAGCTATTTAGGATCATCAGGTCCAGTTACCCATTGATCATGTATATTGTTACTATGGTGCGTTTGTACAATGTCCCAATAACAGCTTGAAGCTTAAAATCACTCACAATAATAAGGATAAGTATTTGCTTAGGTGTCAAGTCTTTAAAATTAATCCTATGGGGAACCATCACCGTTCATTTCAAGGTTATTCTTCCTATTCCAGAAAAATAATCATCTTCATCAATGGCATCTTTGGATCAAATCTGATATTATAATTATTACATCCTCTTTTTATCAAATATTTGATACGAAAGGCTGATTCCTTCCCTAATATACACATCATGGTGTGAATGTGCTGTCGTGTTCCCCAATATGAAAGTTTTTGAACATTAGTGTCTCCTCCTGATGCGTGAGGGCGCCACTGCTAACAGCTGCATCCCTGGTCTTAAGTGTACTCTCCAGGATGGCCTCTGTCTCACCATCTGCAAAACCAAACATGGCCAATATAATGATAGGTAAAATTATTGTCTGAATATCAAATAGTATCAGATATTATAAAAAGGAGAGGAGAAGTATCTGGAAAGCATCATAGCGACTTTTCGATTTTTAAGTGAGGCTTATCATAGACAGATAGCACCCCTAGAACTGGTACCAACAGTGTTAGCCTACAGATGGAAGGAGCTGACTGTGTCAAAATCTGGCGGACATTTCTTAGTGCAGTTACTGAGATTTCTATGCCTTTAATATGTAATATAACCCAGTAGAATAATGAGGCTACTACCAGTGATTAGATTCGTCTTATTATCTCGAGCTGTGTTAAATGTCCTACACTGCATTTCAGATGACAACTCAGTCAAATCACCATTGATTTTGTCAAAGCCAGGACTATCGCTTTAAAAATAATTATTTGCAATGTATCCTTGACTTTTGTAATATTCAATATAATAAGTCTGTAACTGGCATAAATATTATTCTGATAATGAAAATAGAGGTTGTATCAAAAAGATAAACATTGTATCAAAAAGATCTTTGTTTCAGATCAGACACCTAAAAACACAGGCCGCCCCCATGTGCTGTTACGTAAACAGGAAAGTTAAGGAAAAATTACTGATCAAACTAATTCACAAAGCTCTGCCGGCTTGATATTTCTAAACGTTTTATGTGGGATCCTAAAATAACATCGTTCCACCAGCAATGAAATATCACAGATCAAATCCCAATCGCGGTAACCACATTTTATCTGCCTAAAGAATGGTAATTATAAAATCATGTACTTTTTGATGTTTCATTTATTGGACTTAATGGTGAAAGGTACTGCCAACTGGGATGCGTATAGATAAGGCCCGCACAGTCGTTCATTGAGGTCAACCACAACAGAGTACATAGAAGTTGAGTCATCAATTATGATTTATGTCTCATACAAGACTTACCCTGTCCTTTTATACTCATGATTTATGAACAACTGACTGCTTAACTATAACTATGCACAAGTATGCAATACTTAGTTTCTCTTAGACACTTTATTCTGCATCACATGTGTAACATTGTTAGTATACTTACTTGTGAAGCTTTTGGGTAGTGTTTGATAAAGCTATTATCTCTATTAGTAGACGGGACGAAGGGGTTGGCTTCGCTTTCCTCTGACTGCATGGAAACCTCTCGGAGGACCCTGCCGCTTCTCTTCCATGTATTGACCTGAAATATAAAAAGAAAACAACTTGAATTAGACAGGTTAAAATGATTGTTGCCTCATTAACAGATAAAACAGATTTAAGTGTCAAATGCCACCCTTGAGCAATGACCTTTAATCCGCTTTATTAGAGATTTTATAGTGTGTGCCTGAAGGTGGCTTTATGACAAGATTCCTGAATAGCAGAATGAACCGTCAGAGTATCAATGAGGCTGAATGCAAATATCCAGATCCAAATCTCTTTTTAAACTTTAAAACTACAGGTGTGCTTAAACAGCCAAATCCAGTACCCCTCTTCTGCACTGATAGTCTAAACACTCCGGGCCTTAATCTGCAGTGGCTATCCCAGGTTAGTTATAGGGATATTGGACGAACTGATATTCAAAAACGACTAAGGCAAAACAAAGTAATTATGACTAAGGCCTTACTGAACAAGGACTTAGCCTTATACTAATAAGAATGGAATGAATTAGCTTGGTTGGTCACTACTGACTATACCTGATAGTATCAACAAACCAGGGTTGGTCGTATAGGGGCCAAATATTGACCAACTAGGTTTGTCGCTATTGACTAAGTTCTGGAGCCTAAAGAGTTTCTGTGTGGACGGTTTGTTCCCACACCCTCGAGATAATAAAGGATGCTAACACGTATTAATACATGCTACACAGAGAGAAGAAGTAGAATCACTGTAACTCCTAAATGGGAGTCCAGACCCGATCACTGAGGTAACTCTCACCAGGACTCTAAAGTGACTCCCAATCATTAGGGAGTCTTAAAATAGGGGTCATGATAGAGTTATTATTCCTCACTAGCGGGATACCAGTGCTGCCACAATTGGGGACACTTAGAACTAGCAGTGTGGGTCTCAGGGGGGGCCAAACATCAGGGGGAGAGTGGAGCAATGATTACACGAGGCCTCTACATGTGTATTATGCATTGGTTGTACCTGGACAGACCTTTTATTATCTGTCCAATATAGGGTTGTGGTTAGGACAATTGACTCATGACTAGCAGTACCTAAGTTCAAATCCCCTCCAGGCAAGGTGTGGTGACCATTTTAACCCCATTGGTTGCAAAAGCTTGCACCAAAAGTTTTGGCAAAACGTTTTTGTAAAACATTTTATGAACCTTTGCAAAAGGTTTGGGTATAGTCTTTTGGTAACTACTTTTGGTAACCATCTATGTTACACTAAAAGCCACACCAAGGACCGAACCCTGGACCCTTAGATTGGGAGTTCCAGGCTGCTGGTAGGTCCAGGTACAATAGGTAAACTTTGTTATTGATTATCCGCATTAATGATCAATGCTAAATAATTGGGACCTTTAGCAAACCCGACATAGCTTATTTAACCCAGACTTATCCTATGCTTTCAGCACTGCTACGTCCGCGTTAATTGAGCTTTTACGTGGTTGCTAAAGGTCCCTAATGGTAGGCCTACACTGTGTAATAGGGACTTTGAACAACCAATGGGGTCGAACCCAAGGTAATAAACTCAAAGTCATGTTCCCTAACAGATCAGGGGCAGACCCAAAATAAACAAGATTTATTTGTGAATGGTCTACTCTAGACTGTTAGCCTGGGTTCGACCCCATTTGTTGTTCAAGGTCCCTATCACAGTGCACCATTATTTAGGGACCTTTAGCAAACCCGACGTAGCTCATTAAAGGCAGGCGTATCCTATCCTTTCAGCACAGCTACATCTGCATTTAATAGGGACCTAATATAATAGCATTGATCATTAATGAGGATAATCAATAACAAAGTTTATGTTCACCTATTGTACCTTGATCTACCAGCAGGTCCATAGCTCAACAAGGAGAGCCTGGAACTCCCAATCTAAGGGTCCCGGGTTTGGTCCTTGGTGTGGCTTTTAGTGTAACATAGATGGTTACTAAAAGTGGTTACCAAAAGACTATACCCAAACCTTTTGCAAAGGTTCATAAAAATGTTTTACGAAAACGTTTTGCCAAAACTTTTGGAGCAAGCTTTTGCAACCAATGGGGTTAAAATGGTCACCACACCTTGCCTGGAGGGGATTTGAACTTAGGTACTGCTAGTCATGAGTCCATTGTCCTAACCACAACCCTATATTGGACAGGTAAAATATTGCAGGTGTCCTAGCATGCAGGGAATGTAGTAGTTCCACTCTCCAAGCAGAGCTTTAGCCCCCTGATCTGGTCCACATAATTTGCTGAAGCTAGTGACTGGAAAGGAGAGAGTGCATACTGGGACCAGTCCAATATGGCGCTGTCCAGTGGACATCCAGCTAGAGGGGAATAGAGTCCTGCTAATGTTAGGGAGTCACTTCAGAGTGCTGGGGAGAGTTACCTCAGTGATCAAGTCGGGAGTCACAGTGATTCTACTTATTTTCTCTGTGCAAGCACGAGCTTTTGAAGGAATACCAAAGTAACAAAGACGCCTATATGCAGAGGCCCTGGTTCAGGTGGCTAAACTGAACGGGTCCTAACAGCCATAGGTTGCCCGGCCATAGGTCGTTGATATAGCGACCTATAGCATTACATGCGGTACACCTGGACTCTGGTTATCCTGCTCACCAATGGGCATAATGTGATTAATAATGAACACCCTACACTCTGAGCTGCTCCAATCTGCTCCAACCTGCTCAAACTTACTATGCTTTTCATTTTCCATAACTGAATACAATCTTGATTATTACATCCTCTTTTTATAAAATATTTGTTACGAAAGGTTGATTCCTTCCCTAATATACACATCATGGTGTGAATGTGCTGTCGTGTTCCCCAATATGAAAGTTTTTGAACATTAGTGTCTCTTCCTGATGCGTGAGGGCGCCACTGCTAACAGCTGCATCCCTGCACACCCTACACTCTGAGCTGCTCCAATCTGATCCAACCTGCTCAAACTTACTATGCTTTTCATTTTCCATAACTGAATACAATCTTGATTAAACGAGGGGAGGAACGCGTGGATGGGGGCGGCGGTATTGTGGTGGGAAAGAAGAAGGGAATGACAAAATGAGAAGAGATATGGGATCATTTAGTGAAACCCTACATTACATCAAACTATCAATTCAGAAGGGAGGGGTCATTTTGTAACAATGCATAGAAATGATGGAATGTCACATGGAGGCCGGAAATCGTTCACCTGTAAAAAAAAAAACGATAAAAAAAGGTTGCTTCTCTGCTCCCCCCCCCCCATCTCTCACTTTGCTTCCCATCTCCCACTTTGGCCCCACTAGAATTCACCATATTCTCTGCTGCTGAAAAATGACCATTCCCTAAAGTCGCCAATTCATCAAGATGATTGTCTTTTTATGCACCACTGCTGCCTGTGAACAAGATGTCCATTAAATGTCCCTTAACCCATTGAGGCCGGCCAAGAAAAATTTATTCTAGCCAGGGGCCCGGATTTTTTTTCAATTTTTTTCCCAGGGGCCGGGGGTTTCCAAAATCCCATAGAGTTAAGTCAATTATAATCGACATCCGGCCCCACATGGTGTAGTAAATAGTCGACATCCGGCCAGGGATGGATGTCAATTATAATCGACATTCGCCCTCAATGGGTTAAGGAGGCGTTGTGGCTCCCTCTCGTGTGGGAAGTAGTTATGTGGGGATGAAAAGAAAGCGTGTGATAATGGAGATGAGTTTTTGTAATTTTGGATTTATTTGCCAAGTATGGCTGTGTAATTACTGTGGCGTGTCTGAGTCCGTCAGGTGAGCCTTGGTTAATTGTTCTCAGGCTGAAGGACATAGGTGTGGGAGAGGGCTTCCACATACACCTCATCACTCATGTTTGATTTACAATCATTTCACATATGCAAATATCCAGATCAAACTGATTTTCCAAATCTCTTTTTACTGTTTTAAACTTTTAAACGACAGGTGTGCTTAAACAGCCAAATATAGTACCCCTCTTCCGCACTGATAGTCTAAATGCTCCGGGCCTTAATCTGTAGTGGCTATCCCAGGTTAGTCATAGGGATATTGGACGAACTGATATTCAAAAACGACTAAGGAAAGACTAAGGCCTTACTGAAGAAGGACTTGGCCTTATACTAATAAGAATGGAATGAATTAGATTGGTTGGTCACTACTGACTATACCTGATAGTATCAACAAACCAGGGTTGGTCGTATAGGGGTCAGAAATTGACCAACTAGGTTTGTCTCTATTGGCTAAGTTCTGGTGTGTAATAGTTTCTGTGTGGACGATTTGTTCCCACACAGGTAATAAAGGATGCTTAAACATATCAATACATGCTGAACACGGGCTTTTGAAGGAATACGGGCTTTTGAAGGAATACCAAAGTAACAAAGACCCTATGCAGAGGCCCTGGTTCAGGTGGCTCAACTGAACGGGTCTAAATAGGCAGAGGTTTCTGGGGCATAGTATGTTGAAATAGAGACCTTATTGCATTACATGCGGTACGCCTGGGCTCTGGTTATTCTGCTCACCTATAGGCATAATATGATTAATAATGAACACCCTACACTCTAAGGTGCTCCAACCTGATCCAACCTGATCCAACCTGAGCCAACCTGCTCAAACTTACTATGCTTTTCATTTTCCATAACTGAATACAATCTTGATTAAACGAGGGGAGGAACGCGTGGATGGGGGCGGAGGTATTGTGGTGGGAAAGAAGAAGGGAATGACAAAATGGGAAGAGATATGGGATCATTTAGTGAAACCCTACATTACATCACACTATCAATTCAGAAGGGAGGGGTCATTTTGTAACAATGCATAGGAATGGTGGAATGTCACATTGAGACCGCAAATCGTTTACCTGTAAAAGAAAAACGATAAAAAAAAGTTGCTTCTCTGCTCCCCCCTCTCACTTTGCCCCCCCCCCCCACACACACACACTTTGGCCCCACTAGAATTCACCATATTCTCTGCTGCTGAAAAATGACCATTCCCTAAAGTCGCCAATTCGTCAAGATGATTGTCTTTTTATGCACCACTGCTGCCTGTGAACAAGATGTCCATTAAATGTCCCTTAAGGAGGCGTTGTGGCTCCCTCTCGTGTGGGAAGTAGTTATGTGGGGATGAAAAGAAAGCGTGTGATAATGGAGATGATTTTTTTGTAATTTTGGATTTATTTGCCAAGTATGGCTGTGTAATTACTGTGGCGTGTCTGAGTCCGTCAGGTGAGCACTGGTTAATTGTTCTCGGGCTGAAGGACAAAGGTGTGGGAGAGGGCTTCCACATACACCTCATCAGTCATGTTTGATTTACAATCATTCCTAAATCGACAGAGAGATGTGTGCAATATGTGTAAGCAGTATTTTTTATAACATTGCAGCATTATTTGTTTTACCTAAGGAACTTATGCAGTATACTTTTAATGAAGAACTTTAATATCAAGGGTCGTGGGATTTCATAAGAGCTCTCCTGGAAAGTCTTATGAAAGTTTATTCATGTTGGCCTACAGGCTAAATCATGATGGAAATGTAAAGGCCCAATCGCCTAAACTTTCCTGTGGACGGTAGTGGACAGTAGCATTACATATAACATCTGACTGAGTTCTTGAATGGAGTCGGTTCTGGCCACAGATGTATAAGAGGTACCTCATTTCAAATTGGACATCTCTAGATGTGTGTGAAATTCACACACTTTGGCGACCTTTGAGAAGTTTAGCTCATCTGTGTATGCAAATTCCGAGAGCCTGGATTACTGAACAATACAGATGTCATAAATCACCTGAATACTTCTTAACTTGAACCTCATTTCCTCTTTCCTACGCTTTAGATCTGCAAGATGCAAAGGTAGTTAATTTGTAGGAGAGCTAATTCACCACGACCCTTTCAGTAATGTTCCATCTCCATGTCTGTGTACTGCCAAGTATCAAAGTGACCCGTAAAGACCAATTTACTGGTCTTTGAAGTAACCTGGCCAAAGATCAAACCGCCTACAACTGTGGCGAACTGTCCAACACATGCCTTACTACTAAGCAACCCAATTTAACTATTAGCACATCATAGGAGGATTCTTTCTTTGGTTGTTGTACGACCCTAGATCTATATTTACAGATGCAGATTTACCAGCAGATTACTCCCCAGCCACTCAACATACTTGTAAGCTAAGAAGAAATAAATCTGCAGTTTGCTTTATCGCCTTCTGAATCATTTGATCATGGAATGCAAACGATTATTTGGACTTTCTGCTTAGGAAGATTGTTGGAAACTGGTGGCGGAGCCCTGTTGACATGTTCAGAATCTTTAAGAATGCACCTACTCCCCCTGGAGGTTGTTGGTTCAGAGCCCATTCTAGAAAACATTTAAGTAATTTTCCCCGAGAGGCTCGAATCCTCGACCCTTGGATTCAGTAGCATGCTTCCTGCCAAGTGAGCTAAGCAGCCAAGTGTCCACAAGGTGATTTTGAAGAGATGTAGAATGCTCAATTCAATTAATAGGTTGGATATGGAATTCTTATATATTATACAAATACAACAATAATCCACTCTGTTATTTTGATATTTACCCGAATGGATATGCGTGGTGAAGAGTCATGCATTTGGACACAACATTGCCAATTTCAAGGTGAATATTCTTATTTGTTCAAGGCTGTAGTTTTAATATGGGATGCGCAATGACTTCCATATTTGGGTGGGGCACTGGCTAAAGGTTGAAGATGAACTGTAAGAAGTCTCAATGGATGTCCATACGGTCCTGAGATGCTATGAATCAACCGTAATGTCAACCGAATTCAGCAAATCAGTAAACAATCTGACTGAATTTAAAGGCTATCATCCCCTCGGGAAATGTTAAACGGATGGAAAGATTTTATAGATAGTCTCCCTCTTGACGTCAAGATTGTCATTTTGGCTATGTCGCACTATGGTCTAGAGCGTTTGAAACTTTGGTCCGTTATCTATTCTAGTAAAATTAATGTGAATGTACACTTTGTGAAATGTCTAAAAAATGAGAAAGTTAATAGTCATTATTATTGCAAGGGACAATCACGATCATTGTCATTTCCAGATTATCGATCATTACCGATCGTTTCCGATATGATTAGCCGGCATGCAAACTGCAGCCTCTAATCTGCTCGAAGCTTGACACGCTTCCCAGTATGTACCTGGTGGTCACGTGAGCTATATGAGAACTTCTGATAGAACATCAGGCTGTACGTCCAGGCAAAAAGACACAATGCATGGGCAAACTTATGTCCATGAGTGGACATTTGCCTCACTGCAGCTATTTCTCCATTTTTCAATTTGTCTTTTGTAACACCTCTGTAACTTCTCTATAACACCTCTGAAACACCGCTATAACACCTCTATAACATCTCTAAAACACCTCTAAAACAACCCTATAATATCTGTAACACCTCAGGGCCTTTTGACGTATTTGTGCGACTCTTTGAGCTCAGGAGGGGATACCTTGAGGAGTTGCTATAGATGATATTGATATCTACCTCTATATATACATACACACAGCGCTGCAGTAGAAGTGCATTCAATGTAATGACACCATTGGAGATCCCCAATCATCGCCCCCTCAGTCCCTTTCATCTCTCACTCTTCCCTCTCCTCACTGAGCCAGTTTCGCCCATTTGAGATAAATGTAGCCGGAAATCGAAACATGATCAATCTGCAGCGCCCCCTCCCAGTCTGTTTTAGTACTACTTGAACCCTACAGATTTCCACCACGGGTGGCAGCACTGGCTGTGGGTCATACGCCCATTGCTGTGCAGTGGCATCTGATTGATTGATATTATTTAGAGAACAGTTTTTGGCCTTTGATATAAATCATGGTACATTACTAACTATTGACACTGTCACCAAAACAACAATGTTTTGATAGTCTGCCAGTTTAAGGGGTGTCAGGCAATGTTGGTCTGAAGGGCGTTTCTGAAGACGGGGCTGAATTTGAGTTGTCACAATGAATTCTAATCTAAGTAGGCCTTAGTGGTACGAAAAACATCTGATAACCCTGATGAATGTACCCTATAGGACGTCTTTGGGCGTAGTGTATCTCCTGACGGGATCTCCTGTGACTACCTCTTTCCATTTATAAACCTAGTGTGCAATACTCCACTCACTCCCTCGAGGTCCGACTTGTAAGCTTACTGGTACTTCCCGTGACTATGCATAACTCTCCCCAATACGAGGCCAAAGCATTATGTACATTTCTTTCTAAAATAAACTGGTAACTGTTATAGCTCTTTACCTGTAATGTACGTATAGTCTACCTCTTCTTGAACAAAACATGACCTTGGCAAACGTTTAAGATACTGAGAAAGGCTAATATCCTAAGGGTACGGAAAAGATCTGGACACTACTTTCTTAGGATTAGTATCCCTATTCTGTGGGGAAGAAACAAGTTTGGGCCTCTCTTGAGGGGTGACCAAAATAATGTAACTCCTTTCTAGAAGAAAAAGTTACTGTACACAAAATGGCTCATCCGAAAATATTTGAACCTTGCTGGAGATGGGCCCAAAATGTTGTAATTTAATGGGGGGGGGGGGGCAGATAATGGTATGTCTGCATGGCTGCGTAGAAACCTCCCTCCCTTTCACACATTGCTAAAAAAAGACTATTCTCCAATGAGATCAGAGGGCCATGAAAAGGGAGAGGGGGTTGGGGAGGCGGTTTGGCAGCAGTTTACCTAGCCCTGCCTTCAGGCCGTCAGACCACTTAATTATTGGTTTACTCTCAGTCTGGGAGCCAATTCCTGCCTGTAGCTCATCTATATGACACAGAGGTGTACAGGGATCCCTGTAATGTGGGCCAAACTAACCACTTACCACACAGTTACAGTTGGGTGACGTCCAACAGGGGGTCACCTTGGTGATTTGTATTGATGATTGTCTATAACATGGTAAGCAGTAATGAGGAGGGTAGCCTTGCGTCAGGATAAAGAGCACTAAACGATTTTTCTTTCTCCAGTACCTCTTTCAGTGGCAACATGTCTATAGACTCAAATGAACAGAAAGAAGCAGGGAAAACAACTACTGGAACATTATGTAACACTGGGCATAGCAAACTAATGGTGATATCCATTATAACATAACGGGACAGGGAAGCAAAATGACAAACAAACACATCGATATGGAAAGGCAATTGAGGAGGAAAACTTACAGAGCATGGGGAAATAGGTAGATAGGTGGGGATGGATTAGAACGAGATAGACAGAGATAGATAGAGATACATACAAACAGTGAGAGGTAGATAGAATAATCCATGTCCATGAGCCAAAGCAAATTGCATAGTTATTTTGCATTGTCAATGCTAATCCACCCAACTCCCACAGGGAGGTGAGGGTCGGTGAGGAGACACATCGGCTCACTCATACCCTGTGCTTTTGAGTGGCTCAGTGCAAACTGTTGATGGGTGGTCTTTAGTTAGAGTGGCCTGTGAGCTGGGTCAATACAGACACGGGTAGCCAGACACCAGTAGTGCTGTATACCCAGGAGGAGGCCCTTAACGTGACCCCTGTACAGAGTGTCTGTCAGGTGGCTGTTTACCTAAAGGAGCAGCTCCCTGAATAGAATAGGGCATTAACCTGTTAAATCCCCACCTCCTCTACAAAGGTCAAGAGTGCTGGTCCTCATTCACTCGGACGGTAACTGGAGGGCCAGCAAGCGTTTGCAGCCATGGACAGAAACTTATTGGTGCGACACATCCAGTCATTATGCCGACCCTTGGGATTGATTGACACTGCCCTATGATCAGGATGGAGGAGAGAGAAGAGTGAGGTAGGGAGACGGGGCGCGATGGTGAAGAGTGTAGTAAGTAGGAGATAGAAAAAAGGCACTCCTGGAAGAACAGAGGGAAGATGGTGAGAAAATGATAAGGAGCATACACTGCTTGTTTAAATGTAGACATGCCAGATACACACAGTACAAGTTTCAGCATCTCCTAACTCTGAGAAACATCTTTAAGCGTTCATAGCTGCAATGGCTCTGTAAAAACTCTCTTGAAGCGGCGTTTGATTGCTAATTTGTCTGTGCCGGTTAGAATCCTCCCTGTTCAATGGGTGGAGGTGGGACTGTGTGAGTCAGGTGAGCAGACATCTCACCTCTCCCACAGCGCTCCTTAATTCGCCTTATCTAGGCCCAGCACTGCCTCATAGGGTCTGCCAGCCATCCCCTTTAACACCAGCTATTGCTCCCATGTACCCGCCTCAGCCACAATTAGATTACTGTATTAACTTAAAGTTGGTATTGCTGATGATTAGGCCTCATTATTCTTACAGAAGGCGTCAGGTTTTCTTCATTTTAAACCAGGATGCTCACCAAGACCATATTTCATTTCATAGCTAATACGTTTATTCTTATTTTCTATAATTCTGCTCATATTTGGTGTTGCGGGCTTATTCATGCCCCTTGTCTTGCGTATTCTGACCTATACAATTCTATTCCAAGTATTGCAGCGTATACCTGGCGTAGTAATGCTCATGAAGTATTTGAGATTGTCACACATCCCTCGATATTTTACTATAACAGTGTGTGGAACACAGTTCAGCAGTTTTTCAAAACCTGATATTTCCCAGATGCACTAACTTTAAGGAGACACCATCAAGTTTAAGATGTCAGTGTAGGCGGGTATTTCTAACATGAAGCTCACTGTGCCGCCACTGGGGGGCTATAATATCAATGCTTGGGTAACCAAACTGCAACCATTCATTGTAATAGAGGCATCTGGATTTCAGACACAAATAGAATGAAACAAGCACTTTCAGATGTCAATGAACTCGAGAAGACACACCACGGTCGGTAGGTAGGTTAGTTTTTTGCTGACACTGACAAAAAGCAGCCTCGGTTCAGCAGGGTACACCCGTGACCCCGCGGTCATGCACAGAGACGTTGGGTTGGCTGTTCTATGCATATAGGAGTGGTGTAATCATCACTCCTCAGGCGCCTTTCATGTACAGGTTCAAACTTAGCTCTCCTGCAGTGGGCATCATGGTGTGTACAGGAAAAGTACAGGGAAACTTTTTTTGTTTTTTTTTGTGAGAAAGCTTATTCATAGTGAGACGATTGGGTGTGACATTAAATGCTTAATACATGTAGTACTCTGGTATATTACTGATTCCAAACCAGTTCCCCTTTATGAATTACAAACAACGGAACACCCTTACCATAGAGACAAATTGAGTTGTGTCACTTCACGTCATGGAATCAGACAGGCTCAGTCGAATGCAATATTCCATATGATGTGTGAACTCTGCGCAAACAGTATAGATTATTAGCACATATTCCTGTAAAACACCAGTCTGAGGCATTATATATGTACTCACCTCCTGAAGTCCGCTTGGCTTGTAGTGCTCTGTAGTAATCCAGTAGTCTCAGAAGGTCACCCTCTCCGCGACCTTGACTCTCACCGCCATCTTGTGACGTCATTGCACCCTCAGTGCGACGTCCCCGCACGCTGTAGAATCCAGAGGGCGCTTTCCTCTTGGTGTTGGCGATCACATGGTACGCAGGTTCCGGTTCCTGTTGACTGGCCTGGGCCCCTGTGTCATACAATTGGTGAGCCCGGTCAAGTTTACTCTGCAAGAGAAAGGGGCGGAATGGTTTTATAGATAGTGACACCAAAAGAGAAAGAAGAAACTACCCAACAAGAAAAGGACGATGTGTTATTGGGAGGGGATGGAGAAGTAGGAAACGAGGTGGCAACTCATTGTCAAATTATTCTTCATGTAACTTATCCCAGAATAAACATGTAATACCTGGAAGGGGAAAGGTAAATTATAATAGCCTAACTTTATCCACCCTTGGCATTCTACCTTTTCATTTTACTCTATGTTGTATTTGCAAAACCCTTATATATCTCTGGTAAATGCCTTAGGAACTATGTGGGGAGATCTGTTTCTGGTTAGAAAATTGTAGATGAACAAAACACCTCACATAAATCAAGACCTATACCTTTACACAGTATATTGAGTTCCATGAGTTTGAAAGCCAAGTTTTAATGATTAAACTGAGTACGTGACACTGTAGAACACAGACAGGGACGTGGGAGGAGGATGAATTCTGGAGCAACTCAAATCGCCTCAATTTAGAGACATTCTGCTTTTCATAATGATGCTATCAAGTAAAATAACACTCAACATTCTGTCTACTGTCTGCGACATACACTGTAGCTTGTTTTAGGCCTGATGACTATAGCTTTACTCTAATTATCATCCGATAGTCTGCATGCAAGTAGTCTGTGTACCCTTTGTGATAAAGTAGGCAATTAGAGTTAATTTCTTTGGGATCTTACACACCTTAAACACACATTTCTATCGTTTACATTAAGTATCCTTTGCATTCTTTGCCACACAATCCTCTCGGCTCAGTTTGCTTTCGTCCAGACTCCCTTTGTACCCCTGTCCTATTTGCTACTTGGAGGTGTTTCCCACCGACACCACTAACATCCTTCCCCAGCACTGCCCACCAAATAGAGGAGGGGATGGGAACATCGCGTGTGGGCACTGCTCTAGTCTATGACCTGTCATTAAGCTTAGACAGTTCCACTACCAGTGCCCTCCTTTATAGAGGAAGGATTCTCTTATTCACACAAACAATGCCACCAATCATTTAAGTGGTATCACTGGGGTGTGGTCAGGATACACAATGATGCAGTGTCTGGTATAATGAACTGACTGCGATGAGATCAAACGTGTTAAAGTATATAGACAATGTCCCCTATTCATTTCATATGTGAGTACTTTACACATCATGACCAGTTATTGAGTATTGAAGGTTCCTTGTCCTACGTTATTTCAATCAAGGTCTACTGTCACTTTCTTCTGACCTGTTTGTCTCTACAAGGAGAGGAGCAAAGCATTTTAATGGCAGTTTCATCGTTATTCATGAGTTCAGGGAATTAAGTTATTACACCTCCCATCACCCACGCAGTTATCAATATGAACGTTTACCAAACATATTGCTTATCCTTAATAACAGTGGGAGGTCGTCCGGGGACTGAGCTGTTGCACTTAGATGTTGGGTTGAGGGAATCAGTGTGCAGGAGTGCAGGCATTGGGTGTCAGAGTCAGAGGGTTTCTCATGTTATGCGATGCCTCGGGTGTAAATAATGTGAAGCGTCCTGTGGCAAGTTCACATTAATTAACCCATACATCAACCTCACTGCTGATAATGTTACTTCCGGGATGACAACACGTGTGTTAGTTAGGAGAGGCAAACCGATAGGTCTCATAAATTGTTTGAACTTTACATAATGAGGAAAATCGCGTACAATGTGAAGCCACTGTCACAATGACTTCTATCAATTCTAACGTGGACATACAGGGTTCCACCTCAGGATGTTATATTGGCACTACTATTCTGGGCTCCTTTAAGACACTAAAGGGCAGATTTAAGTCCATTACTTCATATAATGCTCTGCTATATAGATTAAATGGGGACAGGTGTACCATCTCATATTGATGAGTGTTGTGTCTTGTTTAAGTAGACTGGAAACAGGTTGCAATTATAAATATGAACTACCTATGTGACAGACGGTACCCTACAGAGGCCATTTATAATCATGACTACTGGGATTTATGGACCCTAGTGACACAATTGTCCTATTTCTAGTTGTTATTCCCAATGTTAAAGTGTCTAGACCCTCGTACTCTGACCATAAAGAGACTGTGTCTTTGAACCAGAACATCACGGGTCGCCCACCTCCCTTTGCCGCCCACCCCCCCAGGTCTAACCAGTGGTTGACAAATGTCTCTCCCCACGGTCCAACACAATGCTACTTGAAATCCAGCTGCTTACTGCCTTGCCAGTTTCCGCAGATACCACCTATTTAAAATCGGTTTAGGACAAGAGGAATTTCACGTAGAAAACACTTTATACATCAGAGTTTATGTTGTTTACAGTTACTACCTCATACTATGCTACGTTTCCGTTTCTTTTGTTTTTCTAGGTGAAGGTGGGAGGAGGTCATGTAGGCTACCACATCCTCAGAAGATAAATATTGAAGACGAAAAGGAAACAGGGTTCTCAGAATGGCGCACTAACATTAACAAGGAACACTTGGTCCTTTCAATGAAATAGTGACACGAGTAGAACAATAGGTACTATAAGAGTGTACAATTCTTGACTTTGAAGTCCCTTCAAGTTTGAATGTGTTATGTTATTCCTCAGTTAAACTTCTCTTGATATGTATGAAATATATGTGAGATGTATTTATAATTATTTGGATTACCCCTCCTGTGGCCCAATGCTGTATCAGTCTTCGCTGCCGAAAAATAACAGCTAAACGATCGAAACACTTTACGATAACTCAGGTATTTCTAAGGCAGTTGACCAACCCCATGCGCACTGCCCCACCCTTCGGCCTCCTGCCTCCCCCCCTCCCCCATGGCGGTCATATCAAGCTGACACACCAGCCCCACCCCAGTTTGTGAGCCGCGTTCTGATTGGTTGTAGCGTCAGGCACCGAGACACGCTGTGTGGCCTGCTGTGACTGGTTGAGAATCCAATCACGTGCTCTGATTGGTTGTTAATCCAATCCCGTCTTTCTCACGTGACTCACAAACAAGATGGCGGCCGTGGAGGGCGGTGGAGGGTGAGGTGTGGGTGGATGTAGTGAATGGGTCCATGTGTCTGCAGTTATAACTCAATGACTCAGCAATCTTTGCCGGTGGTGGCGTCACCACGTTAACACCTCAATAGGGCGCTAGAGGTAACTTACAGGTATAGCCTTGGTGGTGGTCAGGAGGACATATAACCCCTAGCATTTGCTCATTGGCAAATATGTTTATCAAATGGGTTATAACCATCTCAGATTTTATAATGGTTACGTTAATATTTCACTTAATCCCTCTCATTCATTGGTCTTCTGTTACTCCCCCGTTCTTTCAATGAGTGTATCATATTTATCATTCATCCATTACTCCTATGTCCTTTCAATATAGCCTACCTTCATTTAATATATCTTATCCACTGCATTGAAACAGGGATACTCAACTTCTGATATATCACCTGACGGCCTTTCATCAGACTCTCGTTCGATAGCCGTGGAATATCCTCAAGTCAAGGGCTCGACAAAATGACCGGGGTTTCTCCACCCCATTTTAAAATGGTCTTTATCTATTCTTTCCTGTCTGCTCTTTTGTTTCCTTCTGGTGCCTATATGCGCAGACAATCTATTTAGCTGTAAAATTGAGAGGTAGGTTCCTCGTCGTGAATATGGCCTCAGCTGTCAAAATGGCGCTAAATAACCAGTAATAACTGACTCAATACGACCAGACACTGATGTAGGTAATATTTCAGTTTTTTCTAGCGCTCGACCTTTCTACCTTTATGGCAGCCAAAGCATGTTCATACACACTATGCAATGGCTATGCTGAATATGCATATCCTACGCCAATTGTTAAAACATTGGCAAAACTGCACAGTGCAAACCATCACAGGAGGATATTTCAGAATATGCACATGCTGTAACCTCCTCTGAAGGAACCACCTGTCTGCCTCGCCTCCCACAGCCGCGTAACCTTTGCTCTGACATTCTGTAAATGTTGTACGTAAAGGTAGTCTTTGGGAGGAATGCCACCATGCCCTGGGAATTTAGTTGTTTTCAAATCTGGATTGTTTATGACCAATAAACGGGCTATTTTAGTTAGCGGTGAGCGGTCTTTTTAGCATCTCCAACGCATTGTTATTGGCTTCATGTCTATATAAGGCCCATACTATGACTAATGAGAGATAGTCTCTTCATATATAACACCCCTTTTTATGCTTGTACCATGTGATCTGCATGTACAAAATTATTATATCAATCTCTCCGAGAACCGTATGCCATGTCATTCACAAAGTTGATGGTGGATACATTACAAGTAAATGTCTGACATGACATGGATTAGATATAGTCCGGAATGACTAAAGCTATGACTTTTCAAATGTAATATCCTGGAATCACTTTAGCCCTACATAACATGTCTTCTCAGTGCACACGTTGGTGATAAATGGCTGAATTGACTTGATTCACACCCATGGGAAGTCCATAAACCAGGATAACTGTTCCTTACAGGTGGTAGCATGTGTGTGGTGCACCTGCTCAGTTTTATAACACAATTTATGCATTATTGTCTTGAGCCTCTGTAGAGCCTGTCAAGGGATATTGTAACTGACTCGAAAACATTGAAAAACAAGGGCTAATATACTCCATCACAGGAGACCATATCTAGGAAATACTGACTATGATGGATGCCCTCTATACATGTACCTTATCCTTATACCAAATAGAAGCTATATCCTAGTCTGCTTTTGACCTAATCATTACCAGCGTTCATGTTATATGGCATGACGGTAATGCTCTGCTAAGCTCTATGTCATTAAAGATGCCCTTGTGAGGTTCTGCAGTCCAATGAACACACTATCTACGTCAGCTGTTACTGAAAGCCTCATCAAATATACTGGAGACTCCTCAGAGGCATATCCAAGGGATAACACGTGGTAGAGACCCCCTACCTCAACTCGATTAATGATAATGAGACCCTGTGTTTCCTCCCCTTTGTCACAGTTCCCCCTACTGCGCCCACTAAACGGTAGTGTCGGATATTGGCAGTTCCTCCCACACTTGTTTTCTATGACAATCACGTGATTCTACTACCCGCCTTTATTGACTGATCACAGGTTTCTGCTGTAGATCTGCCCTACACTTCTGTAGTGTTCAAGCTGTTCCCATAAATCGATCCTGAACCGGAGCCTGAATGAAAGAGCAATTGGCGGTATACCAGTCTTCCTCAGTACCCGACTCAGGCATACCTGCATTCCCACAATGATATACACTTAGCACGAGGAACTCATCTTTATTATGCTTAATATTATGCTTTCAAATAATCGTATTCTTTGTGCATAATAGTGACCTAAACTAGTAGCACTCCGTATCACTGTAAGGACTACTGTGCAAAGCGATAGGTCTTGCATTTCTCACACGTTCATATCATGTCTCCAATAGAGAATGATACATTGGCCTTGGTAAATTTTCAATGCAGGATCGTTCAAATAAACTCCCCACGACCATGGAGATGTGTAATGAAGTATGTGTAGAAAGGCTGACAGATTTCATGCTGTGGCTACCAGTGTCCTTTGCTTATAGATCACCTCCCCTAGACTATAACTCTCAGGTCAGAGGTGCTTCACAACACTCCCCCTAGGTGTCAGGGCGGTCAGGAGGCGCCTCCACCAATCAGAAGCCTCCTTTCATGATCACGTGCTCACCCCCTGAGTTATGGATCCCTTTTTCCAGCACGCAGACAGAACTTTATTGGGTCATTTCCTGTTCTACAAGGAAAAATGGGAGTCCCATTGGACAGGGGAAGAACTCAAAGCACCTGCACCCATAATTAATAAGGGGAATGAATGAAAGGGGAGCAAAAGCGAGGCATTGACCATTTCCTGGCGGAGGATCCTCACAGGAAGAGTCTTACTGTAACGTTCCCATTAATTGATAGCTAAGGTCCCTTTGTAATTGTGACCTGGGAGGGCTAGCATAAAACAAGGGGTGAGGGACTATAGTGGACGTAAGTAATACTACAAGAGGGCTAAGACCCACAGAGATGATATGACGTTTTTGGGGGAAGAATCCTGCGTCAGGTTTTCCATACTTTGGTAATAATGAATGTAAAAAGAGAAATGGCAGCTGAAGTTGGCAATGGAGCAGCACAGACGGCACTGGTAGGTCAGTAACCACCCTGCAGGGGGTGAGCAATGTCCTGTTAACGAGCGAGGTTTCAGTCCTAACCAATACTCATAACAACCAGGGTTATAATACAGTCATTATCAATCAATGTGTATGCTGCGAAGCAATGTATAAAACACCGGTTCATATGTTGATATATGGTTCAGATGTACACCTAGTTGTCTTATCGTAGCCTCTGCCTGACACTAACCTATTTATCCTATACTACTTCCCACACTCTGCCTGACACTAACCTCTTTATCTTATACTACTTCCCACACTCTGCCTGACACTAACCTCTTTATCTTATACTACTTCCCACACTCTGCCTGACACTAACTTATTTATCCTATACTACTTCCCATCATCTGCCTACCACTAGACTCTCTAGCCTATACTACTTCCCACACTCTGCCTGACACTAAGCTCTTCATCCTATACTACTTCCAACACTCTGCCTGACACTTACCTCTTCATCCTATACTACTTGCCACACTCTGCCTGACACAGGCCGCTTTATCCTATACTACTTCCCATCATCTGCCTACCACTAACCTCTCTAGCCTATACTACTTCCCACACTCTGCCTGACACCAACCTCTTCATCCTATACTACTTCCCACTATCTGCCTTACACAGGCCGCTTTATCCTATACTACTTCCTTGACTAGAACCCAAACTCCACACTCCATGTGTTCCTCGGTGGCGAGCCTCACAACTACAGCCACGCTTGTAGAGCTCTGTAGTAATAGTCGCTATGGTAACAGATTTATGGGAGTGCCTATTTACGCCATGTTACAGTGTAGTGTAGCCTAGGGGTTATTGCGTGGTGCTGGCTCCTTTTTGTGTTAGTAACTCACAGACAGCTAATAAAAAAAGATGTATGGATAGTGGCATATAATATATGATATACGGTAGCACTATCTGTACTTAAATTAAAACTTTGTAGCACTCTGTGATGTAGTGCTTTTAACCTAAAATGTAAACATCTCGATTACCAAGCAGATATTGTGTCCCTTCTATCATGCAGTCGACTATGTCAACTCATCCTAATATTTCTGCTGGATTCGCACAAAGTATTCCTGTCTTCTGATAATTGATTGGTAAAAAAGAACAGCAACATATTCTGCCATGCTTCAATCACTGTATTTATAAGGAGGCTATGAATTACATGTTAATTGACTCTTTTTCTGGAATAATTTTCTAAAATTTGAATATTAAGTTAAGAAATAATATGAATGATTCAAAAAGCCTGTGCGTTGTTGTAAAGTGGTCTTCTTTCGACACTGCTCTTTATTAACTTAGTTTGGGATCTGAAGACAGAGATGGATAAAGAGGCGGATCTCCCTTTTTGTTCTCAAAAGGATTTCTAATATAATAAGATATCCTTCCCAAAGTAGAAAATTTAATTCCAATATTGCAACTAGTTTGAGGTTGATCGTAATTCATCTCTCTTAGGGAAAACAATGCATCTTTAAATTTCATAACCTCACATATGCCGCAAAACTAGATACCCTGGCCAGACCGTGACTTCCCTTTTCCGCATGGATCCAGTTGCCATACCCATTATTACATGGAAAATACGACCTTTACCCACACATGCGGTAGCACGACCGTATAACCTGTGCTGTTTCACAACATCCCTACTAAAGCTCAAACTGCAGACAACATCTGGTGCGTGCATGTTATACCTTCTACCTCCTTTGCCTTGTCGCTACATTTAATATACGTCCATCAACGACTCTATAAGACGGAGTACATCATGGGTATATAGACAACTCGCACCTACTTAGCATTGTGCGCTGGTTACTTCTCCTGCCCTGATGAATGTGTATGGACATATTCCCCTCAATATGAGAGTGGGACTCATTCTATCTCAAAGAAGTCGCGCATGACGACTGCCTCTGGTCATAGAACACGATAGAGATTCGTGTTTCCAAACAGTAGTCAGAGGCTGACCGATATTCTGTGAACCTTTGGAACGATTCCCTGAATGGTTCCACGATTTAGAGCAGTGACTTAAGTACCATCTATAACGGCTTAGTATCATTGGCAGATTAAAGAGGCATACATGAAGAGGCTCACATCTTGTCAATGGCAGCCTACTGTTAATAAAAACCCACAGAATGTTAAGAGGAACACTTTCTTGATCACATTGATTATAATCTAGATTCTCACATCAATTGCACCAAAGTCATTCTATAACGTATAGCATGGCGGAAGAGGTTCGGCCATTGGCAAGGATAGAATTTTAAATTATTGAATAATCTTTTTAAAATAGAGCCCAGAACTGCTAAATATTTTAGAGGATTCCTTCCATTATGTCAAATGCGTTCCATCACAGGTCGAGCTGTCATGTTATATGCAGTAGGAGATGTATTGGTATATTGATCTCATTCAACTGATACATTCACTGACATTTATGGTTGTTATATGAGACATGATTCTTTCAATGCTAAGCTTCACTCATTACCATATCGTTATGCATGGGGAATACCCATATAAAGTTATAACTTATTTTTAGATTCACCGATAGAATCAGTACGTGGCAAATGCTCTTAGAGCCACTATACTTATCTAAAATATTAACCTGCGTTTACTATTGTCTGTCACACCTATCACTATGGGGATACACAAACATTGCTGACTTCTGGGATACAATACAATAGCATCAAGTATTGAATTTACAATTTAAGCATGCGACATGTGCCTGTACTGACAATCCTGTGTACAATTTTTTTTTTGGGTCAGACCACAGGGGGAAAAAGGTGTGTTTTGGTACCACAGGAAGTACAGAATAGCTCTGGTGAATATTGTATTGTATATGGCAAGTATCTGGAAATTGCGGTTGCTGACTCATCAAACTCAGATAAATTCTTCGACTCTAACTCTATACACACTGAGTGTATACTTGTGGCTCCAGAGGGGTAAAAAGCGACCTGGCGACCTGGGCCGTTTTGGAGGCGACCTGGCGACCTGGTACAATAATTAAAGCGACCTGGCGACTTTTGGACAAAAATGACAACAGGTTAAAGGGTCCAAAAAAGCGACTTTTCGACCTGAGCCCCTTAATTTCGGCGACTTTCCGACCTCAGGGGGGGGGACCCCTCTGCACCCCCATACTTCTATACTAACAAATTTTGTACTCACCCTGACGTTGTATAGATATTGTTCAAGCCTGAGTAAGGAGTGGAGGTCCACTGTGCTGTCGTCACTCTCCATGTCATCACGTGTCACGTCACTGACGTCATCTTCTGATGGGGGGATTTGCATAGCTGTGATCATGTGACTACATAATCCCAGCGTAAAGACGGTCAGAATGAGAACAAGGCGGGCCTCCATTGACGTATTGTCTCTGACGTCACGGGGGTGTCTCAGCCTATGTGTATACCTACAATAAAGCAGGAAATCACATGTTTTATTAGAAACATCCAGTGAGAAAAAGCCAATTAAGTCAGCTCGGAAAGAACAATGGTTTGAGCATGTATGTCTACCATTTTCTAAATGAAATACAAGTGGCATCTGAAGCCACTCTATATTTGTGTGTTTAAACTAGATGTGCTTATTGTCTGAAAATATAGAGAATGAAGAAATATGAATGTCATGTGATGTCACTGGCTACATATGACATCACAGACCACGGCATGTGGACACACAAATGTATGTCATGAGAAGGGGGAGGGGGTGACATACAGGCGTCTCTGTACATAGCTCTTGTTGGCAAGTATTAGCACAAAGTCCTTGCATAATGTCTCCTGTGTTGTTATGAGTGTATTGGTTCCCCTCACTATGTACCCCTTAGTGTCAGAGAACTATCATTCCCTGCCCTGTCATGTGTCTCTTTATAAACTGGATTATGAGACAAAATGCATTACCCCCTGAAAGCTTACCTACACGCATGCAAGGACATCTGACTTTGTCATTACAATAAATATACAATTGGAACTGAATGTACTCATGTCTAGCCTAATGCAGCATCAGAAGGGGTAATAAATCTCATTTTGTCGCCTAACAATATGATATTAGTACAATCAGAACTAAGATCTTTGTTGTAACTGTGTCCCTTTCATAAGCCGACTATGAAGACACACAAATACATGCATTGTCAAGACAAAGCGTGGGTCGCCTTTACAGTTGGGAAAATAGATATTAGACTTCAATGTAAATTCCGCTGCTATAACTCGTTATGAAATTAGCTATTAAATTATATTAGAGAGAGACGACATTTCGTGTCTAATTACTTCTGCAATGTCCGGGTAAATTAGAAGGGTGAGAACGGGTTTCTTCAGAATGGATTTATAAACATAAACTATCATTAATAGGTACTGTACACCCCTGCCCTCCCTAAATGGCATGTTAAGTACTAAGGGGTACAGTTAGCCTTCGGTTCAATGGCTCGCGTCACCTGGTACCTCCAGTGTAGTGAGTTATAGACCACAGCTCACATTAAGCATGTTTTAAGGAGCTATACCCAGTCTGGTTGCCTTAGGGACTGCATTAGTGTGTGTATATCAACATGATGCATGCCCATTATACAGCCGCCTTTTATGATATCAATTATGAAAAAGACGAATTTCATATCCTGCTTACCATTGTCTATTTGATCGACTAAAGCATAGTACTTTAGTATACTGCATTAATATGCGGAATTTATGATTCCGCAAGAATACCTTATGATATCCTTTTTTGTTTTCACCTTGTTTCCCTTATTTTTCCCCTTGGAGGGGAACCTTTTACTCGACCATTAATCAAAATAAGTCCAGGGAAGGAGCTAGACCTCAATTATTTGAATAGCAGGTTCTTGGGGTTGGGACAAAAGCTTTTAGCGTCTATATACATATAAGTGCTGCCCAACCCTAGTGGGGTTATAGGGATATACCTGTCAGCTTCACTCTACATTCCCTAAGACGACCTCTGTATGTGTTCTGCCTGAGGGTTATACTTTGACACTTCTAAAGATGGAGTGTCTGCCTGTGTGGGCAATTGGCGTAATTGGCTGTCGAAACAGTATTCAATACATCACGGTTAGTATGCCCACGCACTGCGCCAGCACAACTAAGTTATGACATCTCAGCCTGTAACCAAGACTCTGCCTACATGCACGTTCTTGTTGGATTGGATGGATCCAATGTTCTTGAAAATGGGTGATCCAGGGGACCAGTTGTCCCAGATGTCATAAAACAAATTCCCCATCCTCCTCAACAAAGATATAGTTCTAAAGGCCGAAGGCATGTTTAAGAGGTCAATTTTGCTTTAATCAAGGAAGAAGGCTGCCAACGCAAACTGATATGTTGTAATTATTTAGGATAGATCGTCTGGCTATGTATGTCTAATCATTCAGTTGTACTCTTAGAGGCATCTCAGAGATTAGATCGGATGACCATTTAAACTAACGATTTGTAAAATCCTGCTTAATAATGGAGGCAAAACATCAAAGTAATCCGTTCAGAGTCATCATGGAGTGTGTCTACTTAACACGACTCATGGTGATTCAGAATCTCTAGGTCATTAGCGTGTGGAAAGGTTCCAGGGGTCAATGGACAAAATGCACTGGCAGAGACGAGAGTTCACCGTAGAAAGGCTGAAGGACCTGTCTTCTTGGCAGCAATTATTCTGGGTAGGTAACCAGTTTAACCAACAGGTGGTCCACTGAGTGAACTAGTGAGTGATGAATGTATAAGGCATAGTGATAGGCCAGTCAATGGTTCTAAAGACATATAGCTGCAGTAGGAGTTGGCTGTTTCTGTCACTCTATGAAGTATATTTTGGCTCACATAATGAACACAGTATAACTTTCAAAGACCCGGATGGATACACTGTAAAAGGTTGGTTGCCATTTTTGTAGATATACAGTAGATTCTACTGTAGGTGTACAGTTTATTGAAGGTAAATCTATAGTAGATTCTACTGTAAATACTCTCTGCAGTAGATGCTACTGTAGATCTACCTACACTAACTATCTACAGTGTATATGTTTCCCCTGCTTTCCCTGGCAGACAACATGACCCTGCATCAGATTCATTGGTACACTCTAAAAACAGTGTGTTACGTTTACACACTTTTCAACACACTTTTCTGAAGCCACTTTTAACACACTTTTTTTTGGTAATACACGACACACTTTTGGCAAAAGTGTGTTGAATCTAAAAAGTGTGTTGGTGTACAAAGCCATGGTATTGAGGAGGTGGGGATTAAAATAGCTGTTCTACACCTCACAGAGTATGTCAGGTGCCGTGGCTGAGTTGTCTAGGTGCTGGCACATGAGTCCTGTCCATGCAGGTTCGAATCCCTTGACAAATATTTTTTTCTCAATATTAAGTATGATTACTTTCTACATGGGTTAAGAGTTAAATTAGTATAGATTTATTTAATTTCTTGTCAGGGCTATTCATGTTCATACTGTGCATATACAGTGTGTATCACTTTTAAAGGCTTCTTATATCTAGGAAAAGTGCTTATTAAACCGCTCACAATAAAAGTGGGAATAGAAGATTATATCAAAACTGAGTTTGTATTGACAGTAAACAAGTCTTAGTCAACCACTGTGAACACATCCTAGCTTCTGACCCTGGCGAAACTGACACACCTGATAACCAACTGGTGACTGTGGCGCAATGTGCCATGACCGTACCACCGTCAGATAGCGTGGGACGGCTGCTCTCACAACCTTTTCTCAGTGTCTCCAGTGGTCCATTGCAGCCTTTTCCCCTCCCGGCTAGGACCACCTTCGTCAACACTGATATCTGCTATCTCTTTACCAGTCGCAAGTGTATTATGCTTCTACGGGTTGAAGCGGATTGGTGCAAGTCTCATGGGAGACCAGGACACTGAAGGTTCACCGCAGTCTGTCTACCGACACTTACAGACGCGACTCTTGTCAGGACAACTTGTTTCACTTGGGAAGATTTGGTGCCAGGTCTTATCTGGGGATCGAACCCAGGACCTCTCACACACTTGTCGAGCGACTTGCTCACTAGGCCACCAAATCTCCTTGTACAATCATGGTGTATTCCCCCCTCAAATAGGTACCAGAACACACAACAGTGAAGAGACACAAAGTATTCTCAAAGATCGCACAACTTCTTACCAGTTACCAGTAAGCTATATAACTTACCTTGGGGATTAATATGTTATGACATGAAGTGGTTCTTAGACAATACAAAGACCGCCCTTATTGAGGGATGCCAATGCACTGACTAATTATAACATAATTTGCAGGGCTTGATGATATCTATTATAAAGACAATAGTTAATCAGCTATTAATATGCCCTGCTTTTACAGCCTTGCAGAACCTCTAATAAGATCTTACATGTGATGGTTATTTGGTTTACGCAAAGAACATGTGTGTATAGTTGAAGAGAAAAAACTTCCCATCTATTTCCAATATGGATTGAGTGAGTTTGCTCATTCAATGAGATTCAAATAATACAGTTTTTGTATGTATCTCATTGCAAATTAACCCCTATTAAATAGGTGTTATATCTTTCATTGTAGTAGAGGGGATTGGCTGGGGAGGGGGTTGTAAAACAGTTCAACCTCTCCTGAGGTGGAAAAGAAATTTGACCCTTCTTGAGGGGGGGGGGCTAAAATATTATGGTTCTTCTTAGAAAATAAACATTTCCATTTGACAGTGAGCCCCATTGGGAATCGAGCCAGGGATCTTTAAGTTCTCAGTCCAAAGACTTGCCTACTGAGCCACTGCGACAGCTACTATATGGCTGTAAGAATGTAGCATAGGTGCATGATAGACATTTACTGCTCCTGCCCCCTTTTGTATATGACACACACCTCTCTGACCACAAGTGTGTAAGCAGGTAAGTGAGTTGACAAAAAGTGTGTTGCAATTCATAAGTGTGTTAAATCTCAAAGTGTGTTGCAAATTTATGTGTGTTACTCTTTAAGCATGTTCCCACAACACACTGTTCTTAGAGTGTAAGAGACTATAAATAACAGGATCTACACTGTCATGGAACTGTGATATTTTACCTATATTGATTGAAAAAGCACCATTATGTATCTATCCTGCAGGGATATGACTTTGTTTAAACTACTAAGATCAGAATTGTGAACAGTTGTAAGAGGAATTTTTAGGGGACCTATTATTACTGTTTTTAGACACCACGGGGCACCAGAATGGGAAAATGAGTAAACAAATAAACAAGAACTGCCTCAGGTAACCCTTTATAAAAAAAAAAGGTAAATCATTGGTGCTCCATCCTTGGTGTTCAATTTCAATTTGTGTATTGGAAAATGAATGCTTTCTGGATAAAGATGACACAGATGCGAGAACCTGGATACCATGTCAGCCAATCTCGTTATTATGAAACGGTGGATATAGGTTCACAGTAAAGGTTATTGGAAATGTTATTAATATAACAAACTTTTTTTTTATTAAATAGTGTTTATATTGGCACTGAAAATTTGTTAAACAGTGTAATCAGAGATTGATGAAGTGAAGATAGTGTGTTATAAATCAAGAATCGGTTCGTCCAATCTCGATGCTCACCATGGCTTAGACTATTGAGGCCATCTTGTGCCAGGAGTATTATTAACATGCTTGTTTCCTTCAAGGAAAGGGTCCTCGAGATCTCCATAGAGAATCCCACACCTTCGTTGAGGATAGAAGATAAGTGCACTTCATGTAAAGGAACTATGTATAACAGTCAGGGCAATGGCCTGACACACTAGGATAAGGGGGGACATCTACTCAGACCATATGCATGGAAATACATGTCTATTGTCTTAGTGGTAGGAGCAAGGTGGCTATATAATATATAGTCACACACACACACATATATATATATATTTGTCTGCAGACCTTTCACACATCGGGAAACCTGTCGTTGGGTGATAGACAGTGGTAGTGCGTGGGAGGAGGGAGACGGCATGTCAGAGTAGAGACATGGCCAGCTGGGGTATATGGACAAGGCTGCACTCCAACTTGCCCAAGCCGACAGTTTCTCCATGGGAGGGATCTGGGGCTTATCACACCAGGCGGTAGGGGCACTTCTGAGACTCAGTTAATAGCATAGTATGGTGAACTAGGATAATTTTGGAAATCCCATACGCGTGTGCTGAAAGCAGTCCCCTGTGGACTAATTGTGCAATAAACAAAACTCAAAACTCAATGTACGATACGTCCGAGATCCTGCAACTGAAGAAGAAGAAGAAGAGGGCGCCTATTCATATACACTGGGATCTGGTAAATGCCATACTTATGAGAGATTCCTCCTAATGAAAATAGCTAACTTGGTGTAACAGGGCTACAAGTGGCGTCCAGCTTAAGTAACATGAGAGCAGTTCTCCACACATCATATTATGCCCTGAGCAGCTCGACCCAACACACCAAATCCGTATACTCACATATATATTTGTCTGGCTGGATAATCCATCGCAAAACACACAATACACCCAGATGTTCGATGAGTAAAGTACAAAGGTACACAATATTTTACCAAAGCCCTCTCCCAGCAGGTTAGTTACTTAAAGGTGATAGTCCCTATTCCACCCATATTGAAAACAGTTTCAGGCCTCCTAAGAAATTGACAGAGGGTTCCTTAAATACTATAGAATCCATTGGGCAAAAAAAAATTGGGGGTACCCATACTATCTTTTGTGCTACGATGGCTGATGCAAGGGGTCATATATTTTCTTAATTTTTCACATTCCTGGAAGAAACCAGTTAAACCATATATTATCCACCAGATTTTTTTCATATAAACCATCGATATGTGATGTATCTATACTAAGGAACAAGGATAAGAATAAAAAATGCTTGTTGAAAAGTTCTTTTTGGTTTTATTTTGGGCTTGATGCTTGAAGTAACAGATGACATTTTGGTTTTTCGGCCCACACTTATCTAACATAATATCTAAGTAAGAAAAACAGTTTCAGGCCTCATGTAATTTTAATATGGTGAAGATTATGGCCATAGCTTGGTATTTATCCAAAAAAAATGGGGGGTACCGGCACTCGTTTCTTCACAAAGTGTACATGAACATGACAGGCGGTGGCAAGTGACAGGTCTGTACACACTAGTGTACCCCACCACTAGGTAGGAGCATAATGCAGGACTAGAGTTTAGCACCTCCCCAAAGCTGTCAGGGCTCTGTGGCTACATGCACAGAGAGCTGATCTGGAATGTGAAAGGTCCTTGGTTCAAATCTTGCCAAGGTATCCTTTGGGGAGAAATTTTTTTCCCTCTTAGTTTAGCATGTATCTTGTCCAAACGCATGCAGAAAATTCTGCTTTACTTATGCATTTATGATATGTGTTGAAAAGAGAATATGACATAGCTTTATTAGAAAATATTGCTTCAATATGGATATTAGAAACAACATTGAGACTGGAGTTGTTCAGGAGCAATCCACCAGATGGGGCTATGGTGACCATTTGGTGAGGATTTGCTAGTTCCATAAACCCTGCCAGTGGGCGAGTGCGTGAATAGTGGCTTAAATCCTTAACAACCATGTAGATAATATGATGATGAGACAACTTATAACTGTTGTCACTGTAGAAGGTTTATATCGTTACCTGCACTAAAGTGGACACCTACAGTTTACACTGTAGATAATGTTGTTTGCCAAGGGGAACATCATCTTCATGGTGTAACCATACATACCAGAGCCTGAGCAATTTGTAGGATTATTCTCTATAGGGCCACTCAAAAAAATAAAATGGTTTCTCATCACCGCGCGCATCAGAGAAATCCGGTTTTGATGAGAACTTTTTCTTTTTTTTTTGCCAAATTTTGATGGAAAACCTGATAAAAATGAACAAAATTGGTCACATTTGGTATCAAATTAAAGCTTATAATGCCATCAATGCAGTGGTATAGACAAAACTTACATTTTCCCCACTTTTAAAGATCAATTTATTCTTTACCAATAAAATTTGAATTTTGGTTACAAAAAACGTAAAAACGAAAAAATTCTCCTACTCATTTTGGCCTGCCAGTAAAAAAAAAAAAAAAAAAAAAAAAAGCCTCCCTCGTCAGATTTTTCAGACCTTGGTGATGAGAAACCACTTTTTTTTTTGAGTGGCCTAAATGTGACATTGATTCACCCCCACTGTCCCCATATATACTCACTACTTATTTCTCAGCGTTAACCGGTGTCCTATACTGACCTGAGAACTCCTACCAGCCTGTTTGTCTATCGCTATCTCACGCAGCCCCTGCCATCTCGCGGGGTAGTTGCTCTGAGCAGGTCTCCCTAATACAGCACTGTGTACTGTTACTTAATGACCCGGCCTGGCATGTAGGCTAGAAACCAAACATGGCCGGCCAATACTATTGCCTAGTTCAGGAGCTCTGAAGTATGTGACTCTCTTATCCGCACCCATCCGCCTGTCCACACATGCACCCAGTGCCATACAGCCGGACCAGAGGGTGGTTTCCACCCAGTCGGGCCTTGGCTAGGACACAGGCCTCATGTCAATAGAGGATACATAATTAAAGAGAAGCCCTTTGCATATAGTTATTACCTCCCAGTGTGTTTGTAATGCTGCCAGTAACAGATGACCAGTGTCCAGCCCTCACCCCACACATACTCTACAGCCGGTGATCCACTGCCGCGAGTCTCCTGTGAATGTTGTCGTACGACAACTGCTTGTGAGTACACTTTTAGATCAACTTTTAGATTTCTGTGAATTTACTCGCAGGCTGCACAGCCCTCGCAACAACATTGTCGCAGGGACTCGCAGTAGGAGATCCACTGCTGGAAGGTTCTCTCCGTGTTTACACACATGAGTATAATTCGCAGCAAATTCGCGTCAGTGGATCACCGCCTTAAGGACGGACTCACTGAGACTTGGCTGCACAGACTGCTAAGGCAGACAATACTATTCAACTAATTGATATCTGCTGAGTTTTGTACATCGATACTTTGCGTAAGGTTGGACCAGAAATGAAGAAGATGTGTTTTAGGTAACCTGATAAGCTTCAAAAAATCGTTTTGCATTCCTCTTTTTTAATTATTAATTTTCTAGATTTCAGCCAACTGCCGGTCTTGAAGAACAATCTCCCACTGATTTCAATGGTCTAATTACTTGTCTCACCTCAGGAAATTGCTTTTTAAATAGAGTTATGCAACAGTTTCCTTCTTTTCCTAGTTTACACTAGAGGAATCAATGAGTCATCCTGATGACCCAATGAGTCAATGCGGCAATTTTTTTATTGTTTTGACCATGTTGCCCAAAACCCAAGTCTTATTTTTAACCTTAGTCAGAAATGCAGAACCTGGTAAATCTTGGCAAAACTATGTTACATTGAATTAAGTGTGCCACTACTCATTCTGTGAAGAAAATGGGCATCAGTGTGTATGGAATGTGCTTTTTCTGCACTTTGAGGAAGGCAAACAACACAAAATAATGCAAATGAAATGTGAGCCATCCCCTGCATCCCCTCCTTATGCTACCTTTTTTGGAAGAACCTTTTCATTATGGGCTCGTTACAGGTGGATTTACTTTGGTGAAAAAGAAGAAATCAAAAGGAAAGAAAGAACAAAGCAGGAATGCTTTATGTGTTTTCAGATTCGGATAAAAGAGATACGGTAACCTCAGAGCACAGGCATGCTTACTTTCACAGAGTAATGAGAGCCATTAAGGCACAAAAGCTTTAATATGTAGAATAAACAAGACAATTGGAGGAATGGGAGCTTATTCAGGTATGATGTAATTTTGAAAAGAATATTAATGGAGATGGATAATCCCAAATATTATGTACACATTCACTCTTTGAAAAATCATAAAAAAACCTGCATTACATTTAAAATGCTTTTGTTTACTGATATGACTGCACAGCAACCTGCTATCAAACAGCCATTAGTATCAACATACCTGCACATGCTATTACATTGATACCACCATGGTGCAGCCCCACCCCACACCATCTTACTGTGGTTGGGCTGTGCCTATAATAATAACATCATAAAGCTAGGCAACTGCTGTATTCTATCCCAAACCAAATATAAACCGACGCTCAATGCTGGCCCAATATCAATAAAAGGAAAATATTATGTCCCCTGACTCATATTGCATTGCAGATAGCTTCTGCGGCCTTGACCATCTGCGATCCCACATGTGGGTTCTTTATGTGTGTATAAAGGGACATTGATGGTGGTAGAACGAGAGTTTCCAATATCTTCATATTACATCCCACTCACCTGAGCCTTCCCCTTATTGCTTCCTATTATCACTTTCTCTATCTCATTTGCTCCTCATTTTTCCTGGGTGTGTATAACTCAATTGAAAAGGGAAATCATGGCTGAGGAGAGTCATGCTGTGTGTGGTAAATAGCTGTATAATGAATATGAAATACCGTAAAACCTCGCGTAAAAGCCGCGGCTAGTACGTGAGGTGATCAGATTGGCGGTGCGGCTTAAAGGATCGACCCCGGGTCAGGATGCAGCTTTTATGCGAGGTTTTGCTATTATGGTACAGTACTTAAAGTCACCATAATCAGATCTCTGGTGCAGCTTGTAGGATTGGCCCAAACTCGGGGTGTGGCTTATACGCGAGTTAAGCTTATATGCGAGGTTTTGCGCTATTACTAAAATGACACCCTCGTGAGCTGCAGATTGATGCGTCTCTTATTGTATGCAACGATTTGTCAGGCCATGACCTCTTGGACTGCTCACAATGGTAGTTTCATGTGACTCTCCATTACCAATCGTTATATCTCATACAGAATATTATTATTGTCAATCTAGAACCGATCCTGCCTGAGATCCCCAGTCAGGTATCATCTACACCAAAGCCACCACAATGTACTAATCAGGAAACCCAGTTTGTCATTGGCCTTCATCTCCTCGGATAATGTAGAATCGACTAAGTCATTCACACATATCATCCAGAGGATTTGAACAAGGACCATTCGCTATCATTATATCCATTGAACTTGGATTCACCTTCCCTATCTGACTAAACAGAAATCACCGTCCGTATAGTAGTATTATCACCGTAGTCCAGACAAGATGGTGACCAATGCAATACCCTCTCCCATTGCCTGATGCCCTCTATACCCTTAACTAAATCGTTTTCAGTGCAGTAACTACAGCACTACACCGAGGCACGTGAACAGCTTAACTGCACATTGTGACGTCACCATGCCGGCTGGTATATCCTGTTATGACGTCATGTATTGGGGTGGCATATACGTCTGGTTACTGGTGTGTGCTTCAAAATGATGCATGATTCAGTGTATAGACAGAGCTGCACGCTAAAGTGACTGAGTCAGTGGTTACTGCACGAGAGGTGCCTGGCCCGTACTGCACGCTGGCCGCAGGCCTAGTGCAGTACGGGCCATAGACGAGGGCACTTTTAGGGGTCTACAAGTTAGGGGTCTACAAGCAGTTGGGAGGTCCACTTAGAGTGATCGTTTTCAGGACACCAGGATCAACTTCATACACGTTGCTGGTGTAGTCAAATAAAGTTGAAAGCATTCTAGGTATGCAATATGCAAAAGTGGGGTAAACTGTTCTTGCATGCGAGAATATTGTCATCGCGCAAAACGTCACATGAATAGCTTTGAAGTCTGATCTGGTGATTAGCTATATTATATGCTTCTTACAACTGGACTCCTACTTCCACTTGTCATGCACACACCATTTCCAGGAAGCCACTTTTGGCCACATGAAAGTTTTAGTGGTTGATGTCTGATTGGAATGGGAAATGTTCCCCTGCACGGACGTGTACATACCCAGATACTGACTATAGTGTAGGGGCTAGGCATTCATCTTCCAGCCTTCTTCTTACTGCTGTCATGAAAGGTCTGGGCCACACCAATGCTATCTTTTTATTGGACCTGTTCGACATATTTGGGAACCAGCATTTGTTACATTGTTTGTTAACATCTGTACAATGACTAACTACAAATCTGAAAGTGAAACTTTCTGTTGTGGCCTTCGTGTCAGACACACGGAATGACCTGCTGTCTACATCCTCCCCCTAGGTAGTTCTCAGATAGTATTGTGGAATAAATAAACAAATTAAAACGGCAATTGAAACGACCCCGTTCACCCATGAAGGCCTCAGGAGGTTTGCCTCGTGTGTTGTGAGCAACTACTGGGACAGAGAGACCACTATGCTCTGATATTCGTTGTGCTAGAAATCTTAGTCAGTACTGAACAACTTCCTTAGTCTTTTTTAGGCTCTCTATAAAATCAACCTAAATGAGTTAATATTGTTAGGCTGGTCAGTACTGACCAACTCAACTTAGTCTTCTACATTTCAATGTGTATCAGGCGAAGTCCTTTTGAATAGGGCATTAGTCATTAGGTTGTTTTGCCTCAGTTATGTTTGAACAGCACTTGCTCATGCCTGACCAATGTCCCTATGATTAACCTGGTATAGCCGCTACTGACTACAGACTGAGGGCCGGAGTATTTAGATTATCTATGTGGATGTTTATTAGGGCAGACAGTTATGGGTCCTGGAGGAATATTTTGAACACGTCAAGTATCAGGATGCTGCCGTTAAATCTGAATTATTGACACTGGAGATATCTGGAGTTTCAATCTGCAATATATTATTGATCTGATTTATCGATCCTCTCTATCAAAGAGGGCACTCGTATGACCCACTCATATCTATAGGGATTATCGATAACACCTCAATTCAACGTATCTGGTGTGGAGGGGCTAAAGATGATCTGTTTGGATAGACATATGGAATTGTTCAGTGAAATTTAGACTATACAGTGTACATATGCATTGCTTGGTGCAACTACCCACGCCTTTAATAGCTGACCATTAGGCGTGCAGAGGCAGCTTTGTCACCCTGCTGCCCACTAGATGTGGGTGTACGGCAGGTGTAGTTAACCTTTAAGGACGGCATGATAATTATAGCATCATGCCTTTGGTCGGCATGATGCTTGAATGCAACTCTGCCGAGTAACTCGCTGAGCCTACATTGGTTCATCCTGCCGACCCCTCACGATTGTCGCAACCCTGTAGGGTCAGCGTGATGCTTGAATACAGCACTTACTCGCCAGCGTTGCATTCAACCGACCAAGGATATGATGGATTAGCGCATTATGCCGTCCTTAAAGGGTTAAGTCTTTAGGGGATTGGCTCTGTGCAGCACGCACACCTGTAGAATGACAGTACAGGAAGCCACACCAATTACGGCAATTACAATAGTTTACCAAAATGCTGTGATGCTACCATCCCACTCCCATAGAGATGTAGAATAGCTATGGTATCCAACTGTATAACATGTGTTCAAAGACCCAACCCCAACGCCAATCTATATTTCTGGTAAAGTTTTGCTTTCTTAGCATGTCTTTATTAATTATCCAAGACCATAATAATTGGCCTCAATAGTTCAGTTACAATATGTATCTTGCTTATATAAAACTACATTAAAAATAGTTAAATTGTTATTGCACTGCCCAAACACCTTATATTTACTTTAATTTTTGAAATGAGAAATTTCACAACAAACAAGCAAATATCTTTCATTTTGTCGGACATCAGCGGGTTTTTATATGGGCATATTTCACTAAATGAATGTGTTTCTCAGTAACTGTCTCCTGCCTGGGACTTTAGAAAGATGAGGTACTTCAATCAAGTGTCCATCTGACTATAGTAGTACATCTGTAAAAGAGATTGACATGGTATTATCGATAGCAGTATGTTATAGTAGATAATTCCATCCCACCTGCCCCTTCAGCCACCATAAATCTATAGTCAGAGGCATCTTGTGAAGCTGCATGCATTACACAAACTGGAACCATTACCATGAAAGGTGCAACGTGGCTCGCCTAGGCCGATCGAAAAAAGGTCATAGGGCAGGTAGTTCTATCATGTTCTCCTTTGAAGGGATTTTTCATCTTTTGAAAAGACATTGGCATAAGTTGAAAATAGTCTTAAGGTAATAATCATCCTTGCTAATTACCATTGTAAATCCGGCATGCAAGGCCTGAAACCATCTAAGCTGTAAGCTAACATTCTTGAGTATTTCTAAATGTTATGTCTACTTGGAGAGTTACATACACAGGTTCCACTAATCACTTCGGCAGGATAACTGATAAGGAAATAGCCTGACAATTACAGCCTTACAGCTACTGCAAACAGACTAGTTTGTCTGAGCACTTGTAGTTATTATTTAGGACAGTTAGAAGGACCCAAATCTGGGACTCGCTGCCACTAGACTAGCGAGAGTCACTGCCATAATTATTCCCCATTTCATACTAACCATCCTATTATATCCGATTGGGTTAAAAGGCTAGGATTATGATAATGTAGTTGAAGCAGCTTGCAATTTTTCTTATCGGCCGCGCAGCCCTGTAGTCAGAAATGAGTTAAACACTAATCCAATATGTTGTACACATTTCTGTAAAAGGGGGTCTCTCTATCTCAAGGCGGACGTAGTGTCTAGGATAATTCATTACATGTATCCGGTAAAATAAGGGGTCCCAGCCAACAGAAAAAATAGGTTACTATACGTCAAATTAAGAGTTTTAACGTTATACATTAAACGTTTGGCCATAAAGGGAGCCAAATAAAATACGTCTTACAATGTTTTATAATGTGTTTTTGTTCAGGGGTATGTTCTTTAATGAGATACAAACCTACAATCCTTTATACAATGCACTGCATCTGTTAAAACGGTAAAGTTCCGTGGTCTAGACACCAAGACTAGCTGCTAATGAAAATACACCTACATGCACTTGTAGATGCAGATCAAAGTCTATGCAATAGTGCGAGTCTATACAACTGATAATTGAAGACCTCTACAAGTCTACGTGTAAATGGCGATCGCACACAGTGTGTGAGTCTCTCTCATCATGTCTTTGTCTAACAAACTAACGACTCATTATCCAACCCTCACTCAGGGCACCAGCCACACACAGTGCACCAATTTACACAGCCCCCGACCCGCCCACTACCAACACCTGTAAATCAATAGCTCTCCAGCCCATTGTAACAAATGCGCTACTAGACCCACTGAAACCAGTGTCACATTCATGAGATTCATTAGTGTAGCAGAAACTAAAGTGGCCGCTTTACAGTTACCCCATTTCATGGGTCATAGAGGCAATGGCCGAAAATGGCGCTTATTCTTGTTTGCCAAAATTACCATGGAGAAGAGTCGGCTTGTAGTGCACGTCTACGCTGCAAGCCTATGTGTGAATTTAACATTTGTAATACATCGTCCAATAAAATACAATGCTCGAGCTCAGGCTGCAAAAGAGTGAAGCCCTATTAGCAATAACACTAATAGTGAATATCAAAAGCATTGTAATGGAAATGCCGTTAAATTCAATTAGCTATGCTATCCTTGATAATTAGTCTGCAGAGCCACAGTTAAGACTGTCATTATAGCAGTGGCTGGAAAGTGCTAATCACTGAAGGGGGCGTTTTAAATTAATTTGCATACCACCCTCTCATATCAGGATTACTGCTTCAATAGATTTCTATGGCTTCGCATCTTAAGCAAATAAACATCACTGCTTCCCTGGTGGCTAATAGTCCGAGTGACGATCCAGATGTGTGGGAGTATCCTAACTACTGCAGCCAGACTGCATGTAACTATCAAATGCAACTATTAACGTTAGAGTTGGTCAATTATCCAAATATATTGTCTGGCAGATTGTTTGGTTGGTTGTGCACCTTTTACACCAGTACCGAAATGAGGTACACAATGCCTCGGTTCTATCTAATGTGGCGAGTTAGAAAGAGTATAAATAAAGCATAACATTCTAGGCACAGATGCTGCAATACAATCTTGAAGTTCGAAACGCATTACAGTTCAAGATTGAGGGGCTAAACATCTTCTAGACATGAAATGGGATAATAAATCATAGTTGCTGAAGTATAAGTACAATGTTTGAGTTCTAATTAAACTCAATATAGTAGTAAAGGGACTTCTTCTAAAACATGATAAAGAATTCTGAACATAAATCCTTTGCAATTTAGGCATTGCCATTTTTCTTTTTAAAACCTGTATTTTACACCCACATAAAGGGCTGCTATGTCCTGACATTCCCACCAGTGTATGTAAGAAAGAACCAGCTGTTAAAGAGGAAGGAAGGGGTAGGCTGAGGACGTGAGTGTGGGAGGTATGGTGAGTGTGTGGGGGTGGGGGGGGGGCAGATGTGTGGGTGGTAGGTGTTGGTGTGTGCTCATGACGGTATCCGTCCTATGACGTGCCCCTGCATTGATCAATATATAACATACGTCATACCACTATCACCCCTCTCCCTCCCAGACCTCCACCAGTCCACGCCCCACCCAGGAAGCTGCTTACTGATCCCTGGTGTATTCATACTTGATATCACTCTCTGCACCAACATGTCATTTGTACCGTATTTGCGTTCTCTTAAGGCATCTCTTAAGGCATATCGATGTCTGAATTAGGGCCCTTTAGCATGGGACACTATTGTGGGATATTTCTCATTGAAAATTGGATCACCCAATATGCTCAGATATTACTGCAATATTGATTCAACATCACTATAAAGTTGATCAATCAACTTATTTCTGTACTCACTGGGAAAAGATACAATCATTGTTGAAGGATAAGAGAACAATGATTCCTCTGCTACAAGGACGTACGATGTATCAGAGACAGGCAGCTGGAACAACGTTACAATATCTACAAAGGGTTCTGGCATCTAGCTTGTGTAGTGACCAATGTGAAGCCTTGTCTCGTTCGTGATGGTGTCATTTTAAGTGCCTTGATTCTCATAACACCGACCACTTTGACTGCCTAACGATAGCATGTGTCCGGCATAGTCCCTTAAAGACTCTGTGTGGAGATTGCTGGCCTGCACCCACGCTCCTTATCGGCAGCCTACTATCAGCTCATATCTCCAGGCCATGCACATGTAGGTCTACATGCCGCCACCCACCTCCCTATAAATATAGACCACATGCTCATCCCGCCCAGCTATTGAACAGTGTATACACACGAAGGAGCATCTGTGAGCAGCTCAATAGAAAGGATGAGCCGCACAGCCCCGATCGGGTCATCCATTCTGTGTGGCCACTTACATCAGTAAGGCAATACTTGGATACCCTCGGGAGAGGAGGTGCTCATTGAGGCGAATTGATGACATGTGGAAACCCTCAGATTATAAGCACAGCAACCCATAAATGGTCAATTTCCAAGACCTAAAAGCGTCGCTCCTCCCCTGACGGTGGGTCTCTCATTGCTGTTTCCATGTGTCTGTGAACTTTGTGCTCCTTATGTTTTTGTAGGTGGTGTTCTTACCAGGAAATCAGTGCTTCCTGAGGTTATAGGAGAGTCTCCCATTGCCGGTTAATCTTAAGGTGATTTCTTAGAAGAAAGGAGATGCTAAGAGTGAAAACCGGCTGTTAGGGTATTGTCTTGTCCCAGTAGCCCCAGAGTGAACCCGGCAGTGGAAGATTGAACGCCTACACACACTTAAGCCAGGAATGGCACTTTATATTTTCAATTCGATCATCAATAATTTGCTTCTAATTTCCTTTTTAAAAAGGCACGCAGTATAAGAGGTCAGGCAGAGTATTAAGAAGGCATTTATTACTTCCTGTAAATGACTATCATCGCAGGATGATTGGGGTTAAGAGGAGCAAAGCTCAACCTAATTTTGTTTCAGCTGATGTATATGGGTATCCAAAAGTAATCACTAAGTTATCAAGCGCAGGACATCTCAGATTTTAATCAGAACCTCTGCCCTACAAATCTCTTCATATGAAATAAATATTCTGTTACTGATTTTATTGCTGTTCCCTCTACTGTATTGATAAGCTTGACACCTGACTCCAGAACACAGCTCATCTTACCAATTTGAGCCATCGGGCCATCGATACCATACCTAGTTGCACGAACGCAATAATGGAATGGAGAAAATAACAAGACTACACTGAATGGGGTTCGATACTGCATTCCCTGATAATTCATTTACTTAAGGTCAATCGAGAGAAATTAAGTAGCTGTATATCAGATTGGGGATTTATATAGACCACTTGCCTGCCAAGAAGTATCCCAAACCGCTTTAATATGAGAATCAAACTAATGTATCAGAATTCGACCCAATGATTTTCTCTCTATATCATAATCTCTGAAAATGTAATTTTATCAATGACCGTAGTGTACTGAGAACTGGCGAACAAACTGTCATTAGTGTAAGGAATCATGCGTATTATAATACCGCAATGTAAAGACATAAGAGCAAACAGGAGGTACTAGTGCATCATACATACGGTGAGGAAATACGAGGAAAGAGAAATAAGTTGCAATATAAAGCAGGGATCCTGCACCTTTAATATCCGTCCTCAGAGCAATATCGGATGACCTTCAGATTTCCATCAATGGTCTTTAGGCTCTGCTGTCAATGCTGCCACTTGTGGAAGCACAGGTGTGAACGTGAGGCCGTTCATAGGTTGGGTGCGGCCCTAGGGAAGGAGGAGGAGGGGATTATGATTGACCCGTGTCACCTCCCGGGCTATACGCGTTGGTAGTTGGGTGATGCGGTGCAGTGTTCAAATTAAGCTTTAGCCTAAGATTGTGGTGACCTATGAGCCTTAAGAATTACATAGTAGGGATTTGGCGGCAGAGGGTGAAGTCTCTGTGCCTGGATATGCCTTCCCATAAAAGTCAGTGCTGTACTAAGGCTACTACAAAAAAAAGTGTTTCTCATCACCAAGCCATCCGAAATATGGCCAGGGCGTATTTTTGTCTTTGTTTCTTGTTGACTTGCAGCAAACAACATTCACATTTTTTGTGATAAGAGATTGAGGATCTGAAAATGTTGTACATATGCATATTACCATTTTTATTATTGTTTTTCCATTGAAATATACAAAGGGACTATTTATGTCTATCTGCTATACTATCCATTAGTAGATCGAGCCATTTTTTAGCAACAGACATACCAGTGCTTTATTATTGATATAATCAGGAGCTTTTAGTAAAAGGCTTTTACTAAAGATGTTTTGACTGGACAGAATGCAATAAACACGTACTATGCGGTCAATGTGTAAAAGTGTGAAAGGATCTATTCCCTGGCTGCTACTACCATTGTAAGAAATGTAAAATACCTCTATGGTGGCGACAGATGCCTGAAGCCTTTGACAGAAGAGGAAAAAGCCCAGGCCTGACCACACCAATCATACAGTATAGAAGCAGGCACGACTTCTGACCTCTAATTCACTATTACCCGCTTCAGCCGCAGCTTCTCGCCACCTTTCATCCCGCGGCCCCGGCCCACCTCTGAGCGACTCTGAGCCGCTCACCTGCCCACTCATTCCTCTCCACTTTTTGCTGCTTTCATGATTCTTCACCTGCCGTCCCTGTGGTCACCCGAACCGCCCCAGTCACCGACCTGCCACCTGCCGGCCAGAGCGTGTAGTCCCCTACTCCGCATGGTGGTCATAAACTCTAGGTTGTGGGTGGGCGGGGGGCCGGGTGTGAGGGGTGGGGGCGGCGGTCAGGTTCAGAAAGGTAAATACAGCGTGGAGAGAGACAGGGACAGATAAACAGATAGACAGAGAGACAGAGGCAGAGACAGGCATACAGAGATAAGACAGGGAGAGGGAGAGAGGGAGAGAGGGAGAGATAGAGAGAGAGAGGGAGAGAGAGAGAGAGAGAGAGAGAGAGAGAGAGAGAGAGAGAGAGAGAGAGAGAGAGAGAGAGAGAGAGAGAGAGAGAGAGAGAGAGAGAGAAAGAGGGGTGGGTGGAGGTAGAGAGAGATAGGGACAAACTGACAGACCGACAAACAGACGGACAGCCCACCAGCAATAGACAGACAGACAGACAGAGACGCCAGACAGAGACGCCAGACAGAGAGAGTAGGATTAGGGCTTAATACCTCAAACATACATGTAAAAAGAATACTGAAGGGACCCCCCTCTCCTCCCTAAAAGGGGCCGAAGAGGAGAAAGGCTCCTCCTTCCGCAGCCCACACATCTGGAACCACCTCAGAAAATTATATACAGTTGGAGTCCTATCGAATCTGATCCTGACCAGCCCGCAGTACCCAGTAGTAGGGACTGAGCAGATAATGAATCTGTCTGAGTGGGACTCTAATCTCATCCCACACCTGTCCCAATCACTGAACGACTGCATGGTAGGGCGGGGGGGTCTGTTGGAATTGTCAAGGTCTATCATTGCACGTGAGGCATATTCAGCCACATGTAAAATGGGCCTTAGTACATAGCCAATGTGACACAACACGGGAGATGGTGACATATGGGGGAATAGCCATTATGCTCTAGATAGAATATTCCAGGAGATGTAACAAGAAAGCACATAGTTACGACAAGCCATTGGACCATCTTAACAATCAAAGCAATAACTTGTAGCAGAAGGCATGAACCTGCATGAATGGGGTTTCCCCTAATGTCATCGTATGCCATATTTTGCCACAGTTTAGCCTGCCAGCATCACTTCATGTTTATATACTTCATGCATATATATGTTCTCTTATTATGTCATAAGGTATATATGGTAACGATCTCTGCACGTCACTTTGGCCATTTTGTAAGCGTTGAGCGGAGTTAGGCCTATTACAGTCTGCACACAGCTTGGTTGCAGCCTGATTATATATAATTGCTGCCCCTGGGGCGTCTATGGTGAAGGAAGGTACATGTGTCTTCAGTACACGCAACAGGCCTAAACCCCAGGCATATCAAGTGACAAAGAGCATCAAATCAACGGCAATATTATACTGGCTGCTTTTACATTCACCCTCAGAAAAGTGAGTGTCTTTGTCGCGGAAAGCACTCTCACCGAGAGCCAATGCTTTTGCCGACAGTGACGCTCACTTTTCTGAGGGTGTTGATATCTAATCCAAGAAGTTATGACCACCCCTAGCTGTCACCTTCTTTGTTCAATGTCATCTCAGACTTGAGCTAGTCTAGGTAGGGGCGGGGTGTACACAGGAAGACATCTGGTTCCTAGCCCCACCTGTCTCCATCCCCCCCTTCCCCCCATCACAGAGATCCGGTGTGCTCTATTAAGTTAAGGCCGGCGGCAGACACTTGAATCTGACTGAGGGTGGGGGCAGGTCGGCTACTTGAGGAAATACATGCAGGAGGTGGGCTTGTGGAACATAGAGGGGGTGTGATATTATGAAGTACAGAGCAGGCAGGGTATAGTGTCAGGACTGGTAGTGAAAAGTGAAAATGTGTGCATGTTGGGGTGTTACACTCTTTGATATACAATAGGCATATTCAAAAAACATATTTTTAAGTTATAGATTGTCTCATACAGTTTTTGTTTACTTCACTATTTGATGCATCATTGTTCTGGCGTGAAACAGCCTTTTGGTGCTATACCTTGTATCACGACCTCGCATATACAATACAGACCTGTCAGGGTCACCATACTATTAGTCAACAGAGGGTCATGACATAATGTTAGTCAACAGAGGGTAATCACGATTACTTTGGTTTTGGTAATATAATGGCCACCGTCCACTAGGGGGCTTCGGCCGATTAAGCCCCTACATTTCCTATGTAACCTCAGCCGATTAGAGCCCAGTGGACGGTGGCCATTACAAACATAATGCTTGAACTCTACCATCCAATGTACACATGGAAGAAAATCTATTAGAGTTCCAGCTTCAGCAGTTTATCATGGTATAGCCACCGTCCACTGGGGAACTTCGGCCGATTAAGCCCATAAATTTCCTATGTAACATCGGCCGATTAGAGCCGAGTGGACCGTAACCATAATAGTAACCACACACATTATACATATATTATACAACCACCATTGATGACTTTAATGAACCCAAAAAAACTGAAAGAGGAAAAGTAGCAAATTGCCCTTTGGGTTATCCCAGTAGAACGTTTTATGTAGTGGCTTCAAACCCCAACGTCAATTATTTCTTAACATCCGTACTGCCGTCTATACAGTCCATCACTTCCCAGTGGCACATTATGTCAATTATAGATAAAAAGGCTAATATTGCTGTCTTCTCCCGAAAACAATCTATAAATTACTGTCACTGAAGGCTCAAGGTTTTTCTATCTATGTTGCTTTGTTGCCTTCCCAGTCCCACAGCATTTTCTCCCCCTCATGTACATTTCTAAGTCAATATGTAATGGCTTATATCATTACGGACTGTAACTGCTACGTTTTTACTATTGGCGATATAACAATACCCTAGGATAGTTCCCTAATCTTGGTTGTCACTATAGGACCGTTATAACACTGTGCAGTAAGATTGCTTTTCTATATAGTTTTTTATACAATGATAATATATTATATTCAATCCCTAGCAACACTTAGAAAATGACATCCAGGAGTACATCTCTAGTACAGAGCTGATATTACTGTTTGTTCACATCTAAAACATTGTCATGATATTGCATTACCCACAGAGATACATCATGATCAATTGATCAGCTACTTAACCCTTTTAGGACTGCATAATGCATTGAGTATCATGCCCTTGGTCGTTATGATGCATGCATGCAGGGCTGCATACAAGCATCATGATGACCCTATGGGGTTGAGACACTCCCGTAGGATTGGCATGATGCACTAATGCAGCACCGGTGAGTTACTTGATGACAAATGTCATCATTCAGCGACATTCTTCCTTAAAGGATCAAAGGGGACGACGTAGTAATGATAAGATCCAGTCTAAACGAAAGGGACTATAATCTAATTCAATGCTCAAACAGCATTGAGAAGTAACCTGAAGGAATTGACATTGCAGTGAGTCTGTTGTATCAAAGAGTCTGATAGGGGGACTTGGAGAGATTTAGTCGATGTCAAATGAGAATTTAAAAATGGTAATCAATATGGATGACTGTCAAGCGATAGCAAATAGAAAAGCACTATAGATTCAACCATTGAGCTGCTACCATGGGTCGATCAGATGTAAGGTATATCATTTTGTTTCTGGGAACATGTGCTTCCATGCTTATCTTGAATAATATCGTATCGAAAAGTAGGTATACAATTAGGTACTGAATGATATTGTATTCCCAGGCCCAGGCAGACATCCATGGCGTGAGAGTAAACATTACAACAATAGACACGTGAGTATCGTACATGTATGGCGACCATTGCTCATAGAGAGCAGCACATCAATTCAATATTAAAACTAGAACCCATTCATGCATGACCGATTAAGTCACCTCTTCACTGTTTACCCCCAAATGCCCGTATATTGTCTAGACAGCATGACATAGTCTATCTTTTCTATAGGTGAGTCAATATTGAACATGATGGTACGACCATAACATAGAGATGGGACGACAGTTTGTGGTACATAGATTGGGAACAACACATACCTCTATAAAAGTTAACGACGAATCCTGCCATGAAATAACCATTGGTTATTTCTAAGACAATGCAGTTTTATGGTGGAGATGTTTAGCGTATCAAGTGTTTTCTTTGTGGTTTCAAAAGCTATTGCGGGATAGACACCTTGGTGTAAATCAACTAGTTTGCCTACTTTTTTGTGAATTTGCATAAATGGAAGTATATCACAGAGTGTTGCGACGCCCCCCCCCCCCCATTCCCATTACAATACAGTGTATAGGTGACAGAAGAAGAATCTCTTTTTGAAGATACAGTACCGTCGCGATTGAGCGCCGGGGCGCTCTTCAATTTGGTATGGCTCTTACACAGGCGCTTATACAAGACAGGCGCTTAATCAAGGTCATGATTTTAGTGCCTAAGAAACATTTGGGTGCCCCTATACCACCGGCGCTTATTCAAGACTGGCGCTCTTTCAAGACCAGGCGCTTCGTCGCAACGGTACGGTTACCCCATCAAACTTATAAAATGTTTATCAATGAAATATATATAGCTGGCCTTTTGAGAGATGTTTCCATGTAATGAAATGCACCAGAAAAAAGCCACAGTCTGGACCAGCTGTACCGGAGACCAGTTTGAACAGTGCATCCTCATTAGTTGTCTGTACACTGCACCAATGTGCCAGCTTTATTTGTACGTACCCTACACACCGCCAATTAAAACAAATGGAGTACCCCCCTCCCCCTACTGCGCATGAGTACCAGAGTGTACCAGGGTATTGCTCGGTCATCGGTTCGTACCATTCACCACACAGAGCCACCCACCGCCTCGTACCCTCTACTCACCCTCCACCTGGGGGTGCATGCATGATCGATTTGAAAAATCATCATGTCCACTTGATAGTTTTAAGGTCACTATGCCCAGCAGACAAACTGCCCCCACTGACAGGTCTCTCCCTACTGAGCATCTATTTCAGGGTATGTTGGTCAGTTCTGCGCCGTACACCGTCAGCCTATGATCCATAATCAGACTTTCAAACGAGACAGAATACTCACGTACAAAATCAATTTTTGTTCCTCTTGGTCCTGAAGGTCAGAATTCATATCTATAGTCATCTATAGACACCCTCAGTCAGTCACTATGAGCTATCCCTAAGTATCACATAGATAAGTCAACCTTGAGTACTACAATATCACCACTCTCCTGTGAACACTGTCTGAGGTAACTTGCCGATATAAGTAGTATATCACAAACGTCATTTGACCCGGGTGATTGTGAATACCAATGGTAAAGAGGTGGTTGTGTAAACCTTCCTGTCTGAAGTCTAAAGGTAGATCCTCATCAAATAATGTTGCTAAAAGTCAATATTAGAAGATGTAGAAACACATTATTTGATATCTTACACTACCCGTGTTCTGTTTGTGGCACCAGCGGTTTCACGTTTACCACCTGTGCAAAACCTTGACCCTCAATGTACTTTTTGATCTCTTTGTAAAGCTGTGTTTTCGCTGGAAACAACCCCGCCTATATAATCATTATTCAAAACATCAGAGTTGTACCTTGGTAATAGGATCTAACTAAGTAAAAGTGTTCTCTGCGTGGTGTCATCTAAAAAGTAACAAAGCATATAGCTTTCAACTAGTAAAGTAGAGAAAAGAGAAAACATAGAGGAGCAAGGTCAGGAATCGTTATAGTTTTAAAACATCACAACCACTGGGATGACATTACAACTTTTACAAAAGAAGTCATGGCCGTGCGATGTGTATTTAGACTTATGTCGATTGTTCAAGGTACTGAAATAGTCTAAGGCAAAGTGAAACTCAACGAAATTACTTTTACCTCAAACACATCAAACTTCATTGAAAAAACTTAGTTGCATGTGGGCTAGCTGGCTTGTGTGAGGGCTATACGCCTGTTCCCCATAAAATAGAAAGAAGGCTTCCACGACTCTGCTCTAGGCACTTGCATATTCTCTGATACACTTGGGAAGAAGATTGAAACCGCAGAGGGGATGTTATACAATCTAGAAATATACTGCTGGGACAATAATTCAGACAGAAACAAATGAATTGAAAAGGGAAAGCTCAGCATCTAAATCTCTTTTTGTCATCTAGGTTATGATTTCTAAACACAACGATAACAATCATCTTCCTTAAAATCTGATTGAAAGATCTTACTGGACCTCCACCAACAGCTGAGAATGAGGAATAGTACTCGAGTATCTTATAACCCTGGTGGCCCTTTTAATAGCAGTAAACCACAATAATTTAACACAACTCGTACTGGGACTGGGACTGTATGATATAGTGCAGGGGGATCCTAGGCTGAGTACAATACAGTACCATCAGTGCCTGGTGATGAGTAAAACACTAACTTAGTTAGCTGTAAGTGGAGTGGAAGCACTGACAGCAGGGCGGAATTGAAACATTTAATGCGGAGGAGATTGTATAAAAGGTGCTTAGTGGAAGATGGATGGGCAGGGAGAGGAGTGGGAGGAGGAGGGTGGATAAAGGGTAATAGAATAATGCAGGAAAGCAGTGAGGATGCTATGTAGGATCATACCCAGGCTGCGTCTGTCTCCAGTATCGGCTGTATGCGACTGATATAGACTTTATTACACCCACACTGCTATAGGGCCACTATATATGCAGCAAACCGTGTTGAGATCGGGGACAGCTTCATCCCAAAAAGCGGTAAGTTTACTCCCATAGTAAGCATGATACAGCAAATAGCTGTGGAGTATTTTATAAGGATTAATCAGAGGGGAATAACATAGACATATGTTCCCGGGTATCATGACAAAACGCTTGTTTCTGCCTGCACGATTTGGGCTCAGTGTCTCTATCTGAAGAGGCGGAGCAGATTCAGATGTGCACCGGAAGCCGTCAAGGGAAGAGAAATTTAGTCTTTATTGATTTCTAGTAGACTCTGCACAGGTGTTTCTAAACTGAATCTTTCTTGAAATTATATTATGAAAGGATTCAGGCATTTAAATAGTTATTAGTCGCATAGCTATTTCAATGGTTTCAGAATGAAAAGGGAAGGTATCCTTTTCCCAGTCTGGCTATGCTTTACTTTACAGAGGTAGGAACACTAGGTGTCCAGGTGGGGAGCATCCAGACAGGGGGTCAGTAATTGAGGTGATGGAGTGCTGGGATGTGCAGGAGACACCTGCCAGGTAGAAACAAGCACATCAGGCCATAATAGGCCGGCTAAGGGTGGCAGGACTATGTCCGGGCAGGAAGCTATTGCACCTCAAATGACAAACATTTGTGGACCCCCGCGAATGCTTTATAGACCTCCGTAAATGCTTTAAGGGTGCGGCAAATAAGAGGGTACTCTCTGTATGGCATATGCAGCACCCATAGAGTATTTCCCAGAGTCTATATAGCATTTGCTGGGTTCCACAAGTTGTTGTCATCTAAGAGAAAACTTTCTCCTGGGAGGGAAGGAGGGAGAGTGTACAAGAAGGAGTGAAGAGATGCGAGGAGGAAGAGGGGCATGAAGGAGGGGGCGAGGGAAGGAAGGAAGGAAGGAAGGAAGGAAGGAAGGAAGCAAGCAAGCAAGCAAGCAAGCAAGCAAGCAAGCAAGCAAGCAAGCAAGGGAGGAAGCAAGGAAGCAAGGAAGGAAGTGAAGGACCAAGAAAATCATGCCTTTCTCTGAATATTGCCAACAATACACAATGCATTGTTTGACAAATTACCGCCTCACCAAAGTGAATTATCAATGGTAAATCAGCCATTAAACACTTACTGAAGGGCTCGGGTCTGAGATATTAACCACAAGGTGAAGGGTGAAGGGGCATTCCTGTCCTTATCCCTGTAAGCACTGGGAGTCCAACAAGACTGAAGGCTTGATAAGAAACCTTTGCAGAACTATTTTAAGATTTTTCCCAGAACTTGAAATGAGATTTTGAATTCTAAGATTTGAAAGCAACTCTTAAACTTTTCAAATCAGCCGAATCTAAAATTTCCAAAATTGGACATGTTGATCCGAGTTGAGTAAATCTTTATAGCTGACCCAATACTGGTGCAGTACAGCTTTGTGTCACAGATTAAGATGGGTAGTGTATTATCATAAGGGCAGTTTGTGGGAGGATGCTATTCATGGCTGTACGGTTGTCTGTCTGCATTATCTCCACATAAAGGCAGAGCGTGGACCTAATCTGCGTGTATATTAGCCTGCCGAGGGCCGCATAGTGATTTGATGCATTATGCCCCTTGTTATCATGATGCATGACGACTAATCAAAGCTGCATTCATGCATCATATCAACTCTTCTGGAGGGTATCATCGCCAATGGGATGACATGATGCTTGAATTCAGTACCGGTGGGTTACTCGTAAGGGTTTCATTCATGGATCATGGCAACCCCAAGCATAGTTCATTAAAGCACTATGCGGCCCTTAAAGGGTTATATTAAGTGTCATAACCAATAATGACCTCCTCCCTACACCCACCCATACTGATATAGTCCCCAACTCATTGTCTGGCTGTCTCCAGGTAGGCCACTCATTCATATTTGTAAGAGAAGGCTGGGTTTCAAGATCCAGAATTAAGAGCATTGCAGATTTGACACCTCTTTACGCAAGATGTACTATGAATTCCGCCATGATTATACAGCAAAAATGGCCTAGATATTTTTCAGGGGTGTGAGAAAATAAACTAAATTCACATCCACCCTGTTCTCTGTCTAACATCTAACACATACAGGAAAACCTCGCATATAAGCCGCACCTCGACTCTGGGCCAATCCCATAAACCGCACCAGAGATCTAACTATGGTGGTTTTTAGTACTGTACCATAGCAGCAAAAATTCGCGTATAAGCCGCACCCTGACCCTGGGCCGATGCTATTAGCCAATAATTTGCGTACTAGCCGTGGCTTCTACGCGAGGTGTTACGGTACCTCTCCCTCTTAAATTCACCTCTGATGGTCCACATACGTCCTTCTTGCTAGCTAGGTGAAGAAATACCCATCAGAAGGTCATTGATCTGCTTGAATACTGAGAGGATTATGTGGCCATCGGTAAGATCAGCAGGTTTTGTGTGAACCCTTTATAGAGACTGTGCTAGGTAACTGCTGCTTTCTGTTATCATAAGTTCCAGGTTTGTCTCTCAGGCAGTATCTATCTTGTTTCCCAATACCATAAAAGTGACATGTGTGACGTCAGGAGGCAGCTTATGTAGCTGCTGATCCTCCAGTCCCATTTTACCCACATGGTCTGGGTGGCTGTACTTGTCTTATCCTCTCATCATACCCTTTCTCCATACCCTTTCGCCAAAAATGTCTTTTATGGATTATATGAGCAGAGGCAGTCCACGCACACCTGATTTACCTATGACGCTGTTAATTGATTCATTTCATTCAAACTATTTGTAGTGTGTTGTTGTTATTGTCTGACAGCCATGTTGAATTATATACCGCCACCAGTAAGGAATACTGCGTTTAATCAGATCGGGCATGATCTACCAAGTCAAGGCACCTGTAACAGTTATATCACGTCTAGCGCACAAATTCATTCTTTATTGAAGCTTTCACTGGACTATAATGCTTTTAGTGTGATAGCTAGGATTAAGGCTGTATCTCCTACAGTGCACGTAGGCTGCATATTCCTAATGCCACTGCCCACCGCCTGCAGCGCATATAGGGATTCAAGGTCTGAAACTCATCCTCCTATTTCTATTGTTCCTTTGTCGATGGGATCCATTGGTCTGCTTTAAAAGGTTGGGATTAGGACCTGTTACAATGCCCCCTACAGGCAGACATTGGAATTAAACAGGCCCCTGTTAGAAGTCCCTGGGAAACCACCTAAGGGGAAACATGTAATTAAAACATTACACAAGGCAAATTTCTGGATTAAAGGATTTATATTGCTCAGATTTCATTCCCTCACTTGAAAGAAAAACACAAAAAAACAGACCAATGTATTGTCGTTGTATATATAAGACCAAGCCAGTTGCAGTAAAACTGAAATGTTTAGAATATTTCTGGATCCTTATATGACACGTCAGTGATAAAGCATCAATATGCCCTGGTCCCTTCAGGTTTACTGGTTTGTACCTTTAGAGCTTCATTTGTATCAAATATGTATACATATACTTCGCATACATCCTAGATTCGATTTCGCAGAATAAACGGGGAAACTCATTATACAGTTTCCTGAAATGCGACAATTGTTATAATAAATTATACTTAGAATATACCTTACTCTGTTTCATGAATACCTTGTACCAACATACCTCCACATCCAGTCTACATCACCCATAGATCAATACTCTTACACCTTCATTTACATGAAGTATGCAGGCATGTTTGATGTCGGTAGCTCGCACCTCAACGCCGACCATGACCGGGGCCCATTATCTGCCTCTACATGGAGTAAATCGTCCAGAACCGACGGTTACATCACTTATTGATATCTAACCGCATGGCTATGGGAAACCGATCAGGTAAGTTTAGAAAACTATAAAGCTTTGTATTCATTTGAAGCTGATGTCGCAGAGAAAACCTATTGAAATTCAGTTCATGAAGCTAATACTGATTTGTAAATTATAAAGCCTTATTTCATTTAATAGGAAAACACAATGAGTTTTACTGTTTATACAGGTTTAGCAACATGTGTTTGCCATTTCGTGGACAATGGCGATGCCAAGTACACCAAGATGATATTTTATTTACCCAACCTTAGTTTATTGACCAAGTTAGGGTTTTGGCATGGATCAGGTGTGGAAAAACACTGAGGTTAACATGAGCCCGACATCTAGAACATCTTCTACGACCCCAAAATGTATTGTCATATAAGGTGTAGGTCAAGTTACAATGAAATGGCCAACAGAGTTAAGGGGAACCCAAAAAAAACTAAAATTCCAATTCTCTCCATTGGGCTGGATGCATTGAATACTGTATACCCACAAATCATCCATTATACTCAATACGAGCTTACGCACCCAGGTTTAAAACAAATATACAATGAAAAAATAATCAAATCTTGTTTGAATCAATTATAAGTATAACATCGCCATAGTTCATTACTGATAATGCACCTACCTGTAATTTCTCATCAGAATTTTTACATAATTCAACCAGGTTCACATGACAAGCTCATGAAATACTTATGACAATAATATATATCATGGTGGATTTCAGTATTGAAGTCCATGTAATTGCCGAGAGCTGTGGTAGACACAGTATAGGCTGGTGCATCAGAGTGGGGCTGGTGATGCGGTGGGGTACCACACCAACCATACACCCAGTGCGGCAGGTGATTGGCACAGACAGGGACAGGGTTGGAGGAGTGACTGGCTGAATGGAGAGGGATAGGGGTCAAGGTCTGGTAAATAGTGAGACTGTTACAATTACTAGTATATGATATAATGTGGTAAACCTGTATTTCATACCAATGGTCGCCATACTGTAACAGTCGGAAATAGCCTTGTGTTATACAGCTCATATACCTATCATATACTCATAGCCAATTACAACATGGTTTTACAATCTCTTCATCACTTTATCACATGATCATCTCCTTCAGAAGATCCTCATACTAGCTGATATATTTTGCCTTTCGCTTATGTCACGCTCCCTGAGTTTCCTTTATCCAACGATCTCACTTATACGCTCTTTTAAAGTGTGTATAATAGGGAATATGACTTGTAATATTTATGAGTTAAGCCTTTTTTTTAGACCGCAGCCCCCACCCCCCACCCCCACCCCAAAGAAAAGAAAATTGTCTTTTTTAACCCACCTCTCAGTCTAGGGATCTATACATCTTTACCCCGCCAAATATTATTCACCACTCCCGGGCCTGTTGTTAAAAGACGAGCACTCCCTTACGGAATTAATTGTGGCAATGCAGTTGTTTTGCTTAAAATGTATTTTCATTTCCTAACTGTTTGTCCTTTTCCAGGGGAAATGGATGATTAAGCCAACTAGAGATCAGTGGAATCTAATTTGTTTTCACAGTCCCCCCTTTGACATTGTGTACAGTCAAACTATTTAGCTATAAATTACACTTGTATAACTTATTCTTATGAAAAGGTGGCTGCAACAAGAGCCACAGGTTAAAGATTGCAGTGCTGTGCTTACTAAGCAGTTAGTGAGTTTGGTTGGTTTGTAACAAGTAACAGATGGGATGTCACCTCTCCTGGCACACCCACAGTCGGCACTTAAATAGGAGTGGTCCCCTTCCAACTGTCCAATATTGGTGTCACAGAGCAGAGCCAACACCAACATTCACCATGCATGCTATATCCACCCCCACTGTTTGCCTTCATAACGGGCCCACGTCAGAAAGATAGACGTCGGCCAAGAATACAAGATATAGCATTGTCTGGTGGATATCATTAGAATGATGAACCTGCAGACACTGCATCTAGTTTTGTATTTAGCATTACATGAACGCATCGTGAGTCCATCATAAATAATGTCAAGTTGAAGGTCTTCTTCAAGTGGTTATTAACACTATGTGTGGAGTGATATATTCCAGACATCGAATGCATGTGGTGATAATCAGTTACTAGCTTCATAAATTGAACAGAACAGCTCTTCCTTCAATGATGTACAGATAATCTGGTTAGAATATGTTGTTTGAAAGCTATCGGTGTATCATAAGCACTTTAATTCCTTCTCATTATGTATGCTCTTCAATATCTATATTTTGTGAACAAAAGCATTTTTTTCCTATTCAGAAACAAATCTCAGTATATCTGCCGGAAATCGTGTTGTAGTTAGCAGAAAGAGCTGATGGAATTGGCCTTGTAGGGGGGTGGACCAAGTATGTAGGGGGCCCTGCGTCTACTTGATTAGGTGTGTGTAATTTCTATTTCCTGCCAGCCCTTGTGCCCCACCTCCACCCTCTGTGGCAGGTCAATTGGGACAGGGTGTCTGCCTGCAGGGAGGCTTTGGTAATTTATTTGACCAGTCACCCGTTATACTAGAGAGCCGTATAGGTGCACAGCATTGCTGTGGGGAGTGTCTACATTGTGGATATCACTTGAAAGTGTCCTGTTATCACTTCAATGATCCGGAGAAACATCTATAAAGGAGTGTAGGTTATATTATGAACCTGGGAGCTTGTAGCTTGTATATCTTATGGTATAGGGAGAGTCCCTCAGTTTAGAATCTTAACCAGTTAAAACCATGCCGTTCTTTATGTGTCATACCCTTATACAAGTAACTATATGCAGTCATCTAATTCATATGAAATAGCCATCCCTATGAGAATTACTCCAGACTAAATGACCTAGTGCAATTACATTTATTGGAAAGACATCCACATGCACAAGATTCCCTGGAAACACAGGTAATATATACATCAGCTATAATAATTACCATAACTGTCAACTTCATATTTGGCCTAGGTCATGTCCAAAGCAAATTTAGCACAGATTGCTTTATAAATATCCTTAAACTTTGATACCCATTTACATGTAAGCCTCAGTAGTTTCTAACTACATCGGCAGTCTTCTTAGAATCCCAACTGCCAAAGTATATATACCTGTATAATGTCTTTGAGAGCCTGATACCTTTGCAGCGATTATGATATAAATATATTGCAATCAGCCTCAGTGCGTATATTGAAGTTTAGCTAGGTGCAAAGCAACTCATTCTAAGAAGCAGCTCATTCTAAGAGTAAACACCTTTAATGGGAAAATGTAAAATATTGACCATCGAAATTTGGAATTCATAGCCAGCGCTGCTTAAAACTCAGTTAGATTTCCCCAGCCACAGCATTCCTTCATCAGCACTATTAGACCTCCACTCAGTGAACTGAAAATGCCAGCTTTCATTTCAGAAGCAACATCCATCTTTCAGGACAAGACCATACAGAATGGATGACATTATCATAGACATCCATTGACTTTCAACATTAGATATGAGACTTCCAGCAAATTCATATTTTGACTGAAGTAGACTTTAGGTAGACACTCATCAGTTGAATGAACTGAACCAGAAGCAGCATTATAACCAGAAGTATTGCAGGAAGCAATCATCCCACATTTATAGGATACAGTGCATTTAACTCGAGGCATGTCCCCTTTAGACCTAAGGCCTAGGAGTAGCTTTAAGGTGGCCTTTGTGAGTAACCGCTATAACCTATTAAGAATTGCTGGTATTCCGGTAAAGGACCGGGAGGCCGGTTATTTATACAATAAGAACGGAACAGTTTGACCGGCTTTGACTATTCACAGGAGCCGCTTCACCTATTTTTGGATCTAGGATCCCGCCCAACAAGTCAAATGTGAGAGCCAGCATTTGTCTTAATTGCATCAGTGATGTCATAAAAGTGCTTATTTCATGAGTATTCATGATATTTTAAGAAAGAGGGGGAACACCTTTGAAAAAAAAAAAGGTTTCAAGGAAACTAGTGTTGAAAGAAAAGTCTTCATGCATGTGTCACTGAGAAGATGAGATAAATACTTGGATTGGACAAGGGAATCACAAACGTCCTATTATGACGTCATAAGGTGGGCATACCTTTTGATGACACAGACAGGCGCTGGATGGTTCCATAAGCGGGACCTTTAAGGAACCTCAGCGTTCAAAAGGCGGCCTTGGACGTAAAAGGTGGCTTGGATCACGCCGCGATGGCAGCTTTGCGGTTTTGGGGATCAACCACAACCAGTGCCTCCCCTACTCGCTAAAGCTGGCCTCTCACCGGCAGGCCAATCTACTGTAGGACACAGATGGATGGACTAACTACAACATTCTGTCCCGAGAGGGGAGATGGCAACACTCTTTGTGTTTAATTACCTCTCTGTACATATACAGCCATATGTATCCAACGACGGGTAATGCATGTTAACTCTTGCAACCGGTTTGAGACTAAACCAAGCATCTGCTTGGATAGTGGTGCTTATGCTGGAGATGTGAAGCACACAGAGAGGCCCCCTGCTCACTCCCTCTGCTGCAGAATGAGACTAAGGCTGGGAGCAGCTCCAGGTGCGGTTTGGGTGACGTTTGGGAGGTTAGGGGCAGGATGTACATGGTTTCTGGCCATGTCAAAATTGTTGTGGTGGCCTGTTGGATGCTGCATGATCATCCCCTTAAAACCTGGTTTCTCCCAGACGATTGTTTGAAGTGGTCATAATGTATTCTACAGTTAACTCCCTCTAATCTGGCCACCCTTTGGACTATGGGAAAATGGCCGTATTGGTATAGTGGCTGCATTAGAGGGAGTCATTTTCTATACACTGTACTATGTTTTGGACTAATCAAAGTGTCTGAATTAGAGCAATTGGCTGCATTAGGGAGTTGGCCGTTAAGAGGAAGTTGACTGTATTATATAAGACATCATTATGAGAACATACTATTGATCTATAATACTTCGTCATCAGTTTGTGCTGTTATATCTTTGACAACCTTTTGAAAATCCAGATTCCTCTTAATTGTAGGAAATTGAGGAGGAGGATACCCTAAAGTCTTTAACTAGAGAGAGAAGAAACGCTGTATCAAATGGGCATTCATATCGAGAAAACCCAGAATCAATTAGAACCGAAGCTGCTATCAGAGAATAAGAAATAAAACCTGTAGAGTACCAGAATAAAAAACAGAACGTTTCTTAGACATAAAGGGTCTAATTATAACGATTCTGACTCCATTGGCAGATGTTCCAATTATATGAAGCCTCTGAATGCTTCAGGAATGGGATTTCTATCACCGATCATAGTTATGATCTAAAATAGATATAATACCATATCTACTGTTACTGCTGACAAGTAAGCTAAAGTAGATTGTGCTTGGTGAAACCCTATATAAACTAACATAGAAGTCTCATGTAACATGTAAATACATCAGTAGGGTTAAAACTACATGTATTTGGTGTAATATATAACATTGTAATTGATGCTAACTTATGATGATATTAGTACAAAGAGTAGGTAGACTTTCCAATTAAGGTTCATCACCTTTTAAATGGACGTTTATGGTGAGAGAAAAGTAGAAATAAGTACTACATCCCCTCCATAAATATCATGTCTTTTCCAGTTCTTGGTTTGTTTCTTTTGAATCACATCGTTGTTATACAGCTATATTATCGTATAACATCAATATTTAGACCGTTTTATGGAACTGGACTTTACCAGGTGGAATGATATGCGAACACTCATAGAAATAATAGTTGATGGTTATCACGTATAATTGGCGTTCAACAAATGAAAGAAAGATTGAAATCCAGGAAATTACATGAGCATATTCTTCCGTGAATATGGTACTTTATACACAATGTTGTATCAATAAATCATAACACATCACAGTATATATTCAACAGTCTGGTCAACTCAAATGATTGATATTAGATAAGGAGAAACAATTAGTAGAATGCATTATACTCGTATGGGCAGCATAATATATAATTAAAGAAAAGTTCATGAATATGTAAAGTTGTAGGCCTGTGTGTCTAAGAGAAAAGTGGTTTGTAAATCCCCAGTACTGAAGTACCCACATATAAACAAACAAATCAGAGGACACACTATGATATAAGGTTACTTACCTATTTGCAGGGTACAGTAGCAGCTACAGGAGAAGGGTGTAAAGGCAAGGCAACACTTCGGCTAAACTCCAAACAGAGGCAACAAGTTCCAAAATGCAACCACTCTTTTCAATTAGTTCCAAGTTCCACGCTAGTTTCACCGTGGGATATGAGCTTTCCCCTGTTGTTTCCTTGCCGCAGCTTTTCGAAATAAAGTCCTGGAAGAGGAGTCTTGTGTCTTCCGTGTGTTGCTCCGTGTGTCCGCCGGGTACAGTGTGTGGGGTGGGAGTGTCGGCAGTTGGTGTTGTGTCTCTTACTAAATGCACAACGTGTTCACCGCCCGCTGATAGCCGCGCCTTTACCATCCTCCCTCCACGGCCTCCCACCTCTGCACCTCCCCACCAGGCCGCTCCCACCTCTAGGACACGGTCCTGGCAGCACCAGCACCATGTTAGATACATTACTCAATCACACGGTCATCCCATGGAGGCACAGCTAGCAATGGAAGGACGGTACTTTTATAGGGGATTCCCTGTAAAGATGGTTACGCCTTTGTCTAGAGCTTCAGCGCGGACAGCCTACGCTGATGCTGCCCTGGTGATCACATCGTGAACACCTACAGCACCCAAAACACACCCTCCCTCCTCCAGCGTCCCGCCCACCCGCGTCTTGCCGCCAATCTCCGTCAGTCGCCGCCAAATGCCGTCTGCTCTGCCCAATCAGCGCGCATGCGCGGCCACGCCTTCTGAGGGACTCACTGGAGGCCGAGTAGGGGCGTGGTACATGTGGGTGGTAAGGTAAGGTGTGTAGGAAGGAGAGGGAAGGGAGAGGGAAGGGAATAATCATGGAAAGGGAAGGGAAGAACACCGGCAGATATAGTGTATAGAATCGGGTTGAAGAGACCGCAGTGGTACAGCACATGGGGCAGGAGAGAAAGGAGTCCCTTAGAATTGGAAAAAAAAGCCATTGTTAACAAGGGGAGGGAGCTGTGGGGGTAGATTTGGGGGTGGGGGGTAGGGTATCAAGTTAAGTAGGGATAGAGTATGGTCAAGTAGTAGGATATTGGGCCAACAAGCAGGGTATCTGTTATATGATGAGCCTGAGGCGCGACTAAGAACAGGGTAATGAGAGTGGTGTGTGGGAGGCCTGAGAAGTAATATAATTAGAGGGAGGTAAGAGAGAAGACTGCTAAGTGTATGGTAACAGGTGAACGGGGTGACAAAGGAGAATGTTAGACGACAGACATACAGCATAAGACCATCTGCCACTTTTCATAGTTCGTAGATCAGACATATAGATTAAGGATTTTAGAGAAAAATCTCGAACCCCAGGCCTTCAACCAGTGCTTTAACAGGGTTTTATTCTAAATCTTTAGATGAATTTTTAGAAATCTGACGAGCCCTTTTGTGTCACTGGAGGCAAACCGTTTGTTTACAAAAGGTATGAATAGACTTTGAATAAACTTAGGCCAAATTAAGGTAAAAGTTTGGTTCTGGTAACTTTTTTGTTGTTGATATTCACCATTGTAGGCCCAATTTGAGAGTTTTCGCTCGAATATCCTTAATTGTCCGATTTACGGACCATAACAACCGAAAAGTGGCCGAATTTCCAGAAAATTGGAAAAAAATAGGGGAACCCGGCGCTGTTTTGCTAGACCAGGTCGGGTGACCGGAAACAAACCTTTTCTAAAAATTTGGCCTTATCTGCTTATTACCACCTTTATATGTAATTATGAAACTCTCCTCCTCAGACTGCATAGATCTACTTCTCAGAGCCTCCCCACCTTTTTCATTTCCCATTTGTTGAGTTGAAGCAGCTTTAGATGAGTTACGGTAATGTATGTCCATGTTGCGTGTCTGAGACCATCCTGAATCCAGTCAGCCAACTGGGTATTTATACCCCACTGGGACACACAGCCCACCCTCCCACACCTCGTGGTGTAGAAGGGATGAAACCCTACTGTGATACAACTCATGGTTGATAGGGGCGGTGTAACATGGAAGCTGATCACACATTACTGCCTGTCCCAGTGCCAAACCCCACCCCTTGTCTGCGAGCACACACCAACAGAGATGGCTTATCAGCTGACTTGGTATGGCTGTGGGATCAGGCAATACTGTCATGCAATGCTGGACACAGGAGGGAGAGTTCAACATTGACAGACTCTCTCTCTTAAAGAAATCACGTATGATATATGCACTTAAAGATGGGTTAGGAGCTAATTTGGAGTAGATTTGTATTTTGTATTTAAACATTTTAGTTGTGTTCATAGTGTCCATATAAAGATGTGTGTGGCTTTATAAATCATTCTGATGACACTTAATGCATGAGGCTCAGTCTCACGACTTTGTGACAATTGGATCGTCTTTGACCGGGTGACGTCTTTGACAGGGTGACATCTTTGACCAGGTGACGTCTTTGACCGGGTGACGTCTTTGGCCGGGAGGCTAGAAAGGGGATTTTTATTTTTTTTCCATTTTTTTCCATATCTTTACTATTTGAAAATAAAGGTGCACGGTTATTGCATAATACTTTAGACATTGTAGCTCTGCAAAGTCCACATGACATAGAAAGTTACATCTTTGACTGGGCAGAAGAAAAAATATAACATAATCCTTTTATGTACGTGAAAGGCCTTACTTATAGATATAACAAACTTTAAATAAATTTCCTTTCATAAAGTGTAAAAATATCCTTTGATTTTTTCCACCCATTTCTTACTATATAGGTCTAAGTTATGCTATAATAACGCTTCCCGGTCAAAGACGTCACCCTGTCAAAGACGTCACCCGGTCAAAGACGTCACCCGGTCAAAGACGTCACCCAGTCAAAGACGATCCAATTGTTACAAGTCGTGAGACTGAGCCTTAAGATATAGAGGAGACCTGGTCAGCAGACCCCTCTCTGTAATAGTGACGGGTCCCCTGACCTATTCTGACCATGGTTTGCTATATGTTTTATTGGTTATAAGTATCAGAATGATATAAAAAGCTACATACATTCTTATATGGACACGATGAACACATCTAAGTTGTTTAAATGAAAAATAAAAATCGAACCCAAATTAGCTCCTAACCCATCTTTAAGTCTCTCATCCAAGAGACTTTTGTTACTGTGGAAAAAACAGTTAGCATAACATCTAATTGAAGTCAACACTATCGCTATCTGCGAGTTCGAAGGGCATCTGTGGCGGTAACCACTGTAGCGGCCTCCCCCCTCCCCGACCTATAGCCTACCTTTCAAAATCTACCTACACAGATACTCTTTAAACTCCAGAACTTAGTCAATAGCCATGAACCTAGTTAGTCATCTTTTGGCTCCCTATACGACCAAACCATTGTTAGTTAATGCGATCTGGTATAACCAGTAGTGACCGATCCACCATAGTCTTTAAACTCCTATGATTATTAGGCCTTAGCCATGTGTTGCTACATTATTTTTGAATATCAGTTAGTCATTCTGACCAGTATCCCTATGACTAACCTGGGATAACCACTACAGATTGAGGCCCGGTGCATTTAGATTTTAATTGTAAAGCCATCAACTATCTCTCACCTTCTCTGCCGAGTTTGGGTCCCAATGGCCATGAGACTGGCACCCGGAACCAATATCACCAATAGCAACCTCTCCGCAACGAACCCGAAGATACAAACCAGTCTGACCTTCCAGTGGGTCCTTACCTCCGTCTATCCATAACCCAAACACATCCACATACCGAACCCTACCTGTATAGTGCTCTCATTGATACAGACCCCGACCCCTGCCCCCGGCATACCATCAGTAAACCATAGAGACGCGGGCACCCCGCGGTATGTGAGCCCCTAAATACACACCATGCTAAAAACATCGATCTCCAACACCCAAACACAGACACCCAAACACAAAGGTGCGAGTCGATGTGCTCTTTAAGCATTGTGCGGGTCTGGATGCTGCAGGTTAGGGCATGGGAGTGGCAGCTCCGGGGGCACCTGTTTAACCCTCAGTTACGGCCATCGTCCACACTGTCAGAAGTAACTGTAGCTGCACAGCGAGTTATACTGCAGACTTACAGTATAAAAGGAGGTATTTAAGAATTGGTTTTGAAACCAAAAATATCTCCTTTTATACTGTAATTCTATAGTATAACTCGCTGTGCGGCCATAGTTAGTTCTGACAGTTACTGTGCTAAAGAAGTTATATGTAGGAAATATCCTGCACTGGTCATTCAATGTAGAATTTCTTTACTTGCCTCTAGGATCCATCAAATACTATACAAATATTGAAATGAAACCACCATCATGCATGGAATCAGCCAAACTTATATTCTTGATTAGCAAACTGTTCCTATAATGAACGTATAGAAAGAAATTGGCACTAGAAACATCCATGTGGTTAGGCCAAAAAAGAGTGTGTTTCAGCCTCCCCGAAGATCCTGGAATTGACCAAAAAAGGGTAAAATTGTGAAAATTGCACAAAAAAGCGTAGGGTCGGCCTTGTTTTGATAGGGTCGGTCGGGGTGACCTGAAATAAACCTTCTGGCCTTATCAACCTGTCTGTCATAATGATTATCATCAACAAGTCAAAAATGTACATTAAAATAGCATTATAAAGGGGCTTTATGGAATATCATACCCATTCCATGATCTTTAAATGTATTGCTTTATCAGACAAGGTTCTCCACTGACCGGTGGCCATTATACCACCCGTCAACTGGACAGAATACAACCGAGCAATTATGCATGTAGAAGAATGGTTAGCTCAATTATTAGCCTCTTGCAGCCCATTGGATGGTGGGCATAAGCAGCACTCTGTATCAGAGTGTATACGGGTTGCATAAAAGGTTACAAGCAGTGTTTCTGTGTAATGTGTTTGTTCTGATACTTTGATGGCCATGTAAAAATAAAGTGGTATTAGTAATATCGTCATCCTTGACAGGCATAAAGATATACCAGCTGATGGTCTATCGATTGGACATTGCCCAGGATTAAAGTGAAAAGATCGATTCTGTAGCATTCGGGTCATTCAGAATTTACATGTCGTTGTTCCTTCTGGTCCCATCAAGATTGACCTCCCTGCCCCAACTACTTAGTGTGTTGCGAGCCACTAGTGTTGCGTATGTCTATATTGACACAAATGACTCCGGTCGGTACGCTTTATATTGAGTGAGAATTATTTAAAGGTGCATAAGGAGCTAATTACTGGTCAATATTCACTTTTTCAGTTATTCATGGATTGTGTACATCGTCCCTCCATTGTGTTTACCAAACTTTCAATCGTTCTGAAAACTATGAATGAATGTGAAGACAATGGTAATAGTATAAGTCAGGCTTCCTCCCAAAGAGCCCCTGGGAGCTCATCCCGCCCAGGAAGCGTGGCCAAGCGATACGCTCCCTAGAGACCGATAACAAGAGCCAATGAATATTTCAAGTCTGTAAATGATTATGAAAATGTGCCAAATGTATCGTCATAAACCAAAGGTGTTACTTGATTTGATCACTGTAATCTACCGTTATCACTGTGTTAACAAGTGAAAGGTATTATAGCACCCCAGACAAGTAATATATTCAGAATTCGATGCTAAATTGTCATTATAGATCTAGAATGACAGCCAGACTGACTGAATCATTTACTAATGCATAATGTAGAATTTGCATTCAGTCTACCCTGTTCACTAAACAATATACTACACACTCTGAGACTGATGTAGTATTCATGATAATTCATTGTCATTCATTGTTATACCCAGTCATGGCTGTGTTAGTCTACAAAGCATACAGTCGGGTACAAACCAGTGACTCACCTAATGGTTGTTAAAAAAGGAAATTAGTTGATGAGAAAAGCAACAATACCTTTATCTAGTTTACCTTTGATGGACCCACCACCAGTAGGTGATAATGACTCATCATTTGCATTATTTGAGAAGTGTGGGTGCAGCCACAATACAAAAAAAGGTAGCAGGTAGTTTGACTGAGGTATGACGTTGTACAGCTTAAATAGTTTACAATAATTCCCAAATACATTCATTCTGTCAAATCTGCTCCCAAGCGAGGTGACTGAGAATATGACCGTTCTTTATCATAAGGTCGAATCCCACAGGCCGGTTCATGCCGTCAGAACCTCTGCGTTCTATGTCTATTGCGTTCTAAGAGCCTTGCTTATACTCCAAATCGCAAGGGTTATTACATGCTATTGCAAGTTTCAAATCCCACTGTGGTACATAATATTGTACTGAACCTCTGCATATTGGACTGTATCGACTCTATGTGTGAGTATTAAGTGTTGTAATTCGGGGGAGTTACTTCATGATAATTGTGCTTATAGTTGGTTTACTATAGAAAGGGTATACATAATTTATCATTTGAAATAATACATCATATAGGACTAGTGGTAGGCAGATTATATGTATTATTCATGAAAAATGATTGTAAAATGCTCTCTGTGTATTTCCAAAAATAGGGAGTGCCCCCCTGGCTTTCCAGATGATTGATGCGTACTATGTGCATAATGAATTTGCAGAGATTTCCCTTTAAGCAAGGGAAAATATCTAATTATCTAGATCTTATTTTTTGCTCAATTCGCAACAGATCCCATGCAGTTATATCTGCCTGTTGTATTTATATCTGTTGCGCATTGGGGGGAGCTCCCCAATTCGCAACAGATTGCCAATTCGCAGAGATTTGCCAGCATAGATCGCCCTGTGGGATTTGACGTATATTGATATTGAATTGGGATACCGATATAGTGTGCTTTTCTCAAGCTTATGTGCATATATACATTGTACTCTCCTGTGTTGTTTGATCATATGTTTTACTACATATATATGATATTGTTTATCATTGTATAACGTTTCACAAAATCATGCTTTATGACAAAGGTGAAGCACGCCATGTAGTTCTATTGACCATTATTAACATGTAAAATGATACGGACATATCATGCATAGACATCGTGCATTGAATAGATCTTCCCTGCACACGATATGAATACCTCTATTAATAAGCATTGGATTATAATATCCACTGTGCACTGGGACTGCGGCCGATTCAGCCGATATTCAGTGGATGCTGGCGAGCATGTATTCACTCTCTCAACTATTTTTACTCATAAGTCAATTATAGCCAAACTCCACAGTATGATTTCTGGGTCTGAAATTTCTGCGGTTTAGTACAATTGCAATGTAGCATCATTACTGATATTCGAATTTGTAAGGGTTCTCAGCATACCATTGCATATTCCAAACTCCACTGTTACGATTTATTGACAGAAAACCTCTGCGTTTTAGACTGAACTGTTGCATTTTGTAGGTGTTGTGTTGTGTGGGGTGTTGGAAATTGCATATTGGAGTTTGGATGTGTGTAAACCGCAAAGATTTCAGGCCATTGCAGGGAAAAATATCTAATTATTTTGATACTGCCCAGTAAACACAACGACGTTGGTCAGACGTAAATCTACGTTGAATTTTGGTCTGAACTACGTAATTTTAGTAGGTTTATCAACGTCAAAACGTTAAGGTTTATTTACCAATCTCAAACCTGCAGGTCTGATTTACGTAGTTCCTGAAGATGTAAATCTATGTTTAACACATTACATATAATTCTACATAGTGGGACTCAGACAAAGACAAATTTACATTTACAAACAGTATTCATACAAAGTAACTACTATAATTTTCAATCTCATCTCATTCTACATAGTATATTCTTGTAGTTCAATTGAACAGCCTGAGAGTATAGATCTGTTGGATAGTTTTGGCTGCAGAGAGGCTTTGTATTTCCTCCATTACCACCTATGTGGTGTCCTCACAGTAAAGTGCCTCAAAGCACCTATTCATGCACAATACTTTAATCACCTGTCCTTTATATATAAATATTCTATTGAATGCGGTTTATTTGCATGATATTGAATTCACAATTAATGAGAATTTACTGCTTGAATGGTGTAGATTTGTTAAGGAGCTGTAATATACTCTCCATAATTGATAGTGCTGCCACCTAGTGTGACACGGAAAAGTCATCTAACCAATTGAAGTTAAAAAGTTACGTCTTATCACGTAGATCTACGTAGAATTTTTACGTCTGAATGAGGTAGATCAACGTAAATCAGACGTCTACATCTGTTGAACGTAAATAAACCTTAACGTTTTGACGTCTTAAAACCTTCCAAAATTACCTATCTCAAACCTTTTGGTTGGACATCTACCTAGAGAAACCTCTGAGCTACGTTGGAACTACGTAGGGTGTTTACTGGGTGGACACTGACCAAATTGCAATAATAAAGGTAGATCTCTTAGCTGATAATGTCTTGCAATACAGCAGTACACCCTTTCATATCGCCAAATAGTCTTCAAAATGCCAAAACGCAGAGGTTTTCATACCTAAATCGTACTGTGGAGTTTGGCTATTAGCGTGGCTTAGAAGCCAATACCTTACATAGTTTAATGATCTACTAGTAGGGAAGATTCGCAGGGAACTGATTATTAGCGAGGTATTAGCATTGATTGGGGTTTAATAATTGACCGACTAAAGCCTATCCAGAGCCCTATTTGATTAACTCTTCCTCGGACCAGATTAACTGGGCATTCAGGTCCTGTGAGTTCCAAAAGCTCAAATCCTATGATGCTGTCTAGACACCCCCCCCCCCCAACCCTCTGCAATATTGGGCTCTTGCGGTGAGGGAGCTTGCATTTACTCTAAATTGCAAGAGTTCTATTGCAATGGTGCTCACTCCAAATCCCACTGTATAATATATATTGCACTGGATCTCTGCAATTTCGGCATATCTGTTGCATTATAGACATTGGAGGCAACAGACATTGCAATATAACCATAATTTCAGGCTAATATACTCAAATTGTAGCCAAACTCCACAGTACGATTTATGGCTTTGAAACCTCTGCGGTTTAGCACAATGGCAAGGGCAGGCTATTGCCCATATCCCATACAGCAAGGTTTTCCACTAGTCCCTTGCCTATTTCAAGCTTCACTGTTACGATTTATTGACAGAAAACCTCTGCGTTTTGAACATATTTCTTGTTATTTGTATGTTGTGGCCTTTAGATCATGACTTGTAGACTTGAAATGCCTTGCAATGTGAGAAAATACATGGCAAATATGTAAACAGCAGAGATTTGCGGGCATTGCAGGGGAAAATATCTAACTATTTTGATATTGAACACTAACAAAATCGCAATACTTAGGCATGGTCTCTTGGTCGATAATGCATTGCAATATACCAATAAACCCTTGCATATTGCATAAGTGCCTTCAATATCCAGAAACGCAGAGTTTTTCCTACCCAAATCGTACTGTGGAGTTTGGCTATTGCAAGAGAAGATGCCAAATTGTAGATACTTTAAACTTGAGCAAGAGAAATTATCTAAATATCTAGATGTTAGAATATGCCCAAATCGCAACAGATTCTTAGTAGTTATACCTCCCAATGGTAGTCACATCTCTTGCGATTTGGATCAAGCTAGGCATTTTGCAACAGATTCATAAATTGCAAAAACATTCTGGCAACAATTGCATCGTGGGATTTAAGCTTATAGCCAAACTCAACAGTACGATTTGTGTGCCTGACACCCTTGCGTTTTGGTAAAATAGCAATGTGGGCCTGTTGCTGATATTCCAAAATGCAAGGCTTCTAGCATACCTTTGCTTATTCCAAGCTACACTATGGCCTATATTCTAGGCTGAATCACTGCGGTTTATCATAGTTGTAGGTTATAACTTGGGGGAGTTACTTTATAGTATAATTTTGGTTGATTATTTCCTATAAGAAAGCTTAAAGATATCTGCAGTGCACTCCCTTTGTAAACCATGTATTTGCAATATTGTAAACCGCAGAGATTTCTAGGGGATTCAGCAGGAAATATCTAAATGTTTTGATATTTGACTTTATCTAAATTGCAATACTCAGGCAAGGCCCCTTGGCCGATAATGCCTTGCAATAGAGCAGTAGGCCCTTGCATATTGACAACACCTCCTTAGTTCCCATAAACGCAGAGATTTTCCTACCTAAATCGTACTGTGGAGTTTGGCTATTAAGGGCCGTACACTGTATTTGATTGAGTAAACCTAGGGCCTCCTTTATACATAACCCAATGATGTAAAATGACATTCGTATTTTACCAAATGTGTAGTATTTTATAATCAGTGTTGTCTATATCAGCCATTTATGTTTCCTTCATATGGAATGCGATTGGAAATAGTTCTTCAGTCTCGCCATGGGAGAAGGGCGGAGAATCGTGACAAAGAGCAGATGCACTGATGAGCATTTGATACAAAATAGGGGTAGTTGGCCCTGGTCATGCTGTTTATTCCATACTATAGCTAGATCTTAATGAGTTCTGAGACATATTTCTCAAGCTAGCTCTGAATCGTAGAGGTGATTGTTTATGTTGTCTATCCAATTAGATTCGTACCAATTAGTACCAGCAGTTGATATTATCGTTTTAACAAGGAGCGTGAGTTTCTGTGAAGTCTATACTCAGATCTTCAACTACCACTAGTATAGGATCTAGTTCCTCCTCGACTCAAACATTAATTTATAGACATTTATAACTCCCTATATATTCGCTACATGGAAATATCACAGATCTAGATTTGTTCAGCCATATCAACGTACGATATCAAGCGAATTGACTGAATACAGCTTGAATAAAGGCAATATTATAGCTACTGTGGGAATCAATTGAATCAGTCACGATTGGGAACTAAAATGGCAGGCGAAACCTTCCCCTTGCATGTCAGAAGTTCACCCTTACTGCTATAAAATTAATATATTTGTACAGCGAGGGAAGTGTATCTCATCATATGAGGCCCTAATGAAGAGTCCATTTACTCTACGTCAAGGGGAGGGAATCGTCAATCGCAAGTGCATATCAACAATATCACAGAAGACCACTTACTCACGTTTTGGTATTCTGGCAAGTAATAAAGATTAAAATACTCTTTGACACTAGACAGGGTACAAAATATATGTTATATAGGCTCAGTTATGGTATGTTCTGTTATTCTTTATTATGGTAGACTGGTCTCCACATGCTATAGGCAGCCAGGCACGTGGTGGTCCGGCAGCTATTGGCACTAGTGTTTCTGTTTTATCCCAATTGTCCACAGTTAGTGCATCCAGATCAATAACGTTACTGCTAAGGATACATGGTGGGCAAATAACATTACCACTAAAGTCTCCTGAATAATGCATTGTGCTATTGCTTTACAGAGGTGTAATAACGTTGAAGGCTTCCTCATTGAACCACTAGACACTGGGGTGCCAATAATATTAGTACTATTGTCCCTTTTGGTCCCATTTTCCATCAGCCGATTTGGAGGTGCTGTCGGCCGCTAATTGGCAGGGAGGGCCATAGCAATTAAACAACACAGAGTGTACTACATGTGACTTGTTGTGGCTCAATACCTACCGATAAGCGGCCGACAGTATGTCAAAATCGGCTGATGTAAAATGCACCTTAGCCGCTCGTCCACTTGCCAATGAATAGGTGTCTGTCGGCCGTTACGTGAAACAAGTTCTCTGTGCCAGCAGACACTATTCCATCAGTTGGCGGATATCCAGCTTAAAGCCGGATGTCCACTGGCCAGCGGAATAGTTTTTGTCAGCCATTTTTTTCAATGTTGATTCTATGTTCCACGCTCACTGGGCAGTGGTCATGTATCCTCATACAGTCTGACACTATTGACCCCTGGTTGTTTTTCCAGAGTGGAGTATAGGGAATAAAGGACGTCCTTTCTGCACATTCACCGAAATACATCCCGTTGTGTATTTAGATTTCAGGACAGTCCTTCACTCTGTATGTGCTCCTACCTCGTACCCTACTGCCTGACCACAGGGATTATGGACTTAATAGCTCTCTGTGAGCCACCCTATTTTGTTCCTCTTCTTAATCTAATAGTTTAATAAACTGGGGCAATGTGTTTTTGACTGAACTGTATCGCTCTATATCTAGTCTTGGTTGCTTAGTCCATGAGAAAACTGACAACTTGCTTCAAGATGGGGAAGGGGGGGTAAATAGGTCAATTATTTTTGAAATGTAATAAATTCACTAAATCATCCTACAACAAACTACAGTTCCACTGTAAAACTACAGTGGATTCTATTTTGTACCTACTGTAAATTCTACTGTGCATCCACGCCTGGAACACAGCGATAGTTTTTCCTTTGCCTAAGGGAGTGGTCATTTTTTGGCAGGCAGGGGATTAGTTAATTTATGCAGGAGCAGTCCGCAACCCCCCCCCCCCACCCCACCCAGTGAGAGGAGTCTTTATTTCGCCCCCCCCCCCCCCGATAGTCAATCCATTTTTATAGCTAACGTGAAGATCGCTTTCTTTTGCTAAAAACGGATGGAATTGTTTAGGTCACTCCCTCAGGAAAGGTCTAAATCTGTTCGCCCCCCCCCCTACCAAAAGGTCAAACTTTTTTTGATTACCCCTCCCCCCCTGAAATCCACCATCCTATTAAAAAATGGCCACTCCCTAATGGTGGCAGGCCCCCTGATGGCGTGACGTGGTGGCCGGTGTGCTGGGGGTGGCAGCTTACAGCACACTACTAATGCTGTTGACACCTCATTGCCACCACATCACAACTACTCACACCAGGTGAGGAGGTTCACCTGTCAGCGCACATCTGTGCACAGAAAAGTGAAGGTGTCAACTGTGTCCCCCACGTGGCTCTGGTAAAAATTCAGTGTCAAATAGCTATTGACTTATATGAAGGGTCAACTCGAGGTGACACTGATAGTACAGAGTCAACTCAAGTTCACACTTCATATAGGCAGAGTCATTAGCGGCTTGACTCTCTATTTTCCCAGAGCCACGTGGGAGACACAGTTGACTCCTTTACTTCTCTCTATGTAGAGGAGTTTTATTTTTCAAATAGGTTCATTGACACATTTCATCTCATTTGGATCGAAACGCTCTTCGGAACGCTCCTCCTGAGTGCATTTGGTTGACATTTAGAATGAAATGTCAAGAATATGTGCATGGTTTCAGTAAGACACCGCTTATGTTGATGGGAATAGTAGCCAAAGTCTCAATACTGACTCACTCAGTTTGAAATGGATATGTGTGCCTCTTAGTATCATTCATGTATGAATATCCCAACTCTGGATGGAGCTGAAATTTATACATAATCTTGCAGAAATAGGTGTTGGATGTTTGTAATGAAAATGCATATAAATTGCAAGGGAAAGAGGAAAGTGTCTACAGAAGTATACTGCATTTAGGTTGTCAACATGATATTACACTGTATATATATATTGGTTTGTTGTCAGTGTTAGATCAATGTAAATTGTTGATGATCATTTTATATTGATTCAGCAGAGCAATATCCACGTTGAATCACCAATGAGTTATCAACATTGATGAGTTATCAACCAACTGACAACCGTTGATTTCATGTTACTGCACACTTTGAATCAACGTTTAATGCTGGTCTTAAGTGATGTAAAAAATACATCAGAGCCCATTGATTTTAAAGCGTTCAATGCATTCCTAAGCCATTTCATAGACATGAGGTAGAGTCTATAAAGGATTCGTTTTTCTTTTTTGCATAGTTCAGCAAGTTGTATGTGTTTCACAAAAAATTAGAATAAATAACTGCACTGATAATAATAGACCTGGAAATGTTAGTCACTATGGACTACGTTTCTATAGTCACGTGAACGTAGAAAAAAGGGCTATACCTAGTTAGTCACCTATGTCTAATGTAAGTTAGTCATATAGTCAACCTATAGTCAGCCATTAAATCGGCTGATTTGGGCTACATAGTCACGTGACTATGAGTTTAATGGTTTCATGGTGTAAAGTAGTCCCTATGACTAATAGATATAGTCAATCATGAGAAATAAGGGAAAGGCAGGTCAAGCTTTGTCCTGCTCTAGGATAGGATAAGGCAGGGCATGGGAGGCTAGGATAGGGTAGGGAAAGGGACAGGCTAGGATAAGTCATGGCAGGGACAGGCTAGGATAGGTAGGGCAGGGGACAGGCTAGGATGAGGCAGGGCAGGGGACAGGTTAGGATAAGACAGGGTAGGGGACAGGCTAGGATAGGCCAGGCAAGGGACAAGCTGGGATAAGGCATGGCAGAGGACAGGCTAGGATAGGTAGAGCAATGGATATGCAAGGATAAGGCAAGGCAATGAAGATGCTAGGATAAGGCAGGACAGGTGACAGGCTAGGATAAGGCAGGCCTGGGGACAAGCTAGAATAAGGTATGGCAAGGGGCAGGCTAGGATGAAGCAGGCCAGGAGACAGGCTAGGATAGGTAGGGCAGGGGACAGGTTAGGAGAAGGCATGGCAGGGGACAGGCTAGGATAAGGCAGGGCAGGTGACAGGCTAGGATAAGGCAGACCAGGGGATAGGCTAGGATAGGTAGAGCATGGGACAGGCTAGGGTAGGTAGGGCAGGTGACAGGCTAGGATAAGGTAGGCTAGGGGACAGGCTAGGGGACAGGCTAGGATAAGGCAGGGATGGGGACAGGCTAGGATAAGTAGGGCAGGTGACAGGCTAGGATAAGGTAGGCTAGGGGGCAGGCTAGGGGACAGGCTAGGAGAAGGCAGGGTAGGGGACAGGCTAGGATAGGGCAGGGCAAGGGACAGGCTAGGATAAGGCAGGGCAATGAACATACTAGGAAAAGGCAGGGCAGGGGACAGGCTAGGATACGGCAGGGCATGTGACAGGCTAGGATAAGGCAGGGCAGGTGACAGGCTAAGATAAAGCAGTGCAGGTGACAGGCTCCTGTGTAGGCCTATCATGCTATGTTAGTCCACACATAAACTGTTCATGTATTTCTATGTTATCAAAATTTGAACAAAATACCATGATTACTCTATCAAACATGAGAACTCATGCACCCTATAGCATCTTAAGTTGTCATAGTCAACTGTAACATAACATATAACAAGCAGGGATATCTATAGAACAGTGGTTTAGAAGAGAATGTACCTACCTGAAGTCCATGGACCATTCAAATTTGAATTATAACTGTTTCCTGTGCACACATTCCTGTGACATCATCAATTTGTGTGATCAAGATATAGTCACTACTGACTATCTTATGACTAATATGTGACTAAGTTGTATAGTCCCCTGACTACGGGGGTCAAAATATGGTGGTATAGTCACTACTGACTATAGGTATTATTACCAGTGTGCGTTATATCTTTTATGGAATACTCCATGGCTTTGTAAAATAATAGCCCCAGGCTAGTATCAAGTGAGTATGATGTAACCTACGGATGCACGTGCGTTTCCCCTATCAGACTATGCTCTCTGTATGTAAGATATATCAGGAGGCTCTTTCAAAACAGACTCGTCAGTCATCGTATTGCGATTTTCGTCAATATTTTAATATTTGCAATTGACGAGGGTATTTGCAGCTGGCAAAATATGGTATTTACATAAATTTTCTATACACTTGTATAGGAAATCTTGTGAAAGCAATTTCACTAGTGGCCGTCAAATAGGGTTTGTCACATCACCAGTTCCCAACGAACACGTCAGTTGTTCTGAATGAGCCTCCTGGTATGTCAGCAATTTATATGTTATGAGACTAAACTCTGTTGTGATGCTAAATGCTACCTGAGTATGCGCCACGAGAGAGACAACGATCATGTTGTTAGATTTTCCTTTGATGTCTTCAATATGTTGTGACTAGCCCCGTAGTTGGTTCATTGCAACAATGCTCAGCAGCAATTTCTTTGGGAAACATATTTTATATTTTTGCAGTAATATTTTACAGGTATGAACCAGAAAATTCAATATATCACTGTGAAAAGTTGTTGTTCGTGAACAGCAAAATTTGCTGTTAATGTACAGTACTTTAGCTGTAAATAATAATACAGCAAATTCTACTGTACATGTGCGATTCTGTTACTGTAGATGCAGGTCATGGTAGTGACTTGTATTTCTACAGTACTTTTCCCTGTAATATGTACACGAGAGGTCGTGTGATCTATCCTAGGTCTAGCCACCTCTCATCAGGGATCTTCAGCAACAAGGCTGTAGCTCATTTGATACAGACATAGCAGAGGTAGCTTATATCCCAATATGACCATTTGTAACACTGGCTCTGTGGCGCAATGGATCAGCGCCTGTCTCCAACACCACAGGTGGTGAGTTCAATCCTTGGTGAGGCCACTTTTCTTGTTTTACCTACATCCATCTAAAATTTGTTTTCCCCTCACATGGATGATTAAAAATATCACCAGCACCCCCAGAACTTTACAAATTGTTATTAATCAGTTGAGAAGTAGAGTAGAGATATATCCCAATATGAATGTTTGTAACACTGGCTCTGTGGAGCAACGGATCAGCACCTGTCTCCAACACCACAGGTGGTGAGTTCAATCCTTGGTGGAGCCACTTGTCTTGTTTCACCTACATCCACCTAAAATTCGTTTTTCCCTCACATGGATGGTTGAAAATATCACCAGCACTGGGAGGTGAACCCAGGACCTTCAGACTATGATTTACAATCAATTTTGCTGTACAGTAACAGAAGATTCTGCTGTCCCTATACAGTACATAGTGCTGTAAATATACAAAAGCTCACTTGCTGTAGGTCTACAGCACAATCTACTGGAACCAATGTTGCCCCAAGTATTTGGTGTACAGGAACACTACTTACTTCTAACAGTGTAGATCTGCAAATACTACAATATCTGTGTCCAAAGAGATACCTGGATATGTTATTGTGGCCCGGGGGTATGGTTATGTGATGGTATAAGCTGTATACAGTTTGCCGTTGACAGTGACGGCTCACTCAAGCACTCTAGCAATGCTACTCAATGAGTTGGGTGGATTAGAATAGAGAGCAGCCCTCCCTGCCTTGTCCTTTACTGACTAACTTAGTGTTAGAGCTCATCCATCAGCTTCTGTCAGCCCCCTGCTCCCCTACCCTTGTGTAATCAGCCAAGTCCTTCTGCTGTAACCCTTTACGTGCCACATCGGCCTTCTTATGGAGGCAATTCACGCACCAAGTCTTGAAACCTCGCACCTCGTTGGACCAAGTTCCCAGTGATTTTTCTTTCTAAAATCTCGGTTTTCTCAGCTACTTTACATGTTTTAGAACTTAATGTACATGGATGGACGTGATGGTGTTCCAATTATTAAACTGTTTATTTTCTCTCAGACATCTTAAACAGCTAAGGTAATCAAGATTAGGATAGAAACCGACGCTGAGAACCTCTCACAATAAGCTCCGGGAAGCAAGATTCTGAATGCAAAATGGCAACCTGTGGAGGGTGTTTACCGACCTGTCGGGACACATTGATGACAAATGAGATAATTCCCTTCATTCATTGCAGACTTTTTAGGGTACTTTACATAACACCTGGTACCCATCATGCTGGCTGTTATCAGTGCTTATCTCTCCGGGTACCAGATCAAGCAATGGTGACCCCTATTAAGGAACCTGCATCCCCAGTATACTGTTTTAATCTGTCATACTATTTGACCATTATGATGCATCATGCCGACCCTTCAGAAGTACTACAACCCCATACCATCGATACATCAGCGTGATGCTTGAATGCATCGCTGGTATATTACTAGCAAGAGCCAGTGGCGGATGCAGGAGTTGCAAAAGGAGAGGGCGCGCCCCCTTATTAAAGGAGGGGGTGCACACCAACTTTTTGGCCTAAATTGGGGTCTAAAATGACTAACCGCAACAATCTAACTGGAATACTGAATACAGCAGCCCTGCATAGGAAAAAAACGTTAAACAAATTAGAAGAGGGCTAAAATTCTGCTTATTCTAGGAGTCTGAGGTGTAGGTTAACTGGGGCGTAGAACACCTCTAAAGGGGAAAATATATTGGGGCCATTATGTAAAGCCCTAGGTTTACCTCCTGGAACAAAAAAACACACCATTACTCTGACCTCATTAAAACATATGTTTATTTTTCTTTATATTTTTCCTTTGAACCAGAAACCTACCATGATTACTGCTAAATTGCTGACCACCTTTTGACCTGGACTACAACATCAGTCCCCACTTATACGGAAATTCCATCTTCCATAAGGCAATAAGACATACCTTCATTATATTGCCCTATTGTACCAACATTTATTCTATTATGCTAAGCCATGGCTCTCAGCCTATGCCTAACTTTTTCTCTTTTATGTTCTTCTATTATTCAAACCATTCTGAATGAACTGAATGTCCTTGACCTACCTACTTTCTAGTATAATTAGAATTAGTAACAAGAGAATGCTGGTGATGGGGCTCACATGATCCAAACTATACATGCCGTCTTCCTACTGTTTGGCTTTTAAAGAGTTTTATTGGGTCTAATTGGCCAGAGACCACACCTAGCTTAGGCGCATCGCCTTTCTGCCGCCAGTACCTCTATCCCATTGTCTGAGAGGTGTCATCATGCTAAAAAAAACGTTAACTCGATTCCAATTGATGTTACTGTATAACAGGAAGCAGCGATACATATACGAATTTCATATATATAATAAACACTTTTGAATATATCAAAACTACTTACGTAACATAAAGTTGGAAATGGTTCACTCCATAATCTGTAGACAGTATTGAAGTAGAGGATGTATCTGTATTCTATTGCTGGTTCAAAGTTTAAAAGGAAACATGTTGTACGTTATTCCAGGGCCTGGCCTACATAATCAAACAGTTGAATAGAATTTATTTAGAAAAGTGTATTATATGATACACAATTGCAATCCCACACTCATCAGGCTTGAGGTCAAGTTTGGCAATGGTCTGCCTAACTACATGCTCATTAGGTTTACTCTTGCCTTGGATATTTCACAATGTCCTATAACCATCAATCCCGTATCATGCTCTGTATATGATATCCGATGTCTGTTCATCTTCATGAACTGTCATATATCATTCACAGAAAAAAATACTCCTCGTCTTTCATGTAGTTATCCTCATCCTTGTTCCAACCTAATCCCCTATTAATCTAGTCTGTAAACAACACCTCTCCAGGTGGCTCAGATCGGCGCTGATTGGCTGTAACGGGATTCACTTCCGGGTCAGTGGGTGACACGTTGGGGCCGGCAGAGGGGGTGCCAGCTACTTCCGATGCCAATGCACACACTGCAGTTTCTTGGAATTTCTCAAGGAATCTCAAATTAGAGCAGTTTCTGTGAAGGTTGGGATTGGTCACGGGATGGGCATTAGTAGGGATGGACTAAGGCTTTGTTGTAAATGAGGATTTATTTATTTCTAGATCTAAAACTGATATTTGGTTACATAATTTCGAAAACTAAAGTATATTGATGTGTGCTGGTAGGCTCTTCTTTAACGGTAAAGCTTATAGCTTGCACTAAAAGAACATTAATGGGTATGTAGATCAACACACCAACCACCCGCCTACATAAAGAGTCAAAATCAAACCAAACTAGGTTTGCATTAAAACCAATCAATGTAGCCCTTAACTAACCTCGGCGCTTCTGTTAAGGAAGCACAGGGATACCCACACGCCACACGCTATCAGTGAAAGTAGTTGTTTGTTGTTGGTGTGCCAGAAATTGATCAAACTAATTCACAACCACAACAATTTCCCACCTTCATTAAGAAACCTTACAAACCGGTAAACATGAAGGTGGTTGACTCCCTTTCCCGTGGTTTGCAAATAAATTCATAATTTTCATGAATAAGCCAAAATGACAAGAAAGACTTTTCATGAAAACTATTTTTGAGGAAACCATTTTCGGACTGTTCTAGACATAAAAGCCACTGATATCTGCATGGTTATGATTTTAAAATACTGCATTACAGTATTTGCAGTGATCTGTTGTTCAAACCAGAGCAAGTTACTATGTCCTGGACAGCAGTCTACCAGTTACAACTCTGACCCTGCCCACACCGGCAGTCTACCAGTTACCACTCTGACCCTGCCCACACCGGCAGTCTACCTGTTACCACTCTGACCCTGCCCACACCGGCAGTCTACCTGTTACCACTCTGACCCTGCCCACACTGGCAGTCTACCAGTTACAACTCTGACCCTGCCCACACCGGCAGTCTACCTGTTACCACTCTGACCCTGCCCACACCGGCAGTCTACCTGTTACCACTCTGACCCTGCCCACACCGGCAGTCTACCTGTTACCACTCTGACCCTGCCCACACTGGCAGTCTACCAGTTACAACTCTGACCCTGCCCACACCGGCAGTCTACCTGTTACCACTCTGACCCTGCCCACACTGGCAGTCTACCAGTTACTAGTCTGGCCCTGCCCACACTGACAGTCTACCAGTTACTAGTCTGGCCCTGCCCACACTGGCAGTCTACCAGTTACTAGTCTGGCCCTGCCCACACTGGCAGTCTACCAGTTACTAGTCTGACCCTGCCCACACCGGCAGTCTACCAGTTACCACTCTGACCCTGCCCACACTGGCAGTCTACCAGTTACTAGTCTGGCCCTGCCCACACTGGCAGTCTACCAGTTACCAGTCTGACCCTGCCCACACTGGCAGTCTACCAGTTACCAGTCTGACCCTGCCCACACCGGCAGTCTACCAGTTACTATAGTTTGCCAGTTATCACTCTGATATTGCCTACACCGGCAGTCTACTATTTACCACTCTGACAATTGCTCAAATTAGAGTTTTACACTGTCTGCACCACTGACAATGCTCTCATTAGCAGTGTACAAGTTAGCATTGTGATATGAGTTCCTACTCAGATACTGCCCACACCAGCAATTTCATATTTGCCACTTTGCATTTATTAGTGTTCCTGATGTAATAACGCCTCATATAACATAGTATGTCTATAAGATAATAAAATGAAAGTACAAGTTAATTCAAGTATTTCAATGCCTTGTTGACTTGATAATGCAATAAAGATGATGGCCCCCAAATTTGGTTAAAAGCTTTGGGTAGAATATATAGGGTGGGGGTGTGAGCTTAGCATTTGGAGACTGAAGAGGTTTTGAAGAGGGAACGGGGCTTTGGAAGAGGGACAGGGTTATACATCATAAAATGCCTGTACTTATAATTATGCATAATTTCATATATTGTAAAATACCCTCAAATTTGACTCGGTTTTTGCAATATATTTTCTGTCAATGCAGCGAATATTATCCGATACTTAATAACCAAGCCACTCCACTTGTAGTCTACCCACTCCCTATGCCACTATTGTGTTATAGCATTACACTTGGTTAACTACCTGAGGAGTGGGGAGGGGCCGGTGCCGACAGGGCTGATGGTGGTAGCCATAGGAGGCTGCTACAGAAAGCTTGTTTTGTCTGCTGCATCCCTAATGCCGTTAGAGCAGTCTGGTGCAAGTGAAGTGTTAAAGTAGAGGAGGATACTCCGGTCCTGTATCTAGAGAGATTGGTGGTGAAGATAATACATACTGATTATAGTTGCCTACCTAAACAGCCTCATATAAGTGCTGCATAAACTAAAATAATGTTATGCCTGATTTAATATCCAGGTTAAACCTTACTTGAGTATAAGGCAACACATGCCTTTTAATGTATTAGTTGGGGGCGTGTGTTAGTTTCCGCCTTGATTAACTGTCAATTTACTATTACTGTATTTAATCCAACCTAATGAAACCCTTAACAGATGTATGATATTGCTCTTTGTGGACTATAGTTGGCTGGTGCCTGTGCTTTTGGCGATCTCCACATTCACTGAATGCTATCGAGCTAAGTCCTGACGTTTGAACTACAATATGTTACTCAAAGAACTAAAAGACGGCTGGGTTCACTTATTCTACAAACTTGTTGAATTATGCTTCATTGGGGACAAGAAAGCTAACTTTACTAAACAGGACATGTGACAGCCTACCCCTCTGACAATGACATTCACTTTCCCTGCTCACAATATCTTGTGACAGCAGGAGAATTGCCTGCTCTTGAAGCTGGATCCATAACTTTGACCGCTGGACAGGAGTATCGACAGTATAGCCTCCCTGTCACTGGACCATCCATGTAGGGGAGTACGGAGAATGCAAACAAGTGTGCAGAATGAGAAGGAGCCTACACGAGGGTTGTCGGCAGTGCAATCGGAGAGCCAGAGCCGAGTTCGTTCCAAAGGTAGTAGACAATATTATTGGTTCCCGCGCATGGCTTATAATTATTCTTAAATATAAAAGAGAGGAGAAAGAACTGGTGCAAATAAGCTAAAAATCTGTTACCCGATCTTTTTTTGTCAAGCTAAGGTTTGATCTATCAGCTGTTGGTAATCCTGTGCAGGACTCATTGAATTAGCTTGATTTACTGATGGGTCGTCATGCAAGGTGGCAAATGGAGTGAGCCGTGAGTTATCTAGAGTATTATAATGGGTAGATTATAAAGCTATCCACATAGGCATGTTGTATGTATGATTTATTATATTGGGAATTCAGGAATTCCGGGTCTATTCTTTACGGCTGTTACCGATGGCATTTATTTATCAGCTTAAATAGGTTGTGATTAAAGATAATGAATGCAACAATCGTGCAGAGGCATATAGCTATCCCTTTTCCATGACTTGTAGCTGTGATTAGTAGAGAAACCTAGTCTATGCAGCAGCATACAGATATTACCAAGCCTTCTCAGCAGTGAGAGGATGTTTTCATATATTTCCCTGTAAAATTAGTTACGGCTGTAACTCTCAGATGGGGCCTAGGGCTGTCTGAGAGTTACGGACAGAAGGGTCAGTTTTCTACTGGTTGTGATCATTCTAACCAATCATGTAGATTTCTACACCCAATCAAGAGGACCATGAGTGGCTGTTGATGCTACTAAATGCCTTAATTAGGTGAGGTGAAAGGTACAAGTAGGTAATTATAGCCATGTCTAGACCAATCTGAGTAAGTTTCAAGGCCTGAAGATAGCCCACTTCCTTACAGACTAACCAGACTACCCCCATCAAAGTCACCCATTGTGTGGAAATGAAAGAAAAGTCATGATTCGATTTATGAATCAATTATAGTAAACATTTATAGTATGTCACTCATTAATTTGCAAATCTGTATGTCTCATATTAAACTCAGGGGAATGCGAAGCAAAGTAGCCTCGCAAATGGTACCATTCTCCCAAAGCTTTTTGGACTCTTATAGCCTATACCCACAACGCTAGTGTCCGTGGGTATTGCAGGCTATACTATGTAAAATAGGCCATGGACACGTGTCTTCCTCATAATATTAAGATATTCTGTTACTATTTCAGGCAATGCAATTCATTATTGTTCCGTCCAAAGCATGGTTTTCTTGATAAAACGTACACGTAGTTAGGTATAACAATTTAATGATAAGATTTATTAGGACTGTTACGAAGCACTGAGCTCTAAAACCCAGTGAGATCTGACATTTAACGTAATTAAGGGTGGCTTATGAGCTTGTCATGACCTTTCCTGATGGACCACAATATCAAACGTGATTTGAACCCTAGATCTCATTACCTTTTTTCTGCTGGATTGAGACGAAAAGCTCAAGAAAAAGAAGGACACTGCTGAGGTGGACGTGCGGACACCATGTTAGAAGGATTATGCCGATACCTGCTTTTTCACCAAAACACGTTTCACTCATCCAATGGTCATCTCTGAATTTGAATTATTTAGGTTCTAGACAATTGTTTTGGTAGACATGAATTACTTAAGTTCTAGACAAGTGTCTTGGTAGACATATGAGCGACCAGTTGTTTGACGTGATGCATGTATCAACACCTGGATGTTACTTACATAACACAAGGAGCATGATTGGTTGATTATGCAGGAAATCGTTTTTGGTCTTGACCAATAAATCAGCATGCCATGCGACCCCCTTCCCAGAGTATTTTTTTGTAGCTTGTGCTCAAAAGTCTTTTGATATGAAACCAGGCAAGACCTGACCTTTAACTTAATAACTTGTGTATTACATGTTATTTGGTCATGACCTTTCCAGACATAAAACGCAATTTGAACCCTAGATCTCATTGCACTTCTTTCCAATTAGGGAGTAGCCATTTTTCACTCCTCCCCCTCTTCAAGAGTACAAAAAAAGGTCAATCAAAATCTGGAGATCTCTCACTAGCCAAGTATGCTAATATATTGCTGGCTTGATGCAGATAACAGGTGGACATCTTTCTATTGCTGGTTCATCAGCAAAACCGATCCTATTGGCCATCTTGTATTTAGTCTGAAAATTACAGACCAAACATCGTTTTTAGTACAAAAAGCCTGGGGTCTCTGTAACTGCGAAGCATTATAATCATTTTAACAGATTGTTAATGAACAGTATAATATCAATTCACTTCATCGAAATGAATATGATATTATATAAATTTGCGTTATGACCATTCAAGACATAGGGACCTCACTGAAGCTTTATCTCTCGTTCTCATTCTAAATACCAGCGAGTAGTTCATGTTTTTGTGTCAAACCTGTTCTGGTGTGGATGGTGTCGGGCCACACAATTGAGTTTCCCTTCCACTGATCGTGTTCAGATAACGCGTTGTATTTGGCTGATTACTGTTAGTTCTATTGGATCAGCATTATTATGGTAATCAGTTGTTCTGTTCATTTGTTCCAGCCAATGTTTTATTCCATTTTCATTAATTATTTTAGTTTTACCTGAGGTTTGAGTGATATTGTATTAGCGCTATAGATAGAGGAGTCATAGAACTTCTTAAATCGACCTCTCCCACCTTCTGAGGGACGTTTAAATGCAGTGGCCCTAATCATAGCGCTTTAGAAGAAATGGTATCTTCTACATCTTGTCCCATGAGATATACTCCCGGACAAGAAATAAAAGAAAAAGGGAAACATAAATCTCCACATCACACCACATCGCACTCCTGGTCTATCTCATAATTCTATCACGCCACCCCAACCACATCTCATAACTCACATTCCTAACATACCAGCAATTCCAGCAATATGTTTGATCCCTCCTTCAGTAGACATCGACCAGGCTGACGATTGGATCTCCAGTGTTTGGCATACTTTATATATACCCCCTAACCACCCCTTACAACGCAGCTCCTCCCGGCGGGGGGCGTTAAACCTGTACAAATGCAGCATTGGACACACAGAGCAGGGTTTAAGATACTACTCTTTTACTGTGAGGTATCCTGTATGGTAACTGCATACACAGAAATGAATTGAGACAACATATTACAATATTATATAACATGCCGTATTCTTAGGGTAATACACTGCGTTCATAACATTACAGTACGTTGTTTTTGTGAGGTGATAAACTGCATTTAAAACGAAAACGGCTGAATTTTGTATGATAACAGGCAGCTTGTGTAAAATAAGATACTTGAGTTGTAGGGTACCACATCACATTTGTAGCGTAGAAGGTTAAAATTGTAGTGTAATAATTTGTATATAATTCGCTCAGTGCCAGTGTCAGTGGTGTATCTGTTCTGTTTTAATGACCTAGCCTCCCGTGGGGTCTCTGTATCTGCGAGGCAATCTCCTGCATGCTCTGCCCGAGGCAATATCGTGAACATGCCAAGTGGGACTAGTGCTTCCCACAGTCACATATTATAGTTGAGAGAAGTCTATACCCCCAAAGCCTCTACACGCTCCCCACAACATATCCACACTCCCCGTGCAATCAACCCAACCCATGGGTGAGGAATATACTTTCAACTCTGTGTTTTAGCGTAGTTCTTTTTTTAAGTATTTTAATAAAATATATAGTTCCTAAAGGTGTCGAGAGGAAATTGAGTCAAACTCTGGTAGATGACTCAGCAGAAAACAAGGTCCTGATACAAACTTTGGTTCATCAAAAGGTATCTCATTAAAGGTTTACCCTTAAAATCTGACCCGTTTTAACGAAATGGGTCGGAAGTCGCACTTTAAAGAGCCTAGATATGGGTTTTTAAAGCAGTATAGGGTGGAAAAAATATGATTTTTGAAAAATGAGTTCATGACATTTTTCTAACATATGAATAGTTTTTTTCTAGAATACTAACTTACAAACAAAATTTCAACCCCCATTATTCCCAAAACGATGTCCATAGGAATTATAATTGTATCGTATAATATAGTTAATTTAGATGTTAATTATCTCATTTTAATTAAATTCCTTTTGATTTAACCAAAAAAAATCAAATATTTTATCACCAAATGGTCAGAATTGGCCAATGTAGAACATCTTACATACCAAATAAAAGCTCTTGATGAGCTGTAAACGATTATGGCAATATCACAACATTTTCCATGTGCGAGTTCCGACCCATTTCGTTAAAACGGGTCACCTTTAGTATCAGATGTTATTCTCTTTATACCAATTATATCAACTATATTAGCGCTATGGTTTTCGGGGGGGTCATAAAATATATCCTACATATTTTGCTTGAAATTGTAGAATTGCATTATGCAAAGGGCAGTGAGCAAAATTCGCATTTTCGGGATTTGAAAGACCTGTATCACACACCAAATGAAAGTGCTGGTTTTCGCTTGCCCGATTGTTAGACCATCTAAATCTGGTTAAGCCAATCACAATGGTTGTGTGGCACGTCTACGGGTGCGATCTATACACTGCAAAAAAGGTGTTTAGATCCTAAACACAATCCTAAACACAATCCTGCCCCGTATTTGTCCACACAATATGTTCCTAAACATGTTTAGATCAATAATATGTTTAGCTCAATGCTTAGAAATTTATGTGTTTAAATCAATGTATTTAGGAAAATGAAGTGTTTAGAATTCAAGAGTTTAGCATATTTTTGTGTTTATATGTCAAGTGTTTAAGGTTGAAAGTGGTGTGTCTAGAGACATGTAGATTATTATTATGTTTAGATACTGATATTTGAATAAATTCCTAATTTATTTTATTTCCATATATATATAGTGCCTTGATGAGACTTCTAGCAGTGCCTCCCCCCATGAGCCAATGTTCATGCATCACTTTTTCACATAGGCCTCTACTTTAACATAGACACACCCTTGAATCAATACAACAGACCTTCAGGGAAAATAATGCTTTGTCCATTCTTAGAGTTCTTAAAAGAGGTGTCTATGTAGCCGATGTAGCTTTATTGCATCATGATCATCATGAAGTAGCATTCTTCCCTAGAATCCTACAATGTGTATTATCATGCTTTTGTATTGCATGAAATTTAAATCAATTTACTCAGATTTAAGCACCTTTAGAACAACAATAATGTTTGAGTGGCTGTAGAAACTACAGTCAACCACAGAGCTGCCATCTGGTATGTGTTTAATATACTATGATCTAAACACTACATCTTTACATCCTAAACACCAATTCTCCATACTGTTTAAATACTAAACATCTAAACATATTCAACATAAATGTTTAGGTGTTTAGAATAAAAGTGTTTAATTCCTAAACAGAAGGATTCAAAAACACAAACCTCGCAAAATGTTTAGACTTTAAACACGTTTAGACCTAAACATGTTTAAAACCTAAGCACCTTTTTTGCAGTGTAGTTTGTAAAATCATAACTGTTATAAAACTATTGATACAATAATTAATCAAATAGTTAATGAACGCTTTTGCTTTGTTCCATGATTGCTTGTTACTCCAAATCCAACAGTGAGAAAGCAAGATGTGGCTGGTGTCCAAGGCACATCCCATCACTGGTTCGTCAATGGATGTTGACATTAACTGCTAATATTGAATGCAGTAAAAGTCTTCAAACACTGATTTTGACCCTGTTAGACTGTGATGTAATTATAGCATACAAAGGACATGGCCGAATTATTTAAACATGTTGAAATTGACAGGGTACAGAAGAAGTAGCATGTTGTCAATGCTTCAAGAGCGATTTGCAAATTGGATTATATTCGTATAGGATCAGGCAGAATTGAAATCTGATGGTTATATACATTTTAAACGACTTAAGCAGTCGACTCATTAATCTCTGGATATTCCCACTGTACATTGTAAAGCAGTTAATTTGCCGTCGACGGAAGGGGTAGAGCAAATCCAATTAGCACTACAAGGCAGGGGTAGACTGTATTGATATTGGTGTACCATATTACTTATCATTTTGTCAATTGATGAGTAGAAATACACTGCAATGAACATAACATGCATTCTAATATGCACATGATACAACTTACATGGACATTGTCTGTAAATGAGCTCCTAGTAGAATCCTTTGGGATTCTAATTATAGACTTTAATTACACATAAGGTACGGTAGATAGGAAATATGATATCAAATTCAAATAAATACTAGTAAGGCTAATGAAACCATATCTTACCATTTCTGAAATATGAATATACATGCGCATAATAAACCTAACAGTAGACTGCCTCCACTTGCTGAAGGTTTCAAGGTGTATAACATAACAAAAAGTAAACTCAAATCATGGAAGATTTGGATTATAACAAAAGCAATAACAAATTCTCATTGGCCATAAAGCCTTTTTAATCTCATACAAAACTTAATGTATTGTATTATAATTTCTTTTATTCATACTGAAAAATAGTTTTATCAAGATCTACTATCCGCCTATTCATTACCTGAAACTTTAGCTCCTGCGACCTCCTGCAAGTTTCAACTGTGAAACATTTATCTTATGATATTATAAAAGAGGCGTGGAAATTGCATTGCCTGAAATTGATTTCAAATATTTTAAATTGAACATGATTCTTTCAGATGTCTCATGAAGTTACATGAATAGATTGTGTCAAAACCTGATAAACATTCCATGCAGGGTAGCTACAGTGAGCAACGAGCATGTCTGAACAACTACTACACCACATAAAATCATGTAAGAGCATGTTTTGGTAATTAGCATGTGCCATGGACATGATACAATGCATGCAGGCATTCATGCTAAAGCCAGAAACTAGTAACATGCAATGTAAGCAATTGTTTATTTGATCTGTTCTATAATGAGTAGCCACCAGATATTAATGTATGTAGCATAATAAGTTCCCTGTTTCATTCTACCACAGTCTATAAGAGGAGATGAATCCCATATGTTTGACAATTGAACCAAAGAGAGACAGCATTTGGATATAATGTCTCTCTAGGTATGTGTTGGAAATTGCAGTGACAAAATGACCATGTCATAATAACTTGTTTAATAATGCTGCAACTGTTTTGAGTTCGTGTATCTGTAAAGATAAATATATCTTATGGAAATCCATCCTGGATATTGACAAACAGCGTTATTTCCTTTGCTGCATATAACCCCTCAATTAGCTTCTTTTTCATATATTTCTTCAAGTCCACATTTTATATAAGCGGGCACGCTTTTAGTTGCACTCCTTTGGAATGTACTGCATGACATACCCCTTAGGGACCTACCATGAAGCTTGTCATATATAAGGGATGGGGGGTTTGGTGTCCAAAATGCTAAAAGAAAAGCATGACATACTTCATTGACGGCCCCTTAGGGCCATATCCCATTACCCGATTTGGTGGCATTATCGGCTAATATATTCACAACATTATACTACAAAGTACTACATTTGGTCTGTTTGTTGAGGGTAAATCGGCTGATAATGCCTCCAAGTCAGCTAATGGGTTATGGCCCTTAGCAACTAAATGCTTAGACGCCACGGACCCACCTACCATAGCACATACTGCTGTTGGGCTGACTTTGAATGCCATCAAACCCCTCACCAGGCCATTGTTTTACCGTATCATATCGGGTGAAACAACGCTAAGTAGCTTTTGAAGTTTTGGATGTCCCAACTTGAAGTTAGTCCTATCATAAACAGCTGACTAACGAAGTGTTTCCGGAAATCGGAATATGGCTAAATTTCGAAAATAATAAATTATAGGGTCTAGATCAGCAACATTGGAGTAGGTTCCCGGCGATGGTTTTGACAGTAAACCAGTGTTAAGGCCAATAATGACGACCGTTCAATAAATACTGCACATGTAATTAAACTTCAAATGTGAGGAATCTTTGGCATTTAATCAAATCAAATCTAGACCCCACTTTGCCGGTAATGTTATTGAATCAGACATTTTCATCAACTGGAAATATTAATTGGAAATGCCAGTGGCCTTTTATAATGGAGACCTAGAATGGTGCATTTGTTTATCTTTCAGATTTTTCATCTTTTTCCACTTAAGTAGCCATCCTGTGGGAGCGGCCCACCTTTGCTGAGCTCTTTGATTCTTGATAATGTTTTTGTCAGTTAATTGTCCTCCATGACTTCAGGAAATCCAATTAACATTTTATTCTCGGCCTGCCCCCCATGGATCACTAAAAAGTCAATATGGCTGCTGGGAGAAGATGCTCAGTAGCCACACCGTAGTGCGCATGTGCTGACCACTTGACTTCCGGTATCGGGAACCACTTCCTGTCAGCTGCATGTGACGAAGCAATATTTGAATCGGAAGTTGGGAAAAAACATCTAGTTAAAACGTCATTTTTTACTTATCATATTCTATTTCTGAATCGGATAATTGTGACAACGTAATTGTTGGTTCTAACTTTAGACATGGAAATTATTCTTGAGAGACAGACTGTCTTACGACTAGAATCTAGGTTTCATCTGAAACCCCCTGTTATTTTTGTGAGACAAGGCGGAGAGTATGGAATATATATAGGGCTTATGTGTGACTCAGTGTATAAACTCTTAGGTAGAGGTTAGTTTGATTATCTCTTTTTCGGGGGCTAAATTCACTTGCAATGTGCTCCTTTTATGCACAGGTAGGTAGCTGCAGATGGGTTAAAAGCAACCTGGCGACCTGGCATGTTTTCCCGACGAATTGGCGACCTGGTACAATAGTTTTAGAGACCTGGCGATCGAATTTCGCTTCAGCATAACTATATGGTCCAATAAAGTGAATTTAATATAGGTATGTATAGGGACTTTTGTTTCGGCGGCTTTCCAACAGGAACGGGGGGGGGGGCTCTACACGTCTAGGTAGGCTATACAGGCACCCCCACCTGACTGTTGTCCAGAATGGTAGGCAGGCTTTAGCCTCGACCTATACCATGAGAGTGAGTTTGTGATGGACATCTATGGACTAGCCGGTTTATAAAGCATTATCCCTCTTCTCAGTTTAGGACGATATGACTAAGTCTAGACCACTCGTTCACTCCCTGTCCACTTTGGTGAAGCTGGTGTGCGGGCAAGGCTGACAAGGCATCAAAGGCAGATGGAAAGTTGAATTGAAAGTAGTCTTGGTTTAATAATTCTAACTATAAGGGTGGTCTGAGGGTTGGCAGGGTCTGTAATTCAGTTAGGATGGCTATCGTTTGATACATTATTTTACATTGGCAAAGTTAAGACATGTATCAATCATGTCCTCTTTTAACTTAGCTGTAAATGACACGGATGCTTTATGTTACAGCAGGGATATTCATCAGTTTTTGTTAGACAAGAAAATACATAATATAATCTGGGAATCCGGTGAAGGAGACTCTGAGAAATCCACTGCCACAACCCAGAAGAAAATACACTATCTCTGTAAAGAGCAAAAGCAGTTTGAAGGTGCATTTTCAAACTCCAATTTGCCTAGAGCATCGTTGTATAGTTATTGGCACCACTCAGATAGCTGTGAGTAGGCCACTCATGGGTGACAGTGGGGTACATAGTGTTTCATGACAAGTGCATATGCATTTCTTTTCTCATAGATAGGCTTTCCTAACTACAATCCTTATGATTACTAGAGTGGTAGCAAAGGCGACCTCGGAATTGGCTTAATGCATAGTTATTACTAATGGCTACAACAAACCTTTTTACATTTGGGAATATCTGCGAATGCAGAAAAGTGTTGTTTTACTAAAAAAATATTTCATCCCATCTATTAAAAATTTGCATCCACCATCTTTCTTCAACGTTGAAATACAGCCCCAATGCAGCCATTTTGATATTTTCCCTTCGCCAAAATCCACATTTATGGATGGGGCAAAAAAAAGGTTTTCAAAAATGGGCCGACCCTAGCATTTTTCTCCGATTTTGGAGAATTTTAATTTAATTTTTTTTTGAGAAATCAGACCTACCTTCCCTAATTTCTTGGATATGGGTAGCATATTGACTACCGGTAAATATGGTTGTATATTATTGGTAACAGACCATAGCCTAGTGTGAGCTTCACTCACCAGGGGGCACCCAACCTTGTGTGTATATCAAGTATCCTGTTTACTCTCAGTAGCCAACCGGTATTCCTACTGACCACAACGTGCGTTCAGCGCAGCTATATTGCCTATTAAAATGGTGCTGTGTGAGGCTTGTAATACAAGCTACAATGGAAATAGGAAGGTCTGCCCTAAATGCAGTGATGTCAACGACAAGCTGAAGGCCCAGATGGCAAAGAAGGAGGAGGAAATCTCCCAGCTGAACAGGAGTCTCCATGAGGAAAAGTCGCAGGTACAAACTATGGCGGATCTCTCGGAGGCCATGAGTGGCCTATTAAAGGGTATGTTGGACCTTTCAAGGGAGCTAAAGGCCGGGAGAGGTAAATCACCCAAGGAGGAGTCGCAGAAGTCGTCATGTGCGTGTGGTGGTAAGCCGGCAACCCAAGATGGCGGCTGGACTGCCTTGGACGAGGAGCGCCGGCAGGACGAGGAGCGCCAACTGGCAGCGGAGCGTCGAGCCCGGGAAGAGCGCCATCGCCGTGAGGAGCGTCATCGACGTTCTACCATGTTCGAGGACGATTTCCTCGAGGATCGTGATGAATCTTCATTCCTGGCGGAGCTCCTACGACGATCTGAGAAAAAGAGGAGTAAGTTTGACATTGTAAAATTCTTACCATTGGCCGACCGGAAAAAACCCATCGAGTCTCCCGAAAAACTCATCGTTCTTCTGAATCTACTAGTGGATGAACTGATTGACAATGGCATTCCCACAAAGGGCCTCAGACTTCATGTTATTTATGTGGCCACTATGGCGAGCCATGGGATTTATGAAACCAAGTCCCTCGTAGCTTATGACGCCGCGATTCGTGACGCCGCAGAAAAAAGGCCAGTGTTGGAGGGAGAGGATTCCTTTGTGGGGGTGGACACATCCCTGTCCAATTTTCATTTGGGTTATGCAGGCACAAAACATGCCAAAAATGTCAATGTCAATATGGGCTCTGGTTCTTCAAAGGGGAAGGGGCCTAATAAGTGGGGCAAACAAGGTGGTTCTAAACAGGGCTTCACGGGCTGGAAGAAGTTTTCGGCAGAAAAAGGCTGCTGTTTTACATTTGGCAGCGGTCGTCAATGTGAGGGTTGCGCGCATAAACATGTTTGTGCGTACTGCAACTCAACCGACCATGGCATGCTTAAGTGCAAACAACACGAGTCTTACTGACTATGTAATTCCAATACAGTCGATGTGTCATTACCTTGTGAATCAATTGACAGCATTCTGGTAAATCCTATTGTTGATAACACCCCTAAAGTGTATGATTGTTTGCATGACGATGTTCCAAACTGTGATAAACTCCGCCATGTTGGTTCCGGTCAAGGTGAAGGTCACGACCGCCAACGGGAACGGGATGTCGTAAAATGTGGAAAACCCGGGGTATTATTGACGCACCTGAATTGGTATTAGAATATGATAAGGTTGATTGTTCTTCCATAAACTGGGAGGATTGCGTAGAAAATTCTACTCAAGAAAATGTAGGATTGCCGCCAACTTCAAAGGAAGTTTTGCGACAGTCCCACGTTCGTGTTCACAAAAAACAAGATGGCTACGCCGAGATCGAAATGATTATGGATACCGCTTCAGATTGGGATAAACTCCCGGAATATGTCGGCATCACGGATTCCGTGAGTGTTTGTAAATCATTAGCATGTTTTCATGATTTTGCGGTCCCTGTTTATTGTGTAGAGATAATCCCCGGCTCATTCATACCGGTGTTTCACCACTGTTTGGCGGGGATCTGTGACTGTGTCTACATTCTCCAGGGTGCTGTCACTCAATTACGCCCCTGTCAATTTGCTGCTTACTTATGTAAATTCAAGACTATAACCGTTGATGACTGGTATGTTTTGACAGGAGTATGTAGGGGATTTAGAATCATTGACAAGGATTGTGACAGCGCTTATTTTTGTGAAAATTACGCGTCTATTACCAAAGGTAAATTCAGTCAAGAAATGACAGACAAAGTAGTTCAAGAGCTGACCGACGGCAAGGTTCGTCAGGTGTCAGTCAAACCCAGGTGTGTCCATGCTTTGGGGGGGGTTATAAAACCTGATGGTAGCCTCCGCCCCATCACTGACTGTTCCTCCCCGGATGATGTAAACATAAACCTTCATATGGAAAACTCGTGTGATAAGTTTAGTTACAAATCTGTAGATGATGTAGTGAATGTGTTAGAAAAAGGTGACTATACTGCAGTCTCAGATATCCAAAGTGCATATCGCACAGTCAATGTCCTCCCAGCTCATCGTGATTACCAAGGTTTCAAATGGGACATAGGTAGAGGTGAGGTGTGGTTCCAGGATTTATGCATTTGTTTTGGGCTTCGCTCTGCCCCCTGGATTTTCACCCAGATATCAAATTTCTGTGTCAAGTGTGTAGAGTTTGAGGGTGTTGACAGGTGCATAAATTATCTAGACGATTTCCTGGTAATGGGAAGTAATTACGACCACTGTGCTTCTAGTCAATCAGTCCTACATGTGGTATTGGGGGAACTAGGTTTCAAGGTGTCACATAAAAAAGTGTCACCCCCCGCCCAGGTGACAAAGTACTTGGGAATAATCATAGACAGTGTCAACCAAACGTTGTCAATTGGAGAAGACAAATTGTCTCGTGTTATAAACTGTGTCAGTCTGCTGAAAGAAAAGAGATGGTGCTCAAGAAAACTCTTGGACCAAACTGCGGGCCTTTTGGCTCACTGTGCCACCGTTGTCAAAGGAGGCAGAACTTTTACTCGTCGGTTCTATGACCTACTTAGAGACGTAGGGGCCCAATGTAAACGCATCTACTTATCTGACCTCGCAATGCTGGATCTCAACTGGTGGGCAGTGTTTATACGTACGTTCAATGGGAAAGCCCGCATGTTCAGCAAAGACTGTGAGACTATTACTGTGACTACTGATGCCTCATCAACCGGGTTTGGTGGCCATTCAGTAACTGACTACCATTGGGGGTTCTGGTTCGACCATGAACCAATATGTCCCCACCAGGCCATGGCTCCAGTGGAACCGGTGTACTACAATAACATTAATGTGGGGGAATTGTGGCCTGTACTGGTTTCCCTACAGCGTTGTAGCTCGGCTTGGAAAGACTGCATAGTGGAGGTGGTAACTGACAACACCCAAGTGTACCACGAGCTCCGTACCGGTAGGGGCTCTAATCCCACCACTATGGCTTGGCTGAGAGAGGTCTTCTGGATCACGGCCATGAATAACATCTACATTAAACCCTCTTGGATAAGATCCGAGGACAACATCTTGGCCGACTGTCTTTCACGGCTCAAGAACCCTGACTCTGTAATTGTGTGCTCAGACTATATATATGACTTTGACTATTGTTGCAGGCCTCGATTGTCTGAGAAAGGACTGGTCTAAGTTGAGGTCCTTGTGCTGGGCTGATAACACCATCAAGGCGAAAAGGACTCAATGGCGGCGTTACTTGGGCTTCTGTGACGTCTACGACCTCAATCCACTCCCGGCAACAATAGAGTCTGTCTGTTTATATGTGACTCATTTGACGGAATCTGTGTCATTTACTACAATCTCCCAATATGTAGGGGGAGTTTGGTCTCTGCATAAATATTTGGACTACCCGCACCCTGACCGATCAGCCTTCCTGCTGCAATCTACAATCATGGGGGCTAAACGCCTCTTGGGTGCATCAACCAATCCGGCTCTGCCTCTGACACCTGAAAATCTCGTGGATATTAAAAAGACTTTGGATCTAGACCACTTTGAGGACTTAAAGTTCTGGTGTGCCTTACTTCTCTCATTCAGATGCTTGCTCAGGGTCAGCCATGTAACTACGACTACTCATCAGCTGAAAGTAAATAACGTGTGTTTCAATGAATCTGGCATGGATGTAACCCTGCTGAGCTCAAAGACTGTGCAATTTAAGGAGCGAATAAATAGGATCCCGGTAGTGGCGTCTAAGAGCGTCTTATGTCCGGTCAGCATTGTGAAAACCTACCTCTCTCGTTCAAAAAGGACTGGTGATAACCCCTTGTTTGGGTTCTCTTATAATTCCTACAACTCAAAACTTCAATCAGCATGCAAGAAAATCGGCCTGGAAGGCCACTATTCAACCCATAGTGTCCGTCGGGGAGCAGCATCATACCTGGCCACCTTCATGCCCATGCACGACGTGAAAAACTATGGAGACTGGCGCAGCTGGGCTGTGCTATTATACCTCTCGGACACGTACAAATCTCGTCAGTCAAAAGACTTCTTGGTTGCGGAGAAATTGTCTCTCTTTGTATAATTTTGGGCAAATGTGTGTGTTTTGGGCTTGGCCTATCTACAGTAATTAATCTGTAGACCTAGGGCAAATGTGTATTCGCCTCATTGTGTTTGTGTCCAAGAATATGGGTAGCATATTGACTACCGGTAAATATGGTTGTATATTATTGGTAACAGACCATAGCCTAGTGTGAGCTTCACTCACCAGGGGGCACCCAACCTTGTGTGTATATCAAGTATCCTGTTTACTCTCAGTAGCCAACCGGTATTCCTACTGACCACAACGTGCGTTCAGCGCAGCTATATTATCATCCTGTTTTTTTTTTAAATTTAATTGTGGTTATTATCGTTCACTTTGTTCAAATAGTAATAAAGTGCCTATCTACAGTAATTAATCTGTAGACCTAGGGCAAATGTGTATTCGCCTCATTGTGTTTGTGTCCAAGAATATAACATTGGTACGGGAGGACTATCAATAGCCATTTTGATATAGTTCATTGAATGGTCTAACGCAACGGGCTAAAATGGTATTATTACAGCTGAACATCTATGTAAGCCTCACAGAGCCTGTCGCAGCAAGTGCATATAATACTATTTCTGGTCCCGCCAGACTGGTACATTCAGCTTTGTGTTTCGACTTCTGAGAAATGGTCGTGTTTTCATGAAGGGCTAATAATCAGATATATTTGTTACAGTACGAATTACGTCAGGTTATACAAGTCAACATTTGAAATATGTATTACCATACTGGCCCGTTTAAGCGCCCCTGTGCTTATAAAATTCAAGTCCTGTTACCCCCTGCGCTTATACAGGGACCTGTGCTTATATGAGTATAAAGAGATATTTTGGGTTCCAGATCTGTCCTAGACCTGCGCTTAAACAAGGCCTGCGCTTATGTGAGACCCCCGCGCTTAAACGGGCCATTACTGTAAGTATAACTTTAAGTACATGAAGTCTTTGTTGTACCAATAATAACTATATATAGTTTTTGGGGACTTGAATGATGTGTTTGTGTTCAATGCTCAGTTGACCGGGCAAATGTAGACACAGAGAGGGAAGAACAGCTGTGCATGCACGTGAATCATCGTTTTATTTGCGGCTATATTCTCACTACCAAACAGCCATTTGGCCTGTTCAATATTATGTTTTTAAAGCCCGCCCCACAGGTTTCTCTTGTCAGACTTTTTTCCCAGCAGCTATGACATCTTTCAATTATGACATTGCCTTCACAGTCACACCACGGCATGGCAGGATCATGATGTCAACGGAACCCATCCACTCCCCCAACATGTCCCTGTCTACACAGTCCCATGATGGGGATACTAAACACCTGCAGGGAGAGTGGATCATCTCTATGATTGATCTCTACCATTTAACGCTGCTGACTTCCGGTGGCGCACGCATCAAAACATCCGGTTTATTTCCTGCTCCTAGCCCCTCCTCTGCCATGACGTCACAGACAACCAGCCTCTTTTTGATCAGACGGTATAGAAGGCTCCCTATGAGCATGCGCAGGTGCCTTGATGGCGTCATTTCCTGTTATGGACGCTGCGGGAGGCGCATGCTTTTGCCTCAGCTGTTCTCTTTTTTGCTTTTCTTTTTTTATTTTGTGTCTCTTTTTGTTATTGTATCTCCTTCTTTTACTTCTCCCACGACAGCATGGAGTTTTCTTTATAAAGTGTTTCTTTTAAGCTTGTTTACATTTTGATTTGTCTGGTACTTGTTTTATTTTCCAAATGTACGCACTATTGTCGCTCATTGTGGAATGATAATACCGACATAGAAGCGCCATATTTTGCAATATGCAAATTAAGACTCAATCCCAGAACATGCATTGCACTGATTTCTGATGATAAAATATTTACAAAGGTTATCTGTGATTTGTCCCTGAGAGAAAAAATAGGACACCTTTATCTGGGCTAGGTCAATGACCCTCATGAAAGACCATGTGATGGAAATTGATAAATCCATCTTATCTTACTACATTACCCATAAGTGATGCAAGAATCGCATGTGTGCAGAACCTCCGGTATCTCTATGTAACAACACTTGATCTATAATGTTCAATATGCATTTAACTTTGGGCCCTACTTTATATATGCTGTGTAGTATAATTCCTTTCTGAATATGTCTGAATGCAGTTAAGTCCATTCTATCATTTCAGCCATTTTAAACGGCTTAGTCCCACCTCCACACAATAAAGAAGGAGTTCCATTAACATGTGCATCAGTAACAGATGTAGGTTAGATGTCGCTATAGGTTACAGCATTTGAAGAGTCTATAAATAGTAGAAGGCAGCCTAATCCAGCAAATAAAATGCCGCGGAAAAACTGCTTCTTAGATGATTATTCCATGGATGATTTCAGGATCCTGTATCGATATTCAAATCACTTGTTGTAAAAAAGGAATCAACGTCAAGTTGTAAAGGTTTACCTTTGTATCAATAAAGGCCTTGCCCTAAACACACTAGCAGACTTCAGAATTTGTAGCCTTAGGAACACATATTCACAGTATAATCAAATACACAAAGGGCATTTTCATGTGGTTGGGATCGAAATAAAAGGGAGAAAAACTATACCTGATGATTCATTCTTAATTGCAGGCACCTCGGCACGACTGAATAAGGCTTGCAGCACATAGTTAGGGGAAGACCTGCAGACCAAAACATCCTGGTCAAGTGATCAGGGAGGAAAAACTAACAACAATTAAATTAAGTTCCTAATTATTAACCGTTGTGGCACATTCATTGGTTGGCCTCGTTTAACTCTGAGGTCCGCATCCTCCTGCCGCCGCAGCTACTGATAATGATAATCATAATTTGACCTATTATTTATTTTCTTTTTCGAAAAATGACACATCTTGTGCCACTACCTACGTCTAGGATTTAACCCACTGCTGTCTCCAAATGGGGTCAAATAAAATATCAGTTTATTCTTGTCTCCGTATGCAGTGTTATTACCATTCCACCGCTTTATGCATGTGATTCTCTATTTCCAGATTTAGTTTGCCGGATTCTACTAAGCATCCGGCACCTGTAACTGATCAAAGGGTGTAATTCTGTATGGTCATTGAGGGATTGGTATACTCTAGGCATAACCTAGTGTGTCCTTTCAAGTTATATTCTCACAACTGTACTGTGTATATAGACAAAGGTGCACGATTTTCAGTCTGTTGGCTGGGTTATTTCACGAGTTGACCTTGGGCTGTATTTCACGAGGCCGCAGGCCGAGTGAAATGCGGCCCAATGGTCAACAAGTGAAATAACCCAGTCAACAGACTTAAAGGAGTGCACCTTTGTGTTTATTTTTAATCTTTCCCTATTCAAAATACCGAAATTATGGTAGGGGGTGCCTAAAAAGGCTAAAATGGCTTCTTTCTGCGCTGTTCAACTGTAAACAAACGGCCGCTTTTGATGACGTCACAGGCCATGGGTTATTTAACAGGGGGTGTGTAATACGGCCTTCCTTGGTTAAGCCAATGGCACTGCCGTATTCCATAAAAAATAAATGTATTGTATGTCTTCTCACTTTTGACTTAATTAACATCCCCACTCTTGATACGCCTATCTCTTAAATAACATGACATATAACATATTTGACTTTCAATAGGTCAATCATGCATCAGCAATTGCATCCTACTACTTGATACACACCACTCCAACAGCATGCAAACACACTGCAAATGTATGCTCAATGTCAGTCCTTTTATGCCTATCATAGACTGTATAATGTGCCAGGATGTAATAGGAATTCGGCACATAACCTCTGGATATGGAAGCAGCAGGCTCATGCTTACAATTGAAGACAAACTGGTATGCCGAAGAGTTGAGAAAACTTCACTCCCTTAATCAATTGTTCTTTTCCAATCCTGCCATGCCAACCTCGCCATGCCAACGCTGGTGCTGGTAGCTGCACACACAGAAAAGTTAGAGTCATTGTCACTAAAACTACCCTCACCTGAGGGTCAGGCACTGCCGAGTGTGCTCAGCCGCGACTAAGTCATTATCCTCAGTACAGGGGTCTGGAGTGGTTTAAGGTGGCCGGCGGGCCATGCAAACACGTCGTCTGCGCAGGTTTCTGCGCATACATCTGTATATGGAGTAGAGAACAAACTCCATAAAATTGTTGCAAGATGGTAAGCCTGAGACTTGAACCACCACCTTCTGATTACATGCCCTATGCCCTAGACAGAGGGGCCACAGAGCTGGTTACTACCCCACACATTGAAGGCTTTATGTAGCCAGCCTGTGACCACATACCATTCTCTGAGCCTTTAAAATCGCAAATGCCAAAACATGTACAAATATGCCTGGGACCACATGTCTAAAACACATTTTCTACATAGGCAGCAGTGTAAATAATGTTTTGACAGAGTATTACAAATGTGTAGTTACTTTTAGGAAGCATTGCGTGAACATATGTGGCAGGATACTATATAATCATATTACAGACCACTCAAACTTTGTGGTTAAATATCGCAAAAACAAGCTCGGGACCCCCCAATCTTTTTCTTATTTCCTGAGAGTATATATCCTTTGGAACATCTGGTATAAGTATGGTGAAATCGTAGTTACTTCTAGTCTATACCCGCCGGCCACCTTAACTAACTTATGCCACACTAGTGATGAGTGTGGTTTGTCTCACCTTTTGTATGTCATATACAGTCGGGTCATTTCTTTTGTTCTCTCGTGCAAGTGTGGTATAGGTAGTATAGAACACCTGTGTATGATACAGGTTGCCCTTCATGGGCAGGTGCTCGCTGAGGAGAGCTCTGGGGGATGCACAAGATATTTTATCATATCTTGTGCTTTTCCCGGTGACTTCCGCCAAGCTGCCCCAGTCATTGTCCTTCAATTCCCAGGTGGTGTTGGAGTGCACACACCGATCAAGGAATCCTGATAAGTTCACATTAATGCCTACCTCAATGGGGGAAAAAGAGATCTAGCGGATACAAAAGTAGGAAGTATCATGGCCTTTGAGACCCAAGAATAATCAAAATGAATGCATTGGTTACATTAGGAGATCAATCGAGTAAACACACTTCCATTGTGTTTGAAGATTTTCTGGTCCTGCCTTGGGGTGGCATTACTCTGATTAAAGGTTGCTGATGGGAGAATCAGTTCATTCTTCGATGAACAACCTTTACTTGTCACAGCATGTAGAGATACTTGTTGATGGTATAACGCCCATGTTTGTATCCGGAACCCAGTGGGCACAGAACATTGAATCAACATTGAAAACTGGTTGACAATGTTGATTTAATGTAAATTCAATGCTGATTCAACGTTGAACTGGATTGTGTGCCCACTGGGAATGATCGTGATGAATATGTTTGTAAGCGCCATGTACAAAACCGTAAATAGATTTGGTAAATTGAAAGTACTTCAATTTGATGGGATCCAGGCATGTATCAAATATCATGCTGATACATATATATTGCCTTTCAATCTGATTATGATTCGTGTGTTATTATGACAAGTCGTGCCTACTTGTGCTTATTAAATACTACTACATGAGCATGTAGGCGGAGTTATAACTCCCTGACAGCCTAGCAGAAAGGATGCTCCACAGGCCCGAGCGCATCATCCTCTCCCCTTGGCCGACCCCACGTTTTTTATGCAATTTGAAGATTATATTTTACACTTTTTTGGTCATATTTGGGGGTTGCTCGGAGGATGGCTAGCACTTTCATATATGTGTTTAGTAAAATGAATATAGATAAAAAAGATATCGACCTACCGACCCTAGTCTTTCTTCCCATGTTACCGAACCATACCTTTTATTCTTTTTGGCCCTACCTGATATTAGAAATCATGTTGTGTTTTCTGTTTTCCATGTCAGTAAAGTAAATAGTTTCTTGCAAATTTCATATGAATATGTAAGTACATGTATGTATAACATTGGCCCTTTTGAAAGGCGTAACTTGTTCATGTAACTTAAGCCAAATAAATATTCACAAACTCAAACTCATGAGAAAGAGTCAATATCTGAAAAGTCATACATGTTTGGGCTTTACAAATGTGGGTAAGATGGTTCCAACTGGTAGGTGCTTCAACTTTTGAGTCGGGGGAGGGCTATGTGGTGATTAATCAGTTCATCAGTGATTAATTAGTTCATCAGTTTATTTCTGAAATAGTGAAAACTGGAGGTGGTGTAGGCATGGCTCTTTGTACATAGAAGGCCACATTGCCAAAGACATGTAAGGTGTGTGGGGGACTGATTCCTAAAACACAACATCCTCATGTAATCCCTGAGAATATCACCGCCCACCTAGATGCTACATAGCTGTAGGATTACTCCATAATTGCATAAAACTAATAATAAGTAAAAAGGCTGATAAAAGAACCTTCCTGAAATCATGTTTATATAGAGATTGATGTCATTGGATGCCTGCCCTTATAGGCAACTTGACCTACGTGAACTTAATGATAAGCCGGATATAAATAACCAGCGAAAGTCACGACCGGCACCACCTGCTGATAACCAGCTCCAGTCTCTCTCTAGGCGTCCCTTGCACTCAGGTATTAAAGCAGTGTGAATCACGCAACATGACACAGTCAACGACAGCAACCAGTATTAGCAGAGAATCTACCAGAAGATAAGTTATGATAAATAAAGTCTGGGTGTTTGCCGATATCAGCTGTTGTTGGGCATTAGACAACGATATATTTTTTGCATACATTTTATGAGAACCGATTCAAAGTATAACATCTGTGTGACACGACCTGCGAAAAGTGCAGGGTGAACTCTGAATCTTTTTGAAAATTGAAGGAAATGCTGTAAAACATATAGAAAAGTGAAAAAAAGTGGGGGGGGGGGGGCACTCATGAGGGAGCCCTCGGTTCTTGGGGGCCCCCACCCAGGGGCCCCCGGTCAGGTGGCCCCGAGTCAGGTGGCCCAAAATCCAGGGAGCCCCCAGTCCTAGAATCCTCTAAATCACCACACTTTGTTCTGTGATTCATAGCATGGTGCCTTTGTCCACTTGTACTCCCACAGACACTACCTCTGAGGACGGAGGGTGTGTTTTATGGGTGTGTCACCACGTGGGATGTGAGGAGGAGCTCACCGTCCAGCTGTTTGAGCTGTTTTATAGCTATGTAGGAATAACCATCAGACGCCAGGTGGCGTATTGGGTAGTGCCTCGATGAAAAGTGGCCTTGATGACCAGTGCAGTAAATAAAACATGTTAAATTTAGATACGCCTATCAGTCTGTACTAAGTAATGGTGATGTGCTAAATATGGTTCTGTCATGCCTATTTATTTTTGGATAAGTCCATTTGCAACTTGCTGCAGGGGATAGCTCATATAGTTAGCATGCTTGTACGTGTACTATGGGCATGGTTCCATACAGCTACCACTAATTAACTAATTCATTATCTAACAGATCCCAGGTCTTTGAATACAATATAAGGAAAACATGAATTATATCCAATGTATGCCCTATTAGTCCAGGAAACGCTCATCTGGTGGTATTGAAAATCTCATTTGGTGGTATTGAGAACTGTCATTCGATGGTACCGTAAAACCTTGTCTATAAGCCTAACTCGCGTATTTATAAAAACTGCACCCCGACTTTGGGCCGATCCTATAAGCCGCACCAGAGATCTGATTATCATTGTGGTGACTTGTACTGTACCATAGTTGTAAAAATTGCGTATAAGCCATACTCTGACCCTGAGCAGATCTTATAAGCCGCACTGCCAATCTTGTACTAGCCACGGCTTACACACAAGGTTTTACAGTATTGACAATTTCAATCAGTGATAATTTTCATTCTGTGGTATTGAACACTCACATCGGAGGTATTAACCCATCGTACATACGATTCAGCGTAGCTTGATCGACTTGAGTCAACCACGTACCTTGAGATGTCCACCTCAGTTTCGATGTTGGATAGGGTCAAGATGGTACCTATTATTGAATTAAATTTGAGAGTTATCTTCCCCTCAGTAAAATAGTTCAGACTTTTGGGTGCCGTATAATCTAACATTGAAACATAGAAAGGAAAAGTGGTGAATACTGCTTGTCAAAACATGCATTTTGTTTGCGACACAATATTAGGTCTTGCAATCGGCAGCCAAGAAAAAACACAAGATAAATATATTCATCCCTGCCTTGCCAGAGGCCAGTCAAACAACTCTGATTTGAATAGGCATCATTCAGAATTAGTTTTAGAGAAAACTTCATGATTGGTAAATTAAATATTGACTTTGTCCTGTTTTCGATCTTTGCCCGAGGACCAGTAAGTTTTTTCAGAAGCGGCAATGATGACAAAATGGTGTAACCTTAAGCTGATCGTGCTTAAGGTATTTCCTTTGATGTCAATTACTGAGAGGCAGTCTTTATTCCTCAAATAATTGTTATTTCAGAATTATTTGCTGAAGATTAATATGCATAGTTTTCAATTCTACACAATATTTCTAAGCTATCTCTAATCTGCAAGCAAGTTCTTTTGATAGTTTATATAAAGGAATCTGGCAATTGGCAATATGAAGTGATTCATTTAGACATATGTATATATGCAAACGTTATCAATCAAGTTAAAGTGTCATTTGCACCTTGCAAAACGTTATATGGAACAAATGGCTGATGACTACAGAGGGCCACAAATGATTTCAACTGGTAATATCCGTACATCCGTACTGTAACAACTACTAAAACATAGATCTAGTCGATTATCTAGGAGAGTTATAGATTGAGTTTAATGAACAAGACAATTTAGGGGATAATTTCAACGATAAGAACTCCTATGCCAATTAGGCTGGCTTACATGTGTATAGATACCACAGAGGTCCCCGGTCTTCGCAATACAGGCTTTGCGATGACCGGGTCCCACTGAAAGAGTAGTAACCCTACCATATCAAGGCATGCATACTAGAAGGACACAACATGTGGGCGATAATAGCAGAAAGTGAGGCATAAAATGTGGAGACCATTTCAGTATTCAGCCCACAATCAGCCGCCTTTCATGCTGATTGGCTGACATGATCACTGCTAGCCACACCCCGGGCAGATCACGACACAGCCACTTGAATCTCTGACCAAGACTGCCCATTTACTTCAGGAATTGGCTCTCGCCTGCTGCTCTTTTTCATAAATAATAAGAATTTCCTTGTTCCCATCCGGGATATTGGCAAATTATCACCGCTTTTCACCAACTGTCACAACCCTAAATCCAGTTTCTGACCTCTCTTATCTTATGGAGACAATGATATATGCAGAATTTGGCCTTAATTTCAGAAGTAACTTGCTATACAACATCGATAGGCCTACAATTTCAATTGATCTGGATACATCACTTTATATTATATCAACAATTGTCAAAAGGATAACAGAGGAATTCCACCACAACGTGCTATACCCAAACACACATTGCCATCTGTAGGAATTCCCAGGCAAAGTCCTTGTTATAGTAGCAGTTATTTAACCCCGCTTTCTCCCCGCCCTTTACAAGAGAGTGGCAGGGACAAAAGCTTGGGACAGAGATGTAGTGAGAGAATACCAGGAACAAAGTAATGTCTGCAGAGTGCCTCTGGGGCCCGCCCACTACTAAATCTACCCCGAATAAATGACTCCATCGCCACTCAACACCAGGAATTATTTTCGTAACGTGCAAACGATACTAAACAGCAAAGACTGGGTGGCACACTGCTGTTAAGAGCGACATTCCACTGGTCATCTCCTGCAAACTAACGTTCCTAAAAATGAATTGACGTTTCGAATCGAAGGCAGAGGACAGAATTAGGAAATGTGCATTGTGAAAGGAAATAGTTATAATTGAGCTAATTATGGCTGCCTTCAAAGAGGAGGATACTTTGAAAGAAATACATACAAGTGTGTGGAAGCCATGCCTGGGCCTAAACATAACCATAAACTATGGCTTTATCTGAGGGAGGTGTGAGGTGTAGGCAACCATTGATGCCTGCATATTGGTGATGCTAAAGCCAAATTTAAAAAGAAAAATTGTTTCAAGTAATATGGGAAGAAAGTCTAGGGTCTGTAGCTGAGATTTCTTTTTTTTTTACATTATCTTTTTACATGAAAGTACTAGTCCATCCCCCTACATCCCCAAAATTGACCCAACATGTGTAAAACCATGATACAAAATTGCATAAATTTTCATGTACCATGCCGCAATTATATTCACATTATATACTAAACATGACAATAGTAGCCAGCCTCATTGTAAACCCACAAAGTGTAGAAATATCTTCAAAATTGCATAGACAAATGTAGGGTTGGCCCTGTTTTGATAGGCTTGGTCGGGTGACCTGAAACAAACCGTTTCTTTCCGCCTCATAATGAACACGTGCACTGTTTTATAGTGTATTACATGCATGTGTACTGGAACATCAACACATGGCGTGGACAGTATGCATGACACATTGCATTTAGGGAATTTAAACAGAATGTGTTGCGAAATTGATGTTGAAAAAAACACTGGTAATCTGATTAACATTCAATGAATCCATTGATAACTGGCTGCAACTGTCAATAGTCACGACCTTACATGAATCAACCAACGTCTACATATTTCCATAATATGACATGTATTGTATGGGTTTCTAGGAGGAAAAACAGGGCAGCACATATGCATGAGTGATATCGAAATGATAAATAATATTTCTGTCAACGAAACAAACTATGAAGCTTTATTAATAATATATCGATACCAGCTCCATGGAGATGAGCAATCCAACATCATGGCAAACATCATTAGTGAGCAGGTTTTATGAGCACCTCCTATTGTCCTGTATCATACGGCAATCCATCAATAGTACCATAGAAGCTCGTGTATACGCCTATAACTCGCAGATAAGTTGCACCTAGACTTTGGGCCAATTCTATTAACAGCACTGACAATCTGATTATGGTGACTTTATTACTGTTCCATAGTAGTAAAAACCCTTGTATAAGCCACACCCCGACTGTGGGCCAATCCTATAAGCCGCATCATCGATCTGATTCTCGTACTACACTGAAAATCCATAGGTTTAGCGGGTTAGTCAACGTACAGAATAACCTAGGTAAGTCATATGAGTGTAAGTCACAATGGCAAAGTCATATTCAAAAATGACTGCGGGATCAGTCAGTAGTGGCTAACCTAGGTTCCTCATTGGTGTGTTGTATTTGTATACCGCTAGTTGGTGACACCTGTGATGCCCACTCAGTGGCTCCCCCTGAAAATAAAAAGACTAAGGTGGATTGGTCTGTAGTGACCAACCGGACAATAATAACTTATCTAGGTTGGTCGTATAGGGAGCCAAATAATGACTAACTAGGTTCTAAGGCAATAGTGACTGAGAGATTGATCGTATAGGGAGCCTAGAAATATCAGTGTAGCCGCGTCTTTTACCCGAGTTCTTACGGTAAATGTACATAACAAGGTGAGGGTCTACAAACAACCGGAATTCTATATAAAGACCATCCCAGTGGACAAAGAATACTGATTCAGCCTTGACAACCTGATCAACATCAGGTCAACCATGGTGAGTCGTAAACGCTGATTTGACATTTTTTGTACCTTACATGTTGAAGCTGAAACCAATCTCATTATGGGAAGCTTCATACATACGCCACTAGAGAAAAAAGGTTTTCATCACAAAAAGGCAGAAAAATATGACACTGGCTTTTTTTTAAAAATTTGAACCCTGCTTTTTTTTTACTGGGGGAAGCGGGCAATATATAGGGAAAGTGAGAAATCCTTACACCTAACCCACTGCATTATTGCCAGTCTAAGCTTTAATATCATACCAAATACGGCAACATTTGTCCTTTTTATTATATTTTTCATTGAAAACTTCTCTCAAACCCTGATTTCTATGATGACGCTTGTGATGAGTAACCAGTATTCTTTTTGAGAGGCCATATTTATAGCAGCATAAATCATTGAGTTGTAGATAGCTGGAGTATCTAATTTACAAAAACCTAAGCCAGCGTATCCATTTTTCACAAGGATAGCCACCAGGTTAACATAAGCCCAGACTCCACTAGGGCGGCACAGTGTTCTGCGAAACGATGCGATCTTTTTTCATGTTTTGATTTTCACATTTTCCTTCATTTCGCCTCATTTCGCTTCATTTCGCTACATTTCGCGGCAGTTTCGCGGCAGTTTCGCGGCAGTTTCGCGGCAGTTTCGCGGCAGTTTCGCCCTGCTACTGGCGTTACATAGAGCGACACTGCCGCGAAATTTAGCGAAATGAAGCGAAATGAGGCTAAATGAAGGAAAATGTGAAAATCAAAACATGAAAAAAGATCGCATCGTTTCGCAGGTAGGTGTGTCGCCCCAGTGGAGCCCGGGCTATACTCATATACATGTACTATATTAGAAGAATTAGTTACTGCAACGTTTAGTGCCAACGGGACAGCGGCCACGATCTAAAGCCCAGGCTCCACTAGGGCGGCACAGGCATCTGCGAAACCATGCGATCTTTTTTTATGTTTTGATTTGCATATTTTGCTTCATTTCGCCTGATTTCGCTTCATTTCGCCCTGATTTCGCCCTGATTTCGCCCTGATTTCGCCCTGCTCCTGGCGATACTTAGGGCGACACTGCCGCGAAATGAGGCGAAATATACAAGAACATAACATTAGAAGGATCGCCTCGTTTCGCAGGGGTTTGTGTCGCCCTAGTGGAGGCCAGGCTTTACTGTACTATATACTAGAAGAAACCCAGATACCCCCCCCCCCATCTGGTTGGGGCAGTGGGCATTGATGTCTACATGAATCTCATTTAGGGTGAAACGGGAAAAGACTTCTTGTCCCTACTTTACACAACCACTGAATGCCTTGTTGACAAGGCTCACTATGCTGATGTGTACCATGGTTACCAGTGGCTCTGACCAATCAGAGTCCAGGGATTGTAGTCTGTGACATCACTTCCTACAGTTACTCTCCTAGCAGAGTGTTGTGGGACTTCCTAATATTAGTACTTAGGAGAAATTATGTGAATGTCATCTAGGCCCAGTGAATGATGGGGGGCCTTTATCTTTCACTGTAATTAGTGCAGTGTGGGTGGTACAGTTAGTGGTTTTGACTTAAATGTCTCATCAGGTGTGAATCATTTGGTGAATGCTGAGATTGATAATGTCCTTATCAGATTCCCAAGGTTTATATGTTAGGTGAACTTTTAGACATAGGTGGGACTAGGAGATGGTTATTAGGGCCAGGTCAGTCCATTTTTGTCTGTTTTATTTTTTGATCTGGTCATTTGTCTGAACAATAGGTGTTAGGAGTATAGAATAGTCTAGTTTCTGAGGGGGATCATAAAATGAGAAGTTCAATATTGTGTTTAGTGTGACTTAGATAGGTACACAAGGTTGAATGGCACTAGAGAAACAGGGCTTAGTTTGTTTTTCTGGGCACCCAAACAAAATCAGAATTGAGGGTGGAGACCACAAAATTAGCTAGTGGTCTATGTGACAACAATAAAGCATAGGGTATTCTGGTTGGACAATGTCCGCATGGCATGAGTGTCATGTAATTTCTGTGCCTAGGTATGTGGGACTCTCTTGGTTTGTATCTTGTTGGGATGACGGATTATTGAGAGTCTTGGGCCTAGGCCTAGATTAGTCTAGTAAATTTAACCCATTCGGTGTGATACTGCAGAGGCGGTGCATCCACCGTCGTTCCTCCACATTTAATTCCGTGATTCCAGCAGGGGATCTCGGTGGGCTTTTTATGAAACTCAAGACTGTTATTTCCAAGCCTTTCCATCTAGATGGCTGTTGTGGAGGAGGGGGGCATAGGTTGTAATGTCTCCCAACCGGTTTGTCACGGTTGTGGTCTATGTCCCCATGGTGACCTTGGAAACGGTCCATTATCCGTTCCAGGGTCTGGCCAACATATTGTATGCCACAGGATTTACAAGTTATGGCATAGATTATGTTGGCGGTTTGACAGTTGACAGAGGTCAAAGTCCTGAACTTTCTGCCGGTAGTGGTCGACTGAATGAAGCCGCTCTTGTTAATCTTTGGGCAGTATCTACAGTTCAGTGGAGAGTTACACGGGTACTTCCTAATGTGTGGGACCTTGGTGGCGGGGGTCTTTTGGCTGGTGGAGGCTCTCACAAGTTCGTCACCCAGGCTTTTGTTTCGCCTGTTGCCGAAGACCAGTTTGTGCTCGTGAAACTCTCGGGTTGTTTTGGTCTTTTTCATCTGGTCCCAGTTCTCTGTGAGAATTTGTTTTATGGGGGGATTATGAGGGTTGTGGGTAGTGATGCAATAAAAGGCTTTTGGTCTACCGGTAGTTGGGAGTTTTGTTTTTGGTTTGATTAGTTCAGCCCGAGTTTGGAGTTTGGCCCTTGTGAGCGAATCTAGGAGGAGATTCCTGGGGTATTTTCTGCGTAAGAAATGTGTGCAGAGCATGAGGGAATTTCTGAGGAATTCCGAGTCTCTAGTGCAGATCCGTTTAACTCTGATGAATTGAGAGTATGGGATAGCTCTGACTACGTGTCTGGGGTGTTCTGAGGAGTATAGTAGGTAATTGTGACTGTCTGTGGGTTTGCAATAGAGAGTGGTTTCTAATTTGTTTTCAGTGTTTTTGATGACCGTGATGTCTAGGAAGTTTACCGTAGTGGTAGAGTCTTCCATTGTGAACTTTATTGTTTTGTGACAAGTGTTTAAATGGTGCAGGAAGATGTCTAATGCAGGTTTGCCGTGAGTCCAAATGATGAACACATCATCAATGTATCGTTTCCATACCAGTGGCTGAGTGTGGTAGGGATATACAAACCTGTTTTCAAAATCTCCCATAAAGATATTGGCGTAAGCTGGTGCCAATTTGGTTCCCATCGCTGTTCCACTAATTTGGAGGAAATCCTTGTCATCAAACTGAAAGTTGTTGCATGTGAGGACCAATTCTAACAGTTTGCATAGGGAACGATTGGTGGGGTTCAGATTCGGGTGTCTCGTCGTGGCTAAGGCCTTTCCTACAGCTGTGATGCCTTCAGGTGTAGGGATGTTGGTGTAGAGACTTGTCACATCCATGGTGGCCAAAATGGCACCCTCGGGGATGTCTAGATCTATTAGAGTGTTTATGAAGGCTCCCGAATCTTTTAGAAAGGATGGTAGTTTTGGGATAATTGGTTGCAAGAAAAAATCGACGAATTGGGAGATTTTCTCTGTTGGGCATTCATTTGCCGAAACGATGGGCCTACCAGGAGGGGGGAGGACATTTTTGTGAATTTTGGGTAAAAGGTACAGGTTAGGTGTCCTTGGTTTTTCTGCGACTAGATACTCAGCTGTTTGTAGATGTATTTCACCTTGATAGTACATTCTGGTTACCTCTTTAGTGATGGTGTCATTGTGGATCTCGGTGAGGTTGTCTTCTTGCAGTCTATAGAAGTCTCTGTCATTTAGTTGGCGGAGACCTTCTTTGATGTAGTCCGATCTATTCTGGAGTACTACTGCGGAACCCTTGTCTGCTTTTTTAATGACTATGTTAGGATTTTTCGAGAGAGTTATTTTGGCTTGTTTTTCGGACCAAGTTAAGTTGGAGCGGGGCGTTATTTTAGGGTAACTTCTTTCTATGTCTCGTTGATTAAGTAGGGCCATATGTTCTACTATACCTGGAGCCGGAGGGTTCCATTTGGAGGGACATTTAAATTTTTGGTCCTTGAAGGGGACTTGGATTTTGTCAAGGTCTACCGGAGGGGGGGCCTTATCGTCAAATTTGCTTAGTGCTATATGTCTCTTAACACTACGATGGAATTTGTTAATGTCTTCCATGATAATACCGGGGTCTGGTGCTGATGGGGTGCTTACAAATGTAAGACCTTTCTGTAAGAGGGTAAACTCCCCTTCTGAAAGCTGATGATCTGAAAGATTAACAACACCGGAATGACAGTCTAGAGATTTATTGTTTGCAGAGTTGATTGTAGAATTACCATTTAAGTTTTGATAGTCGTACAGCAGTGGCAGATAGTCCATACAGTAAAGTTCGAATGATTCTACAAAGGTTTCATCTTCAAAGGGGTTGTCAAAATTAGGATTGAACAAGAGTGGTAAGTTCGGATCTATCGAGGCACTGTTGGGGGCCTGACGTGGGGAAGTTAAATGTGGCCTGCCTGGCGGAGGAGGTCCACCAGGTCCACCCGTGGTCGGCGAGGGCGTCCCTGGTTGTTCTCCGGGGTTCCCTGGTTGCGGCGACGCCCGGGTTGGGAGCGTTGATTGTTTGTGGCTGATTGTCGCTGATTGTTGGGGCTTCCCGTTGTCCCGCCTCGAGTATTTCGAGGGCGTGGAGCTCTCTGGTTGTTGCCGCGGTTCCACTGAGTAGAAAAAACCTGGTTCGTGCTACGGGGGGCTTGGGCTTCTAGTCGGGCCCTGTTCTCCGCAGCTAATATTTGCTCCAGGGTGAGAGCGGATTGGGGGATGGTGCCAGTTGCCATTGGTGAAACAAGAGGGCTGACCTGTGCAAGAGAGCGGGGGTCCCTTGTCTGGAGGATGTTGTTTGCTCCAGCGATGGCATGAGGGTTGTATCCCGGGCGTAGTTCAGCCGGGATGCCAGACCAAAGGGCATCTTGTGGTCTGTCTTTGAGTTGTGTTGCTTCATCGTTAAGCTTCTTGTTCAACTCAGCGGTTGCTCTTTCTACAACCTGAGTGGCTAGGGTGCAAGCGGGAAGAAATTCATAGTAATCTGGACTACCGGGTTTTGCATTTTGGCGCTCGTAATGCGCCTGCATCGCGGCATAGTACGCCTCCATGTTGACGCGAAGGCCATCAGCCTTATTGTCCAAAATGGACGCCATGGTATTGAGGGTTGATATGGCTTGTGTGCGTCGCATGCCTACGAGTGCTAGGGCCGATTCTGTTGTTGTGATAAGGCCGCCGGGTGGTAGTACACCAGTGGTCCAGGCGGGGAATCGGTTAACGTGGGCCAAGTGCCTAAAGAAATCGGCTCTTAATCTGGAGTGTGCGCATTTTTCGTAACAGCCCCGGTAAAGTCGCCATGTGTCAGCCGCCTCAGGTAGGAGGCGGGCGAAATAAGCCTGTTTGCCGCTGGCATTTTCAATGTTGATAGGCGTAAGGTGGGGTGCGACCACTTGGCTGGGGATAATTGGGTTAGGGGTTGGTGTGGTCAGGGGGCTGGAATTTGTGGTTGAACCAAGCATCTGACGGATGGTGTTCTGTAGGAAGGCTACTTGTGCTTCTGCGGTCATCTGGGCGAAGCCTGTGGTGATGGCAGCCTGATTGGTTGATGGAGTCGTTATGCCCATCCCCGCAGTGGCAGTAGAGGTGCTGGCAGTGGGGATGAAAACTGGGCCGAGTGTGGAGACAGCTGTGCCCATAGCCTGGGTCGAGGTGCTGGCTGTGGGGACAAAGGTAGTGTCTAGTGGATTGAGGCCGCTAGGGGTCAAGTTGTTGTCCACCTCCATCGGGACAAAAGAGCTTGTCCTTGGTGCATTGCCCTGAAACAGAACAGAGCGAGGTGCAGTTAAATTGTAATCGTCATCCATATTAAAAGAGATTTTTAGTGGTGCTCTATTTGGTCTGGATGGTGAGTGGAAGTGGGAGATCACAATAGAGGGGGTGGCTTTGATGGTGGTGGGTGTGTCAGTGCCCGTTTGGGCGGGAGTGACAGTCAAGGGGGTCTTGGGGATCATGTAAGAGGTGATCTGAGTGGGCGTGGCCCGTTTTGGAGCAGGAGTTTCACTGCTTTCGGTCAACAGGCTACCTGTATCTTTGGAGTTTTGATCGGTACGGGTGGTGGTGCCCCTATTGAGTACTGGGGGTACATGTATGTTGGCCGTGTTGCTTTTATCAAGGTTAGAAACGACATTTTGTGTTGGTCTGGAACCTTGGCGGGTGCGAGAAGGGGTTCCCCCACTCGGGTAGGGGGAATCCTGTGACGTCATAGTATCAAGTCTCGCATTCTCTCGCGTTCCCGCGAGAGGGCGCGAGAGTTCGGCAATGTTTTGAATCGAGCCTCCTCGGGCACCCGAAAAAGTATCATTTTGAGCATTTTCAAGGGTTAAATCGATGCGGATAGGGGCAGAATCAACAGGAGGGTTCAAAATAGATTGATTTTGAGGAGTTTGGTTGCTTAAACTTCCTAGACATCACGGTCATCAAAAACACTGAAAACAAATTAGAAACCACTCTCTATTGCAAACCCACAGACAGTCACAATTACCTACTATACTCCTCAGAACACCCCAGACACGTAGTCAGAGCTATCCCATACTCTCAATTCATCAGAGTTAAACGGATCTGCACTAGAGACTCGGAATTCCTCAGAAATTCCCTCATGCTCTGCACACATTTCTTACGCAGAAAATACCCCAGGAATCTCCTCCTAGATTCGCTCACAAGGGCCAAACTCCAAACTCGGGCTGAACTAATCAAACCAAAAACAAAACTCCCAACTACCGGTAGACCAAAAGCCTTTTATTGCATCACTACCCACAACCCTCATAATCCCCCCATAAAACAAATTCTCACAGAGAACTGGGACCAGATGAAAAAGACCAAAACAACCCGAGAGTTTCACGAGCACAAACTGGTCTTCGGCAACAGGCGAAACAAAAGCCTGGGTGACGAACTTGTGAGAGCCTCCACCAGCCAAAAGACCCCCGCCACCAAGGTCCCACACATTAGGAAGTACCCGTGTAACTCTCCACTGAACTGTAGATACTGCCCAAAGATTAACAAGAGCGGCTTCATTCAGTCGACCACTACCGGCAGAAAGTTCAGGACTTTGACCTCTGTCAACTGTCAAACCGCCAACATAATCTATGCCATAACTTGTAAATCCTGTGGCATACAATATGTTGGCCAGACCCTGGAACGGATAATGGACCGTTTCCAAGGTCACCATGGGGACATAGACCACAACCGTGACAAACCGGTTGGGAGACATTACAACCTATGCCCCCCTCCTCCACAACAGCCATCTAGATGGAAAGGCTTGGAAATAACAGTCTTGAGTTTCATAAAAAGCCCACCGAGATCCCCTGCTGGAATCACGGAATTAAATGTGGAGGAACGACGGTGGATGCACCGCCTCTGCAGTATCACACCGAATGGGTTAAATTTACTAGACTAATCTAGGCCTAGGCCCAAGACTCTCAATAATCCGTCATCCCAACATGAATCTCATTTAGTTTTTTAAGTTCAAAGCACTCATCAGCAAACTGACTGGAAAGGCTAAAAGTAAAATATAGAAAATATTATTGAATAAAATCAATTGTCTGCATGTAGTATTGCCGGTTATCAAATGTAGCCCTAAGAGTTGTATTGGGGGATCTTGATACCTCCTGTTTGACCAGCTATAAAAGGGATGACCGGAAGTAGTAGGGTGCTCATTTCCGTTTCCGCTGTTTGATTGGTGTATACAGCACGTAGGTGTGCAGTACATGGCCGCTTGGGGACGGGTGGTGAGTAGGTACACAGCAATTAGACAAGCCAACATGTTATATGACCATATGATTTGCAGCATTATTAACATGGATATTTAGATAAATTTCCAAGAGAATGTTATTTTTCATTTTAATTCAAGATGAGGTTCAGTTTTAGCAGGCTGAATGCATAGACACAGACATAGCTATATGGAACGTGTAACGTAGCAACCATTCTAGTGACGCCATTATGTGCTCTTTGCTACGTGCAGTGAGAGCTACGCACGTCATATACGTATATATATATATATAAGCAGTTTGCTACGTCAACTGCTATGTATTTATTTTACACAAATTTGAGCGGATTATCATAAAAATAAATCCCATAATACAACAGATATAATTATGTGCATGTCCTCCGTTAGAATGGCATAGATTGAGACAGCAAAATATAATTTAAATTACGTCAATTAAGACACTAGTTTTGCGACGCCACTATCGTCCAGGGCAGGGGTTTTATGCTAACGTAAAAGGTGACGTAAGTAGTATAGTATGTATCGGAACGGGACTATAGTTAAGTACTGTTTATTACTCAATCGACATGCAGCCAATCAGAGGCCTCCATTTGGTCACGTGACCCCCTCATTTGCATAATTACGTAATAGGTCACGCCCCTCATTTGCATAATTACGTAATAGGCCACACCCCCTTGATCACCAGCCAATCAGGGGCCACCATTTGGTCACGTGACCCTCACGTGACCCCCTCATTTGCATAATAGACCACGCCCCCTTGATCACGTGACCCCCTCATTTGCATAGTAGACTACGCCCCTTTGATCACCAGCCAATCAGTGGCTTCCATTTGGTCAGGTGACTCCCTCATTTGCATAATCATGGATCACGTGACTCTTTCATTTGCATAATAGGACCACACCCCTTGGTCACGTGACCGGAAGCGCTCTTTATTTAGAAAATAGGCCACACCCCCTTGGTCACGTGACCTGACCCCCTCCCTCATTTGCATAATATAGACAATAGACAGACTACGCCTCCCTTTTGGTCACATGACTTGGACTAGCTAATGGGAGGCTTCTATAAGGGGCGAGGGGAGGAGGGGAGGGGGGGAGGGGGGGACTTTAAGATGCATGGGGAGGGGAGGGGGGGAGGGGGGCACTATTTATGGGGTGGGCGGGCACTTGGGGGGGAGGGGGGGCTTTTAGGGTCTGCTCGGGAGAAAAAAAAAAAAATTATCTGATCTCTAGGGAATCGCTTCCTCTCTACCCCCCTTTAGGGGGGTAGGGAGGAGGCGAGTCGGAGGTGACTGTAGAGGAGTTTTTCGGTGACTTGATGCCTTTCAAACGACTGTGCTGATAGTTGATGAATTTGACTTTTTGACTTGAATATTTCATGCGACTTTGTGACTTGTAAGCGAAAGCGAAAGCGACTTTGCGACCTGTAACCCTTTAAATAAAGAGGTGACTTTGTAACCTCAGGGGGGAGATCCTTCTACACCCCCACGGAGTAGAAAGGATCTCGGTTGATTGACTGTACTTTGACTTGTTGTTGTAAACAAAAAAAAAAAAAAAAAAAAAAAAAAAAAAAAAAAAAAAATCAATGAATAGAACGACCCCCTCATTGCTAACAAAGGAACGCCTTTTGAATTACACAAATGACCCTCTTTTTGTAGGGGTTAGCGGTAACTCGACTTGAATTAGAGTATTAGGGAGAGCAAAACGCGACTACACACCGTCTTAGACTGTCGTCTTACGGACCGGATAACAATAACCCTAGTTACCTCGGTTACTGTTGCTCAAGAGACGGCGATGGATCTGGTCACGTGGATACTGAAAGAAGGTCTACCTATAACCACCACGCTAGTTTGAACGCGGCGGGTATGAGTCATCATGGGGCCCTTGACGGGTGGGTCCTCCCCATGCAGCCGTATGTCGAATTTAAGAAATGTCCATGTCACACGTCACTAAGGGAGAAAACGTTTTTTGAAAATATTTAGAACCCGAATTTGAGCATTCTGGTACATTTTTAAGGACCCAGACACTGCAAAACCGAGTACCATCCAAGAGAAAAAAAAATTTGGCGAAATGTTTAGGCTTGAAATGGCACTTTTCTGATGCACTCTTTGAACATTTTTTTTTTTTTTCCTCATGTCACTATGGTCCATGGCACATGTGGGACTCAAGAAATGCCACATGTCCCATGTCACTTAGATGTCCGTGCCCGTGTCGTCGTATCGAATTTTAAGAAAATACCCATGTCACCATATCGAATTTAGGGGTCTAGTGACATCAGCATGTCCGGCTATCCTCCACAAATTTAGCTCTAAAATGTTTACTTTTTTTTTTGGGCTGATTTTTCATCATTTTAAAAAAACAATAGGTTGTTTGAAATGTTTGCTGTTGTAAATAGAAACAAAAACAAAACAAAGCGCATGGTAAGATTATGTCACATTTTCAAGTGGCGGGTCCGCGCGAGGCTTATTCAGCCTCTTCGTGGATCCGCGACTCCAATGTGATCATATACTAATCACCGGTGTTTACGGTATTATATACTAAGGTATGAGACGGGTCTTACAGAAAAGGTGTCTAAAGAGCCCTGTGACCTGATTGAAATGACGTCAGCGCCGTCTGCTCGTCAGTGCCCGGCTGTAGCCCGTAGGACATGTTATTCTGCTTTTCTGGATGTTTTGAAATATTTTGATTTAACTGTTAATACCTGATAACAAGCCTCTGAAGCAGATTTTTGGTCGAGCACCTGTTCTCTACTCTTCCATCGATTAGCTGCTTCAGCAAAAAAAAATCGCGCGCGCGGTCTAGTCTATATGACGGAGTCGCTAAAGCTCTGTTTAGAGAGTGGAACTTGACCTTGAGTATAGACTCAGTACTAACTGAACGCCCCGCGGGGTCACCCCTCACCACGTGGGAATATGTACAAGCTCTGGTTCTTCACTTTACGGCTTGACTGAAACTGAGACGCGTCCATGATAAACTCTAGCCTTTTTTTTTCCTTTACTAGGATCGAGAGAGAGATTTTAAATGGGGCGGTTATCTAAATAGCGTGGAACTAAAATCAGGCTGCGGCAGATAGTATCTCTGCGCACCTCAAGACTCAACGTAACTTTCACTCTCCAGCAGAAGTTTAGTTGTGACTAATGATGGGCGGCGACCGTCGTGCACCGGCGGACATTGGAGAGTGTTGGAGAGCTGAACCTTACAGACATATAAATCAATCGCTTTGGTGGAAATATCTCGCCATAGATTGGAACCAAATACTTATCTAATGGAATCGTTATCAGTTTTCAGTTTTCTTGCCGTACAAAATTTATTTCCCACTCTTCACGTGGTGATAGCTGAAGGTCGCTCGTCGTAGGTACGTGTGACCGGAACACCTTTTTTGTTTTTGGCGCGGGTTGACATCAGATTTGTACCATACTGTCGCGATTAAGAGCTCTGAGGGAGGGCTTTTCAATTCGGTGAAGTTCTTACTCAGGAGCTATATACAAGCCAGGCGCTGGCGCTTATTCAAAGTCGCGATTTTAGTGCTTGAGAAAAAACATTTGGAGGCTCTTATACTCCGGCGCTTATAAAAGACCGGCACGCTTTTCAACACTAGTTGCTTTATCGCGACCGTACGGTATGACTTCGGTGTCAAAAGATCCCAAACTCCAAATAAGGAAGTGAAACGACGTCGTCTGTCTACCTCGTGCGCGTCATAGCGTCGTCGAAAATAGTGTGACGTCAGCATCTCTCAGGCGGCTAGGAAGTCAGTTCGACAAAATGGCTCACGGAGTGAACTTCGTGGCCGTTTCTCGATCTATGATCGATGCGGCCGTGGAGAAGGAATTCGTAGCCGTGCAACAGAGAGAGGAGGCGGAGAGACAGAACTTCGTGGCCGTTTCTCGATCTATGATCGATGCGGCCGTGGAGAAGCAGTTCTTTGCCTCGCTACAGAGAGAGGAGAGACAGCGGACTGCTGCTGAAGCAGAGGGTGTGGTGGATGAGCTGATCGAGAACGTCGCTGATCAACTCATCCGCCGGTGCGTGGAGCAGGTCAAGCAGCAAGTCTGCATGGAGGAAGGACTACCGCCCGCCGTGCTGGAGGAGCTGCTGAAGGACTGCCACGCGTTATGACCACGCCCTCCGCTTCAGCAGCAAGGTCCCTACGACCCTCTCTCTACCAAACGGTCCTTTTAAGGACCAACCACTGATCACAAAAGTTGAAAATCAATCTCAATATAATATACGCATCAGAAAAACCCCTAATACGCTATACACTGAAACCCTGTTGAGTAGGTAGATCGAGTTGGGCATTTTTTTTTTTAGGAAGAGCAATCAGGTCATCGTGTGGAGATCATCAGGTGTCCTGTGTGTGTGTGTGTGTGTGTGTGTGTGTGTGTGTGTGTGTGTGTGTGTGACTTGGTGAAACCAGCAAACTGGGGACGTTCATGGGAACACACACCTACAAACTGGGGACATCTTCCGAACCGGGGACCCCTCACTTTGCATGACCTTGAGAAATGGGGAGCAATGGGCCCAGATATCACCAATGACCTTGGAAAATGATTATAAACACGATTTCTTGGGTGTCAACAAAATGTCCCCAGATTGTTCCTGAAGTACTTGTGCTGTGTGTGAAGAATCGAATCTAAATTTCTTGAATTTTAAGCTGTGTGTAAAAGTCCCCAATTTGTTTTGCACACAGAAATTTCTGTGTGTCCCCGGTTCATCCAGTGATGTGGGTGTATTGTCTAATTAGATAAATTAGCATTTTGACCTCTTAGTAATCAATCCAGTGTGTCTAGTATAAAAAGCTGTCATAAATTAGAGCCAAACATTGAATGTGTGTGTGGGAGAACTGAGGACTATCCTTAATCAAACCTGTGTGTCTACAAAGTGAGGAAATGCTGACACAGTGTGTGTATGCAAAGAGAGGACGACAGGACTTCACCTAAGGAATGCAGAGAGTGTATGCAAGCTGAGTACTTGATTTTTATTGGATATCACTACAAGTAGAGCCGTTCAACAGGTAACAAAGACAATGGGCACAAGCCCCAATAAACTAACACCTTATTAACCCCTTCCTTGTTGGAAGGTTTATTTGATTATGGCGTAGTAATTGTGTGGCAATGTATTGTGTTGCATGTATCAAATGGCTTATGTCAATGATACATGACACACTGTCTGTTACAATTTAATTACTCCCTTCAGGAGAAATAATGTAACTAATGTTTAATACTTATACAGACGACTGACATATACTCTATGTAGCAAACAGGCCCTGGGCCTATCTTATAGAGTCTAAATAAAAGAATTTCAACTCAACTCAACTCAATGTGCCACCACCATATAAGAAATACTAAGGAAACTTTATAATTCCATCAACAATACAAGAAACAACAGTATCAGGCAGTAAAGTAGGCTCGGGCTGCGTGATGTTGAATACAGTGTGTGTATGCAAACTGGGGACTTGGGCTGAGGTATGGTAAATACAGTGTGTGTATGCAAACTGGGGACTTGGGCTGAGGTATGGTAAATACAGTGTGTGTATGCAAACTGGGGACTTGGGCTGAGGTATGGTAAATACAGTGTGTGTATGCAAACTGGGGACTTGGGCTGAGGTATGGTAAATACAGTGTGTGTATGCAAACTGGGGACTTGGGCTGAGGTATGGTAAATACAGTGTGTGTATGCAAACTGGGGACTTGGCCTGAAGTATGGTAAATACAGTGTGTGTGTGCAAACTGGGGACTTGGGCTGAGGTATGGTAAATACAGTGTGTGTATGCAAACTGGGGACTTGGGCTGAGGTATGGTAAATACAGTGTGTGTATGCAAACTGGGGACTTGGGCTGAGGTATGGTAAATACAGTGTGTGTATGCAAACTGGGGACTTGGGCTGAGGTATGGTAAATACAGTGTGTGTATGCAAACTGAGGACTTTGGCTGAGGTATGGGACATCACCATCATCACCATAAAGTTCTATGGACACATTTTCTTCATTTATTAGGCTAGAATTGATGCATCTCTCCTGCATACACTGTAAAAAAAGTGTTTAGAATTTAAACACTTATTGTGGCCGTTATTTTAAACACTTGTAAAAAGTGTTTAGATTCTAAACACTTATGAGCTAAACACTTCTATAAGTGTTTAGGTTTTAAACACTTATTTGCAAAGTGTTTAGGTTTTAAACACTTATCTAAACACTTTTTACCTAAACACTCATTCAAAAGTGTTTAGAACAAAAGTGTTTTGAACAAAAGTGTTTAGATAAGTGTTTAAAATCTAAACGCTTATCAAAAAGTGTTTAGGTTTTAAACACTTATTAGCTAAACACTTTCAATAAGTGTTTAGGTGTTTAGATTCATAGAAAAGTGTTTAGATTTATAGAAAAGTGTTTAGATTCTAAACACTTATCTAAACACTTTTTAGAATCTAAACACTTATCTAAACACTTTTGTTCTAAACACTTTTAATCTAAACACTTTCAAGTGTTTAGGATAAAAGTGTTTAAATGCTAAACACTTTTCAAAATAGTGTTTAGATAAGTGTTTAAAACCTAAACACTTTGCAAATAAGTGTTTAAAACCTAAACACTTATTGAAGTGTTTAGCTGAAAACTGTTTAGAAGCTAAAAGTGTTTAAAATAACGGCCACAATAAGTGTTTAAATTCTAAACACTTATTTAACAGTGTAGACTGCAGATCAATTAGAAAGGTCCATAACATTATGCATCACCATACGGACCCAAAATCATCACCATACGGACACATTTTCTTCATTTAGTAGGCTGGTATTGATGCATCTCTCCTGCATAGACTGCAGATCAATTAGAAAGTTCCATAACATTAAGCATCACCATACGGACCCAAAATCATCACCATACGGACACATTTTCTTCATTTAGTAGGCTAGAATTGATGCATCTCTCCTGCATAGACTTCAGATCAATTAGAAACGTACATAACATTAAGCATCACCATACGGACCCAAAATCATCACCATGCGAACACAATCATTTTCTTCATTTAGTAGGCTGGTATTAATGCATCTCTCCTGCATAGACTGCAGATCAATTAGAAAGGTCCATAACATTACGCATCACCATACGGACCCAAAATCATCACCATACGGACACATTTTCTTCGTTTAGTAGGCTAGAATTGATGCATCTCTCCTGCATAGACTGCAGATCAATTAGAAAGGTCCATAACATTAAGCATCACCATACGGACCCAAAATCATCACCATACCAACACATTTTCTTCATTTACTAGGCTGTAAATGATGCATCTCTCCTGCATAGACTGCAGATCAATTAGAAAGGTCCATAACATTACACATCACCATACGGATCCAAAATCATTACCGCGCAGACACATTTTGCAAACCCTGTGAACCAGCTGTTTGACCTGAAACACATCATGCATCACCATACAGACCCAAAAGTATCACCATTCGGAAACATTTCTCCTCTTTACTAGCTTAGAAAACATTCCTTTGTAGACTGTGGATTGGTAGAACATGTCCAAAAAATCATGCATCACCATACAGACCCAAATTTATCACCATACAGAAACATTTCCGAAGCCCCCATAGTGCCTCTATCACAATGATGTTTGATCTGAAGCCCCATAGAGCCTCTATCACAATGATGTTTGACCTGAAGCTGCTATAGTGCCTCTATCACAATGATGTTTGCCCCGCAACCCCCATAGTGCCTCTATCGCAATGATGTTTCACCTGAAGCTCCCACGATGCCTCTAGCTCAATGATGTTGGACCTGAAGCTCCTATCACAGGCATGCTACAGGTGGACCTACAGGTGATATGAGGCATGACACATATGTAGGGGCTAGGGTTATATGGGGTTTATATGACGGGTTCTGTTGGATGCTGTGTTGCGAACTCTGTCCGAACCCTTCAGCCTGACGGCAGGTGGCAGCACCTGCCCCGGGCTTGGGGTATGGACAGAGGTCGCTATAGGCTTCCGGTCTGTGTGTGCGAGCGCAGGCTGGCTGCCTATATATAGCTGGCATTCGATGGGACTCGTCGGTCACTCTGGATCCATACTTGGACAGAGGCCCTGTGATCGTATCGGCTACAAGCCTACTGACTCGCCCCGAACTCTATAGGGAGTTCGCACTGATATAGCTTTGGCTGTCTAGGTTACTGAATAAACCTGTGATTCGCAACCTGTACACTTGATCCGAACTGTGTCGACTTTGGTTCTTTACTTAACAACATAGCAATATTATAAAGGACAAAGTATCGTTTATTACACTGGTGCCATGACCAGTTCTGAGTGAAAACACAGGTTAGCCTCAGCAAAGCACAGACCACATACTCTGGCAGGAGTACGGAGGTCTCCCGATGAAGTGCAAACTTCATCCCCGGAGGGGACATTTGCCGTAGAGGAGGCAGATACCCCAACAAGAGGTGCGAATGTTCTACAGGGGGCAGCCACACCATCAAGAGTGGAGGAAACTCTGGGGCCACGAGGGCCCAAGTTAATGAGTCGATCATTAGAAGAGATGAACCTGTCAATGTTTAACATTGGCGGGTCCCGTGCAGCGGCTCCTACACCTCGGATGTACGGCAATCCGGAGGAAGGTCGCTTTGATGACTACAGGGAGGCAAGAGTGCAGGAACGACTGCAACTTGCCCAAAGAGAGTTGATGACCGTACAGACCAAGTCCTTAGAGTGGTTTGATGAATTGATTTCTCTGGAGGGTGCGATATGTCACCGAAACTCCCAAGATAAAGGAGAAAGACGCAAGGTTATCAACTTTGCTGGAAGAGAATGAGAAACTGACGCAGTCCTTGAGTGTGGTCAGGTCCGAATTCCATAATGCGAACAAGGACCTGAACCAGATTTGCGAAGCCAGAGATAGGATGGCAAATGAAGCTGCGGGTCTGCGAACGGACACCCTGAAGGAAGCCCGCCACAGTCTAGCCGCTGAATGGGAGGTGCTGAGGACGAAGAAAATGCTATGCAGGCATTTTTGTTAGAAGCTCGCCAGAGCTTGCAGGACAGTAGGGCGGACTGTAGTAGTACCTCCTTCGCCTCTGCGGATAAAGGAAGCCCAACAGCTGCCCATTATATGAGTTTCACGGACACTCCAAATCTACCAGGTGGACGCGGAGAAACGATAGAAATCCTTTGACCAACTGGGTAACTACTCAGCAAGAGAAATTGCAGAAGAAAGAAAAGTTATTGGAGGAGGAACGTCTGAATAAGGCGGCGATCCAAGAAGCAGCAGCCAAGAAGTATCATACTCCGATAAGCTTGGCTGAATGGCAAACCTGTCAAACAGAAAAGATTTTCCAGGAGCAAAAAGCTCTGGAAGACGAGAGACGGGAGTTGTTCCGACAGCAGGAGGCTGTCATAGAGCAACAAAAGAAACGTATGAACGAAAATGCTGTGATGGCCGAGGAGTTGGCCGAACAGGAAGCCGCAGTACTCAAAGCCCGCGCAGAAGGATTGAGAGCTGCCGGAGAGGCTGCAAAAGCTATACTTGCGCAGGCCCAACAAGAACATGAGGCGGAGAGACAAGCGAAAGAGCTTGAAAAAGAGAAGGCGGAGCATCAGTTGTTACTGGCTCTGTCACAGCAGTGTCAGTATATGACAGATGTGGAGAAGAATTGGTGGTTCAATCAGGGGATTGATCCAACCAAAGAAGTGGTAGCGTATGGCACGTACCAGGCGTATCTGGAGCGGCTGAAAGCTGCAATTACAACAGGGGGGTCTGCCGAACCAACAAGTCTGAAAAAGACTCCGAGGAGGTCAATCCTGAGTTCAGCAATGCAGGAGCTGTACGACACGAACCCTGCTATAGCTGGGATAGGATTGCACAATGTGGGAGTAGAACAGGACGCTTCGTTGGCCATTTCTAAATGCCTATCGATCACCTCTAAAATTAGGGGATCGACCAATGCAGCCAGGCGGATAGCTAGTGAGCCTAGCCCATACTGGCAGAGGAATTCGTGGGAAGAATGGCTGGGAGCCACTGTGGAAGATATCAACCTGAGTGGTTGGGATCAGAATGAAGCTATTCCTTACATCTGTAAGGGATTGCGACTGGGAGACGGCCTCATAGCAGTCAAACAGTGGAAGGAAGATTGCGGTCCTCAAGGTACCTTCAAGCAGTTGGTGGAAACATGCACCGTGCTGTTCGGAGGTTCCGCCCGGACGGATCCAATGGTGGCTTTTAAGAAGCAAGTGCAAGGCAAGAACGAAGCTCCGAGAATATTCAGTCTTGCAATAATGCGACTCCTGAAGAAAGTACACCCTTCTTCAGGAATCCATGATGCCTTATTCTTTAAGGAACTGTTCTCTCACATCGTCGCCGGATTGAGGGATCCTGAAGTACAATAGACAGTGTATGACACGTGGAGGGTGGATACGTCTTTGGATGACCTTTTTAAGGCCATAGAGATACAAGTCCTCAAAAAGTCCCTGCTGGGAGACCAGGTACCAACCCGATTGTCTGCCATTCAGGAACGTTCTCCGAAGGGGAAAGCAGCGAGGAGGAGGCAACAGCTTCCGCGTCCCAGTTTAAGAGGAATGGTAAATCCTCTAAACCACCGTGGAAGAATAGGACACAGGAGGGGGTAGGTGATCCACCTCCGAAGAAGGAGTCCTCGGAGGAAAAGACTCCTGTGATGGATGCCGCATTCTTTACGGCATTGTTTGAGAAAATGACGACTTCCATTCAGGGGGCTACCCAGCCTAACCGGAGGAAGATCAACCGGAAGACCGCCAAGTGCTATAGGTGCTCATTTTGCTGCGGAGTGCACGGCTCCGAGCCCGAAAGTTCCAAGTAAGGAGGAAAACTAGGTGGGGTGGTCCGAGCTGGCGAGCGGACGACCCCTGGTAATGAAGTACGCCAACATACCAGAGAGGTAGAGCCTAGTGGAGTTCTTAGGACAGAAAGAATACCAGGGGTGGCTTCCAGCTTGGGGAGTTCGGATGCTGGTCTGGTGGACATCTCAGTCCAACAGTTGCCCGGCAATGAGGCAGGGAGGCCCATTATGGAAGGAGACGAGAAAGTAATGGCTGTCACAGACACCGTTTGGGTAGGGAGTACCCAGCTTTCCCCTGATCATCCATGTTTCGGCCATTTGAAGAAACATTCGTTAGATTTGGCTGCTCGGAAGGACTTTAAACGTTTCACTGTAAACCCGTCTCCGCTGGGAGGGAGACGGTGGTATGTGTCTGTTACTGTGGCCGGTAGGGCAGGCAAGTTCTTAGTAGATACCGGAGCTAGCCACTCCTTTATCTCCTCAAACTTTTATGCTCTTATGCCAAGTAGTCGCGATGACTTCAAAATGAAGGTAAGCGCCTGCTCGGCCGATGGGTTAAGTATGCAGACGTATGGGCGCGCGTTCATTCCACTCCGAATTGGAGGGAAGGAGTATGTGGCTTCTCCCACAATTGCGGATATTGCAGACGACGGTATACTGGGGTTGGACTTTGCGGCGTTATATGACGCGGTCCTAAATCCTAATACAGGGGTACTCCGGATAGAGCACCCGTACCGGACGGTAGAGCAGTGTGTGCTTCGGCAAGTTTCAACGGTGGCAACGGTGGTCCCAACTGTGAAAATTCCTCCCGGACAGACGTGTGACGTGCTGGTCCGAAGCAAGGGGCTTAGGAGAGAGGAAGAAGCAGTTGTGGAACCGGATATGGCCATGTTGGGGAGTATCTGTCTACTGGGCATGGACACCCTGGTGGGTGATGGTGCTTGGACTGTGGTGCCGGTTTCTAACCCCGGGTTAGAAGCTAAGTATCTGAAAAAGGATACGGTGTTGGGGGAGGTGTTCTCCAGCAAGGCAGTGATGCCTGCTGGTCATGTGAGCATGAAAGGGGACCCTTCGCCTACCAATCTGAGTGAGGGACTGGAGAAAATGATCTCCGAAACGGATCTTACGGACCCGGGGGATCTCAGTTCCTTGAGAAGGCTGGTGGAGAGGTATCAGGATGCGTGGCAAGTGGAGGGGGAGCCTTTGGGCCGAACTGACAAGGTGCTACATTCCATCAATACCGGGGATGCACAGCCATTTAAAATGCCTTACCGACGCTTGCCGTTGAGTAAGAAGAGAGTTGTTGAAGAACAAGTGAAAACCATGCTGGAACAGAAGGTGATCATGCCTAGCACTAGCCCCTGGTCCAGTCCGGTTCAGATGTTTTTTTAAGAAGGATGGGTCTATTCGGTTTTGTATCGACTATAGATGTCTGAACGGAGTAACCAAGAAAAATGCCTATCCTCTACCCCGAATTGATGAGACTCTGGACTCGTTGGGTGGGAACCAATGGTTCTGCACCCTGGATTTGCAGTCCAGATATTGGCAAATCGGAATGAAGGAGGAGGATAAGGAGAAGACGGCTTTTACGAGCCATATTGGACTGTATCAGTTCGAACTGATGCCTTTTGGGTTGTGCAACGCCCCGGCGACTTTTGAGGCCATGATGGAAACTCTCCTGAGTGATCTATTATGGCGCAAGTGCCTGGTCTACTTGGATGACATCAATTTTTTCAGCAAGACGTTTGAAGAGTGTGCGTTGAACCTCGGCGAGGTATTGGAGCGAATTCGGTCTAATGCGTTAACCCTGAAGCCGAAGAAATGTGAACTTTTTAGGAAGTCCATGGTTTATCTGGGCCGAATCATCTCCACCAGTGGTGTGGAGGCTGATCCGGCCAAATCGGAAACTGTGGAGACTTGGGAAGTTCCAAAAGGACCGAAGGACGTGAGGTCTTTCTTGGGGTTCTGTTCCTATTATAGGGACTTCATCCCCGGATTCTCGAGAGTGTCTCAACCTTTACAGAAGTTGAGTCATTGGACTCCGGGGAGGAAAAAGAACCTTTTCCCTGGGGGATGGAACAGAGCAATGCTTTCAAAGAGATTAAGGCATTGTTCCGGGACACCCCCGTGCTGAGATACCCTACGGAGAAGGGGCATTTCATCCTTGACACTGATGCGAGCAATGAGAGCATCGGGGCCGCATTGTCCCAAATCCAGGGTGGAGTAGAGGTCCCGCTGGCGTTCGCAAGTAACAGTATGAACAAGGCGCACGAAAACTATTGCACTACCAAGCGTGAGTTGCTGGCGGTGGTAGTTCAGACACTTCTTGTACGGTGGTAATTTCACATTGCGGACGGATCATTCAGCGTTGAGGTGGCTCCTTAATTTGAAGGACACGGAGGGGATGATTGGTCGGTGGTTAAATCACCTAAGCAAGTTCGGGTTGGAGAACTCTCATATCCAACACCGAGCAGGCACGAAGCATGTAAATGCTGACTGTCTAAGTAGTGTCAATAGTATAGTTTATAATAATATAAGACATCCCAAATCCTTCAGGACCTAGATTATGGACTAGATACCATTCTCATCGTGTGACCGGAACTAACACCTTCCTGTCACCATACTTTCCCACAGAGCAGCTCAGAACACTCATTTAACCCCTATCTGTAGTCTATACAAATAATTGTCCCACGCATAGAACCAGACTATTGGAATGCATGGGAACGCAGTTCCCATCAACTAATTAACATATCTCCATGGACATGTATCCATGCCCTCCATGCGCATGTCCTATGATCCATGTAGATATAAACATCATGCATGCAGGACCGACTGTCAGAGTGCGGCCCTCCAGCCTAGAGATAACACCTCCAAATAGCTCCCATCTATACTGTCAATACTCTCACATATAGACATGTCATAACTATGTGCCAAAGTATATAAAAGATGAAGAACTATGTTTCAGTGTTTTGTTGATTCTTTTACCCATGTCAAAGACTTGACAGTAGACGTCCGGTTCGCCGTTGTGTACGTCCGGACTGTCGGGATTGTGGTGCTCACAATGCTGTGGTAGCGAGTGTGCGTTTGCCTTATGATGGGTTGTTGCAGAACCTATTGGATTGGTCCACCGACACTAAAAGGACGTACCAGATGGCCGACCCTACCATAGCATGACTGAGGGAGCTAGTTCCCACCGGGATCTGTCCAGTGAGGCCCGAAATATCATCGGAAAACAGAGAGATGCGACGCTTTCTAGCTCAGTTCCATGAACTAGAGATGCGGGATGCGCTTTTGTGCAGGTGGAAGTCTTGTCCAGGAAAGCGGAGGGTATTGCAAATGGTAATCCCAGCTGCTATGCGGAAGGATATCCTGTACTACTGTCATGGCCATTCTACGAGCGGACATTTCGGAAAGAAGCGTTCGCTGGAAATGCTGAGTCTGCGTTATTATTGGCCGGGTATGTCTGGTGATCTCCTGAGATAAATCGAGACGTGTCCGGCCTGCTGTTTGGGCAAACCCGGTCCGGGACTGGGCAAACAGCCCTTGCAGCAGGAACTATTCGGAGTGAGGTTCGCTCGGATAGCTGTGGATATAATCAGTGGAGTGAAACCCACTCCTTAAGGGAATACGTGTATGATGGTGGTCTCGGACTACTATACGAAATACACGAGAGTGTACCCACTGGAGGATCATACTGCTGCTACCTGTGCGGAAGCACTGGTTAAGGGGTGGATACTCCATCTGGGGGCTCCCTTGATGTTACATAGCGATCAAGGGAGAGAATTTGAGTCAAAACTGTGGGCTGCTATGTGCCATCAGTTGGCTATCTGTAAGACCCGGACGAATCCGTACCAACCCCAGTCCGATGGACAGGTGGAACGGTTTAATCGGACTCTGATCCAGGTCCTGAAGCCTTTAGTGAACTCCCATATGGACGATTGGGACGACCAATGTGAGTTTGTGGTGCATGCCTATAATAATACGGTGCACAGTTCCACTAATTGCACTCCGAACCTACTGGTGTCCGGAGAGGACTTAACCCCTTCCACGCGGTAAGCCAATATATTGCACAAAATTGCATTGAGTTACAAGAAACCCAGTGGTGAAGGGGTTAATCATGCCAGCGGACCTGGTGTTCTGGGTGGTCGGGATTAGTCCGGAGGCACCGTGTACGGTGTTGTTTGTAGAATCTCTCTGAGAAAGGTTCAAATTTGCCTATGAAACAGTGCGAGCTCATTTGCTCAAAGCTGCTACATGGCAAAATGTGGGTTATCACACCGGCTTGAAGTTGCGATGGTTCGTAGTGGGGGATAAGGTGATCCGCTTACACGAGCCTCTCTGCAACGTCAAACTGGCGAATAACTGGGATGGACCAGACACTGTGGTCAAATGTATCAGTCAGACAACTGTATTGATCCAGTCCGAGGCAGGGCGTATCCGGACGAGCCGTGTGGCTCGGTTACGTACTTGGGCTGGGAGGGAGCTCACCCCGGAAACGGAGGTGGAAGATGTGAATTTGGAGGCAAAATTTGTACCCTTGGAGGGGGTGTCGGAGGATATCCCTTCGAGGCGGGTACGCAGAAAGCCCAGAAAGCCTGTGAAAAAGAAAGTCTCGGCAAGCGAAGGAAGGAGGGCATGGAAAACCAAAATCAAGGCTGAATTATTGGTTAAGAACGAGTGTCCTCCCGCCAGGTTACTTGCTGTGGATGGTATTCCCGTTCGGCGGAGCCCTAGGCTGGTGGCTAGGGGGGCTGTAACCTAGCTTGTTTTACACAACGAGTGTGGTGTCCTGTGTTGTCTTTATATATGTTATATGTGTGCTACCGGCAGGGGCGCTCAGAGTCAAGGGAAAGAAGGAAGAGTGATCCCAGAGGGTGGTGGACGGATAATCCGGTGGGATAATCTTTGATTTCCCATATATATCCACGAATACTCCAGATCAGCTCTTTATTCGAAGTACAATTTCACTTTTGGGGAGCCATCCATGTGGCGTGTTGATCCCTACAGCCCGAGCGGCGGGGCAAGAAAGGTCGTGACCTGATTAATTAAGAATTGGGTCACGCCGGATAACGGGATTGCGTCCAATCACGCGAGACTCCGCGCATGCGCTTTGTTTTGAAAACAAAAGAGAGGGAACTGCCATATTGATTTTGGCAGATTTTGATTTTGGCAGGTTGGCAGCGGCGGATCGCGTTTTTGGGTGAAATTGAAGAGGAGCAAGTGATTTAAAAGAGGTGGTAAGCGAGTACACTCTTTTCTGAGGTCGTTGTTACAAAAGAGGGCGGCAGGGAACTTTGTGTTTCCCGTCAACTCCTCTGTCGTAAGACACCCTGTGCTGGTAAGGATGGCCGAGCAGCAGCTCCACCACTCCGAACCACTTGTTGACCCCGAGACGGCTTCAGCCGTCGAGGGACTTGTGGGAGCCAACCCCAACTCGGGGGACGAGCTCAGTGAGAGAATAGCGATGCAAGTCGACCCCGCTGTCTCACCGATCCAGAAGTCACCTTCGCCGGACGTCGATGATGACTTCGAACTGCCCGCAGGATTGGAGCTCTCCGAGAAAGAGTCCGAACCCACCGGAGCCGCTTGCCGACCATCCCGGTAAGTCTCAGCATCTTGCTGGCCTTGAAAAAGTCGGTGAACCGTCGACTGTCCATGAAGGAGAACGTCACCCACAGTGACGACAGTGATGCCTAGGGTCCGAAGACTCGTGGCAAGAAGACTAACCGGAGTAGATCCAAGTCGACTGACCGACCTGGCTCAAAGGTTATTAACCCTTTAAGGGCCGCTGCTGCCTCTGGGCAGCATCTAAAATGCTCTTGAAAAACCGCTGCTGCCATGGGGCAGCAAAATTGATACCCTAGGGCATCAATATCACTAAATTACAGCTCCTGCTGTGAAACAAAGAGTACCGTAAAACCTTGCCTATAAGCCTAACTCGCGTATAAGCCGCACCCCGACTTTGGGCCAATCTTATAAGCCGCATCAGCGATCTGAATAGGGTGGCTTTAGTACTGTACTATAGGAGCAAAAACTCGCGTATAAGCCGCACCTGGACTCTGTGCCGATCCTATAAGCCGCACCAACGATCTGATTCGCGTACTAGCCGCGCCTTATACGCGAGGTTTTACGGTACGAATTTTTGAATCAATCCAAAAATATTTAACATTAGTACTACATCCCCTTGTCAAAATAGTTTAAATTCTGTATCCAGTACAATTTATTTCACTCCTTAGCCACTATCCCAGGTAGCACATACTTGCAAAGTTGCATATTCCCATGGCATAGGGCCGGTGGTTAAGTCCCAAATGACATATTTCAAGGCCAGCAGGGAAAGGGTTAAGCAGTCCGGGCCCGGCAAGAAGGCTCAACCTAAGGTTGAGAAGTCTGAGCCGAAGAAGCCCGAACCCAAGAAACTTAGTACTCCGAGTACTAAGACCAAGAAGGATCCGGTGGCCACCAGTAGTACTGTGGTAGCGGATCCGAAGAAGTCCAAGGCCAAAATAGACGTGAAAGCCGACATTAAACCCAAGGGCAAGGTGGATGTGAAAACCGAACCCAAAACAAAGGGTAAGGTGGACATTAAAACCACGCGTTCCGCCGGACCGAACAAATCCGGAGGAGCTAGAGCGCAAAAACCAGTTCGGGAGACTATGACCAAGAAATTGGATACACTCCCGATAACGGATTTGTTCTCCCTGTCAAGAGGACTAGACGCGAGTCCTGCAGTGGTGGGTACTGCAGCCCTTGCCACAGCGGCAGCCACTGCAGTACTCTCCGAGCACAGCGGTACCGGAGCTCGTCCGAAGACGAGCAGTACGGTGGGCATTATGGAGGAGCCTCAACCTCACCTGGAAGAGGCTATGGACGAGGACTCCACTACGGTTGGAGCCCAGGTGGTCGCCACGCTAGGAGAAGTCCTGGCTGACGCAGTGACTGCTAGTTTTAAGGTAGCGGCGCCCCCGGCACCGACGAAACCAGTAATGACACCACCGGAACCACCCCCCCCCCCCCCGAAGGAGCCTGTGTTGGATTCGTAGCATCCCGTGATGGTTACTTCAGACGAGGCCGGGAAACTGGACAAGGCTGACGGTGGTGGAGCTTCAGGTGGAGGATTAGGAGGTATCTTGGCTCCCCACCAACATGAGGAGTGGATGAAGGATGACGACCCTGTCCTGAGAACACTCCGAAGAAGCTTAATTAGCCAATTAAGCAAGGATGAGGTTAAGTTGGTTGATTTCCACTTGACTGGTACGTTCAGGGGTCTGGCACTGCTGGGAGACAAATAACCCACTTGCTTTCCGGACCGCCTAAATGCGAGTCTGGAAGGTGTAGGAGAGGAGACCCGCAAGGAACGCCTCCTAGCAGTTGCCGAGCAGCGTCCTGATGCATTGGCAACTTTAGATTCGGACATGGAGACATTCGCCGAATTTCGCACGGTCCTCGGACGGCGCGAGAAGAAGCAACTGCTGACTCTAGCCATGAGGCTGGCCCAGGAAGTCACCCAGAGAAACAAGGAGGCTATCTCTGATGTCGCCAAAGAGGATGAGATCATCCAGCAGGAGACTGCGGCGGTTCGTACGACCAACACAGCTCGTCAGGAGAGAGCTAACCAGCGGGAACGTATCCTGCTTGAAGCTATTCGTCAAGCGTCTCTGGAGGCGGGTAAAACCCCTGCGGAGGCAGACGCTGTTCTAGGGGGCATAGATCAGATGCCCCCGGATGAACTTGCTGCGCTAGTGGAGACTGCTCTCAAAGCTAACGCAGTGGGAAAGTTCAAATTCTTTACGCCTATGTGTGTGGGGGATTGTGTCTAGATGCATGGACTGTAGATTGGTTTTGTGGGAATGTGAAGGACTACACCATGTTCCTGCTTATCGACCTAACCAGCCATCATAGGTATATGAGTCAAAACTATCATTGCTACATTGGTCATTCGACAAAGGAGACATATCCCGTTTATTTTATCCTGGTGTACAAAAAGAACTCTCCATTCCTCGACCTCCCTTCTCCATTCCTGACCTCCCTTCTCCATTCCCCACCTCCCTTCTCCATTCTCCGACCTCCCTTCTCCATTCCCCGACCTCCCTTCTCCATTCCCCACCCTGGAGTCGGGAAAAAACATGGATGTGTTATGATATAGCAGTAAAACTAATAATGATAAATGCTAGGAGAATGCATCTTTTTGGAATAAAGTTGATAGAAGTTGAACTATTGATGTGTTTGTTTAAGTGCTTACGATAAACGAATAATGGGTCTGGGTTTATGCCGTAAATTCCCGCGTATAACCAGCACCTCACGTATAACCTGCACCCTGACTTTGAGAGAGTCATATAACCTGCATCTGGGGTCTGAAAATCGCCGATTTAGTACTATACTATACTTATAAAAACCCTCATATTACCCGCACCTAGACTTTGAGTATATGATACAACCCGCACTGGTGGCTTGGTTAGCACATGACCCGCGGGTTATACGCAGGAATTTACGGTGATTAACATTGGATCAACGTCAGAACACATTATTTCTAACCTCTAAATATGATTGGCTAGAAGTTGGTACATGAGAATGTGATGTTGGTACAAAGTTGGCCCACCATTCATTTGCAAACACACACTGTGTGGCATTGTCCCCAGTTTGCATACACACGCCATTCCTAAGACCAAGTCCTCTATTTGCAGACACACACTGTGTGGCAATGTCCCCAGTTTGCATACACACGCCATTCCTAAGACCAAGTCCTCTATTTGCAGACACACACTGTGTGGCAATGTCCCCAGTTTGCATACACACACCATACCTAAGACCAAGTCCTCTCTTTGCAGACACACACTGTGTGGCAATGTCCCCAGTTTGCATACACACGCCATTCCTAAGACCAAGTCCTCTATTTGCAGACACACACTGTGTGGCAATGTCCCCAGTTTGCATACACACACCATACCTAAGACCAAGTCCTCTCTTTGCAGACACACACTGTGTGGCAATGTCCCCAGTTTGCAAACACACGCCATACCTAAGACCAAGTCCTCTATTTGCAGACACACACTGTGTGGCAATGTCCCCAGTTTGCATACACACGCCATACCTAAGACCAAGTCCTCTATTTGCAGACACACACGGTGTGGCAATGTCCCCAGTTTGCATACACACGCCATACCTAAGACCAAGTCCTCTCTTTGCAGACACACACTGTGTGGCAATGTCCCCAGTTTGCATACACACGCCATACCTAAGACCAAGTCCTCTATTTGCAGACACACACTGTGTGGCAATGTCCCCAGTTTGCAAACAGACGCCATTCCTAAGACCAAGTCCTCTATTTGCAGACACACACTGTGTGGCAATGTCCCCAGTTTGCAAACACATGCCATACCTGAGACCAAGTCCTCTATTTGCAGACACACACTGTGTGGCAATGTCCCCAGTTTGCATACACACGCCATACCTAAGACCAAGTCCTCTATTTGCAGACACACACTGTGTGGCAATGTCCCCAGTTTGAATACACACGCCATACCTAAGACCAAGTCCTCTCTTTGCAGACACACACTGTGTGGCAATGTCCCCAGTTTGCATACACACACCATACCTAAGACCAAGTCCTCTATTTGCAGACACACACTGTGTGGCAATGTCCCCAGTTTGCATACACACGCCATTCCTAAGACCAAGTCCTCTCTTTGCAGACACACACTGTGTGGCAATGTCCCCAGTTTGCATACACACGCCATACCTAAGACCAAGTCCTCTATTTGCAGACACACACTGTGTGGCAATGTCCCCAGTTTGCATACACACGCTGTACAATTTCAGACCAAGTCCTCATTTTGCATACACACAGTTTGAGTTCTGATTTATTCAAGCACACACCCAGGTTATAATGTATTGCCCCTATTAAACTCATTATTATTCATAAATTGACTGATCACTTTTATGATTAGGAGCAGAAAAGTAGATATTAGATCTATAAATATTTGAATTGTACAAACATGTCCTCACTTTGGTTGCGAAACACTTGCCATGTCCTCAGTTTGGATGCATTGTACTGCTCTACTTTGGAGCACCACAGGCCAGCTCAATATGTTTCAATATGATAATTTACTGTTTAATGGGGGTTAGAATTATGCTGTGCCCTAAATTGAACCCAAATTAAGTGAAAGCTGGGTTAATTTGTGAAGGTCCCCACTTTGTAGGAATGTGCAACAGTGTCCCCGATTCGCTGGTAACACCTGTATGTGTGTGTGTGTGTGTGTGTGTGTGTGTGTGTGTGTGTGTGTGTGGGATGTGTGTGTGTGTGTGTGTGTGTGTGTGAATTTTATACAAATACAATTATTCATTCCTTTCAGCAAGAAAATTAGCTCAATGTAATCATATGATTTTAACTGCCCAACTTATCAGAGCCTTGACGACATCTGACCGCCCCCCTTTTCAGGATCTAAATGGAAATTCACCGCCACCGCTTTTCAGAGTACTGCAGCGCCATTACCTAATTCTTTTTGTATGTGAAAAAAAACCAAAAAAAACAGCACTGATAAGGGGTTTAATTAGACAGATATTGGTTTCTACACTATCAAAAAAAAAAAAAAACCCTCAGCGCTTTAATGCTAAAGGTGGCAATAGTGCTTTAATGCGCTACGCCCTTTGTCGATATGCCAGTGTATGCATGCATGCAGCCCTGGTGAGGAACTCTGAGTGCCGCATTCATGACTTATGACGACAACGGGCACTGCACATTAAAGCGCTATGCGACTATTAAAGGGTTAGATCCAGTCTTGCTACAGGCATCCAGAATGCTATACCCAGAGTTGGTGGTCTGGTCCAGACTGCTGTACACAGATTGTAGACGGGATGGCGGGTTGCTGCCAGACTATCCCTCTGGTACGATATGCGGCTGGCGCGGCCGAGCCTGTCTTATATGATGCTGAGTCTAACTATGTATTAGATACCCTACGAGTAACTGAGAGTATGTCAAAATAATCACGGCAAACTGACTGGCGTCTTCATAGGATCATAGGGTGGTTATTATTACATAACTCAGTAACCTTTGGTTATGTGTTAGATAGAGTACACTTGGACACGGTTATTCCATATACCCGCTGCCCCACAGGGTCAAGACGAGGTGATTTAAATAATAAGACCCAGACGGGTAAAATAGCCACAGTCAACAATGACCTGTTTTTTGGTTTTTTTTTTAGCTAATATGGACAAAGAGACACGGGGTGCTGTACACAGGTTGTGGACGGGCTGGTGGGTCACTGCCAGACTATCTCCCTGGTCCGATATGCAGCCGGCGTGGCCGAGCCTGTCTTATATGATGCTGAGTCTAACTATGTATTAGATACCCTACGAGTAACTGAGAGTATGTCAAAATAATCACGGCAAACTGACTGGCGCCTTCATAGGATCATAGGGTGGTTATTATTACATAACTCAGTAACCTTTGGTTATGTGTTAGATAGAGTACACTTGGACACGGTTATTCCATATACCCACTGCCCCACAGGGTCAAGACGAGGTGATTTAAATAATAAGACCCAGACGGGTAAAATAGCCAAAGTCAACAATGACCTGTTTTTTTGTGTTTTTTTTTTAGCCAATATGGACAAAGAGACATGGGGTGCTGTACACAGGTTGTGGACGGGCTGGTGAGTCACTGCCAGACTATCTCCCTGGTCCGATATGCAGCCTGCGTGGCCGAGACTGTCTTATATGAGGCTGAGTCTAATTATGTATTAGATGTGCTACGAGTAACTGAGAGTGTGTCAAAATAATCACGGCAAACTGACTGGCGACCTCATAGGTCAGTTATTATTACATAACTATTATTACATAACTCAGTAACCTTCGGTTATGTGTTAGATAGCGTGCACTTGGACACGTTTATTCCATGTACCCGCTGCCCCACAGGGTCAACACGAGGTGTTTAAATAATAAGACCCAGACGGGTAAAATAGCCAAGTCAACAATGTCCCGTTTTTTTTAGCCAATATGGACAAAGAGAAACGGGGTGCTGTACACAGCTTGTGGACGGGGTGGCGGGTCGCTGCCAGACTATCCCCTGGTCCGATATGCAGTAAATTTTCTGCACCGTGTGACAACGACCGATCAGCTACCAACCTATTTTTGGTTATTTTTCTATTCAGTTTTTGATCAGCGCACTTTATTAGCGTGGTTTTTTTTTTAAATTTTTTTAATCATAAATAATATGTAGACTTGGAAAAAAAAAAGAGAACTGACATGTCGCTGTTTTGTCACTAAACCCAAAGACCCACCCACCCCGTAGGAAGGGGAGACGTTTGTGAACGTTCCCTTAGGTCTCTATTCTTTATTTATTGTGTGGCCCCTAAAGAGGGGCCAACCAACTGACACTGTCAGTTGGTTAGTAGATGCTACTCAACATGGGCGTAATTAATTACACCTAGTGTTGAGAAACAACATGCCTGAGCTCAAAAGGCCCCCGTTGAGTGGGGGCCCTTGTGGCACAACGAGTTGGTTCGTTTTTCAAATTACCGACTCGGCGAGAGTTTCTGCCTATGTATCTTTTATAAAGCCTTAGATATGGTGTGGTATTTTTCATCTCGCTATAGTTTAGTTGGTATTCAAAGAAACTGCCTCATTTCTATCAGAAATACACAATATTGAATTGTTTTTATATTTTAATATATTCAGAAGCACACTTTGTTGCCTATATAGCTCATTATGCGTTGAAATGTTCGCGAGCATCGTAGGAATGTGCAAATCCCCTATTGTGGCGCCATCTGACGAAAGAGCAAGGAACTATACGTGACCTGAACCCCGCCCTCAGCGCGTTCGTTATTCGCATCTTTGACAGCGACTAAGAGACGCTCAAACTGTCTCTTATTTAGTTTGAACTTATCACAAATTTGTCTTTGATAGGTCGTAGATCGACTTCTGACTTTTTAGTTAGAATAAAAAACAAGTGACGCCGCCACAGACCCGCGCATTAACGCGCTCCGCCGTCTTCAGAGGGCCGAGTCTATAGTACAGTAGATTCTACTGTGTACTTACACTAACAGTGCTACATATACATACCTGAGTCATAAGTGGTTTTTTTTTGTTGTTTTTTAGGGGAAAAAAAGTGATCTACTCACCCAAACCGCTATTAGTAGGTAACCTGTATGACCCATGCCGCAAACATCTGCCTCGTGACTGATAGTGTACCGGTGGTGAAGTGCTGTTGCAAGAACAATTGAGGCTCTTTATATAGCTGAGAGAGCGAATGGACTAATCTTGTTTTCACCTTGAGCCCCACCCTATTCCAGAGAGGGTATCAAAAATCGCATGTACGCGTATATGGGCTTATAGCTGGTGAATAGATAAGGCGGGGCACCTGTGTATACTAAGACTCCAGGGGGCGTTTTAACGACAGGTGTGACGCGCCAGCCCGTGGAGGGAGCTTTTTTGTTTTTCACTTAGAGAGCGTATACAAAGCCTACAGGGGGTGATTAACGCCAGGTGTGACGCGCCAGCCAGTGGCCGGATCACCTCATCTTCTAAGCTTTTGTTTTCACCTAGAGAGGGGATCGAGAGTGTATACAAAAAACTACAGGGGTGTTTAACGCGGCCAGCTGCCTACATGCTATAGTCTAAGCCTGTTTTCAGCTAGAGAGGGATCTACATCACCTAAGCCCTTTCCACCCTTAAATCGATCTGATAATTACCATAGAGAAGAGTAATGCGCGTTACATGTATATGGGCTTATAGCTGAGTAAGAGCTTAAGATGCTAGTCAACTGTGTATGCAAAAAAACAAACTACAGGGGGTGTCTAAAGTCGATTGTCATGCGCCAGCGGGCGGACAGAAGTCTGCCACTCTAGCTGTGACTACAAGCGCGTGCGTGTGGTAGACAGCTTAAATCAAACACGAGTTAAGCTCCTTATAGCTTCCTACTGTCTGCGGATTCGAGTCTTTTGTTTTTTCATGTATTTCCTCGGAGGGTCGAACAGGATTAAAGATGTAACGAACCCGCGCCTACACAGGTAGACAGCCGGTCGCCTTCCTAGTGAGAGTTTTCCTCCTGAGTTAAGAAGCTTATCTCGGAGCCTAGTACATAAGCGAGAGTGAAACATGAGTCCCACACACTTCTTCAACCACCTTCAGCATGGCGTCATCAGGAATCACTCTACGTTCTACCGAATGTGAGCAATCCCAACACTACTACAGAGCCGCGACAACACCACATGAGGAGACGTCCATGTTTACTGATGAGTCAACAAGTAGCAAGGTGGAGGTTGGTTTTTATCAAGATTCGTACGGGTGGCTGGAAAGTGTGAGGGCTACTTCTGCAGCTAATGCTGCTGCTCGTGCAAAACGTGAAGCTCGTAAGGTGGAAGTTGGTTTTTATCAAGATTCGTACGGGTGGCTGGAAAGTGTGAGGGCTACTTCTGCAGCTAATGCTGCTGCTCGTGCAAAACGTGAAGCTCGTATCGCTGTTCGTGCTACACATGCAGCATACGAAGTTGCCAATGCTGCTAACAACGTTGCTGTTACTCTCGCCGCTGCTGCTCGTGCTGCTAATGTTTTTGCTACTGTTTCCGCTCTTGCTACCGATGCTGCTGCTACTGATGCTGCAACGACTGCTAAAAGTGCCGCTGTTGCGGCTGCTGCTAGGGCTAATGCTATTAATGCTTGTACAGCTGCTAAACAAATAGCCTGTTTTGCTTCTGCTAGTCGCAGTGTCGCTGTTACGGCTATAGCTGATGCCCATGATGCTAAGTTACGGGCTTTTGCTTTTGCTGAAGATGCTGTTGATGCTCAAGATGTTGCTGCTGCTGCTGCTACTGCTGCTGATGAGGCTGCTGCTGCCGCTGCTGCTGCTGCTGAAGATGCTGCTGCTGCTGCGGCTGATGCTCTAGACACCTATGACGCTGCTGCTCTAGACACCTATGACGCTGCTGCTGCTGAAGATACTGCTGCCGCTGCTGCTACTGCTGCTGCTGCTGCTGAAGATGCTGCTGCCGCTGCTCTAGACACCTATGACGCGGCTGCTGCTGCTTTTGCTGAAGATACTGTTGATGCTGCTGCTGCTACTGCTGCTGCCGCTGCTGCTACTGCTGCTGCCACTGCTCTAGACACCTATGACGCGGCTGCTGCTGCTTTTGCTGAAGATACTGTTGATGCTGCTGCTGCTACTGCTGCTGCCGCTGCTGCTACTGCTGCTGCCACTGCTCTAGACACCTATGACGCTCCTGCTACTCCTGCTCTAGACACCTATGATGCTGCTGCTGCTGCTGCTGCCACTGCTCTAGACACCTATGACGCTCCTGCTACTCCTGCTCTAGACACCTATGATGCTGCTGCTGCTGCTGCTGCCACTGCTCTAGACACCTATGACACTCCTGCTACTCCTGCTCTAGACACCTATGATGCTGCTGCTGCTGCTGCTGCTGCTGAAGATGCTGCTGCTGCTGCTGCACTAGTCATCTATGACGTGGCTACTGCTCTAGACACTTATGACGCGGCTGCTGCTGCTGCTGCTGCTGAAGATGCTGCTGCTGCTGCTGCTCTAGACACCTATGACTGAAAACATAGTAAGCGTTATTTACAAACACTGCTGTTACCTATGCCTAAACTTAGTAGGTCTTATTTACAAACAAGAGAGCCACGTGGTGTTGTTTACAAACAAAGAGAGCCACGTGGTGTTGTTTACAAACAAAGATAGTCACGTGATGTTGTTGTGGTCTATCATGTCAATGAAGGGGTCACGTGATCAAGGGGGCGTGGTCTATTATGCAAATGAGGGGGTCGCGTGACCAAATGGCGACCTCTGATTGGCTGGTGATCAAGAGGGCGTGGCTTATTATGCAAATGAAAGGGTCACGTGATCAAGGGGGTGTGGCCTATTATGCAAATGAGGGGGTCACGTGACCAAATGGAAGCCTCTGATTGGCTGGTGATCAAGGGGGCGTGGCCTATTACGTAATTATGCAAATGAGGGGGCGTGGCCTATTACGTAATTATGCAAATGAGGGGGTCACGTGACCAAATGGAGGCCTCTGATTGGCTGCATGTCGATTGAGTAATAAACAGTAGTTAACTATAGTCCCGTTCCGATACATACTATACTACTGACGTAGCTCACACTACGTCCACGTCTATGATCACGTTCTGCTTGCTAAAACTCGTTGACCATCTGTCCTAGGTTTGATACTGTTACACCATCAACATGATCAGCTCAGGTAACGGATATGCTGACCTGATACGATTTAATCCACCGTACCATTATGTATTAATGCCTTCACGTTCATCTGTACATCTATCTAGCTAATAGCACACATTGCTATCTTGTCATCAATCCCAGTAGCACTTTAACTCATTTCGAACATTGGTCACGAATTGACATTGAACAATCGATATGAATGACAGGAATGGTATTGAAGACTACATACGATTACAATCTATAGAGTATTATAAGTTAGGTATATCTGCTTCATTTGAAATGTTCTTGCAAACAAAAATTTAAGTAAAAGCAGACAATGTCTATTACATTTAGTGAGACTCTTTACTCCATATGTGTTTCCATTCACATGATGGGCAAAGTATGTGTGGTGATTTGAGATATTTATGTGTCGTGTTAAATTAAGTTGATCCACCACCCACGCAAACCTCTGAACCTTATCATGTGTTTGTTTGCCCATTGAATGTGCCTGATCAGCATGTTAGCCATGTTACCATGACACATGTACATGATGATACTAACGGCCCATACCTGCCTGTACACTGAAAACCCATAGGTTGAAAGCGTCAGTCAGCACAGACTATCCTAGGTTTGTCATATGTGTGTTAGTCAAAATGGCAAAGCTATATTCAAAATGACTGAGGGGTCAGTCAGTAGTGGCTAACCTAGGTTCATCATTGTGTTGTATTTGTATACCACTAGTTGGTGTCATCTGTAAGATACTATGATGACCACTCTGTGGCTCTCCCTGGAAATTAAAAGACTAAGGTGGATTGGTCAGTACTGACCAACCTGCCAATAATAACTTAACTAGGTTGGTCGTATAGGGAGCCAAAAGAGAACTAACCAGGTTAGGTACTAGTGACTGAGAGATTGGTCGTGTAGGGACGCTAAGAATATCAGTGTAACACCCGGGGCAGGTACCACGCCCCCCACCATGGGTGTGAATTATTAAGTCAGTCCTGCCAGTCTTCACAACGACACCTCACCGAGCATGTCCCACCCCAATCAGACATATACTGTTATGTCAACAACCCATGGGTTTCCAGGCAGTATTTGCTCCCACATGATTGCCTATTGGGTGTCGGAATGTCGCCAAAGGCATTGCCTGTCGAAGATAAATGGGTTTTCGGTAATATACATGTACATTAAAGGCATTGGCTGATTAATTATTCAACTGGACTATCAATATAATTTGTATTGTAGTTGGTTGAGACAGCCTTTTGATTTTTAATGGTATATGGCAGCACTATTGGTTTAAACATGAAGGAACCCAGTATTTTGAAACCCATGGAGAGAAACCCATGCAAATATTCAACAGTTGTTTCTTAGGCAATTTTTCTCATTAATGATATATAGAAAGAAACACAAAGGGGCATTCATATAAGTCTTTTCAACAGTTTTTGAACGCCAGCAGCGTTCCACTCGGCCTAGAGTGCTTCCACCTGATATCATTCCTTAACACTAAATTATCAAAGCCCACCAGAATATAAATAGTAGTTGTAATTAGAGTCTTGTATGGCACATATTAAGAATCTCTTGCCAAAATAAATGACAGATTATAATAGGGAAAGGGCTATACAATCATCTGAGATACAAATGAAGATAATAATTATAGATTTGAGTGTGCCAAGTATTATAGCAGCTTTAAGATGTAGGCCTACCTTCTCTATTCTCCACCTGTCTGAGAGCCCAGATACAACATCAATGATGTTGAACAGCTATAGTTTTGGGATGTAAGGCATCTGAAAACTCTAATATTTCACCTCTACGAGTGCTATACGAGGCACTTAGTGGTACACAGCCAAAAATAATTATCTCATTTCAAGATATTGAACAGATTAAGGGTATCTATAGTTTTGGGCTGTAAGGCATCTGAAAACTCTAATATTACACCTAGAGCTACTAGTGCTATACGAGGCAGTTAATGGTATCATTTGGCACTGGTGTCACACCTTGGTGTTCTCATGACCAGCTACTATATTCCGACGGTACCAGGTTAGTCAGAGAAGACTTACAAGTAGGGAGCGCACTAAACGACACCTCGGGTGAGAGGCTTACCTGTACCTCTGTCAGCAGATAAAGAGAAAATGCTTTTCAGTAAATGCTTCATGAATATGGGATGTTCTTGCTCTACTCCAAATGGTCGATATGATTATTCATCTCTCATTTTTTCAATGATATATCGAAAGATGTAGTCAAATAAATTCAGAATAAGCAACTAACCAAACATTTCCAAACTTTTTTCCTAATCCACACTCTAAAGTGTGTGAATAACACCTCTAATGTGTTATGTGCACCGAACATCTACACAGTGTAGCTTCGATGTGGAAATAATGACCCGTATCCCCTTTTTTAAAAATATTTTTTAGTTGGCTGAAAAATCTTAACATAGCATGGGAAGTATTTCATTTTACAGGGTGCGGATAAGCGGATAAGCGTTCACGCATTGAGGGCATGGCGATAGCAACCGCTATTCACATGCCATGGGCCCTGGGCGTGCAGATAGCTTCTGCCAAAAGTTCCAGCGGAAAGGGCCTAGGGAACTTCTGATCAACATCCAACTCAAGTATTCAGACACACATTATAATTATTAGGTGAGAAGAAACAATTGTTGCCCTTGTGGAATAGCTATATAACATTTGCTTTAAGTTCAATTCAGTTAGATTGAAATGCCTGATGTTATCACACATGCCTGGTGATACGGCATACTTGGGAATGCCTGAACTTTGAACATAATTATGTGAAGCCATTTGAGGAAAGGTTTCAGTATGTGCAATTCATCAGTTCAAGTACCGATACAAAGTCTGTATTGGATAGCAAGGGCATATCCATAACCTTTATTAATGAGAGATCATAATGAAAGGACGCTGTTTTGCTGAGGTCAACACTTTTAATTTCTAGAGCCCCTCTCCTATGTCTATTACCACGCCTACTCCAAACTTATTCCTGATTTACCGTCAACAATCAGTATCATTGGAAATAGGAGATCCAAGGCTTTATTAGCTCTTTACCCTATGCCGTTGCTTTAGGGACATCCCAGGGACTGATGAATAGATCATAAAGACCCGCTGTGTGTTTGTGGTTCTAGCGGTTGCTGTTAACTACGTTCAGTGGTAAAAGTGCAAGGCAAGCAGATTGTCAAGGAGAACTAAGATGTTTGTATAGGTAGTCTATTATTGAAACACCGTCACTATGGTCCCTGATAGTTTCAAATACAGGTTAAACTTGGGTCCCTGGCCTTCCACTAAGCCACGCCCCTCCAGTTAATGCATGCATGATCAATAATCATGTGGCCCGTGCTCTGGGTATGACATAAATCACGGTCACTGTTCTGCAGATTATACGACTCGCGTATCCTGCCTGAGACGAGGTCAACATTCTACATACTACTTACCTTTGCAATACCCAGTCAATCTTTGTATACTACTTACACATCTTTGCCGAGACAAAGTCACTTTCTGCATACTGCATTTTGTAGTTAATTACGCTTACATACCCGACGCAAAGTCACCCTTTTATATACTACTTACATAATCTGGCTGAGACTTTCTATATACTACCTACAGTTACATACCCAACACACAGTCACTCTTCCATATACTACTTAGATATCCTGCCTTAGACAAGGTCAGCTTTCCACATACTACTAACATCTACACACACTTGTGATACACTAACACAGTCAATCTTCTGCCCTGCTCCTTACACACAGTATACATTCTCGCGTATAAGCTGCGGCTTGTATGCTAGTCAGATAGCCAGTGCGGCTTATGGGATCGGCCCAGAGTCAGGGTACCACTCATATGCGAGTTTTTTTCTTCTATGGTACAGTGCTCAATCACCATAATCAGGTCATCAGTGCTGCTTGTATAATTGGCCCAAAGTCGGGGTGCGGCTTATATGCGAGTTAGGCTTATACACGATAATTTACGGTGGTCGACTTTCTATATACTACTTACATACTGTACTCTATACTCTTTATTCTATATACTACTAACATCCTCTAGCTTACACAAAGCCGTCAATTTTTCTAACCTACAATTGCACAAGATAAGTAGATACATGTATTTTTCGAGGCTGTTTTATCTTTTTTCTATGCATAATGATCTTTAACTGTTTTATTAGTTTGTGCGATTGTCGGCCTACTTTGCTGCTCATCGGTTTATTTGTGATATTTCTACAGGAATTCTCTTATCGCTCTGTCAAGTCAGACCTGTATGGTAACACATCAAACACATCATGGTGAAACATACAATGAGCAGCGCCAATCATGTTCAGAAGGCATGCCTTCAGTATGGTTATTGAGAGGGTCAAGCTAATTATCAAGATAATGATCATATGCAGGGATAGCAGTGGGTATACTTTAAAGTGGCATAATCCTCGAGCATGTGTCGCTCACATTTATAGTACTGTTCTAGTCTACTATGTGGTTAAGTGTAAGTGGTAATATTGCCCCTTTAAGAGAGGCCATTCTGGTCCTTGTTCACAAACCAAACACACAAACGCTACTGATAGATATCAGGCATGACACCTAGTGCCACACAGCCGTACTAGTGGCACCCCCAGCGCCACCCTCAGGTGGTCTGTGGCACTAGGGAGGGAGGGAGACAGGGAATGTCTGTAGTAAACTGAAAAGTGCCTACTTCAATTTCGGTTTGTGGAACATTCATGTGATTGCCTAAAACACTAAAGGTGCATTCTCTGGTAATTTGACACCTACACAAGAAATAAAGGTAGCTGCGAAATGTACCTCGTGACATGTACCAGGGAGAAAAGGGCGATATATGATGGTTATCATGGGAAATGATAATGACATCCCTAACAGGGGTCGCACTGCATGTTTGATGGGTTGTGTCATTGAAGTAACCGTCATAGGTTTAATTCCACCTACACAGACTTCATGTTGCAGGCCAATGATAGACATGCTATACAGACACCAAAATAATTTGTTTTACATAGTGTTACATAAAAAGGACACTGTAAACTAACAAATATATACAATACTGCAAGGCCTTATTAGCAGATTGGATGGATCCTTTACAACTAACATTTTTGGTCGCAGTATATATAAATTATAGGAAGTAAAGAATTATAGATATTGCAACGATTTCATTGTTATGGTCACCTTAAGAACTCTTTCATCATTCTCTTATAATTTTGGAGATATGTAATCGTATACAGGTGCAGACATGACATTTGATTTTCCAAAACCCCAAGTATAGCTAACTTGGAACAAGTCCTACACACTTATAAGTGGAGTTATATGCAACATGTTACTGGAAATAAATAGCCAAATGTATGATGTCCAATAAGCAGACCACACTGAAAACCCAGAGGAAGGTTCCTAGTCATCATGACGACCTAGGTTGTCATAATGACTAATGGAAGGTGCTCTAGAGAATGGTGTATGAATATACTCTCTAATTAGTTCACCTCCTAATGAGAGGCATCCCTTTCACATATTTGGTTTACTCTTGATTAAACTAAGTAGCTTTACTTGTTATCAATAAGTTGTGTATGGGTGAGAATGATGGCCTTGAAGGTATAGAGACTACTCTGCTCCCTGTCACCAATTTATATCTCATGACCGGAAATTTACTTCAATCCATTTCCCCGGGGTGGCAGCACGTGACAGGGCATGTGCCAAGTCCAACACCAAGATATACCCTAGGTTGTCTCAATGACTACCCAATAGTGTTGAGAGTTGTCATTACTGATGACTTTAGGTCTTCAAATTTACAATACCTAAAGCAACAGCCTTAAGGTAGTCATTCTGACTACCCAATCCATGTGACTACCTTAGGTCGTCATTATGACAACTTTGGTGTATATGGATCAGATATGACTACCTTAGGTCGTCACAATGACGACCTAAGGTCGTCACCTTTACCACCGAAAGTTGTCAATTTTGGCATCGTCAAAATGACGACCCTGAGGTTTTCAGTGCAGAGACCCAGAAGAGACACTTTTACTGTGGATCAAAATCATGTATACATTCAACTATAAATATAAAGAATATTAGGGTCCTCCCCTAGGGAGTTTGTATACAGATGTAGTTCCTCTAACTATCAGACAGATCAGTAGTGCCCTCAGAATACTTTATTTGATTTCTTGTGTCTTTTGACACACAACAAAGAGAACCAGTTATGCATGTATTTCCCAGTGGGTGGAAGATCGCTCCTCATCTCCTCTGGCTGTGGATGGTAGACATTAAATTTGGAGGTGGAGACCACCGCGTTCCCTAGTTACAGGTAACAGGAATCAGTCGGTGAGGCCCCCTATGGGAAGATAATGGTACTAGAGTGCTGATAGAGAGGAGCCTCAGATGAAGCAATAGCTGTGCAACAAGATAAAAAAACATTGGTTAGCGCCTATTCAACATGGTGTCCAGTTCGGTTTGAATATAAAGTGATACCTTTGTTTGTACTCATCATCTGAACTAATGCCTAGTTTCCTATGATTCTTATATTGTCCTATATCACAATAGTACATGTATGCGCAATCTTCGATATCATATCTAACATGATTTTATTTTGGAAATGATATTTATTTCATGTTTGCTGATTTGGTCTCAACATTGAAACATATTGCACTACTATTATCCAATATCAACGGCATCAATCCATGACGTGGAGGCATATAATATATACTCCTGAGAATCGATTTTAAAACCATATTTTGATAAATCTGGCACTACAAAGCCCAAGAAAGCCTATTGCTCCTCCCTTCAACACCTGATTATACATTGGGGCAGCGAGAAGGCGCAATACGAGAAATATTAGCAGATATACAAAAGAAAACATCCATAAACCCTAATCAAATGCAAGAATTAAGTCCTGCTCCTTCCCTCTATTATGCTGATAAACAGTTTAGTTAGGAGATAGCTGACTCAGCATTACCAACAGAATCATTACTTCTAATTATTAAACCAGGCTTAATTAGGCGGTAAGAGATATTAACTCCACTATCTAAGTGGCAGGAAGTAATTTGTTATCAGACTGGTTAGCTGTGCTTATCATGGGTGGGGATGGGGGTGGGGGTGGGGGTATGGGAGTTCCCAAGAGTTGCACGTAATATCAGGGAAGGCAAACCTGTCAGATTGTCTATTAGTTCTGAATTTTCATAGAAGAGGTTGCCTCCCACGATGAAAGTTAATCTGTGTCAGTAATAATTAAACTTCTCTGCATGTGCCTGGTTATAAAGGGTGAATACTGCTGTATGGGAATACCTAGCTTTTCCGACCATACTATAGAATGATATGTCAAAGAAAAGGAATATAAAGGAAGCGAAAATGCTACTGCATGGATAAATCAATCTGCTTAGTTCAGTGTAGCTGGGACAATTGTGTAACTAACTCTACACTTCTGAGAACTGTTATCTGATTATCTATGTTAAACAAAATCTCAAGTGGAACTTGTGCTATTCTTGTGTCATAACTCGAGTATTTCTGAATGTTTACGGAAAGTTTTCTGGACTGTGTCATATTTCTTGTTATTTCTTGTAGTGAAACTCAGGAAGTACAATCTTCATTCTACTTGTGTAATTTCTGGTTATTTGCATGAGTAAAACTCGGGAAATACACATAACCATTGAACATGTCACTAGGTAGCTTGCTTGTTCTCGGGAATCTCCCATGTCTATCCTGTGTATATATACAGCTCGTGCCTTTCCCGGAAAATACGCATGTTTCTAACTTGTGTCATTCTTGAGTTCTGTTTAGAGATGGCACCACGAGACTCCATATAACCCCACACTGTATCAGAGTCAGCCAGCATCATACAGGGAGATACTCAGCTGTAATACAATCATGTTATCGTTTTATTGGTATTTGGGCTAAAGGTCACCTACAAGAGGATTCTTGGAATTCTCCTTGTCGTATCTCGCCCAGTATGCGTATTCTCTTTTCCATATAAATACGGGGCTATCAATCAGTAGAATAAAGTTTGGTGGCATCATATGGCCCCTCGGCATCAAAGTGGTGAGCATGTTTAAACATGTATACAGTGTCTTTGGTTGTGTACAGTCAGTACACATTTAAAGCTAGTGTGTAGTACACATGCAAAAGGGACTCAGAACTAGTATTCCCTTACCATGTAACACCGGCGATGCCCTATAAGCGAGTACATACAGTAGAATACTAGTTTTTTTTGTCACCTTGTGCTTTTCCAGAATGCAATGGTCATTCCTATTTTCCTTTCTCCTTTCCAAATCAGCGGACCTGGAGATTTAGAATGTGCGAGACAAAAGTATATGTATCAGGAACCAGTGCATGTAAAGAAATCAGACAATTTGACCTTGATTAAATGTGTGAAAACCATCAAGATATTGTTCATTCATATTTTCAACTCATAAAGGAGGTAGCCTCCTACATTGAAAATCCATAGGTTGAAAGGGTTAGTCAGTACAAACTATCCTAGGTTCGTCATATGTGTGTTAGTCATAATGGCAAAATTATATTCAAAAATGACTGAGGGGTCAGTCAGAAGTGGCTAACTTAGGTTCATCATTGGTGTGTTGTATTTGTATACCACTAGTTGGAGCCACCTGTAAGATACCTTGATCGGCACTCAGTGGCTCTCCCTGGAAACTAAAAGACTAAGCGAGGTTGGTCGGTACTGACCAACCTGACAATAATAACTTACCTAGGTTAGTCGTATAGGGAGCCAAAAAATGACTAACTAAGTTAGGCACTAGTGACTGAGAGATTGGTCGTATAGGGAGCCTAGGAATATCAGTGTATGCTGGAAGTTAATTTGAGTTGGACTCCAACCAGATGGTGTCACTATACCGTTTAGTATTCCTATAGATGCCCCATTGTGCTGCTGAATGCAGTATATCACATTTCCTGTCCTCAATCTCTGGACCCCCACTGGTATATGAGTGACTCAATGTCAATACACTAGTTGTCTAGATAGCCTTACCACTAATGAGCAGCGTACAACGTGCTCATGACAAATAGTACCGTAGGGTATTACTGGCAGGAGGGGGGGGGGGGGGGGTATTACTGCCACCCTGGTTGCGTTGTGTGGTTTCTTGCTAGGCTAATTGGGGACATTTTGGAGACCTTTCCCTCTCACCTCAAAGACAAATAAGTTTGGAAATCAACTTCGTGATAAGTATAATCTCGGTCAAAATTATGATCATTATGAGTTTTCATGAGCAGAATTCGATGAACAATATTGATGTTTTCTGTTTTGAACTCATTTTTGAACATAACGAAAATAATTTAGTGGCTCCTCCTTTGCTACTGCATTGTAGATGTGTACATCACAATGTAACTTTTTTTGCTTATACCTGCTGGAAAATATGATGGAGACATTCCATGGATGGATAAAAAGAAATACACAAAAATGTCCATAGCAATCCCACCAAGAGGAAAGACTTCCAGTACCATTAATATCCCACGGTATTCTAATTGGTTTATAAGAGTCTTGGCCTTGGCTCACAGTTGGTTCAACGCTCAGAATAGACTGTTTACTGTAACATTATCTCCTGTGGCCGATCCTTCGTCAGACAGCTGATCTTACAACTCCATCATCGACAAAGCACCCACATTTCAGATGTACGTATTGACCCACCCCTACCCTTCATCTTCTGTTACAGGTGTTTATAATCATATCTATGTATAGTACCTGTCCAATGTTTAGAATGGTCTACAGTTGTGTAGGGTTAAGAATGTTAAAAAGTTGGCACTATAGTATGTGTTGTAGTATACCGACAAAGATATACTGTAAACATAGATATTTTCGCGCTGTACATATTTTCGCGATTTTCGCGATTTTTAAAAATCCGCGAAAATATGTACAGAGCGAAAATTTATACAATGTAGTCCTACTACTACAATGTTCCAAATGTAAAAAATATCCACATTTACAGTATACTTGAATTAATTCAATGCAGTTCTTTTCGGTTGATCAATTAAATGATCTTTGGTCTTAGGAGTAAATGGAATAACACCAATCTATTAAAGTACACGTGCTTAATATGATTGACACCTCTACTCCCCGGGGAGGAGTTCAGTGGGTGGTAGTTAAGTTATAATTAACTTTCAATAACCCTGGGCCTTCATATGTTCAAATAGCTTCCGGGACAGATCATGTAGCAATGAAGACTATTCTGAGTGACAGATATTAAAGTTATATGGGAAACTCAATGCCGAATATGGCATTGAACGCATCCCTTATAAAGCAGATACTGCGGATATCCGTCCCCATCACACTATAGTCACACTACACTGATATTCCTAGGTTCCCTATACAACCAATCTCTCAGTCACTAGTGCCTAACCTAGTTAGTCATTTTTTGGCTCCCTATACGACCAACCTAGATTAGTTATTATTGTCAGGTTGGTCGCTACAGACCAACCCACCTTAGTATTTTTATTTCCAGGGGGAGCCACTGAGTGGTCATCACAGGTGGCAGCAACTAGTGGAATACAAATACAACACACCAATGATGAACCTAGGTTAGCCACTACTGACTGATACCTCGGTCATTTTTGAATATAGCTTTGCCATTATGACTAACACTCATATGACCAACCTAGGCTAGTCTGTACTGACTAATCCTTTCAACCTATGGATTTTAAGTGCAGACCCCTCTCTGTTACCTCTCCTTTCCGTCCATCCCCACCGTCTATCTTTAGGGAACCTTTACTGTGCTAATTGACTTAACCGTCTTGGTCCTTCTTGACTTTCCCCAAGTCAAGTGATCTAAGTTTAAACATAGAGGTACAGGGCTGATCTTGATGCTAATAGATTGTTTAGTCTCTGATGTCAGGTCGCTGTCTGGATGTGTCCTGTCACAGTTCTATATTTGTGATATCTAACTGAGAGGCTGACACTGTCTTTTCCCCATCTACCTATCACATCACCCTACACCCAACAAATAGGTGTTATTTTTTGTTTAAGGTAGATCCACATCGCATCGATTAATTGAAACTCATTTAGAGAGCCTTAGCCATAATTAACAACGATACACCGTTGTACATGGTTCATCTTTATAAACTGGATAAATTTGGATCTTTACTTGTGTGCTCGTAACAGCTGATCGACTGTGCAATAATGATCATAGTGAAGAACTATAGATTTGGATTTTGATTTTCTAAAGATTTCCGGATAAAAAGATCATCGGGTTATTTGCTGTTCATCATGCAGGTAATATCAGACAGTTCCCTTTATCTGTTCAGGTCCTTCAAACACCTTCCACCCAGTCCCACGCCCTGCTTCTATTTGCAGTCAGAGGGTGATCACCCTCACAGACAAGTCCCTGTCAATTACTGATGCATCACACAGGAAATACCTTGCTGCCACCATGCGGTCGAACGATGAACTAAGTTGAGTTAGGCCACAGCTAGTCTTAAACATAGATCTGTAATGCTTCTGTGGTTACAGTCTGTTACTATCTACCTTGTCATCCAGTTACGATAAGATCCCATTACAAGTACGCAAGATGTCATAGAACCATGTGTTTACCCCGAGGCCACACATGTTATACGCAAATAGGACTTTCAGTGTGGGTTGAATACATAATCAGAAAGTTGGGGGTTCTGGTTTTATATGATATACGAAGGAGTTTGCCAATATACTTCAGTACTCGAGCGATCAAAATATGACACAAGTTGAGGATTATAGCATTTCCTCAAAGTATGGGTGCGGGTTATATGCGATGCGCAGTCGAGAACGTTTGACCTCCACAGTCTGGCGGGCCGTTCCAGGCTGAAAGCACAACCTACTATGGCCTGTCATGCAAGACTTAATATAAGTCACATACAGACACTACTGTAAGAGTAGAAATATTCGCGCTGGACATATTTTCACGATTTTTCGCGGAAATGAAAAATCTGCGAAAATATGTACAGCGTGAATATTTATCCAGTATAGTCACACTATTAGAATATTCCAAAAATCGTGAATTTTAATACACACGAAATTGTCCTTTTTAGCAAATTCGCGAAAATGTATACACGCGAAAATATTTACGTTTACAGTATGTGAACCTCACACTATACGTAAACCTCTCATCTGATGTGCTGAGGCTCACAGCTTCCCACCTTTAGGTTCCACAGATAGGTAGCTCTATTGCATTCCTAGCTGGCTCATCCAACAGACACACAAAGAGTGATCTAAGCCCTTTTTCCTACCTCCACAACTCCAAATTGGGGAGAGTTCAAATGTTCAGTAACACAAAACCACTGTCTCTCTCCGCCTTGAGGCCCTGCCGAGCCCACGCCGAGGAATCTGCCACTGTGCAGGTAGTTCCTGTCGTCACCGGGAGCGGCGCCACTTCTGCCACACGACTGTGAGGGTTTTAAACAGAGGCTTTAATAATGGCTGCACTAAGCAGGCAGGGCCGCGTGGTAATGGTGTCCTCTGTTCTGTGGTGCAGTGTTGGCTTTAAAAAAAAAAGTATTTCACCTGTAGCTGGTTGCCTGCAGCAATAGCTTTGTCTTTAATCTGTATTACCGTACTACCTGCTGTCATTGTGCCCTCCCCACCCCCTGACCCCATGGCCCCTTCCATGTTGGCTTAACTGGTGGCATCCAGTTCTAGGATGAGGCACGAAGGAAGGTCACTTACTCATAAGGCCAACTAATCTTTACACTCAGTTACGCAAGAACATGTCCTAACACGGGATAATATTGGTTTGAATTGGATATCTATGTAATTAAATTTCTTTTTAGGTTGTTAAAACATAATTTCATTTCCAACTGCAATCTGCTGACCATTTGGGTATTCTTCCCATTAACGTTCACAATATGATGGAACAAATAGTTAATTCGATTAAATGGAATTCAACGTGCTGGTATTACCATAGTGCGCAGCAAAATGAATGCTGTGATACTGCCTGTGGTATCTTATTATTATTAGTTTATGCCTCATCTTTTATACGTTAGAATAACATCTAGAATAATATCTATAATACTCATAAATCGTCTTCTCCTTTCGCCCTGGTAGACATGGCATTGACTCAGTATATGGCACTGGAGTTAAACATAGGGTCCGGACTAACCCTATTGGGCACAGCGTCCTATCAGATTGTCTGCTGTGCTGCCGTGTACCGCCCACGCTAGCTGCTCTGGGATTGGACACATCGTACACGTGTGGGAGGAGGGTATACTAAGGGGGAAGTTGGGGGTGAGGCTGAGTAGCTACACACCCTCAGGCCCACCGCATGATGAAGTAACAGAAGATAACTTTGCCACCAGTAAACAACATGTATTTTAGCCCCCACAATGAGTGACAACACCACACACCAGCGGCTGGTATATTTAGGATACAGACGCAGCATTTGTGCAGCTCGGCGCACAGTGACACCTGTAGGGGACGCAGGGAACTACATGATGACGTCAGCACCTGAGGCCACGCCCAATTGGGGTGGAGGGAGGAGTGGGGGGGGGGGGGTAAGGGGACATGGGAGGGGAATGAGTGTTTTTGTATTATAGTGAGGATAGGAAAAGATAAAGGTACGGTTGTGATGGTAGTGCAGAAGGGAATTAAGGAGAACAGAGAGCAAATTGAGAAGGACAGGAATGCAGTTACTATAGTGAGGGAGTAAGGGAGTGAGGGAACAGGGAAGAAGCAGGTGGATAGATGAGAAGGGCAGAATGGGGAGAAGGGGAACAGGGGAACAGATAGGTAAAGGAAGGGGAAGTGAAGAGTCAGTGAGCAGGGAACTATATCAAGGATACAGGGATTGATCAAATAACACAGGTAAACTCGATGATAGGATAGGCTTACAACAATTGCTTTGACAAAATCAACAGGCAGATTGACGAAGAGAAAAAAAAACACAAGGGTAATCAACAAATCTCAAAAAATAGCTGCGGAGGCACCCACAAAAGGATGAGGTGAGCAGAAAAACACAACAGTAAAATTATTGATCAGGGACAATGTACGTGCAGCATGTAAAAAAATGTGATGTGCAAAAATAGAAAGGTGCAGAGGAGGTTGGGAGGGGGTGGGTGCTTGTCAGGGTGGTGGATGTAGCTGTGCCGCCGGGTACCTCAAACTGTGGGTGTGTAGGGGGGGGGGGGGCGGGGGTGCGGGAACAGCCATCAGGTCTGAATTAGTCTGAACTAATCATCATTCTACTAGTCTGGGTCCCTGAGCAGATTAATGTAGACGGGCTCTGGTAACTGCAAACTATGAGACATAACAAGTATATGGTTAGTTCATTTCCATTTTTAAGAAGAAATCTATACCTTTCTTGTGCAATGTTTTTCTATCTAAAGATTTTTGATGAAATAACTCCCACGATGTATATGTTATCCTAAAACAAGATTGACGTTAGATTCCAAGTCCAGTATTTCATATTGTTGAAATACTAATCATATTCATTTAATGGTATTGAGAAAAACATACAGGACACCTTTTAGAATTAATGATCAAACAAGTTGTTTTTGGTTCTTTGGGTGGCTTTTCAACAGCAACACGCTTTATGCAGTTACCAGTGGTAGGGTATTGGCACGGGAACCCAGTGTACCACTCAGAGGTATTCACCCACTGGACGTCCTTAAGGCTAATTCATTACCAGATGCTAATTAGGCCGCTCAGCAGGTTTTGGGGGATGTCATCAGTGTAGAATAATCAAATCTGAATTGTTGGAAATTCAAACATCTACTGACAGTCACAAGATATTCTGTCACAACTGAATAATGCCTAATTTTCTGTCACCTACGAAGCACTAACGGACTAAATTGGCGAGGAGCAGTAATGAATATCATCTTGATCATTTAGGGACTGTGATTATGGATCTAGAGTCTAGTAGAGATACAAAGGTTTAAACATTAGAATCAGAGAGTTCAGGCATAGCTCGATCACTACGAATTTGAAATGGTATAATAATGATGATACCGTAATTATGATCTCTACTTGGAAATTGCAATAATAGTTAGTAGAGGAACACATGTATAAGTAAGGATGTGTTCACGATTGATTATAAAACTTCCCCGTCAGCCACGTTACAAACCATATAAAGTATCTGCAGCAGGAGACTGCTAACAGCATATAGAAATTCCCCTCATGCTACCTATATTTGGTTTTTCATTCCCAGGATATAATAAATCTTTTCTAATCTAAACTAACAAAATTTCTTGGCAAAGAACAATGGTGCATTGTGAAAGACCATTGGCTTTAATCAACAGCTAATAAGCTATTGGGCGTTGTAGAGCGATTAGGTTAGGGTTTCAGTGCCTTACACCATCGTATTTATCACAGATGTCCTATTGAACGCCTTTATTCTAGGTTTCAGGCTTGAGTCTGAATTAATAACAATGGACCATCAGCAAAGTCTATCAGAAGCAATTGCCAATATTAAGTAAAATTATTAACAGAGAGTGCAAGATGGCGGATCTCAGCTAGACTCTTCACACGCGGGCTCCGTCAGGACTTTACCATATTTTATGCGAAATAGTTGAAATATCGTCGTAAAAAGTAGCAACGAGCTTTATAAAGGTTTGAAGCATACGTATAGCTACTCTTAGGCTTGAAAATGTCTCTAACACGACAGCAGGTAAGAAAGTCCAAATGGACACCGGCAGTCACCCAAGACGCAGGAAATGATGCTATTATCGCTCACATAAACAATTTGGACCGGAGACTAGAATCGACTGAAGCCACTTTGGCGCAGCATACGAATGATATCAACAAGATAAGTTCTAGGCTCAAAATCACTTCTAAGACCTTGAATAGGACTGTAAAGCTGGTTAATGAGATTGAAAAAAGAGTTGCTGCGAATGAGGTCGAAATACACACGCTGTCGGAAGGGCTGACGGACACTGACACTCGTGTTGACGACAACATGGAGCACATCCAGGAGAACCGATGCAGATCTGTTGACAATACTTACAGGCTGGAAAAGATGGACAACGACGAACAGAAGAAAATAATGGTGCTGGAAGGGCTACAAGAGAGCAAAGATGAACACCTCAGGACTGAAATGGCTACTTTATTCACTGATCTGGGACTTGACTACGGTACAAAAAGGATTGAGTCAATTTCTAGAAAAGGTAAATATATACCAGATGCTAAGCGCCCAAGGCCTATTGTTGTATACATGAACTCGAAAATGGTGAAGGGTGACGTATTTAAAAACATACGCAAGCTTCAGAACAAGCCTAAGTGGCACGGTGTATCTATTGTGGATGAACTGAACGAATCTGAAACAAGACAGTATAATGACTTGCGTTCAATCTTCTTTCTCGCCAAGTCAAAAGGGCTTGCTACTAAGCTCAGACAGAGATCAATTGTCATCGGTGGTAACGTGTTCAACCATACCCACGTGATGATGGGGTATCTCCCCAAGGGACTGACCCTAGAGGACGCAACTACAGCCAACACTCCAGACCGCATTATGTTTCGAAGTGAGCATAATTGGTTGTCAAACCTATACCCTGTCGACGTGGAATACAATGGGATAGTGTATGATAGCTTAGAGAGGGCGTGGCAACACATCAAGGCAATCCAGCATAGAGACAAGCGTTCTGCTGAAGCAGTTATGGACGCTTCCAACCCGTATGATGTCATGACGAGGGGAAACAAGGTTAGGGTGGGAGAGAAATGGTCTAGGAATACAGAGACCCTATTCTATGAGCTGCTACAAATTAAATTTGCCAACGCTAGCTGTAGAAGGAGATAACTCTCATTCAGGAAAAAACGCTTCTACGAGGCTACCCTTCATCCTATCTTCGGGTGTGGTCATTATCTAGGCCAAAACTTGAGATGTACACAGGAAAAAGTCAAAGGGCAGAACCTAATGGGTAAGCTGCTGGAGAGGCTAAGGTCTGAACTCAGGAAGAACCAACAGAGAGATGAACTGAACGCTGCTGCTCTAGTACCACTACCTGCATCCCCTGGTGTAGGATCACCTCAACCGCCCCGCACACCTCCGGCTGATGCTGGCGCTCACATCGTCGATCCACAAGTCGACAATGGTCAAGAAGTAGAAACTGAAGAGAAAGGGCTTCAAATCACGTCTGATGAAGATTCAAGTGAAGATAGTGATGATGATGACGATAGCGATGATGACGATGATGATGATGATGATGAAGGCAACGATAACAATGGCGACACATCTGATGAGGAAAGTGATGCCTCTGAGCATGTTGACGAGAATGAGCTTGAATGATAGCTACTCCAAGTCTTCATGTTTTCTGATGAATGCTTAACCTTTAAATGTCCCTGTCCTACTCGCTTGATTATTGAATCTGGAATGTTCTAAAGAAATGCTGTTGACCGCTTGCTAAAATATTGGATTATGACAAATGATTACCTGCACTAATATGATTGTCTTTTGAGTATTACATGTGGTATCCCCACTTACATTAATGTATACATATAGAAGTTCTAGGCTACCGGTACTTTTAATATATTTTCTAATATATACATATTTCTGGTGACAAATGATATATTACTAAGAGTAATGCTTAGCGCTACAGATCATATATTATAGATGTTGCTTAAATAACAAGTATGGTAGAGGTTGTTTACCGGTACTTTAATATCATGTTTTCCTGATGACGTAATTGTATTTTTTCTATAAATCCATACTTACCTGTTTATACCATTCATTAAAAGTCTGTACTTAAAAGTAGATATGTAGAGGATCCTTACCGGTACTTAACAATCTGATACAGGTTTATGAGTAGTAAAAGATTCATTTTATGAGTCTATATATTTAATAGTATATATTATGTATCATAGACTCTATGTCTCAAGAAATGTATTCATTGTGCAGTTGCTTGCCGGTTCTTGAATTACATATTTAATCTAAGGTGCGACCAAACCTGTTGAGTCCTAGTCCATTGCTGATCTTCATGAGAAGCCAGATAGGGCATACGCTCATTTTTTCTTCTTTTTTTTACAAAGGGTGTATGTGAATTCACTAAGATACCAAAGGGTCTCTATAATTCAGACATGTGTTTGAAAATCATTCAATGCTGTACGTACATCCCACACAGAACCCTTCACGATGATAATGGTTAAAATCCAAGACATATGTAAGAGCAAAGGTGTACATTTTCTACAATATTCGTAGTATTAAAGGGAAATGGCCAAGTTTAAAGCCAGAAATTGCAAGGCGTAATTTAGATGTAATTTCTTTTTCCGAATCATGGCTTAAAGAAAAAGATCCATCCGCTAAATATAAAATTTGGGGATATACTTCATATAGGCTGGATAGGAAAGTAAAGAAAAAAGCTGGTGGATTAATTACATACGTTAATAAAGACATATTCTGCTCGTCAACTCATTTTGATCTTTTAAATAGAAGTGACAAAAATATCGAAATACAATGGTTATTGCTATCCAAAGGCAAATCAAAGAAGTTCATTTTCGCCAATGTATACAGACCACCAAATGGTTGCCCACTTACTTTTACAAATTGTTTATCTGCTCTGCTGACTCAAGTTACTGATATTGATGATTATAAAGTATTTATCATGGGAGATTTCAATATTAATTGTCTCAATGACAATGATATTTATGAAAATCTGACTGAGACTCTAAGTGAGTTTGGCCTCAGGCAGTTAATACATCAACCAACCTGTGTTGTAAAAAATGCAAATGGTCTGGATTTAATCTTTACTAATACTGAAGAAATTGTTGGCTCTGGCGTTGTAAGTATGAGTGCGAGCGATCACATGCCTGTATATGTATCATTCAAACACAAGACTTATAAAGTTGGTACTAAAAAGATAACAGGTAGATCTTATAAAGCGTATAATAAAAGTATTTTCTCTGAAAGGCTATTAAATGCCGATTGGACACTTTTTGACTCAAAATTGAACACTGAAGATGCCTGGCTTGTCTTTGAGGAATTGATAAATTCCCTGCTCGACATTGACTGTCCGATCAGGGAATTTAAGGTGAAAGATGAGTAGGACCCATGGATGACACATGAGCTACTCGCCAAAATTGATTATAAAAATAAATTGTTAAGAAAGGCAAGAAAGTCTGATAGTATTAGGGCCTGGGAGAAGGCAAGGTTTTATAGGGATAAATCTACCCTTGATTGTAGAAAGGCTAAACAAGTGTATTTAACTAATTCTGCTGAACAAAATGTAAAATATTAGTCGCTTATTCTGGGAAACTGTAAATAGAGTTCTACCTGGTAAATATAAAGGTAAAGTTAACATCAATTTATTTGACGATAATAATAATGAAGTACATGTTTCTGACACCGCTGAACATATCAATTCATTTTACACTGGCATTGGTCCCAAGCTGGCCTCAGCTCATACTGCTGAATGGGTTTTCACTGGAACAGAATGTTTTCAACTTATGGAAGATATTGTTGTAAATTCTGAAGATATATTAGATGTGTGTAAAAACCTTGATGTCACTAAGTCTTCCATTGTTGATATTATTTCGACTAAGGTCATGAGAGACGCTATTGTTGTTTGTATTGATCGTATCAGTAGAATTTTCTCTAATATTATTGACCGCTCATACATTCCAAACACGTGGAAAATAGCTCGTGTAAATCCACTCTCAAAGGGTGGAGATAGTAGTCAGGTTACTAATTACAGGCCTATAAGTCAGCTACCGGTACAGGGTAAAATTTTAGAACGCTTAATACATACTAAATTAGAATTACACTTAGATTTAAACAATATTTTGACTGATTTTCAAGGAGGTTATAGGAAAAATAGATCCACTATAGATACAATAGGTACTTTAACTTATGAAATTGCACGACAAAAAAATATTGGAAATTTGACTATAGCTACCTTACTCGATATAAAAAAAACTTTTGATTCCTTAAATTTTAATATCTTATTCAAAAAATTAGAAAAATACGGAGTAAAATATTCGAACTTAAATCTTTTAAAAAGTTATTTAAACAATAGAAAACAGTATACAGTGGCTAATAATTGTTCATCTACCCTCCTTGACCTTCAATGTGGCGTTCCACAAGGCTCGATTTTAGGGCATTATTATCTTTAATTTACATAAATGACTGTATTCCAAATATTCCAAATTGTAAAACTTTACTTTACGCTGACGATTCTGTGATATATGCATCAGGACATGACTTTATGGCCACACAAGCTGTGGTTCAACGGGGTTTAAATTGTTTTACTGACTGGGCTGCTAGTAATAAGCTTAGTATTAATGAAAAGAAGACAAAAGTTATTATTTTTAGCTCCACAGCTAGATTTAATATAGTCAAAGGTCAAATGACTTTAAAAATGAACGATAAGTCTTTAGACCTGGTTGAATCTACCCGGTACTTAGGTATGACGCTTGACTACTATTAATCGTTCAAGCCACATGTAAAAGGCTTAATTAAAACTGTTCAGTATAAAGGTTACCTGCTTAAACATGCTAAGGATTGTCTACCCAAAAATGCCAGGTTGAGTGTATATAAAGCGTACATTGTTCCAATTATAGACTACGGTGATGTTATATATAATGGCGTTGTGATGGATTTATTACAGAAATTACAGAGATTACAAAACAGATGTTTGAAAATATGTATGGATGCACATAGGCTTACAGCCACTATTGATATTCACAGGGAAACTAATATGCCTTTGTTAAAGGAGAGAATAAGGTTTCATACACTCCTAGTGGCATACAAGAGAGCCCAAGACCCGAGGTTCCGAAGGATCACTATCAGGGCTACACGTTTAGCTGATGGTCCAATACTAAAGTATCATACAATACACTGTAATACATATCTGCATAGCCTAGAGGTTCAATGTGCCTGGGAATGGCTAGCTACCCCCCCCCCCCCCCCCCGTATAATAGAAACATTGAGAATTTTCTTGAGTTTAAACACCTTGCCAAAAAGGCTCTATTAAGTAAAATATATTTGAATGAAAATTAATTCAATACCGGTAAATTTTCAGCCTTATATAAACTTCTATACATGATCGAAACTACTATATTATGTGTCTTATATACTCTCATAGTAATTACAGCTGTATTACTACCCAATCACCCTTAGCATATTGATACATCATAATGTTTTCTTCCATCTTGCCAATGCAAATAATACGTAAACATACTGCTATGTAACAACTGTGACTTATATTAGTAGGTCTTTAATACCAGGCATTGGCTGAAGGCCTTCCAGGACTGTTCATTCAACACGTTATTATGTACCATGTCACGTCCACATTAACATTTATTACATGGAATTGATATTTATTTTATCACATACATGCTATTATAATATTGATCATACGTGTCAAAATGTCATAATTGTCAAAGAATCACATGTGGATGGAAACCTATTGTTATCTGACCTTACTCGTTGAATAAAAATGTCCAAATCTTTTTAAAAAAACAACAATATACGTTCATAGTCTTTACCAAAATAGCTACATTCTAAGTGAATTCAGATTGATTATTGGTAATCGATCTCATGGCACTACTTCAAGTGTCAATAATGCATGATAGCCAGACAACATACACTAGTGGTTTAAACATCAATGTCAATGCTATACCAGTATAGTAAATATTTACTGTAAATTAAGTTCATCATGTTGCCTGTAGACCTATGAATTGAATACAAAACAAAGATAAACAATAACGCGAAGCTATTTCAATTAATCATGCTTTAGAATTATTTTCCTGGATAAGATATTGTACAAAGATGTGTGTAGAAGTCTTTCAGTAATCTAAGTATTATGGTGTAGTTCTCGGGCAATGTCAGCCAATGAACATTTATAGTGGTATTAGTGGTAAAGTCTTCCAGCAATGGGGTGTACTCATCCATCAAGCTTCAAAGTATTTTACTCATACATCTAAGTGACATATTCACCCACCAAAGTACTTTAGTAATTCAACACAGAAATGCAGGGAGAAGGTTAATGGATAACCTATAACAATATATATATTACAAATTTCCCAGCATTTCTGTGTACATAGCCCCAATTTCAGCTGTTTTGAAGCTTGCCGGTCAAAGACGTCACACGGTCAAAGGCATCACCCGGTCAAAGACATCACCCAGTCAAAGACTATCAACTTAAATTGATCTGATGAAACACAGCCATATACCATAATGGCCCGTGTAAGAGCAGGGGTCTCAAATAACTGCAGGCCTTAAACCTCTCAGAAAACCAAAATCTCTCTTTAAAGGGACTCATATACCGTAAAACCTCTTGTATAAGCTGCGGCTAGTACCCATATCAAATCTACGGTGCAGCTTATAGGATCGGCCCAGGGTCGGGGTGCGGCTTATATGCAGGTTTTTGCTACTAAAGTACAGTACTAAAAGCCAGCATAATCAGATCTCTGGTGCGGCTTATAGGATCGACCCAAAGTTTGGGTGTGGCTTATACGGGAGTTTTGTAATAAGTATTACAGAGGGGGTCATGTCAGATACAACGGCATTATCACACAGGACAAAGTTTCTAACACAGTGGAGTGTGGTGCAGCCTGTCAGCTATATAAGATAAGTGGGGTAAAGGAAGCAACTTGACTTGGATGGGGGAAGGGGCACAAAGCCGAAACGAATGAAGCTCAAAAGTGTGCGTGGTTCCAATATTTTGAAAGTGCTTGATACATTACAAAGTCAATTTGGATGTAAATGACCGAGTCGTTTATATAAGTACACTCAAAAAATAAACTTGTCTCCAGACTCTTCAAAGTGACGGTCATAAAATAAACGAGTCAAAAACTTGTCTAAGTGACAAGGAAGCGGGTCTTCTAGCTGGAGATAGAAGACCCACTTGGTATGTGCCAGCCCAAAACCTGACATTTGCCAGCTCCAGATTCTGTTTATGGGATGGTAACCTGACAACTTTTGACTCGTTTATTTTATGACAGTCACTTCGACGAGTCTGGAGACGAGTTTACTTTTTCAGTGTATACTGTGGGTTAAACAGATATGATTTTAATCCCTTATTAATTCTAAAAGATACTCTAGACCCATGTCTAGGATTAAGGATTAGTATGTATATAGGAACAGGTGCAGACAAAGGCCTAGATATCACAAACGTGAATAAGCGAATAAAAGGGAAAAGGGTGGGTTAAATAAAAGGAAAAAGGAAGGTTGGGTGAGCCTGAAGTCACTTCATGAATACCATACACAAACAAAGGCCACTTTTATCCCAAGAAGACGAAACACATATTGGAGGAATCTGCTCAAACTTTGATTGAAAGCAATGACTTCCCACTGACACTGGGAGCAATTACTCTAATTCTTGTTCCTTCGAGTCTTTTGTTCATTCCACAATTAAGCATCTTCTCATTGTCTCACAAAAGAAAGCAATTGCACTGTCATGTTTGTGAGAACTGGTTATTTGTATCTGCAATGGGAGTATCAGAATGCATTCTTTTCCCTATCAAAATGAATTATTTAAGTTAATTTGCCTTGATCCAACTAAACAAAGGGTTGTTAAGCAAAGCCAATCGGTTGAGTCAATATTTCTTTGCAGATTCAAAACACTTCACTTTTAAAATGTCTGATCATTGATGTCCCCTTTAGCTACTTCAGATTCGTTCTAAAATATTAATTACTTGATCTAAGCCGCAGAGGTTCTCCAATTACATCTAAGTATACACAAGGATCGTATGCACTTCGGAGCTATCTGTACAAAAAATAAATACAATGAATTCGATTGAAAGTGCCTAATTAATAATGATGTCTTCCATTATATTCTTCAACGGTTCCAATTTTTCTATCAGCGTAAACCATCCGGAGAGAGACATTGTACTATTAACCCAATTAGACAAAGGACCACGACAGTGGTATACATCAACGAGTATAAAGTAATGTAGTTTTCTTATCTGAAAAAAATAATGATGAATAAGAACTAAATTGCATCACTCCCAAGCATTCACAGTGAACCTTGACTGAGTTTAACCTGAGAATAGAGTTACCTGACACTGGCTGTGTCATCTTACATTAGTTGTGTTACCTAATATGGCCTGTCTTACCTATCGTTCTATTCTTGGGTTGCCTTCCCAGTGGCAGGTAAGCTAATACTCCACTTGGGCCAAGTGGCGATGAGACCTATGGGATGGGATTGAAATACTTTATCCGGCATTTGAGGCAACAAAGATAACACTTATATTTCACAACCAAATTCCTTTTTATCTGCCATTTTCAAATTATCCCTTATACATTTGTGTATACTGTTTCATTCAACTTACATTTACAAAGGACAGCAATGATAAGAAACAGATCAAGTACCCAGTAGTTATCCCACATCTACAGCCCTGTATTCAGGATATTGGTTGACCTTCACGGCAGATCATGAGCTGCATAACTCAAATTGATATATTCTTTGGTAGCCAATGAATCTCCTTCTATAAAGTGAAGTATCATGTGCTCAATATTGTTGGTATACTACACAGAGAAAAGAAGTAGAATCACGGTGATTCCCAAATGGGAGTCTGGACTCGATCACTGAGGTAGCTCTCTCTGACCCGTTACTGCCTCTGGATATCATTTAAAGACCCAAACCCATGGATATCTTACTTTAACAGTATCTAGGACATATCATTGTAGGATTTAGAATTTGTTGAAAATCGGATTATATATATACCGACCTCAAGAACAAGCTGACACTCTGCCAAGTGGTAAAACCTGTAAACACTAGTCTTGCTCACCTCAAATGCCTTTCCTCTAAACTAAGATAACACGCATGGAGAACCAATACCGGTTAAATCAGAGTCACTTGCCATTCACAATATTAAATGTTTATCCTAAAACGTATTGTTATCTACGGATTATTATAAAGGCCAAAACAAAACATAATATAAAAATGGAGGGAAGGGAAGTGCTAAGGACAGCAGGTAACTGGGGTAGTAGTGGTGATGAGTGAGGGCACGTGGACGAGGTAGGCACCTAGCCACAAAGAACACAAAGCAGGGTGGAGGTGGGGGTAGACAGCTCTGTGTGGTGGGAGGGGGGACTGTAAGAAGATAGACTGTATGCAACCTCAGCGTGTTTCTGTCATGTTTCACATCTAGAGACAAGCTACCAGCACCCTATATGACGTTTTGTGGGCGGCTGCTGACTGGATGGAATGTGACATGTGGTGCATGATTGGCTTAAGGGCGGGCCCAGGGGGATGCTGGGGTCCCCCCCCCCCTTTTGGAAAGAAAATGGATTTATAATGATATTTTGATTAAAACTTTCGGAACATTACCCAAAGATATCAGACAAAAAGACCTTTCGGTTGTCATTATTGTATGACTACAATATATCACTACACGCCCAGATATAGTGTCGAAGACCGCGGCCATATCCTCACTACCTATTTGGTACATTGAGACTGAGAAGTGCAGTCATATGGTAGGAGGAGGGTTACAGGGGACAGTGGACTCCCACTGAGCCACTCCCGTCTCCCCCCCTTCCCATACTAGGGAATGTTGTGAGCAGTAGGTGGGAAGTGCCTGAGAGCAAATGAAACCAGTTGTACGGTAGGGAGTTGATCCATTTAGACCCCCAACACAGCTATATAAGGGCCGAGGTACCGGTCCTCAAGCCAATCAAACTGATGTCGCAGTAGCAAGAATTGCGTCTTTAAAGCTAATAGTCTAGCACAGACTGAGAGAAGTCCATCCTTGACCTCTTTTGAGAGGACCCGGAACTGGCCAGAGGGCTATGCGTTCTCAGGGGTCTTGGATCCTGAGGCATATTACACTCACAACCCTCAGTGCTAATACAATGCTACATCAGGAATATTTTTTGAGCTATACGGAAGTGACAATGGTCTTTTTCATCGACATATCTATAGCTTACTGCTGTCCATTGAATGGTATTATATTATGTTCCATTACCCTGCTTAAATAATGCTATTGACAGCAATGTTTCTTAAAACAGTTCATTGACAATGCGATCCAGTATAACAGTTGGTATACATGTAAGATATAGACAGACGGGGCGTGGGTCATTAGAGGTCATCGATGCAACAGGACTTAATTTGTTTATAGGACAGAAGAGTTATCCTGACATGGCTCAGCATCAAACTCCTGAAGGTGAATGCCCTAAAGACTTGAGTTTACATAATCTATCCTACATGTATACTTCGCTCTTGCAGCAATCTACATCATTTCATTCATGCCCGTTACCTTATAGTGGGCACATATATGCACATTATTGTGGCCTATGGGGAGGTAAAATGAATCAGCATTGGGTCTATTTGATCACTTGGTGAACAGTGCAGCCTCCCCTCTGGGTGGAGGTAAGTCTGCATAATGGCACCCCTCACATTGCCTGTCACTCCGGAGGAAGACTATTGTAGGATATCAGTAGTAGGTCTATAGATATTCAGACTATTCTTCCCCAATGCAGGGCAATCACTCAGAAGTAACCTGTCCTAGCAGGGCCATATGTCATAGACTAGTCATTATGAGGCGACACTGTTATTGTACACCTTACACTGTATAGAAATGAAGGCAGCATTAATTTCCTGTATCCTATGCCTTATATAGGGGTATGTGTTTTAGCTTGTTAGTGCACGCGGGTAGTATCTAGGGTTACCTTCTCAGTGACAGGTAAATCATACTTCAGTTTGGTATAACGGAAGATCGCCACCAAAGCCATCAACCCTACCCAACGCAAATAATTAATCCAATGTATACATGTATTGTATGAACTATTTTGTAAGTCCCCCTATTCATTCTGTCCCTTTATCTTCTTTGATAATCATTAGCCTTGAGGTATTAGAATGTTTGAATTCTGTCCATGCACCTGCCCAGGTAGTCATTGTTCAGAGCTATTGATTTCTCGTCCTTAGATCGGGGTTATTTGTCCTTGGTGCCCAATTCTTTTAGTGGTAAACAACTCCATGCTCCATACGGGTTCACTGTGGTTTCATTTTAAATGAAAAGTATTTTTGAAAAGTGTTTTTCCAAGGAATGAGATAGATCAGTAAATATACCCATGTAGGTAACAACTGATCAAATCTCTTTCAGAATTAACTTTCGACTTAATGCTGAAATTTAAAGCAGATTTCCAATGACGTAAACATAGATTAAGGTATGCTTGTAATAGATACGCTTTGAGCTTTGCTGTTTCGAATGATCAAATATCGAGAGCAAATATTGATGCCTATTAACTGTAAACCGTGCTGTTATCCCGACAAAGGGATAGCGATGCTGCGGTGCACAGAGATTCGTTTTAGATATCAATGATCAAAGCAGGTCATTGACCCGGTAAAGGGTAGCCATGAAGAGGGACCTATAAATTCAGAGTGGAAAAATCAAAACAATCGAACTAAAAGCGAGGTCAATAAGCAACAGAGAGTTGAAGATATGGTACTTGAGAAATAATGGTATGTGACAGTACAAATAGAAAATAACATCCCTAATTCTGACCCGATTTCTCACCTTCATATGGCCAAAATGCTCTAAGAGTACAGTATTGGATGACTTTGACAACTTTTTCTTTGGCAGACGGCATATATTTCAGGGCATAATAGCGCATTATAAATCATATAGCTCATGCCATCCCTGCTTGCACAATATCCCACTTTTCTCGCTCGTAGCACTCCAATCTCCTTTATTTGTCTCTGCAATGCACCTAGTGATCTTTTGGAAGTCAAGGCACATTTCCTGTACGACTTCAGGCCCAGACAATAAGACTTTACTTGCTAGACTAAAAAATGCCCACGGTCTAGGGACACAGTGAGAAAACATCGTCGGTAGGTCATGATTGCCATGACTCTGTCGGGATGCCGCCCTCGTGTTTGTAACGTTGGAACACACTGCAGCAATAATCATATCAACTTCATCAATATAACACAGTTTTCCACCTTCACATAGCCAAAAATATTGGGTTCTTTTGAGTGTCCAGTATTGGATGACCCCTTGAAATAAAGCTGAACACATGTCTTTCTTTTTTTCAATCTGCATCCCAGGTGAGAAATTGTACAGATACCCCCAGTAGCCTGTGAACTTAGCCTGTGACACCCCCCAATAATAAGGTACAACTACACTGTAAAAAGTTTGTTGCCATTTTTGTAGGTGTACAGTAGATTCTGCTGTAGATGTACAAGAGATTCTACTGTGTACCTACACTTACTATTTACAGTGTAAGGCCACTCAAAAAAATTGTTTCTCATGATGAGAAACCAGTTGTTTTTTTGAGTGGCCTAATTATAACCTTCATTCTGACAGCAAGTTGGACCGAAAATTACGATTCACTGTTGAATTTAAGGTCTTTTACCACAGGAGTGCTGTCTTTTATTATCAGTATATGGCTACACCATTATAAGGTGAATAAGTACCATGACACCATGTGTTGCTGTATGAGTAGGAAACGACATATTATTTGAGAAAATAAAAAGAGAAAAGGTAGAGAAAACGTACAGTCTGTCTCACTAGTTTTAGAAAATAGCAGAACTGATAATAAAAGGTGTCTAGCATGCTTTCCTATCCCACCTCTGTTTCTTTCTCCGTCTCTGTCTCTCCCTCTCTCTCTCTTTCTCTCTCTTTCTCTCTCTGTGTTTCTGTGTGTCTGTCTGTGTGTGTGTGTCTGTCTGTCTCTCTCTCTGTCTCTCTGTCTCTCGCTCTCTGTCTCTCTCTCTCTCTCTCTCTCTCTCTCTCTCTCTCTCTCTCTCTCTGTCTCCGCCCCCCCCCCTGCCCCTCTGTCTCCCCTTCTTTCCATAATACATTAATTAATAGAAGGACAATGTGTATTTGAGACTGCCTATGTTGGTGTACTGTATGGCTAATAGAGCTGCCTGGCCGGCATCCCCTGACCCTGCTGTGGGGCCCTGGTGCAGGATTTATGAGTGTGTAGCTGGTGGGCCCCTTCAGCCCCACCCAGGAGTGTTAGCTGTCATATCTCATTCTGCATGACGGCTGGCGGCATCCCCCAGCAGTCTACAACCCACACGCCGGCCACCTCTCTGGGAGCAGGCTGACACTCTGCCAACTGCCGACACCTGGGAACCTGCTTACTCATTCACCTCTCCATGTCATCTGCAATCATATACATAGACATAGTGAAATAGTGATTGACGTTGCTTTGAACATTACCCCGGGACATTACCACAACCGCAGCGTCCAATTTTGATGAGAAATAGATGTCATATGGCACTGAATTAATCACCGGAATTGGTCTCTAATACAAAGAGTCAATATTGTGATTCCCATCTCGGAAATTTGGTGAATCGGCTCTGTTATATATTCTACCTATTCTATTACAGTGTTTGTGATTACAATGCTATCCCTATCATTTCCATCGATTTTGTTTGAAGTTTTAACTGTCCTACTCCACCCCCCATAAAGTGGTATCAAACAAAATTGTATAAAGCCTGTTAAACTTGCATTAAATGTGAGAAGTATCTGTTGTAAGTTACAAAGGGGTATTGATGAACAAAACGACACACAGAAGGTCTATCTGGCCCCATAATGGGTAATGCAATAACAGTTTATCTCTAGTTTGGGAGTGCGATAACATTCGTAATAGTGCCATCACATTTATTTGATCTGTATCATCCCCTGCTAGTACAACAACTTTTGTATGTACAGCATTCACGCAGGCACGTCAATGACAGAGTATTTCGCATTTTTGTGTTCTTTAATTCAGTCTTTTATTCAAGGTACAAAGAAATTATGTTTCAAAAGATAAAGTGCCACTAGACTCCCCACTGCCGCTATGATGTACAGGCCTTTTGAATGGTCCATTCTTTATATCTAGATAATACACTGTTAAATCGTCATAATATTATAAATCACTTCCAAAATAATTTTGGTACAATTTTTAGTTAATAATGAAACCACTTTATTTGTGTGTGTAGAATTGTCCGGAGATTTTCTTGAGTTCCTTGTGAGACACAATTATGCTTTTTGAACAGATTGGTCAGTTATATTCTAACCTCATATCCGTGCATTCTCCAATGGGACTTGCTCACAGAATTGCCAAATATTCTTTTTTTTTTTTTAAATAAAGTTTATTGATCGATCCACTACATGAAGAAGTGATAATATCTACGATCAACCAGTTGGTATCAGTTTCCTTGGAGCATTTAAATATGATATGGATACAAAGATGAGTATTTACAGATGAGATATGACATTTGGTTCATAGACTAGGTGTCAGATTGACACAAGTCAAATTCTAGTTACTAAACAATAGAGTAACAGTTAATACAATACAGATAGGAATTAACAATACAATATATACAATATAACACATTTTAATACAATTCTAATACTAATACTTAATTCAAACTAATATCACAGATATGCTTATAATGGTTTTGGCATTTTAAGATATGCCTCTGTATGGTAGAGACAATTCTCTACTTAACTTAAAATATGACTGCTTACATTTTCCCATTTGAGACTTTAGTAGGCACATGTTGCACTGGTTGAGGGGTTTCTTGATTAACTTATTACTATTGGAAACTTGATACCACTAGTTGTCACAGCAGAAACAAATTGCTTCATGCCATACTTGTTTTGAGCACATAATGCAAATGCACAGATTTATGAAGGAATATCATGTATTATATTATATTTAGGGCGAGTTCACTATCTGCAGGCTGTCATCTTCTAGTCCTGATGTTGCACTTAGTTCTGAGGACTCTTGGTCGTCTATCCCCTTCTTGCTTGGAGTGTGTAGGTCATCTATTTGACGAATACGCAATTTGAACTTCATTTTCTGTTCCGATTCCTGGTACCACGAATCCAATAAGTCCCACATTTTTGATCCCCTGTATAGGGGAGATCTCTTGTAGAAGTCACGAATTGGCCTTTTGACATCAAATTTCTTCTTGTTTTGAGTTCTGGTTACTCTGGCATTGGTAGTATCTTTTAAGTGGCGACCATTTGCCGCCAACTTGTACATAAATACAAGATGCATTTCATCCCTCCTTCTACTTAACATTTGGACTCCACATTCATGGTGCAATTCTTCAACAGATTTGTCTCTCACATCACTCAAGAGACAGATCCTAAGACCCCGGTTTTGGAGACGCTGCATTTTTTCAGTCCATTCCTTGTTGGCCCCCCCGTACAGGAAGCTACCATAATCAAACTGGCTCAGGATTGTTGACTTGTAAACCAAGATGGCGTCCTCCCTTGACATGAAGGTTCTTTTTTTGCCGAAGCTAAACAGCTTGTGGTTCACTTTTCTGATTACGTCTTTACATGCCTCTTCCATGGTCATAGTCTCACCGAACTTCACACCAAGGTAGCAGTAAGATTTAACTCTGCTTAAGTCTACACCACTTATAGTTGGTTTCATTCTTACTTCCGCCTTTACTTTGTCTCTACTACCACTCAGCATGAATTTCGTCTTATCACGATTGATTGTTAAACGTAGGTTAACACATTTCTCAACCACAAGTTGGAGATCAACCTGTAGATTGGAGACAGCAGTGTCCGCACATTTGTCACTACAGTAGAATACAAGGTCGTCCGCGTACATCAAACTTTTGCAATTTACAAAATCAGAACCAAGAGTGTCAACGTAGTAAATAAAGAGCAAGGGTCCTAGGACGGACCCTTGCGGGACCCCATAAGAAACTTTCTCGCTCGCGGATGTGAAATCCCCGATCTGTGTGTATTGCCTCCGGTCGGCAAGATAACTTACTAGCCAAGAAAACTCACACTTTTGTAACTTTAGACTCTTCAGTTTCTCAAGCAGATATGAGTGATCTACCGAGTCAAACGCTTTGCGTAGATCAACGTAACAGATTGCTGTTATCTCACCTTTATCTCTATTTGCATACAGGTCACTGGCTAAATTGAAAATGGCATCACCAGTCCCAAGACCATTTCTATAGCCAAATTGTCTTTCAGACAGTAGATTGCCTTTATCCAAACACTCAACCAAATGTGAGTGCATACATTTTTCGGCAATTTTTGAGACTACAGAAAGTAATGAGATTGGCCTCCAGTTGTTAATATCTTTGAGGTCACCTGATTTGGGGATTGGAGAAACTCGGGCCTCCTTCCATATATCTGGCACAACACCAGTCTCAAATGATTGATTCAGCACATGAGTTAGTTGGTCTAATAGTAGGAGTAAAGCCTCTTTCAGAAACTTACTTCTGATATCTTTCATACCTGATGTTTTGTTGTCACTGATGTCTTTGACCAGAATTTCCACAAGACCAGGGGCAACCCTCAGTTTCCTGAAGCATTCACCCTCATCTGGTTCATAGGTCAGATCATGGTCATCTTTTTGATGTCCATTGTTAGTCAGGTCATTAGATAGACTCTCGCCAATTGTGGCGAAGAATCTATTTAGATAATCTACCGAGTCCTGGCTGCCCTTGATTGTACCATCCTCACCGCGGAGCTGAGGAGGTAACACTGCCCCCTTTGGTTTTAAAATCCCGTTCAAGACACTCCAGAATTTCTTTGGGTTACCCTCATTTTCACGCAGGGCATTCTTGACCTCTTGTGATTTGGCATATTTTACCTTTTTCGAAATTTTATTTCTCAACCGTTTTGCCTCTACCAGAAAACAATTTTGTTTTGTTCGGAAAAAGTCATCCATTTTGTTGGCTCTTTCTGCAGACAAATTTAGGATTTCATTGGTCATCCAGCTCTTTCCACAGTCTTTATAGGACCTTTCTTCAAGTGGGCAGAAGTTGTCTAGATATTCTGTTATGCAGTCCTGGACAATTCCCCAAGACTCATTTACATTCTCACACTTCCAGAAATCCTCCCAGTCCCAAAATAGGATCCAGTCAACCAGATTCTCTGTGCAATGATTCTTGTAATTTCTAGTCCAATAAGTTTTCACAGTATGTTCAGGTGCTTCAGAGTGTAGGACTACAAAGATAGGTAGATGGTCTGATACCAAATGGTTCAGTACCCCACTAGTCAGTGTCTTGTAGGAATTGGTCATTATGTGATCAATACAGGTGCCCCTTACATCAAAGGGCCTAGTACAAAAATGGATCAAATTCCTTAACCCATACTCCCTGCACTTATCTAAGAGTTTCTCCGTTTTGGCACTGTCCTCTTCGAGGACATTTATGTTTGTATCACCTAGAACCCATAATTCTAGATTGGGGTTAGAGAACCTCTTGTAAGTGCGATCGAGCTCAGTTATAAATTCATCCAAATTACCTCCAGGCGGCCTATATACACAGGAGACTATCATGGTCTTCCTGTGGGGTTGATCAATTTTCAGAGTTAGCATTTCAATATCCGGAGTCGTCTTAGTTGACGTTTCCAACCTGGTGATATATTGGGCAATGTGGTTTTTGACATAGATGGCCACACCACCTCCTTTCTTGAGATTTCTATCTCTTCTGAATAGCTGATAACCATCCCACATAATAATATCATCATCATGTAGCTCAGTTAGCCATGATTCACTGATACACAATATGTCTACATCTTTGAAGGCCTCAAATAATTCAATCCTCTTCAAATAAAAGCTGCGAGTGTTATAATGAACCATCTTTAAGCCATTCATCTTTGAGAACTCCGAAAGTCTAGTAGTTCCCATGTTTGTAATACAGTTTATACAATAAAAATCAAATGAATTGATAAAGAAAGAAAATGATAATTTACACTAGTAAAAACTAAATAAAAATAAGAACAGGTTATAATTTACAATTTAAATACTAATTCTAACCAGAGCGGCGTAGAAAAGAGAAAACTCTAAGGCGTAGTCCCCTATGTGAGGAACCCTTACCCTAGAGTCGATAACTTAAACTAATACAAACGGTGTGACGTCGAGTATTTAAAAACCAAGAAAGGAGCATAATGGCAGCTAAAAGAAGGTTAAAAGGGATTTCAATCATGAGTCAAAAGCCCACAAGCAAACAAACAAAACAAAACAAACAATATAGATTTATAAATTTATAAATTGTATTCAGAATATAGATTTATAAGTTGTATAAGTTGTATTTAGAGGATAGAAACAGTATTCATGTCGTCATTTTCTAGACCACAGTTATGACGAGTGTGTAATTTACAACAGTCAAATCATTTACTTATATTCAAGCTAATACCGATGAGATACTTCACCGTCACTGTGACAGTTTTATAAACTATAGATTTAATAACAATCTAGTCCCTGTGACCATTTGTCACTGATATTACTAGAGGTTTGGTATTTCAAAAACCAGAAAAAAAATTAATTAAATTAAATTTCATGGGCAGAACAGTGTAGAAAACCAGTAATTTAACGGCTATTTCAAGGATGTACATAAGAAGCAGATAGCACCATTGTTCCCAATTGTCACATGGTATCTGCCTTAATTGATATCGAATTATCAAGTTATTTCATTGCCGTGACCATTTGTCACCCTTGCAATTTTAGACAAAGAAAATAATAATAATAATAATAATGATTGTTCTCAAGTTGTGTGCATTGAAAGCCTTCAAAATAGTTAGGCTCACAGTAATCGACTTAGCAACACCATCGTGACCAGTTGTCACATATTGTCTAACCTCAAGTGACTATATAGAAATACTCAAATACTCACATAATGTAACTAGGGACCTGAAACGAGGACCTAGACCAATACAAGTAAATTTTTGTCATATTTTTTGTTTTTGTATTTTTTGTATTTTTTTGTTTCACAAACCGTGATGTTTAGTTTTTTAATGTTTTTTTTTTATTTTTTATTGTTTTTTTTAAAAGTTTTTGTCCTAATTTTTGGTATTTGCCAATGTTGTGAACATAAATTCATGGGATCAGTAATATATACAAAACACCAAAATTCATAAAAAACAATACAGGTTTGGGCCTCCCAAATATTTCAAATATTTCCCGGAGATTAGTATCACAGCATTATCATTGTTAGTCAGAATTCCCACAACAAGGGAAAGTAAAGAAAGGAAAAGAACATTGCAAGTCAAATCTAATCATATCAAATCAAACGTGTTTACATTTAACCTTATGTCAGGACAACAAGATTTGTCAGTTTGGGTTTGATTACTTTTCTTCGTTTGGCATTAGTTCTGCCAGAACAAGATGGAACCACTAGAATATTTTCTTTGTCGTCTGATTCAGGCTCATCTTCAACACAATGTGTATTAAATGTGACACTTATCTGAGGCTCCTGAGGTGGGAGACACTTCTTGATGGTGGTTGCTACGTAGGAGGCGCATCTCTTGAGATTATCCTCATCTGGATGGCAGCCATCCCACAGTTTCTCATAGTACGGGACATACTTCCTAGTATGGTGCTTGGGTACCCCCTGCTTGGTTTTTCTTACCAAGGACGAGTGAAATACATAATCCAAGCGTGCAGTCGGTATCCTGTTGTTTAATACATTGATCATCACAATATCGCTGTTGATCACCTTTATCACATTGTCAATGATATCTTGATAGGAATCTCTAGGCCAATAGTACTCTGGATGATACTTGGAATTAAAGCGGGCCAGATCCAGGCCATACATGGTGCTGATACTAAATAGAGTCTCAGGATATTTTAATTTTAGGTCAGTTATCATATTTGTGTAGCTGATGTGTAAAGATGCTCTGCACGAGTCAAGGTTGTCGTGGTTGAAGAAGAAGTATGGTTTGGCATGATGGTAACGCTTCCCAGTTAGGTTGCATATTCCACAGACGAAAATTACTAAATCATAGGCTTCTTTCTGGAGTTTAATGTCAACCAACCTGTGAATTTTTTCAATACTGGCCCCGGTTTCCAATAACTCATCCAGCTCATATTCGTGTCCCACAGTGCTTTGGACTAATCCTTTCAGTTCAGCAACACGGCTGTCACCAGCCAACAGGATCGCCATGTTGTCACCTAGGATCAAGAGTATTAACAAGTGTCATTATTAGTGTGATCAGGCAATGTGTATAAACCACCGAATAACTGCAATCTCTTATCATTTTTGCACCTAATTAGCGCTAAAAAGGTATAAGATATTTCTGAGAAAAAAAAAGGTGTTTGTCCTACAAACACTCTTCACGGGTTTGTGTTTTTCTCGATCAGCTGTGACCTGACACGCATCAATAATTTTCCGTGCTCGTTACTGCCTCGGAGCACGCTGACAGTGTCATATTTTTTGTTTGTGTACGGGTAACCACCTCCCCACTTCTTTGAACCCGTTCCCTCAATCAAAACCTGATCTGTGCTGGCAATCAGGAAGTCTCTACAGAATTTATCCTGATCATGCTTTTCCATCAGTAATGTCAACATGACGATATCTTCCCTTTGTTCCCATTCATGACCGTCGGGGACGCGGAATTTGTCACCCTCCGACTTCACTTTGGCAGCAGTGTCGTAATTCAGAATTTCCTCGGCCTTTTCAGAGTGACCAAGAGCGTGTAGGCGCTGATGGTAATAACCATGCTCTACACTGTTGTATATTACCTGCTTGCCTTTGAACAGATGGGTGATTTTGACGGGAAACCAGTTGGAATACGGTGCCTTCTCTCCACAATAGAGCGTGCCGAACTTGCACTTTTTGATTTTCGCTCCAGCCGGTGTGTTATTCAACGCACGACCTTCACCTTGGGGCTGCGCCACTCCAGCTGTGTTTGGAGCTCCGGCAGGGGTATTGGGAGTCGGTGGTTTGTTGCGTCTTATCGGTCTGCAGTCATCTGGTAGCTTTTCAAACTCACTGTACTTGAACAAAGTATCACCTAGGTAGATACCCTGCCGGTCCAGTTTGGCTTCCTTTCCAGCCAACTTAGCTTTGTATATGGCTTCACGTGCCATGGCTTTGTTTACCCTCACTTCCTGGGGTTCATCCGCTACCAACCAAATCTCTGGCTCCGTATCCGGGGCTCCTCCTACCGCTCCACCTCCATTTTTCTTTTTCTTCAAGTTCCACTTTTTGCTCATCCACACCTTGTAGATCACTTGGTGGCTGCAGTTCATCACTATGGGTACCTTTTCCCTGAGGTCTTTGTCAACACCCTCCATGGATGCCGGTGTTTTCTTCATCCTCTGGACATCAATGTAGTCACTAAACTTGTATCTTATCTTCAGCTTTCCAGCCAGCTCAGCAATGATTGTTCTGAGGTTGTCATTATACGACGTCTCTAAGCCGTATATTATGATGTTCCTGTCTGGAGCACTCTTCTCATGTCTCACGGTCTTCATGGCTGCCTCCAACCTGGCAATCTTGGCAGGGTCACCATCGTGCCCCCCTTTTTTTGTCTTGTCTAGCAGAGAACGATGCTCAGCAAGGATGCTATGTATCGCCTCTATTTTCCCCAACACTTCTTCATGCCGCTCATCAGCTTTCTTGGTACTTTCAGCCAAGCTGGTGTTTAGGGTGACAATGTCACCCACAGCTCTGCCCACTGTGTCATATAGAGAATCATATTTTTCTGTGTTGGTACTGATTGAGCCTTGGATCTCTGACAGATCAGATTTCAACTTGCTGTTGTAATCCATCATGACAGAGTCCAGAAGCGCTTTCATCTGGTTGAAATTGATTGGTGCATCAGGGTTGGTGCCAGCTTGTGTGTGTGCTTGCCCTACATCAAGTGTAGAGTTGGGTATGTTACCTGTGGCACCAGCATTGCTGGTACCCGGTTCCGTTGGAGTGTCACTCCCTGGTGGGAGTTGAGACAGAGAGACATCCCTTACGAGCCCCCTTTCACTAGCAGTGGGAGAGGGGGCCGACTGACCTGGATTCCCGGTGGGAGGTACTGAAGGGGTGGCTACTGCGGCTCTATCCTGCAGCATACTGAGTAAGGAGTTGTCCTTGTCTGCTATCTTATCCTGAGGATCTGATTCCTCAATAATAATGGTACTCATATTGAGATTCGGTAGGGGCGGGTGGTTTGACAAAGGTGAGCTTACTAGGGTCTTTTTGTGTTCCGGCGAGGCGGCGGTAGGGGAATCCCCCTCCGGTACCTCGTCGTGTTTCCTTTTGACAGGTGCGGTTTTGAAGTTGTCCCACACCTTACTAAGCACCTCCATGACCCGGCTCGCCCATAAAAATGACTATTGTTCTTTACAAACACGAGGTTGATTTATGGATCCACTCCTACCTTGATCTCTGTACCTTCCTACATCATTGATGCCATTCTTGAATGTCGTAGTAATTTTTTTCATGAATAAAATCCCTATTTCAATCGCTGCCGTTGCTCAAGCGGTCTACTCCATTTTGATGACGTCACGTCACTTGGGAATATCTCGTGACTTGTTACCAGGGCTTATATAGATCTATAGACTAACCAGGTACTGCCTCAGACTGCCAGGGGTAGATAGCGATTGGTTCAATGTGACAACGTAGAGTACAATGTAGAATTACATAGAAATATAGTGAGCGCAATAACAAGATCCCACACAGGGATTCTCGCAATCATTTCCAATATGTTTAGCAACGAAAACCGTTTAACAAACATTGAAGCTGAGGAGAAAAGAAACTATAGCTACATCCCAGGTGTTGGATACTTGTAAATGTTTCAAACCCTATTAGGCACATCCAAACATATATGTAGGCTATGCTACACATTTACTTAGAAGAGAGGAAGCATGCACAAACATAGATTGATAGGGGTCAAGTTGGACACCCTCCTGTCCCCTCTGTTCATCATGTACACTGCTGTCAATACTCATTCATCACTCTGTCTGCCATACCGCACTGGGTACCGTGTTCTAGTTGGGGTAGGGGGAGAGTAAAATACGTGTATATAGCTGGACATATGCCCTATGGTGTATGAAGTTTTAAGTTTAAATAGTTTATTCACCATACTTCACAGCGAACAGGCTTCTCATAATACAGGCCGATAGTTCAGCAAATAATCATTAAAATGAGCGAATCTCAAAAGTCTCTCACTGGGAGTTAACTTTAATTTCAAAATTTCGTAGAAAAAGTAGTTTCCACAAGTATAAACTTATTGAGGTTAATAGTACTGTGGTGAATTAGAAATATGATTATCTATCTATCTGAGAAGTCAGCACAAGGATATTGTCAGCAATATTTGACCAACAGTGCAGTAACATCATTAGTTGTCGCCTCTTCCTGTCAGATAGTTTAATAACAGAACACTGTATGCACGAGTCTGTGACAGCAGGAATACGGGATGAAGAGATGATTGCGGTAAATTTATGTACACTGTTAATCTTGTCCACCTTGTTACACTGTGAAAAGTTACTGTGTTTAAACAGAACAATTTGATGTACATTTACAGCACTTTTTGCTGTAGTTAGTATTATAGCACTATTTGGTATTACAGCATTATGTACTGTAAATTGGGTCTCCAATGTAAATTTCTGCCGCTAGGTAGCAGCACTATACTATTTTTGTAGTAATTATTTCATCCAACCTTTCCCGGGTCAAATAAAGCCACAACCTCTAAAAACATTGTAGAATAAGAATGGATGAGAGAGACTGAATACAGCTATTATAAAGTGTATTGATATTTGCATATAATTGTGTTGAATAATACAAAAAAACAGCAAAATTATAAAATAGACACCACACTGGTGGGAGAAGTTAAATGCTTAAGTGCCTGGACTGGGTAAAAGCTGGTATCACATACAGTTCAGCTGTATTTAAGCAGGATTAAATCATTACATTGTGTAGTGTGTATTATCCTAGCTGAAATTGAACTATTATGCAGGAAAATACTCTCCATGCATGCATATTAATTGATATATATGGATGACAACAGCAATATGAAACCTACGGTCGACGTTGCTGTACATGTACTGCAAAATCTACCGGAACAAAAGTTACAAGCCACTTTTGCTATAGATGTACAGTAGAAGTTGCTGTAAATTTACAGTAGAAGTTGCTGTAAATTTACAGTAGAAGTTACTGTAAATGTACAGCAAGTCAGTTGCTGTACACCTACAGCAAAATCTACGGGAACAAAAGTTGCCAGCAACTTTTGCTGTAGGTGTGCAGTACTTCCCAGTGAACAAAAAACGTATTTTTACGTTTTGAAACGTTATATAACGTTATATGTAAAACGTTATTTTACATTCTTATATGGTTTTACATACAAACGTTTGTATCCACAACGTTATTCAACGTTATTTAACGTTTCCAAAGGTTATCATGGATAGATCAGGGTGTTGTTGCATTTTACCAAGCATTTCAAAGGGGCAAGGGCAATATTTTAAACATTGACCGAAATGCTTCGGCATTTTGTTAATGATCTTATAGTCTGGGCGCGAAACTGTCACGCCACCTCTATCCAGCGTCTGGAACTAGACCCGCCCTCAAGCGGCACGCAGCAGAACTCTGCCATTTCGTCCAAAGACCCAACATGGTCGGTTGTGGATATTTTTGGTGAATTGAGGAAAAGTAAATGGTACCAAAGACCCTGTATATCACTACGTTACTATATCGTCATTCATGGTACACACAATCTCAACGAGGTACATCAGAATAGGTTTCAAGTGGTCTTCAGCAGATCCTCAGTAGAGTAGGGGCAAAGCATTAGCCTTATATGCAGGAGAACCGGGGTTCAAACCCAGGTCGGCCCTGCACGAACGCTTTTAATCACACATGAAGAGAGACAAACACATGGCAAAAAAAAAAAACGCCCCCTCCCCCCGGCCCCTCCCACACACACCCTTTGATAATTACTCTGTATACATATGCAATACACAGTGTAAACGTATAAATTTTCGCTCAGTACTAATTCTCGCGATTTTCGCGCACCTGCCTAGGTGCGCTAAAATAAGATGTGTGTGAACATTTTACCCTGAAAATTAGCTTTTCAGTGATATCTGGCACTTGACATTGTTACTTTTGTAGAAGGAGAAATCACCTCCATAATTAAATCATAGTATATACTCCAGCTTTCGTTCCTTGGCTGCAGCCCCACCCCCTGTCACCAACTTGACCAACTGCTGTTAGAAAGCAATAGGGTATGGATGATGGGGGGGGGGGAATAATCCTCCCCTCTATCCGCCTTAAATATTATACCCATAACATGATTGATACTGCCCCCCATACAAACGATGCAAAGATAGATGTAGCTATCATTTGTAATTACGGCTGAATAATTGAAAAAAACTAAAAATAACTTTTAATAATATCACTTATATATGTTTTTTTTTGCCTCTATGATCCTTAATAATTGTCCGATTTACAAACCGTAAAAACTGACACATAGCTGAGGATTTGCTCCTCGCAGATGCGCAAAAATAACATTGCACGAACACGTCCTTCCATGCTAGGTGCGAGTAAATTTAGCTGCGCGAAAATATGTATGTTTACAGTAATGACAAAACCCACAAAAAAGTTTGGTGGTGGTAGGGGTTCAGGATAGAACTCACAACCTTCTGATTACATACCCTAAGCCTTAGACAGAGAGGACACAGAGCCAGATGGTACTGTGGGTTATACGCCTTCAGGTGGGAAGGCAGACGCCTAACCATCACACTATAAAATCAGTTGAATAGAATGATATATTTCTCCTGCCTGTATACACACACACCAAACGACATGATGATGACAATAGGGACCTTTAGCAAACTCGACGTAGCTCATTAAACGCAGACGTAGTAGTGCTAAAGGGATAGGCTACGTCTACGTTTATTGAGCTTTTACGTCGTTGCTAAAGGTCCCTAATGTCATCTTGGTACGTAGTACATGTATAACTATATAATGGGGGTGGACATGGCCTTTTCTTAAATGGACAGGCGACATGGGGCTTAGTGACAAATTACAGGAGAATTACAAAGATACTGACAAATGACATGGGCATTTCTTAAAATCGACAGGTGACATGGGGACCCCCCCCCCATCTAGACCCCCTATATATGAATACAAGCATGCAACCACTGCCTAGTCGTATAATAAAATCTCTCTGTATATGTCTGCTTCTTTATAACCCAGAAAAACGTAATATAACGTTATAATAACGTTATTCATCTAAACGTTATTACATTACGTTAATATAACGTTATTTTGAGTCAACGTTTTAACGTCAGATAACGTCATATTTCCGTCATCCCCAAACGTTTATCAAACCTTCAGAAAACGTTATTGTAACGTCAAATAACGTTTTTTGGTCAGCTGGGATTACTTCTTACAGTGTACTCTTGTATCACCACACAAAATAGTTGGTTACTTCTGTGCCTTGCTCTTGTTTCTTATCAACGCTGTGTGGCTACGCAATGAGGATTCTGCTAAAACTTTGAATTCTCTCGAAATTGGAAAACAATGACTGTATTTCCTGTAACTCCAGGGCTTTTGTTCATTCCACAATTAAACATGTTCTCACTGCCGCATGTAAGAAGGCAATGGGATTGACGGTCATAGTTATTTGTGAGGATTGGGTATTTTTAATAGCAATGGGAGTATCATAGTCCATTATTTTTCCAATCAAATGAATTATTTCAGCGATTTTGTTCTCGATCCACATAAACAGGGTGGTCAAAACTAAAGCCAATCAGTTGGGTCAATATTTGGTTTGCCTGTGAAAACAAATTGTTTGGATCTTGTGTACTCTTTCATATTCCCATGGGTATCACGCTACTTGGTGTAAACAAGTTCAGGGCTGTTATATTGAATTGAATTGAATCTTTTATTGGTCATAGCATCTTTTGACGCTTTTTGCCTGAGAAAAATCCGCTACATGTGTTGTGATGTAATGATCTTCAGTGAATTTATGATTCATAATCTAATATAATAAGCGGTTGTAATTTGCTTAAGTTATATGCTCACCAATATACTGTTGGTGTTAAATATCAATTAATTATGTCCTCTTTTTCTCATTCTTCCCCATCCTTAGCATGTGATGCCTAGCCATTTCTGATATCATTATTATTTACAGTCATTTTCATTAGCCAATTTGAACAAGTAATGTGTGAATGATACTCATGTATGACACATGACGCGTGACGTCATTGGATCATTACTGACATTATCATTATCATTAGGACCGATTCATGTGTGCATTTAAGTCATTGTTGTCATTATTAGCAGGTAGTCATGACCGGTTATTCATACAGTTAATTAGTTGTGCCATGATTAGTAGTTGACCGGGTACAAAAATATTGATTTTGGGATATAATTTGTACTAAATCATGTACTGCCCTTTAATGTGTCTCTATATTTGTAATGGTACATATTGTTCCAGAGCTTCATCATCCTGAGTCAATCTCAGAACTGAATGCAATAAATTGGTGTTAAACAGCTGACGTAACATGCTTTTAACCCTTGCTCTAACGACACTGAATCAAAATCCACGTTCATATTGACAGTATTATATATCATGTACGGGAATAATCAGTATCTAAAAATAATGCTGTTGTTTAAATTGGGTTGACAGTGGGGAATTCTGACCCATTTTATATTTCAATCGCTGAAGTATAACGTTTTTATTGTATGAAACAGCCTTACCTGTTTGACACTGCATTACTGCGTTGATACGTCTATGCTCCAGTTACTTCAAGAATGATAAGGTATGTTTCCTTCTATATTTAACTAAAGAGATTGTCATACCTCACACATTATAATATATTGTTAGGAATAGGTTGATACCACCGTTGACATATTTCTATACATGTAAACAAAAAGGAAACATGATTGCATGTTCTCTATACACATAAACCTCTTTGACACCCCACAACCGACTCTCCCAAATATAGAATCAAACACTTGTCCATCCTGTATCAAACTACATCGGCATCGATTGAATTTAACAAAAGGTACAGAAAAAAGGAATCACTAGCATTGCTTGCCAGCTATGGAAATGCAATCCTCTTTTTCTATGCCCCCTCGTCTCTCTCGGCTGGCGCTATGTCTGCTGTGTGTAATGCAGCCTGGTACCCTATCCACCTCCATCTGCCCCCACTACCACGTCTCCCTCTGCACCCTTTGTATGTTCACTCATCAAAGGCACAGCTCCAACACTACCTCCCTACGACCTGCCGACCCCACTAGGGGAGTCTAGGTAGGTCAGAGTATGAGGGGTGGAAGGGAGGTGAGGGAGAGAATGGGGAAGAGAGCTAGAAGGGTGGCAATGTAGAATTGGGGGCCTGTGGTGTGGAGGATAAGATGGGGCGCTAGAGCGATGGTGTAGCGTGCGACATTGGGGAGCGTTCATGGATCAGCTACTTCCAAATATATCAATTTTGCACCAAAGATAAAGCTGATTATGTTATATTCCCTCAATCTTCACAGCAGAAGTAACTCTATTGATGCCGTATATGTCTAGAGAGGGAATAATACAGCCAGGACGGGAAGGGGCGAAACCAAACAACATGATTTGCCCTGCAGGGATTTGATCGATTTTAACCCAATACTAGCACAGCCTGGGGGGAACTAGCCCCGACCTCTGGTGAGTGGTTCGTTATGGCTTGAAGGTTGTGTATTCTCGGGGGCCTTAGATGCTTAGGCATAAGTCCACAGCCCCCAGGTACATAGACCAGGGTGGGCATTCATGCTATACTGGGAATAATATTATATCGATCTATACTGCTGTATTGCCCCTTTTGGTCATGCCCTTTGATCTATTTCTTTAGAAAACCTACAATACCAGACTGCGACCCGATAGGATATAGGGCCTACCGCAGGTGAACGTTCTGTTACCCTGATTCAATTGTGGTAAAGAAAAATTTAATCAATATTTGGCAAATCAGTTAAGTAACCATGACTACAGTTTAGCAGTTTTCCTTATACTATACGGGTAAGGTCAGCGGATCTCAGTTTAGGAAGATTGCTGAACTGGTTCAGAATGTGAATTATGCTTGCCTTGATTGATTGATTGATATTCCTTTTATTTACCCTTCATGAGAGTGGTCCCAGTTCCTGTAACGATACACTTATGCCTAGTTTACCACAAACTCTCCTTTACCTCTCACTTTGTGTACTAGATAATAACCAACTATTCCTGAACCCTTACCGAAGACTAAAAAGTGGTAAGTCGGCTATTGCAGACATGTGTAGCCGGCTTATATTCAGGTTAGCGTTCCCCAATGCAGGGCAATCACTCAACAGTAACCTGCCATAACAGGGTGATATGTCATAGACCAGACATAAAGGGGCAGCACTGTCATTGTACAGGTTAAACTGTAGAGAGGTAAAATAGGACATCAATTCCTTGTATACGCTAGATACAAATAATTATGTGTTGAACACGTTTTTATTCAGCTATTGTATTCAACATGAAGTAGCCACATTGATACAACACTCCCCATTGCTAAATCAGGGACTATCACCATTTATCCTGTTTCAACCATAATAATATTATATTTGCAGCCTATGGCTGTGTCTCACGACCTTGGGCCAATGTTTTTGTCTCTGACCCGGTGCCGTCTCTGACAAGGTGCTGTCTCTGACCGGGTGCCGTCTCTGACCTGTTGTCAGAGGAATGTGTTTTTTAATTGTTACCCTATACTCATATATATAAGGATCTGTAAAAACTTTATGGCAGTTGTTATGTAATTATAATTAGCCTCCTGCTGTTGGTAGAAGGTAACTAAACTCCCAAAGTGATGTCCGGTCAGAGACGGTACCCGGTCAGAGACGGCACCTGGTCAGAGACGGCACCCGGTCAGAGACAAAAACGTTGGCCCAAGGTCGTAAGACACAGCCCTCTACTATTACAGTATAACCTCCTATGCCATGGTTTATCCATGTCTATCCTGTTGCCATGGGACTGCCTACAGTCTGACAACAGCTGGCAGGCAGACATATCCACTGCAAAACACACATATTTATAAAGATATCCGGTTAACAGAAAGTAGAAATCATACCGATGAACCGACAGAATGAAATGCACTCTCCATATGCAGTAACAGTACGTACCATGCCCTTTTGAAAGACCGATACTTCTATGCCTGAGTCTATTTGCCTTTCTGAAGGACCTTGATTCCAAGGGCATTTATTTGAAACTTTCTATTTTGCATTATCATTATCAGACCCCATCTTTGGTGGATAAGGTCTTCCCAATGGGAGCAGGGAACAGTGGGAAAGAGGGTCTTTGTCTGTTCTAGGTGTTGTTGAAGGTATGCTGCAGGACAGCCTGACTGAGGAAGGTGCCGGTCCACTTACAGTCTCCCCATGAGTAGGGAGAGAGTTAAGTGAAATAGTGTAGAAAGCATTGAGGGCAATACACGGACCCCTTTCAAAAACGGACAAGTAGTGATGGAAGTTTGGAAAAGTATTCTAAGATAGCATAATTGCACCTAGCGACAACTTTTTGACGTAGGTCTTTGGTTGCTTTCCCATGTCCTGCTCCAGCAAACTGTTTAGAACAAGTTGAATTGGATGTTTTATAGTAAGGTTTTCTTGAGTGATATATAGCGCTGCACTATGTTCATGGTGTATTTACTTATATATGAACAAATTTCTGGTTTCTTACTGGTAAATGTCAGCATAAGCAGCATCAGGCCTGGTTATATATCTATCTAATATTTCACAGAACTAGATCATACAAATACATACAGCAAAATACAGTGATGTAGTAGTTAACCCACTGCCAGACCCCTGTACTGAGGATATCGGCGACAGTCTAGGCTGATCAGGAATCTCAGACGAGTGTGCTCAAGCCAATATCCTCAGTACAGGGGTCTGGCACCTTTTGTATGTCATACACTTTTGGGCCATTTCTTTTGTTCGGCTGGCCAGGCTGCGGCCAAGTGTGGTATCAATATTATTAGTGTGACTGTCTCTCATCGGCAGGTTAATCATACTAGTCCGCCTACTTCATCTAGTGTCAGTTTGTCCTGTTTCAATTCCATACAGGAGTGTGTCCGTGTGTGTTGAGGGAGGCCTGTAGGTGGGTACACACCATGCCACCAGAGGCCATCACCCTGGGGCACGTTGTTGTCTCATCCTTTTAAGTTATAGAGAGGAGACGACCTCCTCTAGGGTCTTGCTGAAATTCTATAACTTGCATTCTCCTCAAATTCTTTGCGAATCAAACGGATCTAGCCAGCATGCTATCTTCAAGGGGATCCCGATCCAATACAAATCACACTCATAGTATAAAATATCCCATTCAACATAGAGATATTTGGATATGACAGTATTGCATGAAGGTAGTTAAGAACCAATTCATAAAGGATTATCTGTGTAGCAATGGCCACACCCATAATCGATCCATAGCTGACTTTTACGTTCGAGCTGTGTCTGCTCATCAATGTATATGTTCCTGTATGAAGTACACAAAGATTGCAGTGCGTTAGAGGCAGAGAACCTGTGAGGGTATTTACCTGTGTGAAAACCTTCCAATTGTTACTGATAGAATGTGAGCAGCATCATTGTTTCCTGTTACACGACTCAGAACAAACTTGTGCAGTTGAAAGTCTCTGCGTACCATCTATGTATAGCACCGTTGTACCCATGACCCAACTTCCAATAGAAAAATATTGCTATCTGGTCTATGAAGAGGGATGTGTGACAATAGACATGGAATACATTACCAGCGAGCCATATTTTTACATTGCGAGTTAACCCATGGGTACAAAGAGGCTATACATAGTGAAACGCAGAGACCTAATGCGGTTGTTCTGGGTTGTATCAAACGAGGCAAAGGTTGTATTGTATCAGTGGCGAGTGTACGGTTCGCACAGAGATGAATCACCTCTAGGGTTCTTAGCCATCAACACACTTCAATTGTTTTGTATTCCACCCAGGAATATATGCATCGGTAAGCAGGAGCTTATTCAAGACATATTTTGAGTCTCTTTTGGGGTCCGAATTTAAGGCAAATGTACCTAAAAGATTTTTTAAAAAAGGTAAATGAACTTGAAGAATCTTGATTCAGAGCATCAGATCTCTGACAAGTAATTTTCTCGTTTCCTGATGAAATAATGCCTACAGTATCTGAGTAAACACAGTGAAAAAATGGCGGGAGATGGATCCAACATGAGATATGATGTTATGGCCATTTAACCGATGTGTGTGGCCACTGTCGACTCACAAGGGCATAGAGCCACATCTATGTTATCGAGCGACTGTTGGTCCATAAATACCCGTATGGAGGTTAAAATAACCATCCAGTTGTGACATGTAAGTACATGTGTCATTTAATAGGATGTGTACAGATGGCTAAAATGGGGCTCAATGAGGACTTTCAATTGTTAATCCAGTGGTCTGCTCTATATTAACATCAGCGAACAACTTCAGCAACGAGTTGCACACTAAACTCACATAACTCATCCAAGGTCTGTATTAATAGACCTGATAAAAGACTGGTACCCACCATACACTCTTCTCAAACATTCTTAACTAAGTTTATCACCGCAGTTAATTGGTCCCTGCTCCTCTGACAAAACCAACACGGCCGTACTTGAGTCTCAATGACTAATAAAGACGTCTCCGAGGTAAGGCTATGGGTAACAGGAATGCAGTGACCCGTTCCCTTCAACTAATTCCACAGTGCTGTTGTGTTCTGTTAGGAATGAGGATATTCTATTAGGACCAACTTTGCCTTTGAAGTTCAACCATAGGGAAAGCATGTTAGTTGGTCTTCTCGACTAGATCTGCAGTGCAATATCAGGCACATAAAACAGTGTTAACTATCAACCTGTTAAGTTAGGTGTTTGGTTTGATATTATTTCATCTCGATAGAGTTAGGTTAGTGTCACAAAACATAATGCTTTCCCGTGAATTCTAAAGATTATTTTGGGTACAAAGTTCAAACAATTTTCTTTAATATTTCTAAGATATTACCCATTTTTGACATGTGTATGCAGTCCACAATGTTCAGGGAACCGCATGGAATTAGTTGATACAATTTGGGGGTTAATTCATGAAGTTGAACAAAGACATGTATTTATAAGTACGAATAGGCACAACAGTTACTCAGCTATTCATAGTTTAAAAGCACGTTCGAGGGGGAAAATATATATTTCCTGAAGTACTGAAACAAATGCGAGTCTGGCTTTTCTTATAGAAACGTAATTCGATCTAGTTGAATTTCTCTTTAGGAAAAAGAATTGATTGTGTACTTTCAACATACTATGACGTCGGCACGAGATGTCAAACTCCTGAACCACCTATCACAGATCGTAGTTGGTACTGTATTTCATCAATAATGCTTCCCCCCTCCCATCAAAATAGAACCCAACTGGCTGAATCAATTGCAATAAGTGACACAATGTGATGGCATCCATCGGTTATTCATAGCATGTCGTTTGTGCTGCCGTACTTTGGTGGATAGGGAACTCTATTGTCAATACTAATATCACATCTTGGCTGTCTGTTTGGAATAAGTGCGGCAAGTCTTTGTCAACTGTTTGTGTGAAGGTTTTAAAACGTATGAAGAACACATCAGTTATTATAGATTGTAGACAAAGTTAGTGTACTCGGTGTCCTGTATACTTGAAATCATTTTTCTATACCTCAAAGACAACCTTGATGAAAATCAAGGTTGAAGATTCTATTCAACTGCATTATTACGGCGTAAGGGCATGAATCGTGCACCAAGTGAATTGATAAAACTGCTTAGTATTCTATAACCTATGTGAAAATATATTTATGAATCAAATCATCTTTCCCGTGCCAAATATGGGATAGATGAGAAAGAAAATCAGTTCCTCTTCCTCCCACCGTTCTGCCGACTCCCCAGACCCTGCCAATAACCCAATAATGCACACTCCAAATATGTGTGAAAACATCCTATGGAGTGGAAATGTTTCCGATAGCTGACACGATGATGCCCTTAGCAGACCAACATTATATTTTCCCCAATAATCCCTCCTAATTCAGCACTGAAAGAGGGGGCTTTAACATGTGGGTTCTGTGTGAAGTGTGTGTCCGAGGCAGGGGATCCAGGAGATATGGAAACATGTATATCACTCTGCTTGGCGAGGTGCTTCATCCCTAACCCTTTAATGTAGGCCCTGGTGGCAGAACGGCCAGCCGAACCTGGTCATGATGTAATAATGCATATACATCGGCCAAAATAAAACATTTTCAAAAACAAGGGGCTGCGTGGTCCGTTAATCAGTTAATGTATCATTTTATCCATCGTAGTGATGCAAGTTAACTTGCCAGGGCTGCTATATTCTCAAAGGGTCGGTATAAGGCATGGATCAAGAGCATCATTGCCAAAATGCAGTTTAATGCTGGTGTGAAGCCTCCTTTCACAAAGCATTGTGGGTAATGTATTTATTTGTATTTATTGACGTGGACCATTAGAACAGATGCATATTGGTATGATTATGCTTAGGAAGGAAGTAACTGTAATGTGAACGCCAGAACAGACAGAATAAGGAAACCAATTTACCCATTTTCTCGTGCGTTTTATGTTGTGAATATTGCAGAAACACCGCATGTTCAAGCAGTCATAGAACCATATATAGTAGGTGAATTAGGGGCCATCCATAAATGACGTCACACTATTTGGGCCATTTTTAAGACCCACCCACCCCCCTGTCACACTTTGTCACACAACAGCCGACACCCCTTAGAAAATTATGTCACAAATGTACTGACACCCCCCCCCCCCCAACCCTGCTGCTTCTAGTTCATCTAATCTGAACTCGTCGATAGGCGGGCGGATCTGATGGGGCCCTGTCTAGAGCCTGGTACCGTCCGATTTTGACAGCTGCTGTTAATAGTCTGGCATGAACAGACTAGGCACTGTCTGACTCAGGTGAGATAGTCTGCTGGAATTTCAATTCTATTTAACCCTTTAGCTTAGGGCCGACCAAAAAAGGTATTTGCTGATGATGGGGCCTGACCATTTTTACAGGAACTTTCCCTGGTCTGAACCGTTGCTAAATCCCATGTTATGTTGACTATAGTTGATGCTCAGCCAGCCATGGGATCGACTATAGTCGATGCTCGGCCCTAAAGGGTTAATAATAGTCAGGCATAGCCTCCTTTAATAGTCACATAAATGTTACTCCCTTTTGAGTCGGACCCTTCAATGACAGTCAGTCAGGCTAGAAAGACAGACAGACACCAGAGTCAGTCTGGGGGGGGGGGGGGGGGGGGGGGGGGGTGTGGGTATAAGGGAATGTCCAGGTAAGGATCACTACGCCTGCTGAGATAGCTGAACCATGCCAGCCTGTCCAGGTGTAATGGTAGCATGCTCGCTTTCTAAGCGGGCGGCCCGGGTTCAATTCCCAGGCAGTAGGCGTACATTGTACAGTGTAGGCATACATTGTAGGCCTACATTGTAGTACCAGAAAACGTCTTGGTGTAGAAATTGAATCCTGAGCGTGCATTAGCCTGAGATATCCGCACGGCAAATATCCACTCTTGGCACGGGAAAAGCCAGAATTGTGCGATAATCTGTAATATACAGCCTTCAATATTCAGGACAACACCATTTTTTTATAATGCTGTAGCCTCTTTTAAATACATACAAAGTCAGCCTTTCATATGAGGGTGGTTTTGGGGGGATAGTCATCTCCCAATGGGAGCCATTCAGCACTCACCCCTGTTGAATGCACTGCACTCTGGGGCATTTGTGACTTTGACAACTATTTGCATCCAAGTTTGAATCTATTAACTGATTATTGTTTCTGGTATCTGGGGTATGTTTTTCTTTGTACAAAAGAAGTACTCTTTAGGTTTTAAAGTAGCTTTATTTAAATTTTTAGTGTGACGTCACACTGGCATTGACACCCACCCACCCCCTGTCACACTTTGTCACACTCTGACCAACACCCACCCACCCCCTCCAGTGTGACGTCATTTATGGACGGCCCCTTATATCTAGTAGGCCTATACTGTATTCATTAGAAAGGGAAACATCTGGTTTTCATATTTACTTGACAGAATAGGTACATTGTTCATATTAACTATGTAATTCAAAGGCAATGGTGTTTGATTCAATGTGTCTGTCCGACTCAGGGTGCCTTTACCCTATCATTGGCATACTAACGTAGGATAATTACCTAGCCTAGTTTTAAAAGGTAATGCCAAGAGCATTACCTGATATGATTTTCTGATGTATAATTACATTAAATCCAGACCATAAAGGCTGGTATTTCCTTATAGGGGTAAGCCATCAAGCATTATCCATTGATGATAGTATTTTTTTCAAAGTTTTACATAGTGAACATTGTGTCACATGATGTCCTATAGTGTCACACAGTGTCACATGTTAGCACATTCTATGATTACATGTTGTTATAAAGTGTTATAGTTGGAGTGTCGCACGGTGCCATGTCGCACGAGAGAAACATGTGAAAACTGTAGCCTTTAGGGGCCGTCCATAAATGACGTCACACTGGAGGGGGTGGGTGGGTGTTGGTCAGAGTGTGACAAAGTGTGACAGGGGATGGGTGGGTGTCAATGCCAGTGTGACGTCACACTAAAAATTTAAATAAAGCTACTTTAAAACCTAAAGAGTACTTCTTTTGTACAAAGAAAAACATACCCCAGATACCAGAAACAATAATCAGTTAATAGATTCAAACTTGGATGCAAATAGTTGTCAAAGTCACAAATGCCCCAGAGTGCAGTGCATTCAACAGGGGTGAGTGCTGAATGGCTCCCATTGGGAGATGACTATCCCCCCAAAACCACCCTCATATGAAAGGCTGACTTTGTATGTATTTAAAAGAGGCTACAGCATTATAAAAAAATGGTGTTGTCCTGAATATTGAAGGCTGTATATTACAGATTATCGCACAATTCTGGCTTTTCCCCGTGCCAAGAGTGGATATTTGCCGTGCGGATATCTCAGGCTAATGCACGCTCAGGATTCAATTTCTACACCAAGACGTTTTCTGGTACTACAATGTAGGCCTACAATGTATGCCTACACTGTACAATGTACGCCTACTGCCTGGGAATTGAACCCGGGCCGCCCGCGTAGAAAGCGAGCATGCTACCATTACACCTGGACAGGCTGGCATGGTTCAGCTATCTCAGCAGGCGTAGTGATCCTTACCTGGACATTCCCTTATACCCACACCCCCCCCCCCCCAGACTGACGCTGGTGTCTGTCTGTCTTTCTAGCCTGACTGACTGTCATTGAAGGGTCCGACTCAAAAGGGAGTAACATTTATGTGACTATTAAAGGAGGCTATGCCTGACTATTATTAACCCTTTAGGGCCGAGCATCGACTATAGTCGATCCCATGGCTGGCTGAGCATCAACTATAGTCAACATAACATGGGATTTAGCAACGGTTCAGACCAGGGAAAGTTCCTGTAAAAATGGTCAGGCCCCATCATCAGCAAATACCTTTTTTGGTCGGCCCTAAGCTAAAGGGTTAAATAGAATTGAAATTCCAGCAGACTATCTCACCTGAGTCAGACAGTGCCTAGTCTGTTCATGCCAGACTATTAACAGCAGCTGTCAAAATCGGACGGTACCAGGCTCTAGACAGGGCCCCATCAGATCCGCCCGCCTATCGACGAGTTCAGATTAGATGAACTAGAAGCAGCAGGGTTGGGGGGGGGGGGTGTCAGTACATTTGTGACATAATTTTCTAAGGGGTGTCGGCTGTTGTGTGACAAAGTGTGACAGGGGGGTGGGTGGGTCTTAAAAATGGCCCAAATAGTGTGACGTCATTTATGGATGGCCCCTTAAGACACAAATGATAATAAACTAGAGATGGGATAAGAACATTATCTGCTTGAGACGCAATATTCCATCGTTTTTATGATCAACATTGATCAAATGATTGTCTCATTGTGTAAACACAATGTATGATATCATGAAGCTACCCACAGGGGGAATGGGGAATATGTTCAGGTTTGAGGCTTGGGTTGGTTAACGACCTAATACTGTCAATTAGGAGTCTGAGGACAAGGTCTCCTTTGTGTGTCGCACATGCTTTGTGTAACCCCAGTATTGCTGATTGTAGATTACTCATTGTATTCCACACTAAACCTAAATAATGCAGAGGAACCTAGATCTGGAGCAGTTGTCAAAGTAATTAGCAATTTAGGGAAACAATTCGCATCTATAATTCGCCATAACAGCAGACAGTGTGAGCCGTTCTTGCTGACAGATGACCAGGTCGCAGCGTGTTTGGATACCACCACAGAGACAAATTACCATAAATGGTGGTAAAATTAGCATCATTCTACACCAAGGTTTCCGCTACGCCACAACACGTTTCCTCTAAGTCACATCCTGCTTCCCCTCATCCCCTCTCTTCTCTCCCTACCCAACACGCATCGACACACATGCACCTACAATCTGTGGTGTATTCTCCTGTATGCTGATATTCTTTGGCTCTCTGTACAACCAATCTCTAAGTCACTGTATGCCACCCAACTTTGTATTTTTATGGCTCCCTACACGACCAACCAAGGTTAGTTAATATTGTAAGGTTGATCAGTACTGACCAACTCACCTTACTGTTTTCCATTTCAATGAGTTTAAGGCCAAGTCCTTTTTGGGTGGGACAATAGTGATATGTTGTAATGCTATAGTCATTATTGAATAGCACTTGGTCATGCCCGAACAATGTCCCTAGGACTAAACTAGGGTAGCCACTCAAGACTAAGGGCCGGGGCCTTTAGATGTTTTGTGTAGGAACCCATGTTTTACCCATGGTTTCAGTTCGTCGCCCACAGGATTCTGATGAAGGAAGTCAGGTGAGTTTGACTCTCCTTTCCTGGTGAGTCAACTGCAATTGAACCATCAAAAGGTGCATTTATGTCAGGCCGAAGAGAGCTGAAGGGTGTATTAGTGCTCAGGTCGGGTCAGGTATGTTAGTGGTGAGTAGGTGAGGTTATTATTGCTCAAGTCGGGTCATTTACATGACAGGTTTCAACTTACACACACCAATTCGCCTTGTGTCAGTTAGACTTGTCTCTCACTATATTCTGCAGACTAATCGCCAGAATCATCAAATTAGATGTCAAGTTCATGCCAGCAGATTTAACCAGAGTTGACTCTTGCAGAAGAACCATGGCGATGCATTTGATATGTCCCCTCAGCTTACCATTGCAGTGGTCATGCTGAGATCCATCACTCGTCCAAACATTGTGAGTGTTGTTAGGATGAGTTCATTAAATGTATACCCAACTTCTGAATCTGACGGCATGACATGGAATACAAGGATAAATACTATCTTATACATAAGGTGTCTGGATAGACGGCCACGTCTATCAACTTGTCAAATTGTTGACTGAGCATTTCAATTTCTCTTTCTGACACCAGATTTATATCAACGAGCATATACAGCACTGGGACTTGTCTATACATGCAAATTATGGCAACAGTAAAAGGCATAAGAAGATATCAGTCCCTCTTTCCTCATCATATTTTCTACTTGCTTATGTCACAACTAATAGTTACATGCGTTTTCTTATCTTATCCCTTTCTTATGGCAGGTACCGTTCTTGAGTTATTCCGGATGGGTGAGGAGAGCTGGATTGATCCCTTATGACATCCCAGAATAAGATCTGAAGATCAGTAAAACAGTGAAAAAGAAATTATCAAAGGAAGTGTCAATAACTTTTTATGTGTATTGATAATGATTTCCATTGACCATCATTTTGTCATGGAGGATTTATGTATTCTTATAAAAGACAGTGAGCCTTGTTAAAATACAGATCACACATGAGCTAGTTCTTTTTTAGTCAATGGTAGGTTACCATCCAGTTGTCATAATAAATAACAAGATTCGGGAATTAATTGTCCACCGCCCCTGGAATCTGGACATCTAGACTGTGGCGTACAGTGCAGGTATTCTGTGAAGCTCATTAGATAGGTATAGGCCGCATTTCATGGTCATTGACCCTCTGGTTGGGACGCGACCTCTTTATTAGCCCTTTTCAGGGACAATATAGTACTTTTGTGTGCAAAGTCTATGCTCTTTGTTATCATGATACATGAATGCAGCCAAGGATTCATTCATACATGATGACAACCTTAGAGGAGTTTTGATATTAGCCCCAGGGTTGGCATGATGCTTGAATGTATGGTTGAGCAGGGCTGTCTCCATGAACACAAAGTGCATCAATAGAAGCAGTAAGAGCATAGTGCCTTGAGGAGTATGCGGTCCCGTTAAAGGGTTGGAGTGTTCGTCCAATCTGACCAAGTAGCAGCAATTCTGAGAATCCCGTCTAATGGACAACCCAAGTATTTATATTGCCCAGCGGACACGGAGGCTCAAATGAGTGAAATATCAGGGGAAGAAGCTCGGAATCCCGAACAATGGGTGCTTTTTGAAAGAACTAAAGATGCTATTTTCCGTAACAAGAATTGCGGTTGTTGCCGCGTAAAAAAATGCCTCAGGCATTTTTATACGCAGCAACAACCACAATTCTTGCATTCAAAGAAACATAATGTCTATATGGTTGGTATGTTTGAAGGGAACCCATTCAAGACACCAAAAAAGCAGGGCAGGGAAGGGGTTATCAGGGGGAAGGATGATATAACTTCAACTATGGCATTTCCTATGAATTCCTTGGGTCCATGTTAGGGGGTAAGGAATTGTGTGTTGCTAGGCAGATAAACAATTACAATAGATGTTGCAATTATTGTAATACAGCTAATAGGACAGGAGCCATAAAGTGTATATACTCTTATATAAAAATTGTTTATAATGTGATTAGGTAGGTATGATTATAATCAACCTTAGGACCATGGAAACGTGTGTTGCTAGGCAGATAAACAATAAGAATAGCCGTTGCTAGGCTACCAGCTGTATTAGCAATAAATGGATAGAACCATTGAATTCCTTGGGTCCATATTAGGGGGGGTAGGTATGATTATAATCATCTTCAGGACCATGGAAATGTGTGTTGCTAGGCAGATAAACAATAAGAATAGCCGTTGCTAGGCTACCAGCTGTATTAGCAACAAATGGATAGAACCATTGAATTCCTTTGGTCCATATTAGGGGGGTAGGTATGATTATAATCAACTTCAGGACCATGGAAATGTGTTGCTAGGCAGATAAACAATAAGAATAGCCGTTGCTAGGCTACAAGCTGTATTAGCAACAAATGGATAGAACCATTGAATTCCTTGGGTCCATATTAGGGGGGGTAGGTATGATTATAATCAACCTTAGGACCATGGAAATGTGTGTTGCTAGGCAGATAAACAATTAGAATAGCAGTTGCTAGGCAACCAGCTGTATTAGCAACAAATGGATAGAACCATTGAATTCCTTGGGTCCATATTAGGGGGGGTAGGTATGATTATAATCAACCTTAGGACCATGGAAATGTGTGTTGCTAGGCAGATAAACAATTAGAATAGCCGTTGCTAGGCAACCAGCTGTATTAGCAACAAATAGATAGAACCATTGAATTCCTTTGGTCCATATTACGGGGGGTAGGTATGATTATAATCAACCTCAGGAACTATCAAAGGTTGATTTATATTATTGTTATCACATAGCATAAATTTGTGTTGTGACACCTTAATCCAAGATGGCGGCACAATCCAAGATGGCGGCGCCCGTTCTGACTTCTGGCAAAGTGCAAACATCATATACCTCGTTCTGGTGGTGCCTGGCGGCACCACCAGGTGGCTACGCCACCACTTCGGCATAAAAAAAGAAAGTAGATTATAAAAAAAGGGGCCTTGCATGCACGTTTCTAGTTTTTCTTGTCATTCAGCGCCCCCTTTCTTCTTTTCATCTTTTGAACCTGGGAGGGTGTTTGAAGGGTGTTTTGAGGTTTAGTAAGAGGGTCAATAATTGCAAATAAAAAACTTGAGTGATATCAATTACTTGTCCACTCCTGAGTTTACCTACATGCGTGGGGTGCGCTATCAAATAGGGTTTTTTGATTATCTGACATTTTGTTTCTCAAATGGGACTTATTTTCTCCTTCCCCCACATTCTATGAAACAGGGGCCACTAATGAAAAACAGCTAAAGGCTCATGATGAAGCTCTCATCATGATTCCGTTTCATGTTCTATTTTGTAAATGGTACAATTATAATTATTTCAGTATCGTGTGATGCTTAGATATAATAGTTATTTCCTTCCCTATTATTTGCAGTGTATGTTAGCAAACAGTATATATGCATATTCTTTGAACAGTCAACTAGCTTAAATTGACTCATGTGTGGATAAAAGGTTATTTCTAGAGGAATAAGCGGCAAATGCTAACAATAAATTGCTCTCATGGAAGTAGTAAAGTATGGTTCATTTTTAAAAAGGGTTTCAAAGTTTTGCCGCTCAGCTAATTCCTATCATCGTTTGACAGGTTAGTTACATTAAAACCCCACTGGTCAAGTAACTGTCCTGGCTCTACATTCACTGTTATACCAAAGACCAAGGAGGATAAGCGTATAGCGTAAGACGGAGCTCTGCGCGACGTTCCCATTGGTTTAGCATTGTAACAAGGTTCTCGGCGCTACTTTTGAAGCCCAGAGCGCCTGTGTGCAGTAAGGGTGTAGCAGCGAGAGGCTCCCATAGCCGGCAGTGCTGTAGCATGCCATATTCAGAGGCTATTTAATAATAGTAATCCGGCGAATTAGAAAATAATTCTCCCATGGATGGGTAGATATTGAAAGAAATTTGCTTATTCTTTGGGTTATTTTAGGCTTGCCTGAAAAATGAAGGTAGGGAGAGCTCCGGTAGATCATGCAAATTCGCCATTTTGGGCCTTATCCCAGAACTCGGCGAGAGAACAACTCGTATAAAACCTATTAAAATGATTATTTCTCCTGTACCTACAACTTTCTTCTTCTAGGATAGAATGAAGAAATATAACACTCGTATATAGGTATACTAGCTGTAAATAATTCAGTTTAGCCGTATCGATTGTGGAAAGTCAAGTGGGGAAAGCGCGCATGTAATCCTTCGCGTAGCCGTGCATTGCCTTCACGGGAGACAAGTTTGGGGCCAAAATAGACCAACTACCTGTGAGATAAGTAGTTCTCTAGGCTACGCATAATCTCTTTTGTAGAATTGACCTCAAGAATCATAAACTACAAATGTAAAGCTATCTATCAGTAACAAAATCATTTCAAAATTCGCAGGATTACTCTTTTAAGATAGCATCTGAATATGGGCCCTTTAGCACTACGGGCAATGGGCGCTCGCCTTTCTACACCCTGGCGCAAGCTGGCCTGTCTCGAATATGTAACGCGGTTTCGGTGGGTCAATCTCTCGTCACCGACTTCCGCTAAGTGGAGTCTCTCATACTAGTCATTGCTCTTTGGTTATACTGTATATTTACCAACGAGTGGGCACTTGAACAAAGATAAACGGTACCCTATAGTTGTATTCACCCTGTCGATTGTCCTGATTTTAAGTATTGGTCTACATACTGCACTGATAATACACCATTCATAACTCATCTAATGAAAATAGTTGAATTTGTAACTGCGTACATTACCTCAGATGAAGTTTTCATCTTGATACCTGCCCTGTACTGGACACTTTGTGCGTAATATATAGTCATATGTGTTGGGAGATTGCGTGGTCATTAACTATACTGTCTGAATAGTCGGTTATTACACAACCCAGACAACTGACACCTATACAGCAGGATTAATCAATACATAGTACCATTACCATTAGAGCCGCAAAGACAATCATTAGGTGGGTAAAGCTGAACCATTCATACACACTGATTAACCCCTGTAACATATATACATGCTGCTTTGTTCGATATAGCTTAGCCTTAGCTGTAATCCAAACGTGTCTAGTTTAGGCTTTTCAGGGTGGTTTATATTAAAGCCGACGCTGTCTAATAAACCATATCTACATTTTGGATTTGAGATCACAAACTGCATAATTTTCCGTAAGAAAATTAGCCATAATCCTATTTGGTACAAGTTCTGTGTAAATGCATTATCTCATCTCTAGTCGCCTCATCGAATGACAAATGTGTCCTTGTCCTGAACAGTTGCTATACAGACAGTATTAGAAATAATCTCTTATTTAGGTCACCAATTTTATCTTGTATCAGTCTTATTATTCCTTCTCTCCACTGTGACAAAAACCTGTAATGCAATGCAATGTAATGTAGTTACAGGGTGTCTATAGATGTATAGTTTTTCATATTCATGAATTACCGACTACAGTGCCACTTATGAAAAACACCATTGCAATCAGTCTCTAAAGGATAAGACTTGCACTCATGACTCTTCCCGCAGACTGCAATATGTCACTGACGTCTCACGGCAGTAAGGCATTCACTACAGAAGTGGTGGAGATTGATCCGGAGTTTGGATCTCGTGCTGAGTAGGTGAGGGAGCACATAGGGAAAAGAAACAGCGTCAAAAAGATAGTCCGGGTTGACTCCAGAATAACTCTCCTTTTAAGGAGAGGCCAGCCTGCTTAAGGGAGCCTATATGACTCCCTGGCTGACCTAAATGTGTCACATAGGAGTGTCACATAGAGCTCTGGCTGACCAAAAGGAGTCGCATAATGAGGTCGGCTCCCCTCGAGAAGGGAGTCAACCTGGACTCCCTTTTGATGTTGTTTCCTTTCTCTGTGCACTGTTATGACAAAGGCCTGGATACACAACGCATTGGTGATGCAACGAGACAAGACTGAGTCTGCATATGTTTTGTCTTGTCTTGCCCCATGTCGTTTTGACAGGGTAAGATTACATCAGATTTATGGACAGTGTATTGAATTCAACGATGGTAAATAATGGATGTCAGTGACGGCTGCTCGAGGCAAATAATCCCCCCAAACAAACTTCATGAATGTATGTGTACATTAACTATCATATCAGGACTTGTGCTCAATTTGCATTAATAATGTTAATGTGCATGCAAGATCACTTCTTCATAACCCCCTTACCATCCACATGCAATACAATACACCCATTTTTACAATACAGACAGTGATGTAGTTATCACACATACTAGACTGGTTAAAAAACAGCCCCCTGTAGTCTCCTTCCCCCAGATTCCCCAGCCTAAATCCATCCAGCGGCGTGACAGTTCCAAGGCATGCACATACACAAGTGGTAGACTGCCACACACCTACACAATATATTCTGGGCCTAATCTGATTTCGCAAATAGCCAAATGCTGACTTCCACATTGAGGTCACCAGCAGAACTCAATAGTTCAGGATCAGCATTTTGGAATGTGTCCTACTCCTAGTGCTTCCTTGTTTCCCCTCCCCTACCCTCTCATCTCATGTGTCGTCCTCCTTGTCGTCTCCCCCCCCCCCCCCCGACCCGCTCCACTCTTCCTTGCCTCTGCCTTCCTCAGTAATACCCTGTATGAGCTGCACCTACAAAAGGCAATGGTGAGGCGGTGCATTGTGGCTCCCCCTAATCCCTACACCTCCAACAGGCAGTAATACACAGAGGGGTGGGCATTCCACTGGGGAGACAACACCAGAGACGTCACCAGCTGCAGAGGCGATACTATACTCCGGAGACAGGGAGGGAGTATACACTGGACATCAATAAGTTAAATAGGTTAGTCAGTACTGCCTATCCTAGGTTAGCCATAGTTGTCTTTATCCTGCATTAGTCAAAATGACAAACGAATGTTTCAAAATGACAAAGGTAAATCTAAAAACTTAGTCGAAAAAACTGACCCTGTACGCATAAAAGAAAATACTCATGTAGGTAAGCCAGTTTGATTAACCTGACAGCTCTGACAAACGCGGATTGGTATATAGGGGGCCAGAAGATGACTGAAAGACCTTTAGTCATATTTTGGATTCCTATATTATATTTTGCCTCAGTTATTTTTGAACATAAGTTCGTCATATTGACTAATGTGCCTATGACGAACCCGGGATATCCACTACTGACCCAACCTCTTAAACCTTTTTCTATGTAGGCCGGCTTGGATAGAGAGGTGCAGTACCCCCCCCCCCCCACACACACACACACACATACCCTCCTTCATCCTGCAGCGGTGCGGGTTGGCATGTACCAGGGGGATACCTCCACGACCAGGTCCCAAACGTCACTTATGGAATATTGATGGTGGAGCAGAGCAGAAAACACTTGATGTGCCTTGATAGGACACTACCCGGGCCAGCCATCCCCTGGTACAAGCGAATTAGCCCTTTAAGGACTGCATAGTGCAGTATGCTCTTTGCTGTTATGATACAAGAATGCCCGCCTTATGGAATCTACTTGTCATGGCCACAATGTATACGTCGCTCCGACCTTTTGTGAGAGTATGCACCCAGTCAGTTGAATGCAGCTCTGATGAGTTACTGACAAGGCTGCACTCAAGAATCTTGATGAAAATGGATATAATACCTTAAAGCAGTATGCGTACCTTAAAGGGTTAGTGTGGGAGGTTTGGAGGTGCTATTAGTGGTCGGGAGGTAGCATGGTGGGAGAAGGAGAAGTCAGGCGGGAATAAGTAGTATATGAAAGCAGATGCAGTTGAAGGCGAAGACAGGTGTGGGAGGTGCTGTCAGGGAGAATCTAAATGAGGGATTTACAAATTGTGATCTAAGGCACAGGAACAGTCAAGAAGAATAAGAGAAAACATTGGTATGGAATTCCTAAGAAGTGCTCAAACAGGAATGCTAAAGGCACCCAAAACGTGAAAACCGAGGTTCAATCTGTAATACATATATATATATATATATATATATATATATATATATATATATATATATATATATATATATATGTATATATATATATATAAATCCCTGGCAACTGTAATTGATATTTTGCTGATACTGCATAACACAATAATATTGTCCTTGAAATGGTACACGATTCCGAAATGCAATCAGGATGTCAGCAGACCCACCTTGAGAAAGGCTCACAGTATGATTTAGAAACTAGCGGCTACACTACATAATCCCAACAGACACCAATGTCTCCCATTGTGTTCTCCCCGCCCAAATTGACGTATTAGTATTGCCCCTTTTTGTCATGTCCTATTACATCTATTCATGTCGGTATTAACTCTCTGCATGCATGCTCCTGTCTCCCAATCACAAAGGTTTACCCCTAACGCTGAACATCGGATTGTCGTAATCATCACAAGAGCCGATTGTCGGCAGCGCCCAGATTGCTGCAAGAAGCACAAATTACGTATGTCGTAAATCCTGGCGTCTGACGTTTGCCCAAAGTGCCGTGACGTGGGATTATAACAATTATCAGAACCCAATGACGGGTGTCGTGAACGCTGCCAGACACGGTTTCCGGCATTGGAGGACCTGCGGCTAAAGTCGTCTGCCTTTTGGAAGGAACTTGTTAAAGACGGGAAATAAATACGTGAATACACATCCAAACGGCTGTCAACTCACGCATCGATCCTGTCTATTCCAGGCGACTGCTCTTTTTAACAGGTTGATGGTGCTAGATTTATTGATTACTGTTTTACTCACACACTTAAGTTTGTTTGTTGTAGTTGTACAACATTGCGATGCTTTGGGATGCTTCACATGGTGACACTTGCAGAAGGAAGGTGTTAAAACGGGCCCTATTATATTGGAGGATTGAAATCTAGCATCTAAGTTGAGATTTGTTTCCGAGTATCATGTCTTAAATTGTTATAATGCAAATGTTTTATTTTCTGTAATCAAACTTATTTCATGATACCAAAGAAACAAACATATAGCATTCTATGCCGATGTGGATAATAGGCTATTCCAAGCTGGAACAGTTTGGGCTGGATGGGGGTATATGGTATTAAGTGTAGGATAACTAGCATTCAGGTGAGAAATAATAATAATAGGTTACCCCTTGGTTCGACAGCAGCCCTTTCTGTCCCTATATGGATACTCAGAAAAGGTATTTATGAACCGCGGAGTCTAATATAGACGTGAGTTCACCATAGATCTTCAAGGTTCTACTGTTGCCAATTGAGGCATTGTGAGCAGTTCCCTACAGCAGTGATGTCACTCCAGTATACATGCTCTATAACTCAAGTGGGCGTCATACAACTGCACTGAATGTGATGTGTACCAGAAACAGAAGGGTCTACTCTGGCATTCTCATCCTGATCTAGTTGTAGATGGAGTCTGGGCAATTTCCTAACGCTTCTGTGAACCTCCCAAGAAGATAGTGACTTCAGAATCTGATGAGATAAAATGGCTGAGAGTAGCTGAAAGATATTGCGTTTATGATAATTTTCAGCAGATTCCCTTACCCATTTTCACTCCTAGAATCCTCAAGTAATTACTCATTCTATTCGAAGTCTATATCAAAAGGAGGGCTTTTAACTCGTATGTTCAGTTTCCCTTAGTTAGAATTTTAAAAGGGGTAACCTTTTTAAAAATGTTCCTGATAGTTGATGGCTGTGATGGAGAGTCTAGGGTTGTCTGGCAGAATACAAGATGGCGGTGTATGATGAATCGGCATATTGAACGTGGCTGAAGGCTATGGGCACGAGCCACACTCCAGGCCTTATTTCATTCATATAACTCACCAATCGCTGCCACCTCTGCCTATGGACTGCCACTGTCATTTCCACAGACAATATCGTTTCCTCTACCACTAAATACTACGACCTTTTTTACTCCATAACACTCCACCCCTGTTACCACGGGATGTAACATAGTGCTCATTGTACCCCTGTGATTTCCATTGGACTTCTCCAGGGGCCTTGGCCATGAAGTACGATGGGCATGTCTCACTGGGAACTTCGGCCATGCAGGTTAGCCCCTATTCTTCCTTTATGACTTCAGCTGGTCCAGTAGATAGTGGCCAATATTTATAAGCTAACATTGGTAGTATATGAGAGAGTATGAGACTTTAAATGTGATTATATTCATTTATTATATTTAAATGGTTATTAGGCTATTTATTTAGTTTTGTCATAGATCCATTGATATCTATAGATGTATGACTGGAAAAAAACTGGCAACTTGTCAAAAGCTCCGCAGCCTAATGATCCTTGTTGAGTTCATGTTCTGTACTTACAGCTATTTCACAAACATACACATGTGCTTTATGTTTAAGACGACAACAAAGGTGCAGTGTTCTGTCTTCTCTAGCACTACCGGTCCATCCCCAGCTGACTTATGCCTGTGCCACTGCATATTGCCTCGAGGTTTAGTCCCTGCACCCCATCCCATAACCTCACAGGTGTTTTGCCGCCCAAAGCCATCACATGAAGTCTATTTCCATATTCTAGACCAGACCATGAAGTAAATCTCTTATCTCATCGTTTATAGTGACAAGGTACAGACTTAAAATCCTGGACTCATATTCAAAGACAGTATTCATATCTCTCTGGTACGTTTAGGATTAAATATGCATGGAAACCTATATATGATGAATGGTGTTGGTAAATTCTTTAGGCAGGGGTCAAAAGTTGTTACAAACATTTGTTGTTTTCCCTCACATTGATGGAGGGTTTACGTGTATACACCATGATTGCACGTGAATAATCTGATAATATGCATTTATGTATTGCAGAATTGGATCAAAATACCAAAATTGTGTGGGGTTTGACAGCAGCTTATCAGTGGTGTTTTACACAGCTATATTTATCTGAAAGAAAAAGTTTGAGTATTATATATATATTGCACTTGGGATGAGGGAAAACATGGTGTTTTTACTACTGGTGGATCTTGTCTCAAGAACTCAATTTGTTCCAGAGCTGTTCACCTACCGCTCCATCAGGTTTTGATGTATGGCGACTGTGACACAGCCAGTGATTTGATGAATTCAAGGCATAAGGATTGATGACTAGCCAATGAAATTGGCAAACGCGAACATCGGTGCAAGCAGTGACGCCAAAAAGCAGCATGCAAATAGCTGATATTTCCACACATGTGATTTCTCAAAATGATAATGACTTATCTAAATGCCTGTGTCGATATATGTCCAGTTTTTAATGTAAGTTTGTCTTGACCTCGAAATTTCTTCCAATTCCCCCACCCCCTGGGTATGCTGATATAAAAAATAACAAAACGTCAGGTGGCCATTTTGGTGTGCTTAATAATCAGATTTAGTTCAAACCCAGCCAATATCAGGATGTGACACAGCTTTCTATGATTAAAAGCCATAGATATGTAAACCCACCTTTCACACACATTTCCTTCATTCTGGCCCCATCTCTACAATAGTAGTATGCGGCCCAGACGGCACCACCTGTATCAACAGGCACACGCTCCGTACCCTGGTTAGCACCCACCGGCACCCAGCTCAATTACCCGCTGTGTGGTTAGGGCGCGGCTCTACTTCCGCCATAATTCTCGTTCCGGGTCACGGAGGTCAGCAGCTTGAGCCTGTTCTAATCCTATGTAAACAGCACAGGTCATACACTGGATTCCTGTGGTCACACATTACCGCTGGTAACTGCTGACCTGCTGCTCTCTATTGTAGTAGTTGTGAATGAAGTGGTTGTGAGAAATAATGTATCAATTGGGACCTGCTGTAGATCTAAACCATGCAGCTGTAAAGTTTTGTTTCTTTTTCTTTTGAGAGACAGAAATAACACATGTTAGGCCCTGGTTATACAGGTCTTTTCTATTCAGAGAATGCTATATACTTTGACCAAGATTAAAATGTGTTGCCAAACCCGTTGAACTGACTCTATCACTGACTTATGAAGATATAAACTGTTTTTTACCCCCTAGCTTCTTCTATCAGCAATGGGCGAATTGTCAAGGAAGGGCCACTTATATCGATGCCTCCCTCTCCACACCTGCCCTCTTGCCACTTAAAGTAACCCTTTGGACCTCACTTCCCGACTAATCCTTGAGTTCCCCCTGATCCTATCCTACCAATAATGACTTTCAGGTATGTCATGGAATATACCATATGTATACAATACCTGCTAAACTTCCTATCCAGGAGCTATATCATAGTTGACAGTATCATACTGGAATAAATCTTAGTGTAACAGCTCTGGCTAAGTGATGCCCTAATAGCCATTTTCGCAATGTCTATATCAATTGTGTGATGGACTTTTCAAATAATGTGGTTTAGGAACATGTCTAAATTCAGTGATTGAAAGGTGTTTAGATTATTGGTTGCCATGGTAATATATAATTGTGACACAACCTGCGAAAAGGGACCTTATTGCAGAGTGGACATTTAATGTTCTGTGTTTTTGGATCTATCGTTGCCTGAGCCTTTCTACGTTTTATGGTTCAGGAATCCAGTGCATCCCATGACCCACAACAAGTGGTCGCCGTGACGTCACAACCCCAGAAGGAGGTAGATATCTATTTTTGGTAGGGGAAACAAACCGTGAGCTGAGCACATGTGTGACCTTAAAACGATATTGAATGATCATGACCTGATTTCAGCTACATATAGAATCAAGGAGTGACATAATACAGCGGTAGGATCGCCACATCCATGCACACATGGATACACTGAGTACGCAGGTTTTTCATGTACAGTTCTGATCCCTCAAGAGAATAGTCACCTAGCTGGTAACCCTTTCCGTGTAACCTAAACACAGTTTTTTAACTGATTACTGTCGCCAGATTGAGCTCCTTGTGACATTGTTCAATTGCAAAACCTGGATCATAGACACCTCCGTCAACTAACATCTGATTCTTTTCTGAGTTTTGAGACTCTCTAGACAGGATTGCGATATACTCGCAGTTAGGATGTTTCCATAAATCATTATCAATGCAAACCATTTATTACGTCTTTAATTAAGAATTCTAAAGCAAATACTCATAACCAGCTTTGTATTACAATGCATCCGACATCCCGAGATACTGCAACACTTGGAATACCAGTGATTCTCACAAATGCATGGCTATAACTATGTGAACGGTTTATCCGGCCTCATCTTAATTTGTCAAATGTACCCTTATCCCCATTATCATATAATGTTTTATAGTATCTCTAATAAGAATCTTGTCCCATTCCCTACCCTATGGTAAGGTAGGATGAGACTGAAGCAAATAAAGATATCGCTCAATACTTAGATAGATGAAGAACAAACAGACCCTTACATAGTAGATGTTCATCCAACAACTTCAGACGACCATCAATTCACTTTCATCGGGGCTAGACAACAGCAGTTGAAGCTCCACCACAGCATTCGGAACTTGAATTTTGCCAGTGTCTTATATATTCTTCATCCCATTTGGACACAGTCTCTCTCACTTTCCATGTGAATTGGTCCGATTAGAACTCGCAATGGCGTGGTAAAGTCCTGGGAATCGAAGTGAAACTAATATTTTGCCTATGTTTTTCCGAAGGCCTATCAGCAGCTTTGTCGATTATTATGTCATGTCAGATGGACGTATTATGTTCTGCTGATATGAGTGATGATACTCAACTCACCTGTTACATGGGTTTGTGGTTATGGGATATGAGTAAGAGTCATTGATGTAGCTATTTCCTATACACCAGATATGATTTACTATGTTTGTATTTGTCATCCATTGTAATGTGTGACAGTACATCTTGAAACTATGCATGTAATTGTTTGTGTAGGGAGATGTATAAAGTTTCATGATCTATGATATATGGTTTTTCAATCATCCTAGGGTAAAAGCACCCATTTCGGACGCTCCTGGGCAATGGAAAGATGTTCACCTTTAGTTGTTAGATTTAACACACTAAATGGATACTAATTCTGATATTAGTTGAACCATTGGGCACATCATATCTGACAGCCTCTATTATTTTGTAATGAATCAAATCATCTATCTATAAATAAATTTCCATTGCATCATGATTTTTATGTTGAGAATATTGCAAACACCCAATGTTTAAGCAGTCATAGAACCATATAATAAGTTAGTTATATGTGGTCTGATGTGTTTGTTAGAAGGAAGAATACCTGCATTTTCATATTTAGTTGGCATTCATATATGTGAGTTGTGTATATTGATTATGTAATTCAAAGTCAATGGTGTCCGATTCAAGGTGTCTGTCCGACTCAAGGTGCCTTTACCCTATAGTTAAAAAACATGACTACAAAGCTTTTCATCTTTGAACTATTTATTGTTAATGGTTCAGATAAGAATAAGGGCCATGAAGATAATTACCGAATACTTGTTTGATGAAAAGGCAAGCAGTCTCATTTATGGGATATCCAAAGACCTCAAACAACCATCAGATTACTTTCATTGGGGGCAGACAACAGCAGGCAAAGCTAAGTTGATTAGAAACAGAGATGCATTTTTTCCTATTTTGTTATTGAATTCCGGTGGCCATCTCGAGTATGTTGAAAATAACGTCCATATGCATGAGTTTAATTAATTATGAGTGGACCAGAGGTTGAATTTCAGCGACCATCTTGAATATCGCAACTTCCCCAAAGTCAGCAAGATCTGATTACAGAAATCCCCTAGATGGGCAATCAGCAGAGAAAAAAGAACTTTACCAATGTATTTAGACTCAGAACCCTCGTTCTTACCATCAAACTTTACGTTTCGTATTCCCCATTTGGACAGTCTTTCCCTGTATTTATGACTTTATTGGAGACTATGCATATAAATGTGAATCTTTAATGTGCATGGAGTTCATGGAGTTTCTTGGTGTTTGATGCATGGTTTTCAATTATCCTATAATTCGGAAAACAACTCTTCAGTTTTACATCTTTAAAGTATCTAATTTTCTTTATCATATGCTTTGAAGGAACGAGTTTTTGTATGGAAGAGTAAAAATGCCAAGCCTGATTATTCAATTTATCGGATCTCAGGGGATTCGTTAAATTGTGCAGCTATCAGCGTATTCATCGCCATTACAATTGTTAGAACCCGACCTTAATCTTCTGTGAGGACATACCTTAACATTGTTTATAGTCTATTAATAGACCCATATAAACATCTCCAGTGTGATATAACCTGTTGTTACTGCTGCCATCAGCTACATCTAATAGACCCTCTGTCCAAGCACTGATCTCCCCCGGGGTCATCATGTTAAGCCCTTTTGAGGGCCATGTTAAGTGATAATAACTCATCCTACTTCATCCCCGGGATACGCCATCTAAACAACCGGGCCGCTGCTGGGTTATCTGGTGGACTGGGGGATAGCGGCAGCATTTTGTGAGACAGTCCCAACACAGGACCGGCCATTCTATTGTCCCTTGTTCCCTTAATGCATCACAGTATTAAGTATTTCACGGTCATAGGTATCTCCAAATTGACTGTTTCTTCACGAGTTCGACCGACATGTGATCTCGTCAATTTTGATAGAATTGTTTCCACGGTTTAATGGATGAATTAGATTGAAATGGTTGCTTAAAGACTACTTTGCATCTATTTTGATGACGTCACAGTGGAGAACGAGGCTATGGAGAATGCAGGTTGTGTCAGAACAGTCATTCTAGCACGAAACATAGTTACTTTGTTTCTCAACATGAGGCAACCTCATGGACCATCCCTACTTGTCGGAGGTGTCCGGAGCCTGAACCGCCTCCCGATTACGGTCCCCTCCAGCAGTCACGTTTCCCGGCCGCCATGTTTGTTTAACAAGCAGACGACATGCGGACGTTACTACGTCACTACACACAGTTTTCCGCGCGTCACGACTGGGGCTTCTCGCCGTGTGTCGATGCCCGGAAGTGGAGATGGTGACCAATAACAAGTCGTGTGTTGATGAAGGGCAGGTAGGGTATGACCTGTCATCAGGGAAAAACAAAGAAAATCTAATCAAATTTCTGTCCCAGTGGGCACAGCCCAGCTTATGAGGCAGTATCTAGTGCGTATTAAGCCCTACAGAGAATTTGCAGGGCTTGATAAGCGCTTAGTAAGTGGTCTCTGCCAACTGGGATGTGTTTCATGTTAACTATCCTGGTATGTTGTTAGTTTTTTTCTCAGATATTTTATTTACAGAACACCATCAAAAGTCCCATGCACTGAGCCTTGTTTGAGCAGGGGTTTCAAGAAGCTGTCTATGCTATACTAACATCTACTTTGAGGACGGCTAAACTACCAATCTCCCCTTCACAATTGCTCTATATCTTCACTTTGAAAAATAGTTTTGCCACTGGTATAAACTGATGTTGTAGATCCCCCTATATTTTTTGGGTCACTTAAATGTGTTCTAAATCAGCATCTATTTAACATGTTGAGAATTGATGAGCTCCAAAATTTTCAGTGGGAATATGATGATGATCATTTTCAGCATTGGTTGGGAATGCATCATTGCCCGCTAATTGATACATAACCACTGGTTCCCCCAAATGTACATGGATGGCGCCACCCTCTCTCATTGTATACCTGTACCCCACCTGCTGTCATCCTCTCTCACCTGTTATGCTAATTAGTTATAGCCTCAGACCAGGCCCTCTACATGCATAGCCTCGATCCATGCCACCTCTGGCGCCATGTTTGAATCAATCGGCCATTTCTGCTGCCGTCGTCATTGGTGCAACACTGAAAGTGACCGTCTCTATAGAGGTAGTGTGTTGTGTGTAGACCCAGTCTGTCGTCCCTGAATTGATATAGGGGACCGCTGGCCGGTGTAGTGCATTACTTCTCTCACCTACCTAGTTTGAGCTCGGTGCACGGCCTTTTTTCGCTGCCTTTTGACATTAATGGAACGTGTCATGACGCGCAAGCAGAAGCGGGCCAGGAAGGCGGCCATTGTTGCCGGTGCCGCTGCGGCCGCCGACGCCGCTCCGCCTGCCCCGCTGCTGCAGGATCCCCCGGGCCCCGTGGACATGCCTCCGGCCGCCCCTCCACCTGGAGGAGACCTGGTCCCGGATAACTTCCCTCCACCGGCCCTCGCCGCCCCTGCCCTGCCGGACTCTGGTGCCGCCGCCGCCGCCACCCTCGCCGAGCGCCGCCTGCAGAAGAAGAGGGAGCAGCGCCTCTGGAGGGAGGGAGCTGACCGACGCATCACCGAGCTAAAAGGTTGTATCGAAAATTTGACCGACCTTGTCCTTGCCGCCGTCAAGCCTCCCTCCCAAGCTGACCCGATGCCGAGCGCTCCTCCCGTGCCGGCTGTCGCCGCCCCGCCTCCTGCTGTACCCCCGCCGGCCCTCCTGCCGCCGGACGACATTCTACCACCCTGCCCGGCCCCTCAGGTCATCGGCCTCCCGCCGCCAACCTGGCCGCCCCGCGCTCCTCCTGCTGCCGGCCCGCCCCGCGCTCCTCCGCCCCGGCCGCCGGCCCATCCCGGCCTTCCCACCTCGGCTAACGATCAGGCCGGGAATGAGGAGGTAGCCCGACGCCTAGCCCAGCTGATGTCCGCCGCTGCTGCCCCTCAGACGGGTAAGGATGACCCCAGGTTCCCCCATTACCATGTGAGACGCGGCGCCAAGAGGGAGAGGGTTGCTTTGGGGGAGCTGTTATTCCATGAATACGTGTATGGTTTGATCAAGGTACACGACGCCCCCACCACCCACCCCCATGACCAGCCTTTCATGCGTAACCACCTTGCTGTCCTGGCTACGGACGCGGGGCGTTATGTGTGGGAAGACGTCCGCGCCTGGTCCGAGGCCGTCTTTTCAGAGATCGCCTTCGCCGACTGGACGTGGGATCAAACATGGAGGATTGACATGAAGAGGGTCGAGGTCGGCACCCGCCGCCTTTTAGCCTCGACCCCCCCCCCCACTGCCTCCCTCCCTGCAGCCGCCACCAAGCGTGACGGCCCCTGTGTTGTTGACCTTTCTCCCCAGCTACTGTCTGCCCGCCCCGGCCCGCCGTGCTCGCAGTTCAACGCTGGTGTTTGTAAACAGAAGGCTGACCACGTGGATGCCGGCACCCGGAAGCTGCACATATGTTCTTACTGCCTCGTATACACATGCCGTGCCCGTTCCCACCCAGAATCCCGCTGCTTTCAGAAAGATGGCAGCGCCAAGGCTCGCGTCCAGACAAAAAACGACGCCAGCCAGGGGCCGCAGTAATGCTCCCCCTGGCCCCTGTCACGCGTTCTGTGCCTGGTCATGTATTACACTCCAATAACAACATTTCACTCAACATTCCAGTTGCTGACCCTGTCGCCACTAGTGCCACCAGTGCCGCCGCTCCATGTTTAGTGACCCGGCTGGGCCCCGTCGGCGCCACCACCACTCACCTGTGTAATCATGTACCCGGCCCCATGTGTGACCGCCCTACTACCGCTGACACATTCCACCTCCCAGCTGATGACATAGCCCAGAACTTTGATCCCCACCTCTTCCCTCTTGTTTGTAAAGAGGCCCCGCATGCGCCCCCTATAGGCCCCTGGGAGTACCGCCCTACCATGGACGCCATCTGGCCCCGCCCCTCCGCCCATGGTTACCTGATCGCCCCCGACGCCATGCGGATCTACTCCGCGGTCAGGGACACGGCACTCCCCAATTACCTATCGGCCCGCATCCCCATCAATGACAGGTTCAACATCCCCCTCTGGAGGAGGGAGCTCACTGGCTATGACGACGCTGAGGTCGTCACCTTCCTCGAGTATGGCTGGCCATGCTCGTACACCCGCCCTACTTTTCCGGCCCCCTCCTCCAGTAACCATGACGACGCTGTCGTATTCTCCCGTGACATACGAGCCTTCATCACCAAGGAGCTCTCCCTGGGCACCCTCCTGGGCCCTTTCACCCAGGACCCCTTCACCCCATATCTCAAAACCAGCCCTCTCATGACCGCCGACAAAAAGGGGTCGTCCTCCCGGCGAATCATAGTGGATCTATCCCACCCCCTCACCAAGAGCGTCAATTCAGGAATTAGGAAGAACTGGTTCCAGGGGAGACCCCTCTCATACACCCTCCCCACCATCGCTGCCCTCACCTCCATGATACAGCGGCTCGGGAGGGGATGCTACCTCTACTCAGCCGACGCCGAGAGGGCCTTCCGGCAGCTCCTCACTGACCCTGGAGACATGGCCCTCTCCGGGGTCCGGTTTGAGGGCATGTACTATGTTGACCGCTCCCCCTCCTTCGGCAACCGCTCTTCCTCCACCCACATGCAAAGTGTATCACAATCGATTGCCCACATGATGTCCACCCGCGGCTACCCCCTTCTCGCATATATAGATGACTATGCCGCCGCTCATGCCACCCTGGAGGAGGCTGAGACAGCACTGGCGACCCTCGAGGCCCTCGCCCTCGACCTCGGTCTGACCCTCGCTGCCTCCAAGACTGTGCGCCCCACCACCATACTCACATGGCTCGGGTACACCTTTAACACTGAACTAATGACTGTCTCAATTCCAGCCGCCAGGATGGCCGACGTGCTGGAGGAGCTGGCCCTGTGGACACCCCGCTCCACCGCCACCAAGAAAGAACTCCAGTGCCTCTCGGGCCGCCTGTTTCACGTCGCGTCCTGCGTGCCTCCGGCACGCCGTTTTCTGGCCCGGACGCTCGCGTTACTCAGGCGTGCCCCCCCCCACGGTAAAGTGAAGATCACCGACGACTTCCGCCGTGATATCGCCTGGTTCCGGCGCTATGCCACCGAGAGCAATGGGGTCCAGCTCATCCCGGAAGGGGACAGGCCCACCTGGGACATTGAAGGGGACAGCTGCATGGAGGGGGGCGGGGCCTACAGCCCCACCCACTGTTATGCTGTGAGGTACCCCCCCTGGCTCCTGGCCGACAAACACATTTCTCAGCTCGAGGCGATAAACTTAGTTGTCGCCATAAAGCATCTCGGCCCCCCCTCCCCGGATGGCTACCATTACCGGGTGCGATGTGACAATGCCGCCACTGTGTTCTCTCTCAGCAGCGGCAAGACCCGGGACCCGTGGCTAGCGCGCTGCGCGCGCGAGGTTTGGCTTTATAGTGCCCTCCATAACGTCAAAATCACCATCTCCCACACCCCAGGTGTGGACATGACTGTTTCAGATGCGCTCTCCAGGGCCTGCCTTGGTGATCAAGAGGCTGCCCGCGCCACGAGGCTTGCCACAGACCTGTCACTAGCCTTCTTGAACATCCCTTTGAATGAGACCCTGTTTGACAATGACTTATGAATCTCATGCAGGTCCCCGCCTCCCCCTGGAGGACCAGGTACTAGCATCACTCAGCGCTGCTGCCTCATCCCGGACCCTTGACAACAGACGTCGGCAGCGGGACTTCTACTTCCGGTTTGCCGCCGCCTACTCAGTGGACCCACTCCACCCCACTCCGCGGGAGGTCTGCTTGTTCCTCCAGTACACCTTCAATACCATGGCGTCCATGGGCGCCCTGGAGAACTACGTCTCTGGCGCCCGGATGTACATTGACTTGGGTGGTGGAGACTCCTCCCCCTTTCAGTCCCGGATGGCTCGGGAGATGATGAAGGGATTAAAGCGCCTAACCACCCATGTCCCGCGGCAGGCCCCGCCGCTCATGCCCACCCAGCTTAAGCAAATCTGCGTGCACCTGGATATGGCTGGGGTGGATGGGATAGTGTATAAAGCTGCGATATTAGTTAGCTTTTTCACATTTCTACGCCAATCGAACATTACTGACATTTCATCGACCATTGCCTCGCCCCACAACATCAAGCGGGGTGACATCTATTTGGTCCCGGCTGGACTGCTAGTTCTGGTGCGCAGCTCAAAGACACTCCGCCCGGGGGCCGGCGCTGGGGTGTTGATACCTATACACCGCCTGCCGGTCCCGGCGGCCCACTGCCCAGTCCTAGCATACAGAACTATGCTCACCATGTGCCCAGCGCCTGCTACTTCACCGGCCTTTCACCTTCCTGGTGGTGCGGCACTCACTGCTGCGCGCCTAGCAAAGGTGTTGCGCCACAGCCTAACAGCCGTCGGCGTCCACAATGCCGCAGCCTACAGCCTCCACAGCCTGCGCCGCGGCGGGTCCCAGTTAGTGGCCCGGGCTGGCGTGGATGTGTGCGAGGTCCAGGAGCATGGACAATGGGCATCTGACGCCGTATTTACATACACCCCTAGAGAGTTGTATACCACCGTCCCTGGCACCATAGCCCGCTGTTTGGACAATTAACTGACGTAATTTGGACTATGCCTATGCCCGGTGTTTGAACCACTACAACTCGCATACATGTTTATTGTTTGTTTGATGGTCAGCCGTTGCTGCCCCGGTTATTCACATCAATTGTATTATTGTGATTATGTTGATACATTCACCAAGTGTGGGAGCTGCGTCTCGCCCTCCCCCACTATAGTGTGGTACTACCCACACATCTACACCTGTTGGGTCCCTAGACCTTTGTTATATTGCGACATGTTTATAGTCATTTGATTACTAGGAGTCTGTTCTTTCTCTAGAGTAATAAACATGTCTGTTTCCAATTCAATTGAACTGTGTTTGTGTCTCAATTGGTTGGGAATGCATCATTGCCCGCTAATTGATACATAACCACTGGTTCCCCCAAATGTACATGGATGGCGCCACCCTCTCTCATTGTATACCTGTACCCCACCTGCTGTCATCCTCTCTCACCTGTTATGCTAATTAGTTATAGCCTCAGACCAGGCCCTCTACATGCATAGCCTCGATCCATGCCACCTCTGGCGCCATGTTTGAATCAATCGGCCATTTCTGCTGCCGTCGTCATTGGTGCAACACTGAAACCCACCCACCCACACCTAGTCTTTTGCTTTGTATCTATGGACAATTAACTGACGTAATTTGGACTATGCCTATGCCCGGTGTTTGAACCACTACAACTCGCATACATGTTTATTGTTTGTTTGATGGTCAGCCGTTGCTGCCCCGGTTATTCACATCAATTGTATTATTGTGATTATGTTGATACATTCACCAAGTGTGGGAGCTGCGTCTCGCCCTCCCCCACTATAGTGTGGTACTACCCACACATCTACACCTGTTGGGTCCCTAGACCTTTGTTATATTGCGACATGTTTATAGTCATTTGATTACTAGGAGTCTGTTCTTTCTCTAGAGTAATAAACATGTCTGTTTCCAATTCAATTGAACTGTGTTTGTGTCTCAATTACTGTTAAGTTTAACGATGCTGAAGGTGTTTGGTCACACCTGTAGATAACCCTGATTGCTTGATATCTCTTTAGAATGCAACTCCAGCAACCCAGACGCTAGCGCCAATCAACTGATCGAAGTGTAAATGCAATTACCGTGTATAGGTGTTAGGCATAATATCTTTCCCTTTTGGCACTCCATGTAAGTTTTATCATCTGCCAATAGAGCCCTCCCCTCTCTGGTCAACATGGCCGGCGTCCGGCTGCCGATAAATCACGGATCGACATCCCCCACAACTACAGTAACCACAGGGTGGCTTATCAAATGAAACGGACCAGATAATAATCACCCTGCTATCACGGGTTGCCACACAGCGCATGAGAGTGATCAGGACCCATGGGGGAGTAGGGCCCTGTGGGTACTGTCTGTAGGAGAGGGAAAGCAGAGGCGCAGGGAGCAAATCTTTATGGGGGCGGGAGGGGGGAGCAGGGTTCAAACATCAACTTAAATGCATTAAGGCGTATATTCACACATTTATATCATGGTAATTAAAAACTAATGTTTGAGCTCCATTTACCTCTATTTGGGGGTCCAGGACCCTCGACCCTAAGTTTCCCTATTTGGGAGAGGTAAGGTTTGAGAACGGTGTGTGTGTGTTGTATCATAGGGTTTGCAAATCTTTAGGGGTGCAAACTTATTGAGCCCCCCCCCCCTCTTCCTCTGTGATGATACGTTCCACCTCCACCTGTTCCTATGTTTCTGTAGATGGACAGGAGGGGTGGGAGCAATGAAGTATAGGGAGAAAAGGGAAGATTAGAAAGAGGAATTGGAATAGGAAATGGGGTTAAGGGTGGAGCTAGAAGGATTTTATAAACAGAAGGAATTTTATGGAATGGGAAAGAGAAAAACAGGGCAGAGTGGCAGTTGTAAGTGAAATAGTTGACAGAGGAGTATGCGTGGTTTGTGTTGGGGTGGGAGGGACAGGAGGTAAGGGGGGGGGGGGGCAGCCAGAATGTGTCCCATGTGGGAGACAAGGGTGGGGTACACAGCCACTATTGATTCCTTTCGATGAGTCGACATATATGGCATAATAATGGCACAGGAGACTGCTCAGATGACATTTATCTCCCCCCCCCCTTCAATATTTGAATCTTTCATGAACTGTCAACTTTTTCTTTAATTAGAGAGGTTTGATGTTTAATCAGCAAATTTATTGTCAACAGCAAAGTATGCACTTATTGGTGAATACAGAAAGTATGTGCGGCCTAACTGGAAAGCTGCTCATACTGATATTCCTAGGTTCCCTATCGACCAATCTCTCAGTTACTAGTGCCTAACCTAGTTAGTCATCTTTTTGGCTCCCTATACGACCAACCTAGATTAGTTATTATTGTCAGGTTGGTCACTACTGACCAACCCACCTTAGTCTTTTTAATTTTCAGGGGGAGCCACTGAGTGGTCATCACAGGTGGCAGCAACTAGTGGTATACAAATACAACACACCAATGATGAACCTAGGTTAGCCACTACTGACTGATCCCTCGGTCATTTTTAAATAAAACTTTGCCATTATGACTAACACTCATATGACTAACCTAGGTTAGTCTGTACTGACTAACCCTTTCAACCTATGGATTTTCAGTGCAGTCACTGATTGGATTTTTTTAATATGTTCTTGAATACTGCCCCTTGACATGGTACGGATTTCCTTCTTTGTCCTTTAACAACAAAACAGAATTCAATACATTGGGAGTGGACTAATGAACCACAATGAGTCAGTAGCGCTGTATTTTGAGTGAAATGAAGAAGATAAGGTTTGATTGAAATTTCGACAAAAGTAGCAGTAAGGCGATACCAATGTTTTGTCGGACAAAGGGAACTTAAACAAGGGACGGTATAAAACGATGGAGGACAACACTGGGAGATGCATGGCTATAAGGGCTGGCATGAGGCAGGAATCTAGGGCTGCAGACTCGGCTACAAGACGCCAAGGTTCATGAAGGTCAGGCGCTGGTTGGCGTCTTGCGTGGTGCATCTTGGGACAAGCAGGGCTTTGAACCAGCACCCTTTTACCACCAGGAACAGGCTTCTCACTTGGCCCACCAACCTGCGCGCGCATTGTTCCACTTCCGGCGGGACGCTGTCCGCACCACTTAAGACGCTGATCGAGCTGCCGCCTATTGGGAGAAGACATCGGAGTCTTTATGTTTGTATCTAAATCCAGGCTATGTTGGGGAGGCCTGGCTTTGTTATCATCTGCTGACGAGGCGGCGTGGAGGTTGGTAAGGGTCGTTTAACCTCTGTGGTTACCCCTTAGCAGGCTCATCTCCGTGAGGTCAGAACCACAATCTCCATGCAGGTCTACAATGTGAGCAAGTTGGGGCCAGATGTCAGGGGTTACCCTGCTTTTTAATGTGGCGTGTGATATACCATAACAGACCCCCAGTCGGACCACAGGACACCCCCTCTGGTGGCAGTGGATGATAACCAGAGCTGTTTGACCTTCTGCCTTGCCACTGCTATCTATTTTTAGCAAGGTAACATCACGGTCCGACAGGCAATACGGTCTCTTTGAAACTCCATGGCTATCCTGTTTACGATCAGTTGTGTTTTGAAATAAAATTTATTTTAAAACACAACTGATCGTAAGCAGGATAGCTATGGAGTTTCAAAGAGACTGTATTGCTGGTCGGACCAGTTGTCTTATCATTGAAATTCTACTGATTCAGTTTTAAAACTGTGGTATCAGTATCTGTTGTCCCCAAACACGCTGTGTCCCAAAATAGAGTTTCTGTGTAGGTATAAGAACAAACATGGGATAATCCATATTCAAATATTATACCAAATCAATATTCATTGCTCGAGAAAGGAGGAGGAGTTTAGAGGCTAATCATTCTCATTTTCCTGACCATCTGTCAAAAACGAATAACGTTCCTACAGGCATTACCCACACTTTATAGCTGAGGCTAAATGAAATGAAGGTGTGTCTCAGATTACATTGTCTGAAAATCTAGGGTAGGTAGGTCGGATTTCTCTCTTTTTTGAACTTTTTATTTTTTCACTCAAACTTGAAAAGTCCCACAAAATTTACTTGCAGAGACGCCAGTGCCAACATCAACCATTCCCTCAATTCATAGAGCCTTAACTCTTCTCTAAAATATCTAAAAAATATAGTTTTTTCAAAATTGGATAAAAAATCCGACGGTCTGCTCTCTTTTGTTGGGAAGGGTCGGGAAACCTGAAACAACCTTTTTCTTTTGGCCTGATGTTCCCAATCGCAGCCTGCTCATTCCATCAATTTTTATTGTATTCCTAATCGTAAAAGGTTGAACTGGGTCTGTATGTAATAACTGAATACGGGTACTTTAGATGGTCAGGAAAATGAGGGACTGAGGGTTGATGGGTTCGGAGGCCGTTGGGTAGTTAGATTTGGGGACTCATGTTATTACGATTTTTACTGTAAATCAATCTTAGTATTTTTTTTTTATTTCACTAAAGGGGTCTCCTCTACCCCACCCTCCCATTCCCGTCCCCGTGTGTCCCGTCAGAACACCTGCCCCAGCACTCATCACTGACAGGTCAAAGTGCTGAATCATAACTCTCCAGTCATGTACAACCTTGTCGTTCTATGAAGGAATGGTGTGTGTAAATATTAGGGGACACCAAATGACAGGCCGCACATGGAGTGAGCGTACTCTTAAGTGAAAGATAGAGGGTTAAGGTTGGGAAGATTCCCCATGTCACTAAGCCCCAAAATACTCATGTGCCATATCGATGTTATAGAAAAAGATAATGGCCAACCCTGAAATACCAATGTCGCCCTATTGATTCTAGGGGTCCAGAGATTCTGGATACATACAGACCGATAAACACACTGCCAGTTGTACAGTTACAGATAGAGAGACAGACTGAGACAGATGTAGAGATACAGAGATGAAGAGATACAGAGAGACAGAGAGAGACACACGCAGAGAGACAGACAGGGAGAGACAGATACAGAGACTGAGCGACTGAGAGGGAGACAGAGAGGGAGACAGAGACAGGGAGAGAGACAGAGATTGAGACATACACTATGATACAGAGACGGACAGAGAAAGAGTAGAAGGACAGGGAGACAGGAACCACATCTGCTTGGAGAGTGCACCATCATGTCCGGCGGCGCCTACGCAGAGTTGTAACTTTGGCAGACGACAATTTCATGAGTCTCCCAAACTGGAGGGACCCACTGCACCCTAGCGGCCAGCCCACGCAGTACTGTAAGACGGCTGCCCTCCTCTGTAAGCCTCCACCACCCACCAGCACCACCACCCACCGCTCCTCTCTGGAGGCACCACCGCGCGGCCACCACTAGGTGATATAAACGCGCGTCCATCCGTCAGACGACGTCAGACGCACGCAGAACGCAGCAGGGACGCAGCAGGCACGGGACATACACTCAGAGAAACACGGACGTCACTCTACTCTAGATTAACCACAACAACACACCAACAACTGGGGGCAGCAACACACAACAAGGACGTCACACACCGGCCGCAACAACAACAGCAACAACAACAACACCGCGCAGCAGCAGTAAAAGTTGGACGTGTAGGTAACTTGGTGGTTGTTGGAAGACTTTAGGATGAAGACGGTGGCGGCGACGTTTACGCTGGTGGTGGTGGTGGTGTTGGTCCTCCTGGACGCGTGCACCGTCACCGAGGCGTGGCGGCCCCAGGGCAGGTTCGGCAAGAGAAGGATGGACACAGACGGCCCCCAACAGACAGCAGGAGCACTAGAGGCATTGGCATCAGGTAGGGCCCTGTTTATTTACTAAATCTGACCTGGCTACAGTACCCCAGCTAACTGAAATACGTTATTGTACGTCAAAATAACGTTTTTAACGTTATATAAACGTAAACCATGATGAAGAGCCATAGAGGAACGTGATATATAATGTTGTATAACGTTTTATTCCTGGGACTAGGTAAAACTCATCTCAACTTGTACATGTGTTCACAGATTCCATACATAATCCATGTGGCATGTAGCTTACTATGAAAAGGGGCCGTTAGTGCACACTGTTCCAAGGGCCTTTTTCGCAGATCGCATCACTTTTTAGTCCACTAGGGTATTTCCAATTGGAATTAGTTTGATTTGTCGGGAGCTGGGTTCTGAAGTTTCTTTGATACAGATCCAGCATTTGCAGCAAATCTCATTAATTTTGTTTTCCTCAAAGCAAATTTAGCCACTTCAGCCAAAACCCCATCAGTGCAGGTTGGCCTTTAAATACGATTGACCCTGTAATTGCCAAAATTTAGTACATAACATCAACGACACATGTATGCTTTTTATTTGAACGAATAAGTAGTTGCTATTTACTCATGAAAAATAAGCGCCATAACTATTGAAACCTATGGTTGATTGTGTGATCAAGAAAATAACAAATGTTCCCTAATCCTATGAAAACATTTGTCATATTCACTCAGGTATTTGTCTATTCATATCCTACAATTTGTATGGAGCAGGAAAGTGTAATATGAGCTAAAGTTTGCCAACATGCTGATCTAAGATGGATATAATCAACCTTAGATCATTCTGCGCGATTCGGTGGAAAAGGGTCTCAATGGAAGCACCTTTTATGTGTCAGAAATGTTTTTAACTTTTGGGAAAAGTACTAGGTAACTTTAGGTCAAATCAAGGCCAGAACAATTATTTCCAGGGCAAGTGTCTCATGTTTTTCATTTCACTCCAAGCTCTAGAAAGGGTAAAGCTCATGATGGCCATATACTCCTGTGAATGTATGATGAGTATAGCCATTACTGTTGCATGTGCTTGCACGTTTTTATTATTGTTTTCTAATTGTTCTAGTGAAAGCCACTGGCGGACTGTATGGTTTGATAATCATATACATGTATCAGTACATCATCACGATGTATCTAATCAGTTGAATGAGAGGTGTTCAACTAGATTCTACCTGTCAATCCTAGTTATCTAATAATCACCCAATATCAGTGGTTGCCACAATTGGGCAAGAAGCACACTGATTATGTTAGCCCTTTTACACTTTATGATAGACTGACCTGCCTTTACTATAAAATGGCCACCCTATTAGTTTTCTTTCCATCTTCCACAGAATATTGGCCTTTGCATATCCATACAACTACTTAGAAATACCATAATTGTCCATTTAGATGCACCTGCCCTTATGGCCACCGTCCACTGAGGAGCTTTGGCCGACTAAGCCCATACATTTCCTATATAACTTCAGCCGATAAGAGCCATGTGGGATGGTGGCCATTATGAATTTGAATTCACTGTTGCTTATTGGGCTTATGCAGAACATTGCGCTTAAACAAGGGCTTTTGAGGGATTTTGCTCAATCAACCCACTGTTTGGGTGAATCTACTAACTGCACTTCTAAGTTCTATGTTACTCAAAGCAACATAGAGGCATAAAGTATCCTTTGTAGCGATCATATCATATATCCCAGTGTCATGCTAAACTGCTTCATATATTCCGTTTTTTGAAGATTTAATCTCTCAGATGAAATGTGCATAGCATTCCGTATTCCTTCCTTTGATGGACATGGCGATAAAACCCTTCCCTCATATACTCAAATACGTTATTATTTGTATTGTTAGGTGAGTATTAGTATGCACGAGATGAGGTCCAGTGAATTGGTATCGCAGATACTGCGTAGCTAGCGTAGCAAGATATACAGAGAAGTTAGTGTTTTGTTTATGAGTGATGGCTATTTGTCAATCAAGTCCTGCTTTTTCGGAAATACGATTGCGGTTGTTTTGTCCACTATGATTCATGAGGTGTTTAGCAACTTTAGAAAGTGCTTATTTCTTAACAACAGGGGTGGAGTTGGAGGGGGGCGGGTAGAAAATCGACCGCTTGAGTTGTGGCGGGAATGAAAAACACCAACCCCTCTTTAGGGGTGTGTGGGGAAGGGGGGTGGGGGGAGGGGGGGTGTCACCCGTTTAATGAAAAAGCCTTTGTGTTCCCATGCTGCAAATGGTGCACGCAACCCCGATTTTCGACCCACCAGGCAGAGGGTGAAAAAAGATCCACACCCAGAAAAAATGAACACTCCCATTGAATGTACTTTTCTACAGTTTATATCTAACATATCCAGAGCTCAGAGATGTTTTAGGGTACCACCTATTTAATAGCAACATGATGAGACGCAATGAGGGCAATGAGGGTTTTAGGATCTACCCTAGTGATAAAGCAAAGTTACATTAAGTTGTGGGGTTTTCAACATCAGAAGTTTGTTCCAATGGCAGTTGGCATTAGGCAGCCTGTCACTTTGTGCCATCAGCCTTAGATTTTATGTGTTTTAGTCGTCAGGTAGTCTCTCACATCCATCTATCTCAGCTACCTTTCAGGGGTAAAAGTAAACATCAAAGAATAGTTAATGCATTGTGACTTTTACGGTACTTAAAAGTACACAACCAAGGCTGCATATGCATCGCAGATACACACTAGTTTCTGGTTTAGGGATACTCTAGATGAATACCTTGAAAACGATGAACTTTTCGCACAGCGACAGTGTCTAAAGGGCAAAGAGTAGGGTGTGGTGGATAAAGGTTTTTTGTGCGATACATTTTGTCTGTACACCTCGATGAATTTAGGGAGTGTTCATTTATTAGTTACAGCTGGGGGGGGGGTTGATGGGTTGGGGGGCGTAAACATTTCCGACCACTCCTGAGGGGGGGGCATAAAGGTTCTGACCAGTCTTGAGGGGGCGGGGCGTAAAAAATTTAGCCCCTTTTGAGCAAAAAAGCCTGCTAGTTACTATAATTCAAAGGGTGGTGGGCGAAAATTAATCGCCGCCTTCGGCGAGGAGAGCCGCGAAATGCTCCACGTGCTCTCAAGGGGGGGGCCTTAAAAGATTTTCGCCCCTTCGCACGAAATCTCAACACCCCCCGGTAATTATTAAATGAACACTCCCTTACTAGACACAATACGGATACAGCAGTTTGTTCTTGTGATAGAATATAGCACCACTCCCTTACTTAACCCCCAACTACATCCATCCCTTAGGTGGTGTTGAGTTGTCAAACATTTATTTTGTAAACTCTCAGCTTAACAGATGCTTTTAGATAATGAGAAGCAAACGCCATGACACATTGTAAATCTACCTTCTGAAGACAGTTTGGAAGTCACTGTAGTAGTAGGAATTCCCTCATATGAGAGTCAGGCACTGCTCCACTCTCCCACGAGAGATGTTTTTGCAATATTGGCTCTCCTTTTTTCTTCTCAGATGTCACATGAGCCATCCTTTCCACTCCCTTGAATATTTATCTTATCCCGCCAAGTTTGTTTGGAAGAGGAAGATGAGAAGAACTCAGTCACTCTATGTGTTAACCGTTCGGTATTTAAGATTGCCAATATTGGGCGATTTATTCATAATCACGCAATTCATGTCTAATGTTGACCCATCTTCAACAGAAAGGGACACAAAAAGATACTCAACTAAAACAGTTCCTTTAACTCTCGGAGTACTTCCATTTGGACGCCCTGAAACCATCGGAAATAGTTTTACAAATCCCTACAAATACCAAGTTCACAAAGCAGCGGAAATCATGACACCCATGATATCATGCAGATGACAATATCCTTGCTTTGACTTTTGAGAAGGCAACTGGTATTGAGGGGACAACTCACAGTGTTCGGACAGTCGCCTGGCTGAGATGCTGTTATATGTATCATCATCACTGATTTACACCGTAGTAAAGGTTATAAACTCTCTTACCTTTTTCATATAACATATTCCATTTCATGTGAGACACAGCGCAGTCCCATATATGGTGATTTATGTGGATCTATAGATGGGTTTACCGCGAAACGGGTCTGGATAATGTATGCCTCTCCCTAATCTTGTCTGCTAGACGCTGATTGGTCTAATGGCCCTTCTTAGTTTGATGTCATCTTCATGAATAAGACAACCATGGGCCTCATGTAAAGGGTACGGTGGATGTATTAGACAGTTTCATATGTTATTAATAAGTAAATTATGGACTGACGTCTGGGAGGTGATATTTTGGAAGGGAAATCGAAATGAAAGATTCATGTCATTCATGTTATTTTTCCTAAGAAACCACTTTATCGTTCAATGAAAAGTCACGTAGGTTTACATTATAATGTGTACACAGAGTGATTTCTCGCAGTACAAATATTGTACATCACTAGTCCAATGGTTATTGTCATTAGAACAAAAATAGACATCCAATTTGCTTGAATAATAAAAGGTTTGGCTAATGGAGGTGCCTTGGGGTGCACCCGTGCAGATGAATAATAAAGTTATATTCTATTCAGTTTTTTTAGTTTTTCTTTATCTTTAAAGTCGCTATTTTATGGACATGAAAAATCTTCATCTAAATATCGAAAGGATGATATCTTGTGAATATATCATTTTCATGTGCCACACATTATTATCAGCAAGAAGTACCAGGCTGGTGACCGGCGGCCCGAGGGCCTGAGGGGTCCTCCATATTCATATTAATACAGCAAATATGCAAAGGCTTGATGTTCAATATATCATAGTCTTTACTGATGAAATGGAACTATTAAAAAGGGACAGTGCTTAGGGACAATGCTTTGAGAAGTGGTTTGTACTTGTTAATTATCCTGAGTAGGAAGGATTGATTTCTAAATGGTACAGTATTGGTAGAAGGGGGTTTCAGTATCCGATGTCTGAGAGGGATCCACTGTCAATTAGAGGAATGAGTGGGTGAATCGCTGCCTCAACACAACAAAGCAGAATTTAATGGGCGTACATACAGGAATTACCACTTTATAACAGCCATTTTAACAGTTCTTTATACAATGTATGAGTATATTGTAGCACATAGATAGAGGTTTACAACCATGAGGTATAGACGCATTGTTCCTGCAAGTACTGGCAGTATTTCAGGAGGAGGTGGGACCAAATGTAATATAATCTATTCTAGCCAATGAGTGAAGATTATTCAGACAACATGTTGTGTACCTCTATGCACATTCCATGTTCGTAGTTCAATTGAAGCATTTCTAATATGCAAATACCAAAGGCAAAAAGGGGTCCTCTATTGAGAGCTGTTATTCCAAGTCAACATACATTAGACCATTTTCAGACTCTATTATGTCGACAGCATTGATTTTTAACTCTACATCCCTTTGAAACAATGTAAATATGGAAGTGTCTTGCACTATGGAAAAGTTGGTAATTCGTTTGATCTAGACGACTTGCAATATTAAGTGCATGTCGCTATGTGTATTATCACTCAAACACTTTGCTATTGAATTATGTTCAGAACAGATTCGGATACGGCGGAAACGGCAGTTAGATAAGCACATCCTCTCCTTGAATTTTCCATCCATACACTCCCTGTTTCTGTCTTTGTAAAGTAATTACGTACTTCCTCACCATTTACACTTAAATATAATGCATGCTATGAGCTGAATTGAGCTATACTATAGTAACTTAAGATGGAACTTTTGTCCCACGTGTTTCTATCCGCACATTGTGGAGCTTACTACTTACTTGTATAGAGGGTCCCTGCGAGTTTGGCAATCACTTAAAAAGATGGTGCTATTGGGTAGACTATGCATAAGGTGCCTTAAGGCCACCGTCCACTGAGGAACTTCGGACAATTACGCCCATACATTTCCTACATAACTTTGGCCGATTAGGGCCCAGCGGAGGGTGACCATAGCATTGCCTATTAATTGTATACCTGACCAGCGAGTCTAGATACTTAGATAATATGCATGTACATTGTACAAGAACTGCCAGAACTCCCGGACGGGGATTAAGCCGTGGGCACTAAGGGAGTTGTCAAAGTTTAAAAAAAACTTACTGGTATATAGACTCATATAATGTTAGGACTAGAGAGACAAGCAGGCAGACAGAGAGACAGACAGCCCAACAGGCAGACAGGCAGCACGACTGACAGACAAACAGGGACAGATACAGACACAAAGAGTCGGATTTCATTTTGTTTACGTCTGGTAATCTGCAATGCTTTCTATCTTATCTGTAACTGATTCAAATTCCATCCGTGGTCTCTTTTTATCCACCTGATGAATTTTCTACTCCACTGGATCTGATAGATAGTCATTCATACACAAGACTACGTAACGCTGATGCCTTCGATAAATCGCTGGCTCTTATCTGTAATAGGAAAATCCTACTATACCCCACCCCACCATCCAGGGTCAGTCGGCCTCCGGGCTAAAAGAATCTATTTGGATGGATGGAAATAGAAATTAGTCAAACATGTCCCTAGGTCATGTGGAAGGGGTGGGTGCCTGTGGGAATAGACAGACCGGGGGTGTAGGTGAGGGGGGGGGGTGCAGGTATGGAGATATGTCTGCAGTGAGGCTGCGACTGAATATTTAAAGCACCAGTCAAGGTTCATTTGGCGGCTGAGATTTCCATTTGACTTGGAAGTGTACACAGAGTCAGTCATATATTGGTCCAACCCACTTCCCCAGTTGTTGAATAATACTGCCTATGTCAGGGATGCAACCATCCTATTACGTAGTAATATTTAAATGATAAAGGTCCACATAGATAGCTTGTTCCCGTGTCCCTTCAATGTGTCCACACGGTCCATTACTTAGTATAAATAATGCATGTGAATTACACATCTTCATTACAATAGAATACCTTATATTAATAGCGGTCACCTGTGAGGCTTTATGAATCAGAACGGTGGAAACCGTGTATTATAAGTGTTGTAGCATACAAGGGAGTTAATTGTTGTCCGTCAATCCATTCCGTATTAAGGGAAATGCTGGTTCCTAAACTTGGGCTATTTAGACTATATGCAAATAGCAATTAGTAATCTACCAATAAGTAAGCATTTGCCCTTAACATGCAAAATGTGATCTTCATTGATTCAGCTAGTCCTAAATGTAGATCGTAGTTGGCATTCAAGTTAAATCACTGGTTATTTCAAGCCACCGATTCTAAGGAGAAATAACATATGATTTTCATTTCATATCTTTGCCATCCCCATACACTGAGCTCGAAGAAGGGTTCATTTTTTGGGAGCCGCGTTCAATGCCGTCTTAGGTTGGGTACCCATAAAAAGAATTATACAATCCTCAAACAGGATTATGGATGAAACCCACAAAGAAGACCAGCTCCAGAAATGGCGTTAATATTCATGGTGCGGACATTTATATCAACTTCCCTGACTCCGACAGATCCGCATCAGCTTAAGGAGAGGAGAACCAGCTTAGTGACAGATCCTCATCAGCCATACGAGAAGGGCAATACCGCTCCTCATCCTTGTTTCTTGGTTTTGGGTACGATTATGGTTGTCCTACTGCCAAATATGTATTTGTGAATCTTCAAGTGTGTTCTTAGAGCAAGTTTCTGGATTCCCCATCTCTCAATCACAGTCTCAACAGGTAGTGAGGTACCTGAAAGTGAGTGTTCAAATATGTGGGAATATATACAGAATCAGGGGAAACAGGATAACTGTATTATGCAGCTGCCATCAACACAAGCTAATGAGACACGATTCATTGTGCAAGATTTGCAGCTCAGTGTCGTTTTTGCACTCAATACACTGTCCTATTTTCACAATGAACAATGGGGATAGGTTTACAATACCTGATTGGTAAAATCTGATATGGCATTTTTTTTACCTTAATTAGGTGAGGTAGCATCAAAACAAGGTAATTGGAAATCTTTTTACATTTCGGCATTTCCGTGAACAATGATGTGGACCAATATTTAGTATCAGATAGTTAACAATAATGATTGTGTGTACATTTGTCAGCCTAAGGGGCTTGATTACATTTAATCTTCATTTACAGAGGTTCAAAAAATGTTTCTTAGTGTGTTTATTTCCTCTAGGCATAACTTATCCGGTGGCCCTCTTCCAGTCGGAGAAGCATGAGTTCTATTAAATAACGTACTGTACTAGTATTGCTCGACCCAAAGTATGTAAGCCTGGTAAGACGCCTGATGGGTCTACACTAGACATACGTGTAGAGGATATGTTTGATATATAGGGATGCTGAGGATGAGCCAGACATGACCATAGATGTTGGTCAACCAGTTGGTATACACTTGTGTACAGGATTTCCACTTGATTTGGGACAATCTTTCAGAGTCAGTATTGTGCTGTGGAATGGTCATCCCGCCCACTCCCCAGCAGCGCCTCATTCACAATTCTCTCACACAAGAACTATGCACCAGGTCACGACCTTGCCTCAGCTTCTTACCAAAGAATGCCAATTTCAATACACAAAAACTGATCCCTGTCCCTTTATCCCATTATCCTTACCATAATTTTGATATTATTGAGAAGACTAGGCGAGGTTTCTTAACCAAAATGTGGAACCCACCTGTAGGTTCCCCCATTTTCGATGTGCAGAGGTAGGTTGCAGCAGAGATATAAAAGCATCAAAACCAACACAAAAACGTGTTAATCTCAGTAAGGAGAGTGTACCCAGACATGTATGCCTCTATATATGCTGATTCAGTACAAACCAGATCAATACCCAATTTATTAGAGACAATATCCTGCAGCCTTTGTGGACACAACTGCTCATGGTGTGAGCCACATCTGAGCACCATCTTCCTGACCCCATCTCGAGGGAAATATGACAAGGGCAGAATGACACCACAAGGTCATGCCCTTGAAACAATTAAGGTGAGCTTTGATGGTGACCTTCAGGAGGTCAGTGACTGCATACCTCTGGTCTTGGTCCCCTCTCACTTTGGGAGACGAGGTCCCGTGTGATTTATTGCTGAAGAGTATAAAGGAGAATGAGAGGTGGACAGGAGTTGGGATGGTGGGAGCGGGGGCGAAATAAGAGGAGGAGGCAAAAGGTCATTGAGTGACCTTTGGTTGTGGTATTTTAGTGTCCTTTTAGGGTCTAGCCATTATCTCTTTACTTGCACCCCTGGAACATCTGAGACTGAACCAGTATCTCAGGGTTGGGAACTATATTGGCTCAGATGATTAAATAATTTGGCCTTCCACCGAGAGCCGATGATAGCTTCTCTTCATTTATAGATGAGGAAAAAATGCAAACTTCTGGGCCACAGTCCAAGGTCCCTTACTTTTTTCTGTATATATAAATGACCTTCCTACGGTGGCTGAAAATTCCAAAATTATTCTCTATGCCGATGATGCTGTCATGATAAATGAAGGTAGGAACGGCAACGATCTGACTCTAACTGGGCAGCCAGATGTAAATCGGATCTCTGAATGGTGCGCCACCAATAGATTAACAATAAACAGCGAAAAAACAATGCAAGTCATTTATGGCACACGTCCCAAAACCAGTCTCATCAATGGAAATTTATTATCTATAGATAACGACCCCATAGCTAGGGTGAAAAGCTTTTGCTACTTGGGGGTCACACTTGATGAGAATTTGTCTATGAAACCTCATATGGCTGGCATTAGGAAGAAATGTGGCTTCAAGTCCAAAAGGACCCATAGAATAAGGGACTACATTGACAATGAAACCTGTATGGAAATCTATAAACACTGCACCCTCCCTTCCCTTGAGTACTGTAGTTTTATGCTAGACAGTGCAACCCAACATGACCTGAAAAGTCTGCAGACTATTCAAAATCGGGGACTTAGGTCTATTCTGCGTGTTAGAAACCCCAGGGATGTTACACAAGATGCCCTCCATGATCAATGTAATATGCCCAGACTAGTTCATAGACGTGACTGTCAACTGCTAATGTACATGTACAGGTTGTCCAAATATGAGAACAATATTATCACAACCGCAAATCCTAGGACAAGAGCAGAGAATAAAGTAAGATTTAAACTAGTCCGTTCTAAATTAAATCTTGTAAAAAAATCACCCATGCGAAGAGGAGCCATTCTATGGAACTCGCTAGATGTTGCTGTACAAAATGCTGACACTCGTATGAAATTCAAAGCCCTTATTGAGAAAATGGATTTCACTCAGGTTAAGTTAAGACATAACAACATGATTTTGTGAGATATTGTCACGCCCAGGAATCTCATCAGTGATTATTTATATTGTATTTAATTGTATCGAATTTGAGTAAGTACACGTGCACAAGCACTGCTACTCCTTCTGCCAGTGGGCCCTTTATCTACCAACTATCTCGGATACCAAGTCAAATGGTTTAGTCCAGCGCACCAGCGCTGCTACACTACAATACCTGGTTATGTTCAAATTCAAACATAAGTACATCTAGTAGATTCCATACGGTAAGTCCAGTGCACAAGCACTGCTACCTAGATAGTAAATAATAAATAATTAGTCCACTAGTCATGACTGACATCTAACTCTCCATAGGTTCAGTGCACAAGCACTGTCTACATTACATTACATTACATTTACATTATGCTCTTTACAGTTTCCTGCTGACTTGTACCTTACATTTGTAATTGATATAATGATGAATTGACTACTTATTCATTCCTTATTTCTCTCATATGGTGAGTACAGAGCATCAGCACTGCCACCCCCCTTTATCTCGACTGTTTGTAAGATGAAACCGACCTGAAGCTTGGCCAACGCTTCCACTCCTACTCACATTTATTTATTTACTCATTGAACCAAAACTGTAGTAGGGTACAATGGCTGGGCAACCACTCATTAATCCCTATGTGCTGCACTCCGATATCATATCCATGGAGATAACTCCGCTACAGTCGCCTTCCGATCAGGGGACTTACATCTATAATTGTATATCTATATGTTGTATATATACATGTACAGTTGTGTTTATTTCAACCTTTGAAAATCGCAGCGTAAGCCGTGACTATTGTTTGAATAAAAATCTTTAATCTTTTAATCTTTAATCTTTAACTGATGAGGGTTATGTGAATCACCCTCATTTCAGATGGTGACACAATGTAGGTTATTCAAGAGTGTCACTCTCTCTAGTTAAGCAAGAACTAGTTTTGCAATGATGTCACCTCACTTATAGCGGAGTAGGGCGCACCGCCCCATCCCTCCCTGCTCTGAAGATCTAACCCCTTCCGTTAAGTCTGGTTAAATGTCATAATGTTTTGCCGCTACCCAAAGAAAGCATTGAGGCTTATATATAGAAACTACACTCATTAACACCTTATACTTTAGTCATTAGATCTAGGGGCCCCTACAGGCAATGAGGCACACTTAGACAGGGGTGATATCCTGGTCCATAGGTTAGCAGGTAGGGGGACTAAGGGTAATGCAAAAAAAGACAGAAACAGTAAACTGTACAGGCTATTATGAACCCGAGCTCCCAGTCAAGAGCCACTGTTAATCCGCCCTTTAGAGTCATGCCAAGAGGTAAATGCTGGCTTCCTATGTGTCATTAGCCTTAGATTGCAGGCGCACCCACAGATCCTTAACGGTGCTTTTCAATTATAGTATTTCAAGCATTTTGATGATTGGGCTGGTGACATTATCTTGATTATTGGGAGTGCGTTGGTCACTTACATATGGTGTGAATTTCTGCAAATTAGTAGAGGAAAGAGGGAATAACTTGTAAGAATTACTCTGACACCTTGTTATTCAACTCAATCGTTGCACTACCGAATAACGTTGGAGAAGGACTAGATATTGAGGTATGGTATTCTTTTGTTGAGAAGGCAGGTGCAGGGAACTAAGCCTTCATGTCTCCAACTCAGTGTCACAGCTCTCTGCCAATCTCATAGTAAATATAGCGGCAGCTCTAAACCTCAGATGGAATCTGGCTAACCTCTTCAGGCTTAGCCCGAAACCCCCAGGAACCAAAGGCCTTCAGATCCTGGCAATCTGACTAGCCTTTCTTGGAGGTCAACCACATCCGACCCTGCATATAGACACAATGTTGCTTCCATGCAACCTGCACTGGTTCCCAATTCTGGCACCCATGTGGAGGCAAAGGGGGCAAAGGGGCCTATCCCGGCTCTGGTAGACTAAAGGCAATCGGGGAATGCTCTGCTGGGTTGCGTCTATGGGAGGTTAACTTCAGAAGGCCCAATGGTAACAGTGCAAACAGGCGTTTGTAATGAGATTAGTTCTTAATGATGCGTAGCACTAGATACAAACCCCATCTTATGACACTATGTTATAGGGTAATAGCTTTATTGGGCAGTCATAATTGCTATCATCTTACTTTTTCTTTTAGATGAACATACTATCATACAGGATTGTGTTGCAAAGTACTGCGTATCCAGAGAGAACGCCGATGATTTTTTCGAAGGATATCTAAAAGAGATGGAAGGGAATTAAAATTTGCTTGTGCTACTGGCTCAAAACTATTTTGAACCCAAGTGAAGGACGGCCAGGGTACCTGCTTCACCCTTACGGTACGCCCACCTGGGTTCTCCATGGAGAGTATATCATCCATACTCAGGCTTTACAGTCCAACAGTTCATTCCCTGTGTACTTTATATGTACTGGAAAGTAATCAATCTATGTAGATACAACCGTTTCGATGTCACAGTATAATTATGATGAATTACATACCAAAGTTAAGGGCTGATGAATTCATCTCAATATAACCGCAGTGCTTCATTCATACATACTCTTTGGATACCCAGCGTCGTATTGAAAATGAGAGCACTATTTGCCGTCGCACCCCCCCCCCCCCCCCTTTCCCAGCAACCACAATGTAACCTTTATGGACATCTTAATCAGCTTTACTCATACTGCACATGCGCACATCTGGGGCATGCGCAGTGATCAGTTCCCGCTTTGAAGACATAATATTAGTTCTATTGGTGAATATGAATGTGAGGGGTATCGAGCAAGAAGAAGAAAGCAGGCTAAGATAAGATTAGCAACGCCCCCATGGCAGCCTCATGATGCTCTCCTGTCTACGGCGACAAGCCATTTCCGCTGCAGGAACATAATATTAAGATGCTGCATCTAATATTATGAAACATCCGGTCAAGACAAACTCTAACGGTTCATCCTGTTTGGCTTCTAATAGCCGCGCTTTTTGTGTCGATCTAATATGTTGACCTGCTATGATATTTTACACTAGTTTTATATATTGGCATTGTCAGTGGTTATTTATTACGAGCTAGATGTTTTGACAAAAGCACATAGTATCACATAGGTTTGAAGTTGATATCACATAGATATTACTCCATCGGAGCCAACGGAACTATTTTAAATCCACCATAGCAAACATATCAGAATATCTAGCCAAGAAATATAACATATTGCTATACAGTTAAATTTTTATCCTCGGGTAGATTTCTTATGGCAATGGTGCTGTCAATTTCCCAGTAAAGTATGACCGGTTGATGAACTTCTACATCTTTTTCTTGTTAGCTGTACTCTGAAATTGGCAATAAAATTAACTGGATGAACCACAGCTGGGACTGTTTATTATCAGAGAACCAAGTTAACTAACTTAATTGCAAATCATGTCCCAACAAAAACATGGGAGAAGCCCGCCTCATACCCACAACATGATGAGATGAGTCTCCATCCCCAATATGAAATTGAGCAGTGATTGGTAGGGACTTTCCAATGGTGAGACATTGTAGCTGATTGCCAAACAAACAACATTGTGTATTATTTAATTGAATCATACTTGCCTCAAGTATGCCTCTCCTCTCCCCACCACACGCTGCACAAACATATGTAGATGGTCATTATCTGGTTATCAGGCTGGTACAGGTGACTGGGGTGTCCTGATAAGTTCCCAGACAACACACAAGTTGTTGAAGATAACAACATCCACCCAGCTGGACAAAGGTCAGCCAGCTAATGTAGGTGTCCTAATGAGTGTGGGAGTAGAGGTATACTACACAGATAATCTAAAAGCCCACTCTAAGTGTGTAATGGCTATCCCAGTTTAGTCATACGGACATTTGACCAAGTGCTATTCAAGAATGACTGAGGCAAATTGATATATGACTAATACCATACTTAAAAAGACTTGGCCTAAAATGAAAGACTAAGGTGGTTTGGCCATATAGGGAGCCAAAAACAATGACAAACTTGGTTAGGCACTATAGTGACTACTGTCGTATAGGGGGCCAAAGAATACCAGTGTAGTATGTATAAATAGTGTATGCAATAAGAGGGTGCAACAGCTATAGTGAGGACTGCCAACAAGTTCTAGTTGGGTTTGCTTACCTATAGTTCCAAACAAGTGAAGTACCCATTTGCACAGAGCAGCAGACAATTAATGACAACTTTTACCACACAAAAGATAGCCACATCTGTGATTTGTGTTACACTTATTCATGATCAGGGCAGGGCACAGGGTTCAGAGCACCCCCTATGAGGGAGCACTCTCCATGTGTAGAGGCATATAATTCTCCTTTATGGAAAATGTATGTAACATTCTCATACCATCGATACCTTTCTCTTCACCACTGTAAGTAGCAAACAGGCCCTGGGCCTACTTTATACGGTATAAATGAAGGAAATTTCAATTAAATCAAATTCAAATGATCAACGGTGCAAAGGTGCCGGAAACATGAAAAGGCTAACACAAAAAAATGTATCATATCTTAATTGGTTTAGATCGTGTGGTTATTGCCATGTCCTCATAGCTTTTATCCAGAATGTTAATGGTGGTAATATTGAGGATTATACGAAATTAACCTGTCCAAATTTCCTTGAACTTATATCAAAAGAATTAAAGGGCTGTCCGCATAACAAAACATTGGAAAAACAAATACATGAAAAGACACCCTCTTGCACCAGAATTTGCTTGCATGGTATAGTTTACAAAGTTCCTATTAATCAAAGATTAATGAGCACCCGGTAGAAGAAATGTAAGATCCCTTGTTCATCTAGCTATTGCCATATGCATCAACATCCCTTTAGACAACATCTAATATCCCTGGTGGAGATCACAGAGCCTAAACTGGGCCAATGTAGTTATTTGCTATGATGGTTCAACATCAGAAATAAATTGATGGCCCAACCTTGCAAAATGTGGTACTTACATTTATTTTCTATAGATTTAAACAGGAAATGTTGTGAAAGAGATTTTACTAGTGTTTGTGAAACCGGTTTCGTAACGTCATTATTTGCCTACGACCACATCAGTTGTTCTGAAAGACCCTCCTGTTGGGGGGGGGGGGGGTCTCATACCTCCAGTTAAATTTGAGTGGGTGAGATTTTCCCGAGTGATTGCCAAAAGTGGGACAACATCGAATCTGTATGTTTTATCAATAGCTGTTGTATTAAGCTGTAATGACTGAGCTATACTGTTCTATGTGTCTATAATAATCTTAATGCTTCTCTCTTTTACCTCATAAGACACACTATATCTAGCGAAGATCCCATTGTTTTAGTTACAAATTGATGGATCCCTTGCGACTATTGCATGACCTAACTGCTTTTGTCTCGCGTATGTATGTGGTCCCTTTATTGTTACATACACCCGGGGGCAGAGGGAACATATAAAAAGGATCCTCTGGCAATGGAGGCTGGATGTGTATCCTACGGTTTGGGAGTAAGTAAAGGTGAGGTCATCAATAGTTTCAAAGAGAAGACAGTCTCCAAACATTACTACAGGGTATGAATTACGGTATTGCGTGATGGGGACATACTGTGCACCTATGCGCCTATCCCTATGTAGTTATTTTCTGCTACACTGTTATTTCCGATACATAACCCTAGCCTGAAGGTTGGCTCAGCTCTGATTCCTTTGTACGATCCTTAATTATGCGTACATGTGTGTATGTTGGAGCTGGTGCGTGTACTCATGTTTCATGTTATCAGGAATGGAAGGGCCTTGTCTCAACCTACACTGATATTCCTTGGCTCCTTATACAGCCAATCTCTCAGTCACTATAGTCTTACCAAGTTGGTCATATTTTTTGGCCCACTATACGACCTTTTGAGTAAGGCATTAGTCATATATTGTTTTGCCTCCGTCACTCTTGAATAGCACTTGGTGATGTCTGACCAGTGTCCCTATGACCAACCTGGGATAGCCACTACAGACTAAGGGCCGTTGCACTTAGATCATCTGTGTACGATGGAACTGACATGGAGACTATTCACTCTAATACTCTGCAGAATGTAGGACTAAAACGTAAGTTTATTATCACCTAGATGATTCGAATTGGTGCTAAGGGAATTATTCTGTAATTGCTCTTTACCAAGCCTAATAACCATTAAAGTAAGACTTAATAGTCAGCCATGGTTACATCCACTACTATCTCTCATGCCAGATTCACATTGTAATCCTCATCAACTCCCACTAAATCTGGGTTCACGACATGCAGTAGCAATGGAGGCTCCCATCTGGGTGTCTCTTCTCACGAGACCCTCTCAGGGTAGGGTTAGTTGTCGTAGTAGATAATGCCGGCGGTTGGACAGGAAGCACCTTGGGCATACTCCACTACTCCTATAACCCTATCCCTAATGCCCACATTCCATTGACCAGCAAATTGGGTATAGGGATAAGGTGCATTTAGTTCACAGACATAGACTTCCTAACTGTCAAATACACACATGGCAGGCAGTACGTAAAATTGAGGTTCCAGTCAAGGTGAGCCTGGCTGCGAGTTATCCGCACATTTCTACAGATCTACATGGGCTGATTTTGAGTGATCCAACTGAGCCATCTTAACAATGAAATCATATAATGTAGGGATTAAGAATGGTTAAGAAGTGGAGACAAAGGTCACACTATTAGTATGACATGGGATTTACGATCAAAGGGATAATTAGCCTCACGTGGTATTCATTGAATGCCAAATTTAAATTTGGCAAGAATCAGGTCATATTAACATTTGCAGAATTGAAAAAATGATAAGACCGATAATGGAAAACTCACATTTTAAAGTATGTTTAATAATTAGGCCTCCAGAATCAACCTTCTAAAAATGGGCCAAGATGTTCAGTAAGAACCTACTTGAGTTCCTTCCTACTCCATTTAATATAATCACAAAACTAGCTTAAATATTTGATCTAAAAATATCACATTCATGGGTAAAGTGCTACTTTCCGAATACACGCCGTAATTCCATCCCATTAAAAAATATATTGTTAAAAACCCATGGCTAGGCCCCCATTGGGCTCCTGCTAAACTCGTACTGTCCATGGATAACATTTTGACTGTATTGTAACGCAGGTAATACTCAGAATTTAAAAAAAAGAAGAAAAAAAGACAGTTATCAGTGGACCTCAGTCATTACCATTGAGCTACCTGCCGCTACCGTTACCCCCCCCCCCCCCCCGTGCCGCCTAGCGGGGTATGGGAACTTCACCTGCTGACGGGGCAGTCTGCGGCCCACGGCCAGTAACGGAAACACACGAGCAACCCCAGCGTCATTCCAATCGTTTGTATGTATATATAATTGATTTAAATCTACTTAAAAGAACCCATGCCCTGAGGTCTATGCGGACGTGGGATAGGGAGAGGATATCTAGTGTGTGTATAGGAAATCGAAACACATAGGAATCGATGTGAAAGGAGTGTCGAGGGAAGGGGTTATTATGTAAATTGTATACCATGGGGGATATTTTATTTACTATATTGATTAAGGAGAGGCGGTATATGCCTCCAGGGGGTAAACAAACCGTGGTCCTGTTATTTACATAATGTTTACTTCAGTGCGGAAAATGTATTATATTAAAATGGACATTATTCTATTCTTACATCAGATAGACACTTAGTATGCTTGTCCTAATGAGATTGGCGTGTCCCAATAAGAAAATGCCGGGAGCCCACCCGGACCAGCTTTAAACATCGGCTTATGCTTGATGATGCATAATTAAATGTACCCTTATATAGGATTTGAACGGAAAAGTATAGTATCAGTGCCTCTTTACTCCTGATTGGGAGCCCGACCGCCAGACCCCCTGTCCTTCCACCTCGTCCCACTTTTCTCTGTAATCGCGTGGGGGAAGGGGGCAACCCCTACCCCTATGCCATTGGGTATAGCGTAGTTTTCCAGTCACCACGAGACCAATGGTAGCCAAAATTTTGACAGAATGAATTTCAGACTCAATGCATCACCAATTTATTCTGATTTAATTAAACCCGTCACCATAAAATATTATATCATGAGTACATCCAAATGTATGATTCATTCTAAAATTAGGCTTCTTAAATGTAAAGGGCTGGAACCACCTGTTGGCACACAACAGCGCTATATGGAGGGAAATTTATCATCCTAGTCCTATGTAGTGTTGATACAACCATTTAATGGCACTGGCCACTTGTAGTATACTTCGGCCACTTCTTACAGTGTGTCATTTGTTAATCAATGTATTGGTTTTGCATGCATCACATCTGAATATCATACTGTATGCATCTACAAAGTCAGATTTTTAAAAATCTTAAATCATAAAACTGAAATATATTTATCAAAGAATTAAATTTTGTTTGGATAGCGACCAACTATCTGTATGGAGAGTCTCACTGAACCTTGACTGAGTGAAACGTGTCTTGAGATACCTCACACCTGCAAACCCTTATTCCTCACAGCTCAGTCCTTATCTCCGCTATCTACCCTAAGATAACACTGATAAGCTTGCCAAAGACAATGGAAATCTCGTGAAATCCCACTCATAGGATGGGAATCGACACAAGTTTTGGTGTCCTACAGGATGGCTGCCTCCATGCAGAGGCTCAACTAGGCCATCATGTTAGGCCCTTTTAAAGGAGCAATATCACCACTCGCGCAGCTACCACATAGTAAACTAGAACAGTACTAGACTTGTGAGTGGGATACGCTTGGTGATTTTGCCGCTTTAATGCAGGCTTGACCCCCATCCCCTTGACATAGACACTCAATGTGAGTAGATACATTTTCTCCCACCTGTCTAGCTTCAGTGGTGGAGGCTGGATCTGACCCTTGATACCTCCTTTATTAATCTGTCATAGAGCTGCTCCACCAGCCCTTTACCACAGGAAGCAATTCACATCACCTTCTGACCTTGAGCTGGGGATTGTAATTAACCTGGGCCCTGCAGCTGTCTATACGGCCACGTGGTATCACATTGCACTGTATACCAGTTGTACCATTTCCTGCAGCACTATATGGCATAATATACTATAATTATGTCTGTGTCTGGATAGACAGTAATATTATGACCAGATATGACTTTGACCTAGCTAGATAGTTTCTACATACATATACTTGTAGGTCTAAGTGGCAAATTATCACATTAATAATCCTGGTCTAGTTTAGTTTTGATACAACCAAGTCCCCTCATGACTAGTAAAAGAAGTTTAATACGGTAATGAATCTATACTAGTAGAATACTGGCAATATATACATTTTGGGGGACTTCACGCATATTGATAATTCAATCAAAGATACCCTTTAAAATGAGTACTATGTGTCTTGTTGTAAACGATGCCCCTTAAACTCCCAGCGCCCCTATATATAGGGGTGAGTACGTGTCCCGACTGCACTCTGACTGTTACTGGACGTGCAGTAAAATCTGTGGGTTTAAGAAACCACGCGGAGACAGTTCATAGATTTATACTGGAATAACAGAGATGCAAAACACTGAAACAAATAAGGAATTGCCCCGCTAAGCATGCCCTCTCACAATCCCCAAAGCACGGTGTAGAGGCCACCCATGCAGTCCCCTGGAACAGTACAAAATGAGGAATGATTCGAATAGAATTGAGTCTGAAACCAACGTTCTGAAGGGTGCGCAGGTTGGCGTGCGCAGTGAAGCCCTCCCCTTCCTGTTCCATGGGATTACACACGTGAGGATGAAGTACGAAATGAGGCACAGTACACATCGTACAGATATATACACCCTTTACACATTTCTAGATGTACTTTCTGGTAGCAATGGCCAAGCTGCATGGTTTTACCCAAGAACTCCAAACCTCACACCTATGTTCGATACCCCTCCCCCATACATGCAATCAATTCAAAGGCTCAATCAAATACATTTTGCATTTTCGCCATAGGGTTATTATTTATTGTTGGGTTTGTGTTGTTGTAATGCCATAACCCACCCCTAGCCCCACCCTGCGCCCCCCCACCCACACCCATACCCCCACCCCCAGGGTGCCCAAGGTAGTGAATAGGAATAATTCATACGACAGGATTGGTGACTGATTAAAGAAAGACGATGTCTGGAGAGGAGATTCTCAACTCAAAAACTGAGGACATGACGGAAAACAAGGGATGGTGTTGGGTTGTAAACTATGTTAAAACAATCAGGTGTTTTTAGGTGGAGTGCTTTTATCTCTGAAGAGGAATGTAAATCCTATTGAGAGGAACACAGACTAAAACATATGTTAGAGGCGAGTGTAAAATACAGTTGACAGTAAAAAGCACACAGTGATATAGTGTTACTGTACCATTACACTATGTATACAGTCCTACTCACACACCTCATCTACAGTCACATCAGTGTCTTTACCAGTATACTGACAAAAGGTGTGAAATACTATCTATGAAAGTTAAACAGGAGATAACACTACGTATGTGTACATGTATCAGGGGTCTGATTCATAGCAACTGCCATATCCATGAAATAAAACATGTCAATAGTATAATATTTTGCAACTGACGAGGGTACTCGTCACCGTCAATAGGTCGTGCATAGATACATATTTCTATTTATTTTAATGTAATTTCTTTTGAAAGAAATTCCTTATAATGATTGTCAGACCCTAAATCATTCGTTTATTATTCACCCAACGGATACGGCAGTTGTTTTGAATCAGACCCCCGATGTGTATGAGGAAGGAGGCACACTTTATTGATAAGGACTGTATCAGCGTAGCTTGTATGTTAATGTTAGGGTCTCCAGCCATTGGTAAGGTATTCATTCATTCCAGGAACGCTATGCCGTGGAATAAAAAGCTAACATGTATTTCAGGGATGCCATGAAAAATGATGCAATTGCATGGACCATTTTGTCCTCAACATTCCTTGCTACTCCACATTTTGTTTTCCAAGATTTGCTGATAATGATTCAAAATCTTCCCAATAGCTTCAAAGACATTCTCCCGTCTCACTGAGTGTCTTGACATTTCCATGGCTTTATTTTTTATCAGACTTTAACATTACCTCAAGAATAACCCTACATTTTTTCATACAGTTGCCTTCGTGGGTAGTCATCAGAAAAGCAACATGCGAAAGCTGACTATTGCCTTTTAAAAGCAACGATCCCGCCTTATCTGCCATTCCTGAAGCTTAAAATAGACATTGACAAGATTCTTATTTTCCAGAAAAAGAAACGGGGCAACTGACGGTTGTGTGTGAATAGCTGCACTTTGCATGCACCACTAAGCTTAAAATGCTCATGTTAGCGCCGATTGTGTATTGAGGTTCCCTCTTCAAATTAAATAATTATTGAAAATCCATTTTATGGTCACACAACAAACATCTTGTTAGGTTCCCACACAATTCCCTGTGGGGCACAAAATGGTGCAAGACGTACACACAATTGTGAATGCGAAACGCGGCATTACAAAAATGCATAACGCAATGCTAAAACGGATAAATCAGGCAGAACTATAAACAGTTTCCTTTTCCTACTTCCTGTTCTAGTTTTTCTTTGCTTTATTTTTTTTGCATATATTATTTGGTGTGCGGAAGTATGGGAAGGCCTTCTAGCGCATTAGTTTGTTATACCCTTCAGAACAGTACACATGAAATGCAGGCGCAGGGTGGGGACAGAATACTGAAAGCAGGTGGAACATACTGCCAGTGCCATGACTCGTACAGGTGGCCATTAGAAAACCTACCCCGACTACCACGGAACCCATATACTACCACCACGAGAGATGCAATACCCTGATAGTGTTGGGGGGGGGGGGGGGATGGAGGTGTTTAGTTCCCGTGTGTTCTGGTATTGGGTGCCGTCCTAATGCTACGGATGGGTCCCAGTTATGTATACTTTATATTTCTAGACTGGCCCTCATCACTTACCTTTCAATGGGTATTGGAACAAAAAAGTCATGCTCTTATTATTATCTTATCAGATTATTGAATAACAGTTATTAATCTAACTATAAGAGCCATATAGAGAAATACAAACAGACTGAGACAGAGATCTTCCAAAAATCTGGAAAGCATGGGAGAAGGGAAATATGATAAGGGAGAAGCCACCGAACGTTGCTAGCATTTCCGATCGTAGAAATCCCCAACATGTTGTCTTTGACTTTACAAACTTAAATCTAAACGTGACTTTTACTGATAGCTAGTCTAGGCAGACGCTTAGTCCTCTCAAATTAGTTACCACTTCCTCCAAAAGCACAATACACTCTAAGACAATAATCAAACCTCTCCGACTCAATTAATAATTACCAAAAATAATCTTCAACCAATCCGCAAGACAATTAGCAAAACTCCCTCGATCAATCACGACCACATCCATGTGCCGGTCGGGCCAAGTCTCTCCGGCAATTAACAAGAATCTGTTTTGCGTCTACATGTTTGCCTAAACAGAGAAAGAAGAGTGTTCAATATTTTATTTTTATCTGTAGTTGGCATTGATCATTTCCCTGTAGTGTCCTCCTGTGTGCTTGTGTTAAGGCCCAGAGGGCGTTTCACTAATTGACAGCTACACTTACCTCAGCCACTTAAAGTCGGGCCTCCTTCTCAGAGCACTCACTTTTAAATGTCACATCAAGCTGCATTTCACTACGGCGGCTTTTGTATGTGTCCTGTTGATCTACAAGTGTCCCGGAACATATGGTTTAATTATTCAACTGAGATTATAAAACTAGGGACTTAGACTTAGCTAGAAGTTAGGGAGGTAAAGTGCTGTGTTAGGTCGGAAACAATACCGAACCGTTGCAATATGGCGCCGGTCCTGTTTAAACCCGCAGATCTTACTGCACGTCCAGTAACAGTCAGAGTGCATTCGACCCAGGTACTCAGCCCTATATATGGGCGCTGGGCCTTTAAGCACGGGGGTGTAGAATTCTTGAAATATGCGTTAAGCACTACAATAGGATATTGTACAGATTACTGGACACTCCCATGACTATTACTCTGACTCTAGAATGAACTCTTAGACCTCCAATGGATGACTATTTCATAATGTGAGTAGTATATACAGAGTAAGACCTGGATATGGTGCATCATTCTAGGTTAAGTATGGAGGACTCTCCATGTCGAAGTGCACACATCAATTATAATTATTGTCTTCTTTAAAATGAATTGTATCTCATTATAGGAAGATCATTAGGTTCCATGATGTTGTAAATCAGAACCCTTCCAGAGATGAGTTCTATACTGTACTGTTTCACGTGTTGATAGTACTAAGGCCAAATAAAAAAAAAGATTTGTTTCAGGTAACATGGGATGAAACTCTAGGGTCGGTAGGTCGGATTCTTTATTTTTTTTTACATTACCCTAAAATTGACCCAAAAAAGAATGAAGATGGGACGATTTTTATCTAAACTTTTGAAAACCTAAAATTTACCCCCAAAAAGTGTAAAAATATAAAAATTTCTTCAAAATTGCATAAAAAAACGTAGGGTCGGCCCTGTTTACATAGGGTCGGTCGGGTGACCTGAAACAAACCTTTTTTTTTTTTGGCCTAGGTATAATTTGCTGCTCAATATAGCAGTCTGTCAGTTATATACTGCAGGGTCAACCAGAGAATCATGGTTATGTCAGAGTAGAGTAATGCATCTCATGGGACCTCATCAGGAAAGTAGCACTTATCCCACCTTTAATCCCATATTTAGAACGGGAATGAATACCTCCCTTAATTGACACTCACACTCACTTCAAATACTTAACTACTCAGAAGGCCTCCCGCAGCCCCCCGAGCACCTCTCAATGTCCCTGAGTGGCTGTGAGCAGATCATTAGGACATTGTCACCTCCTCTAGCAGAGAGCTCCTCACCTCATGCACAGAGGAGCTCCTTAGGGGCATTCCTTAATGATAACAGAGGCGTCTCTCTGTGTTCTACAGCCCCACTCCTCACTAGTCCTCCCTCTAAATGTCATTCTCACTGAGCAACATAAATATGGGCACCTCTATTGTGACCCCTCCGCAAAAAATAGCATTGGGAATGAGAAAAAAAAACAAAAAACATTTATATGAACTAGGAAGGTGCACCGTAACACAGCTAAGTTGCTTCTTATAATGAGTTGCGGGTATATATGCGAAGATACATGTAAAATAAAAGCAGGTGTCAGGTGGGTAGTATGACACTGTAAAGAGTCCTGCTTATATTACATTTTAATTTCTGAATGCAATTTAAAAGACCTGATATCCTAGACCTGTATAGTTCGGCTCAATTTTGTCCTTCATGTGCAATACATTACATGAATACAGTATGTCACTACAGTTCAGTGCACTCGCCGGTACTATATCATGGTTTGGTGAACTCCTGGAGGATTGACAGGGCTGCATCCATGCATCATTACAACACAGCATAGCTTTATGTAGCAGACAGGCACTGGGCCTATTTTATACAGGGTAAATAATGGATTTCCAATAAACTCGACTAAGGATAAAGTAATGCACATGGAGGCAGGATTTGGCCTCTAAAGGGTCAACGACACACCGTACAACATGTTGCAGACATGTACAAAGTGCGCTTGTGGGATTTATCTCTTCCAGATTAAACTTATTTGTCAGCGATTCAAAAGCAGCCCAGACAGAGTAGCTTGTTTGTGTGATGCAATTCAGATTGTTTTTTAAGACATCTTCTCCCTGCAGAATATCCTAGACTTCAGTGTATTAATCTTCTTTTTTTTTCGTTATGTTTCAATTAGATCTCAACCACTCACTCTTTAATTTAAGTTCTCATACAACTTACCAAAGTCATAATTGAAGTTGAATACAACTTGCTGCATGCTATTGATCTGAACGTTCCTTTCATCGTGAGTAAAATTAATTGAAATGAGATTGAAAATTAAAAGGTACTACATGCTCATCTAATGTCCGACACTTTTAGTCGATAGACACTATACACAACATCCATCTACCAACCCTCGTTGGGGTGTAATACAGGACCCTCATCGACAGCAATAGCACTGTACAACAAATTTTCAAAAATTGAAAAAAACCGGGACCATACTCAATTATTCTTATGTATTTTGACCTGGGGAATTCAAAAATAGCACTCAAAATTGTGTGGTAAGTCTCAGTTTTCAGATTTTCACATGGTCTTATTTGTATACCCAGTTAGAGCTTATATATACGCTATTTGTTCAAAAAGTAGGAAAATGCTTCTTTTCATTGTAAAACTCATTTTTAACTTGTTACATTATTAATATATTACTGATCTGTTATAGAAATAAATATTCTTTGTGAATAAATAGGTCCAAAATAACACTTTGAAACATATAACTAATGCTTAAAAAGGTCGCTTTGTCTTCCTATTGTATTCCCCATAAGGACCACCTCTGACCATATTCCAGCAATTTACCTGGCTAATGTTTCATGTAAAATTAGGTTTTATGGTCAAATATCCTCATACAAGGATAACTTTTAGTAGAAAATTGGTTCTGAAAGGAATTTGCAAGGCCTGTCTTAAGGTTTGCGATATTGATGACATTTCCAATATTCTAGAGCCAATTCCCAATATTTTGACTGTGTCAATGGCTACCATAGTAACCAGAAACTGGCCTTTGTACCATTTTTGTCTAAAAAAACCCATTATAGACATAGAATTTTAATCCTAAAGATGTAACACTAATGATCTATCATTGTATTCTGCATAAAGGGTTATCCGAGCAATTTTCTGTCTATTTATTACTCTTTTTGGGATTCTGGCACTTGTGGGGGCTAAAAACAGTAATAATAGCTTCCCTGAAGGTACCTCTTGTCAGAACGGGTCACAATCCTGATCTTAGTAGCTTAAAAAAATGTTATATCGCTTTAGGATGAATCTATATATTTTTGGTATTTTTTCAATTAATATCGGTAAAATATCACTAATTTAGCGCCATATCAGTGTAGAATCCTGTTTTTTTATGGTATGTTAGAACTAAATGTGCTTCAGAGTCATGTTATCTCTGCCAGGCAAAGAAAATTGACCATTTTTTATGAATGCTGTCCCTGCTGTATATTGGTTGGACCATATATTCAGTAGTAGACCAACAAATAATCATGGTTGGAATATCTTGAAACTGAGACTTGTGAGGCATTTTTTACCATCATTTTTGGATTCAGTGACCTCAAATTAGTCTAGTCAGGTAGGTCTGCCCCCGGTTTTTTTTTCGTCGTTGCACAGTGTAGTTGGAAGCACACACATCCCAGATATACCACTCTGTGTTGATCATGGTACTGTTAAACTAAACCTACACTAAAAGGGCCCTCTGATTCTTTTGATGTGCTCTTTGTCAACCGTAGCATAAACCCTCTTAGATAATCCCTGAGTGGCAATCATCTTCCCTTAGAAAGTGGACAAAGGGAAACGCGGAACATACTGCCCTCGTCAGGATACAGCCTTGGTGTAGATTTATAGTTCTATGTTAATGTTTCATGGGGTGCTCTTTTAATGCCATTTATCTTACCTGTGTGCCTCATGAGTGTTCAGGTGAAGGAAGTCTCTCACTGGTGTCGATCACCCGGTGACATTGGCAGAGGCGTAGGAAACAAATCTTCATTGGGGGTGGGGGCATGGGAGCCCACTCAAACCAGTTTCAAGTGTCAGTTGTTATGCGTGATGGCGCATATTAAAGCTTATTTTGTGATTGTGTAGAAATTAATGTTTGAGCCCCCTTAAATGTTGATAAGTGATCCAGACCCATGTGTCCCATTTTCCCTATGTTGGAGAGTTAAGGGTTGGCAATTATATCATAGCATAGGGTTTTGACAAATTTCGCCGGGGCCCAAACATATTCAGCCCCCCTCTTCTCTGTGATGGGTGGGGGGAGGGGGCGCCCCCTACCTCCCCCTTTTCCTAAACCACTGCATTGGGGAACATATGTTCTAGTACCCTTCTGAGCATCGTCCCTCTAGAAGGTGGGCTAGGATATGTGTTTTTGACATATGTATTCTGATTCCGATAATAATATTTCACTAGTTTGAAGTGCTTAATTGATCCATCAGTAGTTTATCACACGATAGTATGTTCAATACAGACACAAGCAACAATCCAAGGATGCTTTATCGCAGCTATATTTCTCAATTACCGATATACTACTGATTCTAATCCTCTCCTAGCTACAACTCACCCCAGCGGTATAGGCGGAGGGCTTTTTGACTCCATATGGGAGTCTATGGGAGCTCTTTTTCCCAGACCCATCTCCCAAGTAATGACTTAATTACCCGCCTCATTAGAACATCACATCGGCAACAGACAACGTTAAATCAAACCTTACTACTAATTGATTGAATTTCGCTGATCATCCCCCCACATAAATTGTTTCCTCTCCTTTTTACTGAGGCTTACAGCCGTTCGTTTCCTGGAACAGGGTGGCATGGAAACAAAGAGATTAATAGTCGAAGGGTGAAGCACTAACTAGAGAATATTCCCCTTCCGCTAGCTCATATTTGGAAGTATACAGTCAGTTTTTAAGGGTGAATGATTCGAGTACCACATATGCCATAAGAGACAAGTGCCTGAACTATATGTGTCGTTAAAATGGTCCAATTGCATAATAGGCTGATGGTCATAATTGAAATGATATCATACGGCGTGTAGGTATAGCCAATATCTCGTCCTGCTATATATTATGTTGGTATTATTATGTTTACCATCCATCCGAAAGGATGAAACTGCATGGGTAATCACAATATCATCAGTGGCCTGGCAAGGTCTTAATGAAGAGGATTTTCAGTGATTAGACAGGCTGATTTAATTCACACCCAATTATTAGTCCCATTGTCGAACTGTTTGTGATCGCACTTGTCTCACAATATATACAGCAGTCGGCTAGTAAAGCCAGTCATACTTATACTGCACTGTAAATAGTGAAACCAAAAATACGTCCATTTACACTGTTAACCAACAGTATATTCTACTGCCCATGTAATTTGAAAGACTATACGTGTATTGAAATGTATGCCTGATAAAAATGTCCAACTCAAAAACTCTTTTATACTGTAGTATATACCGCAGAACTAGTCGATTCTACTTTTCAGCTACATTTGCTTCTAGCAGTGTGTAAGGATCAGCTTCCTATCTCCATAGATCTGCATCCATGACAGTTTCTAAGACACAGATGCAGTGAAGCAACGATTTTGCTTCTGACAAACTTGATCAATCTCAGCAATTCGATAAATGGCTTGGGGAGAGTGAGGGGTATGAATGAAGTCCCGTTATGAATGTTCATGCTCCAACGGACATGTCTATTACCCAGACAACTGTTTAGATATCGTGGCCATCAAAAGGAGCGGCTTCTTTTAGATTGGGTGTGTGTGGGGGGGGGGGGAGGGGGTTGTAACACACCATTAAGGGTTTGTAATTCCCTTTAAAAGTTGCGTGCTACTACTCCTACAGTGAGAGCATTAAGATGGACCCTATGATGGTCCGATTTTTCATCCAGTGCCACATGCCAGTGTGCTACTTTCTTTAATCAATCGGATCAGATATTGTCAACTCAAAGGAGTAGCGTCATCTGAAAACAACCAACGATTTTAGTCCATTGGAATGTATTGTACAGCTACTGTCATCTTAACTGTTCATAACATCATGCGCAAGCGTAGATCATATATCACTATCCTCACACCACCCTGCACCTGTGATGTAGTAGTGATTTTAGTTCAAATCAGCCAATATAAAGTATGTGTACCAGGTGGACGGCTGATACAGTGTGACATGGGTTCATGTACGAACTATGGCTGTATCAGTATGATGAAGCTTTTTTTTTTACAGAGGGCACCTTGTGCATTGTGGACACACGAAGAACACACGTATCGTTAGAAAAGGTGTTCAGTGTTAAAATCGTTATAGACACCCTTGTATCAGTGGATGTAATCATGTCCCCCCTGCTGCAGTAATCTGAGGCACTCCTTTAGAACTAGCACATCCATGTATGCATAGCTCGCAGGGGTCGGGCTCACAAAGGGGTCAAAAAGCTCAAAAGCCAGTAAATGAGTGATTGAAGTACAGACCATTTATGAAAATAGGATCAGCACAAGAAGGAGGAGTTTGTTGTATCCATCATGAAACACCATGTATCTTAACAATATAGAACTCTTGTAAATTTTGCGAATAGAAGTGAAAATTTCGTTTTTTTTATCATCACGTTTTTTGTAATTATATTTTCCAGGAGAAAAACCAAGCACATCAAATAGTATTCCAACACTTCAGAAAGAAGGTCTGTGTTTTGTATAAGTGGTTAGTTTTTGGTCCTAACGTTGAGTTTAGATTTTTTGCAGATTTAGATTTTGGAAAGTCTTATTTGTATTACCGCTTATGTGCACAACTACTTAGCTTGTTTGTCGACACCATGTACGTTCTTGCACAATTTTGAAGTTTGGCGTCTATGTCAGGTGAAGCCATAAACTGTATAGTTGTAATGGTCGATGGCTGCTTTTAAATGAGGTAAAGGCTGAGTCTCACGACCTTAGACCAATGTTTTTGTCTCTGACCGGGTGCCGTCTCTGACCAGGTGCCGTCTCTGACCGGGTGCCGTCTCTGACCGGGTGCCGTCTCTGACCGGGTGCCGTCTCTGACCGGACATCACTTTGGGAGTTTAGTTACCTTCTACCAACAGCAGGAGGCTACTTATAGTTACAAAACAACTGCCATAACGTTTTTACAAATCCTTATATATGTGAGTATGGGTTAACAATTAAAAAAACACTTTTCTCTGACACAAGGTCAGAGACGGCACCCGGTCAGAGACGGCACCCGGTCAGAGACGGCATCCGATCAGAGACAAAAACATTGGCCCAAGGTCGTGAGACACAGCCTAAACTCTCTCTGTTATAGTTCTAATTGATACTGCATTTTATGATAGATGTCAAAGTTTGAAATCTATTTCTAATGGCTCTTGGAGAAAGAGAGTAGCAAGGGTGTATTATATTTGATGTGCTCATTGATGGCCCCGTAGCTGTGAATGGAGCTCTATATGTAGCTAACATTACATTTACACAATTCAATGTAAATTTTATGTGGTGAGTTGGTAAGATATCAAATATGCCAAGGGGATCCAATCTTTTGAGATGCCACAGCTACACACCCTAGGGTGAGGCATCAAAAGGGTCTGTTGTGGCATATAACACATATAAACACATGGATCGTATTCCGCATTAGCGAGATACAGTGGCTCTACCTGATAGAAGTATTTGTAACTAGAACTGGCTGAAGCTGGTGCCTGCCATGTCCAAAATTGGAAGTTTTAGGGGTCATAACCTGGGTACTGTGAGTGGTTTGTACCTGGACACTAGTTATACCACCTGTCCAGTATAGTGTAGTGGTTATGACAGTGGACACATAGTCCAAAGGACCTAAGCTCAAACCCCTCCCAATTCCATTCCTAAAATTGTCAAAGATCTTAAACATTTATATGCTTATATATTTTGGTTAAATTTGCAGAAGTGAGTACATTTAACCAGCCTTGGGGATTTGTTGAGATTAAATAGAGAAATATCAACAATGTGGTATTCGTCTCCATTCCCTTACAAATGTAATTAACTTGATCAATATGTATTTAAGGTGGCCGGCGGGGATGGAAAACGCGTGCATTGCGCAGCTTTATGCGCAGATTAGCTGCTATATTGACCCATTTTTAGGTAGAAAGAGAGGGGCAGTTTGTCAAAGTCTTGCTGGCCCAAGTGTTCCATGCATGTCTCATGACCAGAGGATAGGGTGTTCTAATCCCAGACATGTTTTTTCTTTTTTATAAATTTACGATTTTGCAATTAACTTTATTCATATCTGTGTGAAAAGTAAAGAACATATTCTATTATATTTGTATTTCACATCAGTTGTAGTCTAATCTATAAATGTGTATCTAGGAGAAAGGAGGTAGAAAAAAAAACATAGTCCAGAGCTGGGTTCGAACCACCCATCTACTGATACATAGGCATGAATGAAACCACCATGCTATGGAGACTGTTCAATAACACCTAGGATTCAAGGATACATATATAATGATATAGCTATATATCGACTAATGCCCTTCATTTCCCTTCCTTTTTTTTAAACCACAAAAACTATAGAATTATGCCTGGGACTATATGATGGAAACACATTTTCTAGATAGATATTATTGTGAATTATATTGTAATAGAATATCAAAAAACATAGTTACTTTATGCAGTCACTTTGTCAGGTTATGTGAGAAAACACTATATGATCCTACCGTAGGTCATTTAACTTTGTAGTAAAATATTTCAGAATGTAGCTCGGGACCCCCTGGTTTTATTTGTATTTTTGGAAACAATATACCCGTAGGGTTATATGGTAGAAATCTTGTAAAAACGTAGTTACTTCTAGGCTATCCCCGCGGGCCACCTTAACAGAAAATGCTTGGTCCACAGTTATCAAAAGTAGTACATATGAAAAAGGTTTACTTTTGAATGGTCACCTAATGTGGCTTGAAAGGGAGTTGAGCCTAGGGCCTCTGGACTGTGAGTCCACTGTCCTAACCACTACACTATACTGGACACAGGTGACATAAGGAGTACCCAGGTATGACCTATTCACAATACCTGAGCCCTGTTTGTACCCTAATCTCGGCCACGAGATTTGGCTAAACTGGTCGCTGTGAATACTGGGGATAGCACTAGTACCAGTGGTAATGGCGCTATCCACTGATCATCTAGCTAGTGCGGAATAGATCACACATGAGTGCACTCGGTAAAGAGAATAAGCACTTTTTTTTGGATGCATCCATGTCCTTCATATGGTGCTTTTTTTAAAGGCAGTAGTGCTCTAGTGTGTTATGATATTCAAGGTGGATGGAAAGATCTGACTATAATGTTGTGACTGTTACTGTAGGACTACCACCACAACACGGATTTGTTTACTCTACGTCCTTTATGACTATTATGTTCACAAATTCGTGCACCACACAAAGCTGTAAAAAAACGTTATCAAACTTTGTAGTTTTGCTACCACTAGAGTACAATATCCTATATCGTAAACAGTGTATGGCCTTTATTTACTGGGCTTCACTCACCTTTGGGAAACGACAGTGTAAAGTTATTTTTCAATATCCAGCAGTGGGGAAAAGGACAGCGGTTCCAACACGCCGTAGCAAATTACATTTTTATCTCACGCAATCCAAAATATTTGCGAAGTGAGAAGAGATTAAATTGAGATCTGTTTCTTGAGGCTTACTCAGCTTACTACAATAATCCGGGCACCCAGTGAGATCTGCTGAAGGACGAGTATCATGTGACATTACTTGTGTCCAAAGGTTTCCTCTCACACAAAACCATGTAAAGTGTATGGCTTAGCGAGAAAGAGAAACACTATGACACTGCAAATCCAACCTCAAACTTGCAAGCAAACCTTTCACATTGTGTATGGTAATTGATATTTCGAAGGTAAATGTAATGGAGATCCATGTGTTATAGACCCCATCCAAATATATATGTTAGAGTAGGCAGATTTACCCTGTTCTAAACCAGATTTACTCCCAAAGGTGCAAGATGCATGGTTGTCACATTGTCTTGATACCGTTTTACTAAAACGACAACACTTCTTATGGTAACCTCAATCTTGCTTGGGAGACAGAATGGGATACTTCATACAGAACTCAGGAATGTTTTGTGATCATAAAACCTTTTGCTGTACCACAGACGGGCATTCTGGAACTCACTTTTCCAGAAGTGACACTGCTGCTTGCAATGATACATGGGTGTCTGTGCGAGTCAGAGGGGCGTTGGCTTGGTTTAAGTTTTGAATATTAGTATTGCATAAACAGACCCTGAGAAGGGATTACTGGTAGTTCTACAATTTGTAATGATACATGAGTGTTATCGTAAATGGGAGGGAGGTTGGCCAATTGGATTTTACATACACTGATTGGTGTAGAGATCGACGAGGAATTGGCAAAGCGAAATATCTGCCGAACATAGATTGATTAGCTAGCTTTGAGTTTTAAATATTTTTGTTGCAAAAATATATCCTGAATGGGGAGTATTTGTAGTTAACAATTTGTTGTATATCAATTACCACATATAAGGTAATGGATTATATCAAAGTCCTGATGATTGATGGGTGAGGGTGCTGTGAGGGATGTTTGTGTCCTCGGTTAGAAGGCGAGGGAGAGATAAGTGAGGTGGTTGGCTTGACAGTGTGGGTTTAACGAGGATGATTGGCCTGGTTTGCCTGGTTTGCCTGGTTTGCCTGGTTTGCCTGGTTTGCCTGGTTGGCCTCGTTGACCGCGTGGGCCTGATTGGCCTGGTTGGCCTAGCTCGCCTGGTTGGCCTGGTGGGCCCGGTTGGCCTGACTTTGCCTGGTTGGCCTGGTTGGCTTGGTTGGCTTAGTTGGCTTGGTTGGTATATGGCCGGGCGGGTAGGAGATCCGGGTGACTGTGAAATGTATTGATACTGGCGAGGTGAGGTTGAACGGACAGTCTTAACACATCGCCCGGCTAATGTTTCACACCCTGCACTTCACTCTCCCTGCCACAACCATTGATTAACCATTACATCATGGTTATACAGTACTGGAATCAGGATAAACAGAATATTACAGCATAATACTATGTGTACAGTACTGATATTAATAATATGCTTACTTCACTTGTATACACCTACATGAACTATTATGCTAATCATAGACAAATAATATTCAAAAATGATAGAAAAAAAGTAAATTGAATTTGAAGGGAAAGCGGGCATGTTATAAAGAACTAAAAATATACACCTTGCGCTTTAATCATTTCTAGTTGCACAAGAGATATATCACTAGAGGTCCCTTTGGTCACGTGACTTATACCAGTGATATAAATAGGGGCAGTGTAATGTTACAGGGCCTGTCTGCTAACCGGAAGTTACATGAGAGAGGCAGGCACCAGGGGGCGGGTGGCAGGGGGCAGGTCACAGGATACAAAGGGTGGCAGGGGCCTGTGGACATTCAGGTCTGGGTTTTAGGTTTCTATTTCTTGGTAAAAATCACAAACCTGGCCCTACAGATAGACACATATTGGTCTACTGCAGTCAGTCTGTGGTCATAGTGGACCAAACAATAGTCCCGTGTATGGTACTTTTTTCTTTTTACCAAAAAAAAAACAGGAGACTAGTACCAGTGCCTAGTGAACCGCCAGCTACAGCCAGCACCCACATATTGAAGACTAGGTTTTAAAAACATGAATGTGACCAGCTTCGGATTGCAGTCTGGTTTTACACCATGAGCAGTGGCGTAGGAAGGGGCCCTAAATCACAGAGGAGGGGGGCCCGAATATGTTTGGGTCCCCCCAAACTTTGTCAAGAGTCTAAAGTACAAGTCTCGTACACTTGTTTGGGCCAACACATATCTGAACCTTCAATAGCTGACATTGCTCAGGCCGAATGATACGTAAAGGACCTTTCAGCCAGGCCAATCCACTGCTTACTCAGATCTGAGATGGACTAGCTGTAACAGGAGCTCATGGCCCTGCTAATAATATAAATTAAGATAAGTCTAGTGACGTGTGGTGAGGACTATGGTCCCTTTTCGTGGATCACGTCACGTTATATCCTCAGTCACCGCATTTGTAACCGGCACTACGCAATGCATTATGGACTAAATGGGAAGCGCTGTCAGGATGGGGTAGGGGTGAACGGGCCCATGGCAGGGTGTTTATAGCGAGTAGGGATAGAATGGACAAGGCACCAGCTCCTGTGTACACCCTGATTGGTATGTTTACGTCCCCTCTACAAGAGTGATTTGGACATGCAACATGTATCAGTCGTTAATTCTCGCATGCCTATAATTATACAGGGTGCGGGTTATACAATGGTTTTATACTACAGTATTAAACTTCCCAAAGGTAAGACCCCCGTGCGCGTTCTAGGATTCTCCTGAGTTGGAGATAAAGATGATACCTGAGAATTTATGGTGAGCTAAGCCAAAATCTACCTGTTTTTTAGCACCAAAATGCAAGTTGGTTTTATCATCGAGCTAAAACTCTAACTGTCTAACCAGATAGGTGACCCTAAAAACTCGCTATTGATTGGTCTATTTTAATAGTCAACGCCAACAAAGAAGGAAACAGAAATAAGTGCACGTAAAAAGGTAAAGGGAAGGGTCCTTTTTGTATTGAGTAAAGGGGTTGGAGGTGGTCTGTGGAGGAGGGAGGTAGGGCCCTGGATGTCCGAACCGCCTGTTTTATAGTGTTTATATGGGGAACAGCCAACTAATGCAAACGGATGTATTTAATAGGAATGGTTCGCCTTTTAAATGGTGTTAAGACAATAACGTTATCAAATCATAATGTCAGGGTAAAAAAATATCTGACGATGAATACCATTTAATAAATCAACCTATTCCCGTTTCTTCACAATTGCCTCTTTTTGCATCGGCTGCATGACAATTTAAGTCAAAGGAATGGTCATTAAAACGGAGATATTTATGAGATTGTCTGGGATAATTTGAATGTGTGAATTCCTTCGTTTTCAACAGCTGCGTCCAGCTACATCAAATCTACAGGTAGAACAGTGTGAAATACTTATTAACTCTAATGAAGTTAATATTGTGCATTTCTTACAGGGCCCTCTGACAGAACATACATCACTTGCAGTGCCTATTTCTGCACATGCTGTTGTTTTTAGTTGCTTGTTCCTAGTTGATTTTCCTTAGCTCGACTTATAACTTACTAGTAGATGGCTAGGTGTCAATAAGAGGATATTCTCTAAACTTTCTCTAATGGCCATTCCCTCCAAGCTGGCCTCCTTAAGCGTTGTCTGCTTTGGCGGTGGCCTTTTTTAGGCAGCGATGAAAGGCAGAATGTAGGAGTTGTCTGCGGTTTGCTCGTGGTCAGTTCTAGATGAAATCTCTAAAAACAGGCGTCTGTTTTGAGACTGCAGCGTGTTAGATTAGCCTGTTATACCGCTATGATATCGCATCCACTGTATGGGCGTGCGGCAGGGCTACGGCACTGATTAGCTTGTGATGGGAAACAAATAAGGACAGATAATCAGAAGCAGAATCTACAGGAGTTCACTATAGAACAGTCTCATGGGGGGAGCTGCATGGGCGGTACCTTTATTAAGTGGGGAGCATAAAGCCCAGTAACCACAACTTGAGGTAACCTATGCCGTAGATGCATTTCCCAGCCCTGATTTGGCCACTTGTGGTATAGTAGGTAGAAATTGCTATTTGCAAACGACTTCAACACTGACCCCTGCTTCAAGTTTAAGAGGAGTTCGTGTTTGAGGAAAAGTCACGTCAGGTTAATTAAGGATAATTTGGTAACAATGAACATTGTTGTGACGGAAAATATATATGTAACACTCTCTACTCAGGAAGTTTGACCATTTGAGTCCTCTTTCATATATCCTGAAGGTAACTATGAACTAAATCTATCATACCAACCGTTAAAAGCTGCAAAGCATAAGCTTACCGTATCCTGTCATTAATTAGTCGTGTAACCCGATGAGCTCATCAACTGTGAGATACTGGGGTGCGTTATATAACAAGGGATGTGAAATATGGCCTTCTTTGCTAAAACAATGGGGCTACTGCATTCCGCATGGAGTACATGAAATGAATCTAGCTGCCCCAAGTGGCCCTGAGGGTGTCAGCTGCCTCATTAAGTTGGCCATTAGCTGTCAGTGCCTGTGTGTAATTGTCAGGTGAGATGAGGTAAAGGTGTGCCTTCTTACAGTCGGACACCCTGCACCCTGGTAGCCCCGTTATAACCTCCTCCAGGTGCTAACGACGCACCCACCTGGGTTGCACTCTAGGTCAAAAATGACGTGTATTTCAGGATATTTGGTCTGAGAATCTAGGGTAGGTAGGTCGGATTTTTTAGTTTATTTTAAACCTTTTTTTTACTTTAGTTTGAAAAGTACCACAAAATAGACATGCTGATACCAGTGTCGACTTGATGACCAGTGCATTGATTCATGGAGCCTCAACTTTAATTTGCAGCAGTCGCCGCTAGAACAGTTTCGACCAATAATTATATCAATTTCAATGATAAATGCTAGATTACTCAGATATGATATGGAGAATGTTAAGTTTATTTTATTCTAAAATCAAATATAATGAAATAAGGAAAGTCTGAGTTGTATTTAGATTTAGAATTATTGTGTTTAAAGGACAGACAGCTCTTTTGTGTATTAAGCTATAATTAGAAGTATGAGAGGTCACTACCATTGTACATTGTGTATCACATGTTATATTCCCTCATTGGGTTTATCCCAGATGGGTAGATGTCCCAGATAAGTCTTGAGCGTATGGAAGAGGAGGTAGATGTATTACAATGAATAAAATTAATCAAAATACAAAGGCAATCATCATTGACTACCCATGGTGATCATATTGACTGCTCAAGGTGATCATATTGGCTAGCTCAGCATCTCTAAAATGTGACCAATATGACGACCCTAATGACGAGGGGGTGCTTGCCCAGGATCCCAGCCCAGTGAGTGAGTACCCCAAGGTCGTCACAAGTGATCACCTTTGAGCCCTATAGGGGTTTCAGTGTATATAGAGATGGTTGGAATTGAAAGTAAAATTGAAATCAACCCACAAACCAACCAGTACAATGCAGATAATAATGCAACAGAGAGGTAATCAAACATATATGTGTATGTATCACAAGGATGCCTAACCACAAACAGTTGCCACTGTCTCCTGCCAAAACTAAGGTAGCTGGCTCACATTTGAAGCCATACTATCAGCAGTGTTTGCTGCAAACAGGCAGTCACCAGCACCATGATACGTTATCAGGTGTAGATAACCTCATATCATCACACCAGACTTGTCCAAATTACCGCATCATTGATAGAACATGTTCTAGGAAGACTTCATGGGCTGCATTACCTGTATAGCTTCATGCACGACAAAACTGATGATAATCTGGAGAGTTAACCATTGAGTGTGAGTTATTGTAAATGTATATGTTTAGCGCACCTCCGATGGGTTTATTGCGAAATAATAAGTATGTGTCTTACCTCAGTCTTATACATTCTTCCATTTCTCACTTATCAATGATGTCAGTATTCAGTAAGATGTGAGTTTAGGTGTTCAGCTCATGACTCGGGCCAGATCGGCAGCAGTACGTAGCTTACTGGGGCGGAGGATTTGAATTATGCATGACTGGACGAAGACTATAGGGCATCTATAGGTGTAACCGGGGCGCCCCCGTTTTTAGTTGGGCGGCAGAGGCACACTCCCTGAGTGACCATACAGGTCCATGGCCTGTATGTTGTCACTCACAATTCACTCTATGCATCATGGGTAGACACCTGAAAGTAGTGCCTTAAATTTTAATAGATAATTCGATTAGAGAGGAGGAATAGGGTGTGTTGAGCAGCAGGCAATGAGGTCTGTGGGGTGTTTCACGAGGGGAAAATAGATACAATTCATTTTACACGTTTTCTAAGACCAACTTAATATCACCCAATCTTAATCTTATCTTGGTGTTTCACGAGTTTCAATTGTATCTATGGTCATATACTTAGATATAATTGAAGATAATATTGCGGCTTGTGAAACACCAACTTAAGGCTTACATTTGGTTAAAGTAAGTCAAACTTAATAACCATGTAGCAGTAATCTTAAATATGCTCCTCTTGTATGATGATCACATAGGATCAACATAAGTGTTGTTTAAATGTGTATAACCAGTTTATTTTCATCCTGAATAAACAGATATTTGCAGGGATTCCAGTGTGTAGTATGACACATATATTGCATGAAAAAAAAGTGAAAAAATATACAAGGAAAATATTAGCGGGCATGGTATGAGCTCCACACTAATATGTATTGTGAAACACTTATACATTAGTTGTATCTAGATGGTAGGCCAAAGACCCTGACTTAACATCTTGGTTGTAGACCTTTGTGAAACAGTTTTTATAATCAGTATACAATTGATACAACCAAATGTCGGTCTTAGTGGTTATATACAATTAACACCTCCTATAGAAACACTTATTCTACAATTAATTGTAAACCCCCCCTGTGAAACACCCCACAGACATGGCAATAGCCTTCAGTTTAAGAGTAGATACATGTATATAAATAGAACGTCTGTTTGACATCTCCTGCCTGCTATGCCTGTCCTCCAAGTTATGCATGTAAATCTAGCCAAATCATTAGTGTACAAAAAGCCAGGCTCTGAGGTCCCACACACGTGCAGGCAGCTTGACCTTGTCAGCAGTCAGTCAGGTGATTACGGAGTGGTGCTCATGGCAGGCTCGTCATATCAGTCATGGGTCAGTGCCTGTCACTAACCAAGACCACATGTCCTCCTTACAGGGCAACATTGTAGGCTGGAGTACTTGACCTATACATAAAAAGTCTGGTAATTAGACTTGACCAGTGCTTGTTCCTAGCATTCTATCTCTGGCCAGCATAGGCGATTGCCCCCCACCTCAAACACATAATCACAGGCACCTTATGGGGCTTAAACAATATACAGGGTAGTATATAGACTACCAGTATAGTATATCAGTATATAGACCACATACCCTTTGGGATCATACAAACCAACAGTATTGACTGGATGCCCTCGGAGTAAGAGAAGCACGAGAGATCCTTACTGGTTGGTTCTACCCGAATCTATCTGTTCATGCTTTATTTGATCCCCTTTGGCCCTCAGCACATGGGCCAATTACCCATTAAAGGGGCATTCTCACCACTCGCACTTACCACATAGTAGACTAGAACAGTACTAGAATTGTGAATGTGATACGCTTGGTGATTATGCCACTTTAATAAACACTGGTAACTCCTATTGAAGCTTGGGTGGTTGACTTCCCTCTGGGTCCAAATTGTACAAAAGGGGATTGAGGTGATCAGTGAGTGGTACTTTGTGTACTAATACCTCTTTCCTCCCCTTGGCGATTTAGCAATGAAGCAATGCATTCAGTTTGAAATCCTCCCTCCCTATGAGTTAGGTGGGCAGTGTCCCCATATCATGAAACAGTAAGCACTCAAAGCTATCTTGTCCCAAAGGTTTTAGACCCCTTTCTGTTGAAATCATGTGTGTGTAACAGATAGAATACTCTAAAGCAGTATATATAAGTAGTATATTGAAGATTGGCTCTGTATCGGGTATGTAACTGTAAGTAGTATGTAGAAAGTTGACGTTGTCTCAGGTACTCTACACTAGTTATATTTTTAGTCACCCTCTCATAACCATTGTTTATCTGTTTTAATTGAACTATGGCTGTAAAGTTACATGAGGGTATCTGAAACGCCTTTGTCTTACTCCTCCGCCGTGGTCTAAAGCTTTTATTATTATACCATCTCTGCAGGATATAGTCCATATAAAGGAGTATGCAATAGGGCTCAATATGAGGTAGATGTATGCATTGACTTTGGGGGGTGCTGAGAAGGGTTTTATATAATCCATTGTCCATCAGGGCGTTCCTACCACTGACCTGATTAGTCACCACATCAATACACAGGGGCCAAGAGGGCAATTTCTTGTCAGCATTCTATAATCTGTGTCAAATCAAGTCTCACAATTTCGCTGATCGGGTGATAATTATAAAGTATTGAATTGAATTGAATCTTTTATTGGTCATAGTATCTTTTGACGCTTTCTGCCTGAGCAAAATCCGTTACATCTGTTGTGATGTAATGATCTTAAGCGGATTTACGATTCATAATCCAATGTAATAAGCGGTTGTAATTGGTTTAGGTATATGCACACCAATATACTGTTGGTGTTGAATATTAATCAATTATGTCCTCTTCTTCTCATTCTTCTCCATCCTTAGCATGTGATGCTTAGCGATTTCCGATATCATTATTATTTACAGTCATTTTCATTAGCCAATTTGAACAAATAATGTGTGAATATTACTCATGTATGACACACGACACGTGATGTCATTGGATCATTACTGACATTATCATTATCATAAGGACCAATTCATGTGTGTGTTTAAGTCATTATTATCATTATTAGCAGGTAGTTATGACCAGTTATGCATACAGTTAGTCAGTTGTGCTGTGATTAGTAGTTGACCGGGTATAACAGGTTCAGCTCCCTCCCAAATTCTTCTTCTGACTTCAGTAGTTGTACCTGTAGATCTAGCTTATTCCACAGGGCTACCCCCCTGTAATACGGGTTCTTTTGGTAGAACCCAGTCTTTTGGTAGAACTTCAGCTTCCTGTCTCCTCTGGTTCTGGCTAGGGCTCCAGTGGTAGCTTCCCCTTGGAGTGCTGATTTCCACATCATTTTTGTGAGTTGTTTCTTGCGTTTGTCATCAGCTTCAGTTCTTCAGTGGTGGTGTGCAGGGCGTGGTTGCTAACTTCTCTCAGTCTGCTCTTGGTGCAGATCCTTAGTGCACGGTTTTGGAGACGCTGCAGTTTTGTTAATTCAGATTGGCAGGCACTGCCGGTGTAGAAGCTGCAATAGTCCATTACTGGTGCTATCATGCTTTTGTATACCTCTAGGCAGCAGTCATTGGGAATGCGTTTTCTAAGTCTTCCTAGTTTGAAGACCTTGTTACCCACTGATTTTTTAACTCTGCTAGTATGGGGGTTTACAGTATGTCGTCCATCCAGTTCAACGCCTAAGTATAAAGTGGTGGGTGAAATAGACTGAACGTTATCTGTATCCTTTCCTCTAGGGGACTTTCTAAACATTTTGACTCCATGTCATTAGTGAGTGAGTGAGTAGCGATTGTCTAACGCCATTTCAACAGCAAAGGTAATTAATATTCTTGGCAAGAAAGCTACATCAATATCATAAGTATGTGTGCCCATCGCGCATATGGGCACCAGACAAAAGAGCGGACAGAAAAGAGGATAAAGACCCTTTTAAGATGGGAAGGGCAAGCCTCAATGTTTTCAGTAAGGTGCTCCGTTCTTCCGCTGCAATGCAATTGATGTTATATGATTAAAAGCAGTTAATTGCAAACTGTAAGGTCAAAGGGGCTGTGTCTCGCAATGCTCATGTGATCCTTGTGTCCTCTCCCCAATAGATAATTAATTATTTCTGTATTATTGTTATCCTCCAACATACAGCTAAAGGTTACATTTCAGACGAAGTCTGCATTAGACCCCATCTTGAATGCTCTATGGGATAATGGTACCTAAAGTGGTGTACAAAATAACCATACAGAGTACAAAATACTTACAAGTAAGTAGATCCTAGATATCAGGAGGGAAGTTTAAGAATAATTAATTACAAAGGAAGCAAGAATATAAATTTGTGATAACAAATTGAATTCACACAGGAAACTACCAAATGCTAGTTTGTATGCTTTCCTCTGTACTGCCAGGGACTTTGTGTAATAAAACTACAAGAGCAGACATTACCACCACCCCCTAGTCCCAGTCCTATTAAACCCCACAATAAGTACTGCATTATCCATTACATAGCGGCGCTTTGTGCTTAGGGGTATAATAAAACACCTTGATATGATGATGACTCAAGCCTCATCCCCTCAGCCCATGACTCACTTAGACACCTGGGTAATTCACCTCTGTCACCCTCCCACACAGACAATCTAAAAGGCCTGGTCTTTAGTCTGTAGTGGCTATCCTATGTTCGTCATGGGGACATTGGCCAGGCACAATTGTCAAAAGCGCAATTCAAAAATGACTGAGGCAACTCAACATATCACGAATACCCTACTCAACAGGACGTAGCCTCAGACTAAGACTCATTGAAATGGAGAAAGCTAAGGTGAGTTGACACTATTAACTAACCTAGCTTGGTGGTATGGGGAGCCAGAAAAATGACTCACTTGGTTCGGCACTATAGTGACTGAGAGATTGGTCGTTTAGGGAGCCAAAGAATACTGATGTACATGGAGTTCCTCCTTAGCACCTCTTTCGTATCTAAGGAATCCTCGTCACATGTTACCCAGTTACTGAGTTACTGAGTTATATGGGTGAGACGATATGACTGTGAAGACCTAGCTCAACGCAGTTGAACATAATACTGACTGTCCGGGATGGTTGCTACACCTTCGGCTTGGGAGTAAATACTTGATGTGTTTGTACTCATCTATGTATAATGAAATGTACCGGGTATGTTATTTGACTGTCCACAGAAAGGGCCCCAGACGGTAAATCTTAAATCGGTTTTAAGAATTATGTATTGTCCCATGTCACCAGCCCTCTTGGCATTTGTCGAATTTAAGAAATGCCAATGTCCCTTTTCAAATTAAATTTTAAGAAATATGTCTTGTCCCTTGTCACAAAGGTACTAAAGCAGCTTCTTGTCGATTCATTGGTTTGCCCATCTGGGGTCCTACAAAAGAACTCCCAAGTCCAAGATAAAGAGTGGGGATCATGCAGGTTAATAGTATGAAGATCGGGCCCAAGTGGCTGCCAACACCTGCCCTCATGATCCTCATACGTAAAAATAGTCTGGCTGCTGAGTGTTGCAATAATCTCGTTCAGGAATCACGAGGTTTAGAAGCACACCTTTACACTGTCTGATTTACCAGGCATCAGCGGCTGGTGATGACAGAGCTAAATCACGCCGGGGTGTTCCAGTACCGTGAGGTGATAAGGAAAGCAATTACAGCTAGTTACGTCCAATGATCTACGTTATTAACCACACAAGTCTGCGTAAGAAGGTAGTGCTGCATGGACCCACCCCGGAGGCATGATAAACTAACCCGTTAAGGGCCGCAAAGTGCTTCAATGTCTTTTGTCGTTGTGATACATGAATGCAGCCCTGGCGAGTCTACTCACCAGGGCTTTGGGGTTCATAAATTCCCAAAAGATCGGTATGATGCATGAATGCAGCCCTTGCCAGTTGACTTGCCAGATCTGTATGTATTTATGTATCATGACGGCAAGGGCTTTAGTTCATTAAAGCAATATGCCGCCCTCAAAGCGCTAATACCTACAGCCTGCCTGAAGTTATTACTCACAGACCACATCTTAATAGGATTCACAGACCACGATTCACCATGTGAATAGAACCCATATGTGTGGTGTTCTTTATAGGGGGAATAAATCAATGATATCAAGGGTGGATTATGCCGTGTATAGACTGCTTTGATTGTGCTTGTTTGAGGTATGAGGAACCCGTATCGATAGGATATTTCAGCAGAGAAAGAGCACCAACAACCACTCGCATTCCTATCCCACTACTTTTTTGATTACATGACCCCCTCCCCCTTACCCACTTCAAGCAAATTCAGTTATGATAGAATAAATCACAGTTAACTGGACCGTAATAAACCGTCTTTCCTCCAGTACACATGCAGACTACCCATTACTTCACAGGTAAGGCCAACGCATACCGGAGATATAGGCTGTTATTGAGGCAATCCTGTTGGAAAGTAACTCTTACCGTGTACAATTATTCCCATAAAGAATATCTAATTCCTAATAGAAGATGAGATATACCCATTAGGCGTACACGGGTGATCCATAAAGCATGCAGATATACGCACATTTTCTCCAGAAATTGACACCCCTCCCCATCACCCACCCCACCTGAATCTCACATTAAGATAAAGTGGTATTGTACGTATTATATCTGAAAACTGGAAACTGAACACCACACCCCATGGTACGTACAAGCGTTATGGAGGTCCCTTTAAGACTATCTACCTTGGTATATATTCAGTCCTGAACTGGTAAGTCATACTAGCGACATCTTCACAAAACATGGAGAGGTCTAGGTCACAGGACCCTCATTTCCTATTGGCTGAATGTGAGCTGGCGACGCTGCTACCTCTCATAGGTGGGGGGTCTTTTTCAGAGCTGGTTACCAAGGCAACCATGAAACACTGATATGTGCCGCTAATATGATATAGGTTCTGCAGGGTTAGGGAGGTCAACTACACTCTAAGAACAGTGTGTTACATTTACATACTTATCAACACGCCTTTGTGCAGCCCATTGTAACACACATTTTGGTGTAACACACAACACGCTACACACTCTTTGCCAAAAGTGTGCTGATCTTAAAAGTATGTTGCAAATGTTGTGTGTGTGTGACTGTTTATGCATGTTCCCGCAACACACAGTTCTTAGAGTGTACCTCTGGTGGTAAGAAATGACATTATCATCAGACTTAATTAAGAAGTATTGATATTCTATTATTACATTTACATCATTCCCGATTCTACACGATGAAACAAGCACAATTCATTCAGATCTGCTAAGAAACTGTAACGGTGTACAGACATAAATGTACTTATTGCTACCAATAAAGAAGAGATCTGCACATAGAATGCAACTATCCTGTTATGGGTTGGTGTGTGTTTGCATCACAAAGCACGTGCTATAATATTTTTGGTTCAAATGAGCACTAAGGGCACTCGTTTATTCTCAAATTAACACATTCGGAGACGCCGTACATTTGAGTATATTTCACCAGAAAAATTTTACATGAACTACAACACACTGGCATTCTTCCTATTTTCATCATATGATTTCAAGGTTCAGATATGTTGTATCACATGTAGACATACAGCAAATACAATGGTTATAACAAGTTATACAGCGGATAGATGAATGAGATCAAGATGAGGGAGGTGAAATTCCTAAAGATAAGTTCATAAAAACATCTACCTTCAAATATGGTCCAAATGTTCTTGCGATAGATACATGTAATCCGGGATTCCAAAATGTTCTAATCGTATGATCTACTTTCTTGTTTTAAGTAAGACTTCGGTTCCATTTTGTATCACACAGCTTCCATTCCCTTTAAAGATGGTGCTTCAGCTAAAATCTGGTGACATTTTAATCATGCCATATTACTATTGCATATCCTATCTTATACACACTCCCTAAACTTTAAAATATTTGACAGAGTCTAAATCCATAAGTTTAACACATGTAGGGCAATAATTTTTGTGGTAGGTCAACACTAAAACTCCCTATGTGTTGATACTGCATGGCTCTGTGCTTTCTCTACCAAGTTAGTTCCCCCTAGACTCATATGGGGGAGTGTCTGAGTCAGTGGGGTTAACATGCTACATTCTTATCCATCTCAAATCATCCATTAATAGACACATGTCTGGCAAATACTGGGTAATATGTATCAGCTAAAATAATAATGGAGCCTATGGCAATCGTTTTGAAAAAAAGGTTTGTAAAGTGTATTAGTTGCAATACCATCTTTAAAGAAGGGCCCCACCTTACGGTACGCACTCCTCTACTAGTGGGCGTACCCTAGTTGAGTAACTGTATCCATGGCCACACCCTTACAATCTTACCCGCCGGGGTTCTGGATGAAGTGTGATAACTGATCAAGGGACTGCGTTGTACATGTAACCATGTGTTCTACAAAGACGAATGACAAAAGAGGTACACACCCCACTCTTAACCCTGAACCCTAGTGCATTGCACGTAGCGATGCGTACAACATAGGAGCAAAGACCTTCTATTGGGATCTTATATGTTAAAGAAAGTGTTTATACAGGTGTGAAGTAATATAAATTGTTCTGTCCACAGCCAAATCTAGAGTTGAGAATTTAATTTCAATATGTTATGTTATTGATTGTATCACTTATCTGGAGTTATTATATAAAGTGATCACGTGACGGTATAAGTATGATTACCGATCCTCTTCAGGGACAGTCCTCAATCCAAGATAGAACGTTTTGCATTTGAAAGTCCTAAATTCAAAAAGAGTCACCGAAGTGTTGTGATATTTGTATCCAAAGTGATGTTAGCCCAATCCTGTTAAACCCTAAGTTTCATACAGCCCAGTTTATGTGGGGTTTCATTGGTGAAATACATTATTTGATACCAGTAAGACGATGGAATACAATTCAAAGACCCTATAACACACTCTTTAACGTCTAGTTAGTCTTAAAAAAAGGAACCGAATATAAAGGTCTGAGCCCTTTGAAAGTACTTTTTGAAGGTCATGTGAAATGTCTCAAACATTAGCTAGCATTAAGCTCAAATGGCATAATTCTGATGCGAGTCCAATTTCAATGATGCAATCCAATCCACACAGCGTTACAATTAATCTGCATGTCGACTTACTAAGTGGCAGCACGAGAATGAGTCTCTCTCATTCTGATCTGGGACTGGCAGGAATTTATTTCTGTTTAATTTTGTTCAACATTTGTATTCTTGTACTACAGTGTAGAAGGTAAAGTTTAGAATGACTTAAGTAAAAAGACTCATAGGACGTATTTGTCCTCTTCTCATGGTATAAGTGTGTAGTATGATACAGATGGTAAGATCAGAAGAATTATTTCTTTTTTGTGATAATGACCTCGTATTTCTGATCTATTATAATTATGTGAGAAGACAGGCGGGAAGGGGGATTCGAGGGGAAGAGGTAGATAGCTCTAGACCTAATATCTAGGAAAATATTCATGAAAATATGGGAAAGATGTTCGAAATCCATTATTGGTGAACGTTTTATGCTACTTCTAACTAAACTAATAAAATGAAATCATTAAAATCATTTTAATGGAATACATGCTTGTGTGTAAATGTTTTCGTTAATTTTGTTGTTGATGAAGATAATTTTGGTACATGTTCCTCCAAAATTCAAAATTGGCTAAAAGGTAATTTTTCCCCAACTTGACAAATGCTCATATTATGTCTCCCTTGTCAACTGTAATAGCATCAAACGTTTACAAACAGTATACTAGACAAGATCCGTGACATGTTTTGGAATTAGGGACCATAGTGCACCCTGCGCTAAAGTCTAATTTCGCAGATTGTGTCACAATTATGCTATACTCGACAGCTGCACAACTTTTGAAATAGATATTGACAAAAAAAATCGTTTGCAATACACCTTTATATGTTTAATGTTACTCTTTGTAATTCCGTTATATCCATTTCTATGCCCAGTGGGTGGTTACTTTATGAGTTTCATGATCATTTGCTTGCTCCAGGTGTTTGGCTGATGTAGGAGGAAGTGATGGAATATTTAGCATGAATTCCGCTAGAACTGACAGTAAATGTCCGGCTGACCATGTCTGATGATAAAGGGTTTATGAGGGAAAGGTGATATATTATATATATACAGCAGGCCGACATAGGGATCCCACTTGATAACATGCAGTTAGAGTGTATTGATCAGTTTTACTGCATGCACCATACGCTGGCTGTCTCATAAGGTCGGATCCCACAGGGCGATTTATGCTGGAATATCTCTGCGAATTGGCAATTTATTGTGAAATGGTGAGCTCCCTCCAATTCGAAATAGATATAACTACAATAGGCAGATAAACTGCAAGGGATCTGTTGCGAATTGAGCACAAAATAAAATCTAAATAATTAGATGTTTGACAGGGATTTGGAACTTGCAATAGAATGTAGGAACCCTTGCATTTTGGAGTATAAGCAAGGCTTCTAGAACGCAATGGGCGTGGTAGAATGCAAAAGTTTACTATTCATAGGTCACCTTGTGGGTGTTGGCCTATATGTGTGCACAGACGGGACGCTTGTATACATCCCATTGTCTGACATAATCGTCAATAAATATTACACAGAAAATGCAGAACCTAGGAGGCTACATGGCCGGACACTCTGCTGGGGCAATTTCATATTTTTTGCCTCATCACCATGATTTGTACTGCGTTATGCACGTGACTTCTGTAGAATAAGTGAGTCCTCTGTGGGCTCACTGAAAAAAACGAAATTGCCATGGCGCATACGGCCTACTTTCCTGATATGAATATATATATGTATATGTATAATTATGATGCTACTGTTAATCCATTCTACAGCAGATTCTACTGTTTACCTACACTAACTATTTACAGTGTAGTTGATACTGTGGGCGTCAATGACAACATGGTTTAATGATCAAGGCTCTTGTACTATAAGTAACCTGAGGGTCACCGTCCACAGAGCATAAATCGGCCGTATACGGCCATTCTATATGTAATTTACATAGGGTATGTAGGGCAATTCTATCCATATGCGGCCGATTTATGCTCTGTGGACGGTGGCCATAAACCTGCCAGGTCTCAGCTGTGCAATGGTTGCTTTAGTCTTTTTGTCTTTCATCAATGTCAATCAATTGGATGAGAATAAAGATAACTTCTTAACAAAGCGATTACCATTCAGCTCTCGAGCAAAGCGATTGCCATTCCGCATGACTTCTAAAGTTTAACAGTAGATCAATAAACATTCGCTATGTCTCTTATTTCTGGCATGTCAATACTAGTAGTATTGTATGTATCGGAACGGGACTATAGTTAAGTACTGTTTATTACTCAATCGACCTGCAGCCAATCAGAGGCCTCCCTTTTGGCGGGAAATTCAAAAGCAGCCAATGAGAGGCCTCCCTTTTGGCGGGAAATTCAAATAGGTCACGTGACCGGAAGTGACCTACTTCCGGTCACGTGACCTTTGGGCGGGAAATTCAAATAGGTCACGTGACCGGAAGTGACCTACTTAAGAGGGTCACGTGACCACCATGTTGGCGGGAAATTCAAATAGGTCACGTGACGGGAAGTGACCTACTTAAGGGGGTCACGTGACTACTAGGTTGGCTTTCAAAATAAGTCACTTGAGATTTTGATGGATAAATAAATTTAAAAAAAGAAAAAAAAAAGCAAGCTGAAAAAGCTTGCTAAAAAATAATTTAAAAATACGGCTCTTTTTTTCTAGGAGGGGGGGAGAGGGGCACTCTGGGGGGCACTCTTTAAGATGCATGGGGGGGGAGGGGGGGAGGGGGGGAGGGGCAGGGTTTTTTAAGAGTGAGACTCGCTTCTCTGCCCTCTCTAAAAGAGAGGGCAGAGAGGCGAGTCTACTTACAATGAAAGGTATCATGATCGCGTTTATGATGATGTGCATCTCTTGCTGGCTAGACTTTCAAGCAAATTTGCTAAAGTCCAGCCCGTTATTGAATGTCCGGCCTAGCCTGACCCTCAGTAGAACAGTCCTTGACCCATCTATTATAGTCTAGCAGCGCCTGACCCTTGTATGAGAGTAGTATTGGCGACATTGGCTGACTCTGATATTTACCTGTGTGTACGGAGAGAGGAGAGGGTTCACAGCCACAGCTCTCTTAAGGCAAAGCTTGCGCTTATAGAGCACTACTAGTGGAGGTCTGGATAAGGAAGCTATGGCGGTTGTCTTCAAAAAAAATAAAAAATAGCCATGGCACATGTCGATGTCGCTTAATTATGCTCATATCTCGTGTCGATTTTAAGAATTGCTCATGTCACCTGTCACTATGTTTTTCAAGCTTCATGTCAAATGTCACTAGACCTCATGTCGAATGTCGATTCTAAGAAACAGATATGTCACCATCTCGAATTTAGCGGTCCACATTGCCGCTGCTGCTGCTGCTGCTGATTTGCTGTTGCTGCTGCTGTCGGTGCTGCTGCTTGTGCTGCTCGTGCAGCTGCTGCAGCTGCTGACAGCTGCTGCTGCTTGTACTGCTCGTGCAGCTGCTGCAGTTGCTGACGATGTCACGGATGCTGTTGACAGATGCTGCTGCTTGTGCTACTCGTGCAGCAGCTGCTGCTGCTGCTGCTGCTGACGATGTCACTGATGCTGCTGACAGATGCTGCTGCTTGTGCTGCTTGTGCAGCAGCTGCTGCTTGTGCTGATCGTGCTGCTGCTGCTGACGATGTCACGGATGCTGCACGAGACCGAGTAGCCGCTATTACTAATGCTACTAATACTAGTATGAGAAAATACATTTAGTCAGTCGACTAAATCAAGGAGGTTTTCTGACTTCAGTGGATCGTTTAGCCATCGGCCACAGGCAAAACTTGAAACCATTTTATACATGGGACAATTGGCAGAGTCGAAACATGTTGGTACGATGGGGTCGATCATGTTCATCATCAGTTCAGGCAAAGGAAGTGTGTCGACAGCACGCGAAAACTTCATGTCCGGATGTTTCAACACAACACTTTTTATCACACTCACACAGCTGCTTTGAAGAGTGAATCCTTGACCAAACTTGAGCTTTTCCAACACAGCTTTGGCCTCCTTCTGTGCAGTAAGGGATCTCTCTTTCGGGGTCATCGCAGTGCTGGCTAGCATGTCCTCAAAGTCTTTAACATAATGTTCCAACGGGCTACAAATGATGTACTCCAGATCATCGTCCGCATATGTCGTCTCCTCGCACCATACTTCTTTTGTTTCGAATTCCGTCATTTTCTGAACAATCTCCTCGTGAGTGCGTTGCATATATCGAAGCTTCTTCAAAGACCAGATAACTTGTATGCCGAACGCTGAAAAACCTGAAGGAATTTCACCACTACAGTCACGCCAACTATACGGAGCTAAGAAAAATAGCTCCAACAAAATTTTCTCCCTCTGTCCAAATGAAACTACTTCCGTTCCGATGAAGTTGAAGCATGCTTCTATCCATTGCTCCTTGGTGACGTCCTTCCAATGTTTCTTTACCTCACATGCATCATAGGGCACCGTTTCTCTTCTTGCTTCTAGTGGGAGTTGCTTTTTCTTTCTTGGACTCATTTGGAGAGTTTCGATGCTCTGTAGCGTCGACACTTCGATAAGAAAAGAAGCTGTAAAGGTAGAAATAACCCTCATAACATGCTGAGCGAGCGTGGAGTGGACGATGCTACGATGATGAAGGGCGAGTCGAGAAAGTGTGATGAGTGAGAGCAGCGTTTCACTCTTTATGTACCCTGTCCTAGATAATCCTCTTAAACAGCTGAAAAGACTCTCTCAGTACAGAGTCTCTACTCAATTAAGTGATCTGTTAAGTAAGTTTTCACATGCTACTTGACTACTGCAGGGGGGTTTAGACTTAAGCAGCTTAGTGCACACACGTGTCTGTTAGAAAGCTACCTGCACACCTGCCTTCCTTTTTCACTAGTATTTACCCCTTGCCGACTAATAAGGCACCTATACACGTGTCAGCCTCCTTATATACGTCATTCTTCCTCTCGAGAGGAAGAAGCGTGTCTCTGGAAGCGACTTGATGAAGCAAGTGACTAGAAGCGACGACGTCACATGCTTTTAATGAGGTGATCAGCTGTGACTGGCGGCGGCGGCGGCGGTGGCAGCGGCGGTGGTGCTGGTGGTGGTGGTAGTAGACGTTACTGTGGTCAAAGGTGATATGGTTTTTTTCCAACAGAAATCAGAGCTTTTATACAGAGAGAGTTTAATCCTATTTCCAACAGCACCCCAGCTGTCCAGCAGCCGCTCCGCTCCGTAAGAGCTTCTTAAGAGCTTAGATGACGAGGGGTGTGTCATCATCATCTTTGGTGGCCAGCTGAAAATGGTGTTTTTTCTTTATCCATTAGCCTTACCTCCTACTCCCTACCTGAGGACGACTCTCTCCCCCTTTAGCATTCATTGTAACAAACGTCAGAGGTCAGGTGAAAATCGGATTTTCATGCACAGCCTTAGTCAGCTGTCACTCCTATTGAACTAGCTAGCCGCCGCCGGCCGGTCTACTCACCCCAGCTGTCCAGCAGCCGCTCCGCTCCGTAAGAGCTTCTTAAGAGCTTAGATGCCGAGGGGTATGTCATCGCCATCTGTGGTGGCCAGCTGAAAATGGTGTTTTTTTTCCTTATCCATTAGCCTTACCTCCTACCCCCTACCTGAGGACAACTCTCTCCCCCTTTGGCATTCATTGTAACAAACGTCAGAGGTCAGGTGAAAATCGGATTTTCATGCACAGCCTTAGTCAGCTGTCACCCCTATTGAACTAGCCGGCCGCCGCCGGCCAGTCTACTCACCACGGCAGGAGGCGGTGATTTTTTTTTGTTTTACACTTAAGTCGCTCACCACATGCACACGACTCTACTCACAGACAGACACTCCCGTCTTAGGGGGTCCTGCTTCACACTACATGCCTCCTGTAGTTTTTTTGTATACACACTCTAAGCTCATGTCTGCTTAATCCTTTATACAGCTAATGCGCGTTGAATTAGTACAGTCGGTACACCGCCCGCTCATGGCAGTCCATCTCTCAAAAAAAAAGAGGGAGGGGGGAAAGAGATCCAGCTGAAAACGTCATGACTTATGTCTTTTGTTTCTCTTTGGGAATGTCCGCCGGTCAGCTGGCGGCAGCAACTGCTTAATCCTTTATACAGCTAACGCACGTTGAATTGCTGAACAAGGCAGTAAGTAGCTTAGCTCGTGTCAGTCGATCTCTCAAAGGGGCGGGGGAAAGGGATCCAGCTGAAAACGTCATACCTTATGACTTTTTGTTTCTCTTTGTGAATGGTCACCGGTCAGCCGGCGGCAGCTGAAGAGAGCTGTAAGTAGCTTAGCTCTAGAAGCGAGAAGGCGTATATAAGAGGCCTGGAAACACCCGTTCACTCACTCAGTCTTTTGCTACTCTCTACAGGCACCACCATGAGCAAAACACAACAACTACTGTCGTCCAAGGATCTAATCGAGTTCAACAACAAGAAGAATACGCAGAACGGTGATCGTTTACTGTCAGCGTCTCCTCTTGCTACTGAAATTGAGACTACCGCCGCAACCGCTTGGTCTTATCACCCTCCCGCTGTAGCGAGCGCACACAGCAGTAGTAGCGACGTTGTTACACTCGCGACGGTTGTTGCTGCTGAGCACGCTGCTGCTGCTACTGCTGCGCCTGCTGCGGCTGCTAGTGATCCTCGTGCTGCTAGTGCTGCTGCTACTGCTGCTGCTGCTGCTGTTGCTGCTGCCGCGCCTGTTACTGCTGTGCCTGCTGCTGCTGCTGCTGCTGCTGCTGCTGCGCCTGTTACTGCTGCGCTTGCTGAGGCGGCTGTGCCTGCTGCTGCTGTGCCTGCTACTGCTGCGCCTGCTACTGCTGCACTTGCTAGCGCTGCGCTTGCTCCTGCTGCTGCTGCTGCTGCTGCTCCTGCTGCTGCTGCTACTGCTGCTGCTGCTACACCTCTTGCTGCGACTACCGCTACTAGTACTGACACGCAGTACGTTGCACAGAACCTCTCCACCGCTTCATCAACCGACGCCATCAACGCTGCTCGCGCTGAGACTTACAGCTATTCGGACACTCAGCCCCAGCAGCGCGTAGTAGACATACATGTCCTAAAGCAACAGGGTGAAACAGAGAACGACGCTGACGACGAGGCGTACGAGGAACCCGAAGGGTCACGGGCGCACAGTCCGTTTTTCGACCTCATTTCCACTGGTAGTGCGTCCGGTCCGTGGCGACTGCCCTCACCAATACCTTACGAAGTCATGTGGTTGCCCTGTTCCGACAACGAGTCGTCTGATACCAGCGCAGACGCTGCTCCTGTTATTGGTTCTGCTGCAGTAGTACCTGTATCATCATACTTCAAAGCAGAGCCGTTAGGATACTTGTCAGACGCTATGCTACTGAAAATAAGCGGTAAGTTGCCGACATCAGATTACATACGGTTAGGTTCATTCCTTGAAGTGAACTTGAAGGATATGGGATATCTCAGTTGTGAGACAAGTGTCATAACTCAAGCTAGAGAAATGTTCACTACTTGGTACCAGAAAAGTTGTACTAGTAGGTGGAAGGACCTAGCCGCCGCCTTGGAAGAATCTTACCGTATGGACCTCATCAAATTCTCACGTGAGTACATGGACAAGCATGACATGTGGGATGGCTTAGAGAGTGGAGACATGGAGTGGAAAGTGCAGAAATATTTCTCTCTTTTAGCTGAGCTCTGCCCTAGAGACTGGAAGACCATAGGGATCTACTTAGGGTTGACTTCTCATGAAGTAACTTCCATCTCTCAACCTGTGCCTTCTGACAGGACTGTGAAGAACCCTGTCTATGAAGTGCTGAAAGCTTGGAAGTACAACGAGACGTCTGAGCCTATGGCTCTGATGAAAGTGTTGGAAGACTACATGGGACGCGGCGACGTCGCAATGTATGTTCAAGGGTTGTATGCAGCTGTACCCAAAGAAATAAAAGTGAGCTGTGACACACCAGTGTTGACGACTCTCGTCTGATCCCTGCAGTAAGATGGACATCTGTTGAAATCGATCCTACACTACAGACGTCTTTCACTATGCTAATAGCATCGTGTGGTAAGAGGCGTCTAGTATTCGAAGTGATAAACAACGTTTATTTTTTTAATATTTGGTAAATAAGTGAAAAAAACAAAAAAAAGAAAAACATGCCGCAGGACGTTTGCGAAAAGTGTTTCAAAATTTTTAAAAGACCGTACAATCACGAGCGACCCGTAGAAAAATGAAGAACGATACCTAAGTTTCGCTCTCTATGCAGCGATGTCGGCTAGCGTCGCATACGACTTTCCGGGGTAGGAGGGGCAGCGTACGTCAGAGAATCCGACGCAGATTCCGACCCCTTGTTAGACCGAGTTTAAAATCACATAAACGAGAACGCCAAAGTCATCGAGAAAGCTGTGCTAGAAGTTTACCGACCAACCTTAGCGAAGTTACATGTAGCGATAGGTGAAGCTCTCCTGCTAGAGGAAGCGACATTCACCCCTTCTCCAGGCGGCTTCGCTGCAGCTCACACCAGACAACCGTTAGTTCAACTGAAGAAGCGGCTTCTGAGATACATCCGTCAAGCTCCAGTCGTACGCTTCAACTCGGAGAGTTACGACTTGAACCTGATCAAAAAATACGCCTTCGCTCGTTATTTGCCTCCGGAGACCGAAGAAACCAACAATTCAGCGTCATAAAGAAAAGCAATCAATAGTTGACGTAGTAGTCAACTTTTTTAGCACTTGGTTACAGCTACGCGAATTATTTGCGAGCTTTCACTACAAACAAAGAGAAAGGTTGCTTTACTTACGAATGGATGACGTATACCAAGAAACTAGTAAACAAAAAACCCCTGCCACCGAGATCGACTTTTGACAGCGAACTGACGGGCGTCAAAATGGCCGAAATCCGACTACGCCACATGTCAGAAAGTTTAGTATGACAAGAAGAAGCAAACTATGACAGATTACTTGATCCACTACAACAACGAAGACGTCAAATCTTTCATAGAAGCTTTTTGAAAAAATCACGCTATTTTTTTCCAACATAGCAGCATTGTCATGTTGAAAGACGCCATCTCTCTCGCCAGTTTGACTTTACAAGACCTCTTCCAAAAACCCTATAAGCTGTGTTCACAACGTTCCCTCCGTTCGACGCCGTCCTCCACGCTCTGATCAAAGAAAATGTAGTCAGTGGTCCTTCCATCATCTTCCATAGATTTCACGAGAAAGAGTGTATAGGTGTCTTATAAGTCGGCAGAGGGTGAATACTAGTGAAAAAAGGAAGGCGCGTGTGCAAGTAGCTTTTTCTAACAGACATGTGTGTGAACTAAGCTGCTTAAGTCTAAACCCACCTGCGGTAGAAGCTCTGTACTTAGAGAGTCTTTTCAGCCGTTTAAGAGGCTTATCTAGGACAGGGTACATAAGGAGTGAAACGCCGCTGTCACCAGTCACACTTTCTCCACCCGCCCTTCATCTTCGTAGCATCGTCCACTCTACGCTCGCTCAGCACGTTACGATGGTTAGTTCTGCTATTTTCTTTGTTTATGAAAGTGTTGACGCTACAGAGCATCTAAACCCTCTCGAAATGAGTCCAAGAAAGAAAAAGCAACTCCCACTTGAAGCAAGAAGAGAAACGGTGCCCTATGATGCATGTGAGGTAAAGAAACATTGGAAAGACGTCACCAAGGAGCAATGGATAGAAGCATGCTTCAACTTCATCGGAACAGTAGTTTCATTTGGACAGAGGGAGAAGATTTTGTTAGAGCTATTTTTCTTAGCTCCGTATACTTGGCCTGACTGTGGTGAAATTCCTTCAAGTTTGTCAGTCTTCGCCATACAAGTTATCAACTCCTTGAAGGAGCTTCGATATATGCAAGGCACTCAGGAGGAGATTGTCAGGAAAATGACGGAATTCGAAACAGGCGAAGACACAATATGGTGCGAGGAGACGACATATGCAGACGATGATCTGGAGTCCATCATTTGTAGTCCGTTGGAACATTATGTTAAAGACTTTGAGGACATGCTAGACAGCACTGAGATGAACCCGAAAGAGAGATCCCTTACTGCACAGAAAGAGGCCAAAGCTGTGTTGGAAAAGCACAAGTTTGGTCAAGGATTCACTCTTCAAAGCAGCTGTGTGAGTGTGATAAAAAGTCTTGTGTTGAAACATTCAGACATGAAGTTTTCGCGTGCTGTCGACACACTTCCTTTGCCTGAACTGATGATGAACATGATCGACCCTATGGTACCAACACGTTTCGACTCTGCCAATTGTCCCATGTATAAAATGGTTTCAAGTTTTGCCCGTGGCCGATGGCTAAACGATCCACTGAAGTCAGAAAACCTCCTTGATTTAATCAATTGACTAAATGTATTTTCTCATACTAGTATTAGTAGCATTAGTAATAGCGGCATCCGTGACATCGTCAGCAGCAGCAGCAGCAGCTGCACAAGCAAAAGACAAACGCCGTAGTCTCCTCATCCAGACCTCCGCTAGTAGCGCTCTATAAGCGCAAGCAGTGGCTGTGAACCCCCTCCTCCCGCCGTACACACGGGTAAATATCAGAGTCGGCCAATGTCGCCAATACTACTCTCATACAAGGGTCAGGCGCTGCTGACCTATAATAGATGAGTCAAGGACTATTCTACTGAGGGTCAGGCTACGCCGGAAATTCAATAACAAGCTGGACTTTGGCAAATTTGCTTGAAAGTCTGGCCAGCAAGAGTCCGGCATACTCTCCCAAGAGTTCAGCATTGTCAGACTATGGCATGAGGATCCCGCATGGTCAGACTTTCAAAAGCAAGTTTGCCAAACTCCAGCTTTTTATTGAATGTCCGGCGCAGCCTGACCCTCACTAGAATAGCCCTTGACCCATCTATTATAGGCCAGCCGTGCCTGACCTTTGTCTGAAGGTAGAATTAGCGCTATTGGGTGACTCTGATGTTTGCCTGTGTGTAGTCAAACCTCGCCTGAGAGAGACATACTTCAGAAAGAAAAGAAAGCGGCGTGAGAAGGTGACGGGATCCCAAGTGTCAACCCTAAGACTTACATTTGCTACGATCAAATCAGCGGCACCAGTGAAAGAAAATCTCAAAAAAAGTGTACAGAAGTAGTCGTCTTCTTAAATGTTTTCGAAAACGAAAAACTCTCCTTGCGGTAAATATAAATTTCAAAAGTGGTACGAACCAAAAATGGCCACTTACACCATAGAGAAAGATGACGTGCGCTACTTGTATTATAAGCGTCGCGTGCATTCTAACGGTGTGACAACGAGTCCTTTAAAATATGAAAAAGTGTGTTATTGATTGATTGAGCGCATCTTTTCAAAAATAGAGTGTTATTAGAATTGAAAAAAAAGAAAATAAAAAAATAAAATAAAATTATTGTTGTGTTTATTTTCATACGTCTTCTTTTATTAGTAAGTAAAACAATTATAACAATTAACTAGCGTGTCCTCTTAAAGTGACACTTCCTCCGGTCGCTGCTGAATCGTCTAATTAAGGTATGTGTCGTCGTCACTTCTAGTCACGTGACTCATCAGGTCGCTTCCGGTCGCGTGATCCTAAAATCGATCACTTCCTAAACAAAATTAAATTAAGAGACACATTTCTTCATGACCCAACCAATCAGAGGTCTCCATTTGACCAGAAGTAGGCCCCTCATTTGCATAAATGGGTCACTTCCGGTGTACCAGCCAATCAGAAGCCTCTAACTAAGTCAAAGTCACTTGACGTCACTTCCGGTATGCCCTTATATGTACATGTGAAGGTCACATGACGTCACTTCCGGTATGCCCTTATATGGGCGTGTGACGTCACATGACGTCACTTCCGGTATGCCCTTATATGGGCGTGTGACGTCACTTCCGGTCAAATGGAAGCCTCTGATTGGCTGAGTCATGACCTTGACCTCTAACTAGGTCAAGGTCACGTGACGTCACTTCCGGTATGCCCATATATGGGCATGTGACGTCACTTCCGGTCAAATGGAGGCCTCTGATTGGCTGCATGTCGATTGAGTAATAAACAGTACTTAACTATAGTCCCGTTCCGATACATACTATACTACTAATACTTATGCCTACCGTCCACTGGGGAACTCCGACCGACTAAGCTCATACATTACCTATATATAGGTTTGGCCAATTACAGCTGATCATGAGTGGACGGTGACCATCAGTGAAAGCAGATGGTCATGCCTGATAGGATAAAATGTAAACAGATCATTAGATCCATAGACAGAGGAGGGATTCTATTAGTGACTAGTGGATTAATGATAGTCAAATAGTTCAGAGGTGAGAAGAAGAAAAACAAACATAGATATGAACAGGTAGTGAGACAGTCAGACAAAGACAAAAGGGATGATCAGATCTGATCAGATATACTATAAAGGTTTATAGCCACCGTCCACTGTGGAACTTCGGCCGACTAAGCTCATACATCTGCTATATAGCTTCGGCTGATAAGACCCCATGCAGTGGGCAGTGGCCATACAATTCAGAGACAGAGGACGGATTCCATTAGGGTCACCGTCCACAGAGCATAAATCGGCCGTATACGGCCCTGCTATATGCAATTTACATAGGGAATATATGGGAATTTCTTTGATATACGGCCGATTTATGCTCTGTGGACGGTGGCCATTAGCGACTAGAGAGTTAATGATAGCAAAATAGCTCAGGGATGAGAAGGAGAAAGACAAGCAGAGCTATGATCAGATGTAAAGGTTTAGGAAATACTGGAACATAGTACAGTCTGGTGAGGGTCATCGTCCACAAAGGAAGGGGCAACTTTTAGTTGTGGCAAAATAGTTTGAACTTAGTTTTCTCCAGGATAGAGCTAATAGCCAGAAATAATTATCTCATTTTAAGAAAATAAGATAATTAAACTCGACTGGCGGACAAATCACTTATTTCAAGAAAATATTTTTTCTTAAAACAAGTGGTTTGTCCGCCAGACGAGTTTAAATAATGATCTTTTGTTCTTGAAATGAGATTATTATTTTTGGCTATTAATTCTACGAACTGTATTCTCTGACAGCCCTTTACACTAATTGACCAGGGCGCATCACACGTTAGCAGTTCTTTAACTTCGGAGAACTTTCACCTACGGGTTAGCACCTCATACGTACCTATCCCCTATGTTTCTCTTAATTAACTCAATCTAGTGACTAATTATCGTATACAATGACGCATTGGGAGCAGTATGTCTGTAGACCGGTCACTTTTTGGTGTCAGACTATTTAGTGATAGATGCTAATAGAAGAGTCCTTGATTGACACAACAACTGGGCACTTCTGACGTGAACTTTGTTGTTCATGTCGTAAAAAAGGGAGTAGCAGGGCAACTTTCAATAGGTCAATTAGTAGGTGAACATCCCTCTGTGTTATTTGTCAATTCTATAGACGCATAAAAAACATCAATGTTTTTCATAGAGTGCCATAATAGTCTCTGAATAGAAGTGCAGTCTCCAAAGGTCAAGTACTTCTTTAGTAAATTGGCTATAGCTATATATGTTAACAATAACAAAAGTTTTATTTTCTGTGTTGGAGAAGTTGTGGTGTTAGAGAGACAGATAGGTTCATGTCACACCGCTCGACACCTCGAGTTTTGGTGATGGTCACCGTCCACTGGGCTTTAATCGGACGAAGTAATGTAGGAAATGTATGGGCTTAATCGGCCGCAGTCACCCAGTGGATGGTGGCCATTACACATGAAACTTTCATGTTTGTCATCATTTAGTGCATTAAATAAATGTTGTTGTTGCCGTATGGTTGGTTGGATGAATAGCTTCACCATAGGAATTCCCCACAACAACAACAATACCTATATAATTGCAGCTTCCTCTTTATTCAAATATTCATTAGACTTATACTTTATTATTATCCTACATTTTAACCATATGGCGACCGACCTGTGATAACTACGTGTTGTTATGGATAGCTGGCTGAGGCTGGCTACACCTAGGTCTACCTGCTACTTAGTAGTGCCATGCTGAACACTTTACTCTGTTGTGTTGAAGGTACGACCTGCCAACAACATACACTCATAAGGGGAGGGGGAGTCGATATCAGAGCCTCTGCCAGAGAAAGTGCGTTGTCTGGGAGGAAGGGGAAGAGTTAGGTCAGGGGTGTGGACGATGTGTGTGGGGTCTACTGGTTGCTGTTGACAGGGTTTGAAGTGCTACAAACAACCGATTATGTTAAACTAGTTGCCTTGTTTTAGCATTAAATCTTGCATGCCACACCTAAGAAATGAAATGGAAGATTCTACCGTAAAATTCAAGCGGTATATATATTGTGACTAAATGACTATATATCGTTTGCCTTACAGTTAAATTTACATTGATTAGAAATACTGTACCCTCTGCACTATAATTGCTACCTACATTAAACTGTACAATCACATACCTACAAAAGAAAAAACGCACATGCCTATATACAATGTCGGATTAGTGGAGGGAAATATTTTATCACATTTGGTTTTAAATTTGGTCAGTGAGACATCCATTACCTAATATCTTGCCTTTTTGTCTTTGCAGATGGTTCAGACAATTCAGGGTATCCAGTTGATCTAGATATGCCAGTTTTCCAGCATGGTAACATCATTTGTATCAACAAAGGAGTAAAAGGTATCTTCCGATGTGTACGGTAAGTAAAAGCTGATAACCCAGTATGTCATTATATAATAGTCATCATTAGGTTAGTGATGGTTCCAAGAGTTATACGTTAATACATCACCAGCCGATAAGTATTGGTCTTATAATCATGAGTCGGGGGGCTAGATGCAGCTTGTCCTATAAGCGGGTCTCATATCACGTGTGCACATGTAATATCTCCAGCTTTTTACACGGAAGATGTCATGCTAAAATATCTCTAGCTTTTTACACGGAAGATTTCCTGCTAAAAGGATGTCAGGGGATTGCAATGACTTGCCCGCTAGGTTTACATTGCCAAAGGTAAACTAAGCTTTCCCAGATATCCTAAACCACAAATACATGTAGCTTCTTCAGACAGCCAGGAATCTTTGTAACAACCAAGGCATGAGTAGCGCCTATGTGTGTCACTAGCCTCTCTGAGCCAATATCCAATTTTGTAAAGTAGAGGGTTGTAGACAATTGATCTGTGTGGTGTGGAGTGTTTGAACAGCAGGCTACATACCAGCATCAGACAAGACAAAGTGGTGAGATTTACCCAAGTGTAGCATTCATTTCACCCTTCACAAAATGTGTAAGAGAACACAAGGGAAAATCTACAAGCTGGTCATTTTCTATGTTTTGAATAGGTTTCACGTTCATGATACCACTCTATGCATAGTAGTATCGGGGTACACGTACATAGGGGTATAATTTAGATGAATATAGATGGTTACTTGTGTAATCTGTGGAGGACCCCAATACCCTCAGCTGGCCATTTGGGATTTTCTCTCAGTCATAATTGTCACCACAACCTAGAACTAGGACTCAAACTACTACCTTCTACCCTCTATGGTATTACATAATCATGTGAAGCTCTCAACAGAATTATATAAGCTGTAGGATAGACTGTCGGAAGCCCGGGTTTGGCTTAGTGTTAACAGGAAATAACCCTTAAGCTGCCATGACAGACACTTCTTGCACCCACGATAATCCAATGTATCAGGGGCCAAGCGGGTCAATCCGGGTTTACAGGTATTTACATTGAGCTTTGGTATTACTGGATTACTTTGGCTGAGTAACTAGATGAATTATTGTGTGCCAGAGAAAGGTTGTAGCCTCTTTGACCACAGGGCTCAAATGTTGATCAACTCGCAATTCTGCAGATATGAATAATAAAAGGGCAATTTCTTACAGGGCAACAAGCCCAGGAAGACGTCCATTGCAAATATTATGTATGTGTTATTTGTATACACATTCACTGGCACTTATACATTAAAATATGCCACAGCGCCTATACTCCCGGGATGGAAGAGTATTGTAGGTATTATGAGATAAATGAGTTGCTCGGCGTATTGTGGCATGTTAGCTCAGTTGCCACTAGAGGTAGACTGGAGCTTTTCTCCCAGCAGCTAAAGAGACGTCCATGATTGAGCAAATCTGGGTATATCATGGATTCCAATACAATCAGAAAGCAGCTTCCTGATTGGTTCTTGGATGTATTTTTCCAATTAGCTTACAATGGACGTGGTGACAGCCATGGGAATCGGCTGTGGCCCATAAAGATGTTATAATGCTGATTCATCTGGAGTCTGATACATATATTGGTACAGACACTTTACTCCGTGCATGGTTACCCAAGCATTTTAAGCTATTCATATAGTGAATAACGGTAAAAGTTAAGTGTTATTCTTTCCAAAACACAAACAATAGAAATCGTACATGTTTGAACCTCAAATTTTCCTCCCCGTCTCAGGGTATGTGTCCGCCTCATGGTAAATCTACCCTACAGAGAGAGAAAAGTGAGCGTCACTATCACCAAAAGCACTCTCCCCTGAAAACCAGGCACTGAGAGTGCTTTTAGCGACAGTGACTATCACTTTTCTGAGAGTATGGGTGTGTGGAGGGTTTCCGTGCTAGCGTCTCAGTGTGTGTCACGGAGTCATCCCACAGACGCCATCTTGTTGCATGACACTGATTTGTGCGCTGAATTAAAATAGATGTCCATAATGGTTTAACAGCGTGGCCAAACCGGGTAGATGATGGAAGAATTTGTTATATTAGGCACAAATGTCTCAGCAAGATTTAAGAAGCGGCAGCAAAGTTTCTTGTAAATGTTGGAAGCGTCTAGTCTAATGTGAATCATACACCATCATCTGCAGGAGTTACACACTCAGAAAAGTCAGCGTCATTGTCGCTAAAACCACCCTCACCTGAAGGTCAGGCAGTGCTTGACTTTCAGGTGAGGGTGGTTTTAGCGACAATGACGCTGACTTTCCTGAGTGTGTACAGCAGTATGAAACACATTCTAAGTATCATTCAGCTTTGGGTATTTCATATCCTATGGCGATGTTATAGTCTATATTGTTTATTCTAGTTCATGTAGAGCTCTCTATAGTTAAAGTGGCATTCTCACCACTCACACTTACCACATAGCATACTGGGACAGTACTAGAATTGTGAGTGGGAAACGCTTGGTGAGAACGCCACTTGAATATCTGATGTACACATGTTAACGATAAACACTGGGATCGTTGCTGACGCATTCAATGAATTTGATGGGCGATATCTATGGTACAAAACAAGGCAACTATTGCATTCCTTCAAGTTCAAATGTTTGTGTTTGCAGTGTTGGATAACTGCTGGCTGTAGAGTATAAACAATTCCCGTCTAAGCTGCCAAATGTCAGGAGTCAGGGAATACAGACTTCAGTGAGCTGTCTGATGGCATTTATTGTGTAGAGGCACACAGTGCAGAAGAGTTAACATAGTCAAATGGACAAGAGTGTTTTATGAATTCAACGCATATATGTTAGTTGCCTCAATGGGGCCCTTGATGAGGGGTCCCCCTGATGTCCCATGTCGCCAAGAAATGGTCATATCAGCATATCGATTTTAAGAAATGCCCTATGTCCTATGTCACTATCCAATTTTTACCTCGGCTCCATATCACCAAGCCCCGAAATTATCCATGTCGCCATGTCAAATTTACGGTCTAGGGTTATGAAATGCGAGACTATACCCGCCTCAATAGCTGCATTGTTCAGGGGCGTTGCAACCGGGGGGGGGGGGGGGGGGACGGGGGGACATGTCCCCCCCCCCCCTTTGACCAACCCCAAAAAAGATCAAACCAAAAAGGTCAAGTAAAAAGGGTCAAAATGGGTCAAAATACCCCTCAGTCCCCCCTACTTTGAAACTGCTTGCCACGCCCCTGTAAAGATTCTTATTTCACCACTGGCGTGTCACTCATTAGTTGACGAGGACAGTATACTTAAAGGATGACATGTACATTATATGCTTGGTGCGAATCCTTTGTTAACCAGCACAGCGTCCAGCCCGAGGCCACCCCTGTTCTGTGCCCTTGCTGACCTTCTTCATCAAATATTCATTAGCAGTTGAAGGTACACTTAAAATATACTAGCCATTCTGTATGGCCGATAATCCGGGCCGATGATAAGTCTGAACGGTGCCAGCCTGTGGATGTGGGTGGGCCGTCACCGAGCGGTAATAGGGGAGTTGTGCAGTCCCGTCAACCCACGTGACTTCCGGCAGCCTCGTTCTGAGACCGACACGTGCCAGATGACAGCGCCAATCAAGGCTGCGGTGGTGAGATGAACTAATTATGGGTTGATCTGCCAGACATGGGGTGCTGGCAGGGAGAGGGGACAGAGACGTGCCTACACGCTCCTGGCTCAGTCTCACGAGTTTGTAACGATCGGATAGTCTTTGACTGGGTGATGTCTATTACCGGGCAGCTTTTCTTTCCATATCTCTACTATTTGAAAAAGTTGATGGGGTTGGTTATTGCATCATACTTTGGCAGGGCAGCTGTTCAAAGTCAATGTGATATAGAAAGTGACATATTTGACCAGGCATAGGAAATATAACAAAATGCTATCGGGCACGTTGTAAGGACTACATATAAATAAAACAAACTTTGAATAAATTTCCTTTCATATGGTGTGAAAATATCCTTAGACTTTTCCCTCCCATTGCTAACTATATAGGCCTAATTTATGCTAAAATGTCACCCCGTCAAAGACGTCACCCGGTCAAAGACATCACCCGGTCAAAGACGTCACCCGGTAAAAGACTATCCGATTGTTACAAAGTCGTGAGACTGAGCCTCCTCAGTATTGGGGGGGGGGGGTGGGGGGAGGATGCATCAAATGGCTGAGGATCCGGAAGGAAATGTTTATTTGATACCTGGTGAAAATTGACTTTTGTCGATCTGACCGCAGGGCCTCTTACTTCATCAAATACCACATTACATGTTTAAGTAACAGCTGCGTGTAGTATAGATCCCTCTATTTCAATATAATAGTGGATGGTGCTGTGTGCCATGGCGATCTATTGTTTGATATATGTTTGAACATTGGGGTACATTACTTTATCACACAATATGAGGCAGTGTTCATGATGTGCCTTGGTTATCATCATTCTGTGATGTGCACCAAAGGGCAAGTCTCCCACAAGTTACACATTTCTAACATACTGTACCAAGTAAAGGGGACTCGAATCCCACTCGGATCGTTATTATGTAAGTCGCCTGTAAGTATTAGTTCTCGGCCTATATATAGAGGGCGCGAGTGATAGTGAGGGTGGCTGCGATCGGGATAGGGGTGGATATATAAGGCCGAGTGGCCCAGGTAGAAGACAGACCTGACAGGGTCTCAGACTGAATAGAACCGCCTTTAGATTGAATGTTCAGGAACCGATAATAAAAGCTCTCTTTTGCATCCACAAATTCTAAGAACCTTCCGAGTTGTCTTTTCTGCGACCGAAAACTCAGCCAATATTGGTTGGTTATATCGGCTAAAACAAGCTCAATGTTGTTCATAACCCTTGTCTAAGTCTTGCGATTATGATAAATAAGATATCAAAACATTTAGATACTTTGCTCTGATTATGCTCAAATATATTGCTTATTAGAATATGCCAACGATTCGGTTTATACAGGGGGGACACTCCAGATATCTTTAGGCTAGTTGAGAGGGAATAATCAAGACAAATCATATCATGAAGTAACTCCCCTCAACTAGACCCATTAACCAATCATGTAGGCAACACTTGCTTGCTTATTATTGACCACAGTGGCATTTTGAGGGGCATAAGATAAAAGGACAATTTACAATATTGGCAACAGTTCCCCTTGTTTTTGAGTCAATAATCAACACTTTCTCACCCATTTTTTGCGTTGTGGGATTTGACCTAAAGACTGCATGAAAGCATTGGGAAGTAAATAAAGACCAGCTTTTTAGCTGAATGAATGAGCATCAATGATGCCAAAAAGCCTTCTGTCATATTAAGGTGTTTCTTTCACCACGGCTTCCTTTGCTTCTTTGTTTGGAATACCCATTGTCGGTTATTTTATATTGTGCTTTCCCGCCCTCGGGGTGCTCTATACTAAACTGACTTTGCAGTTAAGACACACAGCTAGACGGTTGTATCATGTATCACAGCCACAGGGGAATGCCTTTATTTGGACTGGACTGGAAAACAACATACCTTAGAATTAAATTACTGTAGAGGAATTTTCCAAGTAGCGGTGCAAAAGACCCATCGTAGAGTTGCTACAAGGTTTGTAAAAGCCTGGTAAAATGCCGCAGCTCAGTATACTACTTGCATCTTGATTCGTTGGCGTCTTGATGAAAGCCGTCCTTTGCAGACTTATCTCAGACAGTTTTAGGTTGGCTCTGTTACTTTATTTATAGGGCAAACATGTCCAACAATAATCTAACATATTATAAAGTCCTGTGTAAGAACCGTACGGCTGCTATGTAAGTATTAGGGTGCCTCCAGTGACGACTCGGCAAAAACACATGTATATCCATATATCTGGACAAGAATGTTAGAAAGAAAAGACGTTACAGAGTAGTCTGTAGAGTGGAGCTCAGTACATGTATATGGCCTTTTAGACATTGCACAGATAACCTATAAGTTAATAGTTTAGTCAGATGACGAATTTATATTAAAAAATTACTGAGGCAGAACTAATGTCTTAGTCAAAATGACTAACCCTACTATGCCTTAAAGTGAAAAGACTATGATGGGTTAGTCAGTTTGACTAACCTGACCGCACTGACTAGCCTAGGTTGGGCATATAGGGAGCCAAAATATGACTACGGGTCTCTCAGTCATTTTCTGACTCACTTTGCAACCAACCTGTGTTAGTCAATGCCTTTGAACTAGTCAAACTCACTATCCCACCTTAGTCTTGTTTTCTTTAATATGCAGTAAGGTTAGTCATTTCGCCTAAGGCGTTGGGTTTACGTTTTTGAATATAAGCTCGTCATTCTGACTAGTGAAAAATGAATACCCATATAACGAACCTGGTATAGCCAATACTGACTCACCTCTTAAACTTATCGATTTTCAGTGTACATCAGTGCACAGCTGAAACTGTCCATTCCTGTTTTACTCTGTATCGTGCAGCTAACTGCATGAGAATGACTCAACACACTAACAAAGCCTTAGCTACAGGATAGAATTCACGGCCCGGGGTTAGTTCATGGTCATTAATACATCCATACCAACCCCTATAACCGACCACATGCCGTTGGCTGTGCTCTGCCAAGTCATCAAAATATAATTCATCTCAATTACTCCACCCTTCCTCCAGGAAGGAGATCTATGAAGAATGTATTTTTGGGATTATGTAGGTTGGATTATGAAGTCAGGTCGTTTATTTCACCGTTTGATTTAGAGATGGCAGTATACCTGCTATAGCCAGAGAACTGCCCATATTTCAGAGGAAAACAGTGTCATTCAATTTTATCTATCTCATGATATCTGTCCCCACTACATCGGCTACTGGAATGTTCACTTGTTGCTAGGAGCTACGGCTGCTTAGAAACTGTAGTGGAATTGCTTAGCAACACAATTTTACTACACCTTTCCGTAAATGGAAAATATCTTTAAGGGTATATTGAATGTATATTGAATATGTTTTGTAGGCTAATGGCAGTGCTGTAGGACGAGGGCCTGACAATTGTTTTGTAGAATACACACTTTTTGTAGGATAAAGGCATGGCATACCTGCCTCCTTCGTGCTCAGTCACACTATCCGGGTCCAACTCACAGACGAGTGTGCTAATGATGTCTGCACGGTTTTCCAAAACACTCTATGTAAAAGTTACAATTTTTTACAATGGAACCAACATAAAATTAATATCACTACACTGTGTGAAAAGTGAGTCGCTGTCGCCAGAACTACTGACTCATGAGCACCAGGCGTATACGTCGCTGGGTTTGGCGACAATGACTCTCACATTTATGTGTGTGTAATTACTCATGGGTATGGTTAATAGTTCCTACCAAACTTGGGAAAAGTAATCAGGAATTTGTGATGTAAATACATTGGCATCGCCGGTACATGATTTGCAACTGTATATAAGCTCTAAAGATAAAACGACACTCCAACTATTTCAATACTGGAGGGAAAATCCCATTGTTAAGGGAAAAAAAGCATGGTCTGACTCGAATATGAGGAATCATCAACATCAGTACTATAATTGTGTCTCACTTCTTTTAAATGACAGATCATTATCTCTTGTAGCTGTCGCTCTACCCATGCCTTCAACTAGAACCTGCTATTTAGGGACGCAGGGTAGTTTATTGAAGAGGGGCGCAGGCGAGGACTGCTTATAATAGATGCTGGAGCACAATATGTTTTCTCTATATTTCATTTTCGTATACAAATAAAGCACCCCTCCTACCCTGCCCTGTCCCCTGCCCTCTGGCACCACCTGGTGGCTTGATTGTGCACCCCCAGGCGGCCTCCCCAAGAACTAATTGATAGATCCTCAGCGACATCTTTCGGCAATCCATAAATCAAACATGGCCGCAGGGTGCGCGCGCAGTGGGGTCTGTAGTAGCGGGTAGCGGTGCCCCCTGCAGGTGGAGGTGAGAAGTAATCCCCTCTCCAACCCGAGACACTCTTCAAGCAGCTACTTAGTAATACAGCCTACTTTGCACCACCAACATATACTACAATGTCATACTCCTTTAGGAAAATCACCAATCTTTGATTTTCTCATGGAGTTGTGAGGGTAAAAATAACTTAAGATTGCGTTTGGGGGTGTTTTTTTTTGGGGGGGGTGACAGATAACTGAGTCAGGTGAGGGCTGGGACGAGGGGGCCAGGTAATTTAGTCAGGTGTAGAATGATGCAGTCTTGGCATACTGTTTACCTTCACCTTACAAGGTAAGGGAGGTGCCCTGAGGTCAAGGTTGTAATCGAAAACGGAGTGTGGAGGGAGTGGAGTGTGTACTGTAGTAGTGACCCCCGGGTGGCAGAGTTTACTCATCTTGCCGCCATAAAACTGCCCGACTCAAATTTGGGTGACAAACTAGACTAGCTCATTAATATATTGAGCTGGTTTAAATATTACTGCTATAGTCCATCTGCTATGTCCTCTCCACGTATCTTCAGTGCAGAGAACGGGTTCCTGTGGCAGAGGGTATGAGTAAAGGAATAATGGGAGTGAGACTTGGGTACATGGAGAGTGGGCGGCTTAGTGAGGACTGAGGCAGGCCTCATGATATCCATCACCCTACCTCTCTGCTCATGTCGGAGGGGCGGCAGTGTTTCATTTTTGGGGAGATATGATACGTCGGATTGTAGTGTCACATGGTCCTGTGTATTAATCATTGCAGGTAACTGAGCTACAAACCCTGCAAAGAAAATCGCAACCGGAACTCGTACCGTTATCGTGTCATAACTTGAGAATTTCGGAACATTTCTTGAACGTTAAAACAAAAAAATCTTATGTTATATTTCTTGTCATTTCTTGTAGTGAAACTCAAGAAATACATATCTGCATTCTCCTTGTGGAATTTCTGGTTATTTACGCGAGTAAAACTCGGGAAATATACACCACCATTGAACATGTCACTAGAAAGGTTCACTATTCTCAAGAATCTCCCTTGTCTATCTTGTGTGTAAAGCTTGTGCTTTTTCGGGGAAATAACTTGTGTCACTCTTGAGTTCTGTTTTGAGGTAAAAGGATTGCCATCAGGGGGCTTTATGTACGCATTTTTTTATTTTTTTTTTTGTGAGAGAAATCAGGGCAATCCAAATATTTTAGTGTGCATAAAACTGACTTGAATCATAGGGAAGCAGGGGGTAAAAAGGTTTGACCCCCGGACGGGGGAGGCTGTAACAGTGCAGTCTCAGCCGCGCCGACTCTAAAATAGTAGAGTCTGAGGGTGCTAGTTCACATGGCCGTGGTCGCATTGTGGCGCTCTTACATAACCCTTTGCACAGGAATGGGTGAGGGATACCGAAATAGACCAATAGCTAATGTAGCATTTCAAAATTGGCCTGTTATGGTGAACAATGAACCCTGCCTTAACCTCTATCCCTATATACTCATGTAGTGAGTTGCTGCCATTGTGGTTTCTCCGGGATCCTGAAGATCCGCTGGTTGCTAGTAAATTGACCAAACAGTGGTCAGGTATGAGCCGGTCCAGACACTCTACCATTAGGGTCGACTGGGGTTCGGGGTAAAAGTGTTGCCCGCTCCGCGCAAAAAAACTCATCTGCAGGGGGGGGGGGGGGGGATACACCAGTGATCTTCAGTGAAAGGTGGGAGTGGGAGTCAGTTCCTCAAATGAGTATGTACTTTAGGGGGGGGGCACCATAATGCATACATAATGGAACATTGGGGGTGGGTCTATTTTCTGGGGGAAATGTGTACATACTTTATGGAAGCCCCCTTGCCACAGGTTGATGTATAATTTTCCCATGTGGCTTGTCTGAATGGAGTGTGAGGCATACAAAGACCAAGGGTATGCATGCAGGGTTAGGTGTCGAGGTAGTAATAAGACAGAAGACACCAGTGGTGTGACTCATTCAGTCCACCACCTAGAACAGGAGAATAGTTAACCGATAATCAACGTAAATTGACTCTTAATTAATCAGAGTTGATAGGCAGGATTCCAGTGTACCTTACCCGATGTCTACGGTGTACAGTTCCTCTTGGGCCCCATGCCAAGGACATCAACCCTCTAAGGACGAATGTCAGTAAAAGATAACATTTGTTGTCATGATGCACCAATGCAGCTCCAGCAAGTTACTCACCAGGGCTTCATTCACGCATCATGAGCTTGATGCATTAAGGCATCATACCGTCCTTAAGTGGGTTAAGACATTTGATCAGACATCCAGTCAGCGATTCAAGGAATAATGATCTTTGAATTGCATTTGTTAGTCATCTGTTTGACATAGTAATTTCATTTTGGTCATACAATTATATTGAATATAGATAAAAGTATAGTGAAATGGCTAGCATTCAATATTATGCACATAGTAGGTTCACTGCACCATAAAAGTTTTAAATACAGTCATCATTATCAAACAGGTTTGTGAATGATATATCATGGGCAGGGCAATGCTGATGATATTTGATAATTCAATGTTAAAAGAAACATACTAGAATCAATCTGATAAAGATATTGATTTGTATTAAGGATGAGTATGGTGGTGGATTTATCATGACTTCGACTATTTCTATCACCACAACCAAGCGTATATATTCTCAAATTTCTCCCATGAACTAATTATCCATCTACCCCTGTGAGTCCAGCTCTAGGCCTATACCTTTGACGGAGCCGTTATTTATTATTTGTTCTTTTTGTATTTTCAGGTGGGTGTCCGACACCACGTCTGATTGACGAGGCACGTCACAGGAGTGACGTCACAACACTCCATTGACGTCAACAAAACCATGCATTCACTCACAGCAATGACGTCACTCAGCATGCACTCTGATGTCACGTTTCAGATGACGTCAAGGGGCTCTGTCAGTGACGTCACAATGCAGAAAAAACACTGAACCATGTGGTCATTAAGAAATTAAAAAGGTCATGACCTTGGAGGAGTTTGATAATTTGGGGAAATAACATTTGATCGTCGATCTACATCATAGTGAAAACGAGACATCAGTGACAATTGCAAGTGAGATATCAGAGGAAACGGTAAAGAGATCTCCAAATCGGTTTTTAAGTTCAACTGTGATGTTCAGCTAAAAATATTCTAGCAGAGGTTCCTAGGGACGGGTCACCCAAGACATACATATTTTCTCCACGTTAAAGATATATTATTGTTACTCGCTATCACATTGTTATAGATTTCTATGGGCCCCTGGTGTATTTATTTATCTCTTTTGTCTAGCTTCTATACACTGTGTCCCCGAACCTAGTTAGTCACGTTACAAACAAGTCGACAGCAGGGGATTTGCAAAAAAAAAGAAAATAATAATAAGTAAAATAATTAATCGGAAAGACGTTCTGGGTAGATCTGGTGGAGACTTTACCAGGTTATCTTCTGTATGATGATGGTTGTGTTGTTTTTGTTTCTCTTCTGTCACCCATGTAAATACCATGACACAGCAGTCACCCGGCCGGCGTATTATACAGATGCATTGTAGTTCTATATATTTCAGAAATAAAGTTGATTTATTGACATGTTTCATAGACGCGCTCTGTGTTTGGAATCGTTCTGAATAAACATCTTAATAAAACATTTAGTGTTAATTAACAGATGTCCGTTGGAACATCGTGTGTGTTGGATATATCCCCGGACAATTGCACATCAGTCGATCCACCATGGATCCGTACTACCTTCCTTATCAGTCATTCTACTATAAATTGTACAACTTGATCAGCTTAAACCCCCAGCGCCCCTAAATATAGGGCTGGGTACCTGTCCCGGCCCCACTCTGACTGTCGCTGAAGGGGTACCGAGATCTTCGCCTTTAAGTAGATGCTTTCGATTGCACTGGCGTGTAGATAATAATTATATCTGAAATTAATTATTTTTTCACTTTGAATCTAGTGAAGTATTAACACAGGGATGGTGTGCATATAGAGACAGAAATGTACCCCAAACTGAATTGTACATTTTACGACAGAATGACTCTTATGTATGGGTTCTCGTGTCTAACGACTGACAGGGGTTTCTCACTTGGTGTGTTCCCAACTGTAAGGTGGCCTCCACGACTAGGCTGTGGGTATCGCCTATAATATGCCCGAACCATAATAACAGGATAAAATCCATCTCATGCACTTTCCTCGCCACAGATTATTTTTAGATACTATTTATACAATCATTTCTTCCCAGCTAAGTGAAAATAGCTCCCCTTTGCAGCAATCATTTTAGACTAATCCGAATATTGAAATAAAAAAACGTTATTTGTTATCGTTTATGTTGACGTTCATTTGTAGATGCTATATTGATTTCATGATTCATGCGTCATAGATTTTTTATGTTTTACACTATTCAAATGATACAGAGGTCCTTGGTTTTTCAGAATGACGTTATATTTTACCATTTAATCACAAAGGACCAATATCTATTTGTGTTGTTGTTTGAAAAACAATTTATTCATTTCCATGGCATTCGACAAATTGTCGCTCTTCTAACATTAGGATTCACTTGGCACATACCATAGTTACATTAAATGGGTGTATATCAAGTAAGGTTAACTTAAATATTCCCCAAACGCAAACTGGCGCACGATCACACTCTTTTACTTCCCACTGTGAATAGACCTCATTGTGACGTCAGTACTTTTGATAACCCGTCCCTTGTCATCTGTGACCAAGGAAACAGTGGGGACACCAGGCCCCCCATGTTGGGTGGTGGGGACAGTCGGGGCGGAAATACCTTAAATGGGTTTGTTGTGTCCAACCAAGGGCAGGGACTCGAGGTTTCCAGTGCTCCTACCGCGGGGGTTGTGCTACTGAGGTGATGTGCCTGCTCAAAAAGAAAGGGGAAAAAAGAAGAGACAGGCTCCCAATCCTGAAATAGGCGGTGTTAACAATAGAGGCGTGTAGATGGCGCCACATACACTCGCTGGTTCCCCTATTCTGGGTCCCTTCACACTGACCTGCTTAAATTGGATTTTAAGGCCAGAGTCGTGTAGTCCTTACATCGACCCCTCCCCCCTCTTACTAGTGCATCTTGTTCTTTGGTTCCGGAGGCTTCCCCCTGTTGATGCCGTCATGGGATATAGTATACGGCAGCCATTCCTCGTGGGGTCGTCGACTTAGGTATTCACTGGAAAGGTCTCGCGAGAACAGTGACCGGAAGTGAATCCAGGGTGAGACAGACGACTTACCTTACCTACCCCTGCAACCAGAACCCCAACAGAAAAATACGATACACTTTGCACTTCTATCTGTTTATAAGCTTGTACCCACTGTCTAAATATTGAATAAAAAATTTTTTGCACATAATCTCTAGAATACAGCCAGCCATTTGAGCCGGCAGTAACACACCTTCTGCCTAACCGGCAGACTTTTTGCCGGCTAAAGCTGGTGTCCGGCAGGTTTTTGTATAGACTGTATAAATGGACATAGCGATCTATATTATCTACATGTCAACATGTCAATAGCATTGTGCCAATAGGGACCTTGAGCAAACCCAATGTAGCTCACTTAACCAAGACGTATCCTATGCTTTCAGCACAGCTACGTCTGCGTTTTATGAGCTTTTACGTAGTTACTAAAGGTCCCCACTGTGAGACTTGAACCCAAGATCTCCAAAGTGTTTCAAGATGGAGGGAATGAGCATATGGGAGCCAGGCTGCAGCCCTTCTTTCAGCTGCCTCCATAGCTCAATTGGTTAGGCAGTGGGACTGTGATGCTCAGGTACCCTGTACAATCCCTGGTAGGGCTATGAAAGGAAAATATGTATGTATGTTTTTTTAAATAATTGTGTAGGGGCACTGATTCCCCGTATCCTGGTGGTAAACCCGCAAGGGGGTATCACTTGGGTAATCCACTCCCCTCTGTACCATACCGATCCAGTAACGTGAGACACGGTCTATCTGATAGGACAAGGGGATGTAGTTCAGTGGTAGAGCAATCGCTTGGCAAGCGGAAGGCCCCGGGTTCGAGTCCAGGTGTCTCAGAAAACGTCATTTTCGGAGAAACCGTGTCCCTCACAATTGTATGAAAATTTAAAGTGACTTGGACAGTCCCCTCACTAGAGGGACCCCATCAAGCTTCCCCTTTTCACCATTAAAGTACCACCTCCTAAATCTACCTTTTTAGACATAGAGATGCATTATGTAAATAAACGTGGAAATAACGTTTGCATTATACATAAAAATCCCTATAAGTTAATTCTCAAAACGTTTGTAGTACGTTGATTTACGTTATTTTATGTTCAATTGCCTAACTAACATTATGGGATTATGTCTCCTTTTTTTTGCAATTCGAATAGTGTAGAAACATGAATGTTCACCTACTGCAATTCAGAACGTCACTGCACTGGTTCAACGTGAGGGTCATGGAGATGCCTAAAATATACAACCTTGAGAAAGAGACCCTTGCTGCTACTGGTTCATAGGGAGACAGTGAAGATAGATAGCATTTTAGTTGTCACGGTTATCCACTCGAATAACATACAGCGGCAGGGTTTCAAGGCCAAATGGTGAAACCATTTAAAGTGCTCACCATACAATATACATAGTTCTTATATGCAAGTATACCATCAATTCTGTTAGAAATATTTCAGCCGATTGAAAATTGAAAAAACATTTCCATCCAATCAAAATGATATGCTATTCACGATGGTCTGACAAATATCACAATTCTAGTAAAAAGCACCGTTAGGATATCACCACGTGGTGTTCTGGCCTCCCAGTCTGCGGCAGAGAGTAGTCTCTGCGCGCCTCAAGTCTCCAACGTAGCCTTCACTCTCCAGCAGAGGTTTGGTGCTGACTAACTATGGGTGGCGGCCATTATCCACCAGTGGATATTGGAGAGTGATGGAGAGCTGAAGCTTACAGAGATATAAATCAAAGACACTAGTGGAGACGTCTATCGGCAATATCTCGCGATAGATTGCAGGCCTTCCTGTGCTGCTGAGGCTGATGATGCTGCCACCTGGTGTGACGAGGGTGAATCCCAGTGTGTTGTCAGCCCCTAATGTGCCGAGAGTCGTCTCTGTGCGCCTCAGTCATCTGGGCGTAGTCGTCACTCTCCACCACATGTTTGGTGCTGCTTAGATGAGAGTGGCGGCCATTATCCACCGGCGGATATTGGGACATATTGGAGAGTGAGCGTCAATGCTTGGTGACCTGTACTCTCGTTCCCAAATCCTTCTGAAGGAAGGCTCTGGGGATAGCCAGTATGACCTTGAACTTGGATTTTGCTGGGTTTAGGCAGTCCCTGTAGTTAGCTTGGAACCAGCGAACAGGAACCAGAAATTGAACCAGAAAGTGTGATGGTGTAGACATACATTATCAATATCTCGCTATAGATTGGTCCACCCCCAGGCCGGACATGCGGGACATGGGGCTGTGCCCTCCTCCTGTCGCCCTGCCTCCTAAGGCATAATCTGTCTTGCCAACTTAATTTCTTTTTAAACAGAACACTCTACCTAGGCAGGGAATCATGTGCCATCATAATTTATTGATATGTTTCATTATAGTAATCATAAAGGGGATGCCTCTATCCATTCCTCTCTCTAGCATTGTTTTACATAGCTTTACATTGTATATGCCCAATCAAAACTAAAGCTATATGGGATCTTATTGCAAGGCAACCTCTTTGTAGAATTATTCCATGTTGATACCAGATTCTGGAACTATGACCGGCCCAAGGCCCTCCTGCTGTATCTTGGTCATTGTCATACGTCTCATGTTAAAGCTGGGCCGTCAGGGAATAAGTTCAGCAGTTTGCATACATGGAGTAAAATAGCAGTTTCACCAGAGGGCAGCAGTGTTTGGACAGGGGACCATGAGCATTGTCCAGCTACAACATATTCACCATATCTTGTGCCTGTAAGAGCTGAGCTCCCAGCCCTTAAGAGCCCTCTTGTGAATCAAAACTGAACTATATCCAAAAGTGCTTTTGGCCTCACTTCAACCATGACGGTGAAGCTTTAATGTTGGCTGAGCTACCGCGGCTTGACCTCACAATCTAGTTCCATGGTTGTGTGCAGCTCATACCCAAGCTCGAACCTCTGACATAATACCAGTTCGTCTCTTTTCATAAGGAATAACAGAGAATGCCAACCTGTCAATCTGTCATCAGCACACAGCTAGGTGCACTGAGTCTTATCATGTTGGATAATTAACTCTTTAATGGCTGCATTGTGCATTACTGCAGTATTCTTTGGTCGGCAAGATACATCTATAATTATGCAGCCCGGTATGGCCAGTAACTTTCCATCTCCAGAAACTCACCAGATTAGAAGGTCTGTATGTCAGAATCAGTATTGTCTGTCTAATTAGGTACCCTGCTGTTAGATAGGCGGCATGAAACATGGTTAGACCTGCATTCTCTTGTAGGGTTCCTGAATCTGGCAAACAAGCATGCTAATAAGAGAGTAGTCTCCGCTTTATAATACGTCTTACCAAACGGGGACGCCATACATTCAAAAAAATGTTTCTACTATTCCATCATTGTACGGCATGAAAGTAAAGACTATCTAATGTGGAACTCGGACAAAATTGTCTCTTCCATAATCTTGCACTAGCAAGTCTCACATAATCTTAAAATTCTACGATTAGAATACATTTTAGGATAATGTGGGAGATTGTTTTGAGATGTCATCTCTAGTATTACAAAAGAGAGGGATATTATTATAGTTTCTTTTGCATCCAATAAATTTGTACACATACTACTTGTGGACGAGTCAGGCAGTAAACAACTTGGTCAGTTGGTGGTGGACATGCAGGTTCAATAAGATCTAATATCTTGTAGTAGAGGATGTTGGCAGTGAACAATCTCTTGCGAGAAAAGAACACATCACACAACAGATTTATTAAATCACTCTATTTTATCAGCAGTTTACAGCTCATTCTAAGACCACTATGGTAGATTAGGCCAAGAAAAAGTTTGTTTCAGGTCACCCGACCGATCTTATCAAAACAGGGCCGACCCTATGTTTTTTTATGCAATTTTAAGAAACTTTCGCATTTTTCCCTTTTTTTGGTCAATTTCTAGGGTATTCAAAAAAGTTGGCTAGTACATTCATGTTTAATAAAAATGATTGAAAAATGAATCCAACCTACCGACCCTACATTTTCCTCCCATGTTACCTGAAACAAACCTTTTTTCTTGTTTTGGTCTTAGAGTAAAGAGCAGCATAACCTTATAATTCACACAACCTAAATTTGAAAAAAATCATACAATCATATCACTTGATTTTGTGGCATGATGATATCATACAAAACATTCATATTCATCGATGTTTTATTTTTTTATTTCAAGTGATGAAAAAAGAGTAAGATATTAAGGACGTGAAATAGTAGAAAGAATAAAGGCTATACCTGATAAAATCTCACAACATACTGAATAATATGAAACACCACATTCAGCTTATCACGTACAGCTTGGAATGCCATGGTATCATGGAAAAGTGCCCAAGAAGGATAAAAAGAAAAATATAACGTTCTATGACCCAAAAACTGGACCTGTCGGACCGTCCTGATTGCAATAACATGTTTTACTACGGCCATAAGACATGGCTATATTATTATCTCAAGGCAGTCATCGATTTACCTATAAATTTACAAATGTATAAATAGTTATTTTATGTTTTCATTCAACAATCACAAAAAATAGAGTTTTTTGCTCAATGTATGCGCATTGACGAGTGTTGATAATGTGAATAATGCTATATCAAAACAATTGGGATAATCATAAAGAAACAAAGGTTAGTGAATTAAAACCTAGAATCCCAGTTAAGACGGTGTACACATGTGCTAACAACAATCGGACATTCAAACGATAGAGAAGTGTAGGGGTTTCATATGCGTACAACACGAACACAGGTTCCAAATTCGGTTTGAATGCAACAGGTCTTTATTCGATCACAGCCTCAAAAGTACACGAAGGTTTCTCACTCGGTTCACTTGGTCTTTCAACCATTCGAAGACACACAGGATTCTATCGATAGTTCGAAGCATTAGCGATACCGGACAGTTAAGCTCTGTGCCAGCATGGCTGGTGCAGAGTCCATAACGTGGGAGGGGTGTAGGTGCCCCTGTCAAAGCGAAGGTACGAAAGGTGCGGGTCAGAGCTCGTCCTAGGACTAACTGGTGAGGTAGCCAACCTCGGCCTCTTATATACCCTGAGCGCGGACCAAGCAGTGTCGACGTGGCACTCCTCCGTAGCGCCGTCTGGAGTGCCCTGCCTGGCTCCGCTACCGGATAACCGAAAGGACATGGCTCAGGTGTTGCCACCTAGTGTCCGTTGGAGGCACTTACCGCTCTGACTCCACGGACCTTATATGTACACGTATTATTCGTGCCCCTACATCACCCCCACCAGATTATAACTAGGGTCGAAATACATCTGATATAATATAATATACTCGAATATGGGAGAATAATATCAGTGTACATGATGACAATACCGGGGTACATTTGAAGGTACGATATACGTTTTTACACTTACATGTAGAAAGTACAAATATAGATTTTAGATTTTACCTGTTACACAAACAACACTTACATCTCTATGTACAAAACAGGGATCTTATAGATCCAACACTATAACGACAGGATAGATACGTGAGTATCCATCTTTAATACAGATATGAATATATACGAATATATGTTCTATACTACTTCTAACTATAGTGATCACAGTTTTGTATGGTTTTCGTTGAGATATAATAATGGTTACTACATTAATCATTTTAAGGTAAGTTGAGATTGCACAATATGTGACTTTTTAGGACGGAATGACACAGAAGTAATGGCTCGAAAATATTTAAGTGGGCGAACCGTCCCAGGAGAGGTAATTACGTGAACTATTGGAATTATGTAAAAATACTTGGAACCAACATAGTTGTGACATTAACTCTTATAACCAAGGAATGTAGTAATATTAGCCTCCATGTGAGGCAACCGATATGTACCTTTATATCTTTAACAATAGATATACTTTCGAAATCCGAATACCAGTTGTTATGTCCAAAAAGAAAATTTTTGGAGATAAAGGTAGGTATCGAACATTATGTACAGTTTTGGTTCGAATCATAGTATGTAGTATCAGTTATACTACTTAAAGTATGAACACCCTTTGTTTTTGTTTTTTGTTTTTTTTAGACAACGAAGACATTTCTTGACAATTATGCATTTTCCACCCGGCTTATGTTTACCTTCGAATCATGACCTTAATCATGGATGTTTTATAATAACAACACAATTATTACAGTATCATCGAAGCATCATATGCACAAGTCATCAATCACACAATCGAAGAGCCGAACACCCAAGTTAGCTTATAAGTCCTTCAATACGCTCTGGAGTTCTTCGAGTGACCCACTCCATTGGGTGAGTCCTATACCGAATACCCGAATGAACTTAACGTTCAGGGCCTTCAGAGTTTTGGCCTGATCGTCAAGAGTATCTTCTGCAGCTTTCTGCAGACAACGAGCTGTTGAGAGTTCTTTCTTCGATTGTGCCAGCTGCTTGGTGAGTTCGATCACCTTATCTGGCTCCGATTGTTCGTCAATACGTTGCTGCTCGAAGATCTTCCTCAGCCTCTCGACCTCCTTGCCCTGCATGGTGATGGCATAGTCGGTTGATGCTCTCGCCACACCGGCTGCATATCGTTGCATGCCAGCCAGGTGTTCCTGCAACCATCGTTCGTATAGTTCTTTATGCACCACCGCATCCGGAGCCTTTGGAGGCTCGAAGTAGTCCTTCGGAATCTGTATCTGGGGCCGAATGTTTTCACCACTGATCATCAGATCATACCACTGGTTTGGATCCACTGCTGGTTCCTCACGAACTCTGGGCTTATAGGGCACAGTAGCAGTAGCAGTAGTGGTGGTGAGTAGGGTGGCTGCAACAGTTGCTGCCTTCCCTCCTCCAGCAGTTGTCGTTGGTGTGGTGGTGACTGGGTTCGAAGTGGTCACTGGAACCGGGTCCACCACAGGCTCAGCTTTTATGGATGTCGAATCCGCACTAGTAGCAGGGGTTTTACGCCCCACTGACTTTGTAGAACTGTCAGCCCTTGGTTTCACCTTGTCTTCTGCCCGAGGAGTGAGGTTGGTGGTCGTCACCACCAAGTCCTTTTTCCCAGGCAGCACAAAGTGATCCGAATCCGCCATCTCCACGTCCCGTGAGTCCGGTTGGCGGATGGCATCCATCACAGAGATGCCCGTAGGGAGATTCTTGTACGGATCCTTCTCAGTTTGTACCTCCGGACCAGGGAAGTCCATTGAAGGGTACTCGGCCTTACTGGCCAAGTTACCAGGAGTCAGAGGACGAAGGGTTTGCAGCTGGGAGCGACCCTTGGGGGCTGAGAAGTCCGGACCATAGTCAGGACGCAAGTCCTTCAGTGGAGACCGGTGCTCGATCGTTGTCGCGCGCCCTCGTGCTGCAGTTGGAGCTCTTGGAGCTGGAACCTCCGACTTGACCTTTTTGCAGTCAGGTTCGGAAGTCGCTGGACTCCTGTTCTCACTTCGTTTCCCTGGAAGGGGGTTGGCCGCTCTCCAGTCGTACAATTGCTGGTACAAGGTGTCGTTCAGGTCCAGTCGACCACGTCGATCAGTACGCTGGAAGACAGCTGACTGTTTCGAATTCCGGGTTAATTGGACCTTTCCGAATTGGAAGGTCTCAATCGTAATGGTTTCGAATTTGACTTTGTCCAGGCCTGCCACCAGGGATGCATGGTCCGGTTCTTTGGGACACGAATACATATCCCTCGATCGTTTGCAGTGTTCCATGCACTCGGGCCTAAATTTCTTGAAGCCCCCACTGGCATTGCGCCAAATCATGTCCTCCACCCGAGAACTTGGGACGTCTGCCGAGGCACCTGCCCCTGCAGCTGGAGCTGGGGGGGGCGACGAAACCACTGGTGGTGTGTTCGATTGCCCTGACTCGGAGGACGTAGACGGAGATGCAGGTACCTTGACCTGCACTGGAGTTTTAGTCGGAGTTGCTGGAGGGGTCGAATGCGTCCGGGTGGGTGCCCTAGGAGGCGTCGAAGGTGTAGAGGCCGTACTGGATACTACGTCCACCAACCTCACGATTGGGGACATATTAATCGCAGTAGTTTGGGGAGGCGAAGGATGGGGTACACATGGCTGTCGTGCCTCATTCTTCTTTGCCTTCCGTTTCTGGCTCTTTGGAAGTTCGAAGGGGACCTCCTCCAGATCCGAAGCGTCGGATACGGACCGTCCTTTTTGTTGCGGATTGGGGTTCTTACGGGACTGGGCTCGAGTCATTGGCGTTCTGGGGGCAGTTTGCATAGCCTCCAGAGTTAGCCGTAACTGTTCATTGGCTGCCCTGAGTTCATCGGATTCTCTAACCACCTGAGCATAACGGGCTTCTTGCTCAACTGATCCTGAGGTATCCGAATGGATCTCCCGCGGAGCCAACTCCACGCTAGCTGAATCTTCTTCGAATGGGACTGGTAAAGGTCCCGGAGCTTTCGGAAGGGATTCGGATGGGGACTCAGTAGTCCCGGTGGTCGTAGTTGGTTCTTCGAATGACGTTGAAGCCGACTGGGAAGTACTCGAAGAGCATTCGGACTGGACTGGGGCAGGTTCGGACACCTCGGACTTAGGCGGAGTATTGGGAGGAGTACTGCCATTAGAAGTTTTACGACTACCTTTGGTCTTGGAGAATTTCTTTTTCTTCCCCTTCGTACTGGTCGTGCTCCCATCACTTGAGGGCACTGCTTCCTCCCTAGCTTTGGCTTGTTGGAGATGCCGAAAGTTCGTACCACATTCTAACAGAATGTCACTGAAGACTCCATTCTTAAAAGCCCCTCGAATCGCCCCTCCGTAACTGTCTAACCAAGTGGGATCGTAACGATAGAAACCCTCCTCTCCCAGCCTGTCCAACATCATCGACATCAATGTGGGATGTAGTTTCAGCGAGGAATCGAAGGGCGACTCGCACGCCAGCACCTCCATGAGTTGTTGCTGGGCCAGCGATGTTCGCACAACGTCCTCCATTTCTTCGTCAGATACTGCATGGATAGGCAATTTCTGGCTTACCTCTTCCAACTCTGGCATCTCGTCCTCTTCCTCATCACCTGCTGCGTTCAGCCGGGTTGACGTCGAATTGTCTATGTCTTTCGAAGCAACACGTTTCGGGACATTGCGCCATGGCAACGGCCCTAGGTTGACTGTAGCCGGGGGTGGCATGGTCATGCTGTCCCGATCAGCCGTCGAATAGGAGCCGATCCCCGCTACACGAACGGTAACCGCACTCCCGGTGGATTCAGAGGCGGATTCATAATCCGACTCACGAGCGTTGTCGAATTGGCCATCGTCCATCCCGAACAGATCTATCTCGTCGGACTGGAGGCCCTCACCGGGGGTGTACTGCTCCTCCATTGCAGTCGAATGTTTTCAGCGAAAACGAAGTTTAATGATCGAAGATTTGCGGAGTACGAAGCTCCGCGTGTCCTAATGACACTAGGAGTGGGAACTAACCAGGTTGGCGCGTCTTATGATGTGGTTTTGGAGACTTTTGGTCGTCTACAAGTCCCTTCTTCCTCCTCCTTTGCCCTGCAGCGTCCGTGCGTCTTCTTGGCACTGATCCAATATGGCGACCGCCCTTCTTGTCTCGTGATGCCATGCCCGCCGCGGGAGCGAAGGTCAACCAATCAGCGTTCACGCTTCACCGGATAGCCCTTTTCCGACGGATAACCCGGCGGGAGACGCTCGCGTTTCCCGCCACTAATCGAAAGGGTAGCTCACCGGAGTGTAATCCTTATGGAGTCAGTTCCACAGTACCAGGGATACCGCTAATCATGAATTCTTCAGGAGTGTAGGCAAATGTCATTACGGGTAACATAAGAATACCCGCCGGATAGTTCCGTCTGCCACCCTCGGGGACGTTCATGATCAACTCTCACCCTAGCTCTGCTCACTCGACAGCAATTAGGTCTGTACTACCATCATGGCATCGAAACTTCTTGTTGTGTATACAAATTAGGTCACAGCAGTCTCCGGATTATGCCGTGGACTGCGTCTTAACCCCACCTTGGGTTCTTTAGACCTGGTCGTCCGGGAAGATTCGACAGGATGTCCAGTAGTCAATTGGACAGCCCTCCTCCCCTTCAGACCTTCATTTGCCGAGACTTTTTTTCCGCACTTTTTATCCTTCTTGCTAGAAGCTCGAATTGGTAAAAAAATTTTAGGCCTACCCCGGCCCCGCTTTAATTTACCAATACCAGGAGGCATAGGTTTTTTCTCATCTGAGGGTATCACTAGTTTCCTAGGTCTACCAGGACCACGTCGTTCTGGGGTGGTCGCTCTCCACTCAGTGTTATCTGACTTCGAATGCTCCCCTGGCTTCGAATGCGCTGAAGCATCACCCTGCCACCGGCGTAGGCGAGCTACATTGGATTTATACAGGCGTCCCAACAAGGATTTGATCACCACCGTGGATTCAGAAACAATCCGAACCACAGTAAAGGGACCATCCCAGTTGGGTGACAACTTTAGCTGCTGTAGGGGGTCGTGTAGCCTAACTACTTCATCCCCCACTCGAAAGGACCTAAGTTTCAAACCTACGTCATAGCCCACTTTTTGCCATGAAGCAGATTTGCTTAGTTCACATCGAACCATCTCGTATGCGGACTTGAATTGATCCCTCAATGCCTCCACGAACATCACCTGACAGGGTGTTTCAGCGTTTATCCCAGCTACGCCAAACACCAAGTCAGCAGGCATAATCAAATCCTCTCCGAATACCAACAAATTGGGGGAACAACCGGTGGAAGCATGCACCGTACTATTATAAGCATGTACCACAAACTCGCATTGCTCGTCCCAATCATCCATCTGACTGTTGACCAGAGGCTTCAGGACTTGTATCAAGGTTCTGTTGAACCTTTCTACTTGACCATCAGACTGAGGCCGGTACGGATTCGTTCTTGTTTTGCATATAGCAAGGCTATGGCACATTGCTGCCCATAACTCAGATTCGAATTCTCTGCCTTGATCACTATGCAACATCAAGGGCACGCCTAGATGAAGCACCCAACCCTTTACAAATGCACGAGCACATGTATGAGCCTTGTGATCTTTCAGAGGAAACACTCTAGTATACTTCGAATAGTAGTCGGAGATCACCATCATGCACATGTTTCCATCAGGAGTGGTTTTTAGGCCACTAATGATATCAACCGCTATGCGTGCAAATCTAACTCCCCAGAGCTCTTGAGTTAGTGGCAACTTCCCCAGGCCTTCACCTGGTTTGCTCAGACAACAATCTGGACAAGTAGAGATCCACCTAAGCAGATCTTTACTCATGCCAGGCCAGTAATACCTTCTGGAGAGTCGCGCAAGGGAGCGCTTCTTTCCAAAATGTCCACTGGTCTGATGTCCATGTACGAAATACATGATATCCCTTCGCATAGCTGTGGGTATCACGATTTGTCGAATTTTGGCCTTGTACGGTGTTATCTTCCACCTACATAAGATACCGTCAACAACAGTTAGCTCAGACCATTGAGCAAGTAGCTGTCTCATTTCCCGGTTCTCAATCGAAATGGTTGGTCTTTGTGGTTGGGCACCACTGGAGACCTGTTCTATTAGTCTCGAAATGACAGCATCACCCTTCTGGAATTGCCTGATGGTTTCGGTGGACCATTCCATTGCTTTAGAATGTCCTACATCATACGGCATTCGAACTCCAGCTATTACAGCATTATGGGCTCCACAATCATCGCAATCCATTCTAGAACATTTCCGTATGGGTCTTCTCGAAAGGGCGTCAGCATTGATATGCTTGCTCCCTGCTCTGTGTTGGATTTGGCTATTTTCCAACCCGAACTCGGACAAGTGGGTCAGCCATCGACCGATCATTCCTTCTGCTTCCTTAAAGTTCAACAGCCACCTTAAGGACGAGTGATCTGTCCGTAAAGTAAAGTCACCTCCCCAAAGGAAGTGCTTAAACTTCTTCGTATACACCACTACCGCCAACAATTCGCGCTTAGTGGTACAGTAATTCCTCTGGGCCTTATTGAGGGTATTACTAGCGAAAGCCAGTGGCACTTCTATCCCCTCTTGCATCTGGGATAGAGCAGCACCTATACTGTCATTACTGGCGTCTGTGTCCAGTATGAAATGTCCATCAGCTGTTGGATATTTCAAAACTGGGGTGGTTCGAAATAGGTTCTTCACGGCTTCGAATGCTAGATCTTGTTCCGGACCCCATGGAAAAGGCTCCTTCCTTCTACCCGGAGTCCAGTGAGCTAGAGCCTGCATAGGCTGAGCTATTCTGGCATACCCCGGTAGGAAGTCTCTGTAGTAGCTACAGAAGCCCAGAAAGGACCGTATGTCTTTAGGTCCCTCTGGCTTTTCCCATTCCGATACAACATCTAGTTTCTCAGGATCCGCCTTAACCCCCTCAGTGGATATTATCCGACCGAGATAGTTAATAGAAGTCCTAAACAGGTGACACTTCCTTGGTTTCAATTTCAAACCATGGGTTATCAACCTCTCGAAAATTTTGACTAAAGTAGCCAGGCACGATTCGAAGGTCTTCCCGAAGACAATTACGTCGTCCAGGTACACCAAACACTCCTTCCATTACAGGTCACTCAACAGAGATTCCATCATGGCTTCGAATGTTGCAGGGGCGTTACACAATCCGAACGGCATCACATTGTACTGGAAAAGACCGACATGGCTCGAAAATGCTGTTTTTTCCTGATCCTCTTCCTTCATTCCAACTTGCCAGTATCCGGATTGCAAATCCAGCGTACAGAACCATTGGTTTCCGCCCAGGGAATCAATAGTCTCGTCTATACGGGGGAGAGGATAGGAGTTTTTCTTAGTACAACCATTCAATTTTCGATAATCTATGCAGAAGCGAATTGTGCCGTCTTTCTTAGTCACCATCTGAACAGGACTGGACCAGGGGCTAGTGCTGGGAACAATCACCCCTAATCTCAGCTGATCAGCGATTTCCTTCTCGGCCATCAATTTCTTCTTCAAAGGTAGGCGTCTATAAGGGATTTTGAAAGGTACAGCGTCCTCTGTAGTGATGGAATGTAGCACCTTATCAGTTCGCCCCAAACCAGTGGGCTCCCCGAAGGCTGCATCATATTTCACCAATACCCGTCTCAACTGATCTTTCTGGTCCCCCGTCACCAAGCTCGAATCGTCCACCAACTTTTGGAGTTCCGGACGTAAATCGGACATCCCTTCAAGGTTCGGTTGGGTATCTTCTGAGAGTATACTGGTGCTTGCCTGTGCAACGATCACCTGCCCCACGGGAGTACCTTTCATCAGATAACGGACTTCACCACCAGGATTCGAAATAGGAATAAGTTTCCTACTGCCACTGCCTACGAAAGTATCTGCACTCTCGAGTCCAATTGATGCAAGTCTCACCACATCGGGTTCAACCACCGCCATCTGGTCTCGGAAGATACTGTCACTCGAAAACAGGACATCACATGTCTGTCCTGGGGGTATCTTAACCGTCTGTACCACCGAGGCTACAGAAGATACCTTTCTCAACACGCATTGTACGGCCACCCTATATGGATGTTCTATCTTTAACATCCCCCTACAAGGTTCCAACATTGCACCGTACAACGCAGCGAAATCTAATCCGATGATGCCATCATCACTCAGATCAGCAATAGTAGGGGACAGGAGGTAATCCTGCCCACCTATATTGATTTCGAAAAATGCTTTACCAAACGTCTGCATGCAGCTACCGTCGGCCGAATGAGCTGTTACCCTCGTTGTGAAGTTATCTGGCTCATCGACTACAAGGTCATAAAACCTCTTCGAGATCATGGAGTGACTAGCTCCAGTATCCACTAGAAATTCTGCAGACCTTCCCCTCACTGCTACAGTCAAATACCACCTCTTCCCATCCAATGGTGATGGGTTGACGGTGAAACGTTCGAAATCCTTAGTGACACCAAGATCTACTCCCCGTCGTTTCAAGTGCTTCAAACAGGGGTGATCCAGGGACAATCGGGCACTGCTGACTACTTCCAGCTCCTGTATCCAATTCGCCGCTTCCCCAGTACTTCCTCCTCGGACGTCTACTATTCTGGGTTCATTGGACATACTTAGAAGGGACTGATCAGGCCCCTCCTCTAAGTTTCCAATCTCTACTGCACCTCGGACTTCATCGCTTGCACCGCTGGCGATATGTTGGCTTTCTTTCTCCTTAGGGGTTACTACCTTGCCATCCAGAGCAACCCCGTCTAGTTTTCCGTTTTCTTCTCTTCAGGCTTGGGTACCGGCTTTTCAGCTGGGCATTCTGCAGCAAAGTGTCCCAGGACCTGACACCTGTAACACTTCCTAGTGGTCTTGTACACTCTCGGCTTCGAATTCCTCCCTGTTGATTGCTGGTTTCCAGACATCAAGTCAGTCAACCTTAACAGAAGTTCTTCCATAGAACTGGGAGTTGAGGAAGTAGTCGAAGGTGCGCTTGTAACTCCTGGGGTCACAGGTGGTGTTTTCCTGTCGGCCTTCGGATAGCGCTTCGAATTCGAATTGGAATAAGATTTGCCGCTGTTCTTTTGAGCAACTGCGCCAATCTCCTCCTCCCTTCCAGAATCACCTTCCTCTGTATCAGAGGCTGGTGGGTCTTGCACCACACTGGAAGTTCTCGAAAGTACTCTCGAAGATAGCAGATGCCGTTTCCTGTCATAGTCTTCTATGGCCATGAACAAATCAGTGAGAGAAGTTCCAGCTTTCCAACTATCACATGCAGCGGTCCGTTCATCAGAATCCCTTAATCCCTCAATGAATTGCGAGAACAAATCATCTAGGAACTGTGGGTCATCTAACTGCCATCTTGGTCTAGCTCTTTGCAAGAGAGATTGCAATTCTAGACCGAACACACGGTGCGACTCGTTTGGCTTTTGAGTCCGTTTCCGGAACAATCGAAGCGGGTCTTCATTACCCACATTACCTATCAGGTAACTGGCGCATTCCACCAATTGGGTAAACGATCCGGCACCATGCATCGTTCTCCATCTCGAAACCGCTAGCTTGCCTGGGCCATTTCTCAATGCCCGTAAAAGTTCGTCCAACGATTCCTCTTCTGACCATCGATTATACCTCATATCGTCCACGAAGTCTGCGAACCAGTCCTGCCATGGCTGTCTTCCTGTGAACGGACTCGGAGTGCTGGCAGTGCGTCTAGCAGCGTTGTGGTTGTCCCTGTGCAACAGAAACGACTGCTCGATGCTCCAGTCGACGATATCGGCATTATCAGCTTGTCTGCTAACACAGTCCACTCCCATCTCAGCAATGCAGGGGTTCGTGTCGTAAATCAATTTCATCCCAGGGGACATCGATTCGCGGCGAGATACTCGTCTACCAGCATGTGTAGGAGATCTCCCTGGCCTCCTTGAGGGACCACTCGAACGTTCATTCGGATCAGATCTCGAAGATCTCTCATTCGAACTCGTACGGCTCGGTCTCTCTCGAGAGCTGGAATGACTGGGAGAGTTCGAATGGTCGTCATCATACGACGTTGGGCGTTGGTCACGCCGCGAAGATCTTCCATCCGGATCCCCTGTATCAATGGTCACTCGTTTTGGTCTCCCTCCGGTTGAGGTAGAGGCACTACCCCCACCAGTTGATGAGTTGTATATGCCACCACTGACATGATCGAACCCTGAACGGCTACCTCGAATTGCTTCTTCATCTCGTTTCTTCTGTAAATCTTCCACCTCCCTGATCAGACGATCCTTTTCGTCCATCATCGCCTTGGTAGCTTCTCGGATCGTATCATGGAGCTCGTCCGAATCATGTATGGTCTTATCCTGACGTTGTTCTAGAGATTCAGTACGTCGCCGCAAGACATTCTGTTGATGAGCGAACTGGTCTTCCATATGTTCCAGTTCTGCCTTCGTTGTGTCTAAGCGGTTCTGTTTCTCTATTGTTGCCCCTTCTAGATCTTCATTCTTGTTCCGAAGCTGTACCAACCGATGACTCAAAGCTTCAAACTCTTCATTCATCCTGTCCATCTCTGCGATCCTTGCTCCTTCGAACCGATTCTTCTCCTCTTCGAAATGACGACGTGTCACTTCCTGTCGCTGGTGTCGTTCAGCATGCAGTATGCTCATGCCTTGTGTTGGCATAGGAGCAATGTGTCTCTTCGAACCACTAGTTTCAAACAAAGAATCATCTAGGTTTGACCCCAGATCTTTTCGAATAGAATCAGGATTGCCTCTCCTTGGTTCTGGTGTAGAACTCGAACGGTTTGGCCCATAATGTTTCTCAAGGGCTGCTACCACCTCCGGATCTGGACTCGAAATAGGATGAAGGGACGCTCCACCCTTTGCCTGTTCAGCCATGTTAACCCACTGACTGTGCTATTCTGTGTTTCACCCGAACTGGTCACGGCACCAATGTAGGGGTTTCATATGCGTACAACACGAACACAGGTTCCAAATTCGGTTTGAATGCAACAGGTCTTTATTTGATCACAGCCTCAAAAGTACACGAAGGTTTCTCACTCGGTTCACTTGGTCTTTCAACCATTCGAAGACACACAGGATTCTATCGATAGTTCGAAGCATTAGCGATACCGGACAGTTAAGCTCTGTGCCAGCATGGCTGGTGCAGAGTCCATAACGTGGGAGGGGTGTAGGTGCCCCTGTCAAAGCGAAGGTACGAAAGGTGCGGGTCAGAGCTCGTCCTAGGACTAACTGGTGAGGTAGCCAACCTCGGCCTCTTATATACCCTGAGCGCGGACCAAGCAGTGTCGACGTGGCACTCCTCCGTAGCGCCGTCTGGAGTGCCCTGCCTGGCTCCGCTACCGGATAACCGAAAGGACATGGCTCAGGTGTTGCCACCTAGTGTCCGTTGGAGGCACTTACCGCTCTGACTCCACGGACCTTATATGTACACGTATTATTCGTGCCCCTACAGAAGTATACACGAACCTGACACGAACTTACAGTTTGTGGTTAGGGCGGTTTTAGGGAGTGATTGTTTCCATCAGCAGGTCCGGAGGGGGCTTGCCGTTTTTTTTTGCATGAGAAGCAATTCATTTTTAAAAGATTATCACAGCAAACCCCTTTCAGTTATATTGAGTTTAGAACTTTTTCGCTAAAAGTGGGTGTCATAGTCCCCCCCCCCAGGGATTTAAATCTTTTGGATCCCCCCCGCCAAAGAAAAAGATAAAAGGTTAAATAAAATTCACTCTCCTCTTCTGTTGTTAAAAATAGCCACTGTCTAGCACTGTAACACTTTCCAATGATAATTATATGTAGGTTATGGTAAAAACAGTTTGCTGAAGGAAAAAGGTCGGGTTCTTCCTAGACTTAAAGATGGTGTGTCAGCTAAATGTTTGGAGATTTTTTAGTCTTATCGTATTCCTATTGTGTATGCTATCCCATATGTCTTCCTTAACTTTAAAAATTATTGGCAGTGTCTTAGTCTATGAAATGAGCACATGCAGTGCAATAAATTTTACTGTAGGTCGACACTAAAACTCCCTATGTGTTTAAACTGCATGGCTCAGTGCTTTCCCTATTAGCTTAGTTCCTGGTATGCTCACAAAGGGGGGACACTGAGTCAGTGAGGTGAACAAGCAACATTGTTTTCTATCTCAAATCATACATTTATAGACAAATATATTTAACATTGAGCACTGCATATCAGCTCAAATAATAACAAAACCCTTGACATTAAAATTATATCCAATTTGAAGAAATGGTTCGGGAAGTCTGCTAGCTGATATACCTTCTTTTAGTAGCAAAGCAAACACTTTGGTTAGTACCGTAAACTTGGCCCATGAGGCTAATTATAAATTGCGTATTACCACACCCCTAACTATACTCTATAGGTTGCAAAAAATATAATATATTAAAGGCAAAAGAAGCTGAGTCTGACTTGTACGTGACACTTTACGGTATCAGTGATGCGTACTTCATGTAGCAGAGCAGTAGCCCACAGTCACATATTTCAGCCACTTTGGAATTTAGAGATGTAATAGACCAGGAGACTGGTAAACAGGAGGGTAGTGAATGTGGCAGCTGAGATGGAGCACCCCCTACAAATATTATCCTTTACCAGGTCAGACCCTACACAATGGTAGCACCAGAACAGGTTGTCTGGATCCACTCTCTTCTTCACTGCCAACAAACGCTCATAGCTTGCAAGCGATCCCCAATAATCAATTTTCCAGTTCGGCAGGTAAGCATTTGGCTCGTTCAGATAGACACCGTCTCCCAAAGTGTTCATCTTGTCGCTATAATCTAACACTATCTTCTCGAGGTAGTCGTCATGGTCTTCCTTCTCCCAGCCAATGCCACACGAGTAGGAGCCCAGAGCGTTTCTGAAGTTGGGACTGACTGAGGAACTGCCGATGGTATAATCACGCATCTTGCCTTGTTGACAAAATAAGAGGGGAAAAATATCAATATTCAAGCTGCTCAGAAAATAGCTTCTCATCACCTCACGCCAGTTAAATAGAGTTTGGGGGATAATAGTTGTTTTTAGAATTATCACTAAAGATATTAAGACTTTATGGATACTATTTTCAGAAATTCAATTAGAGTATTTTCCAATGTTAATATGCCATTGACTGTTAAAGATGATTAGAAAAGGTAGAACATAGAGCCGACATAGAGCCGACACATGTCATAGGTAATACCTCCAATATACCAATGAAGATGAATCTTTGATTTAGAATCAGAGCAGCCTACCTCCTAAAAGGGTCACTGTGCAGCCAAAGGTTGCCTCTCCTGTCTTCTCCTTGGTCTCAACGATGCTTGTCATCACGTTTTCTAGGTTGCTGGAAGGTGCCATGTCTTTATCCTGCAATAGCCGATTTGAAATATAAGCCCTGAATCCAGTTGGATCATTCACAGACTTTTCATACTCCCAAAATGTGCTGTAAGTGTTGTTAATTTTGAGCGTGTAGCCAGTACCCCATGTCCATATGTGTTCCACGGTGTCCTTAGCTTTGGCATAGCCGCCAACATGCAGCAAGGACAGAGTCAATACACCAGTGACATGCGCACCAGTCTCTGTCGGCCCCACGTAGCCTGACGTGAGGATGTACCCTCCCCAGTTTGCAGTCAGGTTGTAGCGTAGGTACTGCTTGAACTTATTTAGGATTTTATCCCCAGTGTTTCCATATACTGGGTCCTTCATGGAGAGAATGATGAGTATTTGGACGAAACCATCGGGTGGAGCAGGGTGGAGCTTGTAGGTGAAGGAGGTGACGACACCAAATGTGCCTCCTCCGCCTCCACGCACGGCCCAGAATAACTCAGGGTCACTGAAGTCTTTAAACTCCTCTCCGGGATACTTAATAGCTCCACCTTAAATGGGAAAAAAACAATAGTTTAGAGCATAATATAATATGACACTTACACTGTCTTTGCGAAAACATGCAGGACAGTAGCAATGTCCTTCTAAAATGCCACCGGTCCAGCAGATTCACAAGTGTAGCAGGACCGAATGTCCAGTCACATGTTGGGCTTTTCTGAACTAGAAGAAGTCTAAAGCTGAAAATATGTGTGTCAAAATACTTTATAAACTATTTATCTATGCTAAATTGGCCATAAATGATTACAAATAAAATGTATTTTTAATGAACAAAACTCTTTTATACTTAAAATTCAGAAATCATCAGGCTATCCGGTCCTCCAAAAATGTAGCCGACCCTACAGCGTTAAAAATTTGCAGGACGGAAAAAGTTTCCGCAAAGACTGCTTACAATGGTCAGTGCACTAACTTCAGGTTGGTTCTCTTTCTTTGAGGTCATTGGACTCACAGTCATCTTTTATTATTTATTCAAGAAGTACCTGTATTGGTGAGTTTGATGATGGTGCCGTTTGCTGTGACGAGTGTGAATCCCAGTGTATTGTCCACCCCCAGGCCGTACATGCGGGACATGGGGCTGTGCCCTCCTCCTGTGGCCCAGCCTCCTGAGGCCACCGTGTGGGCACTGCCTCCAACCAGCACAAGGCCTTCTTTATCCACCTGGGAGTTAACATTACATGGTCAAACATAGCGGATTCGGTTTTGATATAACCAACTCTGATATTGAGCCTACACTAGGTAAATATAGTGTAACTGAAATTAAGTTTTCCCGTTAAATTTGGATATAACATGCTTTAAAAGAAATAAAAATGCACCCACAATATAAAAGGTTGGTTGCCATTATGTAGGTGTGCAGCAGATGTACAGTTCATTGTAGGTAAACAGTAAAATCTACTGTAAATCTACAATATATTCTACTGTAAATCCATTCTACAGTAGACTATACTATAGATCTACAGTAGATTATACTGTGTACCTACACTAACTATCTACAGTGTATGAGATAATTCCCATTTGACATTAAATTATTAATACGCCACTTACTATTTGGTAGAGCTCTCCCATGTTGATGCCTGGCTCTGCGTCTATAACCTTATTCCCAGAGGGGTCTGTCCGTATGGTGGTTTCCGTCATACGCCTCATGTTGATGCTGACCGACCCCTTACAGCTTGACCGCCCTATGTAGTCATGGCCACTGCTCCTGAGGGTCGGGGTCAGGTCATGCTGTCTACAGAACAGCAGCACGTCCCTCACATCCTCTGTACGGAAGGATATAGGGTACTATTACGGGATATAGAAATGGCCGGGGAAGGTTAATGCATTTTTAAGACGTTATGATACAATTTTTTTTCATTAAAAAACAAGATAAAATTATCTCTAATTCAACACAAATTAAATAGAAATTATCCTCTAAGCGGACATAGACGTCACTTTATAGTGTTCACTTAAACACCTGTATTGTCGAGATGGAGGAGAAATAACCACAGGCATTCACTTTAATTTAATATTAGTCATTTTGTTTCATGCCATGTCATATCATAGATTGCACCCGGTCATAGATTGCACCCGATCATAGACTATAAATTTGTATTGATTTGGTGAGACACGGCCTAGCAGCGTGATCAATCAGACATTGACACCCTTAACCCCAACAGCTAGGCATACTCTGCGTTGTTTTTAAGGAACTCAGTCCAAACTACCTCCTATTCTCATTACAATTTATTATATTTCTCTAACGCTGAATAGAATTCTGATTGTAGGCCTATAGGTCCTTTTCACATATGCTAATCCCATATCCTCTCTGAATTTCAAACACTATAACAATTAAAATTACATTATTTGTCATAGCCTTTAACACTCTACTACTTGATTGCATTGGCTGACAAAAACGTAGTTGAACGAATTGAAAGCAAGACCTTTTTTTTACCTGTGGTCTTGACGTATACCACCGCCCTAAATTCCACACTGAAGCGAGTATTTAACAGTGTTGAGCCTTTTTTGTAGTCGCTGCTACCCGATAGGTAGACATCGCCTGTGAGACTGTTTCCAAGCTGCACAAAGTCTGCGTCTGTTGCTGCCCCCATACAGGAGCCCACACCCAGGGTGAGGTGCAGGAGGAGCCCCACACAGGTCAACGGCAGCTGGAAGGGAAATAGTGCAGGTTTTTTTGAAATACAAGATCTCCTATGCTTAAGCATTGGTGGAAGGCCGTATTCAATGCCCCCCATTGCATACAATGTGGCCGTATTCAATAGGCTAAGAAAAATATGTTTTTCCTTCATCATAAAATGGCTTCAGATAAAAAATAAGCACAAATGCCGGCGTCATTGATACAACTCTGATGTATTTCACTTGTAGGGGCTAGGGCGCATCCCACTCAGCCTTCGGCTTCGTGGGATACTGTCCCAGCCCCCACTCATGCAATACAACAGAGATGGTATCAATGGGCGTTGGCATTTGTCTATTTATTTTTTATGCAATACGGCATTCCTATTGGATTTACTGAAGGAGGCCGTATTTCACACAACCAATGAAATTATCCGTGCTCCTATTTCACGAACTGTGATGTCATCAAAATGGTGGTTTGTTTACATTCGAATGGCATAAAAATAAGCTATTTTCAATTATGTTGGTATTTTGAATGGAAAAACATAAAAAAATAAACACAAAGGCACACTCATTTAAGCCTGTTGAAGGGTCATGTCACTTGTTGAAGGTAACACCTTGCGACAGTGGGGAGAGTGCAATGGTTTAACATCAACACAAACCTCTATGATTAACCCTTAAAGGACTGGCTGCAGCCATAATTCATGACTGTAAGACGTCTTTTGAACATACGGATCGAGCCCTTCACTTAGTAATTTCTGACGGGACTGACAGGTCGGGACCACTCGGAATCAATACAATTCATGACTCAGAGTTAACTTTAACTCCTACCCTCGTTTTTGGTCATGTAGGTAAGGTGCGAACATAAATGATGATCTCGCTCATGACCCCTCATTATCGTATAAATACAATATGTACATATTATGCCCACCACCGACTGGACTGTTTACTGCCGGGTGTACATGTATTCATAAGAAAGGTTTGGCTCAACCCACCCTAGATATAGAGAGCAGCGGACCGTGGAGATAGCCCATCCCTACAGCATGCACCAGGGAAGGCCAGCACAGGCACACCCCTTTAGGGGAGAGTATATGAAATCCTAACAATGGGGTACACTATAAACATAAGCTGGGACTCCATTAATCAATTTTCTGGTCCATTCTCACGAAAGTTATTTATCAGATCGGTGTAAAATAGCGATTGTTTATGTTAAGTAATTTAAGGTTTACACCAGAGGATCCGATTCGTGAGAATAGCCCCAATCCAGATGACAACTAAATCCGGTATACTGGAGTCCCAGCTATAGTAAACTATGGTCTACTTACTTTCATCCTGTCTTGTTGCCGTGTCTGCCTACTTGGAGGGGGATGCTGCTACTAACGGCAACGCTTGGGTGTATTGATCCTTATATAGCACTACCGGGTAACGTCACGTAGACACCCAGGTTTATGTTACCCTTACTGATCCATGGACTTGTCGAGAAGTGCTTCTCTGTGGTGACCAGCTATGGAACAGTGTACGATGCACAGGGCACCAGTGTGGAGAGTTGGAACTGGGTAAATGGGTTACATCCAACGTCAGAGTCAGCGGTGCATGGCGAAGTAAGGCACATGACCCGGGCACATGACACTGATCATGCACATTAGCGTGTATAGGCCTCTAACTGGTGTGCCCTTGTTCCTGCAACCAATGTGTGTATACTGACACCAGCGATTACTTCCCGTTCCGGTTCTGCTCTCGCAAATTACACCTGTTCCTTGCAAGCTATGGTATGTGGGTGAGTGGTCACTGCCTAAGTCTCACGATAGAATGCGAGCTCAGAACTAACATGGCCGCCCATACGGAGAAACCCGAAATATCGCTATATATAGTCCGTCTTAGGCCGATGGTAACTGCCAAACTGCTGGTCTAAGCTGTTCTACCTTGTCGTAAACAGGTCACGAGGCAGCACGTGAGCTTTAGTCTGCCACTTCATTATTAATTTGCTCTGATAGCTACCGTAAATTCCCGCGTATAACCAGCACCGCGGAAATTTACTGTAATAGGCTTTCGAAACTCGGAATTTGCCTGAATATCAACAACCCTATTACACTGATAATAATAGCCCTGGATATGTTAGTCACTACGGACTACATTTCTATAGTCACGTGAACGTAGAAAAAATGGCTATACCAAGTTAGTCACCTATGTCTATAGTAAGTTAGTCATATAGTCAACCTATAGTCATGCATTAAAAGAGCTGATTTGGGATATATAGTCAAGTGACTATGAATTTAATGCTTTTATGCTCTAAAGTAGTCACACTGACCAATAGATATAGTCCATCCTGAGACGGCAGGACAATAAGTTAGGAAAAGTACCCCCCTGGCATCTACCCCCAAGCAATCTACCCTAGGGCCTACTATCTACCCCCTAGGACATCTACCCCAGGCCAACTAGCAGTACCTAGGACATCTACCCCTGGGACTTTTACCCCTATGGGCATCTATCTCTTGGAATTTTATCCCCTAGGACTTCTACCCCTTAGGACATCCCCTGCCTTGGAACCTACCCCAGACATCTACCCCCTGGACATCTACCCCCTGGGGCATCTACCCCCTTTACTCTCTAGGACCTTTACTTCTAAGAACATCAACCCCCCCCACACACACACACACATACCCATATGTTTGAGTCATGTCATGTGCAGGAGGTAGATATCAGGCATCTACCCCTGGAGATCTACCCCTGGGAATCTACCCCCTTGGACTTTTGTCCAGGGGTAGATATCCTAGGGGTAGATGTCCTAGGGGTAGATGTCCCAGGGGATAGATGTCCCAGGGGATAGATGTCCTGGGGTAGGTGTCCAAGGGAGTGGGAGTCCTAGGGGGTAGGGTAGATGTCCCAGGGGATAGATGTCCCAGGGGATAGATATCCTGGGGTAGGTGTCCAAGGGAGTGGAAGTCCTAGGAGGTAGAATCCTAAGGGGGTAAAAGCCCAGGGAATCAATATCCAAGGGGATAAAAGTCCTAGGGGGTAGATTTCCAGGGGGTAGATGTCTAGGGGTAGATGTCGAATGTCCCTTGAGAAATCGTCTCCCTCCACATGATATTATTGTCCCCAGGGGTAGAACTCCTAGAGGGTAAAGGGGGTAGATATCCAAGGGGATGGATGCCCTAGGGGGTAGATGTCCAGGTAGATGTTTGGGGGTAGATGTCCAAGAGGGTGGATGTCCTAGGGGGTAGATGTCCAGGGGGCAGATGTCCCGGGGTAGGTGTCCAAGCGGGTGGATATCCTAGGGGGTAGAGTCCTAAGGGGATAGGTGCCGAAGGGGATATAAGTCCTAGGTGGTAGATTCCCAGGGGGTAGATGTCCAGGGATAGATGTCGGATGTCCCTGGAGAAATCTACTCCCTCCACATGATCTGACTTATTATGAGCATTTGGAGAGGGTTGCTGTCCCCAGGGGTAGAAGTCCTAGAGGGTAAAGGGGGTAGATGTTTAAGAGGATTGATGCCCTAGTGAGTAGAGGTTGTAAGGAGGTAAAAGTCCAGGGGATAGATGTCTAAGGGGATGAAGGTCCTAGGGGGGGAAGTCCTAGGGGGTAGATTTCCAGGGGTAGATTTCCAGGTGTTAATGTTGTGGTAATGTTTAGCATGTTTAGCACATCTACCCCTTGGACATCTATCCCCTGGACTTTTACCCCCTAACAATTTCTACCCCCAGGACAACCATCCCCTGGACTTTTATGTCCTAGGGGGTAGATTCTCAGATGGTAGATGTCCAGGGGTAGATGTCTGAGGGCAGATGTCTGGGGGTAGATGTCCAGGGGTAGATGTCTGGGGGTAGATGTCCGGCGGTACCTGCCCTAGCACCATTGGATAAAGTAGATGAGCATGGGCCATATGCCTGGCACACTATAACCCTTCACCCAGTCAACTTCTGTATATTCTAGTCTGGAAGCCTAGAGATCCACAGTTACATGATCAGAATTTGAACAAAACCACATGATACTTCAATCAAAATTGAGAATGCTTGTGTCCTATGATGCCTTAAGTAAATATACTCAACATTAACACAAGAGCTAATGCACAGGGAAATGTGTAAAGGAGTAGTTTAGCTAGAATAAAATGTGCCTACCTGAAGTCAGTTGAGCATTCAATTTTGAATCCTAACTGTTTCCTGTGCACACATTCCTGTGACATCATCAATTTGTGTGATCCACATATAGTCACTACTGACTATCTTATGACTAATATGTGACTAACATATGTAATCACCTGACTACGGGGGTCAAAATATGGTGGTATAGTCAGTACTGACTATAGCTTTTATTATCAGTGTAGCCCCTGCCAAAATACATGATGATAAAAAAAAAGATAATCATTATGATCAAAGATGTTCTCATAGTATTCAGATGGCAGATTATGGTATTCAGTTACATAGAATGCGTGGTATTATGTGAATCAATTGCAGTTGTTCCCTTAGTCAATTTGGAATCAACTGTACGAATGTACAGTCGATGAAAGACCCTGCTCTAATCACTGGGGTTCCTGCTATGCGTCAGTCCTAGTGTGAACAGACGGTTTGTCTTATAAACCACTGGTATACTATCATATTATCAACAAACAGGCACATATCTGAGTTAATATAGAAAGCTAAGTGTCTAGAGATAAGCATGGAACCATCATTGGCCCTGTAAACCTTTTACTTTGTCTGTAATGAGGTCCTGTAGTTCACCCATAGTAAAAACATGGGGATCTCTCACCAGCCCAGTATGGCAATACTGGGCTGGCTCGCTAGCTATTGTTCCCTATCTTCCTGCCGGCAAATGGGAAGAGGAGAACAACAATTGAAAGAGTTCTTAACTAAAAGTTGCCCTAAATGTTTATGTTTTCTGTTCGTATATTTCAACCATCCCTGAATGCTCTCCTTTTAGACCAAGGAAGAAATCAAGTTTGAGACTGGATTTCTAAAGCAGACACAATGAATGTAGCACGTAATGCATGTAGGGGATTGCCGTCGGCGGCAAGAAGAGAAGTTACTGAATACCAGTCCCAGTACGCCAAGCATATACCTCTACACCAACAACCATTGTAATCAATTGGGCACCTGCTTGGAGAAGGAGTGTGCACAACAGCAGGCAGGGGTTTTGGGAGTTGAAAATAGCTAACAACTATTGTAAATCAGCTATATATAGCTCACATAAATGTGGCCACATCTAGATCAGGGTGTCCAACTCTTGGGATACCTAATATCATGTGTCCTATTCAAAAGATGTGTACATAATGCCCTGCTTTCAGATGCCCCTCGCTTTCACTCAACTCTTCATGTAGGGCTGACCCGTGACCATGTACCTGTCACTTATATGCTAGAAGAGAAGGAGCCACAGACTCAGGCTGCTGTAAACTGAAGTTTCTGTAAAAGTTGGAAAAAGTTTTCGTTTCAGTGGGTCCTAAACGGACACCATTTATTACAAAGTATTACAGAGCGAGTCATGTGATGTTTTCATTTGTAACTGAAGCAAAAGAGTGCGTTTTAACAATATCTCAACATGGGTTTAACTTGGTTGGTATACAGCTGATAAATGTTTGTATACAGGACTAGTCATGCCAACTCGTGGCGTAGAGTTCATGGTTTAACTTAGATATATTTGACGTAAAGATGACTGTCAAATGTATTGGCGTTTGTTTCCGGTATAAGCGTTCGTATGAGCCATTTATACGGTCTCTCACTCCCAAAAGGAGGATTTAGTACCAAATACTGTAACTTTGTTGATAAATACACATTAGGATAAACCAAATAACAATAATTGATAAACAATGTTGATAACAAGATGTACATGCAGTGGTGTGTGGTTGATGTGGTCTACTCAGGTCCCCTAAAGTATAATCATGTGAATAATACAATACTGTGAAATGTAGGGCATCAGATAGGGCATGCAGTAGCCCTTTCACTCAGGGTGCATAAGCTTGTCTCTGTCTATACCATTCGATGTATAAATGAATAGTAGATCATAAAAAATGACATACCAACATAAGCAACATAAATAAACAAAAGTAACCAGTACAAAGTGGTTACAAGCTCATTACATTAATATAATTAGCACTGTATTTCAATACCCCCACTCCATGGTGGGGAGTATTGAAATATAGTTCCATGTAATTCAGGTGGTAATGAGTTGAAGTCTCATGTATCATTGATTTCCCCTTCATGATTTATTTATACCTACACTAATAGTCACACTTCAATAGAACAATCTGAAATACATGTGTATACCTGTTTCGGCATTTCGGCCAATACTCCTCTTTCTGTATGCCCATACACTGCAAAAAGGTGCTTAGTTTTTTTGTGTTTTTTTAAAGTAGAGCAGCACTCCTTTTATTTTTCTTCAAAACATGCCTACACTTATCTTGTCTACGCTGACTTTTTATGGGTGCTTAGGTTTTAAACATATGTAGGTCTAAATATGTTTAAACCCCAAACATTTTGCTAGGTTTGTGTCTTTGAATCCTTCTGTTTAGGAATTGAACATTTTTATTCTAAACACCTAGACAGTTATATTGAATATGTTTAGATGTTTAGTATTTAGACAGTATAAAAAGTTGGTGTTAAGGATGTAAACATCTATTGTTTAGGTCATAGTATATCAAACACATACCAGATGGCAGCGCTGTGGTTGACTGTAGTTACTACAACCACTCAAACGTTATTGTGAACCTAAAAGTGCTTAAATCAGAGATCTGAGAATTAACTTAAATTGCATGGGATACAAAAGGATAATAATATGCATTGCAGGATTCAAGGGTTGAATGCTGCATCACCATGATAACGATACAATTAAGATACATCTGCCACATAGACACCTCTTTGAAGAACTCTAAGAACGGATAAAGCATTATCTTCCCTGAAGGTCTGTTGTATTGCAGGGTTGTTTCTATGTTAAAGTATAGGCCCGTGTGAAATAGCAATGCATATAATTATTGCCCTAAGGGGCGGGGGGGGGGGGTTTGCTAGAAGTCTCTTCAAGACACTATATTGAAATAAAATAATTTATTTATTTAAATAATTATAATTATCTAAACATAATAATGTACATCTCTAGACGCACCACTTTTATCCTTAAATCCTTGTCAGATAAACACAATAATATGCTAAATTCTTTAATTCTAAACACTTCATTTTCCTAGACACATTGATTTAAACACATAAATTTCTAAGCACTGAGTTAAATATATTATTGGTCTAAACGTGTTTAGGAACATATTGGGTGGACAAATACAGGGTAGGTGTGTTTAGGATTGTGTTTAGGATCTAAACACCTTTTTTGCAGTGTACCAGATGCCACAACTTCCCGAGTGTATCACTCAACCCAATAGTACCAATAGGCAGTATCAAGCAAGAGAATATGTTTAGGTCCGAGCTTGAACCCAACTCGCAAAATAACTCTTCCAGTAACTGTGTACAATATCTAGATTTGCTTCGAATAAGCAGAGGCTGATAGTTTGTTTGTTCCTGTAGTTTAAAGTCCCATAGTCACTGGATTGCTACATCTCCAGTGCTGTCATTGATTTGGCACAAGTTCTTAATTCTCAATAGTCAATAACCCAGCTTTTCCTCATCTTCCTCTCCTCCTCCAGTTCCCCACGTGTCTCCTTATCGGCGTCTAGAGAATCCCTCATTAATTAGTTCTTTTTATTTTGGCATAGGCTCTTTATGCCGTTGTATGGCCGTCTGAACCCAGGTTTGGGCTTTAAAATATAACAACAATACTATATCTTTAGCAGAATCATAACATTGTGTATAACGGCTATGTTTGCAAACAGTGTCAATATCAGGAGGTTCACCGGACAATTATCGTTCAAATAGTGTATATCAAATTATATGTCTTTGTCGATCACTCTTCAGAAATGTTCAAAATATTTATCAGCCACTATTAAAAGAGTCACACTTTCTTTCTGCATGGGCCTATAGAAGAAGAATGAATTAATTCAAATTACTCAAGTGCACACATATCGGGATGGTGACCACCTGGGGTAACGAGAATAAATAGCTGTATAGCGGCCACGTGTCTTTTACTCAAGACACATGGGAAAGTCATGATCACGTTTGCCGTCAGTAACCATGAATCCCAAAGGTTGCCACAATTGAGGCTCCTACAGAGATCCTGAGAAACCTGACCAACCACGTGACCTTCACCAGAGGACGCCATTACCTACTCAAGGTCACAGTGCAACAAGCAGGTCGGCCATCTTGGATGGAGCTCTGCTCTATCATTAACATCAATCCATTTCTGGCTAAAAATAGCACTTCAATTAATATATGTATGTGATATAATCTCTTAAAATGAGGATTTTCGGTCTTTTATTACTGCTATCGAATATCATTGAAATTCGAAGAAAATCTGAAAATTGCATAGAAATTCGTCCGAGACGTTTCCTCCAATTGCATGATTGCCCCATTCATTGAGTGCCTCCAAGAGACCTTTCACCTTTAGGCTGAGTTGCTCAATCACCTGAGTCTCAGCCCATCTGCTCGCCCACCTGGGCTGTGGGAGGTATATATGAACCGACACACATCAGGCATCGGCCATCTCATCTTTGGAACTGACTGACAGACGCACCAGAACAAAAGGTAGGTTCAACAATTTACAATACTTTTTTTCAGAAGGATAGATATTTGATATATCCAAAGAGAAGGGATAGCGATGTGTAAGCCTTTAAGCTACTACCAGTATTTCTTGTCTTATTCTAGTACCGATTGAGTTGCTTTACGCCTTATACAGTAGTCTAGGTAGTGTGATGGTGATCCATGCTCACACAGGCTGATCCCAAAGAGGGGGGGGGGGCACATGATTTATTTTGTTTACATAGTTGTCAATTTTCCCCAGAGTCCCTCTAGCCAAGGGTCTGTTTTCACGCAGAATCCCTCTAAAATCCCTCTATTTCTTTAGATACAAGCACTCTTGACCAAAACATAGACACCTTTGACCAAAATCCGTCTAGTCAAGGGTTAGGGGTTTCCATAGGCCCAGTCGCACAGCTGTGTCAAAATTTAAAAAATATGGTAGCCTCGGGATTTAAGACAGCAAGCACTCTTTTGGTAACCCCTGGTGTTACCATATATAAACTTGATACCGTATAATCCAGATGTAACCATACACTGCGAATAAAGTGCTTAGGTTATAAACATGTTTAGGTCTAAACATGTTTAAGATCGAAACATTTTACTTGATTTGTGTCTTTGAATCCTTCTGTTTGGAAATTATACACCTTTATTCTAAAGACCTAAACATGTATATGTTGATTATATTTAGTATTTAAACAGTATGAAGGGTAGGTGTTTAGGATGTAAACATGTAGTGTTTAGATTTTAATATATCAAACACATACTAGATGGCAGCTCTGTTCTTGAATGTAGTTTCCACAACCACTCAAACGTTATTGTTGGACTAAAAGAACTTACATCTGAGTAATTTTACTTAAATGTGAAGGGATACAATATAATAATAATAATATACACATTGCATGATTTGTGGGTTGGATCTTATGGTATACGGTCAACTCTAAGACTCCGTTTTCCTATTTGCTTTTTGAATTGCTCTATGGGTTGCTCTGTGAGTTGCTCCATGAAATGCTATGTGACTTCAAATTTAAGCTGGAGTGTAGGCTGGTCTGTTCTGCTGTATGTAATTGCATCGTGGCGCCCCCTAGTATATAGTGCTGACACTGACTGGACTCTTGGTCACGTGGAAGTAAATGGTGTCATCGACTGAGTCATATTATTCTGGTCTGCATTGAAGGGAGTTCTGGCTGCTGATTGGGTTATATTTCGAATGCAACAAAAATGGCTAACATTGTGAAATAAATCACAGGTGTTCCCAAAAGCCTTCTGGATAGAATAGCACTTGTTGTTTTATGCTATGTGAAGGTTTGGGAATTTCTAAGGCATGCAAAAAGTGACGTGCCAGAGGTCGATATTAGGCCCAATACCCGGGCAAAATTGGACTACCTGTGGATAAAAGTGATTTTCTAGAGGTTTTCACGGTCATGCTCTTTATTGAGGCTGAAACATTGTGTGTGAGGGATTGTTTAATAAGGCTAGGGCTAAGACTATGGTCAACAAACCTTGTGGATGGCTGATTTTGTGTGTAATCCTATATAGAAACATAGAGCAATAATAATTACTTCCTCATTACCTCTTGGAGCGGCATGAGGAATCATGTTCCGGCTGAAGGAGGAACAGGCCCGATAATTTGTAGAACATTCAAAAGTTCCTTATAAAAACGTTATTGAGTATATAGAGAATAGTCAATGGGGGCCATGCAAACAGCACCTTATACTAGGAAGTCTCTTACATCAGTAATCCTTATAACGATATTACACTGTATATAAAAACAAAAAGGGAATACATTGAGCTCCACGAGACATTGAGTCCCTTTACATCAGTAATCCTTATAACGACATTACACTGTATATAAATAAAAACGTAGATAGAATACATGGAGTTCCACTTGACCTTGAGTAGCTTCCTGTGCTGCAGATGTCTGTACTGCCCGGTGGTGCCCCCTGGAGTTTGGTGCTGGTACTCAGTGCGCTGGTGCTGCTGGTGCGCGGCGACGACCTGTGTGCTCGGTGTGAGACTACCGACATGAAACAACTCCGGCAGTACTACGAGGACCTCCGAGTCACAAGTAAATAACCTCAATACTCTGCTGAGTGTAACAAATAAAGCACTTGAATTACAGTCCCGAGGGGGCCACTCCCTATCTTTCCTATAGTAACTATGTGTGAACATCGCCTCAAATTTTATACCCTTACAACGGGGGGGGGCTCCAAAAAAATAGCACACTTTTCAAGGGTAATTGGGCACAAAACATGCCCTTTTCAAGGTAGACCTGGAGAAAATGATTAAAAATCAGGATGGCCGTGAAAAATTATGGTAGAAACCTATACAACAGGTGAGCTTAAAATGTACCATAATATTTCTTTTGCACACAGAAATTGAATAAAATTTTCAGCTATGAGTTTTTCGAGTCATAAGGCCTAAAAATATACCCCCTTTCCTCCACAATTTCCTGCAAGCACCCCTTTTCAAGGGCCCTCACGGGTCCGTGTCTAGGGTCCAAACGCACATACTTTCCCTTGGAATGGCGTTCACACACAGTAAGCAAAGCTGAAGGAGTGCCCCCCCCCCTGGGATTACAGTAGCATTTTAGTTGTACCATGGTTACTTTAACGTGACAGGAACAGCATCCCTATTCGTAATACATTTTAGCTTCTTCAGTTTAAATTTGGTGATCAGTTCCTTTCTGCAGACGTCATATTTATCTAGTTAATATTCATATTGGGGTTTCAGTATTAATTACTAGATGAGTAGCAAATATACATATATTCCAGCTACACAAATATTGTGGGATAGTGACATAAAAAAATGAAACCAGTATCTATAAGAGATTAGATGGACTGGATTACCCGGGATGGTTGACATGATGCCAATCCAACTGATGAATCGTACATACTTGTCATAGCGGCTTACAGTTGATGAACCTAGTTAAATCTAGGAGAATCTTCAGCATGCCGGTATACATGATAAAGTTACCCTTGTCAATCAGAGGGATTACATTGTCTATAAATTACATTATCTATACATTTTCTCTCGCAGCAAAATAATCTGGTATTACAGTTGACAACATGATATTATCACTGATTATGGGGTTTACTAAAATTTAGTATTTCCATATTTGATCAGGTCATTTATTTTCAGTTTGGGATTTTTTGACAATTTTGACAATTTTTGGCAAACATGGCAATATTTTCCGAAATTAGCTGAAAGCTACTTTGACACTAGTCCCCCATCACTAAGTTTTGCTTCTCGGAATCGTCCCCCCCCCCCCCCCGCCCCAAGAAAAAAGATGAATAAATCATCAGTGGAATTACGCATTGTCGAGAGTATTCAAATGGTCCATGCTTGATTTGGACCTCCCCCCTATATCGACCAAGCCCCCTCGTCTATCCCTAAGTACCCTGTCCCTTGGTCGAAACCTAGATATACCCATTATGAATATGATGAATATTTACACACTGCCATACATAAATGCTGACGTTGTCTTTGTGTCTACCGGTGGAGCAGGTGTTAGTTTCCGTCAGTTCGTCTATAACCTCCTGGAGACCATGGACGAGAGGCCAAGACTGGCACCAGTCAGACAGGAGCTACTCACCATAGTACACCGGTAAGTAAGTCAGTCACCAGTAAGTAGGTCAGTCAGACAGGCGCTACTCAACATAGTACACCGGTAAGTAGGTCAGTCACCAGTAAGTAGGTCAGTCAGACAGGAGCTACTCACCATAGTACACCAGTAAGTAGGTCAGTCACCAGTAAATAGGTCAGTCAGACAGGAGCTACTCACCATAGTACACCAGTAAGTAGGTCAGTCACCAGTAAATAGGTCAGTCAGACAGGAGCTACTCAACATAGTACACCGGTAAGTAGGTCAGTCACCGGTAAGTGGGTCAGTCAGACTGCAGCTACTCACCATAGTACACCGGTAAGTAGGTCAGACACCGGTAAGTAGGTCAGTCAGACAGGAGCTGCTCACCATAGTACACCGGTAAGTAGGTCAGTCACCAGTAAATAGGTCAGTCAGACAGGAGCTACTCACCATTGTACACCGGTAAGTAGGTCAGTCACCAGTAAGTAGGTCAGTCAGACAGGCGCTACTCAACATAGTACACCGGTAAGTAGGTCAGTCACCAGTAAGTAGGTCAGTCAGACAGGAGCTACTCACCATAGTACACCAGTAAGTAGGTCAGTCACCAGTAAATAGGTCAGTCAGACAGGAGCTACTCACCATGGTACACCGGTAAGTAGGTCAGTCACAGGTAAGTAGGTCAGTCACTGGGAAGTAGGTCAGTCACCGGTAAGTAGGTCAGTCAGACAGGAGCTACTCACCATAGTACACCGGTAAGTAGGTCAGTCACCGGTAAGTAGGTCAGTCACCGGTAAGTAGGTCAGTCACCGGTAAGTAGGTCAGTCAGACAGGAGCTTCTCACCATAGTACACCGGTAAGTAGGTCAGTCACCGGTAAGGAAATTATACCAGTAAGTAGGTTACATAATGATAAGTAGGTCAGTCACTGGTAAGTAGGTTACACACCATTAGGTAGGTCACGCATTGATAGTTAGTAACTCCTCATTTAACATGGTATACTGTAAGAAGTTAATGTAGTTAAGAATATGCTATAAACGCTGTTTTCCGAGAAAAAAAAAGTAAAATGTTTAAATCATGTTTGTTGAAATTATCAGGCTTGAAATGCCTCTTTAGATTGTAGTCCTGTTATTCCGAACGACATTTTCCATCAAAATAAACTATGCCCTATCTAGCACCTGACTGACACTGACCGGTAAATTAAATAGTAATTCCATCATTCAGGCTGTGTATATGATGTCTTATTGGCTCCCGCCATATTAATGCTTCTTTCAATCAATCACAGTTTAGAGCTGTTTACCGGTAACCCAGATTATTCTATTAGGAATTCTACCCCCCCCCCCCTCAAAGCCCTACACGTCAATCAACCTGACAAATTGATCTGTCATTCCTGACGTTACCCTTAGCTGCATTTATCCGACAAAGGAAATTGATTTCCTCACCTCAATGGGGACATTCTTCTTTTCTCTTCTCGTGTAGTTTTGATGACTGTGTGAGAACCTGCGAGATCCCGTTCACCAAGCGTCAGTTGCCCTCTGATGTGAGCAATACGCTACTACTAACGCCACCTGGCCGCAAACCCTGGAACAAGGCCAGCAGCTACCAGAACGGTAAGGCCCCTTAGTGTCTGCCTCAGGAACTAAACTAAGGCTACTGATTTTTTTAAGAGCTAGTGTTTTTCATCAGACAATATGACCCTAGCCCCGAAAGAAGGCTGACTTTGGATATTTAGTTACATTTTTAAACGCTCAAATCCATATTCCTACTTACTTAAGGAATTAGGGAGTCATCCTGATTGGCCAGGGGTCGAGATGGCGACATAAAACATTAAAAAGTCCGACCCAGCTATCCTAACTTTCGGACTATGTTATACCTGAAACGTAACTTTTTTTGAAGCTTCACTGCAATAGGGCTAGTATGTGTGCGAACAAATAATGTTCCGGTTATTTGTTGGCCTAAGCTACTTATATTTTTGTGCATGGTCCCAGTTTCCCTAAATATTTAAACCAAATAAATATTGTGCTTTTGGACTTTTCTACCCGGTTTCTCCCGAATGTGAAACCTCCAGTAGTGTGTACCATACTTTTGTGTTATAGTAAAGTACCCTAGTTCTAGACAGTTAGTTGTCATCCTCCAATTGTTCTGGTTAGGGACTTTCTGCTGAAGCCAAGACAGTGGCATATAAGAGGTGAACATACTTGTTATGAACATGCATTGGGTTTGAACTCATTGCCTCCTCAGGCCTGATTAATTAAATGTCAAATTGGCACCTAATTCCGGACATAGACAGCCTAGAATGTTATCAAGGGGACAATCTATTTGAAAGCCCCTGGATATCATAAAAGGTCAATACTATCCGTCTCCAGACCTGGTAGAGTTATGCATGTATCATATGTTTTGCACACACTATAACCCAGTAAACTTCGTCCTTGTACTTGACATCACCGCTAAGGAACGTGGTGCGTAGACTTGGGTTGGTGCATACCATGAGTAAAGATGATTTTAATGACATTTTATTGTGTGCATACCTTCTAGTTTCTTTGGTTATGACAAGGTCACATGTGGGACTAGGTATGGTCACATGTCCAATTATGTATGTATTAACAACAAGCGTCACATGATCCCAGGGTGTCCGGAATTAGGGTCTGTCCGCCTTTGGGTGCCTCTACATGTTCCGTGTCTAGAAACGTTAGGAAGGGGTCAACTCTAAATCCAGTAAAATTATCTCGGGGTGTGGCAAAGAGTCGCTGTGTTTTGCATAATGTCCTAAAGTAGAGGTTTTTAGTCCATCAATGCCAAGGAAACATTGCTTCTCTCCCATCATGAGTCGTACATTGTAGTTCACAACATTGATGCACTTTTATTAAAAAATAAAATTTAAAAAATGAATAAAATTATATCTTAATATGCAGTAATAAACACAGTGACCATCCCACATGTGTATGAAACAGTGGTGCTTACATATCGAAATGCATGTAATCCATACGTGTGTTGGTTTGCAGCAGAAAAGAAGAGTACAAAGGGAGCCCCTGGTGCGTGGACAGAGAGACAGGAGGGAGGTAAACCTGCAGGACGCTGGTCTAAGGAGCTGCTTGATGACCTGACCCTGACCCCAGACAAGATGTGGTGAGCTGCTCGGGGGGGGGGGGACCTCCTGCCAAGAGGCAGTCAATGTGCAGCATAATATAAGGGTCACTGAACCACAGGGAATCTGTTATTAAAGCGTCACTCTCACCACTAACATGCCACCTGTTATCTGACATGAACAATGCAGGAAAAACACTTGTTGACCTTTGGTGAGAATGGCACTTTAAAAAGTTGGGGGCTTTTAAAGAAAACATGGGACTACAGTAATGCTGACTCGTGTAAATATGAATAAAGTTAATTGTTAACTACGCCATCTACAATTCCGAAGGCGCCTTATCATAATATACATATCTGCATATCAACTGCTGGCAGATGCAGTCATGTGATAACACGATTTGATTGTAAGTAAGCATATACCTGTAACTCTGCGGACATTTTTTACTTATACTGATATGATCATAGCATGTGATCATGATACTATCTTCATCTGAGATCTGAGCTACAAAGTGTGTGCATGATACACATGCCAACTTCTAAGCCCAAGTACGGTCCTTCGGCACATCAATGACATCGTACATAACACCATGGACATGGTTATAAAATACATTTGTTATTCATAAAAACATCCAAGATTATCTACTTCAACTTAGATCATATAAGACCATGATATGAGCCATGGTAACATGTGTTACAGCTCGGATGAATATCATTAAGATGATTCTGATTTGTGTTAAATAAAAAAGTAATACAGCCAAAACATCAATGATAACAGTCGGATTTTAGTCTTCTTTGTAGGGGGGGGGGGGGCTTGGCAATGATATCTTGTATTGTCAATTTATATCTCCTTCCTATGATACGGATCAGGGATATATATATACTGGGTATTATGAAACTTTTAGGTTTCGAATGTTGGAGAAGCTCGCATCGCCATCTCTCCAAGTTCTATGATACATGATATTTCATCAATGCTATCATTTACACGGATGAGATATGTTATTGTAAGATTAAAACCATGCATCTTGAATATGTGTTCATTCTCTTCGACCTTCTCCTGTTGGCTTATACCTCTTTGAAAATGTAATTAACTTACCGGCATGAGCAATTGGGTGGAAACATGAACTGAAGTCTACGAACGAGGAATTGACACAGTTCATTATCAACATCCGCGCAAAAATAGATCACCATGGTGCTTCTTGCACAAACACACAGGTATATATGTTTCTGACGGTCTGAGCGGGGTCATCTCCCAGTTGCTGTCAATATGGTGTGTACAGTAATGTCAGTATTGTAAGCATAAAAGCACACACTATTCATTAAGACAATTTCCTTTACATGGGGAGAATATTCAACAGTGACGTCAATGGCCCATCACCCCCCCCCCCCGACACACACACGGTCATGTGTTAACACATGTGAAGTCTGACCCTAACATCAGATCACATTAAAATTGGGTCATGTCGATGAGGCAACACATGACGTGGGAACATGTCACTTCTATATGGAGAACAAGCCCTGAAGTCAGATATGACATGTCATGTCCAAGGACATGGTAATCGTCAACGTATTAAACAAACGTCGTAAGTGCATTTTTTTTTATTCTTTCATACCTTTCTTAATCTAATGATATTTGATAATTTTAAGATTTTTTTCTGAATAAGCTTACTTTGGGGAGGTTATAATTATATCAGTATTAACAAAGGTCGCAACCACTGAATGGTCTCTTTGAATACTCCCCGATGCTCTGAACAGCTAGAAATAACTCAGTGGTATTTTCGTTGATGCATTAATGAATCAATATTATAATGAATTGCGAATTTAGGTCTTTACGCTACTGTATTACCTGTAGCTCTAAGACCCTGACACCTCTACAACCAGCATTCGATGCTATACAATAAACTATTAAAAATGAGGCAGAAGGACCAAGCATGTGTGCATGGATGACGGAGAAGTAAATTGGTTTAGAATTCATCAGCTGTTCATATAGCTTGGGTGAGCTACCACAGGACCCGGCACCACTCTGGTGTGGGCTGACAGTGTAGGGGTGGGGCTTAGTCCTGACAAGGCTGTGTTCACACAAAAGGCCAACAGTTTTAGGTCTAAGCAGCATTTTGCAGTTGAGTCATCCCTGTTCAAACTGGCAAATTCGACTGATTTAGTGCATGAATGGACTGTCTGAATGGTGCTCAGTTGGGTTGGTGAGAAGTGGCGAATGCTGAGCTTGGAAAACACAGGAGACTGTGCCATATCTAACGCCAACACGCTGTGTAGGAAAATACACACAACACCCCATAAGCTGTGTACCCTCTGCTCACAAACATATCATTCATCTTATCCTGACCCTACTTTATCCCTTTGCTCTGGGGGTTATTACTCATAGGCTATTCTCACTACTCTTACCACCGCTCACATCCTGTGTCACTCTTATGTCCCTCTCTCTTCAACTCTCTCACGTGACTTCTATATACCCCCTCTCTCTCCCTCTGTCTTTGCACTGGGTGAACTTCGCCCACGATACTTAAACAATGCTGAAAACCTGGAAACCAACCAAAGTCTCACTGGATCCTTGTGTGCTATCCTTTGATCATGCCCATGTTAGGTGTAAAGTAATTATATATATATTCGATCATACAACAACATAAATACAAACTTCCAGGCCCAACTATTGCAAGGTTTATCATTTTTAAACTGCAAGAAGGAAACATCATTCAATTCTCTTACAAACACCTATAGATATCATATAAAGCTAGCAATGAGGATATTGCACTTTTTACTTATCTCTTTATAAAAGGAAAAATAAGGATAAAAGTAACAATGGGATCTTATCACTGTGGAAATGGTAAATATAGACATACATATTTGTAGATATAGGCCGCTCTTTAGCTTGCGAAGAGTCACAGAACATTACTTTAGCTTGCCTTTTTTAGTTTCCCAGGAAGCCTTACTTCATACATCACAATCTAAGTTTACAAAAAGTAATTTAAATGGTAATGACATCCTCCTTCATACCTAGTTATATAAGCTGCCACTGCAGGCATTTCTATTATAAGGATGGAATTAATTTACTTTTGCTTTTGTTGTGGCTTGGTATGGGGGGAGACATCTTTTACAGTAGGGGAATAGACTAGGTCTAACTTATCCTTATAATCTTTAAATGATACACCCTTGAATAATAAAATTGTGAAGGCAGACAATCATTATATTACTGTAAAGTAATTATTCAAACAAATGAAAACTATACTGATGTTTTATTATGCCGGAACCTAAGCCCCTACATGCACAATAATCCTTATTAGCCCTCAATATTAGGGTAAACTGTCTGTGAGTCGACCGTGTACCTTGGGTAGGCCATATTGCCTGTTTTTGGCTACCAAATTGAACTAATGAATGATTATTTTAGTGTATTTTACTCTATCTACATTGATACAATGTGGAGAGATGCAACACATGCAATTTAATTTACCATTCTGGAGAATATTAAGCTCTAGCGTCCTCTACTGGCTGTCAAAAACACCATCTTTTGGGTAATATCTATGCAATTGTAGCTGTGTGTCTGATGATTCGTTAGCCACCTTTAAATGAAGTGCAAGTAGTAAACAATGAAAGACTTTTAATGATGTGATATTGGTCAAGGAACACAGCAGGCAAGCAGAAAGGGTAATCCGAGGGGAAATTAAAAATTGAAATTTATGTTCTGATCTTTAGAATGATGTATCACATGCTTAGCTAGTCCACACAGGGAGGAAGTATACTGGCCCCCTGAAGATGGGGGTATTCAAAAATAACAAAACCATGAATATGCCATACCATATACTAAAACCACAGTAATCATAAGATATATGTAAAATATGTAAGATATTTTTGTCAAACTTCATGAAAGGGTTTTGTCCATAAATTCCATTGTAGAAGAAATATTTATATTCTGATTTCAGTATTAGATGTCTTATGGATCCCTTTATTGACCTGAATTACCTTTATTAAATTTTAGAATGAAAGAACGGTTTCCATGGCAACCAGAAATAGGTCTGTTTAGGGTAAAAACGTTCCAAATAAGGATATAAAACGTTCCAAATAAGGATATATTCCCTCAAAATGGAATGTTCTAATAAGAATTATCAGAAGCAGCATAAAAAGTTCACCCAAGATAAAATTTACATTACTTTAAGTATTTTAATCAATATCTCCCTTAATATTAGCTCTAGAGCATTTTGCATTTTCCCCTCGGATCACCCTTTCTGCCTGCCTGCTCACAGTTAGTCATGACTAAAATCAATTAATGCATAATATTCACACACTGTCTGACATCAGTCAACAAGAAATAAGCTGTTCCCTTGCATCTAGTACAAAAATAGACATTCTAGTACACAGCAGCTGACTGATTGCATGTTGTGGCTGACTCAAGGTACCACAGTGGTTGACTCTTGGTACCTATGAAGAGCAATCACAAATCAAATCAAGTGTCAGCTGAAAAAGCCTGATGGACATAAAAAGTTGTGACCTTATGGACTCAAAAGTCCAAGACTTCAGGATAACTTTCATATCAATATTAAGATGCCCCTACATTTAAGTCTAATACAGCAGAGTTCTTATAATAATTCAAAGGTTGTACAGAGGTCCAAGAGGCCGACTCATGGTCACTTTACTTATTTTAAAGTATGCCCTTTCAGCGTTTCACATTATTTTGTCTGTCTGCTGAATTAAATCACCCCCATTAACACATGTTATGCAGCAGTTTCTGAAGAAGGGTGTTTGCCAATCATGCACAAACCTATCAGGCTTTAATTTCTTTATCTTGGGAGGTTACATGTTTGGTTGCATAGATAACTTTATTACAAAGTTATTGTGGCATGTCCCTCAAAGAATTGTCATCACTTTACCCTAGGCTGGAAGACAGGACCTGTTGATTCCATAGACATCTTCTTGCCCAGGCTACTGATTGTACCGTGGAACGATCATACCGCAGGACCAATCGTACCATCTAGGAACCTCTAGGAATGATCAAACCACTTGGTGGGAAAGATCATACCCTGTTCTAAATTCATTTCCAACTTGATGAGGTAAGGAACCATGATTTAAATTTATCTAAACAAGAAGGGAGACCAGATAGGATTAAGATGTTTTAGAAACAGCGACATCTTGGGAGCAATATAAACCATAATCATATATTTCAAGATCTAATAAAAGTATAAAAAAAAAAAACCCTAGTGATTCTGTCCCTAGCTGTATATCCATAATTTTGGGCGAAGTGCTGTTTGATGTATTAAGACAATTCAGATAATATTCTTCCAGAACATTTTGCCTGGTAAAATCATTCCCTATACCGCTCAGGGCTGTGTCTCACGACCTTGGGCCAATGTTTTTGTCTCTGACTGGGTGCTGTCTCTGACCGGACATCACTTTGGGAGTTTAGTTACCTTCTACCAAGAGCAGGAGGCTAATTATAATTACATAACAACTGCCATAACGTTTTTACAAATCCTTATACATGTGAGTATAGGTTAACAATTAAAAAACACTTTTTCTCTGACACAAGGTCAGAGACTGCACCCGGTCAGAGACGGCACCCGGTCAGAGACGGCACCCGGTCAGAGACAAAAACATTGGCCCAAGGTCTTGAGACACAGCCTCAGGCATGTTTTTGAGCTGCTATGCAGCCTGATCTGATCATGCCCTCAGGCTCAGGACAGGGTATCTATCTGTGCATTTGCATTTCTTTGGTGACATAAACTTATGACCATGCGACTATATAGACTATATAGAAACTGTACAACCTATGGTATGATCCATTTTTATGGAATAAGTATTGCGTGCATAACAATTCCTCCCTGAAGATAATTGTGCAAAACTCTTTATATATTTGAGCTTAAAGTATGTGACCAGCAATTAACATACAATTAACAAATTAGAACAAAGATAATGGTAGTTACTTTGGTTGTGAACATATATCATCAGTATGGTCTACCCAAGGGATGCAGCTGGGGCTCATTTCTCATGTCTGTACGATTCATCCTGCCTAATATCTCTTAACATTACCCACTAAACATTCAGTGTTATCTTAGGGCTACCTCGAATGATTCAGGGGGACCTATGGTGCACAGCTGTCATTTGTACTAAGTAGCACCCTATGGCGACCACCAGCTATCGTGCAGGACTGTCGTCTGTGGCTATGGCCTTGAGGTGATCATCCAGCTTGATTAGCACAGATGGGCAGGGGGGCTGGTTATAGGGTGCTACAACTATATGCAGATGACAGCTGTATGGGACCGATCTGTAGAAAAGCTCCATACGACATGTCTAGACAACAGGTCTAGATGACAAATTTATGGAGCCATTCCTGTTCAAACTGGCAAATTTGACTGATTTAGTGCATGAATGGACTGTCCGAATGGTGTCCAGTGGGGTTGGGGAGAAGTGGCGAATCCTGTGCTAGGAAAACACAGGAGACTGTGCCCTATCTACTGCCAACAAGCTGTGTGGGTCAAGACACACAGCACCCTCTCTGTAAGCTGTGTACCCTCTGTTCACAAACACATCATCCATCTCATCTTGACCTCACGTTATCCCTCTGGTCTGCAGGCTATCATTAATCACAGACTATTCTCACTACTCTCATTACAGCTCACATACTGTCTCACTTTATGTCTCTCTCTTTCCCTCTCTTCCTCTCTGACTTCACTTCCCAATACCCCTTCTCTCTCTCTCTCTCTCTCTCTCTCTCTCTCTCTCTCTCTCTCTCTCTCTCTCTCTCTCTCTCTCTCTCTCGTCTTTGCATGGTGTGAGCTTTGCCAAAGGTACCTCAGAAATGCGGGACCCCTGGAACCCAAACTTTTGCTAGATCCTTGTGTGCTATCCTCTGATCATGAATTCATAGTCCCTGTTAGGAGTAAAATATAAAATGTTTATATATTTAATCATGCAACATTTATAACAAAAACTTCCAGGCCCAGCTATCGCAAGGTTTATCAAGAAGGGACCTTCATCCAATCCTTTTACAAATGCCTATATCATATGAAGCTGGCAACGCTGGTACAGCATATTCTGGTGACTTTCTTTTCACATTTCACATTTCTTTTTATAACAGGTTAAAAAGGAATAGAGGTAACAATGGGATTCTATCATGGCGGAAACGGTAAATATATACATAATATTATATACATATTTGTAGCTATAGGCCGCTGTTTAGCTTGCGAAGAGTCACAGAACATTACTTTAGCTTGCCTCTTTCAGTTTCCCGGGAAGCCCTTACTTCATATATCACAATCTAAGTTTACAAAAAGTAATTTAAATGGTAATGACATCCTCCTTCATACCTAGTTATATAAGCTGCCACTGAAGGCATTTCTATTATGAGGATGGAGGTAATTTACTTTTGCTTTTGTTGTGGCTTGGTATAATGTGGGGGGGGGGGAAGACATTCTTCACAGTAGGGAATGGACTAGGTCTAACCGATCCTTATAATCTTTAAAAAATACATTCTTAAATAATTAAATTGTGAAGTCAGACAATCATCATATTACTGTAAAGTAATTATTCAAACAAATGAAAACTATACCAATGTTTTGTTATGCAGGAAACTGAGCCCCTACATGTTCAATGGTCGTTATTAGCCCTCAATATTACATACTGATTTAAAAGTATGGACACAATATCACTCGTTACCTAAATGTCAGGTAAAGGATTTATCACATTTCTCCCCTCTCAGCAATTCTCAATCTTTTGTCTGTATGTTTGCAAAATGAAATCACCCCAATAAGGCCAAAAATAAAGAAGGTTTGTTTCAGGTCACCCGACCGACCCTATCTTAATAGGGCCGACCCTACGATTTTATGCAATTTTGAAGAATTTTTTATATTTTTATACTTTTTTGGGGTCAATTTTAGGTTTACAAAATTTTGGGAAAAATTTCCCCACCTTAACACTTTTTTGGGTCAATTCTAGAGGGAAAGTGAAAAAAAAAAAATGTAAAAAAAAAAGAAGAAAATCCGACCTACCGACTCAAGAGTTTCTTCCCATGTTACCTGAAACAAAACTTTTGTTTTATTTGGCCTAATCACATGTTATGCAACGATTTTGGAAGAAGGTTGGAAAAGGTTGTTTTCATACAGGAGCAATTGCAGTTTGTACTAATGATCTCCTTGAGAGTTGTATAAAGCATATATATGGATGTGATTACACATTGATACAAGGAGGTAACTTGCATGCTAGGAGCAAAGGCCTACTTATATCATACATTTTGGTAAGGAAACCTCTTATTCAGAGGAGGGCAATGATTCTGTCCACATTTATTTTCTTCTTTCATTTAATGCTTTCCTACACATTTGTATAGTGTTTCCCAATTAAGATGTATTTTGTGTTTGTGGAAATGAGCGTTTGGCCTACGATCTTTTGTTTTGTTTAGATGAGTTGCTGCTTCATTTATTGATGTTCCTCCGGTGACAAATGATTGTATTATTCCATGTTGTCCTCTCATATGATACTTACCATTACCATCAAATGTGTTTGTATATCTATTGGTCAATGTCATCTACATCCATGGGGCATGCAGATAGCCTCAGTGTGAGGATTTATAGAGGACAGTATTGATGGTGCACTGTCTAGGGTGTGTTTACTATTTTCTTCTAGGGTAAGCTCACCTATATCCGACCACCTACCATAAGTCGACCACATAGAGCCCCATACTACCTTTATGCTGTGCTACATGGGGGTCCAAACACTATTTGAATTAAAAGTTGAAATGATCTGCAGAGCACCCATATTTTTCATCGATATCATTTTATTCATATAGATATGTATTGCAGAAGTGAAGGTGTATGACCTGTTTTGACTTAAGAAAAATGGAAATTCTCCATAAAAGTTTGACTTTGATGCTAGTTAGTTATACGTCTCAGTTAATGTATGTACTAATTGTGGTGTTAATTCAATGGATACACATCTTTTGAACATAAATCACTTTTCCTTATCATAAAATAATGAGCCTGAATAATTTAAACGTTATTCTATTGAGTAAATCCAGTTTATTAAGATATGGATTCGAAATAATTCATTTCATTTTCATGAGATAAGAGTGGTCCACTCTAGGTTAATTTTGGTCGACTCTAAGTGAAAATCAACCATATGAGATTTTCAAACACAAGGGCAATAATCTACATATAAGATCAATTTATAGAATTATCCAACATAATCAATTGCAACCTTTGGATCATCTCCCAAGGTCCATTACAATAGATAAGGTCCAATAGTGGTTTTACTTGACATAAGGGAGTGGTCATTTTTTAACAACAGGGGGGGGTCGGTGGATTTTCGCGCGAGCGGGTCGAAAAATTTTTGGTCCCCCCCACGGGAGGGGTTGAAATTTTTTTGGTCCCTCCCCTCAGGCAAGTTGAAATTGAGCGCGGCCGACCTCTTTGAGCTATAGTAACACGCGGGCTTTTTCGCTATAAAGGGGTGCAATTTTTTTGGTCCCCCCCTCAAGAGGGGTCCAAATTCTTTTGGTCCCCCCCCTTCAAGGGGTCCAAATTTTTTTGGTCCCCCCCCCAATCCACCAACCCCCCTCTGTTGTTAAAAAATGACCACTCCCTAATGAAGCATCTGCCAAAGGTCACGAAAAACTGTGACGGGAAGGGTTGGCTTATGGTGAATCTACCCTATATGGGATGTAATATATGAGTTGCGCATAACAGGAGATAGTTATTGTCACATTCTATCAATAGGCATATCTATTTTTTCTATTTGGAATGAGCCTCATGTTTCTATGGCAACAGATCAACAAGGACACATATTAGGCTCTAAAACATTCGTTTTCTCACATTTTTGATATAGAAGCTTTTCGCCAAAAATGGAATATGTTGTGTAATACTATTGTATTCTACAGAAAAAAGTACCCTAGATTAGAATTCAGCCTGCTTCTTCCATACTAACTCATTGTGAAGCCCTCTGGTGGCTTAAATTGGTACTAATCCGGAGCGATACCCCTTTGTATTGGCCTGCTCATACATTTACCTGTATAGTTTGTAGATTAGGGTACGAATAAGAGGTGTTATTCGTGTCTGGTGGGCTGGTTAGTTGTCGATTTAATATGGGCCAGGCTGAAAGGACACATCCACCTGGAGCTCAGTTCCAACATTGTTCTACATGATGGCCACAAACATAGCGTACATATCAATTGTTAGGCATTAATAAGTCAGTAGACTTGTTTCCAAATGATTATCACAAGCTATTATCCTAAATCTTAAGAAGGAAGTAAAATGGTACAAACACCTTCAAACCCCAGATGAAGATGAAATTACACTTGCATGAATATCATAAGATCCAAACATGCCGCCCCCCTGTTATAATTCCATGTTGCTTGATCAGTGTTAAATTGTCCAACCTAGCCCTGGCAATAAATAATCACTTTACTTCAAATCGACCAACAACAGCACCATCTTGACCTGCCGACTGACACGCAAGCTTACACAAAGCACAAAGCAAAACCAGAGCTTGTCAGTTACTTACGCATATTTTCCAAATTCTATTTGATAGCCTTCGAGTCTTAATATGCAAAGTGGTCACAGAGAGTCTTCTTCAGAACATTCTTTAAAATCCATATGAAATTATATCATGATGAGAATTTTTATCTCACTTTTGATTATATACGTATACAGGATTGCTCTATTTAACGGGCGGAAATGGTAGTGCATTAGTTTATTTTAGTACCGCTCTTCCATGTCATGCTGACGTTATTAGCAATGAAGAATTGAAACCAGATTAGAGTACCAAAAAGCTCAGATGTATATAAGTAACTATAGGAAGTGGGCAATTACTGCATAATACTGCAGCTAAGGTACCTAGTTATTCACACTTTAGAAAATTTCCATATTGAAATCCAATTTCCAAACCAGGATACACCTTTTTTTTTAAAATAGATTGCTATCTTAATGATAAGTTAATCTCCCTCCCTCTGTTGGACTCTGGCGTTGTTGCCAGGATACTACAGTGTGTTATATTATTAGTTCTGCACTATTATTTTTGGGACATTCATTATTGACACTAGCTCGTCCATATAAGAAGCAGTCAACACTGCCCCTATACATCCCCAACTCTCCTGGTTGTGTTATGACCGTGTATCCATCCTATGACATGCTGCCTCTACCCAGGTCACAGGTTCCCTTCTCATGGGATGACAGAAATAGCAGCTGATAGAAGGTCAAAACGTTCCTTTAATTTTTTGGGACATGCTGTGTAGGTGTGGGTCTTGTTACTACATGTATGTATCATTTTCACAGATTTTGTGTATCTGGAGCTTGAAGGTCTATTCAAATATGGTGAATCGCTGAGCCAAAATATACCTCTTCTAGCATACCCTTGAGACGTTATGTTAGCTTGCAGGTGGACATTACAGCAGGGGAACAATTCCAAAAAAAGGCCACCAGTCATAGGTATTAGAAGCAGAGTGCAGCTGACCCGTCACTGTTCAAAATGGTTGAATCGACTGATTTGTGCATGAAATGGACTATCTGAATAATGCTTAATGTGGTTCGTGAGAAGCAGTGAACGGGGAGGTGGGAAAGGTTTGGAGACTGCGCCCTATCTACTACCAACAAACTGTGTGGGTCCAAACCCTCCAGTAGCCTCTTTGTACGCTGTGTACCCCCGTCTACAAACACATCATCTATCTTATCCTGACCTGACCTCATCCCTCTAGTCTGCACTTTTTTTTCTCAAAGGACAGTCTCACTAATATAGGTCATGTCTCGGATATGATCTCACTGTACATCTCTTTTGTTTGTCTCGAACTGTCTCGCTCTATTTGTCTCCCTTTGTCTCCCTCAGTCCTTTTTCTCCCTGTCATACTGTCTCGCTCTCACTTGACCACCCTCTTCCCTTCTCTCTCTTTGCCGTGTGTGAACGTCCAGGGTTTTGCTGGGTCCTTGTATACCATCCCCCGATCATGCATGGGCCATGTTAGGCAGGTCTCATTGGAATTGGGCGCCCACGGGGAGGGGAGAGGGGATGACAGGGGGTAGGGGTGGGCAGTAGCAGATAACAGGGTGCTATTGGGTCACAGATACTCATATTAACAGCTCTGCCACATGACTGTGGCTCAACTTTGAGAGGGTGACACATATGGGCTTCTCCATCCTTTCATGAATTGATACCAGTATTGTGTAAATATGAAAGGGCAGATTTAATAGACAGCATTATATAAATTCAGTGATGAGAACAGAGTAGGCCTATAGCAACTGTGGACAGATGAGGAGAAGAGGTCCTCTAAGGTTAAATGTTTGGTTTAAAATTAAAGCCATAGGCTTTGCCGTGGTATACTACAGTTGCAGATGGCCATTCTAGTTTTTGAGAAATTGCTTCATGCATATGAAATGATGTTGGTCTACCCAAATGGAGAATAACGTCTATCTATCTAAGTTTTACTTAATTGGCATAACTCTTCAAAATTGATATACATAACTGGCAATCTTTTAGTAATAGCTTTGAATACATAAATGGTATGCATATTCTGTATTTATTGTATTAATCATCATGAGCCCTTCTATCAATTGGAATTGTATTTCCGGGTATTTCGAATGAAATTGATGTTGCCATGGCAACACGTTTTAGGGATAACATTGAATTATGCCTTATTTTGACTTTGTTTTTACATTCCAAATATAAAAGCATCCCACCGAATGGAATGTTTCAAAGAAGAACATCATTTTCTACATTTAAAAAAACCCTTAGGAAGTGGTCAATTTTTTTTAACAATGGGGGGGGGGTCGATTTTCCTGCAAGCAGGTTAGAAAGGTTGAATGGTAGGGGTTGAAATGTTTTCAGTCCCCCCCCCAGGCAGGTTGAAATTGAACGCGGCCGACCCCTTTGAGCTATAGTAACGCGCAGGCTTTTTCACTAACAATGGGTGCAATTTTTTGGTCCCCCCCTCAGGTGGGGTTCAATTTATTTTATACCCCCCTTCAAGGGATCCAAATTTTTTGCCCCACCCCCCAAATCCACCAACCCCTCTTGAACAAATAACCACTCCCTTAGAATTTTTCTAGCTCACTTTTCACATTTCTAGCCTTTGTAGGCACCATGCCAAACACAGTACTAAAAATCGTGCAGGGAGGTCCCTTGATTTCTCCTCGGTGACTGTTGAAATCTACAGCCACAGTAAATACCATGAATAACGATAACCTTTCCTTTTGTATTAGACCAAAACACGGTCAGGTCCTTTTAAACCCATATCAAACTGAGCAAATATTCTACTTCACTAAGCAATTACTACACCGAGTTATTTTGCCCTAGATCAAGCATGTGTGATAATGTTACATATCCAAATATGATTACCCAAGATGTGATCAAATTATGTACGTCGATATTCTTCATATCAACATACAGGGAACTATGTTTAGATTGTATAATATTATTACATTTGACATATCACGTTATGAACTAATTCAGATCTGCATGGCCACACTGATAATCTCTAGGTTTAAGACAGATGGCCAGGAGATTAAATGTGAGATTAAATGGGAAAAGCGACCTTGGTACCCTTTCCAGAAGGAAACCTTTATCACAATACCATCCTGTGCAAAGGATGATTCAGTTACTTCTGTTCAATGTGCACTTTACTTTTTAATCTAAAATCCTTGAAGCATGATGATTGCAGAGATGTTCCAGAACACATGTGCCTCACATTTCATGTTTTCTCGTACAGAATAAACAGTTTATTTTCATCCACTTTGCCTCATACACACATTGTGTAAGATACGTTCAAATAGTTTCAACAGTGAATTGGTAACAAAAGTAACCTTGAGAAACATTCCCCCGCACAAGAAAAATCAAGTTTATCATGATACTGACGCATTGAATGGGTAAATGTCTGATATCATATATTCTAAGGAAATCAAGGCCTCCTGTGACTTGATATGTTCTAACAGCCAATAGGATATCCCTTTATACAAGATCGCAGTTTGTATTGTAATAACAGAATATGTCAACCCGGATATAGGTACTTTACCTGACCTGTGCTCGAGGCTCGGGTGACAAACTCATTTGTTGGCCTGTCCAGTGGGCTGGCTAGTTGACAGTTCAATATAGCGGTGTCTAGGGCCAAGGGACACCCACCTGAGTATCTGTTGACAGCCTCTCAGTGGATGGGGTGTCAGTACACACCTTGTTCTATCCATGCCACAAACACAAAGTGTACATTCACATACATATAGCAAACGAGATAAAGTAGGGTGACGAGTGGCTACAAAATGTAGAGGATGAAATTAGGTGAAGAATATAAACACAGCACAAAAATCAGCACAACATATTTACAGTGATGACCATATCTGTACTAGCTAATCTCCTCTACCTTTAATTCCATGTTCATTTTACCAGCACTCAATGGTCCAAGCTAACCGTGGCCAGGAAAGATCATTTACGGAAAGATGATCAACAGCATCACTGTCTTGACCTGCTGACTGACACAGTAACCTTGTGAATGACCTTCAGGAAGTTAGTCGTGTTACAGTGGTGGTCCCAGAGAGACCTGGTCATGAACTGAAAAACGAGCAGCTCCTGAGGGGCTTACACAAGGGACAAAGCAGAACGAGTGCTGGTCAGTTACTTAATTGGATCCGTTTTCCAAATGCAGTGTTTTATTGAATCCTCTTCATAACAACATTTTCTTATCCTCACATTATTATGATTAAAAAAGGAGAAATAATTGTTGAACATTAAGTGTTGTGGAGGCAAATAGCAACTTTGAAATTTACAGGGACAGTTTTGAGACATTGGACCAGTCGTGCATGCATTGTAAAATTGAACTAGATGAGTACCAGAAGGTCAGATGCATATTGGAAGTAGCCCTTTACGACACAATGCCTAGCTATGCACACATTATCCCTTGATGAAATCCAATTTCCAAACCAGTAGTTCATTTTTAAACATAATAGCGTTCTAATGATAGATTCCCCCCCCCCCCACATCCCCCCCACCCCCCCCCCCCCCCACATTTGATAGCCTGCAGGCTTCAATGGCAAATTACAAAGCATGTTGCACCAGTGGTGGTTCACTAGCTTGCTGGAACATATACTATTGACTCTAGCTACTCCACATTACCCTCAGACAACCCCCCCCCCCCACCATAATGCATCCCCACCTCTCCTGCGTGTGTCATGACTGTGTATCCATCCTATTACATGCTGCCTATACCCAGGTCACATGTTCACTTCTCATGGCATGACAGAGAAAGCAGCTGACAGAAGGTCAAGTTCTTTCATTCCTTTGATATGCTTGCGTATATGTGTAGGTCCTGATACTACACATAATACTTCGAACATTTGTGTATTGGGAGGTTGAAGGGTTATTCAAATAGAGTAAATCAGTGAGACAAAATATGCCTCTTCTATAGCACCCTTACTATCCAGGAGGATGTTGCAGCAGGGAAACAGGTGAACACCATTCAAAGACGGATAGTCCTGAGAGGTTTGAGGTTGTTTATCTCCATTCTGCAGTTTAAATACTTCTGTTTAAAATGCCAACCATGCATTGGTAGTCTAGGCTAGAACAAATATAATTGAACTAGCAACGTGCTCCTGTTCCTGTTTTCTCCGTCATTTTTGAACGTGTATGTAGGTCTGAGGAAGACCCTGACACCTTAACATTCAGCATGCTATATCATGAAATAAATATTTACAATAGGAAGCAGAGGACCATGGATGTGTGCATGAATGACCGGGGAGGCAATCGGTTTAGAATTCATCAGCTGTCCATATAGCTTGGTGAGGTACCACAGGACCCGGTAACCCCCCTGTGTGGGCTGACAGTGTAGGTATGGGGCTTAGCCCTGACTAGGCTGTGTTGACACAAAAGGCTCCCTGTCTTATGTCTTAGACGCAATGTGGAGCTGATGCATTACTGTTTGAAGTGCTTGATTTGGTGCATGAAATGAACCATCTGTATACCGCTTAGTGTGGTTGGTGAGAAGCAGTGAATGGGGAGGTGGGGAAGGTGGGAGGCTGCCCCTTATCTCCTGCCAACAAACTGTGTGGGTCCAAACACTCCAACAGCCTCTTTGTAAGTTGTGTACTCCGGTCCACAAACCCATCATCTATCTTATCCTCACCTGACCTAGTCCCTCTAGTCGGCAGTTTGTCATTTCTCACAGGTCATTCTCAATAAGGCAAGTCACATCTCAGATCCTGTCTCACTGTATGTCTCTGTCTCTCTTTGTTTGTCTCTTTCTATCTATCTCTGTCTCTTTCTCTCTAACATACTCTTCCTCAGTTGAATATCCTCTTCTCTTCTTCATCTTTGCAGTGTGTGAATTTCCAGGTATCTCATCAATGTCAGACTTGTCAGTCTTGCTGTGTTCATGTGTACCATCCTCTGATCATGCATGGCCTATGTTAGGCAGGTCTTATGGGAACTGGGCGCCCACGGGGAGGGGAGAGGGGATCACAGGGGGTAGGGGTGGGCAGTAGCAGATAACAGGGTGCTATTAGGTCAAACAAACTTCTATCAAAAGGTCTGCCACATGACTATGGCTAAACTGTGAAAAGAAAACACCTGCCAATGCAATTTGGAATGACTGTGGCAGTTTTTAGTCATATTCTTTATGTTAGGAAAATAGATCTGACGGACGTTACATAATATAAGTAGCCTTTGGTTGATAATGAATAAAAACTGACCCCCTGGGAGTTAGTCAATCCGCCAGGGGTTTTCATATTGCCAAGATATGAGGCTTTAAATATTATAAAGTTGTATATTTTAATGTTAAGTTTCTTAATTTTTGCTTTTGGAACCACAATTGTACATTTATGGATGGTCTCACCCATATGGGATTCTCCAGCTATTCATGGACTGATCATGAATACCAGTAGTGTGTATATAAATAGAATGGTAATTCTTAATATATTTATCAGACAGCATTAGATAGCTTTAGTGATGAGAAACTCCAGAGAAATTGTGATAAAAGCGGAGTACAGCAACTCTTATTTTCTACCACATTTAATACTCCTTCCAAAATTGACATCAAGTTTGCGTGATAAAATTATACATCCAAATATGATTAACCTAGATGTGCTCAAACTATGTATGTGGATATTCATAGTGAAAACATACAGAGAACTATGTTTAGACTATATGCTAGTATTATTACAATTAGTATATTTCATTTATGAGTCCATTGATATCTGAGTGGCTGCAGGTCACCATGGGGACAAACTGGCGAGCGATGGTACATGCAAAAAGATAAAATCTCCTGGGGCTGTTCAATTTCCTTGTGTAAATCAAGGCAATTGTATCACATGTTTTCCTAAATAGTACATCAATCGTTGGCAAGTAAAGTGCATAAACCAATAAACCTAGAGATACCTCTACTGATTGGAAACTTCCAAACACTACCCACGTCATTGCTGACACCCTCTAGAACACTTATAATGTTGAAATTAATCACTGGCCACACTCCAGTTTACTTCATGTTTAATCAGTCTATCCTCACAGGTGTGATCCTGTTTATTTAAATGGCTTAACCATGTGAAGCATTTCTGATGAATATTTGTATCAAGATGATTTTTTTTGTAATTCCAGAGTAGGTAACCCTTCAGATAATGTCAACATCACAGTACCTTGACAAACATGAATATAGATCTATGTTCAGAGATATCGCCTTTGTATATTCAATGCATTAGCTTTCTGACATGGCGACCAATGTACATATTCATGATTGACAATATTGGCTCAGTTACAATATCAGAACTGGCCTAGATTATGTGAGGTTAATACCTTCTGTTTCCTGGTTACCAAACACCCCAACAAGTATTCACTTTGATGAGCAACTATCCCCCTACTATGGCTGAAGATAATCACAAGCAAAGCTTTTTTATGATGTTGGCTTCTTAATTTAGAGCTCAAAGATGCCCTTAAAACAGGAATAGTGTACTAATTTTGAGTTAAAGTGGCAAAGTCTGATGATTAGGGCTGAAAAATTAATTTTGCTAAAAATGAATCAGAATGTTCAATATGGCTATACTTCATGTCCTACCCACTTTTTTGAACATCATTTCCCAGAATTCAGCTCAGATTTAAGCTAATTATGAGTTTTATGCTCAATTTAAAACTTTTGGAGTGCACGCTGTAATTCCACCCATTGAAAAATACACTGTAAAGGGCTATACCTGTGTTCATGGGACACTCTTAATTGCCTTTTATTGCCCATCAACGATATTTCATTGTGCCATTTCCTCCTAATATGGTATTATAATGACATTTTGAACACATTTAAGTAGTTTTAAATATGGAAAAAATCGGACCATGCCACTTCTGTTATGTGGTATGAGCATGCGAACATGTTTAGTATAAAGACTCCTCCCTGTGGGCCCCAGTTCCCTACAAAGCTGCCTAATATGGAACATACATGATTAAAGGAGCTGCACAAGGACCCTGCAGTCAAGTGACAGAAAGAAAGACAGGGAGACAGAGCAAGAGAGAGTGTAGAGCTGTAGTTAGAATGACTCGTGAGTAAATGATAACCTACAGACTAGAATAATGAGGTCAGGATTTGATAGAGGATGTGTTTATGGACGGGAGTACACATTCTGCAGAGTGGATATTTTAGCGATTGGACCCATACAGTTTGTTGGCAGTAGATGGGGAACAGTCTCTGGTCTACACCACCCTCCCATTCATTGCTTCTCACCAACCACACTGAGCATTATTTAAATGATCTATTTCATGCACTAAATCATTGAGATTGACCAGTTTGAACTGTTTCTGAGACCCAATACTGCTGGCCTTTTTGTAAACATGGCCTTGAAAATGTTTAAACGTTTTCTTTAAACATCATTTTATAGAGTGAAAGAACATTTATTTTGCATCTAGGCTTTCCTCAATACGTAGACTCAAATCAACGTTGAATGAGCGTTTAATCAATGTTGAGTTACTGGTGAACCAAGATCAAATTAGTATACACATCATAATACAAAAATTAGTCCATATACTACTCTATAAAATGTACTTTTTAAAACTTTATTTTCTAAGACATTTTTTATTTATGTATCTCACGATGCTACAGAATGGGTGTTTACCATACTGCACGACCCAATAGACACATTATAATATAATATTACCTTTTCATTACATGCTGAACTGCCACCTGATGAACGGGAGTTATGAAAAACATTGACTCAACGTTGAACCAATTGGTTAAACAAACGCTTGTTAAAGTCCAAAAAAAAGTTGATCAATGGTAAATATAAGTTACTTAAAAAACAATAGTTTGCAACCTTATTCCAACATTAAACCAACATTCTTAACATCACGTTATCCACAAAGACATTAAGTCAACGTTAGAAGAATATAACTTAAAGACGTTAGTCCAATCAACCAAACGGGAACGTTGATCAATGTTTAACAAACGTTTCTTGTTATCTGGGACCACATTGCAAAATAATATTCAGAATATTGTATCCGAATGTATCTGTTTTGATAGGTCTGCTTTGTACCTTGTGTAAGCCCATCAGGGGCTGCTCGTTTTTCAGTTCATGACCAGGTCTCTCTGGGACCACCACTGTAACTCGACTGACTTCCTGAAGGTCATTCACAAGGTTACTGTGTCAGTCAGCAGGTCAAGATGGTGCTGTTGTTGGTCGCTTTTTCTAAAGTGAAGACATTGGCACTGGCCATGGTCACCTTAGACCATTTAATACTGGAAAAAGTATGTCTCAAAATTTTCAATCCTATTTCAACCTATTTACCAAACGATGAAACTTTTGTGTTATTACATGGATCATAGTTAAATTCTTATTCATTGCTGGGGGGGGGGTGATGTTTTAGTTTAATAAATTTAAGGCTTCCTGTGGTTGACATAATATCTAACAGCTAACACAACATCTCTGAGTCTGGTTTGAATTGTGATTATAGAACATGACTTGTCAACCCAGCTATGGGTAGACCTTACCTGACCTGTGCTTGAAGTGGGGGTGACAAACTCATTTGTTGGCCTGTCCAGTGGGCTGGCTAGTTGACAGTTCAATATAGCGGTGTCTAGGGCCAAGGGACACCCACCTGAGTCTCTGTTGACAGCCTCTCAGTGTCAGTACACACCTTGTTCTAACAGGGGCACTAACACAGCATGCATATTGAACTGATTAGTAGTCGAAACCACAGCAGGAAGAAGTTGGGTTGATTAGTACCGTAAAACCTCGCGTATAAGCCTAACTCACATATGAGCCGCACCCCGAGTTTGGACTGATTCTATAAGCCGCAGAAGCCTTCTGAATGGTCCTGGAAAAAGCTTGCGTATAAGCCGCACCCCATACTTTGGCCTGTAGTCTGTAACCCACACATGGAGTCAGAGTCCTCCTGGCGGCCCTGTGTGGCCTCCTGGCGGCCCGTGAGGCCCCGTGAGGCCTCCATGTGTCCCCCTACAGTGTCACATTTTGTCAGCTTTATCACGCCCGGAGGTGTTACAGACTAGGTATGTGGGGGGGGGGAGGGTGTCCATCGTGCACCATACAGTGTCAATGCGTCATCTCTCATGGTCGCACCTCAGCCCTAAGACAATGCAGCCCACTCGCACTTCAGCACTAAGACGATGCAGTCCACCGCTAATCCCTGCTAGCATTCTCACAAAAACCATACACCTTGAAGCCCCCCCCCCCCCGGTAGCACTAACCCCCCACCCCCCGACTAATCCCCCCTCCCCCACCTTGCTTCACCATAGGCCACCATGATGGCCATGTTAAAGACATTGTATGTTGATTTTTAAAATTGAAATTCGGAAAAACTCGCGTATAAGCTGCACCCCGACTTTGGGCCGATCCTATAAGCCGCACTGGCGATCTGACTCGCATACTAGCTGCGGCTTCTACGTGAGGTTTTACGGTAGCCAAATATACAAAAGGCAGTAAAGAGGTGGATAAAGGGTAAAATGGGTGAGGTTCGTCCCAAAACCTATTTACACAAAAACTTGTTGATCATTCCCGTTTTAGCTTTACCTCTCCCATACCTTCTGAAGGTCCACCAATCACTTATCTTGTTGCTTGTCTTCATATGCTTTCAGAAAGGTCAGTCTTTATCATTATCATTATCTCAATGACAAAGGGATATTATAAACTTTGTAGCTTCCATATCAAATGATGCCCAAATAGCACTGGCTGGCCCCATGTCAGGTAATAGATGGATTATGAAGTGAAAGGAAGACTCGTTGAAAGCAGTAGGACATAACCACAGCCCCAAGGAGGTTTTCTACAATGCTGATGTATATGTAAAGGGATCATATTTGGAGTGGGGAAGGTTTGATAAACGGCTTTTGTCAGACTTTCAGTTGTCCGCTTGTTCGACTTTACAGTTTTATTCAACACGTCAACAGGAATGAGCAATATAGGCAGTAACAGTGACTAATTCATTAACCCATTTGTTATAATACTGTAACTTTACTTGCATTCAATTCGCTGAATTCATGCTATAATGTTCCAAGTAATTAGTCCAGGCTTTTTAACACCAGAATACATATTTCCAGGTAAGCACATTAGATACACAATGACGCACGGGAATCAAAATTAATAGTCAAATTCATATCATGATATTTACAAGAGATTTTATGTGCCCCTACATGGGTATAATTCGACACGGGCAACAGAGCAACACAGCCTTTTTCAGCCCTTTTAAAAATCGACAGACACAGAAAATTAGGGATAATAATCGACCTACAGAGATTTTTCTATGAGTTCCTATATGTAAAAAGTGACGCAGTGACACTCTGTCTTCCCTAAAAAGCGACACAGTGACACGCTCAAAAGACTGAGGACCCATGTATAGGCACTTTTATGGCATTGGCCGGGGTTACCGACTCGTTATGAGAAGTGATATGATACAGGTATCGGCAAATACCCACGTGGAGTCACAATACTGCATGAATAGATGCCTCAATTGCTTTGATATGATATGCACTTTGCAGATTAATCTGGAATCTTGTAAGCAGAATAATGAAGGACGCCAAGCGCAGGTAGGGGAATTTGTATCAGGTCCATGGGAGTCAATGTCCTGGAAATGATATAGAAATACGCTGTCTGTTGATGCAAGCGACGCTATAAGATCAGGTAGATTATGTTGTTAACAAATATGTTTATGCAAATGTTGTATGGATAATGGAAGGCACAGCCAAAGATTTTATATGTAGAACATGATGCATAGTATTTAATAACTTTGACTTTTTTTATAACATTGATTCTTTTGATCAAAGCTAATTATAGGCAATAAACCTGATGGACGTAATAGTACAATATTAGCGCATTTAATTAGACCAATTTCAAAATGAATTGAATACAAATGAATAATATAGACAACAATGAAGTCTGGTCTCTCTGGTTGTCATGGTTCATCTTTTAGAATTCTGGTCTCCTCTTTGCCAAACTCTTTTGATCATTACTTGTGTTTACAGGACAATTAATCATATCATCAACTTATATTAGAAAAATAAAGAAAGGTTCATTATTTGATGGAGATTCATAGATAAACCTAAATGATCTATGTACCTTTTAACCCCAAATAAAAGTAACTTCCAATAAAGATCACTTTTCTAGTTTGCTGTAAATTATCGAATAATGGAATTAATACGTATACGTTTGCCAATGCTTGACTTCAATGCTTTGCCTCCAGCACTGCCTTGTTAGCCTTGCAACCTCCTTCTTACCGCCAGCCATCTGACATTTCAAAGACAATTACATGTATAGAGGTATAACTGGAAAGCATACAACAAAGGTTGTGTACTTTGCTGTATGGGTGACTGAGAAGTAAATCGGTTTAGAACTCATCAGCTGTTCATATAGCTTGGGTGAGCTACCACAGGACCCGGCACAACTCTGGTGTGGGCTGACAGTGCAGGGGTGGGGCTTAGCCCTGACAAGGCCGTGTTCACACAAAAGGCCACCAGTCTTAGGTCTCAAAAGTAGCATGGAGCCAAGCCACCAGCGTGAAAACTGGCCGATTTGACTGATTTGCCGTCTGAAATGGGTGATTTGAATACGACTCAGCATGCCTCATGAGATGTGGTGAATGGGGAGGTGGGGAGGTGGAAGACTGTGCCCTATCTGCTGCCAACACGCTGTGTGGGTCCAAAAACTCCAACACCCTCTCCATAAGCTGTGTACTCCTCTCCACAAACACATCCTCCACCTCATCCTCAGGCCATTCCACCTCCTCGTCCCCAGTTTATCATTACCGACAGCCATCTTTCTCACTGCTATCTTTACCAACTATATGCCTCTTCAGTTGTAGGTAAATAACCTCGCATCTCCATAGCTTCCTTCATCCTTGGCCATTTATGCAGATTCACATTGCTCCTGTATTTCTAACTTGTTATTTATGCATAAAATGATTTTACCAATCTCCCAAACACCCCTGTTCTTCATCTATCTCTTCTTTTCCAGTTGCAGTCTCTCTCTCTCCTGCTCTCTCTGCTGCTCTCTTTATATCTACGAAATGTTTTTTATTGTCCCTGCAACCGTTTCATTTCCAGGTCACCCCTTACTCCCCCTCTCTGTTGTGCTCCATTTACCTAAATGTGGCTGTGTCCTTTACAGTGTGTACCATACACTGACCATGCATGGCCCATGTTAGCTGGCCCTGCAGGGAACTGGGTATGCAGAGGGAGGACCGAGGTGGTGGGCAGGGATCTAGAAGGTACGGATAATACGGGGGGGAGGGGGGACTAGGTTATCATCATGCACCGATACACATATAGAAGCTCTCCTATATGCACATGTGGGGAGTTATAAAAAGGTGAAAATATTCGACTTCCTTTTCTTTAATCTCATTTGTTTAGTCTGATATGAATAAGGTAGGGTTTTTATTTACCCCCTACATGAAATCCACATCGTACATAATTCTATAACCCCTCTATAATGGCCCCAGACTCTTAAATTCGACACGGCGGCATCGGCCTTTTTGGGCCTTAGTGACATGGGATATGAGGGAAAAATAGATAGTGACATGGGACATGGGGCATTTCTTACATTTGATCACCACTGCAGTAAGCATTGAATCAGTCCAATTGCACTACAGAAATGTGGTATGCACCTATATTCTAATTTCCGATAACGACTAAAAATACAATCTAACAAGTATAATAACTTTATTAAAGCTAATGATTAAGGTCAGGAAGTGCTATCCTACTAGTTGATTAAATTGTTTTTTCGTGTGAATTTGAGTAATTTGTTCTATTCACAAGTACACTTATAAATGATAAAATTAGAAAAAAAAGTAGGTAGGCCACACATGTAGGGAAGTGTGTTAACTATCAGCCCAATACATGAGATTTACTCATTTCCTTGTCATCTAGAACGGAAATTGACAAAGGTAACACGTGTAGAGCCAAGAGACTCTCAGACATTTAAGCCCACCCCAGTGGGCACAGAACATTGAATCAACATTGATACATGGTTGGCAGTGTTGATTCAACGTTGATTCAACATTGATTCAACGTTGAACAGAACTTTGTGCCCACTGGGACACAGTGCAGTAACTACGTATACAGATAGATTTTCCTCATCAGTACACTCACCCTATTGTGGGCAATATATTTCATCCTTCCATGAGATTAAAGTATTGGGTGTCACCTATGAGGGGTATGATTATATGGTTAAAATTCCTTTTGCTGAGTACCATGTCAAAATGCTTGGCAAAACAGGGAAACGGCCCGATTCGCTGCTCTACGCGGTGTAGGTATACTCCCTATAAATAAGTTGCACCCAGCTAACAAAGATACGTTATTTTTTCGTCAAAATTATTTTTTCAACATTATATAACGTGTTGCCATAAATAAGGAGCCATAGAGAAAGGTTATATAACGCTATATAATTTTTTATTTTTGTTTATTGGGAAAGCTTCCTTTTTATAAGCTTTTATGAACGCCCCTATCAAAACAGGGCCGACCCTACAGTTTTTTATCCAATTTTGAAGACATTTTTATATTTCTACACTTTTTGGGGTCAAGTTTAGGTCTACAAAAATTTGGAATTTTTTCCCCCATTTTTACACTTTTTTGGTATCGTAGAGGGGCAGTAAAAAAATAAGAAAGTAAAAAAAAAAGAAGAATCCGACCTACCGACCCTACATTTTCATCCCATGTAACATGAAACAAACCTTCTTTTCTTTTGGCCATAACATTCTTGTCTTTCACTGATATAACTTTATTCATATGAATATAAATAACAGAAGTGAAGGTGTATGACCCATTTTGGGCACAGACAAAATGGAAATTCATCATAAATGTTTGACTTTAGTGCTATCCAGTTACACATCCCAGCCAGGTTTCGTACTAATTGTGATGTTAAATGGATGGATACACATGTTCTGAACATAAATCACGTCTTCTTATGATGAAAGATCCAAATTTTCAAAAAGTAGGGCTCATAAAGCTAAGACCCACTAATTTCACCATGTTATCAGTAACCCTATAATAACTGATATTCTGTAAGGAATATTGCCTATATACCTTCTTTTCAAAAGCTCCAAAGTGAAAAAAATACACCCATGATGGGAAAATAACAAACCTCAATAATTCTGACAATAATTCCTTTACTTAGTAAATCCAGTTTTTCTAGACATGAATTAAAAGGAACTTATATTGTTTTGATTGAGATAAGAGTGGTCGACTCTAGGCTAATTTTGGTAGACATCGAGTGATACTAGAGCATATGAGATTTCCAAACATAAAGGCAATAATCTATATACAATATTGTTCATGGAATCATCAAACATGACCAATTGAACCCCCTGGAACACCCCTGAATGTATGGTACAACCGGTATGATCCAATAGTGGTTTCACTTGACATAATGAATCCTGAAGGTCATGTAAAACTGTGATGGGAAGGGTCGAATCTAAACTATGTACGATGAATTTTATTCATCCCGACTAAAACAGCCAATCCCACTGCTGTACATCTAAGAACAAGTCAGGATACGATGGAGGAGGATCAGAGTCTGAAGTACAGATTTAAGGACTCTATCAACGTTCATTTTTGTAATTATTTGCAATTTTCGTAGGTGTATATTTTTGTCCCTTTCTGTTTAATCCAGACATATTATACGCCATTGCAAAGGGAAAATTCATGTTGATCAGATTTTTACCAAAATTATGATTTTTGATAGATTTGAAACGTTTTTCTTCCAAAAATGTTCTTTTTGGGGTTATTTTGCTTCTAACATGGTTACAGTACAGAAATAAGGTATATAATGCATGTTTGATCAGAAATTTATCTGGACATAATTATGCAGAGCCGTTTTTTTTCTCTAAGAGATATTCCAATTATTAAGCTCTACAGGACATTCCAAAGTTCAAATTTTACTATTTTTCCAGAAAAATCCCATATCTCAGTGTACTACCTTATTTCAAATAGGAGACCTTAATAATTGGAATATCTCTTAAAGAAGAAAAACGGCTCTCCATAATGATGTCAAAATTCATTTCCAATTCCTAAACATGTACTTTATATCTTAATTCTACCCCGTAACTATGTTGGAAGCAAAAAAGAACGTTTTTGTTCTAAAAACATTCCAAATGTTTCAAAATTGTGTATTTTGGAGAAAGTGTGAAAAATATCAGTTTTGCAGTTACAGACAGGGAACTATAATAATACTTTGCATTTGCAAAGAGTTAAGAAACGGTTAGGTTAAATAGAGCTATCTTCAGACAGAATTGAATGAAAGAGGTGCTAAAACTGATCTACTTTACAAGCTCATAAAAATAGAACTTGCAGTTTGAGCGACACCTGGATGTATTAACCATTAGATAATCGTTTCCAATAGGTTTGGACATAGGTATTCCATAGATCTTAACAAACAAGGCTTAAAAGTCTAGGAGAACCCAAATTGAATTGAAGACATGTTATAGCCCCACGATAAATGTCAAGACAACCATCCACAGGGCTTTAGTCAGAGGATATAGGATGCATATGTAACAACCGGGCAATTATAGAGGCACGTGAACTGTAGCCTTACAGCCTTGAGTCATAGTTCCCATTGCATCAATGCTTACGATATGAGGCAAGTGCAACCAATATTAATTCATTATGATATCAGAACCGACCCTCGTTAAGGCAGCCGCATTCCGCTTGCTCCTGGGTTACCGACGAGCTCAGAGGTATTCCACTGTGACAAGCAGTTACCCCTCTACTTCCGGCCTTAGGGTATCACAGGCAGAAGTAGACCATCACGGTCCATGTGAAGGATTATGAGTGACTTCCGCCTTGGCCATCATTTTGATAGGGGTTCCCGTAAAAATGTTTCACTGTAACTGCCTTGGAAACCAGAACACCAGAACCAGCTCACTGCTTGTTCCGGTCCTAACAGTTGCTATCACCAGCAACAAGCTATGTGGCCAATCTGAAAATTCCAAATTCATGTTAATGTTGAGAGCCTAATGTATGCCATCGACCTAGGAGCTATATAAGTTTATAAGCCTCCCTCTTTTCCGTCTTCAGCCGAAGCTACAGACGAAAGCAGAAGAAGTTCCCAGTTAGTTGTTATGGAGACTGAGTACATGATGATGCCAACAGCTACACCTCCCATTATGATATTCTTCTTGTGATACGCCTGCTAAATGCCACTCTGCAGCCCCTCACTCAGACATGTGCAGTTGAGTTGATAAATTGGCTGCAGGCAGACAGGGTTGAGAGATGCATCCTATGACTGCCACTTCTAATTAAAGGACGTCAGCAAGGAACGACCCACTGAAGGCGATACTCGGAGAACAATGTGCTCATCAGCTCCTGACGAGGAGATCCCTTTACGTTCACCGACATATGCCACTTGTTTGTACCATCTAGTTCAATCTCAGAAAACCTCATTTCTTGATGCATAACAGATGTCGCCTATATATATATAGTAGCATTGCTTGTGTGTGTTTAGGGAATTTGGTTTGGCTTCTGGATTAACACCAGAACACCAGCCCAACCCTGTGGCACTCATATGATGTATTCCCAGTTTTGGAGCTCTTATGGTGATTGGTACAATTATTCCTCAATTACAGCATGAATTCATCATCCATACAATGATTGGGTCCCGATTTTACTTTTTTTTCTATTGGAAAATCAATATTTCCTTTAGGAACTAGGCACGATGTTCCCAGATGTAGTCCAGAGTACATGATTCCCTAGATCTGGTGCAATCAGTAATGTAGCTGTGTACCTGAGAAAGTTTCAGCAATGCCTGAGATAGCACTCAGCAGTAAGCAATGCAACAGTCCATTGTGGTCGTTTCATGGTGATCGCACGTTCTCAGTGTTATCCACATTGTTAACTGAGTTCTATATGGCTAATAAAGCCATGTCATCCATTGCCGTGAAGCTAGATTCAAATTTCCATGAATTCTGCCGCACTGACACTGCCAGCAGAACTAGGGATATTTTACAGGTATGCGTCTGTATCTTTTACCAGAACCAAGAGCAAACAACCGAAATGCCTTTAGAGCAAAACTAGCCGCAAAACAAAGTAATAAACAAAACAAAAAAGAATGCCCATAGAAAATGTATTGATCAGTTCATGCAGTATTCATTAACTTGGTGGTATCTTCTCATGCTGTACTTGATGTTATAAGCGCACAATGCTCCTTGAAATTACTGTAACAATGTTTTAATAGTCAAGAGTTTAATTGGACTCAAAATGTTGACATTTTGGCAGTTTCATAGTCTAAAAATCGGCCCAAAAAGGGGGATGTGCGCTGCTTGGGGGATGTGCGCTTTTTGGGTCGAATACGCTATATGATACATGTTGTAGGTATGTTAATATACAAATGTGTTGCATTGAAATCAATTATAACATACACATTGACCAGTTTAGCTAGCTTTTCTTCTTATCCTGGATGAAAACAACATTACCATAATTGTTAATGTTGCCTTTGTGACGTCAGAGACCTATGACGTCATTGAACACTGACGCTGACGCAGTGATTGTGCCTGCTGATCTGTGTGGGCCACTGCTATCCATTATTGCCGCCCCCTCCCTTCACTACGCCCCACCCCTCAGCCACTAAGCGGGCAGTAGTATAGTATGTATCGGAACGGGACTATAGTTAACTACTGTTTATTACTCAATCGACCTGCAGCCAATCAGAGGCCTCCATTTGGTCACGTGACCCCCTCATTTGCATAATTACGTAATAGGCCACGCCCCCTCATTTGCATAATTACGTAATAGGCCACGCCCCCTTGATCACCAGCCAATCAGGGGCCGCCATTTGGTCACGTGACCCCCTCATTTGCATAATAAGCCACGCCCCCTTGATCACGTGACCCCCTCATTTGCATAGTAGACTACGCCCCTTTGATCACCAGCCAATCAGAGGTCGCCATTTGGTCACGTGACCCCCTCATTTGCATAATAGGCCGCGCCCCCTTGATCACGTGACCCCTTCATTGGCATGATAGGCCACAACAACATCACGTGGCTATCTTTGTTTGTAAACAACACCACGTGGCTCTCTTTGTTTGTAAACAACACCACGTGGCTCTCTTGTTTGTAAATAACACCTACTAAGTTTAGTCATAGGTAGCAGTAGTGTTTGTAAATAACGCTTACTAAGTTTTCAGTCATAGGTGTCTAGAGCAGCAGCAGCAGCAGCATCTTCAGCAGCAGCAGCAGCAGCAGCAGCCGCGTCATAAGTGTCTAGAGCAGCAGCCACGTCATAGATGACTAGTGCAGCAGCAGCAGCAGCATCTTCAGCAGCAGCAGCAGCGTCATAGGTGTCTAGAGCAGCAGCTGCAGTAGCAGCAGCGTCATAGGTGTCTAGAGCAGCGGCAGCAGCATCTTCAGCAGCTGCAGTAGCAGCAGCGGCAGCAGCAGTAGCAGCAGTAGCATCTTCAGCAGCAGCAGCGGCAGCAGCAGTAGCAGCATCAACAGCATCTTCAGCAAAAGCAGCAGCAGCCGCGTCATAGGTGTCTAGAGCAGCGGCAGCAGCATCTTCAGCAGCAGCAGTAGCAGCAGCGGCAGCAGCATCTTCAGCAGCAGCAGCAGCGTCATAGGTGTCTAGAGCAGCAGCGTCATAGGTGTCTAGAGCAGCAGCCGCAGCAGCAGCAGCATCTTCAGCAGCAGCAGCGGCAGCAGCAGTAGCATCTTCAGCAGCAGTAGCAGCAGCAGCAGCAACATCTTCAGCATCAACAGCATCTTCAGCAAAAGCAAAAGCCCGTAACTTAGCATCATGTGCATCAGCCATAGCCGTAACAGCGACACTGCGACTAGCATAAGCAAAACAGGCTATTTTTTTAGCAGCTGTACAAGCATTTATAGCATTAGCCCTAGCAGCAGCCGCAACAGCGACACTTTTAGCAGACGTTGCAGCATCAGTAGCAGCAGCATCGGTAGCAAGAGCGGAAACAGTAGCAAAAACATTAGCAGCACGAGCAGCAGCGGCGAGAGTAACAGCAGCGTTGTTAGCAGCATTGGCAACTTCGTATGCAGCATGTGTAGCACGAACAGCGATACGAGCTTCACGTTTTGCACGAGCAGCAGCAATAGCTGCAGAAGTAGCCATCACACTTTCCAGCCACCCGTACGAATCTTGATAAAAACCAACCTCCACCTTGCTACTTGTTAACTCATCAGTAAACATGGGCGTCTCCTCGTGTGGTGTTGTCGCGGCTCTGTAGTAGTGTTGGGATTGCTCACATTCGGTAGAACGTAGAGTGATTCCTGATGACGCCATGCTGAAGGTGGTAGAAGAAGTGTGTGGGACTCATGTTTCACTCTCGCTTATGTACTAGGCTCCGAGATAAGCTTCTTAACTCAAGAGGAAAACTCTCACTAGGAAGGCGACCAGCTGTCTACCTGTGTAGGTGCGGGTTCGTTACATCTTTAATCCTGTTCAACCCCCCGAGGAAATAGATGAAAAAAACAAAAGACCATCTTTCAAGCACTCGAATCCGCAGTCAGTAGGAAGCTATAAGGAGCTTAACTTGTGTTTGATTTAAGCTGTCTACCACACGCACGCGCTTGTAGTCACAGCTAGAGTGGCAGACTTCCGTCCGCCCGCTGGCGCATGACAATCGACTTTAGACACCCCTTGTAGTTTTTTTTTTGCATACACAGTTGACTAGCATCTTAATCTCTTACCCAGCTATAAGCCCATATACATGTAACGCGCATTACTCCTCTTTATGGTAATTATCAGATCGATTTAAGGGTGGAAAAGGCTTAGGTGATTTAGGTCCCTCTCTAGCTGAAAACAGGCTTAGACCATAGCATGTAGGCAGCCGGCCGCGTTAAACACCCCCTGTAGGTTTTTTTTGTTTTTTGTATACACTCTCGATCCCCTCTCTAGGTGAAAACAAAGCTTAGAAGATGCGGTGATCCGGCCACCGGCTGGCGCGTCACACCTGTCGTTAATCACCCCCTGTAGGCTTTGTATACACTCTCTAGGTGAAAACAAAAGCTCCCTCCACGGGCTGGCGCGTCACACCTGTCGTTAAAACGCCCCCTGTAGTGTTAGTATACACAGTTGCCCCGCCTTATCTATTCACCAGCTATAAGCCCATATACGTGTACATGTGATTTTTGATACCCTCTCTGGAATAGGGTGGGGCTCAAGGTGAAAACAAGATTAGACCATTCGCTCTCTCAGCTATATAAAGAGCCTCAATTGTTCTTGCAACAGCACTTCACCACCGGTACACTATCAGTCACGAGGCAGATGTTTGCGGTATGGGTCATACAGGTTACCTACTAATAGCGGTTTGGTGAGTAGATCACTTTTTTTTCCCCTAAAAAAAACAACAAAAACTCCTCACTTATGACTCAGGTATGTATATGTAGCACTGTTAGTGTAAGTACACAGTAGAATCTACTGTACTATAGACTCAACCCTCTGAAGACGGTGGAGCGCGTTAATGCGCAGGTCTGTGTCGGCGTCACTTGTTTTTTATTCTAACTAAAAAAGAAAAAAAGTCAGAAGTCAATCTACGACCTATCAAAGACAAATTTGTGATAAGTTCAAACTAAATAAGAGACAGTTTGAGCGTCTCTTAGTCGCTGTCAAAGATGCGAATAACGAACGCGCTGAGGGCGGGGTTCAGGTCACGTATAGTTCCCCGCTCTTTCGTCAGATGGCGCCACAATAGGGGTTTTGTACATTCCTACGATGCTCGCGAACATTTCACCGCATAATGAGCTATAGAGGCAACAAAGTGCGCTTCTGAATATATTAAAATATAAAAAACAATTCAATATTGTGTATTTCTGATAGAAATGAGGCAGTTTCTTTGAATACCAACTAAACTATAGCGAGATGAAAAATACCACACCATATCTAAGGCTTTATAAAAGATACATAGTCAGAAACTCTCGCCGAGTCGGCAATCTGAAAAACGGATCAACTCGTTTTGACTCGTTGTGCCACAAGGGCCCCCATCCAACGGGGGCCCTTTGAGGTCAGTCTGTCAAACCACAGTGATCCATGCTGCTTAACACTAGGCGTAATTAATTACGCCCATGTTGTGCAGCATCTAACCAACTGACAGTGTCAGTTGGTTGGCCCCTCTTTAGGGGCCACACAATAAAATAAAGAATAGAGGCCTAAGGGAACGTTCACAAGCGTCTCCCCTTCCTACGGGGTGGGTGGGTCTTTGGGTTTAGTGACAAAACAGCGACATGTGAGTAGGAGTTTGCGTGTCAGCTCTCTTTTTTTTCTTTTTTTTTCCAAGTCTACATATTATTTATGATTAAAAATTTTTTTTAAAAAAACCCACGAAAATATAGTGCGCTGATCAAAAACTGAATAGAAAAATAACCAAAAATAGGTTGGGGAAATCTCTGCTATGTAGCTGATCGGTCGTTGTCACACGGTGCAGAAAATTTACTTTTTTTTTTTTTTTTTTTAGAAAATCTATATTAGGACCACAGACGGGGCACATGTGTCACTTGTCGAATATAAGAGATACCAATGGGCCTTGTCGAATTTAAGAACTAGGTCTTGGCCATTGGCATTGTCTATTTTGAGAAGTAGTCTTGCTCGTCTTGCCCCTTGTCGCCAACTCCCAGCACCCCCTGTGTCTCTTTGTCCATATTGGCTAAAAACAGGACATTGTTGCCTTGGCTATTTTACCCCCCGTCTGGGTATCTTATTACTTAATCACTTCGTCTTGACCCTGTGGGGCAGTGGGTATATGGAATAATCGTGTCCAGGTGTACTCTATCTGACACATAACCGAAGGTTACTGAGTTATGTAATAATACCTGACCTATGAGGCCGCCAGTCAGTTTGCCGTGATTATTTTGACACACTCTCAGTTACTCGTAAGACATCTAATACATAATTAGACTCAGCATCATATAAGACAGTCTCGGCCACGCCGGCTGCATATCGGACCAGGGGGATAGTCTGGCAGCGACTCGCCACCCCGTCCACAAGCTGTGTACAGCACCCCGTTTCTCTTTGTCCATATTGGCTAAAAAACAGGGCATTGTTGACTTGGCTATTTTACCCGTCTGGGTCTTATTATTTAATCACCTCGTCTTGACCCTGTGGGGCAGCGGGTATATGGAATAACCGTGTCCAAGCGTACTCTATCTAACACATAACCGAAAGTTACTGAGTTATGTAATAATAACTGACCTATGAGGTCGCCAGTCAGTTTGCCGTGATTATTTTGACACACTCTCAGTTACTCGTAGGGAATCTAATACATAATTAGACTCAGCATCATATAAGACAGTCTCGGCCACGCCGGCTGCATATCGGACCAGGGAGATAGTCTGGCAGCGACCCGCCAGCCCGTCCACAACCTGTGTACAGCACCCCGTGTCTCTTTGTCCATATTGGCTAAAAAAACAGGTCATTGTTGACTTTGGCTATTTTACCCGTCTGGGTCTTATTATTTAAATCACCTCGTCTTGACCCTGTGGGGCAGTGGGTATATGGAATAACCGTGTCCAAGTGTACTCTATCTAACACATAACCAAAGGTTACTGAGTTATGTAATAATAACCGCCCTATAATCCTATGAAGTCGCCAGTCAGTTTGCCGTGATTATTTTGACATACTCTCAGTTACTCGTAGGGTATCTAATACATAATTCGACTCAGCATCATATAAGACAGTCTCGGCCGCGCCAGCCGCATATCGTACCAGAGGGATAGTCTGGCAGCAACCCGCCATCCCGTCCACAATCTGTGTACAGCAGTCTGGACCAGACCACCAACTCTGGGTATAGCATTCGGGATGACTGGAGCAAGACTGGATCTAACCCTTTAATAGTCGCATAGCGCTTTAATGTGCAGTACCCGTTGTCGTCATAAGCCATGAATGCAGCACTCAGAGTTCCTCACCAGGGCTGCATGCATGCATACACTGGCATATCGACAAAGAGCGTAGCGCATTAAAGCACTATGCGACCTTTAGCATTAAAGCGCTGAGGGGTTATTTTTTGATAGTGTAGAACCAATATCTGTCTAATTAAACCCCTTATCAGTCCTGTTTTTTTTTCACATACAAAAGAATTAGGTAATGGCGCTCCGCCATGTATTGGATAACCACTGCAGCGCGACTCTGAAAAGCGGCGGCGGTGAATTTCCATTTAGATCCTGAAAAGGGGGGCGGTCAGATGTCGTCAAGGCTCTGATAAGTAGGGCAGTTCAAATCATATGATTACATTGAGCTAATTTTCTTGCTGAAAGGAATGAATAATTGTATTTGTATAAAATTCACACACACACACACACACACACACACACACCCGCCCACCCACACACACACACACACACACACACACACACACACACACACAGGACACCTGATGATCTCCACACGATGACCTGATTGCCCTTCCTAAAAAAAAATAAAAAAAAGCCCAACTCGATCTACCTACTCAACAGGGTTTCAGTGTAGAGCGTATTCGGGGTTTTTCTGATGCGTATATTATATTGAGATTGATTTTCAACTTTTGTGATCAGTGGTTGGTCCTTAAAAGGACCGTTTGGTAGAGAGAGAGGGTCCCAGGGACCTTGCTGCTGAAGCGGAGGGCGTGGTCATAACGCGTGGTGGTCCTTCGGTAGTCCTTCCTCCATGCAGACTTGCTGCTTGACTCGCTCCACGCACTGGCGGATGAGTTGATCAGCGACGTTCGCGATCAGCTCATCCACCACACCCTCTGCTTCAGCAGCAGTCCGCTGTCTCTCCTCTCTCTGTAGCGAGGCTACGAACTGCTTCTCCACGGCCGCATCGATCATAGATCGAGAAACGGCCACGAAGTTCTGTCTCTCCGCCTCCTCTCTCTGTAGCACGGCTACGAATTCCTTCTCCACGGCCGCATCGATCATAGATCGAGAAACGGCCACGAAGTTCACTCCGTGAGCCATTTTGTCGAACTGACTTCCTAGCCGCCTGAGAGATGCTGACGTCACACTATTTTCGACGACGCTATGACGCGCACGAGGTAGACAGACGACGTCGTTTCACTTCCTTATTTGGAGTTTGGGACCTTGTGACACCTAAGTCATACCGTACGGTCGCGATAAAGCAACTAGTGTTGAAAAGCGCGCCGGTCTTGTATAAGCGCCGGAGTATAAGAGCCTCCAAATGTTTTTTCTCAAGCACTAAAATCGCGACTTTGAATAAGCGCCAGCGCCTGGCTTGTATATAGCTCCTGAGTAAGAACTTCACCGAATTGAAAAGCGCTCCCTCAGAGCCCTTAATCGCGACAGTACGGTACAAATCTGATGTCAACCCGCGCCAAAACCAAAAAGGGTGTTCCGGTCACACGTACCTACGACGAGCGACCTTCAGCTATCACCACGTGAAGAGTTGGAAATAAATTTTGTACGGCAAGAAAACTGAAAACTGATAACGATTCCATTAGATAAGTATTTGGTTCCAATCTATGGCGAGATATTTCCACCAGAGCGATTGATTTATATGTCTGTAAGGTTCAGCTCTCCAACACTCTCCAATATCCGCCGGTGCACGACGGTCGCCGCCCATCATTAGTGACAACTAAACTTCTGCTGGAGAGTGAAAGTTACGTTGAGTCTTGAGGTGCGCAGAGATACTATCTGCCGCAGCCTGATTTTAGTTCCACGCTATTTAGATAACCGCCCCATTTAAAATCTCTCTCTCGATCCTAGAAAAGGAAAAAAGGGCTAGAGTTTATCATGGACGCGTCTCAGTTTTAGTCAAGCCGTAAAGTGAAGAACCCGAGCTTGTACATATACCCACGTGAGGAGTGACATAGCGGGGCGTTCAGTTAGTACTGAGTCTATAGTCAAGGTCAAGTTCCACTCTCTAAACAGAGCTTTAGCGACTCCGTCATCTAGACTAGACCGCGCGCGCGATTTTTTTTGCTGAAGCAGCTAATCGATGGAAACGTAGAGAAGACGTACTCGATCAAAAACTGCTTCAGAGGCTTGTTATCAGGTATTATCAGTTAAATCAAAATATTTCAAAACATCCAGAAAAGCAGAATGTCATGTCCTACGGGCTACAGCCGGGCACTGACGAGCAGACGCCGCTGACGTCATTTCAATCAGGTCGCAGCGCTTTTTAGACACCTTTTCTGTAGGACCCATCCCATACCTTAATATATAATACCGTAAACGCCGGGTGATTAGTATATGATCACATTGACAGTCGCGGATCCACGAAGAGGCTGGATAAGCCACGAGCGGACCCGCGACTGCAATGTGACATAATCTTACCATGCGCTTTTGTTTTGTTTTTGTTTCTATTTACAACAGCAAACATTTCAACAGCCTATTGTTTTTTTAAAATGATGAAAAATCGGCCCAAAAAAAAAGTAAACATTTTAGAGCTAAATTTGTGGAGGATAGCCGGACATGCTGATGTCACTAGACCCCTAAATTAGATATGGTGACATGGTCATTTTCTTAAAAATCGATACAACGACACGGACACGGACATCTAAGTGACATGGGCCATGGGGCATTTCTTGAGTCCGACATGTGACATGGCCCATAGTGACATGAGGAAAAAAAAATGTTCGAAGAGTGCATCAGAAAAAGTACCATTTCAAACCTAAGCATTTCGCCAAATTTTTTTTTTTTTTTTTTTCTTGGATGGTACCCGGCTTTGCGGTGTCTGGGTCCTTAAAAATGTACCAGAATGCTCAAATTCGGGTTCTAAATATTTTCAAAAAACGTTTTCTCCCTTAGTGACGTGTGACACGGGCATTTCTTAAATTCGACATACGGCTGCATGGGGAGGACCCACCCGTCAAGGGCCCCATGATGACTCATACCCGCCGCGTTCAGTCAATCAACCGAGATCTTTTTCTGTGGTGGTGTAGAAGGATCTCCCCCCTGAGGTTACAAAGTCACCTCTTTATTTAAGGGGCTACGAGCCGCAAAGTCGCTTTCGCAAAGTCGCAAGAAATATTCAAGTCAAAAAGTCAAATTCATCAACTATCAGTACAGTCGTTTGAAAGTCATCAAGTCACTGAAAAACTCCTCTACAGTCACCTCCGACTCGCCTCCTCCCTACCCCCCTAAAGGGGGGTAGGGAGGAAGCGATTCCCTAGAGATCAGATAATTTATTTTTTTTTCTCCCGAGCAGACCCCAAAGGCCCCCCCCTCCCCCCCAAGTGCCCGCCCACCCCATAAATAGTGCCCCCCTCCCCCCCCCTCCCCTCCCCATGCATCTTAAAGTGCCCCCCTCCCCCCCTCCCCTCCCCTCCCCCCTTATAGAAGCCTCCCATTAGCTAGTCCAAGTCATGTGACCAAAAAGGGAGCGTAGTCTGTCTATTGTCTATATTATGCAAATGAGGGAGGGGGTCAGGTCACGTGACCAAGGGGGTGTGGCCTATTTTCCAAATAAAGAGCGCTTCCAGTCTCGTGACCAAAAGGGTGTGGTCCTATTATGCAAATGAGGGGGTCACGTGACCCATTATTATGCAAATGAGGGAGTCACGTGACCAAATGGAAGCCACTGATTGGCTGGTGATCAAAGGGGCGTAGTCTACTATGCAAATGAGGGGGTCACGTGATCAAGGGGGCGTGGCCTATTATGCAAATGAGGGGGTCACGTGACCAAATGGTGGCCCCTGATTGGCTGGTGATCAAGGGGGCGTGGCCTATTACGTAATTATGCAAATGAGGGGGCGTGGCCTATTACGTAATTATGCAAATGAGGGGGTCACGTGACCAAATGGAGGCCTCTGATTGGCTGCAGGTCGATTGAGTAATAAACAGTAGTTAACTATAGTCCCGTTCCGATACATACTATACTACTGCGGGCCCCTGAGGCCTGCCAGCCTCTAGCAGTAGGGGTTGTAACTCCCGCCCGGGCCATGACTTGCCTGCACCGGTGCCATCAGTGATCTCACAAACAGTTCCTATACTCCCTCCCCTTCCCATCGTCCATGCTGCTCGGAGGGTATACCCCAAGACTTCCCTAGGGGGTGGTTTGTTTGGAGGGCCCATAACCATCTGGCGGACAGCAGCATCACAAGGTCCTCGGCTTACTAGTTGTCGTTGTCCAGACACATTTGCAATCTGACTACATCCAAATCCAAACCCTGTAATGTCGTCATAACGTTGTCTTGTGAAAAGGCCCTATATATGGTCCTCTAAATGACGGTCTATTGTTTTCTAATTAACATGACTGCAATAGATGACAAGGTCAGGCCCAGAAGTATGCAACCAATGATACGGTTGTCCAATTAAAAGGTCTAGCGTTGTCATTTTGCGTTTCATCCCATTTCAGATGGTTTACTACAAACATTCCCTTTTCTCAGATACATGAAGTTAATAATTAAACAGTTAAGAGGGCAACTAAGTCGTATCCTTTGATGGCATCAACTCTTTGCTGAGGCCATATTCTAACCTTCGAAAGTTTCATTTGCACTTGTCCCACAGTTGCACTGTTTGTCCCACGGTGCACCATACAGTGCAACTGTGTATACCATTTCTCAGACACAAAATGAGGTGTCTATGCCGAGGTTGCGCCTCTGGTTGCTCTTGCCTATAGCGTTGCATTCGTTTATGATTTTGAAAAAAAGAAAAGTGATTTTGAAAAAAAGAAGTCTACCTACTTTACTGATCACTATCTGCCTTCCTGCTTGCCTATAATCCTGGTTGGCTCCCTGCCTGCTTGTCTTTACTTGCTTACCTATATCTCTCCCGCCCTCCATGCTTGTTCTATTATTGGGTTGAAGCATACCTTCTGATTCTTTATCATGTATGCCAGGTAATGCTAATAGATACCCACAGTTTCATGCTGTTTTATTCAAAAAGAAATCATTTCTAGTTTTTCAAAACCACGTTTCGTTTTTCGGAATCACTTTGGCCCTTTGGCCTCTGTACTTATATGGCCAGGCTGCACTTTATAAACATGACTGCTCTTTACCCACCCCTTCCCCACCCTGCCTTCCATCTCCTTTCCGCCCCAGTACTATTCATCCACTTTGCCGGTGTATTTATCTATAGCCCTCTCTATTATCTGATCTCCTCTCCCATCTCTTTCCCTCGCCCACCTCCCACTCGGGATACCCATATTTAAGCCTCTCCGCCTAAAAAAGATCTTCTCCCTTCTCATCCACAACCACTGACAACAAACGACCTTGTTTTTGCCTTTAGTTGTGTGGCTGCATGCCCCAGTGTTGGGAGTAAAGCCCCACTGTCGGACGTCAACAGTGATTAAGCATGGACAGAGACCCGATCATCCGCCGACCTAATCCTAGGTCTTGTCTCTACCTCCGTCCTCATCCCAACATCTCCCTCCATCATGAGAGGTTTTTTCATATGTTTTTGAAAATGATTAATCTAAACATCAGTGTCGGAAACGAAGAGAGCTTTGTGTTGGGAGCCCGAACAGACCTCACAGAACAGGGCGGAACAAGTCACAAGCGGCAGCTCTATGGGATGTGGGCTTCTGTAGGGGGAAACCGATATGGTTCCTTATCAAGAGGCGGTAAGGCTCACCTTAGGGCAATGGTCAGCGTCCGAGCGTTCTGTGTTTAATTACACTAAAACAGGAGGCATGAATAGTCTCTGTAGTGTTCTTCTTTAGTTATTTGCATATCAAAATGATCTATATAAGTGTAACATATGGGACAACCCTATCCACTATAAGTTCTAGTACAAACACTTGTTTTAAAGATTTATATTTCATTACACTCCAGCATCCGGGCCTGCAAAATTTAAGCCGGGCCTGTAAAATAAAATATCTGCAGGACCGAATGTCCTGCATGGTGAAATAGTTTTCGTATAAACTCAAGACTGCAGTGAAGGTATATTGTCGGCTGCTCTGACTCTATCCATAGTAGAGTGTAGAGCCATTATAGTTGAGAGGGTTCGAGACTGGTGAAGGCATAGTACCTTCTCACAATAGCGTGCTGCCTGATAATCTAAGACATAAGCACGGTACTCTACTTAACTTCACTGCCGACAAATATAGGCCAATTTTCATCCTATATACGCTGATGCCTGTGACCTGGAAGTCACATTTCATACGTCTAGACTATAGCCCTAAGTCCACGGCGACAAGAACCTGCATTAAAACGGTATCGCACCTCTGCTGCCGCTATTTCGCCGCTATTTCGCCTGTGTCCACAGCGAAACAGCGGCGAAATGGTGGCGTTAAGGGCGCGATACCGTTTTAATGTAGATTTTTGTCGCCGTGGACTTTGGGCTGTAGGGGTAGCTATTTCTTTAAAAAATATGTTCAAGTGATAGTAAATGACGCACATAATTTTTGCGGTTCGCCAAATCCGACTGCCGCCGACATGAATGTCTTTACTCCTTTTGTTCTTTGTATTTCTATTATGTTTTGTAAAATCCATTATATTTGGATGCAAATCAATCTTAATCAATTCGACAGCATTGTTGTTGATTGTAGAAGGCATGCTGCAGCACGTCACTGGAATTCCTGGAAAGGGACAGTTGGTTAGAATCATTGCCTACTATTTTGATAAAATAATTTTCTTTTCCTGTTATCTACCCATTTGGTCTTAATGTACATTGCTAGTTCAGTCTAAGAATAGTCAAGGGAGAAGAGTGTACTATGTCTGAGAAGTCTGGGTGAGGCCAATTATGCTCTGAGCGCAAAATAAGGGTTTCACAAGGAAATTATCTCTATTCCAAGTTATTCAAGGTATATCTTTATAAGTTTATATGTATAATTTGGTAAATAGAATGCGTAGGAATAGAATGTAAAATGGTCATTTTATCAAGTGTTTCACAAAGTATATTCTATTGAGAGGGGCAGTCCGACTAAAATGATCATTATTAGAATATTCCTTCTAATATTCAGCACTCGTTTCTCATATAGAATATTCAAGATTTACAATTCCATGTAAAACAGCTTCCTGGGAACCGTTGCTGCGTTTCAGGACTTTTAACATTATAATGTCCGGACCAGCCTACCCTGATTTCTCGGACCATGTTGCCTCTTATTTACTTTGGGCCTTATAAACTAAATAATAGTGTATAATGTACCACCGACGCTATGTGATGATAAGAAAGCAAGTAGTAGACATACACATTTGTCAAATTGAAGACATAAAGGTCAAATCCCACAACGCGAAAAATGGGCCAGAAATTGTTGATTATTGACATAAAAACAAGGGGCAACTGTTGCCAATATTGTAAATCGCAACACTTGTCCCATGATCTTATGCCTCTCCAAATCCCACTGTGGTCAATAATAAGCAAGCGACATGTTGTGTGCAGGACTGGTTAATGGATCTATTTGAGGGGAGTTACTTCACAGTATGATTTGTCCTCACTATTCCCTCTCAATTAGCCTAAAGATATTTGGAGTGTCCCCCTTATATAAGCCAAATCATTGACATATTCCAATAAGCAACATTTTCTAGGCCTTCTGGGGGGATATATCTAACTCATTTGATCCTTGTGATTTCCCAAATCACAAGACAAAGGCAACCCTTTCTCACCGATTTGGGCCTGTCTTAGCCAAAATCGGGCCCAAAATCGGCAATAAGACCAATTCACAACATTTTCTGACCCTCTCTCGCGTTGTGGGATTTGACCTTAATATTATGAAGACATTGGGATTGTCGCCTTGGTATAAACTTTATTGTCAAAAATCGTGCTGAAAACTTGTGCATCTGAATTGTATGTGGAACTTATAGTATAAGTGAATTCGAATATATCCATGAGGGCAGGTCGACTCACTATTACTGACCAAAAAACATGTGCTTGAAATATATAATTGATAGTCCTCCGGTACCGTTGGTGTATCCAGCAGGAGTCCCAATCTTGGAATTACTTAAGATTTAGTTATAAAAACCTTTAAAATTGAAAATGAATTGAATTGAATAACAAAGTGAAGAACCATATTGTGCCAATTAACCTAGAACTGTAGAACTGTCCTAATGTAAGTATTACAGGACGCTTGTCAGGTGCTTCGTTTTCGGGATCGAAATTCCACATGATTTAGAAACTGTGCAAACTGCCCTCCCACATCGCGTCCCGAGTGGTAACTAGATAGTCAATGCACTGTCATAAGACGTCAACGACCAGGCAACATCCTGTATAGAACCCTCAATCATCTATATCAGTTGCTTGGTGCTTCAGGAACGGAACTCCACACCCATAGTTTAGATACTGGTAGCACATGCTAACCTTGAATTAGCAAAACTGTACAGTGAAGTCATTAGGACCTCATCTGCCGTCCTATGCCGCTTCCGACATATATGGTATGCAGGACGTGTGCTAAGACGTCAAAGGTGAGGGAACAGCATATTAAGTATATAGACAGGTGGGCTCATTTACTTGAGATGGATGCATCTATTTCAATCACTTAGGCCAAAAGAAAAGGTTTGTTTCAGGTCACCCGACCGACCTTATCAAAAGAGGACCGACCCTACGTTCTTTTATGCAATTCTGAAGACATTCTCATGTTTTTACCCTTTTTTGGTCAATTCTGGGGGGTTCAAATAAGTTGAGTAGGACATTCATGTTAAAAATTTTTTTTTTTAAAGAATCCGACCTACCGACCCTTCATTTTCCTCACATGTTACCTAAAACAAACCTCTTCTTTTTTGGCCTTACAATACAGAAATACATTTTTATTTCCCATATATGTACCTATTTTTGAATTTGGTATCCAGGATGACTTAGTGACATGGGTCAGATGTTATTCTATAATCATACTGTTACAAGGTTCGACAGCACAATTTTGTAGCATGCTTCCATCCGTCCATTGCAATGAGCTCAAAATTTAAACAGACTTTACTAACATTTCAATATAATGCTTCAGAATGGTTTGCAACATAATGCCAGGGCGACTGCATCCCGCTCCTCCACAAGCCATCCTCAGGCCTCCAGTCCTTTATTCCCAAATCCCAACCCTATATATAGCCATTCACATGTAATCTGTGCATTTCAATCTAAATAAGAGCCCTCAATTTAAACACATATACCATATCCATTCTCGGTTGCAACGCCACAGCAAAGCGATCAGCACACCCTCGCCGATAACAACCCAACCACAACCCCTAAATCCCAACCCATAGCCATATTCAATCAACTAACTTCCACCCTCATGTTACCCTCTGACCACAACCCCTCTTGCCGTCCTCTTCCCTAGCTCACACCATCCCTGCCACCAAAATCATCATCCCCTGTTAGAAGTTAATGTAGCTGAGCAGTCAAATTGGCTGTAGTTTTACTACAGCATTTGTGTTTATGTGCAGTAGAACAATTTTACTGCTTGTTTACACTATAAAGTATAAAGGACGTTTTTGGGGGGTTCAGTAGTTACAGCGTTTTACTCAGTACCACCTAAACAACCCCCTTAAACCCCCCCCCCCCTATCCCATCCTTCACCCACTCACCCCAGTCCCTTTCTGCTCAGGGATGTGTCGCAGTGTGCTGACACGTGTTAGTTAAACTTTCAGCAGCTAGGTGTCACTACTGCAGCTCCAGTCACCAAGCGGAGGCGGTGAGGTGATGAGCAGGTGACAGCTGACCCCCCACAACCAATACAGACCCCGTCCACTCTCCTCCCACCTCCTCAGGGCTGCACAGACACCCAGAGGGCGAGCCTATCACTGACAGATGAGGCTAAAATAATAAAAGGTGTGTTTCAGGTTACCCGACCCTACCTAGATAAACAGGGCTGACCCTAGACATTTTTTATCCAATTTTGAAAAAAACACACTATTTTTGGACATCCTTTTTAGTTGAGGCTCTGCGAGTCCGGGTAGTGGTCAGTAAGTCGGCACTGAAATTAAGGAGCCAATTTCTAGGTACTATTCGGGCTAAAGTAAATAAAATCCGAGTCTACCTACCCTATTTTTCAGAGCGTGTAACCATGAAACACTCCTTCTTTTGTTTAGGCCTTGGGCACAGGCTTGGTCGGTTTACAATTAACCATCGAATAGGGGGATTTATTACAACACAATAATGGAGTCATCAGAAGAAGAAAATGACCATTTTGTTACTAAAGGCCACTCATCAGTTTGCAGTTTTCATTGTCAACATGTGGGGAAAGGCGGGAAATATCCTTACAAATGTTTCAAACCCAGACACATCCATAATCCTCCCACTTATGACTTACTACTAGTATCCCCTTCAATCTCTGTACTTACATGTGTTCCTTGTTAATGTCCGCATGCTTCAAAGTGTCAGCAAGACATATCATGTTAAGTATAATGTTAGCAGCCTCTTATATTAGTTAAACTGGGACAAACATCTACATACAGAGGTTGTGGAGCAAGGAAAAAGAAGTCTCACAAGGGCATCAAACCGTATGACCTTATATTGGGCCAAAGCACAAACATTCTGATTTTGCACAGATTGGAATTCGGATATTGACCTGTATATGTCATATAATGTTGGGCCAACGTTTCAGCATTGCAGCATAATCCTACCGCTGCATGGAAATGAACTGTTCCGCCAACCTACATTTTAATCCAGATGTTGAACTAAATAAAATCATATTTGAAAATACCAATGTTGTACTTGGTAGGTGGCCTAGTTTGACCCACCATTAAATAAAGCTGCCATTAAATAAAGAACCGGCCACACCTAGGGTAAAGTGACCATGAGTCGGCCACTTGGACCTCTATGAAACACATGCATTATTATAGAAGCTCTGCTGTATCAAGCTTACATGTAGGGGCATGTAAAAATTGCTACTTTCAAGCCATTAAGCTCACAATTTTCATATTTATGTCCATGAGGCCTTATAGGCTTCCACTACATAAGAGGTGTGATTTTTCTTCATAAGTACCCTGAGTCAACCACTGTGGTACCTTGAGTCAGCCACACTATACCAACAGTCAGCTGCTCTATATTAGAATGTCTATTTTTGTACAAAATGCAAGGAAAGGGGTTATTTCTTGTTGAGTGACTTCAGACAGACTGTGAATATAAACCAATTTTAGTTACGGTTGACTGTGTTCCATGACCAATAATTACACAATTGCAAATGATTCCTCATAATTATAATATTACTTGCACTTAATTTCAAGGTGGCTGGCAAATCAGCAAAATCACAGCTGAAATTTCATGATATTACCATAAATGTGGTATTTCTGACAGCCAGTGGGGAGGACTAGAGAGGAATTCCCCAAAATGGTAAAATAGCATGTGCTGCATTTTTCCATATTGTATCAATATAAATAAAGTTAAATCCACTAAAATATGGCCGACTCAAAGAGTACACGCGCAGATGTCTGCGCCAACCCTCAGTAGCCATAAGTCACTAATACGGCGAGGTATTCTGTCTTAACCATTCCAGACACAGCACAGTCTCTACCACCATTAGAAAAATGCCAGTCCTCAGCGAGACAACAACTGCATACCCCGGTGGTGAAAGCCGTCTAGCCTATACAGGCATGTAAGAACACTCGTATATATCTGCTACATATTGTACATACAATGAGCCATCATATGTTTTTAATTAATTAGTCTATTTTTTATGACAATGTGATATGCTAACTATATGTATAACCATGGCATACCTGTTATGATAACTAATTTATTGTAGCATGAGGGTCTTAATAGTGACCGACTCCAGAGGCAAGCACTTGGACGCATGTCCGCCACATAACAATGTAGATGGGGTGCAGTACTTAGTGGTCCTGTATAAGTTGAAAGGTCTACGCAGCTTAGCAAGAAAAGCAATGCTGCTCTCAAGATCAAGTAGGCCAGATATAATATTTCTTTTCGGGGGCATTTGTGACATTACTTAAAAATGTAGAGACACTAAGGTCACCTCTTTAAGGTGGGAAAATTCCATTCATATAATTTATTTGAAAATTACAAATGTACCATGGACACTGCATTCTATATGATTCGAAACCATCCTTTCACCAGCCAATGTAAAATCATTTTCAGCCTGGTTGTGGGTGTAGAACTAAACAGGTATAATGACACATAGTATCAAACACATTCCACCCCCAGCAGCGCACCCTGAACAACCTGATGGTCAGGGTGAATAGATCTATACATTGTTGACTTTGCCGAGAGCACAGGTCTACATACACCGTGGATCGCTTCCCATTGTCATCCCTAAAGAGGTAGGGGCAGATATTCACATGTGTATCACATATTAGAAGATGGGTGTCACTACGCTGAAACAGCACTCGAGCAGGTAGCAGTAGAAATACATGAGTCAATGGTAAAGATTGCCACACTGTTCTCACATTACTAATCATATTGTGATACCCTGTCAAACAAATTAATTAACGCAAGTCTAGAAATAACCATGTATGTACTTATAAATTGTAATCATTGTTGGTAACTGAATATGAAACTTGTTCCTGAGATTTGCATGTGCGATTCAGCTAGAATAACTTATGAATGGCGGTAATAGAAAAAGTTACTTAACTTGATATACCATATATGGTCATCGCTGTTAATTAAAAGGGCTTGATGCTTTGTGTGTACGACACGTACAAAGCTATTAGTATCAAAATTAGATTAGAACAGTCATTATATCTAAAGTTAGTTGTAAAGGTATTGATAATCTCTGGCGGATACACGCAGATAGCATAAATCTTTTTGAAATAAGTTGCTATTTTTTAGTTATTATCATATATTTTATCATTCTCCTCTAGACGCTGATAGAATTTCTGGGTTAGTATTAACCTGATGATGACGCAGTGACCTACCCCCTATCTCTGCATGAAGCCATTAACCAGAGTGCAACTAAACACTCCCCCTGCTCCCTCTCCCCCCAACCCCCATGGTGTCAAATATTACTTGTACCTTGTGAAAACAATCATGCCTGTAAATCTAAGTGCCCTAAATGGCAAGAAGGGACTCAGAATTATGAGTCATAATGTTAGGAGTCTCACAGAAAAGAAAATGGTTTAACAGTGGCGTAGGAAAAGGGGGGGGGGCGGGGGAATATATAAAAATTTAGACATGCTTGATGTTGAGAGAAGCCTTCAAAATTCAGACTGGTCATCTTATAATGTAAATGAAGTACCTGATAAATTATGGAAAATTTTACATCCGCATATAACTAATGCAATAAACCCAACAGGGGTAGTCATGGTCCAAGAGTAGAAGGTCACCCGCCACCTCGGCTCTGCATAATATCGTGATTACTGGCATATATCTACAACTTACTGATTAATCCCTCGGATTATTTTACCTGTGATTGAGTTGTGATTCCCATAGGCTAACCGTGAGAGGTTTTACCATGGCTGAAGCTCCTAAAAAGGAAAACAAAAGGACCACCAGAAGCCACACCGACAAGGAGAGCGAAAATGGAGGTACCACCGGCGATCTACCCCTAGGACAATCCAATCCACTACCCCAGCGGGCTGCAAAGGGAGGGAGAGCCGCCAACAATGAACCTGGATCGGCATCCAACCAATCAGTATCCACCCAAGACACATGCACCCCAAAATCCGCAAAGACCAAGCAACCAAAGAAAAAGCATGGTAAGAAAAAATTAAACTTGGATAACAGCCCCCCAGCTGGCTCAGGTATTTCCTTGTTTAACGAAGATCTCATAATATCACCAGCCAAACCACATGAAGACGTAAGTGCCCTAATACTGGAGCTAACCGCTGCACAGTCCCAGGCAGGACTAGACTTGCCACCCTCCACACCGGAGAAAAACCTCGGGAGTGTAATATTGGAGGAAAAAGACGACAACAGGGAGGAGGATGAAACAAGCGTGGAGGAGGGTGAAGGGAACGTTGGAGGGTGAAAGGAAAGATGGCGTTGATGATGGGGATGATGATGATGATGATGATGATGATGATGACGGGGACGATGACGTTGATGAAGAAGTTGAGGATCAGACACTGAACGAAGGTGATGAAAGTAAAGAAGATGCTGACAATGATGATGGTGGTAGTGAAAGTAGCACCATTGCCCATACTGATGACCCACCTGTCTCCTCCTTAGAAGAACTTGAAAAAAAGTTCATGCGTAAGCTGCTCATGCTTAACAACACAATTGCTCAAAATGCCACTCAGATTGCATCTAACAACAAGCAAATTAAGAAACTGACGGATACAGTGAGCTCTCAAAGACAGAGAATCTCAGAACTTGAGAAACAAGTAGGAAGTCTAGAGATAAAGGTAGCAATACAGGGATCCATAATTGATGACCTAACCATCCAAAGGGAGAAATTGGATAGTTCCGGCAGGAAGAATAACATGATCTTCAGGGGCCTATCCGAACAAGATCACCCAAATCCACACCAAGTGATTGACCAACTACTGAGTGATCTAGGAACAGGATTGTTCTCTGCAGACTGCCATGGCATCTTTAGACTGGGCAAGTATGAGGCAAGCAAAACTAGGCCCATCATGGTCCAGTTCAAGGAAGGGAGGTCCAAAGGGGCAGTATATTCCAATGTTAAGAAGCTGAGAAATATGCCCAATTGGAAGGTCTCCATTGGTGACAACCTAACCAAAACTGAACAGGACAGGGTACGTGACTTAAGAATTGTGGCACAGCATGCAAAGAGTCTGGGAAAGAGAGTGGAGCTTAAGGGCCGTTCTGTTATAATAGAGGGAACTGTGTATGTCTGGGACAACCTGGAGCTACTCCCTGAAGAGTTATCACTTGCATCAGCAAAGACTCTCGTCTATGACAATGGAATTGTGTTCCAATCGAAACACAGCTTCCTATCCAATATGTACCCCAGCCATATCAAGTGGTAATAGTAGTAGTACACTTGATAGTTATACAGTTATAATAACAACATAATTATAACCCCCATAAAAACATGGTTATTATGTGACATTTTCAAATTATTTCCAGACAAGCTGTGTACTATATATAATGCTAGCCTCTGGCAGAGTTCATTTCCCCAGTCGTGCAAGGTGGCTACAGTGTCTCCTATCCCTAAGAAAGGAAATTCTAAATTAGTAACCAACCTCAGGCCTATTAGCCTGCTTCCCCTCCCTGGTAAAATTTTGGAATAGCTTGTGGCAAAAAGGTTTCATGAAAGATAAGAACATATTATGTATTAACCAACATGGTTTCAGGCCCAAGCATTCCACTACCACAGCCACCACTGCATATCTTGGATTATATTTATGACAATATAGAGCAAAGTATTAACACTTATTCTATGTTCTTGGACTATTCTACCCAAACGTGATCCAACCCGTCTGGTGGAAGAGTTTTGCATGCACAACTCTATCAGACTGGCCTGTAAATTACATCCGATTGTTCGGTCTGGTCGGGTTGGGTCAAATCGACTCAATTAAATGTTCCCATAGTTGCCCTAAACTGGAAACACCAAGTTGAGTTTGTCAGTACTGACCAACCTGACAATGTTATCTAACCTAGGTTGGTCATAATTATAGAGAGCCAAAAAATTACTAACTTTGTTACCGCACAACCTCGTAGAAGCCACACCCCTCAAAGCGGAAAAAGACTAAAACGACCAATGCGGCAAGAAACAATCCCTTTTTATAATACAGATGTCTTTACATTTTAGTAAAAATTTAGCATAGATATATCTACCATTTTCTAGAACCTCTATATGCAAACATCTCATAATAGAAGGTACATATCAAAATTATCTTTCAGTGTATAGCAGTTGGCAGTGTTTGTTCAAATTTGTGTTATTGTCAGTTGGACCTCAGAAATGTCGAAACATGGGCAGATAGCGTTGATTCAGCGTTGATTCAACTTCGATCTGCATTTTGTGCACACTGGGTTGCAGTATATGTGGTGTGTGATATGTGTCAGGTATTTAACACTGCAATAAAAACTTCTTTCAAGTATATCTAACCTGACACAAGTATGCTGAAAATGCCATGGCAATGTTGCTTGAGCCTTTCTTAGAAATAGCCTACAATAGACTGTGAAGATTACCGAAATGTCTCATGGCATTTACGCAAATTACTTTTTAGAGGATCCTTATTCATTCATTCTGTCATGATGCATGCAAACAGCCCTGGTGAGTTACTCACTGACCCTTCTGGGTTGATACACTCCTACCGGATCAGTGTGGTTTATGAATGTAGTATCAGCGATTTTGCATTCATGTGTCATACCGAACAAGGGCTTTAGAGTAGTGTGTGGCCTTCAACGGGTTAACTGGCCATATGGGCACATAGCATTGAATCAGAAAGTGACAACTCCATGGTTGTTAATGCTGAGTCAATGTTGATTCAACATTGATTCACCATTGAACTGAATTCTGTGCCCACTGGGCGGGAGGTTTGGGAACATTAATTTTACCCGCTCTTTATATCAAATCTATGCGCCGAAAACTCTGGTAACGTCAAGCATGCCTGAGTGGAGGGCCCTCTCGTTTTTCATTCTGCTTGATTCATTATTTCAACGAATGAGTAGGAGAGTAAGTTCCCCCAATCTCCCTGTTCCAGAAGTAGTCGATGACCGTTTGCGTGAAAATTTCCACAGTGCATAGATTCTACACATGGGATTTTGACACGTGCACACGATTCTCTGATGGTTGTGTAAGTCCCCTGAACTAGACAACATGCAGCGACCTCACCACCTCCACGTGAGCTACAAACGACCACTTAGCACGCAAATATTCCTCAGTACTTAGTCAACATCTGACCATGAGGTAAAACTCACTGTTGGAGGTCACAATAACAAGTGTATTGGTCATCTCCTCACGCTTATTCAAATGTATCAAATGTGGTTATCATAAAACTTCACTCCACTTCATAGAGAAGTCTCCCATGCGACACCTGTAGAAGAGAGTCAAACTTAAAGGAGTTTGATCCCGGGGGGTCAACATTGCCCCAAACATAACGCGAGGTGTGGTCACAAAAATGTCCGGAAATGGGTGCTTTTTTTAGCCCATAGGGAAAAGAAGAAGTGCTCACTGCTTGTGTGAAGTCTTCCTTGATTTTATACGGCATTTTTGGGATTAATTGATTAGTTTTCCCTTTTCTATTGGCTTTTCTGATTGTTAGAAAGTGCTAAATGGTAAGTTTGCAATTGTTATATAATGTGCCCATATGGGTTTATTTTCAGCATAGGTTAAGCTAATATGGATCATTTTTCTAGAAACAAGCATACCGCTAATATGGGTCTGGTATTCAAACCCATGACCACACATCCCTGTGAAAATTATAAGAATTGACCCCCTGGGAGTTTGACTCTCCATTCCTGAAGGGTCAACAGCAGTTGATTGTGTATGTCAGGGTAGCATGGGGTAACAGGTGTACATAACGGGCCGTCTATAAATGATGTCACACTAATAAGGGCCATTTTCAAGACCCACCCACCCCCCTGTCCCACTTTGTCACACGTCAGCCATCACCCCCTAGAAAATTATGTCACAAATTTCAACCCCCCCCCCCCAATGGTATCCACATAATATATGACACCCCAGACTTTTCTCAAGTTAGCAAGGTAGCTATCCACAAATAATAGTAGTCTTGCCTCGCATATTAAGATAAGTTTATATGCTGCTTGCCCAATACAGCAGTGACCATAACTATGGATGATCGAATCTACGAAATGAATGACCACATCTATGAGGTGAGGGAGAAAACTGCTGCCGTGGCACATCCCCTACTCTTTTTGAAGGATAGCAACTGTTCTTTTATTTGCCTGGTCCTACATACCTGGCCAGATATTGTCCACTGAGGAGGGATCCCATGCCAGACCACCAGCATGAAGGCCAGTGCATATGGGCAGCGGCTGCCAATACAGCTTTATTAGTGACAATCACAGCAGTCCACCAAGTGACCCTTCAAGTTTTGTTGCCTTTTACGAATCCGGCATGCCCATTGGTATTATGGAAGGCTCCCAATAAAGGTATTCTTCTCCTTCATACCCCCATCATGAAGGTCCCTACTACAGATGCATGCAGATAGTATGCAGACTGAGACACAAAATAACACAGGTGTGTATGATTGGGATGTGAGAAACACAGTTCTATTAAGATCCTGATCGCCCTGTTAATTTTTTGCGTTATATTATTATTATTGTTGTTGTATGTGGTATTTATCATTGCTGGTGGGGCCTCACTGACTGATCTGTAAGTTAGTACTATGGAGGGGAGAAGGCGCCACCAACATCAGGGAGAATTTCCGCTGCTATACACCTAGATGGCAGCACCATTCTGTCCCTGCAGCTACTCCTGCACTGGGGAACCCCCTCTGTCTAACGGGAATTCCACACTATACTCTGTCTCTAATCTTTCTCAGTTTATCGTTAGCATTAACATAGCTTAATATATTGCATGGTAATATATCTAGAAATGTCCTAATATAACTACTTTGAAGGTAACCAACAGCCGAAAAATTGGCAATTCTGTTTCATAAGTCGTTATACTAATATTTTTTGTTAATATATCTAAAATAGAAGTATTAATTTTTCGGGTTTTGCAACGGGCCATTTTTCGTTACCTATGGCTATTATTATCTCTACTCTATTAAGACCTGACTATAAAGCTCCTAGAAACAGGCCCCTGGTGACGCCTTTACTTTTCTCTGGGGGGGTATTAAAGGTTTCTGATTGAACTACCGTAAAACCCCGCCTTTAAGACAAGTTTTTTTCTAGTGTTTATTTTTCCTACAAGACGAATGTTTATCAAAAGGTAGGGGTTGGGTTTAAAGGCAAGCTTTTATCATAAATATGATCAGAGGGAGAACAGTTTTCTCAAAGTAGTTTTAAAGACTGGGTTTTACGACAGTTAGTTAACATGGCCTTTATACATGATTTTGTTTACCCTAATCATTGTGGATTCTGACAGAAAATGACAAGTCCCCTTTCCACTTGTCCACGGTAAACATCAGCGGTCGAGCAAAACACATCAAGCCTATTACTTTGTGTTTTACAGCAGATGTGGAACTGTGGCATCATTCGCTTACATATCCCTATATAAGGTAATCCTTAATGACAAATGTTAGGCATGGAGGTGCAGGTAACAGAAGTGATCCCTGACGTAACTGTTCAACTGTACAGGGTGGTAAATGACGTCCCTAGGACGTACTTCATACGAGATGTCTTAACCAACTCAAAAACACCAACAAACAGCTTAACTGTCGTGTTTCGATCCCTCAGCACTCAACAACAACCCACATCTACCTCTTATTTCAGTGTGTGACAAGTGACTGTACAATGGGGATAAGACTCTGTTTTTAAATGCGCATGTCTATAATGTCTTTGACGAGTAAGTGAACCAATTGAAAGCCCGATAAGTAAAGCGAGAAATAGCTCCGAGGGAAGGTATCCTATTTTGACTTTTACAGTAAGTATATTATCGTGTTTAGTGCCATGCATATAGATGGGAACGTTTTATAAGTTTTTAAAATCTAACCAGAGCTTAATAACCAATGCGAAGGAGGTAAAAGGGTGCACTATAGTTAAGATATGTCAGGGAACTCAGTAAAATATATCCATCCAGTGTCAAGGTAGTTGTTAAAGGGAACATGGAGAGATCTTACTATAACAAAGGTCCCAAAATCTGTAATGTAATGAGCCCATTTGGATTCACATGAATAGGTTGGGTTGTGGTTACACTAAGACACCTTTTAGACCCATTCCTTTGAATCAATATACTTCTATTCTATACCTTTAGGCAACATCTAACACAGCCATAGCTATACTATATCTGGGACCTGCTGGCGAGGCCGACAAAGAGTTTCCCTGATGAGCTCACACGAGTCAAAGCTGGATAGGATAGCCCATGTCTTGAGAAATTAGCAGGGCAATAAAATGTGGGGTGGGACTGGTGTTATCTTCAAGGGTGTCCACTATGAGTTATAAAACTGGTGGTAAATGTGGTAACCAGGAGGATGCAAAGTTTATTGAGAGTGGCTGTAAATAATACTTACGTTAGGTGTTGTCTCAATTTGCATTGATATTATCAATGTGGACCATAGTGACCTCCCAGTTGGGGGGCTCGCCAGCAGGTTACGGATTCAATATACATCGTCTTTGTACAGATTTAGAAGAAGACAACATATAAGCGCTTGTGCACTTATTCGTTTTAACTCATTTGAGATCTGAGTTGAAGGTGCGGCGCTGATATAGGTCATTATTGTGAAATTGTCTGTTTGATGGTTACCTTTATGAATTCATTCAAATGTTCATCCAGTTGTTTAATTTGTATCTGATACCAGATGTTCCCTATTTGGCGTATCGCACAAAGTTTTTTTGTTTTAAAGGAAGCAAAACATATCTACTGCATCTACTTGAATCAACAATTGTAACAGGAATGCAAAATTTCCGAATGCCCCCGTGCCAACCCTATTCCTTTACAATATTAATTATTCACAATTGTTAGTAAATTGGAAAATCAGAGAAATGCAAAGATTTCTAGAAACATAATTTGAATACTGCCGTTTTAAAGCCAAAAACTAAAGTTGGTATGGTTACTGTAACGAAGACATTAAAGTTAGTTTATTTTGCATGTCCGACAACTAGGGCTTAAATGCAGTCTCCAAAAGGTGGACCAGTACACAGGGCTTACACAAAGCATGATTTAATTTACATCTATTCCAGTTATTCTCCTTTCTGTGTGATAATGGAAACTGCCGACAAAGCAATAACGCACCTGCCCACTCAGTGACCGGAAAACCCTAGAAGACCAGGATTTCCTGCACCAGATGACCCTTATTTATTAAAGACAAATGCTAGTGGCTGAGAAGTTCTGATGTCCTTAGGAGTTTTCCTTATAACTCTAGGTTATATTACTTTGATTTATTACCAAATCCATTTGTCACAGTGCTAACTTTTATGCTATGGCTATCCAAATGAAAAATGCCCTTTAATGCCTTTTACATTATATTATTTATCTGTGAGGGGTAATCTCCCTCTACTGATTTATATACACATTTTTGCAGTTGTATAGTGGAGAACATTTCAGAAGAAATAAAAACAATGGGTCACGGTTTAAATGAAGAGTTTGTGAACATAACCAGAATATGTGTATATCCTTAACTATAGGATCCAAGTAGCACTCAGACAGCTAATAAAGATGATAAACATATGTACAGTTATAACAGTTTGCATAATTTGTATTTTGGGCATTTTAGTCCATGTAGGGCTGTGAGTTTAATGGAATTCTAAGAATTGAGCAATACAGATCTTTGCCACCAGGTGGCTTTTGTATACCCACCAGCATTTCACGTTAATGGAAGTTTGATTGTTGTAAAAAAAGAAAGACTCAATATTATGGGCATTTCTCTCCTCAAATCATTAGTAAATAATGATTTCCGGTAAGAGGGATTTGGATATGGTTGTTCGTATAGGGTCTTTATTTGGAATAGTACAAAGTAAAAACGGCAAATCTCATTTGCTTGAGATACAGTGTTTATCAGTGTTTTCCCATCACCATCAGCATACCTGCTAGAAAGGCTCTCCTCAGGCTGTGCAGGGTGCAGCCTGCAGGAATCGGTGGAGACCACTCAAACTGTATTGCCACCTCTAACGAAGGAGAGTTCCAGCTGCCCCGTATCGATGACAACCCATGATTAGGGTGCTCAGGTCGGCCATGTTGGATTCAGGTCATTACTAGGACACACTCATACTGAGGGTTGAGGTTTATAAATTCTATGAATTGAAGCCTTCATAGATGTATGTATAGGTGAAATATCCCTCAGGCTCAGGGCTGGACAATTCCCCTTCTAGCACCACTCATCTGAATGACATCATTATTGTGTAAAACTGAAGGGTTTCTCCATGCTAGCTGCGTGGGGTCTGCCCTTGTATTACTTTGATGTAATTATCAACTAAATCAACAAAAATAACAATTGTACGTTGAAAGGGATAATATATTATGGGTTTGTTATTCAATTGTTAGTACCGTATTCGACGTAATAAGCGCCCTCCCCCTAATAAGCGCCCCCCCCCCTTTTTGGGGCCGTTTTAGACTAGAACAAAGTCTCAAATTTCACGATTGTGGGGACAATTAAACTCTCAAGTACTAAAAACGCCATAAAAATAATTTTCTAAGCGCCCAGGGCGCTTATTACGTCGAATATGGTACATTGTTTTTAGATGATATAGCAAAAGCCTTTGAACACTGATTCTTAAACAATAATTTTGCGGAATTCATATACCATCCAATGTGGAAGGCCGGTTAAAAAGGATGTTACATCTCAGTAGAGTCTCTCGCTTTGTACCTTTAATTCAATCAAAAGTTATTCCAAGATAACGCTACTGTGGAAGCAGCAGGCCCTTTATGTAGTTTACACTAAATCTATCAATAGTAAGACTCCTCAGACAAGTTTAGACTTGTATCCAGTTCTCCAGAGACTTGTTAAGCCATGTTTTCCTGAATGCTTTTCATCCTCCCAACATGAATTGTCTTGTCAACAGGAACACTTAAATAGACGGAAGAAAAAGTATTGGGATCTGCTTTTTCATCATCCTTTCCCATTTCCAAAGCCAATTGAGTGTAACCTTTCCAGTCCGAGCCTGCCCTTTCTTTATGTAATCTCATTGATTACTAAGCTGGTAATAAGATTTAATTTCTCCCACAAAAAGTGGCATTAAAAGGGGAAACGGTCCAAGTCTAATATCAAGGGTTAATCTGGCCCGATGCCTGTCTTCCCGCTTCTCTAACTTGTGATATCAAAAAGATTGCCATTTTTTGACAGCTCCCCATTGTCTAACTGACAGCTCTCTATTTTGGAGAGAAAGTTATAGTAGCAGTTCTGTACTGTTGTGCATGTTATAAAGCCGAGAGGAATTTCCCGAAAACACTGGACGAAATCTAATATCAACAGAATTCCATTATCAGTAAGCGATAATATACTCCATCATTTCTCAGTCAAGTTGCAAAGGAAATTTGATAGAGCTCATTGCTATGATATATGTATAAATGACATGATTAATTTTAGGAGTATTTTCATTTACAGACGTTTTCAACACAACCAAGGCAATAAATTCAGCATGATCGGCAAGTTAGTTGGAAAAAGCATAATTGCTTCATCATTTTAGGCACCAGATAGCTAAGATGGCACGTTGAATGGCCCGGGGTATCAGATTTGGCCGTTGACTCATCGCCACTGACCAGGAGATCGGTAAATAGAGACCGACGTCAGCTAATGCAGTTAATACTCCCAGCCATTAAAGATCAGATTGCTGACAATGTTTGTGGTTTTAAATCTAATTACTTTGGGCCAACAGTTTTCTGGTAGCATGTGGCTTACCGTTGGAGCAAGAAGTTACCACACGTCTTGTCACTATTCTGATGTTAACATTGCCTATGCCTGCCCCGGTGTGTGGCAGAGGGGGATAGGGAGGGGATAATTACACCACTTTGAAGGGGCATTCTTACCACTCGCACTTAACCACATAGTAGACTAGAACAGTACTAGAATTGTAAGTGGGATACGCTTGGTGATTGTGCCACTTTAAGGGGCTCTAATTAAAAACGATCATCCCTAATCAATCAACCTTGGAGAAGAAAAACACAGTGCTTGATTCTCCATCGCACTGCGTTAGATATGTATATCAGTTATCAACATACATAGCTGAGGGATAATAGAATATCCCCCATCGTTGAGTCGAGATTGAAGTAAACGGTAAGAGTGGTTTTTACAAATATATAGATTTGGCAAAATCTCTCCTACCATTTTAGATTTTTCCATTAGTTGTGAATGTGATGATACACAGGATCAGCTCTAACTTGTACATGGCTTTAAGACCAACTTACTATCACCCAGTGTTAATCTTAATTTAGTGTTCACAAGTATCAATTGTATCTATGGTTATATATTCTAGATTGTAGATACTAATGCGGCTTGTGAAACACCGACTTAAGACTAACATTTGGTAAAAGTAAGTCGATCTTGATGTAGCATTAACCTTAAATACTCTCCCCTTGTATGATGACTTCATATGATCAACATTTTGTTGTTTAGATGTGTATAACCAGCTTATTTTCATCCTGAATGAGCAGATATTTTAAGGGATTCTTTGGGGTGTTTCACAAGGAGAAAACAGATACAATTAATTTTACATGTTTTCTAAGACCAACTTAATATCACCCAATGTTAATTTTATCTTGGTGTTTCACAAGTTTCAATTGTATCTATGGTCATATTGTAGCACTAAAAGTGCCACATTATATGAGCGGAATGAAGATGGAGACTTGGGTATGAAGTATTGGTGTTTTATTGGTACATTGGTATTGTACAATAGTTGACCACCTGGAGGTTACTGTCTGGACACCTGGGATTACATGACCTTATATCCTGGTCTTCCCTGGTATCCCAGAATTCCTTCCGGTGTTCTGATTGGTTAGAAATAAATGCTGTAAATCTACTGGATATTAGTAATTGACCAATGAGTGACCTGCCCCCTGGTGGGAGGGGGGAGTGGTGGTGTGGCCACCACTACCTCCATCCACCAGGTGGCCAGGCATTGTTAGTGTCACTTTGTTGTTGTCTGTTTGTTGTGTTGGCCCACGGCTTGTGCAGGTGGGGATTAGTGCTAGACTTGTTGATTGCAGTCAGCTTTAATTGGCAGTTACATGAAAGGCTTGTGTTAATCTTAGTATGGGGGCTAAACAGTGGTAGGCTAACATGAGGGTAGACATCATGGAACCGACATATAATTGGGATTATAATATCTAAATCTGATGAACATCTGTGTGTAATTATGTATACATATTTATGATATATATTTGATATAAAATATGCTCATAATTATCATAATCATAATTATTACATGATATTGTGTAATATGGCGTAATATGCGTGATATACAAGGTAAGAGGGGATCTGTGGTGTGACAGGCACCCCCCAATGCAACTCCTGCACGTCCTCGTGCAGGCTTGTAATCCATCTAAGTATAAAAATTCTGTATTATCTGTCACACTCATTTATAAGTTCAGATTCAACTGAAAGCGAATCTTAAGTAGCTGGGTCAATTATGATTGATCATGAAAACATACAGTGAAATATTCGTGAGACATGAAGGTACATGATTATCGTCTATGACATTAATGTAGGACCTTAAATTTGTGTTGTAGTCATGTAAACATTAAATACAATGGGTCCTTGGTCAATGCGTATGAATTACCATAGGTGTATAATACAAGAACATTCATATTTAATTGCTGTTTTGGGATAAATGGATCAGTTGCAATTGATAAAAGTGTTGTACATGGCAATCAATATGTGAGCAAAATGTTTGTCAAACCTTGGTCTCTGGCAATACATCTGATTAAGTTCTTCTAGATGTGGATAGGGATAAGTGGTGGGCATAAGAGTTATCACTGTGGTTGTTCTAGATAGTCAGTCGGTTTGTCATTGTTTTTGTCTTGATGTGTGTGATGAGTAATAGGAGGTATGGTATATACCTCATGATTCCCGAGTTGTTGGGATTTGATAGTTGATAATAATAATAGTAGTAGTCGATCGTTGATAATAGTAATAGTTGGTAGTCGATAGTTGATGAAGGATGGGTGTAAGTGCGCAGTACTGGCGGGGATCTACCAAATTAACTGTGGGCTGCTCCTGAGTGAATCGATGTGTGTAGGGGTTTGGTCACTGGGTGACTGTGGAAAGATGGGGGGATGTGTGGGAACTTATACCCTTTGGTCTGGGTACAGGGTGGTGGCTATGTCACCCTGCCATGTTGGTCGTTATCACACTCCCATAAGTGGAGCTTTTGTTTGCGCGCTCCAGTGGTGGCGCCATCCAGGGCTCAGATTGCGGTCATCCTCCTGGTGTTGTTGACACCTGCAATGCATGTGGGTGGCCACCCGCATACAAGGCTTTTCCACTGGTCTATGGGGGGGGGGTTAATAAGAGTGCGCAAACTGTCCTTTCATGTCGGATTTTGACATGTTAATAATAGTTCTATTTGAAGTGTCAGTTTGTTAAAGGAGCAGCAATAATATGGAGTCGCCCTGCCACTTACGTGTGTGGTGAAATGGGTATCGATGGATTATAAATTATAATAATAATAGTTGATGAAGCTTGTGCGCTTTTTGATGATAAATACTGTATTTCCAGTATTTCTTTATGATGATCGGTGTGTCAGTGTCAGCAGTGCTTGTCATGGTGATCGTTGTAACATAGTTATAGTGGTGATCGTAGTAACAATTTTCAGGTGGCCCTATGGGGGATTTGGCCATAGGGATTTGTGCGCACCCGTGATAATAATAGTAATAGATTATAGTTTTTGTGTTTTACATAGTGCAGTATAATGATGTGCAGGTGATATGGTCACTTGTGGCGTGGGTCTGCCAATTACTTTGAATTGCTGTCGCCATGCCATATCCAGGGTCATTGATGATGTACAATTGTAATATGATGAAGCTTTTTTCTTGTACTTTGTAGTACATGATAGTAGTCGTTTTGTGATAAGTCCTTTTTTAGTAGGTCGTAGTATTTGTCTCAGTGATAAGTTGTACATAATATAGTATTTGTTTTATAAAGCAGCTTAGGGGTGTGGCCTGGGACCGGTCGTGCTGCTATTTGTATAAGTTTGTATATATATACATTTGTAAAGGGGTAATTTTGTCATAGATCTATATTGCCATTTGACCTTGGTAATAGACAAAACACTTTGCTCACCTTCTTCCGTGTGTAGGCTTGTGGTAGAGGCTGCGTATACTTGTAGTGTGCTTGTTTGCTTGTCCTCTCCTGTAGCTGAAGAAGGTGTGTGTAATATCTCTAATGTTGTAGTTCTGGGCAATGCATTGTCAATGGGTGTTTCCTTGTCAGTGGTGTCAATACAGTTCATTGTAGAAGTTCTGAGGTTGTAGGGGTTCTGTGGTAACTGTGTAGAGGTCGTAGGGACCATGTCGAAGTCGTAGGCATGTTGTAGACGATGTAGGCATGTTGTAGACGATGTAGGCATGTTGTAGACGATGTAGGCATGTTGTAGACGATGTAGGCATGTTGTAGACGATGTAGGCATGTTGTAGACGATGTAGACATGTTGTAGACGATGTAGACGTGATGGTAGTCATGTAGACGTGGTGGTAGTCATGTAGACGTGGTGGTAGTCATGTAGACGTGATGGTAGTCATGTAGACGTGATGGTAGTCATGTAGACGTGATGGTAGTCATGTAGACGTGGTGGTAGTCATGTAGACGTGATGGTAGGCATGTAGACGTGGTGGTAGTCATGTAGACGTGATGGTAGTCATGTAGACGTGATGGTAGTCATGTAGACGTGATGGTAGTCATGTAGACGTGATGGTAGTCATGTAGACGTGGTGGTAGTCATGTAGACGTGATGGTAGGCATGTAGACGTGGTGGTAGTCATGTAGATGTAGTGGGCACGTTGTAGGTAATGTGGACACGTTGTAGGTGATGTGGACACATTGTTGAAGTTGTGGGTGATGTAGGAGTTCATGGCGGCCTGGTGGTGTCCATGGCGGCCTGGTGGCGTCCATGGCGGCCTGGTGACGTTCGTGACGATGTGGGGGCTGTGTAGAAGTTGTAGGAGCCATGTAGAAGTTGTGGGGCTCATGTAGAAGTCGTAAGGCTCATGTAGAAGTCGTGAGTCTCATGTAGAAGTCGTGAGGCTCATGTAGAAGTCGTGAGGCTCATGTAGAAGTCGTGAGGCTCATGTAGAAGTCGTGAGGCTCATGTAGAAGTCGTGGGGGCCTATAGAGGTCGTGCAGGCCGTGTAGAGGTCTTGTTAGTCTTGTGTAGACGTATTCTGGATGCTCTGGGTGTGTTCTGGGTTGTTTGATAGTCTTGTGACGTCCGTGACGTCGGTGACGGCCGGGTGACATCGGTGACGGCCGGGTGACGTCGGTGACGGCCGGGTGACATCGGTGACGGCCGGGTGACGGCCGGGTGACGTCGGTGACGGCCGGGTGACGTCCGTGAAGTGGTGCTTGAAGTCTCCATCCTCATTGTAGTTCTGATACTAACTTGTAGTGAGTAGGTACAGGTTCTTGAGGGTTCTCCACCACTCTGTAGCACTAAAAGTGCCACATTATATGAGCGGAATGAAGATGGAGACTTGGGTATGAAGTATTGGTGTTTTATTGGTACATTGGTATTGTACAATAGTTGACCACCTGGAGGTTACTGTCTGGACACCTGGGATTACATGACCTTATATCCTGGTCTTCCCTGGTGTCCCAGAATTCCTTCCGGTGTTCTGATTGGTTAGAAATAAATGCTGTAAATCTACTGGATGTTAGTAATTGACCAATGAGTGACCTGCCCCCTGGTGGGAGGGGGGAGTGGTGGTGTGGCCACCACTACCTCCATCCACCAGGTGGCCAGGCATTGTTAGTGTCACTTTGTTGTTGTCTGTTTGTTGTGTTGGCCCACGGCTTGTGCAGGTGGGGATTAGTGCTAGACTTGTTGATTGCAGTCAGCTTTAATTGGCAGTTACATGAAAGGCTTGTGTTAATCTTAGTATGGGGGCTAAACAGTGGTAGGCTAACATGAGGGTAGACATCATGGAACCGACATATAATTGGGATTATAATATCTAAATCTGATGAACATCTGTGTGTAATTATGTATACATATTTATGATATATATTTGATATAAAATATGCTCATAATTATCATAATCATAATTATTACATGATATTGTGTAATATGGCGTAATATGCGTGATATACAAGGTAAGAGGGGATCTGTGGTGTGACAATATACTGAGATACAATTGAAGATAATAATGCGACTTGAAAAACACCAACATAAGACTAACATTTGGTAAAAGTTGGTCAACCTTAATAACCATGTAGAATTAATCTTAAATACGCTCCCCTTGTACGATAATCACATAGGATCAACATAAGTGTTGTTTAAATGTGTATAACCAGTTTATTTTCATCCTGAATAAACAGATATTTGCAGGGATTCCTGTGTGTAGTATGACACATATATTGCATGAAAAAACGTAAAAAAATATGTAAGGAAAATATTAGCGGGCATGGTATGAGCTCTACGCTAATATGCATTGTGAAACACTTATACATTAGTAGTATCTCGATTGTAGGCCAAAGACCCTTACTTAACATCTTGGTTGTAGTCCTTTGTGAAACCTTTTTTATAAGCAGTATACAATTGATACAACCAAATGTCGGTCTTAGCGGTTATATACAATTAACACCTCCTATAGAAACACTTATTCTACAATTAATTGTATGACCCTCTTGTGAAACACCCCACTTATGTCATTATGACACATTATATGCAAAGTATGGGAATAAAGCTATAAGTAAGATATCAGCAGGCATGGTATGAGATCGGCACTAATATGCATTGTGAAACACTTAAATACATTAGTTGTATCTTGGTTGTAGCCCACACACACTGGCTATACATCTTGGTAGTATACCTTTGTGAAACACTTTTTATAACCAGTATACGATTGATAAAACCAAATTTGTATGAGTGATATTTGCACTTAAGCTTGTAAGAGATGAATGCACTTGTAGGAGAGTTACAACCAGTAAATTTATATGTGATTCAAAAGCCCTACAGAGGGGGAGGAAATAGCATCAAGACTATAAGGGACCTTGATAGCATACCCCATATTTTGTTTCATCTCAACAAATCAATATTTCAGTACTGTTTCCTACCTCAAGTCCATGTGTTAAATATAATATTTGCTTATTGGGGCATTCTACTATCTCAGATAAGCCTTGCATTGTGAATGCAGAAAATGCTTAATTTTGTATCATCCATACCCCATGAGTTACTATATCATGATTTGTTTTAGTCAACATTATTTATTTTGCCAATATCATTTGTCTATGTATAGCAAGTTCATTTATTCAATTATGTCCTGTAAATCTAATTAATCGAGGATTAGTCTTTGCTACCACATGACTTAAAATCCACTCAGGGAGCAGTGGAAATGTCACCAACCTATCAGATTTGAGCGTTTTCCTAAGAGTCATTCTATTCTGCATTCTATTTAGACCACTCGTATGCAGAATAGATCAATCCATGTATCACATTCCTTGTGAAACAGTTAGACTGGCCTGCGTCAGTAGGAGTTCCTACTCTGCCACCCACTAACCCCGACCTCCTACTCCCCTCCCAGAGCTGCCCCCATTTCTACAGTTGAGAAAGGTATATCATCTTTAAATAAACGTTTTTTGTCTTTATTCAAAGACAAAGACTTGAGCAAGTCTATGAAACACTTTCCAGTACACTTCTAATGCTGTGCCTTGATCCTTAAAGGCAATGTCATGACATCAGCCACACCCTATCCTGTCATCTCATCTATGTGTATTGGGAATTGCTCTATGTAGATACTATGAGATTAGGATACCCTACCAGTGACATGCAACTTTAATGGGGTTAAGTTTTATGTTTTGAACTCATTGAAGATTTAAGCCACACCCGTCCGAAAATACCCCAAATTAGTTTTTGATGTTTATTTTGCAATAGTTTTCCCACCGATAATACACGATTCATACCTGTAGGAAATGGGTGGCTTCTAACATAGTGTGGTATATCTATCGGTTTTACACATTGAATCAGTTTAAACCTATAGTGTCATAAACTGATAAATGTCACTCCTTGTGGCTGTACATAATGCCACTTAAAAATAATAAATGGTTTTTCATCACCGCGCGCATAATAAAAATTAGGTTTAGAGGAAACCTTTTTTTTTTTTGCTAATTTTTAATGCAAAACATAATACAAATTGACAAATGTTGGCATATTTGGTATCAAATTGTAGCTTATACTGAGAGTAATGCAACGGAATAGAAATAACTTCCATTTTACCCACTTTCGAAGATAAATAAATTCTTATCTACTAGAATGTGAATTTGATCACCAAAAATACTTATCATCCTAGACATTTTAGGCTGGGGATTAAAAGAAATAGATTTAAAAGTCTCCCTCATCATACTTTTCAGTCCTTGCCCAGCCAACACACCCTAGTGGGCCCTAGATGGGTCACAGATGGGCTGCCTTATGGGGCCATATTGGGCCCATATGGGCTGATCATCTGGGGCCCACTTCGTTTTGACCCGGGCTATCAGGTGGGGCCCAGAAGGGCTTGCCCAGGTTTGAAGTGGGCTGGCCTTGTTCAGATCTAAGTAGGACCCAGGTGGGCTCCATTATTTTGGGAACACACAATTGGGGGTGGGGGCTGGGGGCTGGGGCTGGGGGGACAGGCACAACTTTCTTTAGCTATAAGCTTAGTCTATATGTAGTTGATGACCATATGTCAAGAGCAGTTACCAACAAGTATTTCTGTGGGTCAATTAATTTATCTGCATTTAATGTCTTCCCTTTATTTAAAGAGGATAGGCAAAATGCATCTTTGACTAATTACAACGCTGATCACATAAGATGGCACAGTCAGAGTTCCTGCAAGTCTGATAGTGATACATGAGGGAGTCCTAGGATTATGTACTATGATCATATCTGGGGGAAAGTTGTCAGTATCAGAATGCTCCTTTTTCCTTTATTCAGATGCAAAATTGTGTAGACAATTTCATATAGTTTGAACGTACTGTGAAAGCTGTTTCATTTCAATGGTTTTAAAGGAATTGTGAATTTATGGCTCATTGTAACAAAGACAAGAAAATGTCTATAAGATATCAAATCCCATGTACTCTTAACCCTTTAGCTGCCGGCCTTAAAACTGCAATTTGAGCCTTAACCACCGGCCCTTTGCCATGGGAATATGCAACTTAACAAGTATGTGCTCCCTGGGATAGTGGCGAAGTAGTAAAATAAGTTGTATTGGAGACATAATTTGCACCTTTCTGACAAGTGGATGTAGTACTCTTATTAAATATTTTTGGATTGATTGAAAAATTCTCAATCTTTGTTTCATAGCAGGAGCTGCAAGTTAGTAGTATTGCTGCCATAGGGCAGCACTGTTGCTGCCCTATGGCAGCAGCGGTTTTTCAGGGGTATTTTAGATGCTGCCCAGGGGCAGCAGCGGCCCTTAAAGGGTTAATGATGACATCTAGCGGTAAGCTCAGGAACAATATTTGCCCACTTACCCCAGGGCTAGCACAGATGAACCCCACTGTTTTGGGGAAAGGTCTTTGAAATGTGATCATGAAAGTTGTGTTGGTAGAATTAGCCCAGAATGTGAAGTTGGTGGGCTGGCCCACATGGGGCTCACACCAGGCCCACACCAAGCCCATGGAAAACCCATGCAGACCTCAGCCCACTTAGCCCAGCTCTAGCCTAGCTCTAGCCCAGGTGAAACCCAGGTAGACAACATAGCATAAGGAAAATTATTTGACCTTGCATTTTCTAGAAAAAAGGGACAAATGAGGATAGATTAAAGTACTGCAATGCAAGAAATCTATTAAGGACTAAGTTCAGAACATGGGCTTAGCCCACCTGGGCCCTACCTGGCTGCCCATGCTGAGCCCATGGGGAACCCAAGGGCACCTCTGCCCAGTTTGCCCATTTCCAACCCAGGTGCAACCCACTTTTGCAAAAACGCATATAATGTCAATTTAAAATGTAAATGTTCTGAGTGTAGTAGCGGAGGCACAACACACTGTCAAACCCCAACTTGTCAATTTAAAATGTAAATTAATTGAATATTTTCAAAAATGACTAAGAATTGCAGGATTTGCAGTGCACTTAGGATACTTAAATATCATCCTACACAATTGGTGATACATAACTATGTCTTTAATGAGTGGCATTTAGCACCAATCTCATAACTAAGGGAGTCAGCCATCGTAGGGGATGTGTACTGATCAAGTTTAACCAGTACGACCATCAAAAAAGGAGTGACTTTTATGTATATGTGACCACACACATGAAAAGGGGTATTCAGGGGGGAATTGATGATTAAAGTTTGTGTCATGATCTTTAAAATGAGATATCATAAACTAAGATACTCCTAGTTGTTTTGTGGGAATCATATCTCGAACATGAGTTGTCACTCATAACTGAAAATTATAAATAAGCTCTAAATGCACTGTATCTCATAATAACAACCAAAAATGATGAAAATATCAGATTTCCTAAAAATTATGCTAAATAAGTGTAAAAATCTAGTATAGATTTGGTTCTAGTAGGAATTTTGGAGGTCTGTTTTCAGTTTTGCGTAGCTGATGGAATTCTCAAAAAAATAGGACCAAAATGTTCCATTTAGAAAACATGGAATGGTTTCCATGGCAACTATGAAGCGCAATATGTGCCAATTTCCCATAGAAAACGTTCCGTTTACATTCCAAATATAGGGCTAGAATGTTAGCACTAAATACAGAATAATTCCAAGAAGACTACTGTACTCTCCATAAAAAGTATCCTAGATCATTTTTGGACATATCTTTCACTATTTTGCCATTCTGATGGCCCCTGGTGGCCAAAACCAGAATTAAAAATCCCCCAAGAAGGTACCTCCTCACGTGTTGAGCCACATATATATATATATTTTGGCGACTTTATCTCAAGTCACCCCAAAAGTGAATAGGGAAAGCATATCCTAGCTCTAGTTGAATTACACTGGATCAAAAGACTTCCTCGTTCTACAGTGAGTTTGATTGCTCATCTGCAGACCTTTTAAAATTCAATAAATGTGTACATAGTGTACCAAAATCAGCTTTCTTCCAGAAGAGTCCCTACTACCGAGGAGTCTCACTTTGGAATGAGTTGGACCTAAGAATCCAGCTGTTTAAGTCTGAAGAAGAGTTCAATAGGGCATTAAATCTACTGTATCCGGTCAACTACTAAACGCCTAAGTCTTAATATGTTGCTAATAGCACAAAAATTGGTAAGAATCAGAAGCTAATTATATTGAATTGGGAAGAATATTACTGTACTACATTGACGTCATGCGTCATGTAGTCTCATTGATATGATCATCCAAATCGGCTAATGAACTGATTAACATACTAGTGTTAACACTATCTAATGTATTGTCATAGTGTATGAAATACACAGTATTACCATGAGGTGTCACGGTACAAATAGCAGACAAAATTTCTGGTTCTGACCCTATTTTTCTCCTTCAGACGGGCAAAAGGTTGGGTTCTTTTGAGTGTGCAGTAATGAATGACCCCTTAAATTAAAGCTTAACACATATCTAATTTTTTTATTTGCATCCCGCATAAAAAAGTGTGTTCCGATTTTGCGCTAGTTGCCATGGAAACTGACTTACCCAAACTGGAGAAATTTTACAGGTGCCCAGAGACCTTTGACCTTGACCTTTGACCCCTCCAATCACCACCCAGGGTTACCATGGCAACAACCAACTTTTTTTTTTTTTTTGCCAAGGTCTTTGGGAACAATTTGGGCCGCAGATTATGTTTCTGTGACAAATTTAAGGCCTCCTACCACTGATTATATGCACAGTAGTACCGTTTTTCATTGGCACTATTTACGACTACAACATTCTGGGGGCGAATTTGTACTGTGACACCTTAAAAGCCCAGGTTAATTTTTTCTGACAAAGTTTCTTTTACTACAGAATAAAGATATTTCCTCCACTAACATGGATTTGAAGTCATTTTTTGAAAATTTCAAGACATTGTGACCAAAAAGCCATTTAAAGTATGTCTACCGGGTGCCTCGGGAGCTATTTTTTTTCAGATTTTGCCAGAAATAGAGGTACCTCTATTCCGCGACCTCTATTGAAAAATCGGAACACTCTATCCTATGTCGGGCCACCCTTATAAGATGCCCTAACACACTGGGAATAATATCCTATAACTGGATAAGGCCTACACTCAAAACAGAAATCACCAAGGCAGTCAATAAGGGCCCAATGTCCCGGGATTTAGGCCCAAATTTGCAGTTTTAGGGCCAAAATTAGGGTTTTTTGGGACATAGCGTGTATATTTACCATGGCAACGCTTAACGACACAATCAAAAATTCTGAGATGGGACTTTGATCTTGTTTTCAAAGGAATGTTCCATATGTTTGCCATAAAATAAGTATAATTTATGGTATTTTTCACAATTTTTAGGCCCTTTGAACTTGAATATGAAAAAAATTCTTGGGAGCAGTTTCTGTAGCAATTAGCCTCAACCTCCCTCCGGGTTCAAATTTCCGGGTTTAGAGGCAAATTTTCCATTAAAGACAAAAGATCCAAGGTAAAATTGGCTTTTGCTGCACCCATTCTATCTATATTGGTGCGAAAGATCCATGAAAAAGCCATAAAATCCCTACCAGAGACCAAAATATAGACTTAACCACCCTCTCTTTTAAGGTGTCACGGTACAAATAGCAGACAAAATTTCTGGTTCTGACCCTATTTTTCTCCTTCAGACGGGCAAAAGGTTGGGTTCTTTTGAGTGTGCAGTAATGAATGACCCCTTAAATTAAAGCTTAACACATATCTAATTTTTTTATTTGCATCCCGCATAAAAAAGTGTGTTCCGATTTTGCGCTAGTTGCCATGGAAACTGACTTACCCAAACTGGAGAAATTTTACAGGTGCCCAGCGACCTTTGACCTTGACCTTTGACCCCTCCAATCACCACCCAGGGTTACCATGGCAACAACCAACTTTTTTTTTTTTTTTTGCCAAGGTCTTTGGGAACAATTTGGGCCGCAGATTATGTTTCTGTGACAAATTTAAGGCCTCCTACCACTGATTATATGCACAGTAGTACCGTTTTTCATTGGCACTATTTACGACTACAACATTCTGGGGGCGAATTTGTACTGTGACACCATGACGTCAAGCGTCGTGTAATGCTTAGTCACACTGTCAAACCCCAACTTGTCAATTTAAAATGTAAATTAATTGAATATTTTCAAAAATGACTAAGAATTGCAGGATTTGCAGTGCAAACATGACATACTGATATTCTGGGTGAGCCCATATGAGCCCCATCTGGAAGCCCTGATAATTACCACTATATACCCAGATATGGGCTAGCCCACGGTGCCCAGAGAAACACCCATATGGGGCCCATTTGGCTGTGTTGCCTGGGTGGTGATGAGAAACCACTTATTTTTGAGTGGTCTAATGTAAGCCCCAGGTGGATGAATCACAATGTCTGTGCACTTAGGATACTTAAATATCATCCTACACAATTGGTGATACATAACTATGTCTTCAATAAGTGGCATTTAGCACCAATCTCATAACTAAGGGAGTCAGCCATCGTAGGGGATGTGTACTGATCAAGTTTAACCAGTACGACCATCAAAAAAGGAGTGACTTTTATGTATATGTGACCACACACATGAAAAGGGGTATTCAGGGGGGAATTGATGATTAAAGTTTGTGTCATGATCTTTAAAATGAGATATCATAAACTAAGATACTTCTAGTAGTTTTGTGGGAATCATATCTCGAACATGAGTTGTCACTCATAACTGAAAATTATGAATAAGCTCTAAATGCACTGTATCCCATAATAACAACCAAAAATGATGAAAATATCAGATTTCCTAAAAATTATGCTAAATAAGTGTAAATATCTAGTATAGATTTGGTTCTAGTAGGAATTTTGGAGGTCTGTTTTCAGTTTTGCGTAGCTGATGGAATTCTCAAAAAAATAGGACCAAAATGTTCCATTTAGAAAACATGGAATGGTTTCCATGGCAACTATGAAGCGCAATATGTGCCAATTTCCCATAGAAAACGTTCCGTTTACATTCCAAATATAGGCCTAGAATGTTAGCACTAAATACAGAATAATTCCAAGAAGACTACTGTACTCTCCATAAAAAGTATCCTAGATCATTTTTGGACATATCTTTCACTATTTTGCCATTCTGATGGCCCCTGGTGGCCAAAACCAGAATTAAAAATCCCCCAAGAAGGTACCTCCTCACGTGTTGAGCCACATATATATATATATTTTGGCGACTTTATCTCAAGTCACCCCAAAAGTGAATAGGGAAAGCATATCCTAGCTCTAGTTGAATTACACTGGATCAAAAGACTTCCTCGTTCTACAGTGAGTTTGATTGCTCATCTGCAGACCTTTTAAAATTCAATAAATGTGTACATAGTGTACCAAAATCAGCTTTCTTCCAGAAGAGTCCCTACTACCGAGGAGTCTCACTTTGGAATGAGTTGGACCTAAGAATCCAGCTGTTTAAGTCTGAAGAAGAGTTCAATAGGGCATTAAATCTACTGTATCCGGTCAACTACTAAACGCCTAAGTCTTAATATGTTGCTAATAGCACAAAAATTGGTAAGAATCAGAAGCTAATTATATTGAATTGGGAAGAATATTACTGTACTACATTGACGTCATGCGTCATGTAGTCTCATTGATATGATCATCCAAATCGGCTAATGAACTGATTAACATACTAGTGTTAACACTATCTAATGTATTGTCATAGTGTATGAAATACACAGTATTACCATGAGGTGTCACGGTACAAATAGCAGACAAAATTTCTGGTTCTGACCCTATTTTTCTCCTTCAGACGGGCAAAAGGTTGGGTTCTTTTGAGTGTGCAGTAATGAATGACCCCTTAAATTAAAGCTTAACACATATCTAATTTTTTTATTTGCATCCCGCATAAAAAAGTGTGTTCCGATTTTGCGCTAGTTGCCATGGAAACTGACTTACCCAAACTGGAGAAATTTTACAGGTGCCCAGAGACCTTTGACCTTGACCTTTGACCCCTCCAATCACCACCCAGGGTTACCATGGCAACAACCAACTTTTTTTTTTTTTTTGCCAAGGTCTTTGGGAACAATTTGGGCCGCAGATTATGTTTCTGTGACAAATTTAAGGCCTCCTACCACTGATTATATGCACAGTAGTACCGTTTTTCATTGGCACTATTTACGACTACAACATTCTGGGGGCGAATTTGTACTGTGACACCTTAAAAGCCCAGGTTAATTTTTTCTGACAAAGTTTCTTTTACTACAGAATAAAGATATTTCCTCCACTAACATGGATTTGAAGTCATTTTTTGAAAATTTCAAGACATTGTGACCAAAAAGCCATTTAAAGTATGTCTACCGGGTGCCTCGGGAGCTATTTTTTTTCAGATTTTGCCAGAAATAGAGGTACCTCTATTCCGCGACCTCTATTGAAAAATCGGAACACTCTATCCTATGTCGGGCCACCCTTATAAGATGCCCTAACACACTGGGAATAATATCCTATAACTGGATAAGGCCTACACTCAAAACAGAAATCACCAAGGCAGTCAATAAGGGCCCAATGTCCCGGGATTTAGGCCCAAATTTGCAGTTTTAGGGCCAAAATTAGGGTTTTTTGGGACATAGCGTGTATATTTACCATGGCAACGCTTAACGACACAATCAAAAATTCTGAGATGGGACTTTGATCTTGTTTTCAAAGGAATGTTCCATATGTTTGCCATAAAATAAGTATAATTTATGGTATTTTTCACAATTTTTAGGCCCTTTGAACTTGAATATGAAAAAAATTCTTGGGAGCAGTTTCTGTAGCAATTAGCCTCAACCTCCCTCCGGGTTCAAATTTCCGGGTTTAGAGGCAAATTTTCCATTAAAGACAAAAGATCCAAGGTAAAATTGGCTTTTGCTGCACCCATTCTATCTATATTGGTGCGAAAGATCCATGAAAAAGCCATAAAATCCCTACCAGAGACCAAAATATAGACTTAACCACCCTCTCTTTTAAGGTGTCACGGTACAAATAGCAGACAAAATTTCTGGTTCTGACCCTATTTTTCTCCTTCAGACGGGCAAAAGGTTGGGTTCTTTTGAGTGTGCAGTAATGAATGACCCCTTAAATTAAAGCTTAACACATATCTAATTTTTTTATTTGCATCCCGCATAAAAAAGTGTGTTCCGATTTTGCGCTAGTTGCCATGGAAACTGACTTACCCAAACTGGAGAAATTTTACAGGTGCCCAGCGACCTTTGACCTTGACCTTTGACCCCTCCAATCACCACCCAGGGTTACCATGGCAACAACCAACTTTTTTTTTTTTTTTTGCCAAGGTCTTTGGGAACAATTTGGGCCGCAGATTATGTTTCTGTGACAAATTTAAGGCCTCCTACCACTGATTATATGCACAGTAGTACCGTTTTTCATTGGCACTATTTACGACTACAACATTCTGGGGGCGAATTTGTACTGTGACACCATGACGTCAAGCGTCGTGTAATGCTTAGTCACACTGTCAAACCCCAACTTGTCAATTTAAAATGTAAATTAATTGAATATTTTCAAAAATGACTAAGAATTGCAGGATTTGCAGTGCAAACATGACATACTGATATTCTGGGTGAGCCCATATGAGCCCCATCTGGAAGCCCTGATAATTACCACTATATACCCAGATATGGGCTAGCCCACGGTGCCCAGAGAAACACCCATATGGGGCCCATTTGGCTGTGTTGCCTGGGTGGTGATGAGAAACCACTTATTTTTGAGTGGTCTAATGTAAGCCCCAGGTGGATGAATCACAATGTCTGTGCACTTAGGATACTTAAATATCATCCTACACAATTGGTGATACATAACTATGTCTTCAATAAGTGGCATTTAGCACCAATCTCATAACTAAGGGAGTCAGCCATCGTAGGGGATGTGTACTGATCAAGTTTAACCAGTACGACCATCAAAAAAGGAGTGACTTTTATGTATATGTGACCACACACATGAAAAGGGGTATTCAGGGGGGAATTGATGATTAAAGTTTGTGTCATGATCTTTAAAATGAGATATCATAAACTAAGATACTTCTAGTAGTTTTGTGGGAATCATATCTCGAACATGAGTTGTCACTCATAACTGAAAATTATGAATAAGCTCTAAATGCACTGTATCCCATAATAACAACCAAAAATGATGAAAATATCAGATTTCCTAAAAATTATGCTAAATAAGTGTAAATATCTAGTATAGATTTGGTTCTAGTAGGAATTTTGGAGGTCTGTTTTCAGTTTTGCGTAGCTGATGGAATTCTCAAAAAAATAGGACCAAAATGTTCCATTTAGAAAACATGGAATGGTTTCCATGGCAACTATGAAGCGCAATATGTGCCAATTTCCCATAGAAAACGTTCCGTTTACATTCCAAATATAGGCCTAGAATGTTAGCACTAAATACAGAATAATTCCAAGAAGACTACTGTACTCTCCATAAAAAGTATCCTAGATCATTTTTGGACATATCTTTCACTATTTTGCCATTCTGATGGCCCCTGGTGGCCAAAACCAGAATTAAAAATCCCCCAAGAAGGTACCTCCTCACGTGTTGAGCCACATATATATATATATTTTGGCGACTTTATCTCAAGTCACCCCAAAAGTGAATAGGGAAAGCATATCCTAGCTCTAGTTGAATTACACTGGATCAAAAGACTTCCTCGTTCTACAGTGAGTTTGATTGCTCATCTGCAGACCTTTTAAAATTCAATAAATGTGTACATAGTGTACCAAAATCAGCTTTCTTCCAGAAGAGTCCCTACTACCGAGGAGTCTCACTTTGGAATGAGTTGGACCTAAGAATCCAGCTGTTTAAGTCCGAAGAAGAGTTCAATAGGGCATTAAATCTACTGTATCCGGTCAACTACTAAACGCCTAAGTCTTAATATGTTGCTAATAGCACAAAAATTGGTAAGAATCAGAAGCTAATTATATTGAATTGGGAAGAATATTACTGTACTACATTGACGTCATGCGTCATGTAGTCTCATTGATATGATCATCCAAATCGGCTAATGAACTGATTAACATACTAGTGTTAACACTATCTAATGTATTGTCATAGTGTATGAAATACACAGTATTACCATGACGTCAAGCGTCTTGTAATGCTTAGTCATGACAATCAATCTACAATTGGCTAATGAAATAACATAAAGTAAGTGCTCACAGTCTAAGACTACGAGACATCTTGAGAATGGTGGCAAAGAAAGAAAATTGAAGAAAGAAGATAATAACTATATTAGCTCATCACTGGACTAAAAAAGGCCGTCAACAGTACATTGACTGGCATCTAAAGTAGCATGGTTATTCTATTAATATATGAATTTGAATCATAAATCCAAAGAACATATCAACATCAAATCACATGTAAAAGTTATTGCTTGGTTAGAAAGCGTTGAAAGACGCTACCGTCCAATAAAGATTCAATTCAATTCAATAGTTACACTAATATAACATATACCCCGACAATCCACCTGATGATAGGATGTAGCCAATAACTAAAATTTGCCATATTTTTCTTATGAAACAGTTATCACAACCCACTACTTGTCACGTCAGAATTTGCCTACAATTGCGTCAGTTGTTCTGAAAGAGCATCAAGATTACAAATACACATGTATCATAATCTATTTAGCACTAAAAATTACCGCTAAGGCTGGGAGGAGATACATACACACCCTCCCCACACTACATTAACTAGAAAAAGTATTGCTAGTGCCAACCCATCCCAGAACACTGTTTTGGGGATAAGTTTTAAACACTGACAGAATACACCCACACAGTATGACTAGACACTGTAAGTGTATAGTGCCCACACCTTTACACTCAGTGTCAGTGTGGAGCTCTGTAGTGCATTTGACATTGGGTAGACTAATGAGATCAAAGGGCGGCAGTTTCTATGCATAATTAAAGTTAGCTGGTTAATGTCAGCAGGCTACAGGGCACTGTTGTAATTGTGGTCTTATAGCCAAATCCCACAACGCGAAAAATGGGTGGAAAAGTGTTGCAAATTGGCCTTCTGTCAGCAGGGAGCTGCTGCCGATTTTGTAAATCATAACACTTCTACTGCATACATGCACCTCCAAATCCCACTGCATCCAATTCAGGGAAGCAATGTGTTGCCTATTGGGCTGCACTGTTACGATGTACAAGGGGAGTTACTTCATAGTATGATTGTTACTGATTATTTCTTATAAACTTGCCTATAAATATCTGGAGTGCCCCCCCCCCTGTATAAATCATACCTCTGCCAGGCTGTAATAAGCAACATTTTTCAGTGTAATAGGGAGAAAATATCAATCTAGTTTGATCTTTGTGATTAGCCAATACACAGGACATACAAGAGAGTTATATGTTGATTATTGGCCAGCCTTAGCCAATATAGGGGCCAATATCCCCAACAGGGCCAAATCACAACATTTTCTGGCCCTCTCTCGCGTTGTGGGATTTGACCTTTAGAACACACCTACACATACCTATCCTCGTTTATACATACAATCCACATTGAAGTTACCATTCATCTTTCATACAATGTACCAGTTCTCGAACTCGAATGATTAGGGAAACTAATCTAAATCTGTACATAGTGTCACTGTGTTGTCTTATATTTTCAAGTTTATAAACTTCTATTTTTCGCCCTAGAAATTATTATCATAACATCAAGGCCCAGTGCATCCATGCTATATACGTATATGTGACACTGCTAGTGCTCATTGCTGAGTTAAGCATAGTGGAAGCAGTAATCTGACCTGCAATTATAACCTAAGTAAGTAATAGTTTCGTAGTATGGTATAGGTCATTGGGTTAGTTAACTGGTTCAGGGAACCTGTGGACATTTTCGGAACCTTCACAAGTTCACCAATTTCCCACGGCATGTGTTGGTTCAGGTCTCTTTTAGAAAGTTATTGAGTAAGTTTTCCCAAAATATGCTTGAACTCCCAAACTTGGGATATAGAGTCAGGCTTGCTCCCAGTTGAGCGTCGAGTACTACTAATGTTAAAGTGATTGGAATCTGTTGAGCCTGTTCAAATTTGAATTCTTGTTATGCTGCTACATGTTGTACAACACATGTCTGTATTAGTTAGTTGTACTAACATGTGGTCCGATTGTTATTGGGTCTCTATAATTGTCGAGATTGCTTAAAGCAAACTTTTCCATGAGAGGCGAAATAATGAAAGTTGCCTGTCTTTAGGGACAGTTAAAAATTAAACATATTATCCATAGTCAGCAAAGGTTGAGAGAGGGGATACAATGGCCCCAACCGTAGGGATTTGTAGTAGAGGTAATTGGGTCAGGTCGCATCAAAATTGTGTTGCTGTTTTCAGCAATTTCCTTGTGTGGTTTTGGAACGAAATCCAAAATTTGGTGGACAGGATTTAATCTAAATGAGCATGATTGATCGCATGCAGGAGAAAACCGTCTAAGATTCTACATAAAGAACAACTCATACATGAAATTCTTTCCGTTGAGGTATTAGGGCCCAAGGTCGGAAAACTGAAGTTCATGTATATAAATCACTGAAACGTTATCACAACTTTTCTCTCCTGAGATAAATTGATTGCTTACTCAATGCACTCTTTGCATATTCTGAACTACAGGGTTAAAGGAGTTAATCTGCCATTTACATTGAACATTGCATTCCATAGGCTATGACGTGTAGAATTCTACGTGAGGACCCTTCCGCTCATTAATATTCAATTTGAATTTCAATCCTTCTTTTTGTATGGAAATACTCCATCTGCAGTTTTTTACAACCACATATACATTTAGGACCCTTTGGTGTATTTCTTTGCCAAACTTCTCTCGAGGCCACGCCAACTCCCCTTTATCATGGAGGCAACGGGACATAACATTTTGGAAGTTGGCTCGTTATTATGGTCTATAAAAGATTGTTATTAATTTTTGGTTTAATTAAGCTTATTCTTACATAATATAGTGCCTGATTGACAGGCCTCGACATTGTTTACGCGAAAGACCCCATATATACACAATGGACGGAATCCCATTGAATCAGTGCTTTTTATCTCTATTCATAGGACTACAGATTACTTAAGTGGCATAATCACCGAGCGTATCCCACTAACAATTCTAGTACTGGGCTAGTCTACTATGTAGTCAAGTGCGAGTGGTGAGAGTACCCCTTTAATATTACTATTCCACTTTAAGGACACCTGACAGGTGTCATGCAGTATCTGACGGTGTCAGACTACTGTAAAGGGTCGCTATGTATACCGTTATGGTTAATGTCTTTTTGTTGTGGTTACTAATGCCACATGGCATTTAAGGGTGCGGCTACGGGATTTTTCCACTCCATAGATAATTGTTAAAATATTGGACCTCCACGTATTGGATCCTAAGTCTTGACCATGTATAGATAGGCATGTGATCTTACACATATAAAAATATTGGCACAACAGCTGCCTTAGCTTGATATCTGCACTGCCTTGAAGATGGGTACATACTCTTATATGCAGTAGCATGTTGTGTTCGTAAGATGGTCAGTAACTTCAATAATATTCCATTGGAAAATAAAAAATGTCAAGTATTCCATATCCAGTTTGAAGGTACTTGATAATTATTTCTACAGATTATTTCTACAGATTCAATTTATTACTGCAATATGTTTCTGTTCTAAAGGACATTTGTCTTAACTCATTTTGACGACTTTTGGACTACTCTATGCATTCATCATAAATAATATAGATGGAGCCCCGCACCATGGATCACACTTATACCTCTGCTGGCTGAGTTTATCCAGGAGCTGCTCATGTTGAGCTGTAAAACAGGTATCTGCCTGCTTCAGCAGTTATTGTGACTCTTTACTTATGGAATCATATACCTCGCACAAAAAGTATGTCTCTTGTTTGGCACTCATTCATGTCCTACATGTACATCTGTAGGATTTCGGCAGGCCGACAAAGGGCAAGCGATAATTAAGAATCAAAAACTTCCAGGAATATATATATATAGAGGGTAGAAGAAGGTAAGGTACATTAAAGGACACTTTGAGTAGATTGCTCAAATGGCTCCTTATATTAATTAGCACCTGTATAGCAGAGAATTATGGGCGCGCCAAGTCCTATCGTTCATTTAGTTTGAGCTTTCTAATCTCTGCCACAAAGTACGCACGTGTCTGTAATCGGTTGTGGTAGTTACTGATTTCCACGTGCTCTAAGGTACGCCTATTTTACATTAGCTGGTCGTGTGCCTCATGGACCGGTGTAATCCGCGTCCAATTCTAGCAGAAGCCACACATGTTATAGGCGTGTACAAGCCCTGAGATGTGTCTGTAAAGCCTGGGCTCCATCATTCCCAGTCATGATAATACCGCCAAAGAGCTGGTCAGGGGTAATGGCGGCGGACGGCCAATGCTCTTGGCAATTAGACTCAATAAGGTATTGTATGATCATAATATATTCAGGCACATATAACCCTACAAACGCTTTAGAATAAAAGCACTGACCATTAAATGTCTTTTGAAGTTAGAATGATGGACAGTGGAATGCCATGTCTTTGTAGACTGACAGTATATACTCAGCACACCATGGTTCAGGGTTCTAAAGCATGAACCCTTGTGTTTACATAAGGCCACTCAAAAAAACACCGGTTTCTCAGAAACGCGTGTATCACAAAAATCGAGATTTGCAGAAAAAACATTGGGTTTAAAAAAAAAAACAATTTTATGGAAAATATCTTAAAAACGGACAATTAATGGCATGTTTGATATCAGCTTGAAGCTTAAACTGTCGGTAATGCAGTAGACTAGGAATAATTTACATTTCTCCAACTTTCCTTGATTAACAATCTCTTAACTACGAAAAGGTGAAATTTGTTAGCAAAAAGTCTAATTCTCCCATTTATTTTGGCCCCACAGTAAAAACAAAATCTATAATTTTGAGTGGCCCTCTATTTAATGTCATATCACGTCGCTTCTATGATAGTTGTATTAAAACATATACCATATATATTTGCCATACCAGACACTGTCTTCACAATGTGTATTAGCTTGTGTCACTTATAGTAGTGGTGAAGCCTGGGGTGTAGTTTGGTAGACGTTGTGCAATAGACAGCAGACCTTCATGATCCTTTCATTCTCACGAGATCTTTTGTACAAAAAAATATAACTTTTTTTGGGAGTTTACCTGTATGGGAAGCTCCTCATGCTACAACATGCCCCTACATCACTGTAACATGATACCCCGTGGCCCTCCCTTACGTGTAGTTACCATGCATAATGACCCTATGATCCTGACAAAGAGGGAATCGTGTTTTTCAATGTATATGGACAAGTTAAAAACACACTGCAGTAGGAGAGACCATCCCACTCACTGGGGCGGGGGACCTGGGCTAATTATGAGGGGTTCGCTATATAACCCTGTATATGTAGTTATACCACACCTATAGCTCTGTATGAAATATATTGGCGTCAGTCAAGGCGGACCACGAGTCACAGACGAGTGTACTCAGTCATGACTAAGCCAATATAATATATACAGAGCTATAACTGGGGTTAACTTATGCCACACTATTAACGATTGTTTTATAATACACATCATACAGACAGGCAGTTTCTTTGGTTATCCCGGTCAAGTGTGGTGAAGAAAATCATATTATGATATAGATTGCACCCCCCACCGAGACATCAACCCCCCGCCCCCCCCAATACACACACACACACACACACACACACACAAATAAAGATAAAATGAAATAAAAATAAAATAAAATAAACAACTTTGCTTTGAATGCCACTGTTCAGCACGCTGTCTATTCATGGAGCAGTTATCTGACCATGTGGAGCAAGGCCTTGAGGCAGTCAGTAATGACTATTCACACCATTCTGGTATAATTTGAAGACTTAATTACAACACTTAGCTACAACACAGACGGTGCATGGCTGGACACGTGACCAAGGAGAATTGTGTTTTTTGCACATGTGTCTGGAAGTTAATGTAAACCAGTAAATGACATTATACTAGACAGTTGTGTAAGGCTGGATCTGATTTTGTGACCTAACTTGTATACTGCTATTTATTATACCTAGCATATGACATTGCTATTCCTACAACATAGGAGCGGCAGATTAACTACATGTGTAATACACACTTCTTTATTGCGACATGTGCAATACGGAAAATGGTGCGTAAACAGACAGGGTGGTGCGCAAAACAGGGCTATTCGGAAATGTGTGTTTCAGGATGTCTATCGTAATTTCTATCGCAGTTTCTATCGTAATCTATTGTTATCTTCCCAATATCATATGCTAGGTATAATAAAACAAAAAAAAGAACTCGTAAAGATACAACTGGATGTACGACGACTCGTTTGGGAGTCCGTATCGCAAGGTGCGCAATCGTGCTGCGCACTCATGTGCACGGTGCGATACGAACCCCCAAACTCAACGTCGTACATCCAGTTGTATCTTTACTCGTTCATTTTTATGTTATTCTTTTTCTCATTTTTTTCAATCTCAACCTTAATGTATTCATGGTATACATAATATACGTGTATATCATTGTTTTCTTCTGACAGGATGTCTCTAGGTTAGGCTCCACCAACCGATTTTTTTCACAAATCAGTTATATCAGTTATTTACCTTAACAATTACATACCTTAAGCAGGGAGGTACTATTCAAGATTCAAGATTCAAGATTTTTATTCATAAGCTGAAGAACGGGACGCAATATTTACAAGGCAGTTTGTCGGTTATTTGAGCAAGTTTGCCCATATAAATGGACTTACAAATAGCAGTATACTTTCATGTTTTAGTCTTTTTCGTAATAAAAGAAGATATATAAGGAGTGTTGGGAGTTGGCATACCTTTTGTCAAAAAATATATCAGTGTTTCTAGTATCACAAAGTTTCTGATAAGAAAAGTGAATGAGAGAAAGGAGGTTTATATGAGGGCACTGCTGGTGCAATGGACCGTCGTTATAACAAAATTAATCAAATTATATTCCTGAAGCAATGCTTATGCACTGTACTTTTACAGGTTGTGGCTCATGACTGTCATCTGTTCAGTTTATGACATCCTTCTTCATCAACTTGGCCTGCGGCTGTGTGACTAGCAGTGCTTGTGCACTGTATTTAGTATTATGACAGTTTATAACAATAATATAACTGATGATAGCAATGCTGGTGCACTGTACTTATCAAATATTGATAAGGAGAAGTCTGTACAAAGAAATGAATAATGAATAATGAACAAGATCGACTGGAAAAGCAATGCTAGTGCACTGTACTAGTCAACATCTCATAACACCATGTCTCAATTTAACAGCAGAGAAACCTTTATTAATGATGGCTGTTTTGAACTTGGCACGTGTCTCAAGAAGCTGCACTTGCTTGTCAAGTGAGTTCCAGAGAATCAAACCCCTACATAGCGGTGATTTTTTTACCACTTGTAGTTTTGTTCTACCTACTTTGAACTTTACTTTATTGTCAGCTCTAGTGCGCGGATTCTCTGTAATAATAGTGTTTTTTGCCACTTTAGACAGCTTTTGTAAGTGTAAGAGTAACTGGGTATCTCTCCTCTGTACCAGCATTTTGCAACTACACTGTATGTGATTCCTCAATTGCTATATCCCTGGGTTTTCTTATTCGTAATGACGACCTGAGATCACTATTTTGTATTGTTTGGATGCTCTTAATGTCTAGAAATGTAGCACTGTCTAGTATGAAATTGCAATATTCTAGTGTTGGCATAATACAATGTTTGTATATAATAAGTGATGTCTCATTATCAACATAATCTCTTATCCTATGGGATTGTTTGACTTTGTAGTTGCCTTGTTTCCTGATGCTAGCCATGTGCTGTTTCAGTGTAAGATTTTCATCTAATAGAACACCTAAGTAACAGAATGATTTAACCCTTTCAACTTCTTTGTTGTTTATCATTAGAGTTGGTCCAATGACTCCAGATGTTTTAGGGGGGGTTCCATAAATAACATAGTTTTCTCACTATTGATTGTCAGCCTGTTGGTGGCGCCCCAGGTTAAGATACAATTGAGATCTGGTGGTCCAGTATGAGTAATGTCATCTGCCCTTTTGCCCTCTGTGATCAAAACTGCATCATCGGCATACAGAATGATTTTAGAGTTGTTGACAGTATTAGGCAGGTTATTTATGTATACAGAAAAGTAGAGGGCCTAGAATAGACCCCTGGGGGACCCCAAAATCAACCTGTATAGGGGCTGACATGTTTTTATTGGCGAAGGTACAATGTTCTCTTTTCCCTAGGTAGCTTTGGAACCTTCTTAATACTGATCTATTGGCTCCAATAAGACCTAGCTTGTCTAAAGGCCTTCCATGATGGATTGTGTCAAAAGCTTTCCTCATGTCTATGTATAGACATGAGGAGAGCTTTCCCCGTCAAATGGATGTATAGATGTCTTGAGTTAGGTCGTAGACTGCGTCTGCAGTAGACCTGCCCGGGGTGAAGCCAAATTGGAAGTCTGATAACAATTTACTTTCCATTAAGTAATTAATTAGTTGTGAGTGAACTACTCTTTCCATAATCTTACTCAATAGGGGGAGGAGGGAAATAGGCCTCCAGTAACTAAGATTTTGTAAATCCCCTTTCTAAGGGATTGGTATTATTGTCCTTTTGGCCCATTTAGTAGGGAAAACACCCTTGTCCAGACAGTTATCTATTAGAACTTTTAAGTGAGGGATAATTAAGAGTAGGTAGTCTTTAAGCACATTAGAATTATATATAATTGGATAGTCTCCATGAGGCACACCATCTAAGAACTGTAACCAACAGGAGGATTCATACGGAACTCTCAACTCAAGTTAAAAACACAGTCCGGCAAAATTCTGGTCCATCATTAACGGCTTGCTTGGTAATGGTAAAAATAACAGCATCACGATTCATTTCAACGATTTTGCAACCCAGGCTGATCTTGGCTCCCGATCCCATATCTGATTTTCATTTGTGTGAATGGTGCAACCTCTAGACCTATGTCTTTACCTGATAAAACTGTATACATAATACATGTAAGGGTTGTTGAAGGGCCAGCCGCACACCCCTGTCAAAATAAAATTGATTCCCCACCCCCCAGGGCAGTGCCTTGGCGCCCAATCACTGGGTTGATGAAAGGCAAGACATAGATAAGTGACTGGGGCGGTCGCTGAGCTATGTAGGTTTGAAGTAAAAATATGCTCATCAATTAATTGCTTAGTAACTGAGCTTTTGATGTCCTGGGTAAGATTTGCTCTGAGCTGAGCTGCATCTGTGTGTTGTCCACGTTTTATACGCCTGTCGTATCGCCTCTGGTAGGGACTCCAGAAAAAATTGAGAATTATTAAAAAGTCAATTTATTTTCTTCTATTATGTAGAAATATAATACAAATCTTTTGGATTTATTTGGAATCCATCATAGAACCCAGGCAATCATCAGATATGTGTCAACAAAACCTACCAAGTTCCCCCAGTATATCTTCTATATAATTGCTATCTAGATTTGGAGTCAATCTGAAAGGTGGTGGTGCCTATTTGTGTCAGGCTGGTGAGTGGGAAGTAGCTATGTAAGGGGTTTGTAGGGCATCTGGAGTACGGGCCAGGCTGGGCCATGATTGACAGACCCTCTTAACATGATCACCCAATACACTGCAAGTCACCTCAGTGTGTGTAAGTATAGAGTAAACAAATTGTCTTAATGACCCAATCATAATCATTTTAATGTTTTGGCCTAGGAACAGGTGAGAGCTTCCTCTGTTTGCTTCCATTCTTTAACACCATGTAACAACATATATTGGACAATATCACATACCAAGTAGCAACTGGTAGCATTCACAACTTCATAGGGTTTCACCTGTTTGTTATATAGATAGCTGCACCAAAATACCAACCTGCTGTGTACACTGTGCACAGGGGCGCACCTAGCGGATTCCTGGGGTGTGAGGCCCCTAAGTCTCAAAAAGCCCCTATCCCTCAAACATTTGTGGGATAGGGGCCTTTTGAGACTTAGGGCACACCTAAAGTCCCTAAATGTCAAAAAGCCCCTATCCCACAAATATTTGAGACATAGGGACCACATTCACACAGCCCCTATCTCACGAAAATGTGAAAGATAGAGGCCATTTGAGACATAGGGACATGTCAGGCCCCTATCCTACAAAAGGTCCCTAAGTCTCAAAACCCCTATCCAGCAAAAGCATTTGTAATTAATTGTAAGGACTATTTCATACTTCTGCAGTAAGAAATCATGCCTTACAAGAACACAATCATTCAAGGTTTGGCCAAAAGAAATAGAAAGAAGGAGGTCCAATTTTTTGGTCCCCCCTTCAGGCAGGTAAAAATTCAGCATGGCCGACCCCTTAACCATATAGGTACAGACATTTTTTGCTAAAAAGGGATACAATTGTTTCGGTATTCCCCCCTTAAGAGGGGTCCAAATTTTATTGGTCCCCTCCCTTAAAGGGACCAATTTTTGTTTCCCCCCCCAAATCCACCCCCTCCCCCTGTTGTTAAAAAATTACCCCCCTTGTTAAAAAATGGACATATTTTACACCCCTCCCAAACCCACTAAACACCCTGTAATTAATAATTGACCACTCCCTTTCCTACTTTGGGAGCAGTAATCTATTATCAAAAGATGGGAGGGGATGTTACTAAGGGTGGGGTGGTAGTGGGGTGTTATCCAATATCCTATAAATGATCTATCTATTGCACATATTAAGCCAAGGGGACACTTTTTTAGGGATAGTGGCTTTTGAGAGATAGGGACATGCTAAAAATATTTGTGACTTAGGGACTTCACGTGGGTCCTATGTCTCAAACCATTTTGAGAGATAGGGGCCATTTAGCACATAGGGACTTCACCTGGTCCCTATATCTCAAACAGGCCAATTTTGAGGGATAGGGGCCTTTTGAGGGATAGGGGCCGCACATGGGTCCCTACCTCTGGTAACGGTGACAGATCATCATCCAGTATTCCCTCAACAGATCTTCTATGCATCTTATTTGATGTACTTTGGTTTTTTAAATGACCTGCAGACAAAGTGAAGATGACAACCTGAGGTGATTGACCGCTAGTCCTGTTACACGATGAGTACTAACTTCTCATCCAGGGGGGGGGGTGTAGAGTCACATTTTGTCAACAGGCCACAAAGTGCCCACAGGGTCCTCGTAGGGCAGGGAAAGACAAGTTGGTGCTTTTGAAATGAATTGTGTTTTTACTTGGAGTGTGATTTCTTTGCCACATGTTTTCACCATACAGGCAACTTTATGAGCCAGCCAGACAACAAATATCAGTTACAGTTTATTATGGCATAATTGTGGGCTGATAATGGACCTTGAAATTTTCTCGTCTGAAGAAAGAAATGTTCTAAGTTCATGCAAAGAGTTTGATAATGGGTATGGACACTGTGTAGCATGTGGACAAAACATGACTCCACACCAGACTATAGGGTGTTCGTGTCGGGGTGTGGCAGGGCTAACTTACATCTTTATCTGCAATCAGGGGGCGGTCAAGATAAGGCCCATGAATTCTAGAGATGCCTTTCCATTACAAACTTCTGATTTCCCAACCAAGTGATCCTCGGGCGTACGGTTGATCCATGGTCAGAATTTCAGGGGCTGTTTAGCTCAGGAGGTATCCTCGACCATTGGTAGATAAATTTGCTGTTTCTCAGAAATATGGTTACAAAATCGATTTTATTTACAGGCATAGGGAAGGGCTTACCAATGTGCATTTTGGTCCACATGGACCGATAAAACTTTTCTATCGTGAATTAAATATCCCCTATGGCATTGATTTGAAAAACTTCCAGTGTATCAACGATTTTCCTGCCAATAAAATAAATAACATCAACAAAGCAATACTACATTTTAAAACGGGTCGGAAGTCGCACATTTAAAATGTGGTGATATTGCCGTATGTTGTAGATATCAACTATTTAATGATACTATATAATCATAAATAACGAACACCCTAATAGGGGTTGAAATCGGTCATTACAACTCAGGATTCCAGAAGATATTTCACTCATATGTTAGAAATTATGTCAAAAGGTCGTCTTCTTTTTAAAGAAGAAATTCCACCCTATACTACTTACAGACCTTGTATACGCTGTTTAAATTGCGACTTCCGACCCGTTTCGTTAAAACTGTTGTCTTTATTGCTAAAATTAGTTTTTCCTGTTTTATTTTACCAATTAGTTCCCAAAAGGTTTATGGGACCATACATAATTAGTTTAGTGTGTGGGGAGGGGGAGATAATCCAGAAAGGTCAGAAGGAATCTTATTTGCAAATCTTATAACTCAAATTGATAGACGATTCAGGAAGCCAAAGGTCACCGGTCGACTGGCTTATTCATATTCCTCCAAGGCCGCCTGGGTGACCATCTCCAATTTTCTTCTAAATATGATTTTTGATCAGCCAACGTATCCATTGTACCCTTAACATGTCATAAAGTCTCCGAACTCTGGTCCTCTTAGTAGCGGCTAGTGTCTGCCATTGAAAATCTCAATTCTAGCTACTTTCAGAGGACTTCACTTTACAGCACATTCTTTATGGTGCATTGTTAGGGAGTGTTCATTTATTAATTACAGGGGGGTGGTGAGATTTCGCACAGAGGTGCAAAGATTTTACGCCCCCTCCTTGCTGAAGGCACCGAAACCCGCCCCCCTTTGAACCATAGTAACGCACTGGCTTTTTTTGCTTAAAATGAGCTGAATTATTTACGTCCCCCCCCCCCTCAAAAGGGGTCGAAAATGTTTACGCCCCCTCCCTTGTACCTAATAAATGAACACTCCCCTATATCGTGTAAGGAAATATCACGATGTGCAGAAGCTATCATAACTGCAGGAGAAAAGAGAGTTTATAGTTTTCCGATAAATGTGCCTTTCCTGGAGACAATATTCTTTTCAAATTAATTACGTAGAGAAAATTAATGGCATTATCAGTTGGAAAATATGCTCAAAGTGTCTTTTCAAATAATCTTCTGAGAACATCCTTCAGAAAGTCTTCTTACCAAAATAGTAATTCAAACTTTGTCAGGGTTTTGTAATCCTTTGAAATCAAAAAGGTAATATGAAAACGTGATTAATTCAAACTTTTAACCACTGTATTATGGGATGAATGCTACAGTGTCGCCTTACATGACTTTGTCATATGTTTCTGATGCATTGCAACCCTGACCGCCTATTTCAGCTGTTGTTTGTATCACTTAGACCGACTCTCCACATCCACAAAGTCTGGCTCAAAAATCAGAAGGAGGGTCTCAACTATCATACATAATTTGGTTCTACATCAAACTGATACAATTATGATATTGTGATAATCTGAAGGGCGTTAAAATCCTCCATTCAGAAATCCATCTGATTCAGGGGCGTGGCAAACAGTTTCAAAGTAGTGGGGGGGGGGGGGGGGGGGCAAGGAGGGTTTCTGGCCAAACTGGACCTTTTTCGGCTTGACCTTTCTTACGGTTAGCTCAAAGTGGGAGGAGTGGGATATGTTGCCATTCCCCTGCTGATGCATTTCATGCTCTCCCAGCTGAGAAAGTTGCCGAATAGACCTGGTAAAGTAACATGCATGAAGATCTACAAACAAATGATAAGACCAATGGTTGATTACTGTGCATTCAAAAAAGAGGGTTCAGACCGGTCTGGGTGTCTGGGGGAATACTGCGTATACTGAAGTATGGTTGTTTGAGATTTTTTTATGTGCTTCATAACGGTTTATTGCCATGATATTACGTACATATTTTCTGCCAAGACTCCGATGATGTGATCAGATTCAAAATGCTCAAGATGTGCCATTATAGGGCGGTCGTCCACTGGCTGATTGAATGGTCTTTGTTGTGTGTTTTTTTAATATTTAGAGTGTTTTATTTTTGTATGCAATACAACTATTATTTGGAATGCAACATGCATGAGTTGGGTTTGATTTAATTACTTTTGGGGTTGTATCATTTTCCCAAATAAAGCACATTTATGATGAAAAAACGGCCGAAAAACACTGTTCCATCGGTCGGTGGAAGACCAGCTTAAAGGTCCTGCAAAGTCAGGACAGGTTGATATATTTCAAATTCACCCGTGACGGACAACTCCTGATGCATGCGCACAAGAGGCACAAGAGGCACAGGAGGCACAATAGCCTCACAAAGCTATGATCCTCATCCGACCTCGTTGAGGTGGTATAAAAGTCAAATTAAAAGCCCACATAACGAAAGGTATTTACCCCAAGAGCCCCACATACAGGGTACTGTTTTTTTTAAATCTTTTACTTTGGCCCTGGTTTGCTAGGATGGGGCAGGTAACCTGAAACATACTTCGTTGCACTAAGCCAAATATAATCACTGAACTCAATTTGCTATTTTTATCAGTGTAATAAATACCAGACATTTCGAGGTCGATCAAAAACATTGCTGCTAAATAGGAAGCAAATTTATTTTGGTGGACAGGTGGAAGAGCCATGTTATAGCTCCCAAAATTGGTGGTGGCTTACGCCAGAATATTCCATGCTAGGTCCGAGGGTTGAATTAAATACATATACTGATTGTATTGCCATACCGGGGCTGCCCTGCCCCTGCCCTCTCCCTGCCCTGCACCCTTAAGACTTCTGCTTATTACAGAATACCTTTAGTCGCCAAACTAGTGTGCTGGTCATTAACCCTTTAAGGACGCATGTTGCTAAAAGATGCCCTTTGTCACCATGATGCTGCATTATTGCCTCATGCCAACCCTTCGAGGGTGTCTCAACCCTGAGGGGTCGTCATGATGCTTGAATGCAGGACATGCAGTCATGCATCATGACGACCAAAGGCATGATGCATTAAGGCATCAGGCCGCCATTAGAGGATTAATGTTGGTCATTAATGCTGGTGGTACTGTATTTTTGTCCTGTACCAATCAGCCCCATTACCCTGCCCCCTGCCGAGTAGTGGTAGAAGTGAATACATACCAGGGTAATTGGTGTTCCTTAGACACCAGGGGTCTCTTTCAGGACAACTGCTGTATCTGCTGGACCATCAAATATGTTGCCAATAATGAAAAATCAACTTGACCAGAAGTCTCGGCAGTGGCAATTTAATGCATACCAAGTTGTCGTCAAAGTAAATTTATTGGGTATTTTATAATCCGCGGGTTATACAGGAGGTTATACAGTATTATTTGCTACTACCAGTGCTATCGGCCAACCTGTTAACTTCATAATTCTGACTATAACGTGTTGTGAAATACTTTTGACGATTTACCTGATTGTCAGTGTCAAACTCGAAATTTGTCGGCAGTATACCCCCCCCCCCCCCCAGATATGGCAGTCGTTCTGAAGGAGACCCCAGAAGTAACTGCCAGGTACCTGGCTGCACCGACTGCAGCAAGAGATGGTGACTTCTATTGGGCCAATATACCACTAAAAAATGGGCCAATAATGGCATTTTGATATTGGCCCACCACTGGTTTGACCGCTGGCCCAGTAATGGCCCATGCTCTGAGAAAAGGATATAGATTTCATGTTGGCCCAATGTTGGGCCAACATCACAAAGTAGGAGCCATCCTGTAAGATATTCTTCAGGCAACATTGAATCCCCCTGGTGTAGATCACAGCCAATATTGGACAAGTGTAGTTAGAATTGATGTTGGTCCAACATCAGAAATAATATGATGGCCCTGGAATGTCCCAACACTGGGCCAAGACTGGGTCAATATCAGCAATATCAAGCACGGATCAGCTCTGAGCCAGGGGTCAACCCAACGATGGCCCATTATCAAAATTGCCAGAGGTGCGCCATCATTGTAATTTGTATGTTGAACCAATGTGTGCATTACCTACAATGGGCTATGGTTGGTATATAACGATTGCCATGGGGTCGATAATTGCCTACATTGGCCCAATAATATATACCCTTGCTACCTGGGTGGTACAGCCTGATACCAAAGAATTCACAATTCTGATTCTCTCTTGGTCTAGAAATAATTTTTTTATTTCTCAGGGAGAAAGTAGGATATCGGGATTAGATACCACATGGCTGACATGCACACCATTCGGCATGTGGACACACAGGGTCTATACTGCAGACTCTTAGAATTAGCCTCACAATGGCACAACCACATGCAAGTCCCGCTCCTGGATACAGCTCCTAATCATGCTTCAATATTAAATAAGGATGACTATCTGAGAGAAATCATGCAAAGATTTTTTCATAATGGCCATAATAATCTGTTATTCTTCAAGAACATTTCTCAATACAACATTTTCAAGGAAGGAAGGTCTTACCTGTGTGACACTTAATGCCTCGCCATAGTATTATCTAGAACTCCCAGTGGGACCTGGAGTGTATCATCTGCCCCTTTTGCCCTAATTTGCCATGGGCAGATTTAATATACAGGTCCTTTCAGCTGATACACCCACAACAATCACACTAGATAACATGGTTATCCAGTGGTTTGTTGTGGGTACACTTGCCAATAGGCCTGCTAATTGGCTGATGGAAAATAGATGTTATTTGTTGTTGTTTTTTTTTTTGGGGGGGGGGATGAATAATCAAAATTACAAGTTATGCATTACACCTAGTTTATGCAAGTTACGTTTCTAATGATAATTCTATGATTTCACAAAAAAAGAAACACTTTGAAAATATATGGATGACAAACACCACTCGCGATCATCGGGCAGTGGACGACCAGTCTCAGGCCCCGACTCTATAATAGTAGAGTCTGGGCAAACTCATATAAAAACTTATTTTACTAACTTATTTTTTATTAGTCCACCAATCAAATCCTCTGCACCAAATCCTGTGCACAGCCTGGCAGGAAGTAACAATCTTAGTATACCAGTTCCACCAGTCCCATTTGGAGCCCTTGTGGCGGCATGGGGTACTGGTTGAGCGAGTATGGTGGACGACCAGCTTGAGAGCCCTGAGGGGAGAGCCTACACAGATAATCTAAATGCCCCTGCCGTTAGTTTGTAGTGGCTATGCCAGGTTGGTCATAGGGACATTGGTCAGGCATGACCAAGCGCTATTCAAGAATAACAAAGGCAAAACAATATATGACTAATGCCTAACTCAAAAGGGCCTTAGCCTAAAATGGAGAGACGAAGGTGAGTTGGTCAGTATACTGACCAACCTGACACTATTAACTAACCTAGGCTGGTCGTACAGGAGTTCACAATTCTGATTCTCTTGGTCTAGAAGTAAAGTTGTTTTTTTCTCAGGGAGAAAGTAGGATATCGGGATTAGATACCACATGGCTGGCATGCACACCATTCGGCATGTGGACACACAGGGTCTATACTGCAGACTCTTAGAATTAGCCTCACAATGGCACAACCACATGCAAGTCCCCCTCCTGGATAGGGCTTCCAGTCATGCTTCAATATTAAATAAGGATGACTATCTGAGAGAAATCATGTAAAGATTTATTTCATTATTGCTCATAATAATCTGTTGTTCTTCAAGAACATTTCTCAATACAACATTATCAAGGAAGATAGGTCATTACCAAGGTGAGTTGGTCAGTATACTGACCAACCTGACACTATTAACTAACCTAGGCTGATCGTACAGGGAGCCAAATAAATGACTTACTAGTTTACGCACTATAGTGGCTGATCATGAGAGATTGGTCGTATATATGGAGCCACATGATATCAGTGTAAAGCAGAGCTGACAGAGCGGAGTAGCCCCAGAGTCGCACATTAATAAGTGTTGCTATGGGGGAGGAACGCCAGGCTGAAGGACATGTGACCCTCGTTGGATGGTAGAGGAATCCCCGCATGTGACGTCACAATGGCCATATGCGCCTGGCATGCATCAACAATGGCTGAGCATCGTCTCTGACCACACCAAGGTCAACTCCCACCAACTCCAAGGTCAGTCCAGAATGTCTTGGCTGGCTCATTGACTATCTTTTCATGTTCTTATTTAGATCAGTTTCCAAGGAGGTTCTGGGAGAGGTAAATGTAACTAGGGAAACAGATCTGTTCTGATGGAAACAACACAACGATGCATCATCTCTGGTTTGACAACAATCTCCGTGTGTAGCACCATGTCTCCAGATACAGCAAATGGAACATTTATAGTTGCTCTCATGTTGTGGAGTGAATTAATGGGGGAAATTTTCTTTGATGCAACTAAAGTGTTTTTGGTTCTGCTGAGTCCTCCCACACACACAGAAAAGTGAGAGTCATTGTCGCTAAAACTACCCTCACCTGAGAGTCAGGCAGTGCCTGGCTCTCAGGTGAGGGTAGTTTTAGCGACAATAAATCTCACTTTTCTGAGGGTGCAGCAGGTATTACCGTAATTTCCCGCGTATAATCCGCGGGTTATACACGAACCAAACGCTCAATGCAGGTTCTAAAAAATTCTCAAAGTCTAATTTTCAGACCTCTAGTCCGGGTAATAGGGTTCTTCCAAAGTAGGGTGCGGCTTATACACGAGATGCAGGTTATATGCAGGAATTTACGGTACATGGATTGCATTGTAGCTCCATATCGTAACCACAATGCAACCAGTAGGGTAGCTGTTTCTGTTAAGGAACAGCCGTATTTATATTTATATTAGATCCCTAAGATTTGAAAACCTGGAAAGCTGGGGGCAATAATGAACATTGAGACAGATATGCTCCTGGTTTATGTTACAGGCGATATTAGGGTTAATATGCTTAACGAGGCAAATGATACAGCTTCAAGTTTAGATATGGTATACCCAACATGAGTGCCATACCTACAAGATACGCTAAAGACCAAACGTGCCTGCATTAGACCTTTTTAATCCTACGGTCACAAAAGGTGGTCATATTCAATATGCGCCAAATGTACATACATAACAAATGAAGCCGTCTTTCCAACAGAGTGCCTCGAATTTAGACGCATCAAAAGAATCTATTCTCTTGAGAATTTGATACAAGGTTTGAAAATGTTCAATTGGACAAGACATCATCAGGAAGCCGATGTCAAATAACTATGTCAGATTATCTTAGAGCGTACTAACTGTATATCTAATGGATGTACCATTGCCCAAAAGTAAATAGAAAACCTGAGAGGAACTTAAGCCGTATGTAGAGCTCATTCTGAGATGAAAGAAAATGAGATGGCACTTTCTTAAAGTCGGTAACTATCGAGTACTGAAAGGGCTCGGAAGGAGAGGAACAACATGTTAGGAAAAGGGAAGAAGACAAAGTGGAACATATTAGAAGAATATAGAAGTGACACTACTAACTACTATAAAAAATGTAAAATTTTAAAGTTGACAATTAACAGAAAATGCATATGGTTTCCAAGTAAATCAGCGTGGAACCATTGTTAGCTCACAATAAACAAATGCACAGATATTCGAAATAGAGTAAACGCACCCAAAGGCGGAGAGACCCTAATTCTGGACACCCTACAATCATGTGATGATTGTTGTACTAAATACATACATACATATATATATATATATATATATATATATATATATATATATATATATATATATATATATATATATATATATATATATATATATATAAATCCTATGTCGTTGTATGTTTCAAATGAGCCCTAATCATCAAACCATGTCACTTTAACTTACTCTGATTCTATATCAATGACATTGATGTTGGTCTGTGTCAGCAAATGACTAAGTACATCTCAAACAAAAAATATACTGATACTTACGTCCAATATTTTTTCACAATTTTTCACCTTGAAGTTCTATACCTACACGTGAGTATCTCCCACCAACCTACAAAATACTGTTAACACGCATGCCTCATTGTGGCCCAAAATAGATACCTCATCTATTGTCTGTAAGTAACTCTCTCAGTTCATACATCATGTGCAACAAACAACTCTGATTACCTGTGCATGTCACTAACTAACTAAAGCCCACGCTAGCCATCTGCAGACTGCATACTGCAGTTATACATTATTTCTGGTCATAATGCATGAATGCAGCCCTGGCGAGTAACTCATAATGACTGCATTCAAGCATCATATTGATCCTGTAGTGTAGACTCCTAACTGGTTGGCATAAACCTTGAATGCAGCCCTCGGGAGTAGACTCCTCAGAGCTGAATGCATGCCCTCTGATGGTAAAATCACATTAAAGCAGTATGCGGTCCTTAGAGGGTTAACGCCAGGTGTTGTACCGTCATGATGTCCACCACCTGTATCCAGCATCATAATGCACCTTCACACCCTGGTACAAGGCTGTACAAGGTTAATTTGGATGATGCTGTGGAGCCGGAAGCATTCATATCCTACCAGAATTGGCCAGGATGTTCGGTAATTTGATATTGTAACAGGGCGAAACAGAGTCATAGGAAGCACAAAGGGAGACTAATAAAGTATTAGTCACCGTTATAGATAAGTCTGATAGTTGTATTTGGGATGAGTTATGTACGGAGCCCCTAAGACGACATGCCAAAAGAATATTATTTTTTTATAAGTCATTTTCATGACTTATAAATCGTGTGCACGACTTATAAATCATGTGCACGACTTATAAAAACTAATAAAACGTAAATTATGTTTGCGCAGACCTAATAATTATCCTACTGCATGTATGCTCCTTCCAAAGGAAAACAAATGTTGAAAGAAAAAGTGTCCTGATCATATTTCGCAGTCTCAGGACATGAGCAACCATTTTTGAGTGACTTGAAATTTCTTTATTGTACTTTAATATCGTCATAACGAGGATTAAAATAGCACTTTCAGACATTTACCAAATCTTATGTCTAAAACACGCAAAACATAGCGTAATAATGTGCATTAATGATTATATGAGTATTAACAAGAATGCGGTTGTGCACATCATCATCTAGATAGTTGTTAAAGTCCTGCTTTGAGTATAAATGATTGATGAATAAACAGGGGTTAGCTTCCTTATAAACAGGCAATCAAGCTTGGAGTATTAACTCAATAGGTAAATAGTCAATGAGTAACAATAACATACACAGAGAGAAGAAACAGCGTTAAAAGGGAGTGCAGGTTGCCTCCAGAATGACTCCCCTCTCTAGGGGAGTCCAAGTCGCCTAAGGGAGCCTAGGTGACTCTCTGGCTGACCTAAGGGAGTCACCTGGGGGAGTCATCTCTGGGTCATATGACTCCCCCAGGTGACTCCCTTAGGTCAGCCAGAGAGTCACCTAGACTCCCTTAATGGACCTGGACTCCCCTAGAGAGGAGAGTCATTCTGGAGACAACCTGGACTCTGTTTCTTCTCTCTGCATATGCAATATTGAATATGGGAGCAAAGTTAAACAGGCAGGCTTAGTGGTACAAGATGTGTAACACCACTCTCTTCCATATCAGCTAGGGCTCAAATTAAACCCAAGTGACAACAAAGATACATCCATTTTTATGACCTTTCTCTATACTTTGGCCTTGCCATTAGATTTTTGATCTTTTAAAATTCAAATTTAAACATAACTTGCCTTGTGGCTGTCTGGACACCAGCTGGTAGCGTGTCTCAACACTGTAAAAAAGGAGTTTAGATTTTAAACACTTAGCTTAACACATTCTTGTCCCGTATTTGAACACACATTATAAATCTAAACATGTTTAGGTTGATAATATGCTTAGCCTATATGTTTAGATTTCCATGTGTTTACACCTGATATGTTTAGATAAGTGAAGTGTTTATGAGGCTTTGTGCTTATTTCTCAATGTGTTTAGATTTAAAATGCTTAGATTATGAAGTGTTTATAGTGGATATATATGTGATATTAGCGGGCCAAAATATTGTTCTTTTACATTGATAGTAGGTAGTAATTACACTTTCAGAGAGTGTGGTAACATATGTTACATATTATATAGGCTACTAGGTAACTCAGGATACAACAGAATAGTTGAGAGAATAATGATATTGATAAATATTTATAATAATATAGACTGCAAATCATGAAGTTTCTCTTTTGGTATGTGAACCACAGTTTACCATATTTCAATTTCTTTAATAGTATGATTCAACGGTTATTATTTAGGGATTATCTTATGAATGTGTGGTCAAAGTTCATCCATGAACTTAACTGCCACCTGGTGGAGTATAGTTATGTCTAAACACCTAAACATGTGTAGGTCTAGTGTTAAGGCATTTAGATCAAATATGTTTAAGTCAAAACTGATCCACACTATCTGGAATATACTGGAGTATATAACATGATACGTAGAATGCCTATTATAAAACGAAAATCTGACTTATGTTTATTTTGAAAGAATTGACTCAATTTGTGCACTCCTTTCATATTTTCATTAGAGGTCTAAACACATGATTGATTTTGATGTTTATATCCTAATCATGTAGTTTCTTAACATCTAAACATGTTCAGCCTAGCCGTTTAGGGGTTTAGACTTTTGATGTTTAATCTCTAAACAGGTGGTCAAAAGTATGATTAGCTTGGCAAAACATTTAGACTTTAAACGTGTTTAGACCTAAACATGTTTAAATAAAAAGTATGATTAGCTTGGCAAAACATTTAGACTTTAAACGTGTTTAGACCTAAACATGTTTAAATCCTAAGCACCTTTTTTACAGTGAAGGAACAACATCATTTCAGTAAGGAGATTGCTTATAAAAGGGCACGACAAGAGCAGGCAGTTTAAAAGCAATCCCTACACTATTATGAGTGACCATGAGATATCTTATTTCTTTATTGTCATGATTATTGCTAACAAAAAAAAGTTGTGCAGTTGTTTCAGCCCGTCGTCATTACAACTAGTTGACACAAAGCTACAGTATTTCAACAAAGGTTGAATGTTGCATGATCCTCTTCTGCATATTGTACAATTATAGGGTAGAATTGCGCACAGAATATGGAGAACTTACCTTGTACATATTTAAAAAACGGGGATTCAGGGCGCGGTCCCTGCATCAGCTCTGTATGAGTTTCATGTTGTATCGATCCTCTAAAATACCTGTTTTCTGTATTACTTCAATGTTTTATCTCTTCCCTTAAAGATGATATTCACCCTTTTAATTTGCATTTCGATTTGAATTTGATTATAAAAGCTCGCAAACCTCATAAAGAACTTAAACACAGAATTTGGTTGCAACCAAATTCAACATTATGTATCTATTTCAACAGTACATTATCTCAAGAAAATATCGATACACAACCATTGCATCAGCCACACTAACACAATGACATACTGCTCTTGCTGGTATGGAAAGGCTTGAATGATCAACAACCGCCCACTAACGTAGTTAGCGACCCCTCCCCCCCTCCTACACCCCTTCCACATGGCTGGGTCCTACTGTACACGTTCCGTATGACGTCACGGGTGGCCAGTACGCGGGATAGCAACTCTTTGATGTAGTGTGCGTCTCCCGCCGTAGGTGCTGCCCCCACCGGGCACCGGGAGAACTAGTGGAAGCTGCGTCCCCCCTGCGTTGCTCCCCCTGCGTCCCCCCCTCCCGTGTCCCTCCCACACAGGAGACGCTGGGTTTATATGGCTGCACGCTGAGCAGGCACGGCCACTTGTAACCGAGATTAGAGCAGAGCACCTCGTCATTCTACCTCCTACCAGCACCACGAGCTACAGGCCTCCTGCCAACACCACACCCCTGTAGGCCCCAGGTGAGTCCCTCTTCTAGTACTTCACGAGCTGCTCTTGTACTCTTGTCTCCTCACAGAGCACTCCCCGCTATGCCGCTCTACTGGTGTTACCCACCGCGGGTGGCTGCCCATCTTACTTTTTCAGCATCTCCCCCAGCAGTTCTATCTACAGCAGCTCTTTGGTCTTAACTGGTTTTAACTATATCACTTTCTTCTGGCATTAATGATAGGTATCGCAGAGAAAGGTACTCATGGTACTCTCCGGGGGTACTCTTAAGTCTTAAGGCACCACAGTGACACGTGATCTAAGTTCTCAGCCGAGTTAACACATTATAAACCGCAACATCACCAAGATCTAGGTTAGTTTTGACCGTAGAGCCGACACTGTACGAGTCCAATGACTACCCAGGCTCAAATTGCCCATTGCCATGGAGTTTTTACACCAGTTTTCTCCTGGCTCCTATATCACGCCACGGTGCCATCAAATAACTCATATTTCCAATTAATTACATTTCTGTTCCTAGGGTTTAGCTCTTGTGGAAGCGTCTTGTTGCCAGTCAGTATTATAATTGGACCCCTCTAACGGTCCTCCTCGTTATTCTAGTTTTCTTTCCTCCTTTTTATGGGCACATATGGGATCATAAACCTCAACCACAAACGATTGTTAAGGCTAATAGTTTGGCAGTTCCACTGGTGTCTTAAGTTTCCATTCTATTGTATATCACAGACCCACAATATGATTGAAGCAGTTTATGATTACAGTCACTATTATACCTCTCAATAGATGGGAATCATTTTTGCTTCTACAGAGAGGAAAGCAGGATTTACCATACCCATTTGTTCCCTTTTGGTCCTTTATTCCTCTAGATATTACCACTCCTGATGCACCTGTGGCCATTATTGGTCTTTGTAGGATACATACATTGCGCAGAAACCATATGGAGCAAGCCTCCCTCCCTAATTCGTATTAATGTGTCCACGGGATCAAATACCTCACCCGACAGTTGGGTACTATAGCAAACACATCCAACCAACAGGATGGCATGCTGATACTGCAGAAGAGGCTGTATACAATTGGTTTTATTAGTTGGGGTATTTAAGAAGAAAGAGAGAAATAGCCATTAATACCAAACCCTGTCCTTTGCGCTAACAGAATGTGGTGTAACAGAAGGAATGACTAAGAGAAGACACATAATGCGCTGCTAATAAGCTGCTATTACAAGCCTGGCTAACCACCGGCAAGGCATATTATCAGCAACTAAATATGGCAAAGCATATAATTATGGCCCATTATCATCTAGGCATAACTATAGTTATAGTAATCCTCATATTAGTGGTATGGACGGTGACCCCTGGTGTTCTCCCCCAGAGGCATGAAGTGGATCTCACATGTGTTTAAGCTATCACTAATTATAAGAAACACTGTTGCAGCGTCATCATACTTTCTTTTAGGTGTGACTAAGTGCCGTATTAAGAACTGGACATATCCTGCTCTGCGTTGTAAATTGCCCTATTGATGTCTTATAAAATACCCACAGAAATTCACTTAACATAATTTGCAATTATCCAATACTTCTCAATTTCCCAATGCTTATGAGGTTTGGAGTGCTGGTTTCTTGTTTAAATTTTCTGTATTCCTGAGGATAAGGGAGAACCCTTACAACATCTGTAACCGTTCACTAGTTATATGCAGACATTGCCCATTCCGTCCTCATAGACCCCAATACATTATGCCAAGTTGGCGGATGTGATAATCGAGCTGACATAGTAATAGTATCAGCCACCCATCAGCTTGTCTCCTACCCTTATATATATATAGGGTATTCCCACTATATCAGTGTGCGGCCCATGCATACCCAGTGTTACTGTGATAACCCTATGTATAGTACACGGCACTGGCACTATATCAGGCACACAGCAGTGTATATGTAGAACCCTCTTCTACACTAACAGGAACATATGGAACTGAGAACAACATGGACAGTTTGTAGTTAGACCCATCTGCAGACTACCTCAAAGAGAGAAGGGATTGGCTCTTATATACAGACAAAGGGAGAGGACTGCGGACTGCAGTTTATTACCTGGTACTGTGAGCTATGCGGCTGCTGTGTCTAAAGCTGGACGTCCACTAGCCATGGTAATGGTGTCTGTTTGCTGACAGAACATTTACTTTAATAGCCAAGCCACCCATGAGCTGCACACAGAAAAGTGAAAGTCATTGTCGCGAAAACTACCCTCATCTGAGGGTCAGGCACTGCCTGACTCTCAGGTAAGGGTAGTTTTAGCGACAATGACTCTCACTTTTCTGAGGGTGTGGTCAATTACTCGCTGATTGAATTATTAGTGCTTGCCTCTCCCTTATTTCATTGTTTTATTGGATAAATAACGCAATTATCGATAGAATTGCTATGTGCATATATATTCTAGCTGCAATGCATTGATATTTTAATTATATTATTCACAACAATAGAACACTTTTAACAACAACAAAATGGCCAACAGACACCATTCCATCGGCCCGAGCATGGACAACTAGCGATAACGGCTGATAGACTTCTATCCATGGGTGAGTGGACCCCCAGCTATAGGCTGGATTGTTCCCATGTGACTTCTTTAACTGCACTAACCGGGCGGCCGTAGTCTGCAGGGCACGCAGCTTTGTGACATGAACACTGATCTGGGAAGCTGCAACAACAGGAAATCTGTCGGTGAAGAACAAAAACGAAGAGGGAATAAAAGAGTGTTCCTCTTCCTCCGGTTTATCTGTGAGATTAGGAAAGGGAGCCTGGAAAACCCTGCGTCGATAAAAACGTGCAGTTTACTCTTTCAATCAGGTTTCCCTTTAAAGCCCCCCGCCCCCTCCCTGATACCCCCCCTCCCCTCCAGCCTAAACTGTGCCCAGACCAACTTCCTGCCAGCACAACGGCAGCAGGCTGCCACAGACTAAAGAAGTCTCTTAATCCTGCTCCAACTGAAACAAATTCAATGACAAAGTGTTCACTTGTTCATTTTTATGGTCAGATTTTGAAATCCTGTGGTTTTAATTACAATTGTCTCTTAGCAAATCAAGCGCATTACATTTCATTTGAGAGAAAAGGACTGTAGCATAAATGATCATTTGCTTCAGTGAGGATGTGTTTTACCGCCACAGAGACTATTGTAGTTTCATAATTACTGAATTAGCTTTGGGATAATTGTGGTAAAAGAAGTGTTCATTAGAAAAGAACTTCTACATGCTTTAACAGAACATTCAGATAGGCATTTTGACAAAGATTTTGCATTAGTTTAGGCAAATCTCACAGATCACAGTGTAAACTTGTTTATCTGAAACCTGAGTGGGAGAACTTTACACCACATGTATTGAGCAGTCAGACAATGCTGCAACTAAAAACCCTAATTGGTCATGATCCCGGAAATATCTGACATCCCATATTAAATCACCGATTAGGGTATCCATACACGGCCCTTCCCTAGAGACTGCATGCCTGATGTATGGAATAAGTAGACCGAAGGATCCCAAAGGATCCAGGAAACTGGGACTTTCCACATGAGAATGCTCTGTGGTGCACAGAGGCTTGCTCCTGCTGCCGTTGTCTGTGGTATGGTTCGCGGATTGCCCACCGCGTGGCGCTGCGGGCGACGTGTGTGGCGCTCAGATAAGGACACAGACGTCGGCGTCTTGTCTGACCAATCAGCGACCGGCTCCCACCAACGTATTAAAGCTACCCCTAACTACTCATGTCCTCCCAATCCACCCACCTACCACGCACTGTCCACCCACCCCTACCCCCTGTCACCCTCCACATAGTCCCCCACTCAATTTATACTGCCTAAAAATTAAAAGGTATGTCTTAGTATTTTGCAATTTCACAAGCTGCGAGATAAAAACATATAGTGGTAATATCTGTCAGCCTAAAAAGAGTCAGCATCTTCTTTGTAAAAGGACACTGCTGAAAGGAAACAGGCTACATTTTTTACATGATCGGTTATCTTATTTATCTGTTATTTTACACTTTACACTTAATTTGAGGGGATACTAAGGGTCGGAGTTCATAATTATACCACTAGGATATATCATGTTGCCTCTTGCGTCTGTGTGTCAGGCAAATTGATAAATTTGCCAATGGTTCAGGTACACAGTTTCTCCCATTTCCTTATCCCCAACATATTCCACAACTCCAATTAGAGCCATCGCCACCCAGAATCAATCACCACAGATGATCACAGAGTACCAGCAGTCACCTGGAACACTGATTGTTCTCTGCCATGCAGTTACTCCAATTACATTACATGAGAAAGGAAGGCTGCGGTACCTAAAAATCAAACGGTTGATAAAATAAACATAGATAGCGAGATGGAAGAAGAAAAGGATAGCTATTAAAGGGGAGGAAGCAAAAAAAAAAGCACTAGCGACTTGGATAGGGATGGATGACATGTGTATGATGGGAATGGCTGAAGACAAGAAGGCCCCGGCCTTGCACATAAATAAGCATGCACAAAAGGACAGGCTCTCCTTGTTAAGGCATTGGGGAGTGGCCAGATACACAACGAGCATCTCATCAATGAGCGGGCCCTGCCCGAAAAACGATCAGTTCGTTGGCGAGCCATTATGCATGGAGGGCAGTATACATACAAATTAGGTGGAACGATCTTGGTAAATAAAAGCGGCTACTCAATAAGTCTAGGTGTTGAAAACAAGCCTTTTGTTGTAAGTCTGCTTGGGCAGCCGGTGTGGAAGGGTGAACATAGTTGTAAGTCAGAATAATGGCCATGGGTCGGTGCTTAGCGCCCACCAGGGACCAATGTCCGACCCATCCCGCCCTGCCCACAGTCCCCGCCAGGTGGCCTCCCAATGTGCTATTCCGCTCACATCTTGACAATGAGTCAAAGCCCCTGTAGGCAGCTGGGGAGAGAGGAACTGCAGTTTTGATTACTTGATTGAATGCACAGATTTTTTTCTGGATCTATAATTATTCCCAGCCCTCTACCTTTGATTTGTCGTAGAGACCTATCTTGTTGAACCCCGGGCCACCGTATATAAAGGGCTGAGTACCTGTCATGCCTCTGCTCCGGCTGTTGATGCCACGGCACTACGTTCTATGTCTTTAAGCGCTGATATTGACTGTGACCCTTCTCTCTCCCCCTCTGTCTATCTGCACTGCGCTCTACTCTGTCTATCTCCAGTTCTGTATACATCTCATCATCTATCCTTGATAGTCCCTTGGCATGTCCTTTGTCGGGTGACACACAGCGCCACCATAACCCAGCGGGCACAGTGGGCATTAGCCTGGTCATCCCTATAGTAGCAGTACGTCAAACTCCCGCCAGACGGCGCTCACATCTCACCCCCCCCCCCCCTGGCGGCACCCACGTTTCCGGCAGGTCACTTCCTGTGCGTCCCTCTCACGCTGAGTGCGCATGACGGAAGTGGAGGTGAAGATGGAGGCAGAACGTCCAGCCCCAAGGGTACAAATCAAATTAATAGCAGCCTCAGCCGTGAGATGGACTATTTAGGCGGCCTTTCTGCCTCTCTCTGCCCCTCCTGCGGTCTTTAGTTTGTCTCTTGGACAGCTGATAGACTGCAGACTGCGGCAGTTAGCATGCGGCACCTAGTCCACTCGTAGGCAGACAGTAGATATGGAATCCTGCAACAACAGGTCACTTTAAGTTTAACACTTTTTTTTTTTTCAAAATCTTCTCTTCCTGTTTTCAAGTCTAGACTTGAGATATTCTAAGAAACCGCCGAGGTTTCAAACACAGACATATATTCAATGAAGGTCAACACCACATTGCTATAATGCCGATGAGACACCTTTTCCGGGAATGTCTGACTTTCTTGTCACATACGTCTAGATGGAATGGCCTCAAGAAGCAGACGACATTTAGCACTATTCGGTAGGAGATGGAATGGGAGATGTTTCATTGTCGTCTGGTAATGACCTAAAACGTCTGTCTGACACCAACAGACTGCAGGATAGTGTGGCACTCCCCCAACACCACCGGGGACTTCTCAGAATGACAGGAGTATGTTAAGGTATATACGCCGCCATCTTGAAAACTTGACAATGACCGAAGCTTCCATACAAGATCTGCATGAAACAACAAGGGAAGATGGCAACAATCTGTGACTTTAAAAGTAGTACAGACTGTTATGGCAGCACTACTTAACATGTCTCGTGAGAAACGTGGCAGTGCGGGATGTGGCCTCACCAATGAGTATTGGGCGAAAATACAGGGAACTGTCACTGTCAACATAGTGCTACAAAAACCTGTATGTGACCATGTAAGAGCAGGAGACGTTGGGAGAGGAACTTTAATTTGACATTCAGCACGTGGGAATTTGGAAAGTTATATTGGCAATTATGAAGATGTTTATACCTTTTTCTTGTAATAGGATACCCATTTTGACATTCAGTTTAGCAACTATAAGTATATGTTATGTAGTATGTCCTTGGATGGTGAAGATTTGGAAGCAGAAACTATGCTCTGATACCTGTCCTATATTCCTGTCACTGCTGAGTGTCTTATGGCAATGTACATACATTGTGTAATAATTTGTCCGATGCTTTGTGTTCCAATATGTCGTGATTTGCCTAGAGAAAACACTCATCAGTTGATTATAAATACTATTGGCTCTTAATGCATACACCTCACACCACAAATATGGAGTGCTACTACTTACTCACATTCTGGTACAGCTATTTTGCGCGGGTTTCTGTTATGTGTCTTGATGTAAAAACGTTAAGGGATTGCGATCGACGTCAGAGGCATGGCTTTTGATCCAAAGCAGACATCAGTAATTTCCTATTAGGTTTACTAAATGAACTAGATACACTAGGCATGGGTACTACTTTCTAGCAGCAGGCAGGCACACATATCGCAAGGAGGAAATACAATATTACTGTAGTAGATTCTCACTACAGAGGTTTTAGAGTTCAGCCACAGTGATATTTGGCCCCTGCTGTGCAAGCAGAGGGAGAGTATACACATCTGAAGGCAGTAGTTAGGTATTCCCTGTGTGACATCCATGCAGCTTCAAGATATTCTCTTACTCTAGAAAATAGTCCCTGAATCTGTGAGTCTTATCCAGCTGTAGACTTAGTAAGCCATATTGTGACAGTAAGGGTTCAATGCAGAGGTTATGTCTTGGCCTTGAATGGTCATGTTTAAGGTGCCCTTAAACCACAGCGGAGGGGTAAGACAAAGGAATTCACATTGTAGTTATTTCTACTTTGACTCACATAACCTCACAGCTGTGGTTTAAAACAGATAGACAATGGTTATGTGAGGCTAACTCAAAATATAACTACTGTAGATTGGCAGGTACCCGTATTACTGTGGTTATTTTGAGTTAGCCTCTCATAACCATAGTGTATCTATTACATATTTCAGGTTCCCGGGGTCCTTGACTGTTTCAGACTGTTACTGAACAGAGTCCAAAAGGTGTGCCAATTCAAACCGGCTAAATGTCGGTAGGAAGGAGTATCATTATCTCTATGTTTATGTCAAGTTTGTAGGGCAAACATTAGGGCCATTGATAATTACTATGGACTATGGATTAGTCTGTCTGACTGGACAAGACACGGCCATGTATCCAATGTCTTTCTCCGCCTCCAGTAGTTATCAACACCTTGATAGGTGCGGTATTACATGTCACATGACCTTCCCGACAAGGAAGGCTCTAAATGTCGTCTGCTGACCACACAATGAGACGCTGCCTCCAGCAGACGACAGTGGACACAGCTTCCCGCCAAAACTGACATCGCACCTCATCTCTGCTGCTGTCTCTGCTGAAATAGGATAAGTCCAAAATATAAGTTAACTGTCCCAAATGTCGTTGTGAAGTCTGCTTATATTCCGCACTTTCGTATGTACCGCTAGGGAGTACCTTATGGGGTCTTGTATGTAGACTATATATGTGTATGATACACGATAGATTAAGATACCATATGCCCTCCCCAATTTCATCCAGCCCTATTTCATCTCTGACAGACTGTCTTTCAAAAAGATTCCCAATTACAAAGAACTGCATCTTAATTATCTTTGAAAATGTCTAAGATATCATACACAGATAGTCTATTACTATTTTTATTATTATCATCCCATTCAGATTACAACATTTAATGTTTCGGTGATTTGAGCGTAGCGTAGTCCCAAGAACATACTTTTGCTCGGACATTTTTAACTCTGGCTGAGTTTCATATGAATCATGTATAGCAATCGAACCTCATTCTACATAATTCTTCTCAGCTGTGTACGTTTAATATTAATGATTTGTTGTGCGGCAGTGTCTAGTGGTGTAAGGTATTAGCTTTTTTTACTATTGTGCTAACATGGTTAGTAGCTTGTGCAGGTGGAGGAAAGTTGACTTACCAAGGCAGATTAATAATATGATAAATACACGTTGTGTGCCCCAAACTACTGACTGATACCTGAAGCATTCATGAATGCCCGGCTTATTATCAATGGCAATTTGTATTAATCAAAAGCGTCCTTACTAATAAGAATCCAATAAGTGGGGCAGCCGACTCACATAAGACCGCTTTACAGCATCTCACTGAAAAAGTAAACTTGTCTCCAGACTCGTCTAAGTGACTGTCATAAATTAAACAAGTCAAAAGATGTCTAACCTATCAGGTTACCCACAAATAGAATCTGGAGATGGCAAATGTCGGGTTTTGAGCTGGCACATGCCAAGTGGGTCTTCTATCTCCAGCTAGTAGACCCGCTTGTTTGTCACGTAGACACGTTTTTAACTCATTTATCTTATAACAGTCACTTAGAAGAGTCTGGAGACAAGTTTAGTGTAGCGGTGACTCTTGCAAGCTTCCAAGAAAATTGGAAAATTGGAAAATTGCCTGTTCCATATCTCGACATCTCGAAGATGCTGAATCTAAGAGCGTGTATAACGAAAGGTCATCTAAAGACGAGCCATGGAAGTCCATAAGTAAATATTGAAGCATGAAATAAGGCTGGAATACGCAGACAAGTTCCTGACATGCTTGGTCCGTTCTAAGGTATCTTGCACGACAGAGATGCTAGATTGGATGTTTCTTTGCGAGTTGGAAGCCTTTATCTGAACATGCGATTTGGTGTTCTTTTAAGCAGACTTCAGTATCATGGAATATTATCATTGTGTCACAGGCGTTGTGTTTTTACACAATCCGGGTAACACAGTCCTAGAGTCGCTCACTGCCACTCAGGTAGATTACATAGTAGTTATAGGACGTGTACCAATCTGTATGCGAAATACAGTGAAGGAGCCTTTGTTCTCCGTGCCCGCTGTGGTAAAACATAGCATCGACCACATACCTAGAATCGGACGCTTGAATTCATATTTGTTGAAGCATGCTAAGCTCTCTATTTAGTAGAACAACATAAGTGCTAATATTACCAAGGAAGACCAAGGTATGTGGCCGACTTTAGGTGAATCTACCCTGCAGTAGTCCTCTGTGTAAGCATGCCGTCTGGTGTTTTTCCCGAGTGTGGCCTAACATTGAGGCACTAACTTTGTCATGTGATACTACCACTATACTGGTTCATGTATTTGCTGAATGCTAAGTCTAGTACTTCTTCAACTTATTTGATGTTTTATTCAGATGGGACAAAAAACGTAATCATCGATCCACTATCGTGTCAGTGTTCCTCCTGTTGCCAAAACTCTCAAACTTCCTTCTGTAAACAGAATCTTTTTGTATAGTCGACAAATCAACTCTGAAATTATGCAATTTTCTAATAAGCAGCTATAATAATTCTTCATTATGGAGGTCTATGGTGAAAATGCAATCGGATATTCAGCTACTGATCTATCATGTATACATATGGGGATATTCACTTCATTTGCCTCCCACCATACAGCAGGAATATGTTATCACCACCTATACAGTACTGTCTGTGGTAGATATGATACAAGTGATTTGCTGTATGAATGATATAAGCCAAGGAAAGGGTAATTGTCCAAGGCGTCAGCCACAGATAATTACCATTGTCCAAGGCTTATAACACTCATGCAGCTAGTCATGCATATCATATCTGACTCACACCCACAGTAGGAGAGTGTGCTCAGTCGACCGCCTCAACATACAGTCATGTATGTAAAATATAGTCAGGCCATTTCTTTTATTCTCTCAGCCAACTGTGGTGTAAATGCTAATACCTCTTGCCATCAACGTTTTTATCTATTTAAGAGACGTAGACTCCTACATCTATAGTTGATGTCAGGCTAATACTCTAGCATTTAACCAACAGTAGCAATTACAGTAGTGACCTTTACCATAACAGTTCTGCTGGGAAGAAATGTATATCCCCTAGCCTGTTAATGTTTCCATATAGATGACACTTCTTTTCCTTTGAATAAGTGTAAATCAATAATTATAGAAACATAAAGTCAGCATGTTCACTGATGCCCATTTCAGTGTGCTGTTAGCGTTGGCCATCACGGCATATATATCTTACCGACATAATACTGCCATTATGTGTAAGCGTATAGGAAATACAGTTAAGCATAAGTTCCTTTACCTAATCTGTTATTATGGATTTGCTTATTTATTTATGTGTAAGAATAATATTCAAAGTTTTAACAACAAAATTCGACTAATTCTCCTTGAGACATAAACTGTCGGCATAGGTTTAATTTAACAAACTAGTACTGAAGAGAAATGTGTGATAATAGATGATGAATTACTAAAACTTAGTCAAAGTGATGAACACATAAGATAAGAAGGGGAGGCGTAAGAGAGTTTGTGAGGAAATCGTGAGGGGGGAGAAAGATAGAGCTGCCTCCCATTACTATACCTCTCAAAACAACATGACCTTTATTAGATCCCCGTCATATTAATTATTAGACTAATTAATAGATATTTTGTTGTAGTTAAATTGCATAACTTGTCCTTAAAAGATTGTTCAAAAGAAGAAGTTATTTACATTAAATTACATTGTTACTTTATTGGATTGAATAAAACAGCTCTGAAAACGTCATCAATGAACTTTACTAAAGGGTGAAGAACTTTAAGATAGATGATGCGTTATATAGGATGCACAGTAATCAACAGGTTTTTCATGTTCTCTAACATTTTCTCCCTCTCCCCCTCCTCCTCTCCCTCTCCCTCCCCCTCTCCCTCCCCCTCTTCTTCCCCCCTCCCTCTCTTTTTCCCCCTTCTCCCTTCCCCCTCTCTCTCCCTCCCTCCTTTCCTCTCACATTATGACATACGTTCAGCCTAGGTCTCGTCACCTGCCCTGTTCCCGTAAAAGCGTCCATCGATTGCATAAAAGGTATCTTTCTATGTGACCTTCATTTAAGATGTCAAATTCTGCTTGGGCTGTTCACAGATTTAAAAAGAAGACGCTCACGTTTGTTTCGACTGTAGACTTGCAAAACCTATGTATTTATAAATACATTGTAACAATGGTTAATCATAGTATATGCCACCAACTGTTGAGGACCTTAGGGAGTAATCTGATACGGAAATACCCTGGGACAAGTAGTAGGCCCATTTGACAGGTGCTGCCGAAAAAGAAAACCATAACTGAAATGAACCTCAATTTATCAGCACAAATCAGGGACCTTAATACAACAAATGTATTTCCTACAATTGGTACATACCCATATAAACCTACTCTGCATACATAACCATTAAGTGTCATGTGAATTATTTGTTCCCGGCACACTGCATTAGCCTGTGTGTATTATAGGAATTAATAACAGCTGGTTTCATGAAATAATCGGAGTTGGAAGTGAGGAGGTAGCACATAACCTTTTGCTGTTATTCTGAGGAAAATTCTGGGAAAAAAACTCATAGAAAACTCATAATGTAGCGGTGTTCCCCATATTCACCTGAAATGCACTGCATGTAAAAGAACCGTGCGTGTATGTTACTGATCTGCATGCAAGAAGTTCTTTATCGGCACTTTCTTGTAGGCTACATGTATCCGCAAATGTCATTCAGTCGAAGTATCATTTCAGTCGAAGTATCACTTCAGTTGAACTATGCTCGGCAAAGTATGCTTCATACACGTCCTACCTGTCCAGAATAGGGTTACTTTAGCATATCCCTATGATGTCATATCAGATGTCTCACCCAGAGCAAATAGTCTTCTGAAAAAGTCGCAGGCTAATGTCTTGGCAATATGGTTCCTTAATATTGGTGGTACTATGTAGTAGGTTCCGGTACAGAAATAGACGATGGTGAACCCTCATGGAAATGCGTATAACCCGTGCATGCTATATTGGCTCAAGTAAGAATAACATGCTTTAATTCATGTGAAGACCCCTGTACTCCCAGTGCTTTCTTGAGACCGGAGCTTATTAGAGACCCTGACGCTTAAACCGGCCAATACGGTATACATATTCAATGAGAGACATAACACATCCATGCTCTAATTGTCGAGTTATTAATGTATGGGGATTTGATATATAAGCCCAGGGAATCAGGGCAATGACGCCAAGACTCTTATGCAAAAGGTGAGCATGCGTGTAAAATTGGTAATATTAATTCTAGGAATGTCATAATACAATTCATGTAGATCTATGATTAACAAAGGGGTAATGCCAATGGCATTATATGGTTTTGATATTAGGGATCAACGTATTAAAGGATGGCATTGGTAGGTGTCAGGGCATACCATGTCAATTGCAATTATGCCAACATACAATACGGAATTAAAGCATTTAAATCATTACTTTAGATGGTAATGTTAAATGAAAATTTAATATTATCTGTTTAATTCATGGAATAAGTCAATAGTATTTGATGATCCATTACGGGGGGTTTAGAAATGGGGATTATTGACTAAAATGTGTGTAGTTAATGTAGTTATTGGACGATATAAGGAGGGAGGAAGGACTGTTATTTACGTGACAGGAGCACCTTTAAGAAAAACCAGTCCGATGTAAAAGCGAAGATAAATGACATGAACAAAAGTTCAAGTGTCTTCTGAGGACGTCAACGGAACTACTAAAAAGATCACCATGCCATGTAAAGGCTTCTAAGACAATGGTAATCACGGAAAACCTATGATCATCAAATAATCTCAGAAAGAGGAGTTTCTTATCTTAAAGAACCATGTGGACGTGCTCGTAGTCCTGAAGACATACTGGGTGTCATTCAGTGCCACAACATGGAGCAGGCACCATCTCCAAGCACAGGACTACCTCCATTACCTCCTACTGTGTCTTCCAGAAAGCAGTGTTCTTGTGGGTGTAAGTATGACAATAAGGGCAGGATGCTACAGTGCAAAAGCATACACACAATGTTGGAGTTCCATGGTCTGCCTGACACTAAGTCATTAGCCTCATGCCAACGGCTAACACTCCGGTGTAGGAAAAACACAATAAGAAATGAAGCTGGTTAAACAGGGGAGGACTTGGAAGACATTTTAACAAAAGTGCCTTCTCAAACTTTTCTTAACATAAAGACTTAGTGATTGAAAGTTACAGGACAGAGATTTGCCAGAATGAAGCAGCTGTAGCACTCACTCTGCCACACTGCTGACGGCCGATATCATAACCCATCTCTGATATAAGGACACCATTTTGACTCTGCTGATACAGTATAACTCATAGTTGCTCATTTACAGCATATAGTCCCCATGTATAACTGTACAGACTCTGCTTGCAGAGTGCAAATAAATCATGCCCATAGCGATACTTCTGCTGGCTCCATATGCGCGCCCACGTTAGTTCTGTCCTTGGAATATCCCGCGAGATTAAGCTAGGTATCAGACTCTCATACACTATGTTATGCCAGGAAGCAGCTGCATTCCGAGAGCAGAGCCAATCTCTCATCAGACCTGCTGGTGGCTGCCTGTATAGGCTGATCACGGGAACAAGTGTCCTCCTGGTTTATGGCTATGATGGGGAATGGCAGTCTGGGATTGAGGCATGGGCTGGTTGCGGAGTATTGTTCCGCTGCACGGACAGGACATGGGGCGTTGAGATGGTTGGTTAACTCCAATTGGAGGCACTCAGTCAGTAAACTCCTCTCAGCTCAGGCAATGGCGGGAAATAAGAGCAGCTCATACTAGCCACCTGTGCGTACAAAGAGCCACTCAAGTTGTTGGGTATTGAGTTAGAACGCACGGACGGGCTGACTCCTGAGGTCTCTCTCCCTATTTACACCAAATAGGATCTTACCTTCGAAGGCTGTAAATGTGGGCATCGTTTCTTCTACAACATATTATGGGTTTAAGTGTTTTCAAGATCCTTTTGGGCAAGCAAGAAATTATCTTTTGGTTAATTTGTGTTATGTTTGGGCTTCAGGATGAGGGTTTCCGCCTGAATCATTTCCAAAGCAATTCTAATTATTTTAACTGTTTATGCGGGAATAGTTTGCCAATTTTGTGTGTCGTTTCGTTTGAAGACATGTCAGATGGCTGATTAATTTTCCACACAAGAATCCTTATGAACACGTAAACATGTATTTTGATTAATCAGCTCACCTCTTTTCTGATAGATTTGAAATGAACTATCATTTATCAAGCTTCACTTTTACCTGGTGACCATAAATAGTCTCACTAAGAGCTCCTAAGGATCATTTACTAATGTAATAGTTATGAGGTAGACCGGCCATTTGGTAATTCACCGGGAAGCTACTCCTCCAGCTGTCCACATGTTGTGGTATCAAAGTCTGACATCTATGTCAGACCCCAAAGTTCCTAGAGCTGTGTTGAGATGATTTCCCTATTATATCTAGATGATAGAGCAGCTAGAGGTATAGGCCACCATTACTGACATTGCTTGCTGATTATTCAATGTATAATTACCCCATACCAGAGTTAATAGTGCCTGGACACCTTATGTGAGCAGCTCATGACCTGGGGTGAGCAGTAGGAGTTAGCCGTGGGTATTCGCCGAAACTAAGCTGAAGAGACAAAACACAAGAAGGAAATTATAAGCAATGGTTTTAATACCAATATTTCTGTATCATCGAGGCAGACCTGGAACTAGTTAGCTGTATTACCCTCATAACAAAGATTCTGAATTGCAGTCATCATGTGTATAACATCAAGAACTGTACTTCACAACTGTAAGCACCAGTGGACTAATCACACCATTCTAGGCAGTTGATTGACTAGTATGTTATAATAGGATAATGCAATGGGGACTTGGGACTTGATGCGTTGTTAAATGTCAATACTTTTTACGTTGATGTTTCTTTATAATTCACTTTTGAATGAATGTAAGTAAACTCATGCTTCTAATGGGGAATATGATAACACCCACATTATAAGGCAGGAAATGCCATTCCAACTGTAACATAGTTGTCTTTTTTGTTCACTAAAACAGCATAGGTCAGGAGTCTATACATTCACAAAGCCATGCAGAACGCTGACAGAGGCTCCGTGACTAAATGGTCTCATTGATTCACTCGGGGACAGATCGTTGTCTCTCACTTTAGTGCTGATGTCGACATTTGATTCAGAGTAACTTCCAACTTTCCCTTCCAAAAGGGCCCATCCATGCTAAATTAGACTTGCTTTTTGTCTGCCTGATATTCCCTGAAGGCTTGTCAATGTAGAGTCTGTGCCCTACAAGGACACGATTGTCACTCAAAGTTAGTTCACTTCTACACCGCCAGGGGGTGCCACAGGTTTTGTAATGGTAATGCAGCATCGGGGGGGGGGGGTTGACTTAATAGCCCAGGGGTGAATGTTGGGGCTTGACCCACACAAGCACACACACTTTTGACCAAGCTGTAAAAGAGGTCAACTTAAAGGTCAAGTACTTAAAATAATTCCATCCTTGAATCCCCCTTTCTTTCCCCAACCATTACCAATAGGCCGTTCCTGCAGGAGGCCCCTTGCAGCAAGCTGGTTCAACTTTCCTCTGTGTATCATCTGCATAGAGATTGCCTTAATGATGTGCCAGCAGGATGCCCCCTCAGGTATAGTGAGCAGTAGTAAACCCGAGTAGAGTCTACCCACAGTGCCTGACCACCCAGCCATGTCATCCCTATAGAGCTGCAGTATGGGCCCAGAGTATGAAGGCAGTCGGTTCCGTTTACGGCTATCCGCTCTCCTCACATCACTAATTGCCCTTTTCTCTGCCCATCCTGTCCCATTGCTTCTCGCGCCCTTTGCGCGGCTGTAGGTCGCCTTACACTTGTGTGACAGTTCATTTGCCTTCCCTATCACCGGTCAAAACATATGTCTCACTTCCCTTCTCTGCCTTGTCTATTGCCCTTCAGCTGATGGACATATACAGCTACTGACTATCCTCCCTCTGACCCTCTCTCTTTCTCTCTCTATCTACCCCGACTCTCTCATCCCGTATCAGACCTACTGAGTGTCAATGTATATATGCCCTCCTTAAATATCTGTGAAATGTGATTTCGGGAGCTTAATGTTTAACCTTGGGTTACTATGTCCAAATATTGCCAACACAAGTTTTAAACTCAAACCGTGCTCTTTAGATCACCTCAGAAACACCAGTCAACAATCTCATCCCTTTCTGAACTACCCCACTCACTAATTCGAGTGCCTTGCCTTCCTATACTCAAATCCCTTAACCATCCGGGAACAAGTTGGTAATTTCCTGCTGCTGTCGCTTGACGGAAGTGCCCCCAAACAGGTCTTCAGCGAACTTCCTGATGGCTTGGGGATAATTACTCTCAAGTGACGTCGGAATTTTGTTCCCTCCTGTTCTAATTTAGTCAGGTCAAATATCAAACTGATGTGTCCTCACAAGTTCCTAACTGGTGAACGCTGAACTGAATATTTCCCAGGCTCTCATTTACACATAAGGTTGTGTCCCGGTATATAAAATTCTGAACATAGTTCCAAATTGTTCGCCCAGACCATCTACTATTGTCACTATGCATAGACATAGTTGTTAGCCATATGCATAAGAACACAATAACCTTGTTTGCTTCACACTGCATTGGTGTGCTAATCCATGCACCATACAGTCTCCAACAAAGTTCCAAACTAAAGAACACATTCTTATAAACGCCTTGCTTAGGCCCCAATAGTCTCTCACAAGTTTCCAGTGTAAACAGCACTTCCGAAAACTCAAGGTAAAGGTGGTTGTCATACTACACTGATGCCTTTTCTTACAAGTACATCCAGTATTGTCATCTTGTTATTCTGGGACAACGACAGGTAGATAATTGTATGCACGGCTTAAAGATAATATCAGTTGATAAGAGGAAGGGTGTAACAGTGTGCGGACCATCTAAGGGTAGTGCGATTTGGAAATTCATAAAAGCCCCAGTTAAGCTTACATCTAGAACGTGTTATTCAACATCGGAGATGGGCCTCTCCTAAGTAAAAATACTCATACAGTTCTATGGACAAAACGGATTAAGGGGCGTTGTTGAAGAAGTGAATGCCCCAACATCCCTGGTATGTACTGATGATAATCCCTAGTTCCTACAAGTAAACTGACAACGCTGTTGTAAACACCAAAGGTTTTGTTGATGCATTTTAAAAACTAAAACAATGATTTGAGATCCAGAGAAGACTTGCTTGTTAACTGAAGAAGAGTATACTGTTTAGTTTGTACTACAGTCTATACACAGCATAACTTTATAACGTAAATACTCGTTACTAAGCCGCATGCCTCATTAGACCCGACCGCCTTCGGGACGTTGCCCTTTAGTCTGAAAGGCTTCCGACAGGATTGTATCTTAACCTTCGACGTGAGGTATATTTTGTGTATGTGTATAGTTCAAAGTGACAGGTCTACTACTTAGCCCTGTAAGGGCCGCATAGTGCTTTAATGCAGTATGCTCCTTTAATAGTATCATGCATGAGTAACGCCAGTGCAGCATTCAAACATCATCCCGACCCTACCTGGCTGATACAAATCCAAAGGGTCGCCTGGCCTGCATTCATGCATCATGCACAAGCGTATAGCACAAGCGTATAGCACATTAAAGCACTATGCACATGTGACCCATAGGTAGTTAGTTAATATGTGACTCAGGAAACAGAAAGTATTTAATGAGTGATAGATACAAACTGATAAATGCCATTCCACTTTCATACTATAGCTGACTGTCCACGAGGTGTACTGCAAGTCTAGACGGATAGAACATTAAGAAGTATGTTTCCAAATATATACATGCAGTCGAGTTGGTTATCCCTTACCATCGTTGATGCCTACCGTCCACATGGCTGATCAGCACATATATCTTCTATATAACATGTATTCTTACAGCCCGTTTGTTTTATAACGTTATTGTAGGCATACACTTTAGTCAAGTTTTCACTTCATTATAATAAGCGGATACTATTGACAAATATGAACCATCAGTAATAATGATTCTAGTATTGATTATCTGCTCTTTGTTACTTTGACATCACACCAAAGGCTATGGATAGCATATATGATAGGCCCCACGGAATAACTCATCTTAATATTCATCTAATTTAAAATGGAGCAAGTTCACTTCTTGACAAAGTTAGATTCTTGAAAACTAAGAACACTTTACAAAGTAGCAGAGTATTAAATCAGATTCGCAGTTACAAATAAGGATCTGGTCAGAGGGAATCCTTTTGGTGAGTGAGCATTGTCATGAACTAGCTGAAGAAGTGGTTTGGTGCGCGCCGGCCAGATCACGCCATTACCGGGCCTGTGATTAAAGAGAAGGTAAGCTCAGCTAAGAACAGCACTTCCAAGAACTCAAAATGGCAGGATTTGTTGAGTGAGTTCTGGATGAAAATGATGGCTGATGATTGCCAGGCCACCTTGTGTAATGTGGGCTTATGTAAAAGGCCTGAGTGCCGCACGAATACTTGAACCCCCACTCCCCCAACTAAATGGCAGAAAGTAATGTACTTATAAAGAGAATGTATAGTCTGGTACCAACCTCTGTGTCTGTATACTACTTATAAGCAGGGCGCACAGTCTGGTATCAACCTTTGTCTCTGTATATTACCTACATTTAGGATGTACAGCCTGGTACCAACCTCTGTCTCTGTTTGCTACTTATTAGCAGGGTACACAGTCTGGCACAAACCTTTGCTCTGTATACTACTTACTTTTAGGATGTACAGCCTGCTACCATCCTCAGCCTCTGTTTACTAGGATGTAGAGCCTGGTCTCTGTACACTACTAATGTACAAGACGCACAGTCTGGTACCAACCTCTGTCTCTGTATACTACTTACATACAGTGCTTACAGTCTGGTACAAACCTCTTTCTCTGTTTGCTACTTATAAGCAGGGTACACAGTCTGATACTCTGTCCCTGTATACTACTAGGAGATAGGTTCATGTTGCAGCAAGATATGCTGATTTTCCGATACAGAATGATGAAACAAGAAACAGAGGATGACAACAAAACGAGCACACCAAGATGCTGTAAGATGAGAAATTGTGAAGTTATGAGAGCATGATTATTTTCTCATATTCCTTATTAAGCCCTCCGATAGGCATTGTGAGTCAAGTAGTAGGAAACAATAGGAGGAGGTCCCCTCCGCATTTCACCACTCAAAACCTGCCGCACCACACCTTAACCTGACATGGACCTGTGCTGTGCAATTAGTCAGTGCCCATTAGTGGGAGAGGGTTCTACCCAAACAGGGGCTGAGGTGGGCGGGGGGTGCCCAGCCAGGACAAGGCGTACCTGTTAGCTATTTACACCTGTTAATTGTTACTGGGCACTCAGCGGTAATTAGTCGCATATCGCACCACCCCCTCCCTCCACTTACTACCCCCTTCTCCCCGTTATCAATACACCACTACCCCCTCCTCCACGTTATGTCAATATAGCACTCTTCTCTCCCTCAACCTTATCAAAACACCACTACTCCCTCCCTCCCCATTATCAATACACCACTACCCCTCCCCCCACGTTATCAATACACCGGTACCCCCTCCCCCACGTTATCAAAACAACAGTACCCCCTCCCCCACGTTATCAAAACACCACTACCCCCTCCCCCACGTTATCAAAACACCACTACCCCCTCCCCCACATTATAAAAACACCACTACCCCCTCCCCCACATTATTAAAACACCACTACCCCCTCCCCCACGTTATCAAAACACCACTTCCCCCTCCCCCACGTTATCAAAACACCACTACCCCCTCCCCCACGTTATCAAAACACCACTACCCCTCCCCCCACGTTATCAATACACCACTACCCCCTCCCCCACGTTATCAAAACACCACTACCCCTCCCCCCACGTTATCAAAACACCACTACCCCCCTCCCCCACGTTATCAAAACACCACTACCCCCTCCCCCCACGTTATCAATACACCACTACCCCCCTCCCCCACGTTATCAAAACACCACTACCCCTCCCCCCACGTTATCAAAACACCACTACCCCCTCCCGCACGTTATCAAAACACCACTTCCCCCTCCCCCACGTTATCAAAAACACCACTTCCCCCTCCCCCACGTTATCAAAACACCACTACCCCCTCCCCCACATTATCAAAACACCACTACCCCCTCCCCCACGTTATCAAAACACCACTTCCCCCTCCCCCACGTTATCAAAACACCACTACCCCCTCCCCCACATTATCAACACACCACTACCCCCCCAAGCTATCAAAACACCACTTTCCCCTTCTCTCCATTATCAAAACACCACTACCCCTCCTCCACGTTATGTCAATACAGCACCCTAACCCCATAATGGACTGCCACAAAGTCCCCAACACTATTATTAATTACACCCCTGCCCACCCTATATAAAGGACTGAGTACCTGTCCCAGCTCCACTCCGAGTATTGATGTAGGGGTACCAACAGTTGTGGCTTTAACATCCGGCTCATTTCTCGTTCAGTCCAAAGGCTATCATCCTCGAGAACAAATGAAAACGAGGGTCATATTTCACGTCTGCAATACGACCCTTTCGTCACCGATATTTCGCCATAAAAAAAGGTGAAACAAATCCTGAGGTGAAAGGATTCATCACTCATGGACCATTGTCCCTGGATTTCACTCAAATTACATCAGATCAAATGCCAGAGCTCAGCCTCCCCATGACATGAGATTCCCCAAACCTTAAAAAAACAAATATATCTCCAATGCAGCGGACGGCAGCTGGTTTACAATGTGGTCAATTGTAAGGAATTTGCAGATTAACCCTATCGTGCTTCAATGTGTTGAGGCCTTTGGTGCGTGATACATTCATGCAGCCCAGTCGGGTAATCTGGCAGCGGTTGATACATGTATCATGCCGATCCTATGTAGGGTTGATACCCGGGGTTGATACAGTGCCGAGTAACTCGCAAGAGTTGCATTCATGCATCATGGCGACTTTGTGGCCCTTTAAAGTGTTCACTTGTGTCCATTGCGGCAATCTAATATTAACATCAGTTATAAGCCTGACGGGTCCTTTTGGCATGAAACGATCTGGTTCTATGACATGGTGCTTACCCAGCTGTCATGTTTTGGGGTAGTTTTTACTAGAAGCCATACACCCCTCTACACAGGTGGCCATCCACCAGCTGCCTACATCTACTTCCTACTATAATGACTCAATAGATACCCCATACTCAAAAGAACTCCAAGAAAAGGGTTTTCAATGGTTTTCATATGTGGCTATACATTTCGGGAAAATTAATCCTCTCTATAGAGAGTGCCTCAGATACAAAATAATATTATGGCTTCCTTCATATTGTCTATGAATGTTTAATGTTTGGTGTTTATCAAGACGTTCATTTGCTGTTATGATGGATCAATTTAACATCGTCTTGACCAACAGCCTGAAGTCCATTTTCTCGACAAGAACAATTATTGTTCTTATTGCATTTCCCTGTTTAGCATAGTGGAAGGTGCTACATCTTTATCTTTCATTGTAGTTTAATAATGACCAAGGCTTGCATTACCATGACCTTACACCTTGTAAGACAATAGACTAGGTGGCCAACTTGTCCACCAGAACAATCGTTCTTGAGAAAAACCTGAGCTAGGTAAAATGGAAATGGGATTTCCATGAAATTCTGGATTAGCTTGATGAGACAACAGATGAGGGCTGAAAATAAGACGTTAGACACGTTATAAGCTATTGATGATGGAAAGAGCTCCTCGAAAGCCAACAGCAAGCAAACAGAAATTCCTCAATCACATGGCATGCGATATGAAAAAGGTAGGGAAACTTGGTAGGGACGGTGTAGATTATGGCCATATCTGAGTGATTCTGGTTAGTATGTAGCATTACAGTTTTGTCTATGGTGGAAACAATAAGAAAACACCTCCTGTAAAAGTGTTGAAACACATCTCAAGTGCACTATCAATGCATGATACCTACACATCATCATGCTCCTGTATGACGTTAATTTACTGGGTGTTCTTGAGTTCAGAGTCACTACCTTTGACATCTAATTATAGCATTGTTGCTGTCTAAAAGAATGACAGATGTACCTCATACTTTACCTGCACATTCTCTGTTACCACATCCCCTACACCTCCACCCTAAAGATGGGCGGCCTCATGTCGGCAGTAAGTGATATAAGGGACTCAGGGGGGTCTTTATATATCTGTCAGGGGAATTCATTAGTTTGTAATAAAGTGAACGAGAAAGTTATTTTCTGTGAGGTTAAATGATTTGTATCTAGGATCCACTTCCACTGGGATATGTGAAAAGGGCGGGAGGGAGTTCAAGGAACATCATGCCTGCGATAATGAAGACATACAAGTCTAATTGAATATGATTGAATTAAGTCAAGTTTATCACGACCACATTCATTCTTATGCCCCATCCATGAATCTCAGTCTCCTTCATGAAAGTATATAGCGTTTAGCCCTGGTCACGTTGACTCCATCTCTTATTAAATGATATATACTTTATCATAATAAATATTTAAAGAATAGAAGTTTCAAAACATCACTCGAGTTTATATGACAGCTTTTTGTAGCGGGTGCAAGAGTGTATCAAGGGCAGAGGTTATTGAATGTTGCACTTCCATTGTTCTCATCCCTCAGTCCGCACGGTAACATTAACATTAGGCCTAAAAAAAGAGGTTTGATTTAGGTCACCCGACCGACAAATCAAAACAGGGCCGACCCTACGGTTTTTTTATGCAATTTCGAAGAAATCTTCGCATTCTTACCCTTTCTTTGGTCAATTTTGGGGTATTAAAAAAAGTTGGTTAGTACTTTCATGTTAAAGAAATAATAATTTTAAATCCGACCTACCGACCCTAGATTTTCTTCCCATGTTACCTGAAACAAACCTCTCTTTTTTTGCCTTACCATTGCAGGTGTAGACAGCTGTTGGCCTCGTGACCGCTAACTACTTAAGTCGCTGCACCTAATAATGTATATTTATTAAGCATGAGGAACAAGCCACAATAGAGCACCCACAACCTTTGTTGTACTTAATCAGTTAATGTTATTGCCAGCAAGTAGTATTTGATAGAAGCAGGAAGTGTTAATAATAGCCCACGCCTAGGGTCTCTTGCACATTACTACTATCACATGATTAATGATTATGGTTAGTGCAATTTGGTCTCATGCCTTGGAAAGCGTGATGACTCAGAAGAAGTCTATTTATATATTGTAGGTGGGATGGTATTCCCAAAATGCCGATAACTACCAACACCTCCACACCTGTGGTTTATCTTGTTTGTTAATGGCATGTTCCAGGGCCGATTAACACTCATACAGCTAATCACACATATCATATCTGCTGATCTGACTTACACCCACAGTAGGAGAGTGTGCTAGAGGGAAAGCATCAACATACAACCTTGCATGTAAAATACAGGCAGTCCATTTTTGTTCTCCCAGTCATCTGTGGTGTAATTATAAGACGATCGGGAAAACAACAGTCTATTTATGTGTTTACCTGACGCTGTGACCAGTCTGCACGGTTAAATATCATTTCTTCTGACTTAAATTTTTTTCATTTATCAAACACGTTTTTTTCTTCTTCAGTGAGATTTGATCAGGTAGCCGGCAGTTGGTTAACAACGACAACATCGCACCTGTATCTCACCACCTGACAGCGGGAAGAAGAACTTCCTTTTGCTTAACGTCACTTTCTGAAATGAATATGGCAAATCTTGTGGCTTCCAAGTCATAACTCTAGCCGACACATGGATCACTTTAAGCCTGAATACCAGACAGTGCCAATCAGCTCCCTCTGTTCAGACTGTAATTCGTGAATACCAAAAGAGCTAGTAGTATAATGGCTCTAGACCCCTAAATTCGATATGGCGACATGGGCATTTCTTAAAATCGACATGCGACATGAGGCCTAGTGACATGTGACATGAGGCTTAGTGACAAGGGACATGGACATTTCTTTAATTGACATGGGACGTGGGCATTTTAAGCGACATAGACATGCGACATGGTCATTTCTTAAATCCGACATGCGACATGGGGACCCCCCCATCAAGGGACCCAGTATATCACACAGAAACTAGTTACTTTCACAATCGACTGCCAGGATGACAACATTAAGGAACCTCACTTCACTTAGAGTAGATATACAGCCATATGGGTGCTATAATGTATGTGATGTACGGCGTTTTACCGTGGGATAGCTAATTAAGAGCCTGCGATGTGAGGATCCCGGCTTTGGTTTGAATAGCTTATACAATCTGCCACATACAGTCTCAAAAACCTGTCAGAAGCAATGGCCATTAAGGACCTCTTAAGTAGAGCTTCTAAGGGGGCTTATACTAGGGGTGTCACGGCAAACAAAGATTCCTGTATGCCAGCCTTCTCCTGAGGAGGGCAGCCACCTAAAGCCACCCCCTCCCAGGTTTCCTCCCTGGGGAGAGTGTATTTAGGTCATAGAGCAGCTCATAAGGCGGCGTGTGAGTGGGAGTAGGTCCGCATGGGTGCGGGTCTGCACAAAGAGAGAGTGGATCCTACTTGACTGCCGTGGAGGGATTAACCCTTTAAGGTAGGATGTCCATTAAAGATGACATTTGTTATCATGATGCACCAATGCAGCCTTGGTGAGTAACTTGCCGGTGCTGCATTGGGGCATCATGCCGACCCTTTGGGAGTGTCTCAACCTCGGAAGGTCGGCATGATGCTTGAATGCAGTACTTGCGAGTTACTTGCCAGGGCTGCATGAATGCACCATGACGGCCAAGGGCATGGTGCGTTAAGGCATCATGCCGTCTTTAAAGGTCCTTGGATTACCACTAAAGAGAGGTGGAGTGCCTTCTCCTGTCGGTGTATTTAGCACCTGTGCACGACTTTGTCACACCTGAACGTACAACGTGTTAGCTGGAAAGCAGATTGATAGGGCAGTGAGGGAAACACAGATGGACGGACAGATGTAGAAAGAGAGAGGGTATTATTCTGAATATAGATGGAGATCATGCCATGTTCCAGTATGAAAATGTATAGGACGATTTAGACCTATTGGAGTTCACCTAAAGCGCTCATTTCTTTTAATGAATACACACTGATAATCTTTAGCCTCCAGAAGTTAGTCAGATCTGGCTAACACATCAGCCAACAGTACCTTACCTAGTTAGTCATTTTTTCGGCTCCCTATACACTAAACCAAGGTTAGTTAATACTCTCAGGGTGGTCAGTACTGACCAACTCACCTTAGTCTTTTCCATTTTAATGAGTAATAGGCTTAGTCCTTTGGGGTAAGGCAATAGTTATATGTTGCTTTGCCTCAGTCATCTTTAAATACTAGTAGCACTTGGCTATGCCTGAACAGTGTCCCTGGGACTAACCTAGGAGAGCCATCTCAGACTAAAGGCCGAGGATTGAGACTTTCTGTGTAGAGGGAAGTGGGGAGGAGGGAGGAAAAGAGGGAAGGCAAATGAGGCAGGCAGGCAGGTTGGTAGACAGGGTCTGCATCAGGAATACTAGGGGAACAGGCTTTCAAGAAGTGTATATGTGGCACGATCTGCGAAAAAGGCCGTTAGTGCAGGGTGCATAAAGGTCCCTTTTCCCAGCCCATGCAGTCTTTACGAAAACATGCAGGACAGTGACAATGTCCTTCTAAAATGCCACCGGTCCAGCAGATTTGCACATATAGCAGGACCAAATGTCCACTCGCATGTTGTGCTTTTCTGAACTAGAAGAATTCAGTGGACTTCCAAAGCTGAAACATGTGTAAAACTATACATGTATATCTATCCTGATTTGGCCATAAATGATTATGTACAAAAGAATTGTATTTTCAATGGACAAAACTCTTTTATACTTAAAATGCAGAAATAATCAGATATGTGGCTATCCGGTCCTCCAAAAATGTAGCCGGTCCCTCAACATTGAAAATTTGAAGGACCGAATGTCCTGTGGGATGAAAAAGTTTTCACAAAGACTGCCCATGTCACATATGTCTTCTAAATGGACGTCTCCTGTTGGTATAACTTAGATGTAGGATCCTCCACATCATACACAACTGGTATAAAAGAGACATCGTAAAACAAGATCACTAAATGAGTTTCGATGAAAAAGGATTCTACATGGATCTACCTAATCTCCCGATCATGCAGCCAGAGAGGAGGCTCAGCGCTTTGGCCCAGTCATCTGGGAGATGTAGTTGTTCTGCTTTATGGCTGCATGAGCTATTGCTAAACAAGGCTTGCTCAACTAGTAAACAATGGCCGCAGGGATGGGGGTAGTAGGAGAGGGGCGGGTGGACACAGGTTGTTTACGGGCCCGCCCTAATCCTCGTGACAGTGATCTATGGTTGTAGGGATAGGGCGGCCACTGTCCGGTAATCTAGCCGCCGTCCACTTTACTATGGCATTATAGGAAGGGCAGTTAACTGGGATGACGATATGGAGGACAAGGCAGGGTAGATCTATATAGGGCCTACATTTACTGAGGGGGTGGGGGCACAGATAGGACCCCAAGTGGAGTGATGCGACATGTAATTTAATAGTTGAATGTTTCAATGATTCAGCATATCCCTGCCCATGCCCACCTGGACCCTCGACATGTCCCAACCTACACACCCCACCTCCTACAACCAAGACCCAGACATCCCTCCCTCATTCCTATCTCAAGCAAAATACCCTCTCAACCTTCCTCATCCTCACCCCTTCTCCATGTCCATCCCTTCCCCTTCCTTCCCCTCCCATGTCCCCAGCCCCTCTCACTACCCGATTATAATGGATTAAGAGATGTGTCGCCCTCCCCCCGCCCGGCATGCCCCGCCCCTGACGTCAGTCGGCGGCCACGAATGTCTATAAATGAGGACATTTGAAAACTTTGCAATATAATATTCCTATATTAGTCTATAAATGAGGGCATTATAAACTTAACAATGAATTAGTTCTTGATATCGGTATCAGGCCATTAGGGAGGAGATGAGGTGTAAGGTGTCACTATAGATGAGGTACTGTAGATATATGATATCACCAATCTCATTACCTTCACATCCAATCAGTCGTGTTTGCATTTAATATTCATTTGGATAATATTACCAGTGTCTGCACTGATTCATGACTGACGAATCGGTTCTGAAAGAACCTTCTGTTTCTTCACATACACATCCCCCTTAAATTCCAGTTGAATAGCCAAGCAGAAAGGATGATCTGGGGCAGTGTGGGCAACTATCTGTGTGTTGCTGAGCAGATAAGATGTCTACTCTGAACATGGCAACTATCCAACTCACCCACCAGCTCGCCATTACATCGGGAACAAGACTTTGGCATTTACTACTTATTAGAAACTCCCTCAAATTAATCAAGAGATGGTCAAAGCTGTAGGAAGTAAAGTAATTCTGAAATTACTCTACCGCGAGCTGCAATTCTTCATTGTCGCCACACCTCGGACATTAGATCAATCAACTCCGGTGACGCAGAGAAAAATCAGGAATTAGTGGAAATTCAGAAATGGCATGTGGCACAACAATGCCGGGGTGGCAATGGCTGTCAGGTCGGTGTGGCGTCTTGAAAGGCTCCCAGTGTCAGATTAAGTTAAGTGATGGTGGAAATTGGTAAAAGATGGCCAGCAGTTTTTACACTGAGCAGCTCGCACGCTTCCAGCTGAGCTGATCTCTGAGTTAAACATCAGGATAGCCTGGTGGGGGATTTCTCTGCTCTGCTCCCTGAGTTAAGCATCAGGAGAAGCTTGTGGGAGATTCTTTGCTCTGCTCTCTGAGTTAAACATCAGCATACACTGGTGTAAGATTTTTCTGCTCTGCTCTCATAGTTTAACACCAATGTATCCTGGTGTAAGATTTTTCTGCTCTGCTCTCATAGTTTAACACCAATGTATCCTGGTGTAAGATTTTTCTGCTCTGCTCTCTGAGTTTAACACCAATGTATCCTGGTGTAAGATTTTTCTGCTCTGCTCTCATAGTTTAACACCAATGTATCCTGGTGTAAGATTTTTCTGCTCTGCTCTCTGAGTTTAACACCAATGTATCCTGGTGTAAGATTTTTCTGCTCTGCTCTCTGAGTTTAACACTAAGGTATCCTGGTGGGAGATTTCTCTGCTCTGTTCTCTGAGTTAAACACTAAGATATGTTCTCTGGGTTAAACACCACCCTGGGCTGGTGGCGGATCTATCTCGTCGGGTATGATACTCTGGGGCATGTACCTCAAAACCAAATACACTGAAAATAACGGTACCAACGTATTTCCTACCATCAAGAAGCCTAATTGATGAACATAATGTCTCAGTCTGAGGCACCTCTTGTGATAACGAAATAGACACAGCTTAGGGGTTCTCTGTTAAAAGTTAGGACTATAAATAAATATAACGTTAATATGTATATGGTGGAAAATCCCACTTTTGTACGTAGTGTAACAGACCCTTGGTGTGGGATCTAGGCGGGAATTGCTTCTGCCATTGCCCCCGTCTCACCTGTCCAGTTAGATTAGGTAGACAGGGGGATTATGATGCTGGTGCTTCCTCAGGGCCTCGGCAACTCTCTGCCATGGGGGATATGCTATATCCTAGCGGCCTTATTCACAGTAGGTTAAACATGGTATTGGGATACAACGAGTATTATATCTCTTTGTCATTCTGTTCATGACTGCTGATGTGATATAAAACCAAAACTAAGCTTTTTATGTATGACTACCCATTTTTATTTAGCATGCAGAATTATGTCTAGAATTCATCGCCGTGCTCTCTAAGCCTTTAGATTTCATTGATTGTTCGTTAGAAATCTCCTAGCAATGCATTCTAACCTTCTCCTGTTGTTCTTTCAGAGTTAACGAAAGGGAGGAGTTCGCAGCCTTTTATCCCAGGCCAGTCCTGTCCGTATAGGACATATAGGTGAGTACACCTTTCTGCACTCTATACACCGCCTGGTCGAGGTGTAAGGAAGAAACCCTCCTTAGAGATGTAGAATCTGGTACATAAACTTTGAGGCATAGCCAAAGAAATTATTTACCATATTCTACGGCTCGAAGGAGGCTTCCAATCACATAACCCTATCTGTACGTTCCCTCGTATTCGACTGAGCTTTGAAAATTATACTTCCATCTATCAATTCAGAGGTTATAAAAAGTGCTCCCAAATGTTTAAGAAAGCCTTTCCAAAATATTCTCCACATGGGGCAAACATAGGTATGTGAGTGTTCCTGAGTAATTTCCTGCTCATAAATAGTAATTTACTGACGGAGGGAGCAGCTCCTCCAGCAGAAAATGAGCTGCTCCTCAATCAGGAGTCTTTCAGCAATAACTCTACTCCTTATTGGCTACTACACTAATCTACCGTGATTGCCACTTGGCAAATGACACCCCCTCCTCGCTCCCCTACTCCAATACCTCACACCTACCCACTATGCCCGGCTAATCAGTCATGGGCCCACTCCACTCCCCATTATCATCTGTAATGTGGAATTAAACCGGCATAATCCTTGTGGGGAGACCTCACTGGGCGTCCCTCAAGCTGATATATAGACTACTGCTGGTTAGGGTATAGTGTAGACTTCCTCAAGTCTTTGTATTTGAATAAAGACAAAAACGGATTTTATCGATGATATACTTTTCTTAACTGTAGAATACGTATACAGGATTTGTTTGCCTGCGCCAAAAAAATAAACCCCCCCCCTTCGATTGCCTAAATCGTCTTTATCTGTTCAAATTAGGCCTTAATTTCCATTTTGATATGTTAATTTCTTGAAAAAGAAGACAATAAAAGTATAAATCGTCCTTTATCGCCGAAAAATATATCGTCGCCCGAAAAATAAATCTAGGTCAAGTTTAAGATCAAGACGCCTCAACCGCTGGCAAGTTGATCGTGGAAATTTTTATGATGGATTTTTTGGCCGATCCATCAAGTTAAGAAGTCTCAACCAAATTTTCTGGGGGGTTAAGGCCTAATTTGACCATTGTACATCCAAATATGGGATCTTTTCTCTTCCCTGCGCTATGTTTCTTTCAATAGAACTCTGTTTAAAACCCCAAAACAGCCATTTTATTTTTCGGGGAATGTGAAGAAACCACTCGCGGCCTGCCACTGTCTTTGCGCAACCCGGGCGGCCACATTCTTATCGTCTCAAATTTTCGCCGATCCATCATGTTTGAAAGACTCAACCAAATTTTCTGGGGGGTTAAGGCCTAATTCATCTATCGTATGTGTAAATATAGGATGTTTTGTACAGCTTAGGCTTGGTTTCCAGCAGAAATATGGTATTTTAACCCCCAAACGAAGCCAATGAAAAAAAAAGGATATCGTGTCAATCTGAATATAGGCCAACGATCAGCTGATCGTCACACAACCAAAACTTCATCGAATTTGTCCGGGAATCGAACCCGGGCCCGGCGCGTAAGAGGCGAGGTCGCTAACCACTCGGCCGTCTCGGACAGGCTTGGGGGTTGGAACTCAGTTGGCGGACTGATCCTTATGCTGAACCGGAAGTGAAGTTTTAGCGCAATACGGAGGTTTAGCGGAATACGAGGTCCGGTTATTCAGCTTTTGCGGAATACGAGGCTCAATGCTTAAGCCTACCCGACTTGATATTTACTCAAACCATTTAAAAATAAAGTGTGGGAACAGCTAGGGGAGGGGAGTATGAGCTCAGGGTAGCGGGTGGCGGAGTAGGAACTCTCACTGACACAAGCCAGTCTAGGTATAGTGGTCTATGGCTTAACTTGATGTTGTGCAATACCCTACTTCTCACATTCTCAAGGCATAGCTTTATCTCATGGTTAATTCTCTAGAAAGGGTGTAATAGAGGCAGAGCCGCACAATTGTAACTAGGCTAGCTGTGAGGTTTGTCCATGCAATCTACATGGGCAATAGTGTCCCATCTGTTAAATGGGTGGGGTTGGGTATTATCCTGAGGGCGAGGGGGGGGGGCAGGGGCGAATTACCTAGTGTTCATCCAGCTAAGTGTCAGCCTGGGTCAGTAAAGTTGATAAATAGCATACTTCGAGGTCAGCCAGTTTAAACTAAAGCATACCATAATCATCTCACTCCAATGAGTTTAAGGTTAGATAGTAAAAACAAGTGTCTTTCACGTTATGATATCATCAAATAAAACAGAAATAAAAGAAAAGGCACACTGTCTTGTTGATTGATCTAAGTTATGATAATATGAAGACAATGAAGCACTCGATTTGTTCACTACTTGAGCGGTGGTTAACGATTCTCGTGAACTTTTGTCTATTTAGCAATTACATGACATGGAATTTAAGGGAGTCTTTTTCTCACATGCTGCACACAAAAGCAGCTTGCGTGTCCCTTGGAAGCTGAGCCTGTATCTGACATCCTCAAGACGGACGTGACTTATAGATCTCAGTCTACCGTGCGTGCAGCGCTGGTTCTTGACAGGAAAGAAATGTTCACATTTGAGTCTTGGAATATGATATAGGCAGAAAAAGCAATGGAAAAATGACTCCTTCCGTCAACTACCATGGGGAGAGGATGTCTTTTTATACCATTTCTTTGGTGAGCATTATACATATCCAATATAGAGGGAACTTCAGAGAATCAAGCATAACATCCGCGCGTGTTCTAGCGGTTTGTTCACAGGTGCCCTAGCCAGAAGAAGAACTCTAGGCAGAGACCTACACTTTTAAAGCCTGGTTGGAATACTCCTTTATTCAGTACAATCGGCAGGTTACCACCTCTGATGTTACTTAACACATAGAACAGTGAACTCAGTAAGGGGGAAACCTGACAAGTCAGTTTGATGAATCGATTTCCAGACGTTCTACAGCTTCCCTATTCATTACAACATGTTACATAGCACGTGTCTGGAGCTGTAATACATTAAGGACAGCAGAGTTAGACCAAAAAAAAGGTTTGTCTCAGGTAACATGTAGGGTCGGCAGGTCGGATTTCTTTTTTTGTCGGATTTCTTTTTTTTTAACATGAAAATACCAGCCGGTTGGTCCGAAGACCCGAAAATTGACAAAAAAAGGTAAAAATACGGAAATTTCTTTAAAATTGCATAAAAAAACGTAGGGTCGGCCCTGTTTTGATAGGGTCGGTCGGGTTACCTGAAACAAACCTTGTATTTTTGGCCTTAGCCTGCTACTTGTGGGCGGGACCACAGTGATGTATGGACATAAGTGAGTGATGGCTTGTCACGTTTGATATCACACATATTGGATCGCGTTCAACCTCATCAGGTTACGCAGCCATCACACAGGTATATGGCAGCAGACACATCAAACCAAACCAGCACAGCTTACTTTTCCTTTCTTTGAAGTAACAAACAAAACAAGAACAAAGACATTGTGTGCTGCACTATTTGTATGTATACCTCTTCGTCGTAGTAGTCAAAGTTCTACATTAGGAGGTTTACTTGATGGGCGACAATATGGTATATCACCCATTAGGATATGTCTGGGTCCAAATGGATAAAAGCTGATCAGAGCTTTGTGTAAAAATGAAGAAAAATACTTATAGACCTCTAAAGTCTTTTACAGACCATTTTACTTTCATATACATATTTAGAGGATTTCATCCAAGGCATCTAATCTGGTGTACGGCCCTAATAGATAGTAGGAGCGTATTGAGTGCTATCTCTAGAACCCCTCCCGCTTGCCCCTCCTATCAGAGAGCCATGCCTCCTCCTACCAATACCACACACACCACTCCTCCCCATCCTACACTTACAGGCTACAGGACTCCCCATCTTGTAGCCTGTCTGTGGGGAGGGCCTCACCCCACACCATGCAGACCAGGAGCCTCCTCTTCCTTTGATGTCCTCCGCGTATGGCTGTCCTCGGCTATTTGTCCTTGACCTGTGGTGAATGACCTTGCTGTGACCTTGGTGTGACCTTGCTGTGACCTTGGTGTGACCTGTGTGGGTATAGAGGGTATGGTGTTAGTGTGAGCAGCGCCTGAACACACCAATAAGCCTGTCTACGTTTACTCCCTGTCAATATCCTCTGTCGCAATAACCTATCCCTCCACAGGTCTCCGCTTTCATCCCACACCAACACCCCTCTACAACCTCCTCAGTCTACAGTTTCGCCTATTCATAACATCTTCTGCATGATTCCCACCATGTGCTTTTTTTTAATATCTTTTTCAAATTTTATTTTTGTGTTATTGATTTGTCACTTTTTATGTGAGGTTGATTTACGTGCAATGCCCATTTGAGGAATCAATAGAACAATTATATCACCTGTTACTTTGGGAATTGTGCAATTATGTTGCTTTGAGAAAAAAAGGGTGTAAATTCAATAATTAATTACCCATCTGATTGGGATGATTCGGGGGTTTTGTGTTCTGTGCAATCATTTCCCTGCTCATGGTGTCTGATTTCTCTTTCCACAGACACTTCATCAAACATGGATATTCGAGCTGTGCTTGCTTTCCTGGCCGTGCTGGTTGCCATAGTAACAACAGAGTCTACAGACAAAGGTGGGTGCATTGATTTTCTTAGCTATAATGACCTCCCCATTTTGGGGTAATTACATGGGGGCCACACAAATAAGGGGTAAAGAGAAAATGGGACTGAGTGGGGGTGGGGTAGCATTACAACCTCTTTTAACAAATTATGTCTGAAACGATATCAAATCTGGAAGTGTTCTCACTGAACAAAATTAATACTCGTTAGGCAAACCCAAATATAGTTTGGTAAAATAACAATTAACACACACACGGTAGATATTATTACAGGACTCTATTGGTAATGCATTACCATACATACCAATATCCTGGGCTACCAATATATAGACTGTAGGACAGTGTTAGGGGATATATAGGGAGGGGTAGGAATAGTAGGATGGTACTGAATATAACCCCATCTTGTCCGGCAGAATATGGACCAGACAGATACAGGACATTCTGCTATATGTGCTCTCTAGCCATAATGCAAGTTTGACAGCATAAATGGCAGCTTCTATCCCATATGTTGGGACATGGACTCTATTCCAGGTCTAGGAGGGCCCCATCTCACACATTAGTCTGACCTTGTTGAGAAGCAGTATATGTAGTGACGCAAAGGCCAACAAATAAATGATTTGTTACATGGTCTAAAGATCTCCGATAGGTAGGTCAGATTTTTTAAACTTAAACTTTAGCTTGAAAAGTACCACAAAATTGACTTGTGAATGCCAGTGCCAACTCACCAGCCACGACCTCGACTCATGGAGCCTTGACTCAAAATCTAAAACACGCAAAAAATATATATATATTTCTTTTTTTTTTAGATTTAAATTGGACAGAAATCTCTAGGGCGTCCCTGTTCTGCTAGATAGGGCAGGTAACCTGAAACAAACCCTTTTTTTCCAAAAGATGTGGCAGCAGGATCATATAGTAGACTAAGCCATCTGACTTTTTGAACCGTTGGGATATAGTGCAGAATATCAAAAAGAGCGCCGGTGTTTTAGTCTCCAGGGATGGATAAACCTCAGATTTTTCTGTAGCACTGAAATATGATCTGATATGAAAGTGCCTGTCTTGTATAGCTAAATGCCCAACCATAGTGAAGACTGCCCGTCGCTAAGTAAAACTTGGAGGTGGTCATCCCAGATCGACCTAACCATATGTATCAAAGGTCCTTTCTCAAAGTGGTTGTGGAGCAAACATACTGGTATTGGGTCAGCTCGCTTTATCTGAACATTACAGTCAAATTTCAGCAGTGTTATTAAATTCAAATTCATTTTTTTGTAAAGCCCACAAAGTTGATCGATCTCTATGAGATGTCAGTTCATATCGTTGAGCATGAAATGTGATATTCATACGAATGATAATTTGAGTTGAAGATCAATTCTGGAAAGGTTTGTTCCCGATCATTCAAAACACCCCAATTCGAACGTTAGTGTGATTCAGAGGAAAAGCGAGTCCCTGAAAATGAGCTATCCGTCTTAATTAACGTCTGGCATTAGACCGTTCTGTTGAAGCTGCAAGGAGTAATTTTCAGTTTCAACTTTATCCATTTATTCTGCTCTAAACTGCGCCCTTGTTTTAGGCGAATCTGATGGAATAGGTTATTCTTTAAAAGAGTTTGGTTATCGGTAGAGAAAACTAGTGGAAGTTAGTGAAGCACATTATCTTTCAATATTCTGTTAATACTTAGAGCTAGCTGACTGATACATGTTATCCCTTCTCTTACTACCTCTATGTTAAAGCATCAGACGTCTATATGCCACATACCCCAGACCTTTATAATATTGTGGGACTATTAGCTGTGTTTCTTACTCTATATGTATCACCTATGCTCATCCTCGCCTCTCTCTGTTTCTACCATTCTCTACATATATTGATTTTACACAAAGGGAAACTGATATCGTATGTCTTCACATACATGTGGGCAAGCTATACATACTTTTGGCTAGATATCTAAAGCTTTGTCCTCGCAGTCCACACTCACAAGATACAATTAAATGGGCTAATTGGGTAGAGTGTTAGTTATTTTAAGTACCTTTAGTTGTGCTGCGCCTTTTTGTGAGGGCTATCTCAACTTTCCCCCAAGAAGCAGCCGCTAGAAGATCCCTTAGTCTGGGTCCATCAGGGAAAGCATTGGATGACTGCCAGTCTCAAGCTGCCAGGGAACCAGTCTTGATTTCCTCAACTTCAGTCGGTCGGAAACTCTATCTGGCGACACTGCACCCCGTCACCCCACACAAGTGCAGACTGTGTGTAAACCAAGACCCTTGTGGGCGTGGTCACGTAGACTCAGCTTCACTTATAAAGGCATCTTGCTGATGATAAAAGTGATATTAATCAAGAAATGTGATATGCACAACAGTTGGTGAGTTTCCTATTACTTGCAGCTTGTAGAGATGTATGCTGTATACATGCCTCACATATATATGCATATAGCTGAAAAATATAGATTAAATTGCCAAAGTTGTACCATTGGCCTTTTTCGAACTTGTTCTGTCAAACTGAAATGTCAGGAATGCATACACAACGTTATCAGGCAACTTATTTAATCTGGGTAAACTGATCATTGTTGAATATATAAAATGTTGCAGATCGTAGAAAAAAGTATCACAGACCCATTCCTAATCTTACCCCAAAAGGGACAAGTCGACCTTAGTTATCAAAATGTCCTGTACATCAGCCCCCAGTCCCTCTCAGGATTTGCCCCCCCCCCCTCCTGGAATCCTCCCACCCTGGCAATGCCCCCCCACCCCCACCCCCCCCCCCCCCGCCCACCCCAATAATCCCCCATCAGTCATAGATGCAGAAACAGGTATAGATCATCATAATGAATATGAAGACCCAATCCCTCTGAGAGAATGTCGTGTATCCTTTACTATATAGATGATCAGATAGCGCGATAATCCCTCCCTGCAGCATCCCTGCAGCATGCGTGGACACTGTAGATAATCCTATCAGGTATATCCAGATTTCGATGAGATCAAACAGACCAACCCTACCTGCATGCTGAATATATTTCTTTTCCTGATACAATTCATATTTTGGAGCACTTTCTTTCTGCATAGAATGGTCACTGTATCGCTTCATTTGCAAGCATATATGCAATGTAATACCAGACGTGATGTTCCTCCTGACTTCGAACACAGACCCAGTAGTGTTTGCATTAGTGACCGAGACCGTGGTTATTGCACGACCATACTTAGGTCCAGTATGGCCCACACTACTGCGAGTGCAATAACCATTATTAAGGGCACTTTCGAGTACTGCTCCTTTTTGTTTCAAAGTTTATGGATCTAAAATAGACAAAGTCCAGTACTTTAATTGCATGCAGAAGCGTTGCTTCCACTCCGAGGATCATCATTTTGAATATTTCTGACATTGGCATACCGTATTCACCATGAAATACCGGTATGTACCACTGTCTAACTCCCAGGCATTGATCCTGGACTGAGCCTAACAACCCTGCCCTACACAGAAAATCTAAATGCCTCAGCCTACAGTCTGAAGTGGTTATCCCAGGTTAGTCATGGGGGCATTGGTCAGGTATGACCAAGTAGTATTCGAAAATGCCTGAGGCAAAACAACATATGACTAATGCCTTACTCAAAATGGAAAACCTAGGTTGGTCGTATAGGGAGCCAAAAAATGACTAGCTTGCTTAGGGACTTTGGTGACTGAGAGATTGGTCATAGAGGGAGCCAAAGAATATCAGTGTACATATACCACTATATAACTTGCACCACACTCCAGCCTCCAATGGCAACCTTCACAAAAACACTGCAATACCAAAGCCCTGCTCAATGTATAATTCAAGTCTGATAACAATGGATCCTGTGACGGACAGTGATGGGAACAGGACGTCTGTCCTCTTGGATGGCTTCGTATTTAGATGTTAGAATAGGGAGAAGGAGGATTCAATATATCCTGTATGGTCAGAGCTGGTGGAATGGAACAGCATTGTAAGGTCTACAGGATGTATGCTTGGTGATTGTGAGTAGAACAAATGTATTCTTTATCAGCTTTTAGATTGGGCAGCATCTATATAGACGTGTAATAGATGTAGGTCTTAAAATGCTGGTTAAATTTATATGGTGACAACTTAAGCAACATACATTGAGATTACTTTAAGTCGCTTATTGCATGTGCATTTGGTCCATTAGTGGCCTCTACGTGTAAGGTATGACCAGTTGTATACTAACTTCTATGAGTTAATACACTAACGTATTGTCGAACTGTAAAAATCTATAGGCCAGGATAGAAGAGGACAATGGGAAGTGTTTCCACTAAGAGGCTTATCCTATTCGTATATTCTCCATGGGAAACATCATTCTAACTATAACTGACAGAGACTATTATCATCTGTCCGTTTAAATCAGCATTCACATTGTCCTTATATCAGATGCTGATTACAATGATGTCACCCCTGCTCCTACTGGGACTGATCAGCCTGTCACCCTGTGCTGACGGCTCCTTAATAACTACCAATTAAGGTGGGAAATATGCATCTTCTGCAGCAGAAATAAACCTGACAAAAACATGAATTAGATGAGTGACAGCCCAATATTTATGGACGTTAAGCGTGGGAATTTGGGACAGTTAATTAGTATGAATCCCTGACAGACTCAGGGATAAGACCCACTGAACCAAAGTCAAGGGTTGTGATGGAGTTGGGTCTTGTTGCCCCAATCATCGTATATCTTTGTGCAAAAACCACATTAGGATATGAATTATAAAACACAATCCATTGCCTTCAGTTCCCTAAAGGGAGATTTGTCTGCAGTGTAGATTTATAGGGGAGGGGTTCCTCCCTTTGGGATGTTGTCTGATATAAGACAAAGGGATGGGACATCTTCTTATTAACCTTTAATACCACTTCTGTCTTAATTTGCCATAAGTCTTAGGATGGTTTTCAATTATGTTCCCTATATAGAACCCTGTCTAATAAATGTCTCTGGGTACTCAGGAACTTTACTATACTTTTCATATAAATTAACAGCAAAAGTTTAGTTGGCGAAGTACATAATAAACTGCTATATAATGTACCCTTAACACTCAGTAGCGGTTGATGGTTGTGTCTTGGTATATTATTAAACCAGCCGATGTCTATTGACCTAGTGCCCGTACCCCAGTGGTGCACACTCGGCGGCCAGTACATTATAGATAGAATTGGTATGAGGACTACTTGTCATTGTTTCTCTCCTATGAACGGCAATATTTTCGAGATACTGGTTGACAAAAGTCAATACTATGCAGGACTAAATAGGCATCGGACAGGGAAAACTAATCAACGTATTTATAAGAAACTGGAAGGAGAGATACCATAATCAATGAGATCCTCCCATTGTAGACAATTTAAATTCGGAATATGAAAACTGATGACATTGTAACAGTCGATGTAATCTCAGATCAAACAATGTAACTACAGTGGGCAAGTCCTTCTTTTAGTTTTAATTTAGAATATCTCACTTAATCCAACCTTAGATGCTTAGAAATAGTTAAAATGACATACATCTATCAAGTTTTACTGAAAAGGGTAATATTGAATTAAACATTCATAAAAAAAGGAATTTCAGCCCCAGACTTTGACATTGCAATGTTTACGATGCTAAATCGGTTTGGGTAATATGCCCTGTGGGAACTTGATGGGCGTTTCCATTACTGGGTCCCACAGATAGCGGCAGTTGCCTGCTGGGGGAGGGCACAGTTGGACGTGGATTATGCATGGGACCTGACTGTATTGTTATCGGCCTGGCCACATTGCCTCCTTATTAGGCAATCATTGATTTGCAGGGAGGCAATCACCCCCGCCCCCCAAACTGTCCCCGCCCAATGTACCACCCACCTGCCAACCCCAATTCCAGCAAAGTTACTCTAAACACCTGCACAGCACTCCAGTACCCCACACACCCCCCTCACACACACATTAACAGGTCCCACATACACTCATACCCACACACCCAAACTCACACCCACCACCCGTCCCGACCACTACCAAAGAAAGACAAAAGGGGCACTTATCACGGGCGGTGACTTTTATCAGTGCTGTGGTCATTTTCCATAAAACAGGGGTTGATTTTATGCCCTCCTCCCATGTCCTCCTCTCAGGAGGGCTCCAACCACCTCGACTCCTCCCTTTCAGGTCACTCAACCGACCCTATCTAAACAGGGCCGACCCTTCGTTTTTTATGCAATTCTGACGATTATTTTTTTTCACACTTTTTTTGGGGTCAATTTTAGGTTTACCAAAGTTTGAAAAAAATCCTCCCATTTGTACACTTTTTTTGGTCAATTTTAGAGGGGAGGTAAAAAAAAAAGTTTTAAAAAAATCCGACCTACCGACCCTAGAGTTTCTTCCCATGTTACCTGAAACAAACCATTTGGCCCTACATGTATAGTAGCCTACAATAATTCACACCGAAAAGGGACGAAATGCCCCCCCCCCCCCCTCCCAACAAGATGAGTCCAAAGTTTAACCTCCATGCACCAGAATGCACCCCGCCCCTGTGGTGAGATGCTGACCAGTCCCTTCTCCTGGTTGGACTAAGAATTATGTCCTCCCCCCCCCCCCCCCCCGTGTGAAGCCGACACCTGTTTCTGTAACACGACCCTGGTGTGTGGGCCGCAGCCTGAGATTGTTCAGCCAAATAAAACACTCAGATTTCATAGTGTAACACAAATCGGGTTTGAAACTTTAGATGTAACTTTTTTGACTGTTCTGGTTATTAACCCCATAAATTGATAAAACGCAGATGACGGGGAATAATTTAAATCTTTAAGGTATTACTTCTCTATGTGATGATAAGTTCAACAAAAGCGGGAACCACATTTAAAGGGACTTTGCTTAACAGCATGCCCAATATGCTCATATTGCCTTGATTATAATTAGGATTACCTGTCCTAAAACAGACCGAAATAGAACTGACCATTTGTGAGCAACTACAGGTTGACAATTTCTCTAGACAAACACTCATCATAATGAGTGATTGTGTTGTTCCTCCGTATATAGACGGATGATACCATATTACATGATGACATTCTGAAGACTATCTATACGGTTTATTATGTCTAGATGACAGCTCTACAAACTACAGTATGCTGCTGCTGACCTCTTTATGAGACAAAGCCTCAAAGCCTCAAACATACCTCGATTAATCTTGATCCATTGAAGAACTCTTTCATGCTGAGTCAGCTCTCGCTCTCCCTCCCTATATCATAAGACCTTTCACTAAACCTTATCTCCTATCTTCATATATGTAAACTTTCCTAAAGATCAGTTAAAGATATTAGGGCTTCGTTAGAGTATGGACATATTCCTGTGCTCTTCTCTGTTCTCACAATGATATATACTGATAGCCTGAAACACCACTCCTTGCCCCGATTGCCTATATGTCAGCCAGGTCATCTCACAGAAATGATCTTCTGTATTGAATACAGATATCATATCTACACAGACGCACTGGGTAGCCACTATCCTATTCCAACCGATGCCATAACTGAAAGACAGATTGATATAACATGGTTCTGTTTCCAATCTCATTCGATTACAAGGCTGCTTTATAGACCAATGTACCTAAGGACAATGCTATTAAAAAGAATCATATTTCATATATTGAAAATGAAACCAGTCCAGAAGTCAAATATCAATGTATCCATGTTATTTCATAACTAGGTCTCATAATATATATAAATCATATCGATTACACTGTTTATAGATATATACAAATAGGTAATCTCGACAGGGAATTTAGAAGGGGAGGACAAGCGAGACGAGGAGAGTTATACTTGTAGATTAGGTCACCTATAGGCCTGGGCATATCCTTTTGTCCTTCTCCCACAAAGACTTCTGTGAAGGACATTGAGACTACTGCAGTTTCAGCAATGTCTGAGATAGGTGGCTGCATACCCCTTCTACCCCCCCCCCCTCCCCCCTGCCTACACAGAGGGAGGAAAGACTACTAAATGCCACCACACAGACACGTCTTTGTTATCCGGGAGCGCTCGCGCGGCATTCTGGGATTGCTGAAGCTTTTAGGAGAATTAGGGAAGACTTTAGCCAGATTGTTCCCGGCGGAAGCGGAAATCACATGGCCCTGCTTCCATAAAACAAGATGGCGGCGGCCGGTGAAGGTCGAGGCCGGGATGAGAAGTCTTTATCTGCTTGTGGGAGAGGGGAATGAGCCTATTATGGGATGTGGTCTGTGAGAGAGGCCTCTTATATTTGTTAAGTAAAGATCTAATACTCTGCTGTTTACAGCGGGAAATAGGTAGTGCACTGAACATTTCTTAAATATTCAGAATCAAGACGCGACTACTTTTTATATATTAGTACATGTATTCCCCATTTCCTTGCATTTTTAACAGTTTCTAATGCCTTTGTCTTTGTTCTAATTCTTTTGCACTTGGACGATTTCATCTTCGTGACTTTTTTCCATCGTCCTTCCTGTTCACCAGGTCAAATGCTACAATGGTGATATCCGGGAATTCGCCTCCAAAGAATGCGAAACCTTTTCGATAATTCAAATGATGTTGTTCCCCCTGGAATTTTTCCTTTACGAGCCACTCCGGCTGCGAGTACAATCCTATTGTCTTGTTTATGAAGTTGTTAGAAGACAACTATGTGTCCTGGGACGGGGGAGGGCAGACAATTCACATTACCGGGCTCATGCTAGGTAGGTAACGAGCCAACCACGTTAACAGCGTTGGTTGCCCACGGAGGTGCAGAATCGTTTTGTTGAATTGTCCATTTACACAGCGATCGTCAGTAATTTCCTGCACAATTTCCGCCCGTCCTCACCTTAACTGCCGCCTCCAGGCATGCAGCTGATACCCCCCCCCCCCCCACACACACACCAGCAGTACCACACACACACACATGGCAGTAACCCAGTGTGCACTGTCTCCAAGCACCCCGCCACCTCCCCATTAATGTGCACTTACCAGGTCCGGGAAATGGAGGAAAACCCTCCCCAGAGCCGTTGTTTACACCAGTGTTAATTTTCACAACGCAAGTAGGTGTGAAAACACTTCATGGCTCACTGCCTACTGGGTGAAGTGGAGGAGCACAGAGGGAAAGTCTATAGAAAAAGCTTATTTATATGTGATTTCATGGGAATCCCATGTATGATTCACTCTTCTCCACGTATGGTTCAAGAACATACACTAATCTATCTTATGGGATATATACATTTAACAGCAAATTGATAGAAAATTCAGCAAATGGGTTATAAGAAAACCAATGCTAATTTTAGCCCTGTAGTGTTTATGCTGCAAGCAAAAGCGTTGCTAATTCTAGCCCTGCAGTGTTTTCACACCTAGCTGCGTTGTGAAAATTAACACTAGTGTAAATAACGGCTCTGGGGAGGGTTTTCCTCCATATCCCGGACCTGCTTACATACCCCTCACCCACTCAGTGACTGTACTGCCTTCCCCGTCACCCACCTAATTAATGTGCACTAATAGCTGCCACCCTTACTACCCACCCAGGCACAATGCACTAGCAGCCACCCTTACTACCCAACCAGGCACTGGGTACTAGCTGCCACCCTTACTACCCACCCAGGCACTGGGTACTAGCTGCCACCCTAACCAACCATCCAGGCACAATGCACTAGCTGCCACCCCCTCACCCACCCAGGCACAATGCACTAGCTGCCACCCCCTCACCCACCCAGGCACAATGCACTAGTTGCCACCCTTACTACCCACCCAGGCACAATGCACGAGCTGCCACCCTTACTACCCACCCAGGCACAATGCACTAGTTGCCACCCTTACTACCCAACCAGGCACTGGGTACTAGCTGCCACCCTCACCAACCATCCAGGCACTATGCACTAGCTGCCACCCCCTCACCCACCAGGCACTGGGCACTAGCTGCCACCCCCTCACCCACCAGGCACTGGGCACTGCCACAAAATCCCCCCTTGTTAACCATTCTCTCACTACACTACCCCCTCTTTCCCTGCTCAGACAATGCATGTGCACTGTCACCAAGCACCCCACACAACCCCCCCCCCCCACCCCCACCCCCGTTCATCTGTCACCCAGCCAGTTACAGTACACGACTACCAAGCCACTCGGTCCCTTATCCAGTCAGTTACTACTATGTACTTTGTTTGTGGGTTGAGTAGTATAGGGAAATGTGACTTAGTTTGTGGTGCCAACAGTAGGGTGGTGGTAGGTAGTAGTATAGGGAAATGTCACTTAGTTGGTGGTGCCAACAGTAGAGTGGTGGTAGGTAGTAGTATAGGGAAATGTCACTTAGTTGGTGGTGCCAACAGTAGAGTGGTGGTAGGTAGTAGTAGAGGGAAATGTCACTTAGTTGGTGGTGCCAACAGTAGAGTGGTGGTAGGTAGTAGTATAGGGAAATGTCACTTAGTTGGTGGTGCCAACAGTAGGGTGGTGTGTAGGTAGTAGTATAGGGAAATGTGACTTAGTTAGGGGGGGCTGAACTATAGTGGTACTTGCACTGTAATTTGTATTATAGTGGAATGTGGCACATTACGCCGTGTTTGTAGATGACTTGAATTGGTGTGCACTTACCGTGCATCCATTATTCAATGTGTATGCTGTTGCATAACAATTGACATGAGGTTCAATTGTAAATTGGTAGTATAATACGAATACCTGGTTTAGTTATTGGGAATTGTAATTCTATCTTGAACTTCCAGACATGTGTTCTGGTTTCTTTTGTCACATAATTATTCACTATCATTTAGAATAATGACTACAATTACCATATAAGGCCACTCAATAAAAAGTGGTTTCTTATCACCAAGGATTGACGAAATATGACAAGGGAGGCTCTTTCGTTTTTTGACTCTCAGGCTAAAATGTAAAGGATATTATTTTGTTTTTCATGATCAAAATTAACATTTAAGTAGTTAAAAAATTGGGACTTATTTCTATTCCGCTGCATTACTGGCAGTATAAGCTTCAATTTGATACCAAATCAAAAATCAAATCAAATGAAATCAATTTGATACCAAATCAAAAAACCGAAAGAAAAAATCCTCAAACCCTGATTTTATGATGCGTGCTGTGATGAGAAACCATTTTATTCTTGTTAGTGGCCTAGCCACATCATGCATGTTTTTTGAGAAAGCCCCTTCCTGCTACTAGCTTCTCCATTGTAGATACACATTATATTGAGAGTCTTCATTGCCTGAGGGAATCTGCAACTATAGGCGATGTGCAGTCAATACTAAGCATCAAGACATCAGAGAACACTTCTCACCGACTTTCAATACTGAAGAAACGCAAAAGAAAACACTTGCATTGTTTTTAGTCTCTCTACTCATATACCCACTCCAAAGCCATTATATCAAGATCATGGTATAGACATAAGTACCATGTCCCGAACATAGGGATAGGATTCCCTGGGGTCTGATTCAGAACAACTGCTGTATTGTTTAGAAATAAATCGTCAAAAATAGTGACAAGTAGGAATTTTCAACTTGACAAGGGCACTTTGCTGTGGCAAATAAATGGATACCAAATGGTCGTCAAACTAGATTTTGTGTGTTATGCACAATGTGTACACTATTCATATAAACAACCTTGTTATTGTACATCATTAGATGTAATAACCTGCGGTTATTATCAGCTAAGCTGAAATGATATTACTTCTGACCATTACATGTTTTGAAAGAATTTAGCAATTGACTAAATCGTGACTGTCAGACCCTAAATCACCCATTCACTGATGAATATGGCAGCTGTTCTGAATCAGACCCCTTGGTGCTCTTTCAGAAGACGTCATGAGTTTGTGGGCGGTTTTTTTCTGTAGGGTTTATAGTGGACTTTTTACTCTCATGACTGACGAATCCATTCTGAAAGAGCCTCCAGGTCTATCTTACATTTAGAATGTAACTATCGATGCCTGATAGTGGAGAATGGTGATGCTTTTGTTAAGTGAGGTGAGGTAAGTCTTGCTCAAACACACCTACTCCCCTTACATGGTTACTTCTGACAGGCTGAGCAGAAGCTGTGTAAACTCCTCAATGCCGGCATGTTGCTAAAGAGATGACATTTGTCGTCATGATGCACCAATGCAGTCCGGGCGAGTAACTTGCTGGGGCTGTATTTGTGCGTCACGCCAACCTTCGGGAATATCTTAATCACGTAGGGTTTGCATCATGCTTGAATACAGCCCTGGTTAGTGAGTAACTCGGAGCCCAGGTGAGTTCCTCGCCAGGGCTGCATTTAAGCATCATGCCCACCAAGGGTATCATGCCCTTCTGAAAGGGTTAAGGCTGCCGTCTACAGGACTCTATACGGCAATTGAGATATCCTACTGCATAAAATATAGTGCCCAAGCTAGATAATGATGTGATAATATAAACAAAGCAAACAGCTGTCCTTTACTCACATGCACGGATGTTACATGAAAAGTCAACATTTGAGCTCTGGTGTCAGACACGTTGTCCGTCCATCAACTTGGCGTCAATGGACTAATCGATGGATGCCTGTAAACTATAGGGGCAGTGAGAAACCTTATGGATTAATTACTTGTTTTGGTAGATTTGTAACTTAAGTGGGGTTTTCGACCTTAAAGATCCTTTGATACTCAAAGGGCCTCCACTCTTAACTCAAGTAGTGATGGTGTCCATGTCATGTAATAGCAATTGTCTGGGTGTAAACTTTATTCACAAAATCCTTCATTAATTAAGTCTAGTAGTGCTAGATTACATGTTAAGCTCTGATAGCATCTCAATAAATCAACCTAATCATCCACAGGTACTTTCATTCAGCCTTCTTATCATTTAAGCTGTTATCTAATTATGACCATTCAGCTACCCAAACGCCTCTCAAAAGGCTGGATTTAAATAATTACAGCAATCTACGAGGCAGCCAATGCGCCTATTTCTAGGTGCTTGATAGGACTCACACGTTAAATGAGCAACGCCAACAGAGAGCTCAATTGGGGGCTAATCAAACAGTGTGCTACCATTGTGTGTATGGAGTTAAATAAGACCCATCATGAAGTGCAGCGCGGGTGTGGCCAGCATCTCTATACTGCATGGTTACCTCATCAATACCCACTGCAATAAGATAAATATCAGCGTCCGCCTGTCCATTGGCCATGTCGCCAACTTACTTACAAGAGTCAAGTAATGCTGGAGTCTCATTTCAATGCTGCACTCACTCTAATTGATGGAGGGTCTGGCCATGCTGGACTCACTCCCCTGAATCTGTCAATGTTAGGCTCTTGGAGCTTGAAAGAGAGACCCCCTACAGTCCAGCATTGCCAGACTCTGGACTCTCCAGCAATTTGGGGGAGTTCAGCAATGCCTGGTGCTCATTTGCATGAGTCCAGCAGTGCCTGACCCTCACTGAACTACTTGACCGGTGTACGTAGGCTGTTTTGACGACATAGTTTATGGCAGACATTAGGCTGATGTTCATATTCTTCTCAGTGTGATACAGGACATATCAAGTACCGTTATAAATAACCCCTGTTTACAAATACAGCACTGCTACCTTAGAAAAAGGACGTCATGAAGATTCATATATCAGGGAAGATCAAAATAGCATTACCAAAAAATGTGCACACGTGAAATTTGAGCGGTGAGCGCAAATCTTTAGAGCTCTTTCTAACAATGGTAACATGTTTAATATAGTACTATCATGAGAGTCATTGCTACAACCGACCCCGTAGCAATTCAACTATAATACTACCATGAAGCTTGGACAACCAGCTTGATTCTGGATGGGATGGTCCTTCCCAGTATGGACGTCTTTAACTCCATACCCCCCCCCCCCCAGTTTATCCACAGAGGAGCTGGGTATAATTCCCATATAAAACAACCTAATCAAGCTATCAGGTGGCACTACTCCATCTTTGTCCGATGGCACCATTCGTCTACTCAAATCGAATCACATGTCGTTGGGGGACAATGAAGGGGGGAATCTTTTGAAAGCTTTTCTTTTTTTCCTATCGCTCATATCTGTCCACCAAACCTACATGGGTGTCCTCTATCTGTCCCGCATGCGGTGCTTGGTGCGGAGAAGAGGAAAAAGAAGAAGAAAAGAAAAAAACTACAGCTGCAGGATGTAATTTGAAATGCGGCATTAAACCATTTAATTCCCAGTCTCCTCCGACCGTGTTTAATTCATATCCGCCGACTGAGGACACAGCGAGTGTAAAGCATTGTCAGATCATGTAGACCCAGGCCTGAGGGAGCAGGTTTTTTACTGTGGGTACTTTATTCCCAAAATATTTGATGGACATCCGCTGTTGAGAAGTTTGGATAAGTGGCAATTTCTGGGGTCAATAATTTGTAATCTTCTGTTTTTCAGTTCGCTGTGTGTTTGTCAGTTAAAACTGTGTTAGTATTCAATAATTGGATATTTGTCATGTGACAATGCCCCGTGCTTTAATTGACTGCTTTCAGTGTTATGCCAATCCTGATGACTTATTGAAAAGATCGTTCAAATAACTACAACCAAAACAGCTATTTCCCTATGAATTCAAACTCATCAAATGTTTGTAATCACTCTGTTAAATGTGATAATGTCATACGACTCAATTGTAAACAAACGGTTTACAATCAGTGTACCTGCCAATGTAAACTAATGAAAAACTGCACTATGCACATAGTATTACATTCATCTGCACACTGCTTCATCCAGTTGGTAAAGCTAGCTAGCCCTAGTATATCCTATCACCAAACAATTATATATATCCAGCCAGCATGTTCATGCGAGGATCAACAAAGTAGAACTGCTCCGTGACAAAGTAAGACTGTGATAGGATATAAATGAATGTCTTGGTTAAGAGCATTCTTCGGGTGCTAAGCTAATATATGCCCCAGTCTTCCCGGCATCCTTCAACCTCCCCAGTTGGGCGACATTGAGTGGCTACAAATAGTGCTGGTAGGGACAGAAGACTCGTGTGTGTATGTGTATGTGTGTCTGGTTGCGGGGGGGGGGGGGCTTGTTTGTAGTGGTTAGAGTGGCGTTCTTTACTAAGGCATGTGTTGTCCCTACCCGCTACCCTGGGGGGGGGGGGCACTTGGTATATTTTGTATACACAAGTGTGCAGCTAGGAAGGGTACTTATTACCCTTGGAAAAATCCCCCTCACCAAGGGTCAATTTTCACCCAAATCTCCCTCACCAAGCGTCATTTCAACAAGAAGAAGGGTCACTTTTGACCAAAGTCCCGCTCATAAAGGGTAAGGGTTCTCAAAGGGCCAGCCGCACACCCTTGTCAACAACATTGTGAGTACCCCCCCCCCCCATCGGCCCCCTGCCTCCCCCAACCCCTCGCCCTTCTCCCCCCCGTCTATGAAAGGCGGTTCAAGTCAATACGGACATTAGGCTAAAAAACGGAACCGGAAGTGAACCCCACCCTCATTTCCGGTGCCCGATGTAAACAGTTACGGCCGTCATACACATTAAAAACATGTATTTAGCACATAAATGGTGTATTAAATCAAAATTCTGAATCGACAGAAGTATTTAAATGACATTTTTAAATGGGAAAAGTGCATTTGCAATAGGTTATTAGTATCTAAATGCATAGAATCAATTAGAATAAATAATACCGTTCTGCACTGTCACAGATAGGAGGGGGGGGTCATTTCCGGTCAATTACGGCCGTTATGCACATCATAAACGTGCATATATCTCATCTATGGTGTACAAAGTGAAAAAAATGAATCGACAGAAGTGTTTAAATGACAATTCTACATAGGAAGAGCTATATTTTTATGGTCCAACACCATTTTAATATATAGAATTGAAGAAAATAAATAGGTCCGGTTACACTGTCAAGGATAGGGACTCACATGTGTATTGCCGACCTTTTCACTCACTGCCTCCCCCAGCTATAGACTAGACTGGGGCCAATATAGCTTCAAATAGCAGTATAACTAATCATTATTATTTTAAACTTATATCTTGGACTCATAATCTTATACATATAGGAAAACAAGTTCAAGTGTCAAAATTCTCAGATTTTCATTTTGGGGGTCGGAGCGAGGGTCGGTCTTAGGTTGTCCGAGACCCGAGCAGGGCCTATATAGCTTCAAATAGCGGTATAACTAATTATTATCATTTTAACCTTATATCTTGAATTCATAATCTTATACATATAGAGGGTCATTTTGAGGGTCGGAGCGAGGGTCGGTCTTAGGTTGTCTGATACTCAAGCGGGGCCTATATAGCCTCAAATAGCAGTATAACTAATTATTATCATTTTAACCTTATATCTTGGATTCATAATCTTATACATATAGGAAAACAAGTTCAAGTGTCAAAATTCTCAGATTTTCATTTTGAGGGTCGGACGAGGGTCGGTCTTAGGTTGTCCAATTTCCGAGCGGGGACTATATAGCCTCAAATAGCGGTATAACTAATTATCATTATTTTAACCTTATATCTTGGATTCATAATCTTATACATATAGGAAAACAAGTTCAAGTGTCAAAATTCTCAGATTTTCATTTTGAGGGTCGGAGCGAGGGACGGTCTTAGGTTGTCCGAGACCCGAGCGGAGCCTATATAGCCTCAAATAGCAGTATAACTAATTATTATTATTTTAACCTTATATCTTGGATTCATAATCTTATACATATAGGAAAACAAGTTCAAGTGTCAAAATTTTCAGATTTTCATTTTGAGGGTCAGAGCGAGGGTCGGTTTTAGGTTGTCCGAGACCAGATTGGGGCCTATATAGCTTCAAATAGCGGTATAACTAATTATTATTATTTTAAACTTATAATTTGGACTCATAATCTTATACATATAGGAAAACAAGTTCAAGTGTCAAAATTCTCAGATTTTCATTTTGAGGGTCGGAGCGAGGGACGGTCTTAGGTTGTCCGAGACCCGAGCGGAGCCTATATAGCCTCAAATAGCAGTATAACTAATTATTATTATTTTAAACTTATATCTTGGATTCATAATCTTATACATATAGGAAAACAAGTTCAAGTGTCAAAATTTTCAGATTTTCATTTTGAGGGTCGGAGCGAGGGACGGTCTTAGGTTGTCCGAGACCCGAGCGGGGCCTATATAGCCTCAAATAGCGGTATAACTAATTATTATTATTTTAACCTTATATCTTGGATTAATAATCTTATACATATAGGAAAACAAGTTCAAGTGTTAAAATTCTCAGATTTTCATTTTGAGGGTCGGAGCGAGGGTCGGTCTTAGGTTGTCCGAGACCAGAGTGGGGCCTATATAGCTTCAAATAGCGGTATAACTAATTATTATTATTTTAACCTTATATCTTGGACTCATAATCTTATACATATAGGAAAACAAGTTCAAGTGTCAAAATTCTCAGATTTTCATTTTGAGGGTCGGACATGGGTCGGTCTTTTTGTCCGAGACCCGAGCGGGGACTATTTAGCCTCAAATAGCGGTATAACTAATTATTATTATTTTAACCTTATATCTTGGATTCATAATCTTATACATATAGGAAAACAAGTTCAAGTGTCAAAATTCTCAGATTTTCATTTTGAGGGTCTGAGCGAGGGTCGGTCTTAGGTTGTCCGAGACCAGAGTGGGGCCTATTTAGCTTCAAATAGCGGTATAACTAATCATTATTATTTTAAACTTATATCTTGGACTCATAATCTTATACATATAGGAAAACAAGTTCAAGTGTCAAAATTCTCAGATTTTCATTTTGAGGGTCGGAGCGAGGGACGGTCTTAGGTTGTCCGAGACCCGAGCGGAGCCTATATAGCCTCAAATAGTGGTATAACTAATTATTATTATTTTAACCTTATATCTTGGATTCATAATCTTATACATATAGGAAAACAAGTTCAAGTGTCAAAATTTTCAGATTTTCATTTTGAGGGTCGGAGCAAGGGTCGGTCTTAGGTTGTCCGAGACCCGAGCGGGGCCTATATAGCCTCAAATAGCGGTATAACTAATTATTATTATTTTAACCTTATATCTTGGATTAATAATCTTATAAATATAGGAAAACAAGTTCAAGTGTTAAAATTCTCAGATTTTCATTTTGAGGGTCGGAGCGAGGGTCGGTCTTAGGTTGTCCGAGACCAGAGTGGGGCCTATATAGCTTCAAATAGCGGTATAACTAATTATTATTATTTTAACCTTATATCTTGGACTCATAATCTTATACATATAGGAAAACAAGTTCAAGTGTTAAAATTCTCAGATTTTCATTTTGAGGGTCGGACATGGGTCGGTCTTAGGTTGTCTGAGACCCGAGCGGGGACTATTTAGCCTCAAATAGCGGTATAACTAATTATTATTATTTTAACCTTATATCTTGGATTCATAATCTTATACATATAGGAAAACAAGTTCAAGTGTTAAAATTCTCAGATTTTCATTTTGAGGGTCGGAGCGAGGGTCGGTCTTAGGTTGTCCGAGACCAGAGTGGGGCCTATTTAGCTTCAAATAGCGGTATAACTAATCATTATTATTTTAAACTTATATCTTGGACTCATAATCTTATACATATAGGAAAACAAGTTCAAGTGTCAAAATTCTCAGATTTTCATTTTGAGGGTCGGAGCGAGGGACGGTCTTAGGTTGTCCGAGACCCGAGCGGAGCCTATATAGCCTCAAATAGCGGTATAACTAATTATTATTATTTTAACCTTATATCTTGGATTCATAATCTTATACATATAGGAAAACAAGTTCAAGTGTCAAAATTTTCAGATTTTCATTTTGAGGGTCAGAGCGAGGGTCGGTTTTAGGTTGTCCGAGACCAGATTGGGGCCTATATAGCTTCAAATAGCGGTATAACTAATTATTATTATTTTAAACTTATAATTTGGACTCATAATCTTATACATATAGGAAAACAAGTTCAAGTGTCAAAATTCTCAGATTTTCATTTTGAGGGTCGGAGTGAGGGATGGTCTTAGGTTGTCCGAGACCCGAGCGGAGCCTATATAGCCTCAAATAGCAGTTTAACTAATTATTATTATTTTAACCTTATATCTTGGATTCATAATCTTATACATATAGGAAAACAAGTTCAAGTGTCAAAATTTTCAGATTTTCATTTTGAGGGTTGGAGCAAGGGTCGGTCTTAGGTTGTCCGAGACCCGAGCGGGGCCTATATAGCCTCAAATAGCGGTATAACTAATTATTATTATTTTAACCTTATATCTTGGATTAATAATCTTATAAATATAGGAAAACAAGTTCAAGTGTTAAAATTCTCAGATTTTCATTTTGAGGGTCGGAGCGAGGGTCGGTCTTAGGTTGTCCGAGACCAGAGTGGGGCCTATATACTGTAAACGTATTAATTTTCGCTCAGTACATATTTTCGCGTTTTTTGCGCACATGCTTAGGTGCGCGAAATTATAATGTGCGCGAAAATTATCCCCTGAAAATTAGCTTTCCAATGATATGTAGGACTATATCTTGCTACTCATATCTATAATGCTAAGGCCAAAAAAAAAGGTGTGTTTCAGGCAACATGGTCCAAAAACAAACAAAATATTCAAAAAACAATTTCCTGAGGCTGGACAGTTGATTAGGCATGTGATCTGTCCTTCCTGACCAAAAATTTGCCGCAAAAAATACGAATATTTTGCAAAAAAATTAAAATACTCCAAAGTCGGAAAGAATTGCTAGGGTCGGCCTTTTTTTGAAAGTATGGTCGGGTTGCCTGAAACACACCTCTTTTTTTTGGCCTAATGGATGACTCAATGACCTTATGGGCTCTAATATCCTTAATAATTGTCCGATTTACAGTACGGAAATCAGGCATTCAGCCAATCACAGCACAGCATGAACCGGAAGTGAGCCTATACCCTCGTTTCCGGTCCGTGTACAGATAGGAGGAGTGGAGGGGGGCTCGTTTCCGGTCATTACGGCCGTCATACACATTATAAATGTGCGTTTATCTCATTTATGAAGCATTAACTCAAAATTCTGATTCGACAGAAGTGTTTAAAATACAATTTTGCATAAGAAGGGTCATCCTGTTATATTTCATCTCTATTTTAACGTATAGAGCAATGTCTCATGTCATAGTACAAGTATTAGCAATATTTATGCCTTATAAACACGCATTTATCTTATCTTATCTATGGAGCATCAAATCAAGATTCTGAATTGACAGAAGTGTTGAATGGACATTTCCACTTAGGAAAAGTTATCCTGTCATATCCTGCTGTTATATATAAGTATAGTATCAATGGAAATAAATAGACCCGTTTTGCACTGTCAAAATGAAGAGACTCGCATGTGTATTGCATTGTGAGTGAGGCTAGTCTACACTGAGACATACTAATATAGCTTGGAATAGTGGTATAACAAATTATCATTATTTTAAACCTAAATCTCAGATTCTGTATCCTTAGCATATAGGAAAACAAGTTAAAGAGTCAAAATTCTCAGATTATGATTTTGAGGGTCGAAGCGAAGGTCGGACTTGGGATTTTGGAGACCAGACCAGGGCCCACATAGCTTCAAATAGTGGTATAACTAATTATTATTATTTGAACCCTATATCTTGGATTCATTCTCCTATACTCATAGGAAAACAAGTTCAAGTGTCAAAATTCTCAGAATTTCATTTTGAGGGTCGGAGCGAGGGTTGGTCTTAGGTTGTCTGAGACCAGACCGGGGACTATATAGCTTCAAATAGCGGTATAACAAATTATTGTTATTTTAACCCCATATCTTGAATTCATTCTCCTATACATATAGGAAAACAAGTTCAAGTGTCAAAATTCTCAAAATTTCATTTTGAGGATCGGAGCAAGGGTCGGTCTTAGGTTGTCCGAGACCAGACCGGGGCCTATATGGCTTCAAATAGTGGTATAACTAATTATTATTATTTGAACCCTATATCTTGGATTCATTCTCCTATACTCATAGGAAAACAAGTTCAAGTGTCAAAATTCTCAGAATTTCATTTTGAGGGTCGGAGCGAGGGTCGGTCTTAGGTTGTTCGAGACCAGACCAGGGCCTATATGGCTTCAAATAGCGGTATAACTAATTATTTATATTTGAACCCTTTATCTTGGATTCATACTCCTATACATATAAGAAAACAAGTTCAAGTGTCAAAATTCTCAGATTTTTAATTTGAGGGTCGGAGCAAGGGTCGGGCTTAGGTTGTCCGAGACCAGACCATAGTCAGAGGATTGGTCTTGGACATCCTAGGTCCGACCCTCGCTACCACCATCAAAATTAAAATATTGCAATTCTGACTTTAGAACATGTTTTCCTATATGCATAGGTACTAGAATCCAAGATATTGGAATAAAATATCAATAATTTGTTATACCATGTTTTCTAGCTATATAGTCAGAGCATTGGTCTCGGACATCCTAGGTCCGACCCTCACCCCGACCCTCAAAATGAAAATCGGAGAGTTTTGACTCTTGAATTTGCTTTCCTATGTGCACAGCAGTGTGAATCCAAGATATGGGATTGAAATAATGATAATTTGTTATACCACTATATGAAGCTATATATGGGCTCCGGTCTGGTCTCCGCCATTCCGAGTGCGACCCTCGCTATGACCCTCAAAATGAAAATCGGAGAGTTTTGACTCTTGAATTTGTTTTCCTATGTGCACAGCAGTATGAATCCAAGATATGGGATTGAAATAATGATAATTTGTTATACCACTATATGAAGCGATATATGGGCTCCGGTCTGGTCTCCGCCATTCCGAGTGCGACCCTCGCCCCGACCCTCAAAATGAAAATCGGAGAATTTTGACTCTTGAATTTGTTTTCCTTTGCGTAAAGGATACAGAATACGAGATGTGGGGTTGAAATAATGATAATTTGTTATACCACTTTTTGAAGCGATATATACCCCGGTCTTGTCTCGGACATCCTAAGTCCGACCCTCACCTGGACCCTCAAAATGAAAATCGGAGAGTTTTGACTCTTGAATTTGCTTTCCTATGTGCACGGCAGTATGAATCCAAGATATGGGATTGAAATAATGATAATTTGTTATACCACTTTTTGAAGCGATATATACCCCGGTCTCGTCTCGGACATCCTAAGTCCGACCCTCGCCCCGACCCTCAAAATGAAAATCGGAGAGTTTTGACTCTTGAAATTGCTTTCCTATGTGCACGGCAGTATGAATCCAAGACATGGGATTGAAATAATGATAATTTGTTATACCACTATATGAAGCTATAAAGGCTCCGGTCTGGTCTCCGCCATTCTGAGTGCGACCCTCGCTCTGACCCTCAAAATGAAAATCGGAGAATTTTGACTCTTGAATTTTGACTCTTGAAATTGCTTTCCTATGTGCACAGCAGTATGAATCCAAGATATGGGATTGAAATAATGATAATTTGTTATACCACTATATGAAGCTATATAGGCTCCGGTCTGGTCTCCGCCATTCCGAGTGCGACCCTCGCTCTGACCCTCAAAATGAAAATCGGAGAATTTTGACTCTTGAATTTGTTTTCCTTTATGTAAAGGATAAAAAATCCAAGATATGGGGTTAATATAACAACTTTTTGTTATACCACTATTTGATGCTATATACAATTATGTCTCAGTATAGACTAGCCTCACTTACAATGCAATACACATGCGAGTCTCTTCATTTTGACAGTGCAAAACGAGTCTCTTTATTCCGATTGAAACTATTAAAAAAAAGGCTTTTTGAATATAAAAGAATGATTTATCCTGGGTAGAATTTTATTCTAAAGACATCTGTCGATTCAGAATTTTGAGTTAATGTTTCATAAATGAGATAAACGCATGTTTATAATGTGTATGACGGCCGTGACTACCTACCCCAGAAGCGGAAATGAGGGTGGAGCCTACCAGCCCCCCCCCCCCCACGGACTACCTTATTCCAATCGATTCTACACATTTAAATAAAGATTTAATATAACAGGATAACTTTCCTAAGTGAAATTGTGTTTTAAACACTTCTGTCGATTCATTTTTTTCATGCAACCCCCCCTAAAGAAGGTAGAGGCACACTAGTACAGCCGAGATTGTTTATATGTATTAACCCTCACTTCCGGTTCCACCTAGGACCTCATTTCCGGTTCCTCTAGTAACCTACATATCCGTGCTGGAATTTGAGGCCTTGCGTACCCGTCTTCTCATTCATCCCTCTCCCTTTCTGACAACCGGAAGCATTGCCACCTCAGTCATGCGCAATAAGGACGTGTTAGCCGTATCATTTCCCGGCTAGACACATCCCAACACCTCTGTCAACAGACCTCGGCCCAAATCAGTCTCCTCCGCCTCCTGGTTGTCCTACAAGGCCTTCCGCCAAACCCTAATGCCAGATTCACACTACAAGGGGGTGGGTTAACCCTTTAAGGACCGCGTGGTGCAATAATGTATCATGTCCTTTATCGCCAGGATGAATTTATATATCCTTGCAGAGAGACACACTGGTCAGTGGTGCATTCAAGCATCAGTCCGACCCTACAGGGCTGATACACTCCTGAAGAGTTGGCATTATTCATGGATGAAGCCTTGAATCGTCAGGGCTCCATTCATGCATCGTGGCACCAAATGATATGGCACATTAAAACCCAATGCGACGCTTAAAGGGCCCTTAAGAGACATGGTTCCATAAGGCGACCTGCGTCCTGCGACCACATACGCTAAATACGGGACTAGCGCATTAGGCTCTGGGGGTCGCCATCTTGGCTCAGGGCAATGCATTGTGGTTAGGCCCCCGACTCCAGAGCAGTGCATCATGGGTGAGTTTCATATCAGCAGCTTTGTTCTAGGTGTGAGGGGAAGGGATTAGCTTGATAAGAAGATGGGGGTTTAGCCCCCGACTACCTGAGGGACCAGGAGCATTCTCTATAGGGTGATGTGCATACAGCTCTGTTGTCCATTAAAGCCAAGGGCTTGTTGTGATGTGCTCATAGGTATGGTTATAAGCATTCTAACAGCAATATCTATGATGTGGGAGATGAGATTTATTTTCTAACCTAGATATATGACATATGCCAATCCAAAAATAATGGTCTGGTTTAATCCCAAAAATGGTACTGAAGACGTCACGGGCTTATGGACTATCAACATGGCACTCAGACGTGATTTCTTGTACATTTAAAACATCAGTTCATAACCTTTCTACCTGTCAACTACCTCCCTCCCTTCTTGCCAACCATGTCGGATTTAAACAGCTTACTGAGCTGTCAGACTGCTGTTTCTTTACCTTGTCCTGTGCGTGTTTCCTGTCCTCTCACGTGGCTTCCTACCAGGGACTGCAACACGGTGTGGGCCGCCTACATTCTGACTAAAGGACGTCCCTGACATCACACTGTCTGCTTCCTTTATGTATAAAAAACAAAGTTTCACCCTCGGTGACATGTCTCAATATAGACTTGTCAGCCACTGAGGGAGGTGCCTTAACCCTTTCAGGACGGCATGATACCTTAATGCATCATGCCCTCGGTCGTCATGATGCGTGAGTGCTGCATTGGTACATCATGCCGACCCTTCGTGGGTGTATGAACCATGTATGGTCGGCATGATGCTTGAATGTAGCACTGGTATGTTACTCGCCATGGTTGCATTCATGCAGCGTGACAACAAAGGGTATGATGCATTAAGGTATCATGCCGTCCTAAAAGGGCTATGGTGCGTTAACCAGGACAATCATCAGCACTATACGGCTGAACCCCTCTGCCGCCAATTGAATATCAAATATACATTCAATTAGCCTTCTTTTCCGACAGGATCTCATTTGTAATCAGGAATCAGGGAACAAAAGGCTCCAGGCGCGCAGGGAGGGGGATTTATTAGGGCTGGTGGCTGTACTGTCATAGTCAGTATCCAGGCGGCTCATTCATGGATGAATCAAATAAGATATGAGGGATGTGAGTGTGTTGTCTAGGATACCCGGGGTGGTATACAGAACTATTTACCTTTCTGTAACCTCAACCAACCACCTCCACACACCCAGGCGGTCTGCATCCTCCCATGTCGGGGCCACGTCCTTTTGTACCAAGAACCTTCACAGAGAAGAAACAGCGTCAAAATGGAGTTCAGGCTGCCTCCAGAATGACTCCTCTCTCTAGGGGAGAATGACCCCCCTCTCACGGGAGTCCGGGTCGCTTAAGGGAGCCTAGGTGACTCTCTGAATGACCTAAGGGAGTCAACTGGGTGAGTCCTATAGCTCTCTGAGTCATACGACTCCCCAAGGTGACTCCCTTAGGTCAGCCAGAGAGGCACTTAGGCTCCCTTAGGCGACCTGGACTCCCCTAAACTGGGGAGTCATTCTGGAGCCAACCTGGACTCCCTTTTGACACTGTTTCTTCTCTCTGTGTTGGTGTGCAAGAAGGCTATTTGAGAACGTTGGCATATATGTGGACCCCCCCCCCCTCCACCTACGCCTCCGCCAACCCCTTTCTCTTTTATCCACCACACACATAGAGAAAAGGATGTATGCATACCCGTAGGTTCGAGCTCTAAACCACTACATTGACTTACCAATCCTTCATAGAATTATACACAGGACAAAGCAATTTAGAATCGCCCTCTTTCAAGATGTCTAGACGCTATCAATAAATACATGCAAAATGATCAAGTCTAATCAGCGTCTTCCCCTCGGCACCCTTTGTTACCCTCTGCTGCCTATGTAACTTTATTTGCCCGTGGCCAACTTTCCCTGTATACCACTCTCTTCTCCTCAACCGGAGAACTATTAGGTTTCCCTTGGGGTATTCCCTACAACCCTATATGTTTGATGTGTCTGGGACCCCATTCTTAGCAAAAGATCGATATTTTGATATCAAAAATTAATCCTGTACGTCATGAGAAAATACATTGGTTAAAATTTAGTTTTTTACGCTGAAATAGTGTTGTTAGGCGGTGGCATTGGAATAAAGTATGAAAAAGTGAAAGGCAAATTATCCCCGTATATATTACAGACCCTGGAATAAGACCCGCCTATAGGCCTGCGTCTAGTAGGATTCATTAGACTATTTTGGCATCGAAAACAAATTTTGGCGCCAAAATGTTAGTCGGCGCCGAAACGTGTTTTTCAGCGCTGAAACCGTCTAATAAATCCTAGTGGACACAGGCGTATTGGCTGGTCTAAGATTTATCTGAAAGCAGTGATGCAGGATTGAGACTCTGCCCCTCGGAGCGGGTTGGTGCATGGGAGGCCGGTATGGTTGGGCGCGGCCTGTGTTTGCCCAGGTGGCTGCTTAGTCAAACTCAACCTGCCAAGATGCCGCTGCATTTTATGGAGATGCTGGGAGTAACCCAATCAGATGTTTTCACAATTCAATGACGCTGTATTGCCTCCAGCTGCATCTGAAGGGGTTTGGAGAGGGAAGGGAGGGGTGACTACTACAGGCATGCCAACACACAACGAGTTTCAGTGAACCCACCATCAGGAGGCAGCCTACACAAAGCGGCCACTTTCAGTAAAACTGCCAGCACATAATTTATGTGCAGCATAGAATCCCCCTCAAACTGTCATGGAGGTTGGAGTAATGTTATTAATACTTATAGATGAACTGACCAATATCAACATTTACCAATTCTTCAAAGAGTTCAATTTCTCATTATGCAGTATCAGAATCTGTGAGTGGTCTGTTGCACAAGAACTTACGAAAACAGGGAAAGGTTCTCAATATAATACATTTCCTACATCATTTCGGGAGCACTCATTTAGGGATACATTTGACGCGATCAACAAAAGCATCTTTCCATCATAGCATTTTCAGAGGCTGATAGTATCATTATGCACTGAACAAAACAACATATTTGTCTTTCAAATTGGCTTCCCTAAAGGCTAAATTCGGTATCACCCTATCTAGTGCAACAGAATATCCTACCAAATGTAATTAACCTTTCGTCAACTATAGGCATGCATTGTTGCATGCCTCAGCGGGGGTGGCACACTATGTAACTACTAAATATTGATACCCATTTGGCGGCACATATAGATTGATTTCTATGCTCTTATTCAGCATGTGTCCATATGACATGGATACCCCTCACCCCAGATGCAGACATAATTCCTGTTATTTGATGCTGACGGTGCAAATGTCTGTATTACATACGATGAGGTATGCGGCCACCACCTAATGTCTATTAATGGACGGATACATTGTTCTTGGAAATGGTGTTGGCCTATCCAATTAAAATGTTATGTAAACCTGCAGGTTAATATACAATAGGATAGCTTGATTGCTTTAGCTAGTCAGTGGTCATTTTAATGCTGACGCTGCGATATTTACTTAGAGCTCATTAAGGGACTGCAAGCGGCACATTTTCATAAGCGATCAGACCAGTCAGCATTAAGCTTTCCTTTCCTTTTTTTTTTGCTGAAATGAACCTCATTTCCTTTATTGATTGGCTTTCATGTCATGTCTGCTACGAATTTTAAATATATTTATTTGGCAAACAACCACGGCAAACAACAGCAGCAAACACCAGTAGATACAAATTTTCTTTCAAAACACACTTCCTCAATTTGGAACACCATCCTGTACCTAGTCTGTGAAATTCCGGAAGTTACATGGGAAACGTAGAGACAATCTTTATTCACGGGTGTCATCACTGTCATGGTCACGTAGTATGGGTGTCCCCCATGGGAGCTTCAATGGGGTGGCGTGGGTGTATTTGTTATCGGCAGAACCTTGGTTTCCCTCACGTAGACGTCAGAGGAGTACTGCCTTGGTGATGTATGTCACAGTTTCAATGTGAGATCCCACAATGATTCTCATCATTCTAGGAACCTTGAAATGTTCAGTTATTTCAATAAGTATTCCTTATGGCGTCTTGTTTCCAACTACAGCCCAGGGGTGCAAGGTCTGGCATCATACCATTGTATTCAGGTGGAATTTCCCACATGCAACAGCAATAAATAACAGCATAAAATATGCGTCATAACTGATATTTTGCAGCACTTTGTTTACACGCCTATGAAAGCAATGAGATCTATTCTACATTGACATAAGTAAAACTATTAATTCTCACCATTTCTTTGTCACTAAATGGCAAACTCTTACTGAAACGGGATGCGAAGTGGTAACATGCTCTGCCCTGCTGACATCCACACTGATATTCTGCATGGCATCCACACTGATATTCTGTGGCTCCCTGTACAACCAATCTCTCAGTCATTATAGTGCCTAACTAAGTTAGTCGTTTCTTGGCTTCCTATGCGGCCAACCTAGGTTAGCTAATATTGTCAGGTTGGTCAGTACTGACCAACTCATCTCTTTGAGCCTTTTTGAGGAAGGCATTAATTATATGCTGTTTTGCCTCAGTCATTCTTGACTTTTACTTGGTCGTGCCTGACCAATGTCCCTATAACCAACCTAGGATAGCCACTACAAACTAGGTGCCGAGGCTATTAGATTATATGTGCAATGAGATACACTGGCGCTCTGTGCTGGTCATCCCATGCTCTCCATACTGCGTGTCGCGCACTACCCAGGGTGCACTGCTCCCACCGGGGCTGCCCCCCATGCCCTCTGGTGGCGGAGAGCGGCAACATCCCGCCTTATCGCCCACCGCCACGCCCGGCTTACCAAACCGGAACCAGTCCCGGAAGTGGGTCCCAGTCTAGTCCTGTTGTAACAGACAGTTACAGACTGTCAGTGACTGGGTCAGCCTACTGATGTGACTCCCTCCATCCAGGCCCATCTGCGACCTCTCCTGAGTCAACTTGGGAGGAGAACGCCATGGGTTTCGAGATGGCGCCAGCTACACTCAAATATTATGAATGTGTTAGTCTAGCACCTGTGAGGAGAGAACTTCAGCGGCTGGATTCCGTTTTGTTCACCCAGCCTGGACATCAGTTTGTCATAAATCCTACTGGGGCATATTTCCCAAGGTTGTGCGACTCAGCGACCCTGCCCAATGGTAGTTATACAGTACCATCGAGACTGGCACTAGACCCACCAGATGCTGGGACAGTCTGACAAGAGTCACCATGGAATAGATATAGCTTAAAACCCATCACATTTCAGCTACGGCTATTAAAGATATACAATTGGCTGTTCCATGCAACAGCGACTCCGAAAGTGTGTACGTTTATCTATCCTGTTTTTATACACCAGACGTGGGCCCATTTCACTTTCTAACCAGCTAGATTCTGTGCCTTATTGAAGAAAATGGTATTTATGATAGTTAGATACATTGTCCTTCACGAAACCCGCCCCCTCAAAGTTCTACTTATTGTGGCAGGAATTTCAACGAATCAGTCTGATATTTGTAAAGAATACGGCCTCTCCTCTTTTTCACAGATCAGCCTTGTACTGCGCAAAATTAATACTCTTCATATTGAAAGTGCACTAAGCCATGACCTTAGAAATATAAATTTCTAAGCGTGTTATGGATCGAACATATCAACGTCTCCAGTGCAAGTTATTCATTAAACATTCATTAGAATGTGTTTCCGTTTACAGATCTATCCGTCAGTGCATATTGTCTACCGAAAAGAATGGCTTAAATGTTGCCTGTTCATTAGATGCCGTAGCACTCGGAGGAGTGACATTTGGCCTTTTATGACGAATATCCTCCGATATTATAAGAGAATTGCTTTCAAAACATTTGAGAGAATGGAAAATATTTGCTCTAGGGCAGACTTAAAAAGATCCATAGTCTAGTCGGTTCCACTCAAAGGTTACTTTCAGTACACAGGGAGAATAAGTAGAATCACTGTAACTCTCAAATGGGAGTCCAGCCCCGATCACTGAGGTAACTCTTTCCACAACTCTAAAGTGACTCCCGATCATTAGGGACTGTTAGAACAGAGTCATTTTAGAGTCATTATAGAGTTATTTTAGAGTCCTGCTAATGTTAAAGAGTCACATTAGAGTCTTGGGGAGAGTTATCCCAGTGATCAAGTCGGGAGTCACAGTGATTCTACCTCTTTTCTGTGTGTAGTCTATCATATCGCCCCTATACATGTGTATTACAACCGGCCGGATGCTGGCAATCTGAAAGGCTAGACTGCATACTTTTAGAAAGTCACCTTGGAAATGCTTCCACGAGATCTGAAGTACTATACACTGATATTCCTAGGCTCCCTGTACGACCAATCTCTCAGTCACTAGTGCCTAACTTAGTTGGTCATTTTTTGGCTCCCTATACAACTAACCTAGGTAAGTTATTAAGGTTAGTACCGACCAACACACCTTAGTCTTTTAATTTCCAGGGGGGAGCCACTGAGTGGTGATCATGGTATCTTACAGGTGGCCCCAACTAGTGGTATACAAATACAACACACCAATGATGAACTTCGGTCAGCCAGTACTGACTGACCCCTCAGTCATTTTTTAATATAACTTTGCCATTATGACTAGCACACATATGACGAACCTAGGATAGTCTGTACTGACTAACACTTTCAATCTATGGATTTTCAGTGTATACACAGCCAAAAATAATTTTCTTACCCCAAGAAAATACTAGAATCAAGATTAAATTTTCTTGATTCAAGGAATAAACTCATTCTGAGTTTTTACAAATATCTTGTTTTCAGAAAGGGGAAGCTAAAAAAAATATCTAATATTTTTCTAGTATTCTTCTAGAAACAAGTATTCAAGATTATTTTTCTTTAGGAATTTTCTTAAAGCTGGTCATTTGTTCACCCAACAAGATTATATCTTATATTCCTGAAATAAGAAAGTTCTATTTCTAGATTTAAGATTGCCATGTCTTGAAAATCTGCTCAGTTAAGAATTAACCTGAAACCATGTGTCTAAAGTGTCAATTAGGGCAAAAAAATATGCAAGTATACTCTATTATGTGATGGTTATGACCATGCTTAATGCCTTCACCAAATTCCTTTCATTATTTGGGAATTTTATAGGTGTGGAATGTGAGTTCAGTTAGGTTCCATAGGGATCAGACTACTAAATAAGAATTATTTTCTTAAATTAAGAACATTAGTTACATGTTGTGCCACAAGAGGCCACCACTATGCAATATGATAACTTTCCTATCAAACAGGGTATACATTTCTGCCTTAAATTAAGTCCCAAAGAAACAGAAGAGAGTAAAAATATGTGGGAAAATGGGAGATTTGTTAGGGATTAATTTGATGTAAGAACCCTTGTTCCAGTGAATGAATTATAATAACTATAGGGAGAAATGATAAGAGACACCATTTGCTTGATAACAGCATTTAGATAAAGGGAAGGATTACCTGTCCCATTACATGAAGTGAAAAGACTTTGAATAAAGGTCTGTTTGCTTAAACGTCTATTGTAGCTACAAAAAGCTGCATTTAATCTGATGAACCTCTTTCTGATGCTCTGGAATCAGTCCTTTCTCTCTAAGTCTAAAATTAAAAATAATCATACCCCTTTCCCAGGCAAGAACATCAATCTTGTTTATTTACTCAAATAAGAAATTAAAACTTACTTAAGAAAAGGGTTTTCTAGAAAAAAGGTCCATTCCGTAAGAAATATTTTCTTATTTTGAGAAATCTGTCATGAAATATCATCTTGATTCCAGTATAAAATACTTGATTTAAGAATTTCTTTCTTGTTTGTTTTTCTTGTTTGTTTTTCTTACTCTAAGTATATTAAACTCAACCATGCTTTCAAGTAAAATTTTGTTATCCTACGGACAAACTTGTTTTAAGTTTATTTTACTTAAAACAAGAAATATTTTCTGAAAATGAGAAAATTATTTTTGGCTGTGTATTATACGCACAGAGTATCACAGGAGTCCCAGATAACAGACAAGTATTAACATCCTGGCACCCAGAGCCGGACTGGTAATTCACAATGATCAACTATTTGCAATATTGTACGTCTAAGGGTCGGCATGATGCCACAATGCAGCACAAACGAATTACTCACCGGTCCTGCATTAAGGCATTATTACGACAAAAATGTTACCTTTTTGTGACATTCAGTGCTTAAAGGGTTAGCGTGTGCCCCATTCTAGGACACAGAGGTCGTGTTAGACACTCATATAGCGCTGCCTTGCCCATCTCACATGGACGTGTCAGGGCACTCACACAGACACATAGGGCAGGTTGACTCTGGCTGATGCATGTCCACTTTCCATATTGAAGTAATGTCTCTGACTGGACCCAAGTCGCTGTCCCAGACGCATCTCCTGCCCCCTGTGGTAGGTGAGAGAGGGTGCAGACTGCGGGTCTCATCATTAGTCTATAAGGTAGAATCATCTGCACTGATATTCTTTGGCTCCTATACGACCAATCTCTCAGTCATTATAGCGCCTAGCCAAATAAATCTACCCTAACTGTAATAGTGTATGAATGATTAGTCATCCTACTCGTAATGCACAATGGAAGGAGACATCAAAATGAAGAACCCAGAGATTGATATCTACCATACCTCATTGAAATTGTCATAGATAACTCTAGTCATTATAGCACAATCATATGATGTTATATATAGTACAGTTCCTATTTTCTATTCCTCCTCGATTTAAAGGGCAATTATTAAAAGAAGCAATCACACACAGAAAAGTGAGAGTCATTGTCGCTAAAACAAGGCACTGCCTGACTCTCAGGTGAAGGTAGTTTTAGCGACAATGACTGTCACTTTTCTGAGGGTGTGCTGTTATTTCTGTAAAAAGCTTTACCTTATATAAAACATCTGTAAAGTGCCCGAGGGTTTATTGATTACGTATGTACATGCCCAGACATACAAGATGTGTAAGTAGGTGATCGGGGAGACAGAATTAGTTCTTTTGTCGGGACGACAGTACCACCATGCAAACAGTAGTTTCTAGAGCGCAATATGATTCATCATAAAATGATTTAAAGTAATTGTCAGTTTCACATTTAAAGCAATTCAAAACAAACATCAACTGCTATGCCTCAAAGCCATCTGTTTTTCTTTTATTTGATTCATGTAAAACCTTGTACGTCTTTGATGGAATGAAGGCATATGTTAAACTAGCTCTTCTCTCATTTGCTAGTAGAGAAGGATAAAGGTCTTTAGCCTTGGGACCCTTCCTTTTAATGTAAATATTTGTCTCCAGTTACCGTTTGTACTAGATGTACTTTGCATGATTAAACTTTTAATAACATCCTCCAAATGGAAACAGAGGCTGCCAGACAGATGATTTATCATACTGAAGGATTGTATGAAATAGAAGCAAGAGACGAGGACAGCGAGTGCACATGTCAGGTTACCGACTGACCGACCGACCGACATAATATGATCTAACTTATTTCTTAAAAGTTATTTCACAGATAAGGCTATAATTATTGATGAAGTCCATTTGCTGTAGATATTCTATCTTAGAAATCTTAAAGAAGGAACAGTTGAGATATAAAAGTATGGCAGTGATTTTAGATGCGGTAGTATACAGTCAGATCAGCGAGGAGAGTTCTACATAATTAGCTGGTGGCAGCTTTGAATAAATGCAGTCTGATTTCTCTAGATTTCGTTTAGGACGACTATTGCAAATTGCTATTATTATAAAACAAGGAACATTTGAGGACTTGTCCAGATAGCGCTACATCCCCATTCTGAATCAGCATCTTGCCTCAGTAGAGATTGTCCCTCATCAGTTGCTCGGGCAGCATGATATCGTGTTGAGTATTGTAATTGATCCGATGTGTGTTGCAGAGATCCCAATATAATGAGGAATATCCTGTCTGGTGCCTTCTTCCATGTGCCTCAGTCCGTTGTATACAGCATACCACCATTACTACCATATCAATAAGCGTCTGCAGTGCTCATCGTTACCCCATTTGTGTATACACCCTCCAAATAGAATGCAAGAATAACACAAGTTAGTATCTGCATATTTCCTGGGAAAAGCATAAACTGTATACACAAGATAAACACTCGAGAATAGTAAATGTTCCTAGTGACATGTTCAATAGTCATGTGTACTTCCCAAGTTTACGCATGAAAATAACATAAATTTCACAGGTAGAATGATGACGTGAATTTCACTCTTTCAAAAAGAAAAGAAATCCCAAGGAATATGACATAAGGAAATGTTCAAATAACGTTAAAGAAATGTTCTGAAATTCTCGTAGGGATCACGAGTCAAGACTCAAGAATGGTCTGAGTTCCGTTTGAGATTTTGTTCGCGGGTAAAATCAGCAGCACCAGTACATCTTTAATAGTGAAGATGTCTCTATGTGAAATTTTAAAAAAGAAAAAAAGTTTAAAAAGAAAATTCACTAACAACTTCTTGGAAATGTCACCGTTTCTTTTGGTATAACCCTGACATGGCAATCTATATACATCATTTTGATATCCTTGGTTATTGTCACCTTGCAAGGGGGAGCGACATGATAGTTGCAACGTTATAGGTGTTCACTGTAGGGGCCCTTGATGGGGGGGTCCCCATGTCGCATGTCGGTTTTAAGAAATGACCATGTCCCATGTCTATGTAACTAAAGATGCTCATGTCCCATGTAAATTTTAAGAAATGTCCATGTCCCCTGTCAATAAGCCTCATGTCGCATGTCACTAGGCCTCATGTCGCATGTCGATTTTAAGAAAGGCCCATGTCGCCATATCGAATTTAGGGGTCTAGAGCCATATTGTACAGTTATCTCAGGATAAAATTCTCCTTTTAATGTGACTCATAGTTCAGGCAGTAGCTCGTGTGTTATAGTTGCCCTTTATCTGTTCCACATATCCGATCCCCCTGCTCTTCTCACCATTCTCATTCATCATTACTGTGGGCGGATCCGTCCCAGGCTCCAGCAATCCATATGCCTTGTGATGACGTGCACCACTATTGTCAGTCAAAACAGGCAGATAAGGACAAGTAGGAGACACAGGGTATTGAAGAGTGAGAAAGGTTTCCCGTAACTGCCGGTAACTATAGATAAGGGCTACATTAATCAGCAGTATTCTGCTATAGCGGAATAGGTTATCGATCAATGAGATAATTCTTGGTATAAGCTCCCGGGATAAGCCCCCTTATTTTCATATAAATTTGCGGTCGCGCCACACTCAGCGGATCTGCCACATCACGGCTCTCATTATCATCAGCATCATCATCAGCATCATCATCAGCATCATCATCAGCATCATCATCAGCATCACACCCAGCGAAATAAAATACTTCTGTTTAACGATGATAATATCGAAATCCGTTACACTATTTTCCTTTGATCTATATTACAGATAAGATATATGTTACTTACAATATTGTTTAGTAATTCTTCCTCGTTTCAAGTCTGTTCAGCTTCATCAATTAGATTTATGTTTATAGATATGTATAGATACAATACGGATCATAATGTAAAAAGCCTACAAGGTGTGACGTCCCTCTGCCTAGTCAAGGTGAAGCCCCTTGTCCCCTGTCTGACAAACACGTGGCACGTGAGCCGACTCCCACCTGGCCCGGCCTCACCCTGACACTACCCAATGCCAGCGGTCTCAATCCCGGCCGTTTTCAGTTAACCTTTCCAAGACACGTATCGCTAAAAGACAGGCGAGTTACTCGCCAGGGCTGCGTTCATGCATCATGACGACCAAGGGTATGATGCACTAGGTATGGTGCCGTCCTTAAAGTGGCATAATCACCGGGCGTATCCCACTCACTGTTCTAGTCTACTATGTGGTTAAGTGTGAGCGGTAAGAATTCCCCTTTAAAGGGTTAAAACCCAGGATTAACCTCCTTAGTGCAGCCATCATGCTTGTCTGCACATATCAGATAACAGTCCTATGGAATCAGTCGCTCCGTCCGAAACAATCTCATAGTCTACAATAATGAATAGATCTCAAATGTACAAACCAATCCAATGTAATTTGTACTAAGTCGTGAGAAGCCTGCACACAGAATCAGTGTTTAACTGGCTGGTAAAGACTATGCTGCTAAGGCTTGAGCCATGTCGATTCTCCCCACCCCGGTTTGGTACCTTAAGGTTAAATCCCACAACGCCAAAATTGGGCCTGAAAGTGTTGCGTATTGAGCTTCTGACAGGGGACAGCTGCTGCCGATTTTGTGAATCGCAACACTTCTACCCTATGCCTAGGAGACCCTGGATCCCACTATAGCCAATTTGGACAGGGAGTGTGTTGCATATTGGACTGTTTCATAGTTCTAGTTGGGGGGAGTGAATTCACTGTATCATTTGTCTTGATTATTTCCTCTAGATTACCCTAAAGATATCTGGAGTGGCACCCCTTTACAAACCATATCTCTCACATACTGTAATAAGCAACATTTTCCACCAGAATCGGGAGAAAATATCGAAATGTTTTGATGTTAGCTACTATGCAATACACAACACTCCTTTGCCAATATCAGCCCCCTCTTGGCTGATATCATCCCCTTCTTAGCTGATATACCCCTGCAATATCAGCTAAGAGACCCTGGTTTCTTAATAAACTACATTTTTCTCCCCTTTCTCGCGTTGTGGGATTTGACCTTTACTGTGTGAAGACGTCCCCACTCTCCCTCCTCTCCCAACTTTAGTTGGGACGGTGGGGATACTTACACGGGGAGCACTCTCCGTGGGAAACCTGCAGGCTGGCTGCTTTTAGGGAGAGTCATTCCTCTCTGAAGTTTTGTTCCGTTTCCAAAGCAAACTAAGATAAGAAACGACCAGTAACTGAGAATGCCACTGTAATGTTTGACCTTTTAATGTTCGTCTTGCTCTTTCAAAGTAATTGAGGTGCATCTTCCCAAGTTTCAGTATAGATATGGTCTTATATAGGTAGGTATGTAGGTGATTAAGTTGGGGCTCCACTAACTGATTTTCTGGTCAATTCTCAGGGATGCAAATCTGACAGATCATGGTGCAATGTAACATGGATGATCAGCTGTTGGGGTGTGTTTATATTTGCATCTGTTTTGGTCTGATTTGTGAGAATAGCTCCGATCTGACCACAAAATCGGGTATGGCGGAGTCCCAGCTTATGATCTCGAGCTATAGATGGATTCAGACGGGAGGGGAGATAATATCATATAACTAACCTAAGAGTATTCTAGGTTTTGAGTCCATCTGAATTAATGAATCACTGATTCACATTTAACCCAAAAACATCATTCAATAAATATTGTTCCCTTCTAACGGTAGTAGTTATGGTAATATTTGCATCATGTTGTTCTCAAGGTCTGCCGAGGTTTGGGGTTCCTAATGGAAAGTTCACATCTGACTCATTCATGACGTAAAATGTGTTTACATCAGGCAAGATTTTTGCTCGAAAACTGACATTTCTAAATAGAAAACTTGTCAATTCAGCTAAAGCATCGATGTTGTCAGGGGCAACGCAAGGAAGGATTGAAGTAAACAGGAGCAAATAGAGGAAGAGAGGGAGTACATCCAAGGAGACGCCACCCCTCCCCTCATAAAACCAGACTATATTAACCCTTTAAGGGCGGCATACTGAATTTGTATGTAATCAGGTATTTTGTTGTAATGATATATGAATGCAACCTGACAAATAATCGCCAGTGCTGCACTCAAGCATCATGGCTACCGTATGGTGTTGATACACTCCCGAAGGCTTTGCATGATGCATTTATGCATGGCTGTATTCATGAATCAAAGATGAAATAGCACATTACAGCACGATGCGACCCGTAAAAGATTAAAAAGGTGTGAAAAACAAACCCAGTAGAGGATGGCCCATATCAACAACACAACGATGGTGCCTTCAGCAAACTACAGCAAATTATGATAAAACAACAAACAGAGCGTAATCCACATCACGCACCAAGTCTCCTGACTTCTCACGCGGCATGAGACGCTTCATAATTCTGTACTACGTCATTTCCGGTTCAGGGACGTCTTTTGGTGTGTGGAAGTGAAAGCTCCATTTGGGGACGGGTCCCCACTGACGAGGGTAATTTGATCTGTCGGCTCGGTCCCGATCACAGATTTACTCTGTGAGCTGCTCTGTGTGCTGCTCTGTGAGCTGCTCCGTGTACTGGGTGATAGAGAGGGAATTACCCTCTCCTATAGTGTATGTCCCACTAGTTAGCTGGTCAGTGGTGTAGTTATTACCCTTATTGATTTATTGATTGCCTGGGTATTGCTTTGTCTGCAGAGTTATCACCAACCTAGTATTTTAAGTCCAGGCTTTACAGTTCTCCGTGGATTCCACGAGATATGATAGCACCAAGCTTGCCTTCAATTATCTAGCCCTATTGACGTAGTAAATACTGATAATAACTGCTCTCTGATAACCCTTACCTTTGGTAGGGAGAGTTTTCTCCATAGATTTTGGTGATAGGCGGGACGTTCCTGGGGATATTGGGGGGTGGGATAAGAAAATTAAGTGAAAAGTATCACCTTCATCTTGAATCTTTGTGAAATACACACAGACAGATTATCAGACCAAACAGCCTACATGTGATCTCCGACAGACCTTCCCATTCCTTAATTCAATTCCCAACTTCAAATTGAAACACACCTACTTATGGCGTCTTGTTCACCTGATGCAATTGTTGACATTTTCTGATTGTCTGATTCAACAAAGTAAACAACCGCCAAAACAGTCCTGTTTTCCACAGATCTCTCCAAAACAAGACAAAAACGTCAGACGTTCCCGGGACCTTGCGTCTTTAGTCAATAGTGACTCACTCGGCTGTGTTTATCACTAGATGCATTAAGAGAGCCCCGGTTTGGACACACTGCAATAGTTAGGGAGAGGCCATTCTGATAACAACAGTGGTGATATATTGAAGGGACAGTTAACAAAGCACATGGTTTTTCTTTTGGAAAAGAGAGGCAAGATGTTTTGCGTCCCCTACCCCATCCTTCTGATTATAAAAAAAGGTCATTCCCTTACATCTCTTTTGTAAACTAGCCTAACTTGCATCTCTTCTGTAAACATGTGTACACAGTACTGTGCGCTTGTCATATACAGTGGCCCAGCACAGTATGCTGTATTCCTAGTTATTTACATTATACATGTATCTGTCATATCCATTAACCCTTAGGTGCTCAATACCCAATCAGGTGTGTAAGGTAGATAATCCTGCAACCAACAAAAATTAATCCTACAAGTAATAGGACGGTAGCACCAACATCATCTCTACCTTGGCATGAGTGAACCCATCTACAGATCCATACCAACGTCAGGGAGTTCACACAGCTATCACACCTTACATTTAAGCACCATTTCATGCTATATGCAGAGTCATGGTATTTAACCATAGGTTTGTTGGTCACAAGCAGCCTACCCACCTAAACAGGAAATTCACAATACGTGCTGAACTACCAATGAATGTCATAAACAGAAAACATTTTTACACGAGAAAGTATTAGAGTGCCAGCAATGACTAGCCCTTGCCGTTCATGATTAAAGCGCAATGCGGCCCTTTGGAATGGTAAAGTAGCCACAGAGAGGTCATAAAGATGGCAACTTTAGGATTTCAATCCTCACAAGCTAGAATCTAATTGGTGTATCATGGTGTACACATCTTGTATTTCTTGTGGTATTCCATACTTTACGTATACACCTCCAGAAAGTGTACACTTGTTGCCTAACCATGCAGTCCACTATTGACTTGATAACTGATATAGAAACCCCGTCTCTGTACCAATATCGGCAGTTGGGGTAATGCATCCGACTCACATTACTTACCAACACTTAACGGTGGTGGGGTGGACGTGGTCACCATTATCTAAAGTCAACCCCTGTTTAATATCGACACAGCAAACATGACCGATTGCTTAGTACAATATGTCCAGACTGTACTGAGATGCATACTTCTATGACATGCCTGTGTAAGGCTCGGGTTTAATTGTAGAATACTTTAGCAAGTAGAGCCAACAATGAGAATGGAGTCAGGGCTGGAGTCATTTCAGAACATGATATTTTACAATTCTTATGTACTGTTTCATCTCAACCTGACCTCTCCTGTCAAACTAGTAGTTCAGATCATTCCCCATATCGACATGTAGATTGTCAAATAGTGCAGTCCTTAAATTTAAACCAGTACGGAGAGTTGTGTCCACGAGTTTGTTTCTAACAACATAGTTGTTCTTATTACCAGTAAATCCATAGTTCACAGGGATCTATTCGACGGAATTCTGCCTCTGTTTCTGCATCTGTTTCTGCCTCTGTTCCTGCCTCTGTTTCTGACTTTGTTTCTCTCTACACTTCGCCGCGAACAAGCTACATACATCCACACAATGGTATTTCATTGGCGTGCCTCAAATGTCATTTATAAAACCCATCTGCATACATCACCATTCTTCTTAATTCAGTTTCGTTCATGCCAGGGACCTTTATGTAATACTCTTTGATACATGAGGTGGGACTTCTGTGAAAAATAGATTGGCAATTTAAAGTTGATAAGTTAAAGGCCAATTTTACTATGTTCTTTGATGATAACGCCTTGGGGTATATATTCTGGAGAAAAGCAGGTTAGCTGTACAACGAAATGGAATTATCAAATACGATTTTACATACTATCTACACGATGCCTCCGTCAATATAGGAAATACCAGGTTGGAGCATCTTCACCAAAATATTTTGAGAAGCTTCTTGAACATGCTTGATCTACGATTATAAGAAAAATATTTTAAGAAATATTATGAAATTTAAACTATCTTTTTTTTATTACTTGATTTAGACTATTTAGCTTCACTTTTGTTCTCAATATTTTGTCCTTGGGTTAATATTTTACTCAGAATAAGAAATCTCTGAGGATAATGATTTTTGGTTAAGGATGGTAGTCATGCACTATGTGGCTACTCGCTGAGGTATGTAATTGGTATCTGGGGGAGCACAACAAAGGCAAGGGCAGCCATAGCTTCAAAGGTAAAGACAGCTACAAGGACATAGTACAAAGGGATGAAAGAAGTGCAGAAAGTCCAATAATGCCTTATCAGCAAACCCCGCTGCTGACTAGACCTTATAGTATTATACTAAGGTATGTGATACAGAAATCAATGATGAACTAAAACAAAAAGGAGGCATATTTCGGTAACCCGACCGTCAGCAGAACCAGTGCCCACCGTGCACTTACTCTCATCTCAACAACTCATGTTACTATTGACATATTTACATCCAACGCAAACAATAAGTCAGCATGTTGTCTCAATATGAAACAACAATTTTTAGAATTCATTAGCTAGATATAGATTTAGGCAAGAGGCTGGTCAGCAGGTTCACAGGGCCCATGCAGACCGAGCCTATGATTACATTGTGTCTATCCGAAGTAAAGTAACATATTAACTTCACTGTTGTGTCTATCCGAAGTAAAGTAACATATTAACTTCACTATTGTGTCTATCCGAAGTAAAGTGACATAGATTTTGATAGTGTGTCTATCCGAAGCAAGGTAACATAGACTTAATGGCTCACGTTTTGCTGCCCCTCCAGAAACTGTCAGGTAGGAGCGAGAACTGCTACACTGAACCATATATAGGGGAGGTGGGGATTTGATATAAAGCTGACCAACCCCCCCCCCCCACACACACACACACTAACATTCCGCCCGTCATTTGACTAGAACAGTACTAGCAAACTGTAAATACACACAGAGAAAAGAAACAGCGTCAAAAGAGAGTCCAGGTTGCCTCCAGAATGACCCCTTCTCTTAAGAGGCTAGGGTATCCTGTTTAATGTCAATGGCTGGCCATTTCCAGTTGGCTAAAAGTCATTCAGACATATTACTGATCTTTGTATTGTCGCACTAATTCATTAGGTAGCTGTGATTAAATGTGCGGTCTCACATCTGACCCCGAGGCCCCAGCTAAGTGGTCTATATATTAGTCACAGTAATCGATGACGCCCACACTGTCTTTGGTTAGTAATTAGGGTTAATATGTCCCGAGGCAAGTTCCTGGAATTTGAGCTCACCTCGCTCCTTGTGGGTGAGGTCCGGTTATGTGTAACTTAAACTGCGTCCCATTAGCCTTAGGAGAAATGCTTGGGGTGAAGGGGAAGGTAGAGCAACTAATTAATATGGATCGTATTTTATGTAACGCATTATATGCTTTAGAGCCATCACGAGACAAATGTAATACTTGATATTCTTCTGCAGAATCCTAGCTAAGCTCTTTGGCATGAAATCATCCCATTAGCTTTACGAAAGGTTCCCGCCAGTCCCAGATGGAAATCCATACAACTGTCGTCTGACTATAAAGCGATAACCCCATGATCCCTCTAGGAATGGCTTCAGCATGATTCCTGTCTCCTCAGAAAGGGAAAAAAAGAGATCAAACCAAGCTATTCCATAGTCATCACAGTAAATCACAAAAATCTCATAGATCATATTGATCATAATGCACAAGGATAATATACATGTAATAAAATCAAAAACAATAACTTTGATTCTTTACACACACATACTCACACGAAGCTATACTTTCTCACTAATACAATGAGTGGCTTCTCAAAAAGAACGGCCTAATCTGGTGTGTAAATTACGGGATCAAAGGAAGCATCGACAGTGGACATCCCTGAAGCCGGTCATCCACTAGCCATAGAATGGTGTTCGTCGGTTGTCTTTCTTTACAGATTTTTTGGAGGGGAGGAGGAGGTAAATGATAAAACTAAAAACGTAATGCATTACACCTAGCATATGCGTGTTGTATTCCTAAAACAATTGTATTGATTTACCCAAGTAACAAACTTATAACAAACGTCTTCAATCGGTCAGTGGAAGATCGACGCAACACAGGCTTACTTATCAACATGGTTCTATCCCAAACACATCGTAATTACGCGAAACCATATGATGCAAAAAGCGTCACTAATTGGCTAGCTGTTACTCTGTGATCATAGAGATGTTTTCGGTGAAGTTCTAGTTAGCCCTGGGTGTGGTTCAGTGGGTATCAATGTTGATGGGTATCAGAAACCCTACTTCAAAGCCCCAAGATGTGGGTAATTTTGGAGGTAAAAAAGGCAGGGTTTAAACCGTATGTGTCATGATCTTATCGACCATGTGCAGTCGAATGTAAGTCTTCTCTGCTTTAATTACACGAGGTAACATTTTTCACAAGCAAATATCAGCATATTTTAATGGCCCGTGTAGTATCTGTGCAATATGCTTCTTGGGCCAGATAATTGTGCAAAAGGGATAACATTTTGTGTGTTTCAGTCAACATTGCCTAAAATTAGGGGGTAGTTCTTTAAAAACTTCGGCAAGCGGCTTATCGGTATGACCCACAAGTTCCTTAGGTGACTAAATATCAAGAAAAGGTTGAATGTTTCTATCGAAGGCAATTTCCCAAAGTAAGACAAGTTTTCCGCCACTGATAAGAATATGAATTCCAAATTTTAATTAAAATTAAAATCCCAAAGATTAGAAAAATAAATGCAAGGGCCCGCTAGTGTAGTGTGGAGTTCTAATGTTTAATCAATTGATATTTCTATAGAAAAACATAATGGTATTAAGAGGTTCAAGACAATTATTCCAAAAGGCTGGCCCCTTACGGTCAGAACAAAGTAATGTGTATTTTAACAGGCGCATCTCAAATGTGATTTATAGAAACGTAATACTGTTTTGTTCCTGGGAAGGGGGGTGTAGGGCTTTTTGAGAAATATATCGATGGGTGAATTCTTTACAAGGGTTAAAATGGCACAGTTGGATGTGTGGATAGCATGTGCTATTAACAGACGGCGGTTTGTGGTAAGGTCAGGCACCATAAAGGATGCTTTACTACAGCAGTGTGGCACAGGCACAGGCAGGCACAGGCAGGCACAGGCTAATATTGACACCTGTCTATAGGTATAAAGGAGCCATTCCCTGCATCATGCAGACTCCTTATCGCTGACCCGCCCCTTCCCATCCCAGTCCTGCTCTCTCAATAGTTAGACTGTTAGGGCCAGAGGTGACATACCCATCTGCACCACCTCAGGTCACGCCCCCCCCCACCCTTACCATGCAGAGTTGTCATCTGTATAATGTGTTGGGGGCCGTCCATAAAGTATGTCACACAAATATGGACCATTTTCAACACCCACCCAGCCCCATGCCACGCTTTTCCTCATACCTTTATCATTGTTTGTCGCACTCTGACCAGATCCCCTCTGGCGTGACTTTTTTGGCATAGATTTATTGGATCTAATCACCCTTATGGGTGAAAACTAGCTTGGGCGCATTGCCCTTCTGCCGCCAGCACCCCTGCCTATACAATATTATGACGGTCTTAATATATTTTAGGCCATGTCGTCCATAAGTTGACAATATATTTGTATAAAGAATCAATTATACATCCTTGATTTATTATGCAATAATATTAGTGATGAGATGAGATGATAGAACAGATACCGCATGATGCACATTTTAATGCATTCATAAACAGCGTGGATAGTTCTTACATACTTTATGGACGGCCCCTTGCAGCTCAGAGCATTATGTCTATATGTACAAAGCACATCATTTGGACTACAATACTGGATGTTAGACGGGGTAGATTGAGGGAAAGACCCGCCAGCATGGTAGAGGCATTATATCCCTCCACTATAATGCTATTCAAATATCCGTCACAGTCTGCACAATGTCCCTTCGTGTTCAGAGGCAAAAGTCACGTTCTTATTGTGTGGGTTGACCACGGCTTTCTGACAAAAAATAAAAGTCTCTTTTTAAGCTACAAGAAACACTATAAAACGAAGTACATGAAAAGGTCATTAATGACATCGGATCCTTTTTTTCCGCTCTTTCCTAAACGTTCAAAAAGACATAATTGGCATGCGGATAGAACATTACTCTTATTTGGTCTTGTTTTATGTCTTATTCTGACGGTTTTTATGAGAGAGTTAATTCCCCTGTGCTCACCAATTTCTTTTTGCTCTTCTTTTTCTGGCTGTAGGGAAATCGGAGGATGGTGAAAATGAGGAGCTGGAGGGAACTATGATTGACAAGCGGCCGAGCCTGATGCGTTATGGACGTGGTGGTTTGCTGCGGTATGGTCGTGGAAGCCTTATGCGGTGGGGAAAGCGCGGAGGTCTTCTCCGGTATGGACGTGGAAGCATATTCCGTTATGGCAAGCGCGCTGATGGCGAGGGACAAGATGGCGACTTCGACTCAACCAAGCGTCTCTTCAGGTGGGGAAAGCGCAGTGACGAAACCGAAGGCGATTTCAAACGTCTCTTCCGGTGGGGAAAGCGCAGCGATGATGGCTCCGACGATGCTGATATGGATGCCGAGAAGCGGCGCCACATCTTCCGGTATGGCAAGCGCGCCGACGACCTTGAAGATGACCTTGACGATTACACCGCTGATAAGAGGATCTTCCGGTATGGTAAGCGCTCCGACGAAGACACCCTGGAGGAAATCAAGAGGCGCATCATGCGTTACGGACGCGACACGAGAGCACCCCAGCAGGCCCCTCACGTCCCCTTCCGGTTTGGGGAAGAAGAGGAGTAAGGTGTTCCTCCCGGAAGCAGCCATTTGGGCAAATAGCGGACTAAACGAAATACATGACTAAAATCACATTTGCAAACGGAAAGAGATTTATTTGTTAAAGATGGTGATTAAACTCACAAAAGACGATACAGAGAGCTATATTCAAAATTATATTGACGATAAACATTTCATTGTGGTTTACTCCCTCACCGTTTTTAAGGGAAGACATCTGGGTGATATAGAATGACTCTAACATTGCTCTGGTTTGAAATAAACCCTTGGTTAATGCTCTTGGGAAAAGAGACAATAAATAAACGCATATATGGAAATGAACAACTCTGAATATGTGTGAGAGCTATATAAAGGAGGCTAGATTAATGCAGATGTTAGAATTTAAAAGAAACAGAAATACTTGCAAAATATCACGGTGTTTGGATGTGATGTGGCCCTTGAGCAGGAATTGTTAATATGAAGCTCAATTTCTCTTTTCATTATTTTCAAATGTCAGACTTGTTGGCATACATTCTAAGAGAGTAGATCTGACCGTTTATCAACATTATGACACGTATGCTAGTATGCTGAACCGCAGGCAGCTCTGTCTATAAGTCAACAACGTACATGTTGGACATTGAGTAATTGTCAAGGTCATCATCTACCTGGGTAGACCTTTGGAGGTCATACCAATGTCATAATGGCGTGCACAATGGACCTTTATCAGCCGCACCGAGGTCCTGCTAGCCACGAGCTGTGCCTCAGTTTGTTCTCCTCGGCCTGTGTGTTCTGACACTATGTTGTAACCATGACGTTTGATGTACAGACTTGTAAAGAAAGCCTAAAATCTGCAGATTATTATTATTTACCATTTCTTCATCGTCCGATCCATCCGCGTTGACATCTACTTATATCCTGTACAGAAGGAGTGGCCCCCATGGTCACTGCCTTATCTCCATGTGTTATGTAACTACATTCTGTCAGCTGAGAAATAGCCCATAAAGCCAATACCTATTTATGTACAAGATCGTCTCCAATGGCTTATTCAATTCCCTGCAATTAATACATATTATAATTATATTGAATATCAAAACAGGTTCAGGCAAACCGATTTTTGCCGAAATAAACTCCATCTTTGGAGATAAGATGATGATTATGATTGATAAGACCATTTGATACCAATATTATTGTCAGCTTTGTGGATCTCCCCAGTGAAGATGCTGACCTGTGTAAAGGACAGAAAAAGTGAACAATACATTATCCTAAGCATTGGGCCTGACTTTTCTGTGTATATAGATCTATGTCAACGAGTCAACCAGTTTACATGATTTGAGCGGTGTGGCACTCACAAGTGCAACCCCGGTTTTTAAAACAAGAAAATACACAGAATAAAAAATAATGTTATTTATAAAAATTATACTTCTCGAGAAATGAATTAATCAGTTACAACCAAATTTGTCCATATGTCTTTGTGATCAGAGCCTGCACTACCATGATAATTACTTTCCCTATCAGTGCATATTTAGTCTTCAGCTAGTAATCAAAGTTCTGTGAGTATGAATCACATTAATGTATACATGAAGTGTTATTATACAAAGGAATCAATTACTTACATAATATATGAAAAACGTCACTTGGATGACATTTGACGATGAATGCTTGTGTCCACCGTCCACATGACTCTATGTGACTGATACATATTATGCAGATCAGCCATATGGAGCCGGGTTGGTAGTGGATATAAGCAACCCATCAAAATACGAAATACCTTTATATCAGATAACTTGTAGAGAACTCATCGATATCAACACAACTCAACTTTTCAACTTTTTGGACCACCCAAGTAAAGTTGTTGGCGTGTGGAAAGGAAGACAACGTAACACTACAGGCTGTGTCTCATGAGATCGATACAATTTGGATAGACTTTGACCGGATGACATCTTTGACCGGGTGACGTCTTTGACTGAGTGACGTCTTTGACCGGATTTGACCAATGCACAATGATTTGATTGTTTGACAGGGGGAAAGGGGGTGGGAAAAAGTCTTTACACAGAATAGTTGTGAGGTATAAACATACTAAAACATAATGAAGAAATCAATCATTGAATATATTTTCTACTATGATAAAATTATGACGTCACAACTAAATTACGGTAATAATGGTAAATGAACATATATTATGTGCTACTGTACCTAATTGGGTCGGCCTATAATTATAACCAATTAGGAATAAAACTAGTGACATTATAGTCTTATAATATACTTAAACTTTTGCCACCCAATATAGGACCCATTTCAGCATTATAACACTTGCTGGTCAAAGACGTCTCCCGGTCAAAGACTATCCAATTGTATCGATCTCATGAGACACAGCTTACAGTATGCTACATGAGAGGGCCACCCCTTTATAACAGTCCACACTTCAAAGCAGTACATTCCCTTCATCATTGTAGCTAGACAGTGTAGAAATCGCGTCACAAAGAGAGGCTCTAAGACGGGAGTCCTTATCCAGACACCCTAAGTTTCCTTTGATTTCGAGTAAACAGAGTCCAGGTCAGCTGAGGCAAATGAATGAAGGACTGGACTCCCCGAGGGAGTCACGATACGCAGAAGGGAGTCAGTGTAGGAGAGGACATGAAGAGGGAACACAGCACACGGCACAACAGTAGCCCAGAGGCATGCCTTCCCAAAAGCCTACATCCACCTAATTTGTGGCATTACTAATTAGATATGAATCATTGCAGATAACATAAGTATCACATATTAGCAACAGTCTTCAAAGAAATCTCATATATATATATGAAAGAAAATGAGGTAGACTTGACCAAATATTACCAAATCCATCTTTTAATGAACTTCTCTACAAAGGGAGTCTTGGCTCAATGACTCCCTTTATAATTTGAGACACTGTCCCTAGACTCCCTTTCTGACAGCAATTGTAAAATGGAGGTACTTTGGAGGCACACGTGAGGATCGTCTGAGGGAGCCCCATACCTGCCTTTAATAAAGAGAAGTAGAAAACGGAGTCATTCTATGTGGAAGCCAGGACTCCATTTTGACCCCTTTTCTATTTTCTGTGAATTCATTTTGATAACAACGACCATGATTAGTATACAGAGGGAACAAGGGCAATGCAGATACATGTGGTACTCTCTCTGAGAATGGGTCTCAAGGTGAGTATTACTATCGCAATAGTCGTTCATTCTCAGTACTTAGAACGTCAATTGATATTGTAGACGACGAAGGCAGTTCACAAAACCCAATTCTGAGCAACTTGCTTGGAAATCAATTGTCCCTCTGGCTCTCACTCTATGATATTATTCTCTTCTCAAGGTCTCGTCATGACCCAATACCCTATTTTGGAATGAGTAGAGTAAAGGGGCCCTCTGTATGAGCCGGTTCTCTTTTTTTTCCTTTAGCATGCCTCTTTAGGCCTGTGTCCACTAGGATTCATGACAGTGTTTTGTCGCCGATAAACACTTTTTGTCTCCCGACAAACCCATTCTGGTGCCAGCAACAACACATGTTTTTCGGCGACAAAACAGTGTCATCACCTTTGATGACAATTCATGTATTATGATTTCAATTGATGCCAGCAACTATAGATACGTATCGATCACTATACTGCAAAGGCCGCACACAAACTGAAAGAACTTTACTTTATACATCCGTTAAATTTCATTATAGTGTCGGGATTATGATGAGGCAAATATAGTTGGGGCCCACTAAACTGGTACATTCTAATGACAGTAAATCCGTCGGACTATGGTAACTTGGATAATCGGGTGTGTTTATATTTGCATTCTTTTTACATCTGTTTGGGTGTAATCTGTGAGGAAAGCTCCGATCTGACGACTAAATCTAGTAGGTGAGCCCCAGCTATAGTAGTATGTGTACTCAGATTCTTTGGCATCAGGCAAGGAAAACAACCCCCCTTGATGAACTTAAGGCACTGAAGCGGATACAGGGGTTGATACCTTCGGTCCACGACACTTTGATAATGTCTCTGAAAGGACACATTGTCCTTGACAAGTGCAAAACACATACATTTTACCGTCGCCTCTGGTCTTACATAAAACTCAACCGATACCATCTCTACAATACAGGTATGCATTCATGTTGCAGAAAACAATCATATTCCTATCAACTTTGGTATTGACAGTGGCGTAGGAATATGGGGGGGGGGGGGCAAATTCATGAAATGGCCCCCTAGATAAATAAGCCTACGAGAATTAAATCATCTTGATAATTAAATCATCAATAAATCAATAAATTAACTCATCAAGCCCTAGGAATTATATTTCATTCCAATCGGATAATGCTATTCAAAGTAGAAGTCATAAATTAATGTTTTATTCCATTTACATTTGAATGCAATTAAAAATCGTTAGAGTCCGTGTGGCAAAAGAGAGGAGCAGCAGCAGATATGAGGAGATATACCAATATGGTGTCACTTTTTTTGTGTGAAGAAAGTGTGTCTCCGGACACTTTGTGATATGGTTATTTGAATAAAAGGTGGTATATATATCTGTGGACACATTATGTAGACTTTGTGTCGACAAGGTGAAACTTTGTGATGGCTTCGTGTTGACGAAGTTTTGTGGACACTTTGAATATTGTGGACAAGCTGTGGCTTGCAAACACGTTGTGATGCTTGGATGCGGACAAACAGCTTCAAAAGTAGGACCCTCTGAACTAATGCTGTCTGTGGCACCTAGTGGGCACATAACATTAAATCAACATTGTCAATGTTGCTTCAATGTTGACTCAACATAAGGAATGAAATTTGTGCCCACTGGGCAGGACCCTCTGAACCAAGATGCTCTATAGTGACAGGACTACCTGCTCTCTTGAAGGGTTTCTTGAAATGAGACAATTATTTTGGGCTGTGCTCCAAGGTCAATAGCAGAGAGGGATGACATAACCACCAAGCAGGGTATTGGAAATCTGAACCCATCTGAGGAGCCGCAGGGTTCAGCAAGTAAGGCCAACGGGGCTTTATAGAAAGTATTGCATGCCGGTATGAATCCCTCCCAATACTTAGATTTCTTTAAAGTTCATTAAGACTAGGTTATAAAAAGGGACATATACATGCAGGGAAGCAAGTCTTTGCCGATCATCATAATCCATGTAATATGTAGTAGTTATAGGACGGGTACCAAGCGGTACGTAAAATACAGCTAAGGGAGGCTTATAAGGTCCCTTCACTGAATACCTACAGTTTGGTACAAGGCTTATCTATACCACTAGCTGTATTCTGTATGCAGTATACAAGAGATATGAAATGCTTTGTTCTCTGTGCCCGCTATGGTATAAAACACATTAGACCATGTTGAAGATGACATCTAAAATCTAAAGTTGGCAAGTTCACAAGCTAAGTCTCATGAACCATTAGCCCAGAGAACACTAGTTTTAATATGAGTAAAACTGAACCTCAATGATAAACATCCAACACAGGAAAACTGCGGTATTTCATCTGTACACAAAGCAGTCAGTGTAATAATTATTATCTATGATAGGCTTCCTATGTAGGTGTGTTAATGGCTACATAGTACAATGCTGCGTGATAATGGCTACAAAGATGGATCTATGTGATCCCTTTAATGTAAAAGTCGTGTAACCGAAATTTTCATGGAGCATCATTTCGGGTTGGCTATTCACACATACTCTATGGCCAATCTTACCGCCCACACTCCACCCACAATCCCTGTTCCGCAGTCAGCTCTCTTCACCACTCCATCCCATCATTTATGATCAATTTGATTGGTAATGCACGCAAAGTTTATAAACGCTTTACATTATTTTCTGTGATTTATCACATTAAGAGACGGCCATTGACCCAAACCCTACGCTGTATACGTTGCACAAATCACTTTAAGGTTGATCGCGACTCATTCAATATGGACTACTGCGTAGCTCTCTGCGCATTTAGCTTAAACCCGTCAGAATGGGCTAATATTGAAAGACTGCATACATATACATACACACTATGTCATATCCAAAAATTGGATAATTCTGAGCAAAATTGAGCATTTTATTGCACTTTAATTACTTAATACATTTGAAGCCAGTGATATTTGCTATTTTTAACATAAATTAGAATATTGGAATTATTTACCAATAAATCATTATCAAGATCGATGTAGATATTATCACTGTGCTTCAAACAACCAATGGTATGAAACATAGACATTTTTTACCCCGATCCATGGCCATTAACCCATTATTTTGGCCTTTAAATATGAGATTTAGACAGTTTTTGTACTATTTTTTAACTTTAAAGACCCAAAACCTGAAGATTATGCACAGGACCCCCTATCAAAATTACTTTTTCATGTTAGCAAATGATCTTAACAATTTTTTGAGAAAAAAAAAAAGTCTATGGATTTTTTTTGCTATTTTCTAAGATTTTGTTGTCAAATTTAACCAATCGGCCTAAAACCACCACTTTTTTTCACAAAACGGTTGGTTTTGGACCATAATTTAGTTTGTCCCATTTAAGGACACAATATAGGAATATCCATTTGAAATACAACATTGCTGTTGGCAATGGTTCACTAAGAAATAAAATCGTGACGATTTCACAATTTATGGATTTTTTTTCTCCAAAAATAGAAAATACTTTTTTTTCCCAAAAATCTGTAATAAAAAAAAGTGGCTCGGGAGCCCGCCTATTTTTTTTACATTTTCCATTTCTTAATACTCTAAACTACCATGAGGCAAAATATTAGGGAATTCCATGGACAAAAAGTTAAAAGTAGCAATCAACCTTAAGGTTGATCGCTACTCATTGAATACGGACCACTGCGCAGGTCTCTGCGCATATAGGTTATATGTATCAGATTGAGCTAATATTAATAAACTAGAAACATATATATGCTGACTAAGCTATATAAAAAGATCGGACAATTTCGAGCAAAATTGAGCGTTTTATTGGACTTTGAATATTTGATGTATTTATAGCCAATAATATTTGCTATTTTTTATATAAGTTAGAACATTGGACTTATTAATCAATAAATCATTATCTAGATATATAAAGATCTCATTAGGTTCTTTGAAATAACCAAGGATGGGAAATACAGCCATTTTACACCCAGATATTTGCCCATTTACCCATTTTTTTAGGCTCTAAATATGAGATTCAGACCATTTTTGCACTATTTTTTAACTTCAAAGACCCAAAACCATAAAAATATGCCCGGGACCACCTATCAAAAGTCCTTTTAAATGTAAGCTATTGATCTGAACATTTTTTTGAAAAAATAAAAAAAAAAGTTCATGGATTTTTTTCAGTGATATTTAGATATTGCTGAAGAATTATGCATTAAATTTGAATAATCGTCATAAAACCATCACGTTTTTTCATACAAAGGTACATTTTTGGACCATCATTCTATTTTTCCCATTAAAAGACATAACCTAGGATTATTCATGTGCAATACAAAATTAATGTGGCCATTGGTTCACTAAGAAAAAAAATCATGAAAATTTCCCTTTTTTTTGTATTTTTTGGCAAAAATAGAGAATACTTTTTTTTTTCAAAAATCTGTAACAAAAAAAGTAGCTCGGGACCCCCCCTATTTTTTTGCATTTTCCCTTTCTTAATGATCTAAACTACCCTGAGGCAAAAAATTAGGGAATTCTATGGATGAAAAGTTAAGAGTAGCGATCAACCTTAAGACCTAGAATATCACTCTATCTGTACTAAATAGGGATTATGTTGGTATGGGATCTGTAGCAAAGGTCTAACATGAGATATTAGGTTAGTTGGTATGACGAAAGTCACCATGACCATTGAGAACTACAGACACGGTACTTTTATGGAGATACCCTTTGTGGACTATCACGTTCATTATAGATTTCCAATCGAGTGGTCTGTCAACATCCTGGATGAGAGGTATCTAAAAATCTTAAAACATTTAAAATTCTAGAGAGCTGCTAGTACATGTACCAACTATGCTTCAAAAGTGGATGGTACAAACTGAGGGCAACGAATTAGAACTGAACAATATAAAATTGGTTTTGCCAATAGTCGCCTAAACCTGCTAACACTGCGGCATTCTGCACTGATATCTTTTTGGCTCCCTATACGACCAATCTCTCAGTTACTATAGTGCCTTACCAAGTTAGTCATTTTTGGCTCCCTATGCGAACAACCTAGGTTTGTTAATATTGTCAGGTTGGTCAGTAGTAATCAGGTCACCATGGGTCTTTCCATTTTAGGCTAAGACCTTTCAAGTACAGCATTAGGCATATATTGCTTTGCCTCAGTCATTCTTGAAGAGCACTTGGTCATGCCTGACCAATGTCGCTATGACCAACCTGGGTTAGCCACTACAGTCTAAGGGCCAGAGCTTTTAGATTATCTGTGTGGAGGATCCATGAAGGCAGGTGTTTAAGGGGTAGGTATAGGACCAACAGCAGCAGCAGGAACTGTAAGTGGCCGCTGCGGCTCCACTGAGGAGCTCAGACGGATGTGGAGTGGCATCGATGTGTGTGGGGAAGTGGGTCTAGGGTGTGAGTGATAGGGCCTGGCAGCTGTCAGGTATTGATAGGGAGGTAACCGACAACAGAGTCACAAAGTAGAAGTCAATACCTGTTTCACTGAAATGAAATAGTTTTCCCTATATTCTTTGATCATGGACTTTACAGCCAGATATTAAGGACTTCAGGCAGGTGTTGGGAGCCATCATGCATTGAGGATATCCTTGAATTCAAATAGTCAATGCTGACATAGGCAACTCAGTGCAGAGTCTCCAACATAGGAACTGATGCAGATCAAGAACAGCTTTTTAATTGGATCCAAACTTAAGTTGCATCACCTCTCATGTTTTCCTCCGCTATTAAAATAGCTATTTCTGCCATTTATCTACACAAGGGAACTCTCCTAAACATCATTATCATGGATAGGCTACATATCACAAATTTGACATCACCTCATTTCACTCAACAGCAATCATCTAAACCCGCTGAAGATTTATTAAGAGGTTAAATGGCAAAGGGTGTTCGACCTTCCTAGTATATAATATGGTTATATCATCACCTGTTGTATGCAGAGCTAACATGATAGTCTCTCCCTCTGTACCTCGAAAAACATATCTGGAAGCAGGGCTTACTGTACAGCCTAAAATACTAATGAATAGACCCGGCTCGGACTACTTTTAGCATCCCAATACATCCCCCGGTAATGATGTTCAGAAGTATAAATAAGGGTGCAGGAAGAGATATAAAGAGGGCGAGGAGGGAATAGGAGGCCCCACTTCGTCAGACATGGGGGTCAGCCACTCAGGTGAGCTCTTTGTGATTGTCAGTCTTTAAAAGGTCACCACAGAATACCATATCACATCAAAGAGGCAGTATTGGGTGTGCAGCTCTGTACGGTACTGTACACCCTGTACGTGAGAAGCGGCTGTGTTTGATGGTCAGTTTGGTACATTACTGTAAACACTTCATGTGATGAGAGGTTGTGTTTGATGTACATCTCTCTATGTACATCGACGTAAGCCCTGAATAATAATGAAAGGAATCGGGCATTATCTTGGTCTCTTCTTCATTTCCTACAAAAGACAGGTTGTGTTTCCCTTTCCACTTCGAAAATCTGTATTATGTATTCATGTTAGCTTCCTTACTAGAAATCTGTTGTTCAATGAAGGACTAGGTGAAGTGCTGAGATGCTGCATACCTCACACAGAAAATCTAAATGCTTCAGCCTTTAGTCTGTAATGGCTATCCAAGCTTAGTCATAGAAACATTAGTCAGGCATGACCAAGCGCTATTTAAAAATGATGACAGAGGCAAAATGACTAATGCCATACTTAAAAGGACTTAGCCTGATAATAGTTGAAATGGACAAGACCAAGCTATGTTGGTCAGCACTGCCCATCCTAACAGTATTAGGCCCAAACTTCTGAGTTATGCAGTTTTGACTATTTCTGGCCCTTTTCAGCCTTATACCCCTACGGAATAACAACCTTAGCATCTTTTTTTTTTTAATTTTTGGTACATGTGAGAAAACATCCTATACTTTTAGGAATTTTCTTTTTTTGGGGGAAGTAGTCCAAATATTTTCATTTTCCGGCCCTCCAAAGCCCTAAAAACCCCTAAAAATATCAAAAAGGCTAAAAATGTAATGTTTTACATGTCTCCTATGTCTACTGAGGAAACAACCCAAATAACTTTTTCTGTTAGGCCTATGGTATAATCAATTGATTCATGAGGCTTTCACTTGATATGTACCATATTTTTTTCCCCACAGCCATTTATGTGTGTATTGTCAGCAAAATGTTCAAAAGTCCTTTCATTTTGATACCCCCATACAGTGAATAAAGTAGATCCAAACAGTATCCCTTGTACCCCAAATTGTGAGGTAACTATTGTGTCTTTTGCCAGAAAAAATAATTTTTGAAAAAAATCCAATATTCTAACCTGCAGGACCAAATGTGTGTTGTGATAAATATTTTGGTCCCGGAGTCACCCAGGTGACTCCGGGACCAAAATAAAACATTGTATAAATGTAGGTTAAATTAGTGGAATTATCAGATTTCTGGTTTAGAGCATTAGAGGGGGTGGATAGGAAACAGGGGCACTTAAGATAGCTAAAATATATTGGATATTAACAATTCTGTCTGGGTCTTAGTATTATCAGCAAGGCGAGTGACTCCGGGACCAAAATAAGATGAAATAGCAGATTTTTAGGCCAGTACTGTGCCAAGTAGGCTCAACAAGGGATCCTAACAGTCCATATTTTCTGAAGTATATACCATCAGGACATTGTAGAGTGATTCTGACAATTAATTGAACCATTTTGAGTGAACTAGGGTAAAGTTGAGAGTATGTGGTTGAAATTTTGATATTTTGATAAATCTTCAAAGTTCATCTAGCTGTATCTCAAAAACTATCTTTTGGTGGCTATCCATACTTGGTATATCTTAAGATACATGTTGTCCCAGTTTGTAAACAAAATTATTAGTTGCTGTGATGTACTTTAAGACATAATGTACATAATCACCTTATTTTGGTCCCAGAGTCACCCGAAAACGGACACTCGAGTTTGTGAGGCAATAAAAAATGAACCGCTAGGGTTAGAGATGTATCAAAAAGTGTTCTAAGGAGCCGAGATATATACCTTTCAATACTATAAACTTGTTTAAACATATTAAGAACTTTCTGATTTTTCCTTCCTCTATCCTAAAACAACATAAGTCAGGAGTTTCAGCCATTAATAACTAACGTAGGTGGTTCGTATAGGGAGACAGAAGGACAGAACCCAACTATTTTTAAATCATTTTTTCCAGGGGATTGGCTGACATATTAGATAACATCGGTTTGTCCAATATTGGCACAGTAATATCACATATTAGAGATATCAGATAGTTTTCAGATATCACTTGATAGTTCTTAGGCACCTATAGTTAAATACATAGTGGGTGTTTTTTGAAGTCAGCTTATTTGCCATTGTTTATGTATGATTTTCTTTTTGGCTGAATTAAGGGGGCACAATATGGTAAATCCAGTAGAACAGTTGATCGTGTATATTTCAGTAGAAATATGTTAAAGCTAAACAAATTTGATATGGTTCTGACCATATGTCATGCCTCCATCAGATTCCTTCCTTTATTTGGCGTTGCTATGGCTGTGGTACCTAAATAGAACAAAAACGTTCTTTTTTTACTCCTTTTCATTAGAATGGCACTATTGTATAGAAATATGGTGTAATTTTCAATTTTAAAAATCAAAATTGGTTTTTGATGTGCTTACAGGGGGCGGTTTTTCTTCTTTTGTTGATATTTCAATTATTAAGCTCTACAGAGCTGTTTAAAGTTTCATGGTTACCAAAATCTTTTCTCAATTTTCCCTTAAAAATCACACTCTTTTGGTAACCATGAAACTGTGAAAGGCTCTGTAGACCTTAATATTTAAAATATCATGAAAAGAAGCAAAACCGCCCTCTATTATGACATCAAATATCAAAATCACTCATCAGATCTGAGAATTATATACTTTTTCCATCCCATAATGCCATTCTAATGAAAAGAAGCTAAAAAAATAATGTTTTTGTTCTATTTACATTCCACAGACATAGCAACAGCAAATAATAGAAGGAATTTGATGAAGGTATTACATATGGTCATAACCATATTATATATATAACATGTCTAGCTTTAACATATTTCTACTGAAATATACACGATCAACTGTTCTACGTCTCTACCCTATTGTGCCCCCTTAAGGATGCTCTCATCCAGAGGCATTAGGCCTTGACAACAAGATCAGGAGCAAAGACCACGAATTCATTGAACACAACAAGTTGCCAAACAACACAGTTCATGAAAATAAATCAAGGCATTTTCAGCCCAATCAGACACTTTGTTCCTCTGTGTTCAATTGAACAGCCTTTGGCCTTGCATTCACTGCAATGAAATTGAATCATTTTCAGCATAGTTGAATAGGATCTCTGTGGAGTATTGGCACAGTGGTTTAGGTTTACATCAATACAACACTACTGCCAAAACCTGAGGGCAATTCAAGTGGAATGAAATTCAAGGTTCATCCCAGTGCATCATTCACCCCAAAAAATAGAAGAATTGTTTCGGATTGTTGCACATGCGTTGACATATGACCCATCCATGTTTCCAAAGTAAGTGCTGCATTTGGTAACACTAGGGATGTCATCGACATCCAATTTATGTTGATGACGATTATTGACATATATTTGTTGGTATATCAATGTATTGCAATATGGTAGTTAAACTATTAAGTACATCTGAATCAGCTGAGAAAAAATAACAAAAACAAAAGTTCAATGGTAGCTGAACACCAGCTCTATATTATCTTCACAGAAAATGTTCAAATCATCATCGATATGAAACACAGGACTCCTAAGGCCAGTCAAAATGATAAGTGCCCCAAATGTAAGCTCAACTGTTACACTTAGAACACTACATCTAGTACCCACCCCCCCCCCGCGATCCTCCTTTGATAATATAGATAACATCCTTTGTGAGGGTGTAATGGATGCAAGCACATTCAGGTACCATGATACAAGTGTACATATGCCTCGTACGTTTTCTCTCCTGGCAGAGAATGGTAAAAAAAAAATTGACGTAATTATATTGACATATCAAAATTGTCAATTATAATACATTGAAATATTGACATAATAGCGATATGTCCATATAGCGAATGTCAATGACATCACTAGGTAACACCTAGCTCATCTAAATATTGTTAATATTTCGCAAACGTTTTTGCCCTGCTCTACTTCAATATTAAACAGACCGAAGGTGCTGTTGGTGTTTTTCTAAACTTTAGATAATATACCAGCCTGTTGTTAAATGCAATGGCTGGTATCTGTTCAAAAGTACAAAATATCACAACATAAACCTGTCAAACAGATAGTGGCAGCCTCCTTTTTTAGACAGTGTATTTATATTCACATCACCCATAAACCACAGTTCAACATTTTCCAGGCCAACAGTTTTGTGTATAGTTTCAATATGACTCAAGAATTTACACATTCTACCTCTCGGTGGGCAGTAAACAGTTACCAATAAATATACAACTAGGCCGTCACCTTTCTTTTTAGAAGATTAATCTTGTCTGAACAGTTTCATACCACTCCATTGTACCAAATCACTATCAATACCCAGCATGTAACCATGTTTCAGACATAGTCACAACATCTGTACCTGACAGCTTTCTGAAGATTTCATCCTTTTTACCATACAAACTTTGTGCATTGAGATGTACAACCCTGAACCCCTTGATGGTGGTGCACCCCACGCAGGATCACTCTCCTGTTCAGGAAGGGTAGAAACACAAGCTGTTCTCCCGTATGGCCAATAGGAGAAATCATTGTCTCATTCGGTTCAGACACTGTGTTCTCCCATATACCTATGGATGAACAATAGTGTATCTATATCAACCCTGTTCCTCTCCCTTCCCTCCTCCTTCCCTCCTTCCCCTTCCTTCCTCCCTCTCCCTCTTTCCTTCTTTCTCTCCTTCCTCCCTCCCTCCTTCCTTCTCCTCTCTCCTCCTCATTGAGTTTTATCAAAATAGGTAGGGTAAATCTGAAGCTTTATTTGGCCTTATGTTGTTCTACCATCTCTCGATGGTAAAAAGAAACAGGGTGTATCTATGTAAATATCTAACCATGTATTTCACCCTATGACTAATGGAAGAAATTAAAAATGTGACGTAACATTATTAGATTGTGTCTTTCTTCCATCTCCCAATGCTAGAAAACAGGGTTTCTATATGTATATACTGAATCATGTATTTCACTGTATGATCTATAGTAGAAATTAAGAATTTGACACAATAGACCTAGATAACATATTTGTCGTTCTACCATCCCTCAATGGTAGAAAAAAGGGGTTCTCTATGTATGTACCTAACCATGTGTTTCGCCATATGACCCATGGTAGAAATCAAGAACTTGACATAATAAGCCTAGATAATGTTTTTCTACCATCTTCTAATGGTAGAAAACAGTGTTTCTCTATTCATCTAGCCATGTATTTCACTGTATAACCTATGGTAGAAACAAAAAGTTTACATACTAGCACTAGACAATGTCGTTCTACCATCCCTCAATAGCAGAAAAAAAGGGTTCTCTAAGTATGTACCTAACCATGTATTTCACCCTATGACCCATGGTAGAAATTAAGATTTGACATAATGAGCCTAGATAATGTTGTTCTACCATCTTATAATGGTAGAAAATAGTGTTTCTTTATTCATATATCTAGCCATGTATTTCACTGTATAACCTATGGTAGAAACAAAAAGTTTACATACTAGCACTAGACAATGTCGTTCTACCCTCCCTCAATGGTAGAAAAAAGGGGTTCTCTATGTATGTACCTAACCATGTGTTTCACCATATGACCCATGGTAGAAATTAAGAACTTGACATAATAAGCCTAGATAATGTTTTTCTACCATCTTCTAATGGTAAAAAACAGTGCTTCTCTATTCATCTAGCCATGTATTTCACTGTATAACCTATGGTAGAAACAAAAAGTTTACATACTAGCACTAGACAATGTCGTTCTACCATCCCTCAATAGCAGGAAAAAAGGGTTCTCTATGTATGTACCTAACCATGTATTTCACCCCATGACCCATGGTAGAAATTAAGAATTTGACATAATAAGTCTAGATAATGTTGTTCTACCATCTTCTAATGGTAGAAAATAGTGTTTCTCTATTCATGTATCTAACCATGTATTTCACTGTATAGCCTATGGTAGAAACAAGAAGTTTACATACTAGCACTAGACAATGTTGTTCTACCATCCCTCAATAGTAGAAAAAAATGGTTCTCTATGTATATACCTAACCATGTATTTCACCCTATGACCCATGGTAGAAACCAAGAATTTGACATGATGAGCCTAGAAAATATTGTTCTACCATCTTCTAATGGTAGAAAACAGTGTTTCTCTATTCATATAATCTAGCCATGTATTTCACTGTATAACCTATGGTAGAAACAAGAAGTTTACATACCAGCACTAGATAATTTTGTTCTACCATCCCTCCATGGTAGAAAAAAGGGGTTCTTTATGGATGTATCTACCCATGTATTACACCCTATGACCTATGGTAAAAACAAAGGAGTTACCACGCTACTACTAGACCAGATCTTTCTACCATCTCATAGTGCTAAAAAATATAAAGCCTGACCACACTGTTCACTCTATGATCCATATGGTGCAGTTGATATAATAGTACCTCACTAGACTTTTCTACCAGAAGAGGTCGCAGAAAACAGAGTCTTTTTATAATGATGCCCAACTGTTTACCCCATGATCTATGATAGAAACTATACAGAACAGATCATTCTGCCATCTCATTATTAGTGGTAGAAAACAGAGTCTCTTTATATTATTCCCATCCATGACATAGCGACTAAGCAGTCAACATCTGTCCTACTGCTAGATCAGATTATATTGTGCTATCATCTCCCAATCATAGAAAACAGAGTTTCTCTATGTACATATCTAACCATGTATTTCATCCTATGACTGATAGTAGATACAGAGAGATACTGGCACTAGATAATGTTGTTCTACCTTCTCCCAATGGTAGAAAACAGGGTTTCTCTATGTAAATGTCTTGTCATATATTTCAGTCAAAACTTAAAAACGTCTTCATCTTTTCACGATTTTGAACCTTTTTCTCACCAAAGTAGCCAGTATCGGGAAAATGAACTCTTTTTTTGCAATCATTACGATATTTTGTTAAAATACAAATTTTGTTAAAGGGGAATAATTGAAAACCAAGTTTTAAGCATTGACATAGTTGCACCTATTTGGTAATGGGAGAAACCTACGGTGCCTACACAAAAGAATTGGGCTTTGGTTTCTCCCATCCACTAATGGTAGAAACCTTTGGTGCCTATACAATAAACTTGGGCATTGTTTTCTCCAATCTGCTAATGGGAGAAATCCCAAGCTCACTTGATACCAGTATGAAACACTAGGTGGCAGCACAAAGAAACTTTATGAGAGGTTAAATCTAAACTAAGGACAATAATTTATAGACTTTTTGGGCATTGTAGAGTAAAGGTTGCAACTTTAGAATGTCCTTGAGTTGCATGTTCCGTTCAATAACCACTTTTGGCTGATTTGACACCTGTAAATGTGACCTTGACCTTCACCAAGGTCAACCAAATCATTTGTGACTATTGGTCAAAATGAGGTGTTCATCGTCTCAATATAGTAAAGCTCAAAGTAAAATATTCCTTTTAACTTGGATCTATTTCAGTTTTGACCTTTGACCTTGACCTTGACCTTGACCAAAACCCTTATAGCATTTCTTTTTATACCAATGATAGTTGGTCCAATAGCTATACTATAATACATAGGCAAAATGATTTTTATCTACTCTGAAGTTAAAACATTAGGCCATTTGAGCCAAAATGACTACCAGTCATGAGGAAGAGCCATTAGTGCTTTCATAATCCACTAGGTGGCAACAGCATTTTACCTTTTCTGGTTTAAAACTACATCATACTCATAGAAACTCACATCTGAAGTTAGATGGAATGAATGAATAGAAAGGGCCAAATAGCAGCTTCAAATGTATGATTGGGCATTGGTTTCTCTGATCCGTTAATGGGAGAAACCCTATGCCCACTTAATACCAGTTCAAAACACTAGGTGGCAGCACAAGCAGAAGGCTAACAATGGGCCAATTTTCTTATATAACCCATCATTTTATTAATTTCCCTGACTGCACCAAATATTATTTGTAATCAGGAATCATATGAATGACTAACCATCTAAATTTAGATTATATTTAAGAAATTATGGCCATCTAGATTCCTCTATGGGGATTAGCACTGTGGTGGGCTGTTATGGATTTAATCTAAAATATAGACAAAGATAAGTTCTGGTCATATGAATTCTATATAATATAAGATGTAGAGCATCATATGACAGCAGTTCATATTCCAAAACAGTCTAGATACAGTGCAAACAGCAGAGATATAGTGATACTAGGGGACATGGCACATTGTCATCCCTCTGGTTGTGCTGCCATCTAGTGTTTTGTATTGGTATCAAGTGATATAGGATTTCTCCCATTAGCAGATTGGAGAAACCAATGCCCAAGTTTATTGTATGGGCACCATGGGTTTCTCCCATTAGAAGATAGGTGAAACTATGTCTGATCAACCATTGGTGGGGCATGGCCCTGGATAGGTTCAAGACGACTGGACCCGAAGTGGGTGGAATATGGCATGAGCCATCTAGGCAACCCGAACCAGACCCAAACTAAGTGAAATAGGATAAAATTAATGTAGTATGTATATGGTTTGTATTAGTAGTAAACCCCTACACTAGTATATCAACTGATAACTCTCTACCACAGTGCATGGATGAAACACGTGGCTAGGCCTTTATATAGACACACATGGTTTTCTACCATTGGGAGATGGTAGGACAACATTATCTAGTGTAATTTCTGAAAATTCTTGGTTTCTACCCAACGTCATAGGGTGAAATACATGGTTAGGTATATACATAGAGAAATCTTCTTTTCTTCCATCTCCCGATGGTAGAACGACAATCTAGTGTCAAAATGTCAAATTCCTAATTTCTACCATAGGTCATAGGGTTAAACTCACCATTAGATATATACATAGCGAGGCCCTCTTTTCTACTATTGTCAGTAGTAAATAATTATGTTGACTGCTTAGTCTCTATGGCATGGTTGGGCATAATATCGAGAGACTCTGTTTTCTACTACTATGAGATGGGAGAACGATCTGGTTTGGGTAATATGTCAACTGCTTGGTTTCTACTATAGCTGTAACGGCTGAGCATCATACATATGGTTTTCTACCACTATGAAATTGTAGAACAATCTGGTCTAGTAGAAAATATGTAAACTGCATACTATTCCACCCTAGATCTTAGGTGACCAGTTGGGTATCATTATAGACTCTACCACATGAAATGGTAGAGAGATCTGGTCAATCACTATGATATCAACAGCAATGTTTCTACCGTATGGATCATAGGGTGAACAATGTGGTCGGGCATTATATATAAGAGACTCTGTTTTCTACCTCTATAGGATGGTAGAAAGATCTGGTCTAGTAGTAGCATATTAAATCCTTAGTTTCTACCATGGGTCATATGGTGAAATACATGGTTAGGTACATACATAAAGAACCCCTTTTTTCTACCATTGAGGAATGGTAGAACGGCATTGTCTAGTGCTAGTATGTCAACTGCTTTGTTTCTACCATAGGTCATACAGTGAAATATACGGCCAAATATATGAATGGAGAAACACAGTTTCTACCATTAGAAGATGGTAGAAAAAAAACTCTAGGCTCATTATATCAGTTTCATAGTTTCTACCGTAGGTCATAGGGTGAACTACATGGTTAGGTACATACATAGAGAACCCCTGTTTTCTACCATTGAGGGATGGTAGAACAACATTGTCTAGTGCTAATATGTCAACTGCTTCGTTTCTACCATAGGTCATAACAGTGAAATACACAGCTAGATATATGAATAGGGATACACTGTTTTCTACCATTAGAAGATGGTAGAACAACATTATCTAAGCTCATTATGTCAAATTCTTAATTTCTACCATAGGTCATAGGCTGAAATACACAGTTACGTATATATATACAGATAGAAACCTTGTTTTCTTCCATAGGGAGAGATACATGGTTAGTTACATGCATAGATAATCCCTTTTTCTACCATTGAGAGATGGTAGAACGACATTGTCTAGTGCTAGCAGGGCTTTTATCAACTGCTTTGTTTCTACCATAGGTCATACAGTGAAATACACAGCTAGATATATAAATAGAGAAACACTGTGTTCTGCCATAAAATGATGGTAGAACAACTTTATATAGCTTATTATGTAAAATTTCTAATTTCTACCATAGGTCATAGGGTAAAATACGTGGTTAGGTACATACAGAGAAAAACCCCTTTATTTACCATTGAGAGAAGGTAGAACAACATTTTTTAGTGCTAGAATGTCAACTGCTTTGTTTCTACCATAGGTCATAGGTGAAATACACTGCTAGATATATAAATAGAGAAACACTGTTTTCTACCATTAGAAGATGGTAGAACAACATTGCTTAGGCTCATTATGTCAAATTCTTCATTTCTACCATAGCTCATAGGGTGAAATACATGGTTAAGTATATACATAGGGAAACCTTGTTTTCTACCATTGGAGGATGGTAGAACAACATTATCTAGCCTCAGTATGTCAATTTCATAGTTTCTACCATAGGTCATAGGGTGAAATACTTGCTTAGGTATATACAGAGAGGGAGGAAAAAAACCTGTTTTTCTATTCATAATTTTTTTTAAAAAGCTTGCTAGCTCACTTTGTTGGCAACAAGAGGGACCAAGGGTAAGTAAGGAAGTGAAGAAGGGAGCAGAGAAAGAAGTAAGGAAAGATAGAAGATGGTCAGAAGGCAGGAAGGAAGGAAGGAAGGAAGGAAGGAAGGAAAGAAGGAAGGAAGGAAGGAAGGAAGGAAGGAAGGAAGGAAGGAAGGAAGGAAGGAAGGAAGGAAGGAAGGAAGGAAGGAAGGAAGGAAGGAAGGAAGGAAGGAAGGAGAGGGACAGTGAAAGGAGGAGAAACTGCAAAGGGAGACAGGGGGAAAAACAGGAGAATATTGAAGAGGGAAGGAAGGAGGGGTAATAGGGAGGGGAGAGGGAAGGATGAAGGAGGAAAAGAAGGAAGGAAAGGAGGAGGAAAGGAAAGAAGCAGGAAGGAGGGAAAGAAGCAATAAAGCCACAAAGCAATGAAGCAAGGAGAGAAAAGGGAAGACGTAGATAGAAGATGTTCAAGAGGCAGGAAGGAAGGAAGGGAGAAAGAAAGGAAGGAAAGAAGGAAGGAAGGAAGGAAGGAAGGAAGGAAGGGGGAGAGAGGGAGGGAGGGAGGGGGAGAGAGAGGAGAGAGAGAGAGAGAGAGAGAGAGAGAGAGAGAGAGAGAGAGAGAGAGAGAGAGAGAGAGAGAGAGAGAGAGAGAGAGAGGGAGATGGGACAGGTGTACATAGATACACAACTGTTCTCCATATGAATATGGGAGAACACAGTGTCTGAACCGAATGAGACAGAGTTTTCACCTATTGGCCATACGGGAGAACTGCTTGTGTTTCTACCATTACTTGAATGGTAGAGTCGTCCTGTATGGGGTGCACCTCCATAGGATCCTTTACTAAAGTTATTGACATTCCGACAGAGATAACAGTTACTTTTACTTTTTTCAGTTTACTGAAGAGCTCTGCGTTACATATGCAGTTATATACAGTTGCTTTTAGACTTTCAATAGAATCTCCCATCTCCCAGTAATAACACTCAGAAGAATAATGATAATGCAGGCAGAGACTGGGGGCACAGAGGAAAGATGGAGAGGAGCTCCCACTTAGCAGAACATCAGAGTGAGCCACTCAGGTCAGTGTGTGTTTGTCAGTCCTTAAAGGTCACCACAGAATACCATACCATATCAAAGAAGCTATATTGGATGTGCAGCTTTGTACAGTTCCTAGTAGCGAGCCCACACGGGGCCAATCTGGTTTTAGCTTCGATTTGCTGTTTGAAGTTGGGCAAAACTCTGCTGGGTTCCATGTTGGGCAAATGGCTGGGCTGAGGTGTGGCCCTGACCAGGCTTCCTGTTTTGGGCTCAGATCAGTTTCAAAGTGGGCTGCCTGATTTGGGCTCAGATCAGTTCCAAAGCAGGTTGCCCGTTTTGGTTTCATGTTGGGCAGATGGCTGGACTTAAGTGTGGCCCCGATCGGGCTCCCTGTTTTAGGCTCAGATCAGTTTTAATGCGGGTTGTCTGATGTGGACTGAGGTTAGATTTGGACAGGGCACGCTGGTCTAGTGGTTCTGATCAGTTACACCAGATGTCACTACTATACAATATATAGAGTTTTCCAATAAACATCGATGAAACTGATTTATACAATAATACAAGAAAATGTGAAAGTGCTGTAGAATAGGAAAAAGTAAACAGATGTTCTCACAGTTTGGAAATAAGGTAGACTATATATAGAAAGGAATGACGAAAAGAAGGTTCTCCAAGCAGCTATCCAGTGTAGACACTATTTCTGTTCCATTACAATTTGCTTAACACAGTCTCATATCCTGTGGGTATGAACTATGGATTTGAAGGCCAATGTACACCCTAGACACTTGTCTATGATGCATGTTGCTCAAACCTGATGATAATAGGCCTGCTTGATACTTCCATTATTGGGTAGGAAGAGTATGATTATGCCTTGGGTTGATTAGCAGGATCTAGGATATCTGGTTCAACAAATACAAGAAATCAGTGGGGAATAATTGAATAGATTCTAAAACCCCATAATTATCAGGCAGTGCTGTGGCACCAAATTAGCTAGCCCGTCCAAAAAACAATCTGATCCCACTTTCAATCAATCTAAAAACCGATCTGAACCCGCTTTCAGCCCATCCAAAAACCGATCTGAGCCCGTTTTCAGCCCATTCAAAAACCGATCTGAGCCCAGAGTGGGTAGGCCGTCCAAAACCCAATCTGCGCTCAACATGGGCAGCCCGCACAGGGCCAGACCAAAGCCCAGTGCCCTAAACCGATGGGAGCCCATCAGTAAGCCTACTCTGGGCCACAGTTGCAAACACAATCTGGCCCCATCTGGGCCACAGTGTGTTTGCTACTAGGAGTGCTGTAGACCCTGTATGTGAGGGGAGGAGCTCTGTGTTTTAAATATGCAATTATATACATTACTGTATATCCTGAATGTGAGGAGAGGTCGTGTTCAATATATGTACAGCTCTGTGCATTACTATAAACCCAGGTTGTGAGGAGAAGCGCTGTTTGATGTCTCGCTTTGTACACTACTTAAATCCCTGAATCGGAGGGGAGGCTATGTCTCAATTCACACTGTAAAGCATTGTATGAGAAATCCATGATGAGTTTTATAAGTCTATTCATTTGATGAAATCATCTTTGCAATGATGGCTTCCTCATCAGACACCTGTCATCCCATGAAGGAGTGGGAAGACCACCGATATGCGACAAGCATAAAGGACGAAATTTGATACAAACCTTTCAAATCAGTCATTTTTGGGGCCATCAGGGAACATTGGTTTGTCATTGGCACAGTATTACCTACAGTTTTTAGGGATACTGGTAACTTGAAAAGTCTAGGGAATTAATATAGTTGACTTAAATTGTATGTGACTCTTGCTGCCATGTCAGTTTGCCATTAGTTCATATATGACATGTTCTTGGAATTTAGCTTTTTATCTTCCAGGCATTAGGCATTGAAGACATATTTAGGGAACAATGTCCAGGAACTCATTGAACAAAATAACCTGTCAAACAACACAGCTCATGAAAATAAATCCAGACATTCTCACACAAATAAGACACTTTTTTCTTCTTTTGTTCCTCATTGTCCAACCACTGACAGCTTCTGTTCCTTGCATTTACAGCAATGAAATGGACTTGAATTGAATAGGATCTCTGTGGAGTATTGGTCCAGTGATTTAGATTGCCAGATTACATCAAGACTCAAACACTCCAAAAACATGAGGGTAATTTATGTTGACATTTAAAATTCATCCAAGGACATGGTTGAACAAACAGAAAGACAGACAGAAATATGTTTGTGCTGTTGGAAATGTTTTGAGTGCAATATGTATCGGAAGTACATTATGTATCGGAATTACATATTGCATTTGGGAAGAAGCCAAAGGTTCCAAAAGTGTTAATTCAGATTCAGAATATATCCATCCACTTCATTGTTTACAGGCTGATAGAACTATTAAATTTTCTTCTTGAACAACTAATTACTCGATATTCACCCTCAACATATTGAGCATTAGGAATAAGTGTTTTTATTCTGCATTATAATAGGTAGGGTGTTTAGACAATGAAAGATATGTATACTACAATATTCTATATTCCCTCTATGGGAAGCTTAACATGTTTGGAAGACTATGCAAAAAACGGTACATTTATATCTGCGATAGTTTTTGTGTAGGGTGAGTAAGTGTGCGCCAAGGTTGGTTTATTTTCTGGAAAAACTCCCTATGCAGCAGAGGGGAGAAAAGTGGTCGTTCTAGCCACTGCAGTGGGAGGGTATACACTGAGAACCTAGAAATGTTGATTATTGATGCTGCATTTGCGGGCTCAATCAAACCTTGAATAATTATTCTACAATCGAATTTCCAAAACACATGTAATGCCATTATATCAGACAAAGGTACCAGAGGCCCGTTTTGATATTTTCAGGCATAGCAAATATTCTATGCTGCCATATACCATAAAAGTCTGATTCTAAGGATCAGACCTTTGCATACATAACCTAAAATCCGCTGATAACTACTGGAAATACAACCTAACATGTAATGAAACTCTGAAAGCTAACTACTTGTGTTTTGAAATGTGCATAACTCCGTCTCAATTATATTGTTTTTTATTGAGGTTCTGCGCTGCTCAATCAGTGTTTCCGTGAGCAGATGCACTATAAATACAGTTAGAAAGACGGAGCTAGTTCTCAGATGTAGGTAAAGGTGTCCTCTATACCCTCAGAAGATCAGTTTTGGCCATTTTAATGTCAATTAGAGCGGAAATAGAAACAGGGTGGATAAGTCAAACTCATAGACACAGGAAAGAAGCATACCCAGTGTGATGGGTGCTATGTGTGTGCGTTTCTGCGTAGAGATACCACAATTTAGCTGTAACAAATTATATTATTTAGAAAGAACATAAATTATAGATAGGCCCAAGGTATTGGCTTTCATAGGATATCTTCATATATTTGCTATTTCATTTCATTCTGATGAAAATCTTGAAAATACTGAAGCGGGACAGAGAAACGGCCTTTTTCGCGGCCCACAGCGGTACAGGTAAAGACCCTATAATAGGTCGATATTAGCTTGTCTAAGTGACCAAGTCAATCTTGCTCATTATGTTATGTTTCCATTTTAGTGAGGGTAGAAATGGCATAGGTATGCCCCTCAATACTTTCAGTGCGCTAAAAGGCCAGATGATAAACATACCAAAATCGCAGCTATTGCCTGGGCCCCCAAAAAAGTGAAGTACCCCCGTGTGAATGACATGAAGCCACAGGGTAGAAGGGCAGTCTGAGCGTCGCCAAAGTGGTCCTGTACATGAACCCTAAATACTTGAATGGTCTGATATATCTTAAGGCCAATGGCTATTCCTATCTCTTCCGAACAGCTACAACACATGTGGAAGAAAGTGCTGGGGAAATACACAACAGTCCAGGGTTCTGTCTTTGCAAATAAATATTAGACAATTTCCCAGGTTGTCATCTTTTTCAACAGTAATACTACATGTGTTATTGTTTAATTGTGGAACCATTTGGGATTCTTTAGTGTATATTTTCTCTCTCTTAGGTGCTCATGCAACAATCTGCTTTGACATGAGGCATTTTAAAGCTGACATTAGTCCACTTTCTAAAGCTGCAATGGAATCTAAATTAAAAAGTAAACAACACTTCTTACTGTGCTGTGTTTTCCTTTCACTTTGAGTAATATATAAGCAGCCTCCAGTTCAATACCATACCGGTTATTTAATCAAAAAACATTAAATCATTACATTACGATATGAATGGAATCACAAACATGAAATCACTATCGACCACAATGCCTTAATAAAGTGATTCTCCCAGGGTTTGGCGAGGCCGACAAAGGGGGAGATAACTGAACAAACAGCAGGGGTCCAAAGACAAAACACGATACAATGTACTCTCTGAAGGGAGCTCCATTTTGCAGTTATGTGGTATGGTCAGGTCTATCACCTCCAGGGTTGACTGCCTGCCATAATTGACCAACACAAACACAGGACGATATTGTTAATCCTAGTCAAGGGTCTTATTAATGAGCTTCTGAAAGGGTTGTGAAACTGGTGTTAAGTGATGTTATCTAATGCTAATTAGATGAACTCTTCATAGGACATCAGTACCATCTAGCGTGCTGGCACACCCTCAGGGGGGAGTTGCACTACACAGGTGCCTTCTCCGAAAATACATGGACAATGCTGGAGATAGGAGGGAAACTTTAAACGTTGCCATGGCGGACAGAAATGAACATTGAAGCCACACTTCCGACGGGTTTTAGAGGATTTTCATTTCCTTTCAAAGCACAGCAATTAACTAGCTTTTTATGGCAGGCAAACAGCTTCGTTGGTTTCATTACACTAAATTGATGAAGGGTTTCGTAACCATAAGCCATGAGTATGGACACATCCAATTATGTAAAGTAATAAATGCTCCACATCCACTAAGGCAGCTTTGGGAAAAATGACTTGAAGTTCGTGACGTGGAAGCACTATCAAAATGTCAACAGGTTGCTTAAAAAGAAACATCATTAACTCTTACCATTTTAGGATAGAACTTATAGTCTATCATTATTCATTTTAAGTGGAAGACCACACCTTTATAATGAATACAATGAAGTGCTATTATACCCATTACAACGAGAGAAAAAGAGGTACACTGTAAAAAAAATTCCGTTAAAATAACGGAGATTCACTGGCAACACTGGGTGCCGGACTTTCACCGTTATTTTTACGGTCACCGTTTTTTCCTAAGTCACCGTTATTTTTACGGAACTGTCACAGCTATTTTTAAACAAGAAATCTCCGTTATAATTTTTTTAACAGTGATTCTCAGTACCATTAAAAAAACAGTGATTCACTGGCAACACTGGGTGCCGGACTTTCACTGTTATTGTCACGGTCACCGTTTTTCCCAAAGTCACCGTCATTTCTACGGAACTGTGAATCACCGTTATTTTAACAGAATACAAAACATCACTGTATTCTGATTCAGTGCCTAAACAATAATTGTAATGGTATTTTGTGTAATTTAACTGATTTGTCCCAGTGTTATTCAGTTCATTTATCCCCCTATACCTAACTCCATGCTCAATATGGTTCCAAACCGAATTTGGTTCCAATCAGCAATATCATCTCAGTGTCAAGACTTCAGACCTAATCATTAGGAATTAGTCTATGAAAGCCTTATAGAATGCTTCATGACACTTTGTAATACCAGTCCATGAGCAGAAGTCACTCTAGGATGGCTACAGAGCAAACATTACAGCTGTATCTGTATATATATTTCTTATCACCACAAAAATGGTGTTCCTAGCATCCAGGAAAATCTCTTCATGAACCTAACTGCCACCTGGTGTGACAAAACTGAAATCAATTAAACGTAGCTTCACCGTAAATTAGACTGTGTTTCACTGTAAAAATAAACGGTGTTTCACTGTATTGGATTACGGATATTCAAAGTAAAATTGATTGATTTTACATTGCCTCACCGTAATCATATGTTATGATGAATCACCGTTAAATTTTACACTGATTCTCCGTATATTCAACGGAATATTTTTACAGTGTAACTAAACGTCAGAGGTTACCACACCCTCTTAGACAGCCATCTAACTGTCTAAGAGAAAATGGTTTAAATAACTGTTAGACAAGGACTGAATTGCACATCTCATTTAGCAAAATAATAACAGATTTATAATTTAAAGAGGTACTCTTACGAACTGCGTAGACAGAATGTGTTCTAATCGATAATCATCCTTTTATTTTGATCTCAGACTATAATAGACTCAATAATCCAAGGAGGAACGGAAAATACTTTTATCTCAACAACCACTGAATGCCTGATGATAAGGCTCAATATGCTGTTGTGTACCTTGGTTACCTGGTGGCTCTGACCAATCAGAGGGCAGGGAGTTTTTGTTAATGTTCATATATGGCAACTGTCTTCGAGCAGATGTTTAGCAGGAGAAAATTGAGGGGGGTGTGGCCCCTCTAGTTTTAAGTTAGGGCCTTAGTTTGCATAGTGTTATGTCTTTTAAAAGGTACAACTATAGTGGTTTTGACTTTAATGTCTCATCAGGTGTGAATCTTTAGACATAATTAGTTTGAGTAGTACCTAATAGTACCTTATTCCTAGTGGTATACAGTTAAGTTGGGCATCTTCTGGCTGGTCGATGATCTTACAAGTTCATCACCCAGACTTTTCTTTCTTATATTGCCAAAAACCAGCTAGTGACCATCGGACTCGGGTGTAGTCTTCGATTTTTTCATTTGGTCCCAATTTTCTGTAAGGATCTTTTTGATCGGCGGGTTGTGGGGGTTGTGGGTCGTGATGCAATAAAAGGCATTGTTTTGACCCTTGGGATTTTTAAGTTTAGTTTTTTTTCAGGTCTGACCTGATTTGTATTTTGCTCTCGCTAGTGAGTCTAGCAGCAGTTGTCCTGGGTATTCCCTACGTAGAAAATGTGTGCAGAGCATCATAGAATTACGGAGAAACTCGAATTCTTTGGTGCATATATGTTTGACCCTTGGGAACTGAGAATAAGGGATGGCTCTTAAGACATGTTAGGGGTGCTCTGATGAGTAGAGTAGGTACTTGTGGCTGTGGTGGGTTTGCAGTAAGAAGTGGTTTCAAGCTTACCCATCGTGTTTTTATTGATTGTGATGTCTAAGAAATTCACGGTGGAGAGTGAGTCTTCCATGGTGAATTTTATGGTGTATGGCGGCTATTGAGGTGATGGAGGAATACATCTAGAGCTGCTTTGCCGTGTGTCCAGATGATGGAAATATTGATATACCTTTTCCAAACTAAAGGGCCTGTTACACTGGTGGCATCTGCCGCACTGCATCTGCCGCAGAACTTGCTGTGCCGCAGATGCAGCTAGTGTAACAGGCCCAAAACTTGCTGCAGCTTGCCGCAACTACTTGCTGCAGCAAAAGCTACCAGTGTTAGCTTTCCTTGCGGCAAGCTGTGCAGCAGATGCCGCGCAGCAAGTGCCGCCAGTGTAACAGGCCCTTAAGGGTTGGGTGTGATAGGGGTATACAAGCTTGTTTTCAAAGTCTCTAATGAAAATGTTAGCATACGCATAGCATAACTTGGTGCCTATCGCCGTGCCGCTGACCTGTAAGAAACCTTTGTCATCGAACTGAAAGTTATTGCAAGTGAGGACTAGATTGAGTAGGGCGGAGATGGAGTGGTTTGTAGGATTGAGGTTGTGGTGTCTCTTGGAGGAGACTGCCTTCCTGACCATGTTGATGCCTTCGTCGACCGGGATGTTCATGTATAGACTGGTGACGCCCATGGTTGCTAGGATAGCGTCATGTGGGCAATCTAAGTCTATAATTGTTCTGATGAAATCCCCAGTGTCTTTTAAGAAAGAGGGGAGCTTTGGAATGATTGGTTGTAAGAAAAAATCCACAAATTGTGAAATTCTCTCAGATGGGCAGTCATTTGCTGAGACAACGGGTCTACCTGGAGGCTGTTTTTCCCCATTGGTTTTGGGGTCCGTATGTGTCATACGGGGGTCCCGGCATCCCATACGGGCAAAAAGTGTTTTTCCTCATCGGATACGGACATTTTTTACCAAAAAGCAGAATCCCGTATCCTATACGGAATTCCGTATATGCATACAGGAAAATAGCCTTTTTTACCTCATCGGATACGGGATTTTTTTTTCACATCCTGTCCGTATAAGTCTCCTCAATTCCTGAGCTATCAGAGCAGCATAAATTCAAAAAAAGTGGCCCATATGCTGCATGCGGGTACTTCAAATCCCGCATAGGTAATTCAGTACCAGCATGGGGTTTAGGTATGTTGCATGACCTTGACCTTGGCCCACTCTCTGCTTTTCCACCAAAATTCAACATGGTGTGGGGGTGGACGCAGAAGGAGAAGATGCAAAGCAGGATATGCAGCTGAAAATACTATATCACATATCTGAACATGATGGTCTACTTAATGCTACCTTTATATTTTCAGATATGTTCTGACTGACTACATTCTAACCCCGGTCAGGGTGGAGCGTACTCAGGCGGAGGCCAACTACAACAAGTGGCACCGTAAAACGAGGTCCCTGATTGAACGGATCATAGGACAGGTCAAGCAGAGACTAAGGTAAGTTCAAGCTCTTTGCACAATACCTAAAATACAGTAACACAACAATGTAAACAGTAAAATGCACAAATTTGTCACAGCACCAACTTTGTATGAACTATGTTAACACAACATTTCACTTCTATACATGAGACATATGACAGTATAAATTTCCCCATATGGGTGGAGGAATGAACAGATTTGGATATAGCTCTACAAAGCATATCACCTAATTTCAGATGCATGGACAGTAGTGGAGGGTATCTGATGCACGATCCTGTGCGGGCAGCCTCGATCATAGAAACCTGCTGCTGCCTCCATAACTGTGCTAAGCTCGGTAAAGTCAAGCTGTTGAAGGACAATCCCCGAGCTAAGGACCGTTACAAGAAGAAACAAGCTGCTGCTGTCCAACCCGCAAACCTGGGACGCAAACCTAGTGTCTTGTTCACACACATGAGGAAGAGCTTCATTCAGACCCATTTCCAGAACGACCACCTGGAGAAGAAGGATAGATAATCCCTCCATATGAACTATGAACTACACCCATGTTTTGATATGTCTGTTAAATGTACATCAATATAATAAAATAACATAATACCGGTATTTTTTTTTGGTATGTAGTATTAAACCATACAATGAACAGCCGCTAGCCTTGCTACACATTGTATAAGTTTTTAGCACCAACATGGATGCAGTGACTTATCCGTATGACAACGCTAATGTAATACTTATTTATAAAGTAAAATATATGTATACATTTCCATGCAATGTCTGATAAGTGTACACAGAAATACATTAAAATCTAGAAACATGCCAGGGATAAACAACACCTGCACACATATGGAATGATATATTTAAAAACAGTACCCTGATTCAAGTTTTCACGGTTTAAAGTTGAACTGTATAATACAACCGGAGATGTAATGAAACATGAACACTTTTACATTCATATATCTGTACCACGTTAAGGATAGATCCCTGTACGAGGGGTCTATGGCATTTAGACACCGACCGTAGGGAGGCTGTCTAAATGACATAGTCCCCGAGTTAATGGGATCTATCCGACTTAGAACCTGGTATTTAATGACCCTTTTATTACCTTTTAATTACCCTAAATGACCATGGGGTCTACGGCATATAGACACCCGCAAACCCTGCTCTCCCATTGGTCAATTTGAAATACCAGGTTCTAAATGGCCATATACATGTTTAAGTCTTGGGTTTACTTTTGAGCCGGAGAGATCGTTTCTGCTTGGGTTTGTTAGGACTACCGGGATCATCCCCCTGGTCGCTACCGTTAGACTGCTCCTCCTGCAGGTCCACTCGGTCTTGTAGTATAACACACTCCTCTCCCCCGAGCACAGAGAAATTAGGCAGGCCATCCGTTGCTGGCGGGTGCTGAAGAATAGCTGAATAAAATGAGGAACATAGCATGTTCCATAAACTATTTTAATCATATATTTTCTACGGTGACATATATTTATGCATTACAACATGAAGTAGCAATAAATTATCTTGTTTCACAGCATTTCTCATACAGCTGGAATGTGTTACATTTTTCTGTTCTTTAGCACTGTTTTATTTTTATGTTATGGGACAAAATATATTTTAAATTACCTGCTCCATTGAGGACATATTTGAGCTGCCCATCCACCTGGATGTATTTGCCATCAGGAGAATGGACTGGGGACTTCATGCAGTAAGCTGCCTCCTCCTGACCTTTTAAAGCAAGGGTTAAAATAATATAATATAGTAACATCCCTTCATGACACGTAAAACACAGGGAGGACTAATATCTACCTTTGGGTGGTTCCTGATGTGTCAGGTAGGCAGAAGTGGTAGGCTGTTCCTCTATAGTGTGACACACACCATCCTCTTGTTCTGCGTGGGGCAGCTCCGACTCCTTCTGCTCTTCCCCCGGTTTTTCTTCCTCCTCCCCCGCTTTGTCCAGTTCAGCTTTATCCTGCGCCATTCCGGATGCACCAGCCACCGGGACATCCTGAACTGCTGCAAGCACAGAAATAGCGGTATTTCTATTTTAAAAAATGTGGCGGAAGCGCGGTGGGACAGGACATTTGTTATGTGGGGGCAATGTGGCCTACTTGATATATATGGGACATGCTGATATAACTAGATATTTTAGGAGAAACCTTGATGTGTGCAACATGTTATACGGTCCCTATGTACATTTTTATTTGCTAAAAAATGGACGCTGCTTACCTCCATCGATGCTGATCAGCAGCTCTCTTTCCTGTCCAGCCACCATGCTGGCACTGGGCATGGCGATGTTGGCGTAATCCTGCTTTTCCGGCCGGTCTGGGTCGTAGCAAGACCATTTCCTATCAGGCCGGCCCCCACCCTTCACATCGGGTGGCTGCATTCCGTCTATACCTGTTGTATGTAAGCAGGTATAAGACAGGTGTGGAAATAATTTTTTTTTAAAGAAGCAAGATATCACTACTGTTCCACATGTGGGGTATAATAATGTATGGTAATTATTATGTCCTGTTTCAGTATGGCTCATACTACGTAAAAAAAAGAATACTTTTTTTATGTTCCTTTATCAGTATGTCAGAGGAAGGAAAGGGATAATATTACTTACCGAGCACTACGTTGACTCCGGAGTAGTCACACGCGGCCTGCTCCAGGTCATCAAGGAAATCTTTGGCATCCCTGCGACCGGAACCGGTGGGCTATTTTGCATCAATTCTCTGCCTCTGTTACAACAGGGAAAGCACATGAATTTTAAATATGCATCACTAAGTAAAAGATAGAAAAATCTGTACTATATTACAGGGTGTACCAAATACTTTCTTTGTTGAGGAAACAGGAAGCAGAATATAATTTTTCCATGTTCTTGGTAAGTTCTTGGGTAGAATATATATTGCTTCATTTTTTTATATATGGTCTCTACAAAATCTGAATCACGATGTTCATTTGGTGTTACAGCATAATAAAACCCAAAAAATTTACTAAAAAAAACGGAGGAATATACTTACTTTCCGTTTTGCCTGCTGGCAGTAGTAGCCCAGTTTGTCCTCCACCTGTAGTACTGTCCTCGGCCTCAGTCCCATCGAGGAGACATAATCTGGCAAAAAAAATTATATGCTATACTTCATTACATCCAGCAGGACAGAGTTTTTTCATCACGTAACAAGAGGGAGTAATACAGTGTTGTATACTGTGTAATGTATGGCAGAGTGACATGTTTTGTTTCATCTGTGCATTTTAATTTGCAACAGTATACACTGTGTTTGGCAGAAAGATTTATATATTAATTAATTTTCTTCTTACCTGTGAGCTCTTTCCACGCTAGCTCTTTCATGGTTGCCCCACTGGTGGCGTCTTTAAACTTGCCACGCAGGACCGGCTTCAGATGGTTGGCACCAAGTATGAGTGCCTCGAGCTCGTCAGCCCGCCAATGGGCGCCTTTTACTGTGCAAGGGTTTCTGGTGGAGTCCCTGCACATACTCAGACTGAGTTCACTGGCATAACCCGGTATGATTTGTCCCACATATTGTTTTTTGGTTAATTTGGATTTGGCTCTGGATGATGGCTTCTTTGGAGTTTTGGCGGTCGAACTTGACGCATCCGGTGTGTATGTCGGATCCCGCTTTTTTGTCATCCTTGGGCAACTGTTTCTGCTTTTTATGTGGGGGGGGGCACCGGTGTTGTTATAGTGCTCACTGGACGGGGCTTTTCCCTTTTGGCGGACTTCTGATCTCCTCATTTCTGCCAACATTTTTTCCATGTACCCAATCATCTGGGACCCCCCATGCCTGGAAAATTGCTGGGGAACAAGTGTTCCAACCCCTGGTACCCTTCCTCCACCTCATCGTCCGATTCAGCGTCGGATGCATCTGGTCGGGGTTTCTGAAAAATTGAATGTGATCCCATGATTAAAAAAGGAAAACAGGCAACGTGAGGGAGCTGGATATGCTGCCCTGACACCCCCCCCCCCTGTATAGCTAAGGTACTTCTTTTGCCCATACAACAAGATTGAAATAAACAAAAGATAGAGTGTACACCTTCTAAACAAAAATTCATGATAGCATTTGCATTGAAGTAAAGCGAAATGGTACATTAACACTGACAAATCGGTCACCGCGGGAGCAGGCACCGGTGAAAAGAAGAGAAAATTGAATGAAAATAGCATCATACATGACAGAACGGATCGACATAGCTAAGTATGTGTAACATTGTACCATTATGCATCATATGACATGCTGTCCTTACCTTTTTACTGGCTTTTGGCATAGTTTTTCCTGACTTGTTGTCGTTTTGTTAACTGTTGTAGCAGTCGGCAGATTGCAAATGGCGGATTCCGGAAGTGACGTCAGACAGGGAATTCCCTAGGGGTATCCCCGTTTTCGTCAGTCGCTTCCCGCTTTCAATGTCGCATAGTCCCTTATGGCTACGAATACGGGCATACCAATACGGGATCCGTATACGGTCCGCATTTTGTGTCCGTATTCGTTCCGTATTGGACCAATGGGGAAAAACATCCTCCAGGAGGGGTAGTTTGTTTTCATGGATTTTGGGTAAAAGATACAGATTTGATGAATTCTAGGTTTTTGTGTGCCCAAATATTCAGCCATTTGGGAATGTACTTCACCTTGTTTGTACATTCTGGAGACTTCCTCTGCAATTAAAGTATTGTGTATTTATGTGTGAGGTTGTCTTCCTGCAGTCTATAGAAGTCCCAATCACTGAGTTGTCAGAGGCCTTCCTTCATTTAATCAGTTTTATTTTGGAGTACCACTGCAGAGTCTTTGTCAGCTTTTTTATGTCTATACTGTTATTCTTAGCTAAAGAGATTTTGGCTATCTTTTCGGGGTGAGTTAAGTTTGATCGATGTCTTACTTTAGGGTAACTGTTTTCAATATCTCTCTGGTTGAGTAGGGCCATGTTTTCCACTATTACTGGACCCGGAGGGTTCCATTTGGAGGGAAGTTTGAATTTTTGTTCCTTGAAAGGGGCCTGAATATTGTTTAAGTTTGGTGTGACATTTGAACAATAATATTACTGTTAGATTATCACCCAAAAATGCAGTCAGGAGAAAGGGCTATCCAGCCATAAGTGACTGCAGATAAGAAAAGTTCCCTATTTTAGTTATAATTATCAAAAACAGGGAAAACCCTATTAAGTTATTAATGGCTGGTGTTGGCTCTTGGCATGTGGTATTATCCAATATGTTGATAGATGTTATTAATGAATGGAGGCAATCAGAGGATGCTCTCACCTGCTCCTAGGCCAAAACATCATAATAATCATGATTGGGTCATGAAGGCAATTGGTGTACTCAATACCTACACCCACTAAGGTGATTTGGAGTGTATTGGATGATCATGTTAAGAGGGTTTGTCAATCATGGCCCAGCCTTGCCAGTACTGCAGATGCCCTCCAAACCCCTTACATAACTACCCCCCATATACATGCCCCACTCACCTGCCTGATATAAATACCCTCACCCCAGCACTACAGCTTTCAGATTGACTCCATACCTAGATACGAATTATATAGAAAATGTACTGGGGGAGCTTTGTGGATTTTGTTGACTCCGCAACTTAGTCCATAGCGACGGACATGGTTAGTAATCTTTTAGCTCCCTATACAACCAACCATGCTTAGTTAATACTACCAGTTATAGTCAGTACTGACTAACCCTGTGTTCTGGTGATTGTCTGGGTTCTACGATAGATAGAAAGAAAATTTCAAAAGATTTAGATTATGTTTCTTATGTTCTACACAATAAAAAAAAGAAAATTGACTATTCAATCATTCTCAATTGTCTGGAGTCCTTATCATAGATTCACATTCCCACATCTTCAATTATTCCAACGAGTCTTCATTATAACTGCAGAAAAATGTTTGCATGCTTTCACGTTTGACATAGGATCCACCTGTGATATTGACAAATTAAAGCAGCCAGAGCCGTATGAATTTGATATTCATGAATATGTATGCCAACCATTATAGGTACTGGTCCAACGTCTGAAATGCATCTCTCCATGTTATAGATTCTAATTCTACGTACCGGTATGCTATATCGTATTTAAATGTACATGTCAATACGTTCTTAACACCCAGTAATACTAATAATGATAATGTATAAAAAGGTGCAAGGATGAAGTGTTGTTACTCCACTACTACATCCAGACCCGGGCATCCAGATCTGACCAGGTAAGGCAATTTTCACGCTCCCTCACATGTTTGACATGACATATGACAACACTGCTGTGTACCCGATAATGTATAAAAAGGCCAAGATGCAGTAAGGGACACATGATAGGATGAAGCAGGGGGTAAGTAGGTCCCACTTTGTAGCACTTGGAGGGGAGACACTCAGGTGCGCTCTGTGCCAATGTCTTTAAAAGGTCATCCACTAGTCACCACAGAATATCATATCACATCAAATAGGCTGTATTGGATCAACACGTCCAAGAACGGTGCCAGTCAACAGATTGTCTTCTTGCGTGTAAATTAGGTTTTTAACTCTTCCTTTCATCAGTTTACCTAATAGTATTTAATAAGCTTTCTAAAACTGTAATAATCATGTGAATATTCCTACCAAAATAGAAATGGTGATGATTTGCACGAGGTACATGCACTAAAATGGACGGATCATAGTTTTATATATTTATCTTGATAAGGGATATAATAGCATTAACAGGACATTCACATTTTAAGGATGGAACTTTAACCAAAATTTAACTGTAATATTTAAAGACTCCATTGATCAATAAGTGTAATGCAATAACTTTTATGTTGTATACAATTTTCCGTTTTATTAATAAGAATTTGCATGTTGAATAATCACGGTGTACGCTACATGTTGTATTCGGTTACAACATTCACTAAATCCTTATTTGTATTTGTTATATCTGTTGCTACGGCAACCAATATACTCACCAATATATCACCTGGTAAATGTTACAACCATTTTTTCAACATGACAAAAATGTCTGAAGTATATTTCCACTATAGATAATCCCATTTCCTACATTTGTAATGACTATTTACCTTAAAAATAAAATAAAAACATCTTGTGCCTCTGGTCAGGTAATTGTAATTGGGTCATTTGGAGTCTTCTAGATTCATCATCATCTCCCCCACAGTACTTACGCACTGAAGTATCAAGGACACAAAGGAATCAGCACAAGAAATTAGCCACCTTGTGATGAAATAAAGTCCATGCAAGAAGCCCAGACAAGGCAGATGCTTGAGCCACCCTGTCTTGCTGTGTAATCCAGCTCCTGTAATTCTTAGATTAACTGAATAAAAACGGAATGTTTAAGAAGCCTATGATGTCTGAGGCTGTGTCTCACCAAATTGATCCAAGTTGAAAGTCTATGACCAGGTGCAATCTATGACCGGGTGCAATCTGTGACCGGGTGCAATCTGTGACCGGGTGCAATCTATATGACCGGCCTGAAAGAAAACGGAGTATTTAGGGCAGATGTAGATACAAATTAGTCACATAAAGTTTTAAAACATCAAATAATCTTTTCCGCCCATTTCTATAGATCTACATCTACCCTAAAAAGACCAGTTTCATTCAAGCGGGTCATAGATTGCACCCAGTCATAGCTGGCACCCGGCCATAGACTTTTAACTTGAATTGATTTGGTGAGACACAGCCCTATTATATGTAGTACTTATTGGCGCAGTGGTTTAGGTATAGGGTTATGTCATGGCACAAACAGCTGCCTCATGTTTACCCCGCGGTGACCAGCCTTGAGAGCTGACATATGTGCATGTATATACATCGTCATTATTGGTGGACCTGGTCTATTCCAGACAGTTTTGCTACCAACATTAGCTATTAATAACTCCTGAGCACCATCAATAGCTCCTGGTCCCCGTCTTTGATAATAACTGGTGTGAGAACTTCAGGGAGTGGTCAGTGTTTAACAACAGGAGGGGGTCGATAGATCTTTGTGCAAGTGGGTCAAAAAATGCGTTGGTCCCTTCCGTGGGAGCTAGGGGTCGATCTTTTTGCAGCCAAATACCCCCCCCCCCCGTTATTAGAAAATTACCACTCCTTTACGTTAGCGTGAAATTTGATATGAAAAGATTCAGACAAAGTTCTCTTGGCTAATTTGATATTGATGCTCGGTCTAATCCAGACTCGTTTTCATAGACTACAATGTGAGTTGTGACAATGATTACATTCAGTGATAAACAGCGCTGGTTTTATGGAAATGTGACTTTCAAATAACATTCCAACTTTCCCGTCATTTCATTGAACGATGATTTTTCAGATTCATATTTTCCCTTTAACCTAATTTACTCTCCCCCAGCGGATGCAGAATGAGGTTAAATGATTGTGCTGAAGGAGACATGCGGAATGAAAGCAAACATGAAGACAGGTGTAATTAATCTGTGACAGAACAGGAAATAACTGGACTTGTTCCCTGCATGATGGAGGCAGGACATTTCCCTACTCAGCCAACACCTCTGTGGTAAAGACAAGTTGGACTGTAAATCAGCCTAATCAATGCTGCAACTTACTCCATAGAGAGGGGATATGTAAAGCTCAAACTACCGTGAATATATTAGCTTAGCTCAAAGTACTCAGAACAGACCGAAACATATGTAGCGACATCTGGGAGTGTGCGATGACAAATGGCTTCCATTGTAGTAGGAAAAAAGTTGCCTTGAAGAAACTGCATCAAAACCGTTGCCGCATCTAGGGTCTTTAGACTTAGGGTAAACCGTTGAGATGAAAGATGCACATGTGTATCTACCCAACTGATAACTAGTCATCCCAAGTCTGTCGACATGGCTTATTTACCATACTTTTTCATTGTTTCTTCCATGGTCCAAGCCCTTATGTTGAGTGATAATAAACTGGGACACAGAGTTGCAATTTAGTGCAAATTAACCGAGGCAGAAATCATAAGAATTGGAGACTTTCTGTTTTATTCAAAACGTATGTCACCTTTAAAGGGGCATTCCCACCACTCGCACTTAACCACATAGTAGACTAGAACAGTATTAGAATTGTGAGTGGGATTGGCTCGGTGAGAATGCCACTTTAAGGGGTGGGGTTGGCATCACCAGAGAGAGACTGTGATTGCATCTGCAGCCAGACGGGCAGTGTGTGCAGGTGCCTTCAGGGTCCATGTTTGGAGTGACAGATCAAATGGAGGCTGGTCCCCACCCCTACATTATGTACCCCTAGTCACACACCAGGGGGACAGGAGGACCCAGCCACACCTGTAGGAGGGATGGCAGCTTGTCCACACTGATAATCTAAATTCTCCGGATCTTAGTCTGTAGTGGCTCTCCCAGGTTAGTCATAGGGATATTGGTCAGAATGACGAACTGATATTCAAAAAGGCAAAATGCCATATAACTGAGGCATGATACTCAGAGGAATGGAATGACTAAAGTGGGTTAGTCAGTACTGACTATAACTGGTAGTATTAACTAATCATGCTAGGTCATATAGGGAGCCAAAAAATTACTAACCATATTCGTCACTATTGACTAAGTTGTGGAGTTCAAAGATTATCTGTGCAGTAGTTTAGTATATATCCATCAAGGGCCACTGCAGAAAGGTATGGATACAGCAGGCTTACTCTCATACATGCCGAATGCACATATAAACACCACAAGATGAGTTAACAATTATAATAGTATATAATTTTGCAACTCTCCACAACTACAGCCATCTATAGGCTTCATAATCTAGAACCTGCATTGCCCTTGTGTAGCCTACTCGCACCACTCTGCCTCGACATTAAATGTCATTAGCCGAATTCATTAAAGCTGGACGATGATTCAAAATTGAATGTGGGCAATTCTAAGTAAAAATGTAACGTTTTTCACAAGGCTCTTCTTGGTTCTGGACCAGAACACCTTACCCCCTAAACTTTCTCTTGTGATGGCTCAGTTCCTTGGCAGGCCCTATCTCTTGCATTTAACATGGGCATGTCTACTAAGTGTCTGAGGTTGGTATAGAATCATTTACAGCACTACACCAGTACATGATAGGTGTTTGGTTTGCGTTTACTTTAGTCACTGTCAGTATCAAAGGGCTGTGAGGCCCCTAAGTCTCAAAAAGCCCCTATCCCTAGAATATCTGTGGGATAGGGGCCTTTTGAGACTTAGGGCACACCTGAAGTCCCTAAATGTCAAAGAGTGCCTATCCCACAAATATTTGAGACATAGGGACCACATTCAAACAGCCCCTATCTCAAGATTTGAGAGTTAGGGGCCATTTGAGAGATAGGGACATGTCAGGCCCCTGTAATCAATAAATGACCACTCCCTTTCCTATAATTAAGGGAGTGGTAATCTACATGTATTATCAACGGGGGCAGCTGGTGAAAGGTCTTGACCCCTCCTGAGGCGGGAGGGGACAATACTAAGGTTGGGGTCGTATAGTGGGAATATTATCAGTTAGGCTATAAATAACCTTTCTATTGCGCATATTTAACCAACGGGACAATTTTAAGGGATAGTTGCTTTTGAGGGATAGGGACATGCCAAAAATATTTGTGGCTTAGGAACTTTAAATAGGCCTTATGTCTCAAACCGTTTTAAGAAATAGGGTCCGTTCAGCACATAGGGACTTCACCTGGTCCCTGTATCTTAAACGGGCCAATTTTGAGGAATAGAGGTCTTTTGAGGGAAAGGGGCCTCACAGGGGCAGTAAAAAGTTTACAACCTTACAAGGACTTTTCCTTAATCCTTGTTTAACTGGCTTCATCCCCCTAAATGCCTACTCATAAGTAGCTGTAGGTACTTAAATGAGCGCAGAGATATTCATCTCCTTTTTTATGCCTTTACTTTAAAGCAACAAGATAGGCTGGTGGACAAAAGAAACCTACCCACCAGAGGCAACCAAGGATGTAGACTTATTCTCCCAAGATCTCAAAAACCAATTGTGCTTAGGAGTGCTTTTTATAGGGCAATTGCTCGATGGAATGCATTCAGGCACCTTATACTGAAATTGAGGACTTAAAGTCTTTTAAGATTTCTATAAAGAAAAATTACGACACTTGTTTTATCTGAAATGTATTTATTTTTACCACTGAGCATGCATAATCCTTCAATTTTACATATCCAACACTCCTCTCATCTCATCTCATTGTCCTCATTATTATGAATTCCATGAACAATTAATGTGAATTCTGTATTTTAAGTCTGTATATAATTGTCATATGTAAACAAAATGTGTACGTCATACTTAAATCAGAGAAATATTTGTGAATTATGGCATGAAAGGGGCCCTAGCGGAGGTAATGCAATGTGCACAAGCTAGGTTGATACATTACTTTTGTAACTGTTATCTTTTACCCGAATAAAACACTTTAAAAAAAACATAGCAATAGGTGGGTATGTTTATCGGAGAGTAGCTCTCTTCAGTTGCAAAGGCAGGAAGGTAGCTCTCATGCCATTATGGCGGATAGGCGGACATTGAAAGCTGCCTGGTGATAATATTGGGACGCACTTCGAATGTGTCTAAAAGGCATATAAATTGCTGCCCCGGCAGCAACAGTCAGAGTGTAGGCATGACCAGTACTCAGCCCTTTATGCTCGGCGGCCCAGATTACACAATGTTACTCCTTGTGTTGTACTCTAGTTCTGACTGTTTACCTTAAATTACACCACTGGTGGCTGGGAGAACAAGAGAAATGGCCTGACTGTATTTACATACGTGGCTGTATGTGGATGCGGTCCATCGAGCACACTCTCCTACTGTGAGTGTAAGTTAGATATCCATGGCTGGCACCTTGGACGATTACCCTGTCATTGGCTTATAACACTTATACAGCAAGTCACTTGTACCATATCTAATACTACCAGGGACCCTCAGGTGGGGCACGTTGAGACCTATCTGGATATTCAGCTAGTAATAAAATGCTTTAGCTGCACAGTCTTCGCTTCTCATGATGATGGTCTATACTTTCAAGCGACATCTCCTCCAAAGCGGCAGTGTTTCCTTCGGATATATATAATCTTGAAATATATAGTCGACATGATCATGTATAGCTGAATACAAGTGATTCTGATTGGTAAAATGTGAAATTGAACGCCAAAGTGTATCCTATATCCTATAGAAGAAAAGATATTAAAGTTATAGAGATCCCATGGAATGAAACAGCCTGAGATTAAAGTCCATACAAGAAATCAGGACAGTGTCCACCATGTAGATCAGACACTTAACTCCCCTACCCTTTTGCAAATGAATACATCTGGTCCTATAGGATCTGTTGAGATGAAATTGAAACATGTTTTCTTAGGAGTGGAAATGAATAGGATATTGGTGGATTTTGATCTAATGGTTTAAGTGTCAGATTATGTCATGGCTCAAGCAGTGAAACGCACCCAAAAGCGGAAGGGATTTCACACTGGCTGGTAATTGAATTTTAACCCAAATTGGTATCATTCAGTCAAAAGAATGATGTGTTGTTCTGGATGCCTTGTCATCTGACCCATCCATGTTTCCCATGTAAGGACTGAATTAAGTTTGTATAATAAGTTTTGAGATTATTTCCGTTGCAAAGCGTCGATTCCATTTTTTCAAAAGTCAATTGACATGTTTTCGCAAATTGACAGCTGCCTCCTAAAATACGTCATGAGATCAGATAGAGTGAATTCCAGATTAATTAGGCTACAAGGATGTGTGTTTCAGGTTACATTGTCTGAATATCTAGGGTAGGTAGGTCCGATTTTTCCTTTTAAATAACTATCTTATTTACTTTGGCCTGAAAAGTACCCAGAAATTGACTCCAAAACGTACATGCTGACTCATCAATGGGGCCTTGACGTCATACATATTGGGTATTGTAAATAGTATAAGACATATGATAACATATGTAATAGTAGCGGCAATCTCCAATCTCCGACAGCGATCCTTGTCATTCACATTCGCCTCAAATTAAAAGAGATCCCTCATTAAGAGTCATATGATGAGCAGATAATGACCTTGAATTGTGACACCATATATATGTGAGATGTCTCGTGTTATATTATTTCTCCCTTATTCTGGGCCAGTTAGTAAGGGCCACATCTCGGCTTTTTTTTGGTAGATGTGACTTTCGGGTAGGATGCCAATTTCCCTATGATTTTATTGAACTATCCTTTCATCTGTCAGACAAAATTTCCATCACTTCTGTTTTAACCGGATGTATTTAGTATTTTTCCTCATCAGATTCAAGAAATAACGTCAAGGTAAGTGAAATGAAGCTACGATAATGGAAACCTTAAAGATAACAACACTTGCCCCAACTGGCAAATGCAGCGATGTATCTCCTGCGTGATAGAAGTTGGGCTTCTGCCTACCTAGGCCCCTGCCCAGCAGCACTCAGGGGTTAGAGTTTTAACTGACCTTGAGGGTCTTTCAGAACGAATTCGTCAGTCGTCATAATTGGATTTTCATCAAAACATGTCAAAAGTGTATATTTGGGTGCTGAAGACCATGGCAAATGTATGGATTCCAAAATTAATGGTAGTCAAAATATAAAAGAAATTTGGGATCATTCAGAAACCATACATGTACCTATATATATGTATGTATAAATGCATGTTATTATAAATGTTATGCATGTATAATACATTTGATTTCCCAGCAGACATGATCAATTATGTATTTTGACTATTCCATCTTCTGAAAAAGTTTTTACTAGTGGTAGTTAAACAGGTTTCGTCACGTCACCATTTGCCTACGACCGCGTCAGTTGCTCTGAAAGACCACCCACATGAAGGTATTTATTGATCTACCTGCTGTAGAGACATGATTTGTAAAGCCCAAAGTTGTTATTTTTTTACGTTTTGAATGGAGATTTATTGATCCTCTCACAATGTACAGAAAAGTGGTAGGTTGAAGAACAATGATAATCAAAAATATCACACAATATCAGTTTTAACAGGTACACACAAGTTAAGACAGTGCAAAAATGGTTATGAGTTACAAAATAATGAAGATGGCGTCAGGCAATACAGGACAACATATACTTAACTAACACGGTCAGACTAGACATATATGCAAGAGAAACATTGACCAGATAGAGAATAAATAGAAAAAAATAAATACAGTTGTGACGGTACAGGATGCAAATAAAGTGAGTCATTTTACTGAGTTAACAGATTGTGTCATTTGAGTATGACCTAAATGGTCAAGTATTTGGGGTAATAAAGGTTGAATGTATGTGAAGGCGACAACAATGTACGTCATGTCTTTTCAATTACTCATGTCATTGTAATTATAGTATGGGTCTTTTAGCATGTATGTGGCGAAAGGAGGATTTCAACAATAAAAGATATTCAATATTGCTGGCATGTTATAGGATAAATGCTTGACAAAAAAAGTGGTCTTGGCGGTGAGGATCCGAGACAGTTTCTATCATGTAGGCAACAAAAATGTCGAGAATTACAAAAAAAAATGTAAAAAATAAAAATAAAAATCCTTACTTACTTGTAAATACCCAATGGGTTAATTTCAATATATTATTGCTAATGACAAAATCTACCGTTTAAATTAGAAATTCAAAAAAGTGTATTGATTATAATGAGCTAATCTAGAACTTTGGATAAAGGAGCGCTTGCTACTCGGTTGCTACGTTGAACATATCACTCTGGGTATAACTGTACGGTAATGATAATACTAGCACTGACCAGTCACACTTGTTGACCTTCATCGCATGTGAAGAAACAAAGTTACCATGCTTTAAGAAGTAAATGACATTTCTCCACTCAAGAAACTGGATTATGTTTCTCCACGGCGACGTTCCTCAAGCTAAGAAACCAATAATTGAAGGTTGCTGCAAATAGGATGAATTTATTGATTATTACATGGAATAAATATTAGTTTACTCCCTCGCATTACGTTGATCAGCTCAGGCATCGCTTATGAAGAAACTGGTCGATTGGACAGATCATTGTGAACTTAACTTCTACATTCCTTACGATTCTTGGGGTTAGATAACTATTATAATTTAGGTGCACATTACGTTTGCTGTATACTAACAGACGTTATACATCATGCAATAAACCTGCCACACCGTTGGTCATACGATAAAAATAATCAGCCAATACAAAATATCTTGTATAAAAATCGTAAAAGGTTATAACAAATTTCATAATAAGTCATCCCCTCATAATTTGTTCTCAGAGCTGTTCCGGCCACAGCGCTCATGGATGCCCATCAGAGAGCAGCTCTTCAGTTCCGGAGACAGGAAGGTAACTTTAAATGCCACCATGGCTGACGGAGATGGACAGGGATACCAGCTTATTTGCCTCAAACAGGTCATTAATGAAGGGCAGTGGTTACCTTTCTATGTGGGAGGGGGGTATTTTTGGTCTGAATACACTAACAACGCGTGGTCACCAATCGCCATATGTAGGGACCACTACTTATGAATAATAATTATAAAGCGACAAATGTTGATTTAATTGTATACTACATCAGCAGATGTCTTAAAATATTAACATAGTAAAGTAAGAGTTGCCAGAAACGTATGAAATGATATAGAAAAAAACGTATGAAATGATATAGAAGAACACTATAGAATCATGTTGGGTATTTCTGGTTCTAGGTGCACTAGCATAACGTGTATGAACACTGTCCATGAGTGTAGACAAATACTCAATGCTAAAGAATTGTGACAAAAATATTAGAAAAGAAAAGATTATTTTGCAGTGTGTATTGATTCATAAATGATATTTCAAAATACAACAATCAAAAATACATGTAATCTCGGCAAGCCAAAAAGTTATGTCATAATAACAATGGTATAGTGACTGGTGGCCTATGAGGCCACCAGTCAGTGTGCCGTGGTTATTTTGACATACTCTCAGTTACTCGTAGGGTATCTATTACTTAACCTACAGTTGAGGGCTAAGACAAAGCATTTCACACCTTGGTTATTTTCACATAACCGAAGGTTGAGTCAGATACCCCCCTCGGACCTGAGTTATGTAATATTAACAATGGTAGAGTGACTGGTGCCCTCAGTATCAAATAGCTGGTGAATCATGTTAGTAGAAACTTAAATAGTTCCAGTTCTTCCTCGACACACAAATATACAGACATCATTTCCTCTTTCTATAATCAGAAGGAGTACAACATACGGACACAAGGCAGCCTTTTTAAATAGAATGGTGGGCTTAATATACTTCCCCATGTGTGTCAGGCCCTATGAGGACATCAACACGTGCCACTTGGGTGTAATTGGTGGGTTTAGGTGTCCAGGGCTAATGCTGCTATTACAGCAGCGTATAGTGTCAGTGTGTGCAGCCTCTATGTGGGTGGTGGAACATGGCTCTACATCAACACAATACCTGCCGCCACCCCTTTGTCCTCTCCGGGGGCTGCATGACACCATGTAAGCTACTTTCACCTGGTTACAATGAAAAGGCATCAAGTCCATAGTCATGCAATATTAGTTATCATACTGAGCCACGTCCCTTAGCTAATTGCGAAAGCTTCTCTTGTTCAATATATCTGTTAATGTAACAGATATTTTGGCACATATATGTATAAATATTACAGGCCTATTGTTTTAGTGGCAGGTCGTTGTTGTACGAGTCAAACAGTGAGCATTAAACATATGCACGTGCTATTGATTGTCCATTTACTTTGCTAAAAATAGGTTCTCCGTCAATAAAGAATTGTTGTGGAAAGGATGAACATGTCTGATGAAAGTAGAATTAGAACACATGTCTATTGCCAAATAGTCAACAGTTACTATTCTGCAGTAGAGCAAATAATGTTGATGATCGTTTCAGTTTCATGAGATCTACCTTTACCAAAGTTCAATTAAATCTAAATATTTGCACAGTGTATTGCGGAACCCATTGTTTAACTGAGATTTGAATATACTACTTATGAATATTAGGTAATAATAAGATCATTAACCATTTGAGATAATTATGTTAAATTACTTTTTATATCGATTAAAAATCGATCTTTTTTTTCTTCTTGTTTTTAAAGAATTCCCTTGTAAGACCCAAAAAAGTGTAAAAATGGGGAGATTTTTTTTCTCCAAAATGTTGTAAACCTAAAATTGACCCCAAAAAAGTATAAAAATACAAAGATTTATTCAAAATAGCATAAAAAAACGTAGGGTCGGCCCTGTTTAGATGGGGTCGGTCGGGTGACCTAAAACAAACCTTTGGGGGGGGGGGGGGGGGGCTTATTAAAGGCTCGCACCTGTCGGCCCAATAGTATCACTATCACAGAGGTGGGATTCATTATACACCGGTAAGTAATAAGCAGACGATGGTAATTTTGGACCTTGCCAATTTCTTATAAATGTGTCTTTCCTATCCTAGATTTTATCGATACTTGTTTGTAGTTTAGGCTTTCAGAGGAAAATCTACCTCTGACTTGAAAGTCCTTTTACACATAACAGAAGGTTCTACCCGACGGCGACCACTCTATAAAAACACATGAAGGAAACTTTAATAACACAACCAATATCAGCAGGATGAAATAAACCGCTGTCCTTTAGGCTCAACAGTTTCTTCCCTAGAAAAATTAAATCAGCTTTTATGCTGATGATGTGTAATTGATAAAACGATGATGTCAGTGCTTTAATGTCACAGCTTTGATAGTTGGCCGAGAACAAAGGGTGACAGTGACTTGAGTCAAAGACACCTGCAGGTGCCGCTCCTGGAGTATAAAAAGTTAGGAAGGTACCTTTCCTGTGTGTATGTTTATATTAAAGGACCGGTCATTATACACAGGATGAGTATCGCCTTAAACACGACCAGGCCGCTTTATTTATTATGTGCTTCTGACCAGATTTGTATACGGCGTTTATTGGCCGTTTAGCCCCTCCTACCACAATATTTCTACAGCTGTTCTAGTGTATACATACTGAATCCCCCTCTTGTGGGCTTTAATATGTAAAAAGCCACTGCCCTGTAGGGCACTTGTAACGGTAATAATAATACATGTAATATCATTTGATTCCTAATCTTTCCAATAAAGTACAAATATATAGCTCGACATGCATCCATAACAACAAATGCAGGTGTCCGGCTTTAGGTGAGTCTACCCTATAGGCACCTAGCGGAATACATTTCTTCGGCTTTACTGTTGAATTTTCAGGGCGCAACTTGTACCCACGGTGGCAGCTCTTATCAGTGCTTAACTCGCCAGATCAAGTAATGGCTGCTCCCACTAGGCAACTAGCTAGATGCCCAAGTAAACGGAAAACGTTATACAACGTCCCAGAATGTTTCTCTATGGCTCCTTATCATATCCAGAAGTTGTGTAATGTTAACAATGTTATTTTGCCGTATTTGTCGTATTTTTTTTAGCAGATCCTGAATGACTCGCCCTCCCTTAGGGAGTGATCATTCTTTGCCCACCCCCCGGTCAAGGGGTCAACATTTTTTACCCCCCCCCCTTTCTTAGGGTCGAAAATCGACCCCCCCCCCCTCCCAAGAGGGGTCCAAATTGTTTTTGCCCCCCCCCCCCGGTCAAGAGGTCCAATTTCTTCCCCTCCCCTCAACCCCCCCCCCTCCCCCCCCCCCTGTTGTTAAAAAATGATCACTCCCTTACCGCGTGAACTATGTGGCTAGTTGAGATGCCTGGAGTAGCACGTGGTGACTACTTCCTGTATGTATGACTCACTTCCGGCCGCTTTAATCACTTCACCTTTCAGTTTGTCCTCATGTGCCAATCCTCTCCCTCCGCCTACAAACTCCAGGGTCCCGTTTCTCCACAAATTTGTGGATCGCCGCAAATATAAACGGATGTCCGCAAATATATACGGAGGTAGTATTTGTATGCTTAAGTACCAAAAAGACATAATTTGCGGAGCTCCATAAATATATTTGCGGACGTCCGCAAATTTACGGACGTCCGTATATTTGTGGAGAAACACCATCCAAGATGCCTCATGAGTTAATGACTTTGGCTATTAGATATATTAGGCTACACTATCAAAAAAGTCATACTGTTAATAATAAAAATGGTCTTTTCAAACGGGAATTTAAAGATTAGACGGTAATTTATTTTCTAGTTCATAACTCATTGTAAGACGGAAAACGCTTTCCTGCTCGATATTGCGTCTTGCTAGTCAGATAGCTAGTAGAGGATGCATGCATTCTGTCACGAGTTTTAATCAATAAAACCATAAAAAAATACGCTGTTGCAATAAAACAGACTGCTCTATATATTATATATAATTTGAACTAGAGCCGGAATAAAATGTACTCTTTCCTGCACTCAATTGGAAACACGATGTTTTTCTAAACTTGCCTTCCTAGGAAATATTGCCTGGACATCCGTTTTATTATCATTGTCATGAGACTGCAATGTCTGAGAATTCCCAGGCGCATATTGTTCTGATTAAATCCCACTACTAGCAAATATGGTATTCACATGGTTACCCTGTGGTGTTAGCATAGCGTACATTTACAAATCAATTAACCCAGTTTCTAGGGGCTAAGTGATGACCTATGGCACAAGCAATTCTCTAGAAACAAAGGACATTAGCCACCAAATGGGTACGCGGTAAGTTATGGTTTATCATATTTATGCAATAAATATAATAATGCAATATGGAAACTGCCTATTCAATTAAATATCGAGGGGAAACAGCGGTGAATATGGCTTCACGGGGCTGCCCCCTGGAGGGTGGTACAGGAGACAAAAAGGATATGGGTGTGGATGGCCAAATTCGACACGGCGACATGGCTACCTCAACAATCGACATAAGGCCTAGTGACATGCAACATGAGGCTTCAAAACATAGTGACAGGGGACAAGTCTTACAATCGACCTGGGACACTGATAGAGAGTATGCCGAGGTAGCAGGGTAGAAAAAGAGATAGAGAGACAGGAGTGTTGGTGCAAGTTGGGGCCCTTGATGGGGGGGTCCCCATGTCACATGTCGATTTTAAGAAATGGCCATGTCGCCTGTCTATGTCGCTTAAAAATGCTCATGTCCCATGTCGATTTTAAGAACTGTCTATGTCCCATGTCACTATCTTTTTAAGCCTCATGTCGCATGTCACTAGGCCTCATGTCGCATGTAGAATTTAAGAAATGCCCATGTCGCCATGTCGAATTTAGGGGTCTAGGGCCATCAAGTTGGCTGTGTGTATACGTGTGTGTGTGTGTGTGTGTTGGGGGGGGGGGTTGCTCCTCCCCCCCCCCAAACTAAGTCCACTAGTGCTTGTATTTGTCCCACAGTATACATTTGCCCGCTGCTACAATACTACAGCTAAGTAGGACAGATTGGGTGTTAGCTGGTTTCCCATCATTCACCTCCCCCATCGCTCATTTCACCCCACTTCCGGCTGTGGCTGGTGCTGGTCTGTGAGCCCACCTGGCACCAAGGTCTGCTGGTTCATGTCAATCTTTGAGTTTAGTAATGCCAACCAAATGTATCTATGTTGTTGTAGTTTGTTATGTTTAGTCTTGTATTTAAGGGGCATTCTCACCACTCACACTTAACCACATAGTAGACAAGAACAGTACTAGAATTGTGAGTGGGATTTGCTTGGTGAGAATGCCAGTTTCCATTGAAGTGTTGAAGTAAATGGCCCTCTAGCGGACTGCGACGTCTTGTTAAACAAACCAGGAGTCAAAAATATTAACTAAAATGAGAATTTAAGTGCTATGAGTGTTTCAGATAATTCAGTCTGCCTCTATTAGTCTCACTGTATCTTCTTACTTAACCCCACCCCCACCCCTCCCACGTCCTCTTCCTTACTCTGTTCTTCGCAAAACCAACTATATAGGTGTATTGAGGAGGTGTAGAACCAGTGTTGGTGTAACTGGTTGTGGGTGTGTTGGGGGGGGGGGGGGTCACTGTGTCAGTGTGATGAGGGGTGTAGAACCAGTGTCAGTGTGACTGGTTGTGGGTGTGTCGGGGGGGGGGGGGGGTGTCACTGTGTCAGTGTGATGAGGGGTGTAGAACCAGTGTCAGTGTGACTGGTTGTGGGTGTGTCGGGGGGGGGGGGGGTGTCACTGTGTCAGTGTGATGAGGGGGGTAGAACCAGTGTCAGTGTGACTGGTTGTGGGTGTTTGGGGGGGGGGGGTGTCACTGTGTCAGTGTGATGAGGGGTGTAGAACCAGTGTTGGTGTAACTGGTTGTGGGTGTGTCGGGGGGGGGGGGGGTGTCACTGTGTCAGTGTGATGAGGGGTGTAGAACCAGTGTTGGTGTAACTGGTTGTGGGTGTGTTGGGGGGGGGGGGGGTCACTGTGTCAGTGTGATGAGGGGTGTAGAACCAGTGTTGGTGTAACTGGTTGTGGGTGTGTCGGGGGGGGGGGTGTCACTGTGTCAGTGTGATGAGGGGTGTAGAACCAGTGTTGGTGTAACTGGTTGTGGGTGTGTCGGGGGGGGGGGGGGGGTCACTGTGTCAGTGTGATGAGGGGGTGTAGAACCAGTGTCAGTGTTTCTGGTTGTGGGTGTGTCGGGGGGGGGGGGGTGTCACTGTGTCAGTATGATGATGAGGCTTAGTTGACGGGAGGTGTGTTGAAGAGGATGGATGGGTGAGGTGAGCGGGGTGACTGGGGAGGGGTGACTGTTTGTTGTAGACTAATACCCACCCTGGAGGAAGCATTGTCCTGTGTTCACCAGACTACGTGCACAGAACTACTGATATAGTGAGGACAGCCTTAATACCATCCTGGGGGCTCATGCAGAACAATTGACAAACTCGTGGAATTACTTTTTTTCTATTGACGAGGGTACTGATTATCATCAATAGGCGGTGACTATTTATATATATATTTCTACATGTTTTAATATGATTTTTTCTGAAAGACCTCCTACCCTCTTTTCACAAACCCCTCCTCTGCTCGTAACTTTTTTATCCACGACTTTGTCAGTCGTTCAAAATTATGATTACCCTAAAACCTCGCTGAGAAGCCGCGGCTAGTTCGCGAGTTAAATCACTGGCGCGGCTTATAGGATCAGCCCAGAGTCGGGGGGGGGGGAGCTTATACGAGGGCCTTTGCCATTATGGTACAGTACTAAAGTCACCATAATGAGATCGCCGGTGTGGCTTATAGGATTGGCCAATAGTCTAGGTGCGGCTTTTCCGAGAGTTAGGCTTGTACGTGAGGTTTAATGGTAGTGCATTTCACTTACTTCGCATATTGAACTTAACTAATTGAGGAGAGCAGAACAGATACCAATGCCTAAGCCTGAACAAAGACCAACATACACATTTTATGATGGACACTTTTTGTGTCCTCAAAATATTCACATCTTCTTGCACTCCCGCTATCAATTGTTAGTTGCACGTGACATCTCATTCATTTCACTCTCGTTACACAAATCTTAAAACACGCTCCATTATCACCATCCACTCATTTGTCAAATGGCTGTTCCACCAAGCTCTCATTAAAATCTCACACTCTGTTCCCTCTGACCCTCACTGACCTGGCTGCATCTCTGCTGTGCCCCCGCCATTCCCAATTAGTCATCAAGTAACGTGCCGCCATGACGACCTCCTTTATTGCCACATGGGTATGTGGGTGTGGGAGGGGGAGGGGGTGGGGAGTAAGGGAAGTCATTATTAGAATCCAGGAGGCAATAACATAATTATTACACAAAATTGAGCTTCTATGGAAATTGTGTTTGAAATTAAATAATCAAACTGTTTTTTTTGGCTATTTCTTTCTAACGGATCTTCTTTCTGTGATGGCTTTTTGACCACTTTTGTGTTGTGAGTGGTTAAAATAACCCCATGTTGACACAATGTTGTAACTTAATAGTGGTAAAACACTACTGTGAGGGGGTAACTCCTCCATATGTTAAAGCTGCCATACCATCTCAGATATATAGATAGTTCACTTTCTGTATATTCATAAAGGGTCTCCCTAGTGCAGTATACTTATGAGATCTCAATCTAATTTGTGACTTTTAACTGTGCTAAATTCAAAAATATAGATCAGAAAAAATAGAATGCTTTCAACATTAGCCTTCCCCGAACCCAACCAGCATGTAAATAATAGTTGGAATCGGAGTCTTGTATTGCACATATTAAGAATTTCTTGCCAAAATAAAAGGCAGATTATAAGAGGGAAAGGATTATACAATCATCTGAGATTCATATGAAGAAAATGTAGGTTTTAGTGTACCAAGTGGCAGTGACTGGTATAGCAGCTTTAAGGCTTTTCTACCCAAGCCTTGGCTCAACCTGCCCTGGTGTAGATTGGACTTCAAGTACACATCTATAGATAAAACTAACTTTGTTTTACTCATAAAGCCAGTGCCTGACTTTCAAACATTGCTAAACCCCTGTAACTCAAGTAAGGATTGCTCATACCTTGTTATTGATTAGCCACCATTGTCTGCAGCTGCACGTGGCAGGTGACTGACAAGGGTCACGTGACCAAAGCCTACCTGACCATCTGACTCTCTGAGCCTCACTGCTGGACACATCCAACAGGTCGTTCTATATTGTAGTCTATGTAGATGCTATAGAGCATCTCATGTAACTGTATATCATATGATGTACATTGCAATAGTCCCCATTAAGAGTAAAAAGGATCAACTGAGATTTGAACTTAACTTCCTTCTCTAATAATAGTAAACACTTGACAAAATATCTTAGTGCAATAGGCTACTATAACGAAGGCATAACATCTAATTTTACAATTTTTTTTTTTTTTTTTTTTTTTTTATTGATCGCTCACAACATGTAAAGGTTACAGAATGCCATGGTCTTACTCATTAGGTGATGAGGGAATTTGTGATAGTGATCCCAGACGAGGGACTAGAACGTTATCAGTACTGCTTCGTTAATCTAGGGTACGCCCAAGGCGTAAAATGCTTTGTTAGGGAATGTGCGGTGGCTCTAGTAGATAGCTAATTTGTGGACACGTCTGCCAATAAACTATACACGTACCTAGATAGACTGCATTATTGTGTACAAAATGCATCAGGGGAAAGCTAATATCATAAAAAATGGAAAGCTTAATATTTCAGTTACAGATGACAGAAACCATAAGGGATGCCATTAGGCTACTCTAAGATATCCCTGGGGCAGTGCTCAGTGTTTGATTTGAAAACAACAAGAATGCAGATCACTTGTCAGTGGTGGCAGCGGAGTGGCGGACGGTAATTGAGTCTCGGCTACCCAGTAATTAACACACAAACGGACCGCAAAGCCTTCTGGCAGCAGCCGTTCTCACTAATCGCGAATAGGTTAATGCTCAATGGGGCTATTTCTTCACGCCGCAGGCGATATTTAACGCTGCTGGTGCTTTTACCGGATTAGGACACCATTAGTGCACTAGGCTACGGCCTAGGTGCCAGCACGGCCATTTTGTTGGGGAAACCTTAGCAATGTGCATGAAATGGCCTCCAATGCTCACCGTCCACGAGGAGCCGAATAGAGCCCAGTGGATCGCGGCCTTAATGCCCTGCACTCTTCTTGCAGACCCAGTTGCTGCGGCTGGCAGCGAAGAGATATGATAGCCCCAGTAAGTACAGGTTAGGTGGCAGCACCTTTGGTTAAGGTGAGAGCCAGTGATATGAAAAGCTACTGAGTATGGGACAAAGTCCCTATGAGGATAGAACAGAAAGGACCTTGTTCCCGGGAGCACCACGTACAAGCTGACACAAGCAGTTCTCGTGAGATCTTGGTGCTGCCGATGGAACACAGCTTGTTCCTGGCATATAAATGGTGCGTGTGAGTCTGGTACCCAGCTAAATCTCGTGGGATATTCCCTGGGCAGAACTAACATGGCCACTCACATGTAGTCAGCAGAATTATCACTATAGTTAGGAGCCATCCCTGGTTGTGGACGGGTTCAGCCAGGAACATCCCTGCAGTAGCGCTGGTAACCAGCGACCACTTCCTGATGGTACCAGCATGCTGACTTCGCTGGTTTCGAATGATGGCAGCAGTTGTAACGGCTAAATGTCATGGGAGCGGCATTAAGTTTACTTACAGGGTAATATGCACTATTTCATGAGTCAAGAGTAATTAAACACGCTCCCAGTCTAAGGAATTACTTATTTACCCAGACGCAAAGTGATGTCTTAGAGGCCTGGCCAGCCCAGCCCATTGTGATGGTAGCCTTTGTAAAAAGGCATTTAACTTCCCAATGACATTCACCCACACTGACAATACTACTGCCAACAACCACAAACTCCACTCACTCTTCTTTTTAAACACCATAAACATGCCAGGAATTAAGTTTTAAAAAGGCAGATGGGAGTTTTATTGGGAAAATAAGCCTAATTAATGTTGGTACCATTTAAAAAGGAATGTACACTATAAATTATCGTGGTTAAAACAGGAAAGGCAGTAGGCAGTAGGCTGATTCAGCCCATTTAAATCATTCGCTATTCGTCCAAGTATGCACCATGATTTCATGTTACCTATTGCCTTACGGAAGTACAATGTAATAGGAAGAAGGACAGTTGGGAATCACTGGTGAACGGAGGAGACCAGCGACTCTAAGCCTTAAAAGAAAACACTACCCTATTTTTATGATGACTTAAATCAATAGTCTTGGTATCAATTGAGAATATTCTGACACATTTAATGAACCATAAGCTATTATAAGGGAGCAAAGCATGCTTATCTACTGCAGCCCATGACGTCACCATTGGGGTAAATACAACAGGCATTGTATTGTTCAGGCCTGGAGGCTCTAACCAAACGACTTTTCTGGTGTTTAATTTGAAATCTGAAATGTACAATGTCATGATATTATGTAGTGCACTTTAGTGGTGTCATTTAGTACTACTTGTCAACCAGTCAAGTGAAATCTACAAGCAGTGTCAAAAGAAACTTACAAGAGGCATCTTGGTGTAGACTAACAGTGCTGTACAGGCACTACTGGGATGTGTTTGCCCCAATGGTAATGTCATGGGCTGCAGCAGATAAGCATGCTGTGCTCCCTTCTAATAGCTCATGGTTCACTAAATGTGTTAAAATATTCAACCAAGACTTTGGATTCAAGCTATCATAAAAATAGGGTGGTATTTCTTTTTAAGATGCTGTTTATACCAGGTTACCAAATAAAATTCAATCAATCAAATCAGTGATGCAGAACATTTAGGAATTGTGACTACATCCCCACCTTGTAACTTTTTTGAGCATCTCTCCCTTTTTGGACCCATTTAACTATAATTATTATCTATCTTTGAAGGTATGACACAATCATATATGCCCTCTTCCACTTTATATGCCATGATTGTTTTGCAGGGACTCTCCCTCTTTGAAAGAATAAACAATCATATAATTTGAATATAAAGCCACTTAAAGTGTTCCTTCATATTAAAGGCATCTTAAATGCAAACATCCATGCAGTGATATGTGTGCACAAAATAACAAAATCAACAAAACCTAAACAGTTTCATTTACACATGCCACCACATGTACCAAGGACATGATAATCAGCTTGTATGGAACGTCATTATACTGGATTATGTCCAGCGTCCCTCGATCTGTAGGGAAGGGCACCAGGGTAAAGTCTAAGCAAATGCCAAGGTCTGCAGGGTGTACACTTGACATGACTCTGTTCTTACCTGATGATGTTGCAGAGTCCAGCATATTTTGAAAGGCTGTCCATACCTTTGGAATGAGTAGGGGAAAGTGATCTCAACCTGGGAAAGGCTTACTCTGGTAAATTCCTGAGTGTGACTATACATGGGTAAATTTCGACATATGCAACACCGCGAGACGGGGGGTTCTAAATATCCACGAGGTTGACATGAGGGTTTTAAAACTCGACGGACATGGACAAATAGATCACTATGTCGCCTGAGTGACGCCTATGCAATAAAACTCTCTGTCTAGAGCTATCGCAACCTAAATATATGAACCAGTAAGTCTAGGTATCAGTCACAGTGACCCTATAGGAACCTGATACCTTGACTGATGACTCTGTCTCAGGCTGATAATACCATAGTGATGTACACTAATTAGCGTATACCAGGTCTTAATTCTCAGCATGACCATATAACTGGGCTGGGGACAACCTTTTTGACATTAGGATAATTAAAATGTACTTTAATTAGTGTATGGCAGGCCAGTAATTATCATTACAGGCTTTTTGCATCAAACAGTGGCCATAAATCTAGTTATCATCCTCCTTCAGCATCTTTGACTATTGTCACCAGTGGGGAGGGGGGGGGGGAGAAAACGATAATCTGCCTGTGTAGACCATCCCAACTCTGTAGACTGGCAATAATATCCTCTGCAGTATAGGTTTGTTGAAATGGGTGCTACACTGAAAATTCCGGGGGTTAGTCAATGCTAATATATCTTAGTCAAAACCACTAACTTATCAGCATTATTAAATCGAACTAAGATTTTGCTAAACTATGACTAACTTTTTACTAACCAGCTACCCACAGGAACTCCACACCAGGTGACCGCACAAGCAAATCATGAGATATTTATCTATATGATAAGATTGCAATTGCACTTGTTATCATGCTTAGAGGTAACCTTTTCTAATTTTGAATATGATATGGGGTGTAACATAATGTATGTATGTATCTATTTAGCCAGCTTTTTTTTTTTAAACTGATCAACCTATTCCAATGAGGTTTTCTTAATGGGACACCTTTTTTGTGTTTACATAATTGTTATGTAGACAAACTGGCTTCAATGGATGCTGTGGTTGTTGCATATTAACCAGGGCCATGCCACTGACTGGTAATAGATGTACTAATCACTAATGAATGACTACCGTAAATTCCTGTGTGTAACCTGTGGGTTATACTAGAACCAAACCTCTACTGCAGGTTATACAAAATTCTCAGGTCTAGGGGCGGGTAATACAAGGGTTTTTGAAAGTATAGTACAGTACCCGGTACTAAAATCACAATTTTCAAGCCCTAAGTAGAGGTTATAGGGTTCTCTCAAAGTCGGGTTGTGGGTTATATGTGAGATGCGGGTGTACACAGGATTTTATGGTAGCCTCATAAGTTCAGGTGACCTGGGAAATGCTAACTTTTAGCTAAGGGTTAGCAGCAAAATGCTAAGATAGGATAGGAACTTTGGGCACGTAATTATCGCTAATGTTTGCACAAAAGTTAGTAAAAGGTTAGTAAACCCTACTAACTTTTGACTAACATTTGAGATTCAATATTTTCAGTGTAGAGCTATGGAATCAATATCCAAACGCCTATTTCAATAGAATTAGAGTATTTAACTTTGCTCTGACTCGTGAAATACAAAACCTGAGGCCGACTAATTAAGAATTTAAGTGATAGTCAAAGCCTAATCTAGCGAAATGGTAGTGGCTGAAGCCACTCCATGTGCACCATTGCAGAAAACCAAAAGGCTAGAGCCCTCCTGCTAACCAGCCGCCCGTTGCCTACCTTTACTCTTCCTGGCATTCGATCAGATTAGAATATTCCTTTGTCAGTCGCTCAGCCAATCAAAAAGACTGATGTGTGTCACGTGATGTGGCCGTGAGTTCCACGCTGCCTAGTGACGGCCGGAAGTCATGGTAACATGCGCAGGCGCGGAGCGGACTTCCTGTGATAGATCCGGTTGCCTTTCATGTCATGATGTAACTTTGCAAGTCATAAGGAATGGACGATATTAGGGGAATAACAATGGGGGCAGCCGGCGCTTGGCCCTGCTAGTTGTTATGAGACTCAAGGGCACTTGTCGGTCACCATCGATCAATCAAAGTTGGGAGATCGTCTGCTCGGCATTTGTTCTGTCAACTTGGATGTGGAAACACTCTTTCCAGAGCATCTTCACGAAAATAGATTATAGAAGTGTAATGGTTAAACATAGTATTAGGATATGTGTACGAAAATAGACTCTACATGTAGTTGAAAATCAGAAAGACACCAACAAGAATTGCTGACCACAAAGAGGGACATTAAAGAGTGATTCTCACAAAGAACTCAGATAATTCCTCTAGTTTTGTTCTAGTCAACTATTAACCGAGTGGCACTTAGTGGTGACAGTGAGTGGTAGCTCATAGCTTAAAGAGGAATAGCAAAAGATCAAATAAACTTTACAACTATGAGGTCTGAATTTGGGGAGGCCAGAGAAGGCTGGACACGTTGCACAGGTTGCATATACATGTTTATTATACGATCGGGCCACTCATCATGCTTTTTCTGTGATATCCCCGGTGGATATCGGCACTCTTCCGGTGGATATCGGCACTCTTCCGGTTGACGGGAGTCATTCCGAAATTTCGTCCCCCAAAAAATCCGGGGTTTCATGGTGATTCGAACACGCTACCCCAAGACTTGAAGTCGCACGCTCTACGTACCACGCCGTGGGGGCGCTGGGTATAGTAGGGTACAAAACAAGGAGTCTACAGACGGAGTTTCAGCCCTGTAGGGGCATTATTTAGCGAGTTATGGAAGAAAACACTCTTTTTGATGTAATTTCTCCTAAAATCAATTTTTTTTTATCATTTTCTTTTTACTATAAAGGTAGTAGTTGGACTTTATTTACCTAGTCGTTAAAATAATTTTGGGGTTTTTTTTCACATAAATATAGGCCCTTTAAAATTACTACGTTTCCTCTCGTCCACCCTCAGGTTCGAACCGGGGATCCCTTCCGTGTGAGCCAGGCGCGCTAACCGCTCGGCCACAGTAGAAATGGTACAGGACTGGGGAAACGCTGCATATATGGAAGTATAGAGGGGAGCGGTTAGTAACCAAAACGGCAGGTGGCAACGCGGGAGTACAGTCGTATTCTTTAGGCTGGCGAAAGCAGCGTAACAAAGCAATGACCGGTCCCCGCGCCTAGCTTCTGCTTCCTCACCTCCGCTACTGAAGAGTTCCACAACATGGCGCCCACCTTGCTCGATCTAGTCTACCTATATATCCTTCAAAATGGCGAAATTAGGACATATATAAGGTAATTAAAGACATTTGAATGGAATAATCGTATAATAAACCTAATAATGTATAGCTTCGCACTCGTGCCGATATCCAGCGATACAGCCCCTTGTGCGACCATTAGCTATACATTATTGGTTAAATATACGTCGGAGAGCGGACCCAACAATATACTACATTCCCAGTAAACAAAAAAAGTTATACACCATTTTATAACGTTAAATAACGTTTCATTAAGGTTCCATATACTATGGCATAACGTTATATAAAGTTTCAAAACGTTATTTTGACGTAAAATAACGTTAGCTGGGTTTGCCACGTTTGTTTCTGTAGTTTGTCAATGCCATTCTGCCTCTGTGTTATCGCATCTTGTGACCTGAATGCAGGTACTGATTATACACTGGTAGACCTTTATTACTGTTCCTGTCCCCCACCTAGGTACTAGCAAGTAAGACTGGTTTCTTGATGTGTGTTTTGGGAATTTTTATTTACATTGACCTAGCTTTCTGAATATATGCTGTTCATTTAGACACAAACGCTAACCCGCGTAGCTCACAGGAGTGAACAGAGATTATAGGATAATCTATACCAATATAGTCATGTTCAATATATATACATATATATCTTGTTGCTGGTGATACCCTTTTCTCGTTAAAAAAGAAGTAAAAGAACTATCCTGGGCCCGCAGATTTATATAGAAGCCTATAGATATTCTGAAGGTCCATGTGGCCCTTACAAGTTTCCCCCTGGGTCTGGAGTTGTGCCACTTGCCGCACACAGGTTAGGAGTAGCTCTGAGAGCAGCTCACGTCTTACATCCGCCATTACATGTCACTCAACCCACCATTCTGCGCATGTCAGGTCGCCACCTGGGGGCTGCCAGGACAAAAAAAAAGGTTTGTTTCAGGTCACCCGACCGACCCTATCAAGGCCGACCCTACTTTTTTATGCAATTTTGAAGAAGTTTTCGTTTATTTACCCTTTTTTGGTCAAATTTTGGGTCTTCGGAGAGGCCGGCTAGTACGTTCATGTTTAAAAAAAAAGGGAAAAAAATAGAATCCGACCTACCGACCCTACATTTTCATTCCATGTTACCTGAAACAAACGTGGTTTTTTTGCCCCATTCCATGCAGCCACTCCTCTCCCTGGATACCCTTACCGCACAGAAGGGTACAGTAGATGGCGCTGCTATGTAAACTACTTGATTCTTTACTGAGATCTAAACTTACTGAAAGTCATACCTATTACTGCTATGTACCTTGGTGGTTCGGCATCCCGAGGACAAGTGATCTAGGATAGGTAGGTCGGGATAGATGTAATGCTTTCGTGAGATGATTAGTGTTAAAATGCATGTCTTCGTGCATTGACTGATTGACTTTAGAAACAATAAACACTATTTCAAGCAAAAAGCGGTTCCCACAAAAGTATCTTGAAAAAATTAGCTAGTGATATCTCATCTTAAAGTTTATGACACTTTAATAATTAGTAATTTCCTACTCTTATTTACTGTGGTCCATATGTTAAGTGTGTAGAATCTGAGTCCGTAAAAGTCCATGAAGCCGGACAAGCTGGCCCCAACTTGTCCTCCGATGCGTCCGAGCGACATCGCTGGTATCTGAAGGGTCATGACCGCATCACTTGGCCCGTATATTGGGGGAGATTCCTATGCGGTACCCATCTGTACTTTTAATACAACAGCACCAAGCGCACAGGAACTATTTTAACCAGCAACCTTTGGTGCCAGCAATGACGCTCGGGAACAGAGGTCGAGGTGGGGCCAGCTTAAGGTTGATCGCTACTCTTAACTTTGTATCCATGAAATGTCCTGTTTTTCCCCCCAAAGGTAGTTTATATTATTTAGAAATGGAAAATGTAAAAAAAATGGGGGGGTCCCGAGCTACTTTTTTTACTACAGATTTTTGAAGAAAAAAAGTATTCTCTATTTTTGACAAAAAATACAAAAAAAAAGGGAAATGTTCATGATTTTTTTTCTTAGTGAACCAATGCCCACATTAATTTTGTTTTGCACATGAATAATCCTAGGTTATGTCTTTTAATGGAAAAAATAAAATTATGGTCCAAAAGTGTAACTTTGTTTGAAAAAACGTGATGGTTTTATGAAAATTATTCAAGTTTAATGCATAATTCTTCAGCAATATCTAAATATCACTGAAAAAAATCAATGAACTTTTTTTTTTTTTTCAAAAAATTGATCAGATCAGTAGCTTACATTTTCAAGAAATTTTGATAGGTGGTCCCGGGCATATTTTCATGGTTTTGGGCTTTTGAAGTAAAAAAATAATGCAAAAATGGACAAAATTGCCTATTTAAAGCCTAAAATAATGGGGAGAATGGCAAAAATCAGACTACAAAATGGTTGCATGCCCTACCCTTGGTCATCTCAAAGAACCTGACAAGATTTATATCAATCTAGATAATGATTTATTGATTAATAAGTCCAATATTCTAACTTACATTAAAAATACCAAATATTATTGGCTATAAATAAGTCAAATATTCAAAGTCCAATAAAAATTTTAATGCTCAATTTTGCTCGGAATCAGCTCATCTTTTAATATTGCATTGTAAGTATATATATGTATCTAGCATTCTAATATTAGCCCAATGTGATACATTTAAGCTATATGCGCAGAGACCTGCGCAGTGGCTCATATTCAATGAGTAGCGATCAACCTTAAGAAGCTGGATAGAACGCTTTGTACATAGACGAAATAGATGTAGCATATACATGTGGAAGCCAGGTGCCCTTCCATAACACATGTATGTACATTGCATATCGGGAATGTCTGAGTGGTATGTCCTCATCAATTACCATGACATATTCCCTGATCGGTTGTGTGTGTGGTTCAGCGATTTGGCAATGAATCTGTTTTGCACTTGATTAGTGTCAATTCGACCTTTTTGTTGTCTGTCTCTATTCGGTGAAACCCTCCTACACACACGTCCCTGGGAGAGGACCCTCTTCACGCGTACTATACAGATAAATTACTAGGGAGTACAAATAATGGAGATATATAGGAAACATAGTTGACATGGGAAAACCTGTTCAGTAGAATTATATCTGGTATTGTTTAAAGAGAATGTCAACAGTATAATGAAATTTAGGTGTACAAAGGGCCTCTTTCATCGGGAATGTCACATTATCAATGGTCACATGTATATATTCACAAATCCGATGTTGAACTAATAATAGAAGAACAAGATTAAAATAATAACATTGAAATATACATAATACTACAACATTGGTAATTGGTAAATGATTCAATGTTAGTATAACATACTGAGACTATGGTATAAATGGCAATACTGATTAAAAAGTAATTGATGCGTGCCAACCTTGAATCGGGAACAGAATCTCATTGTTGATAAATCGTTAAAGGATCAACTATTGAAGGCAATGAAGCAGATATAAAAAACATACCAATCACAACACTTCAAGGTTTCGACCATTGATATACATAATGGAGCAGCCCTATACAAAGTGAGTGGTAGGGACTAACTGCCATGTGGACTTCCCTCCGTCTGTGTTATCTGTCCATGATTCATTACACAGGCAGGATACGCTGGCCGCCCCGCTCGGTGGACCATGAGCCGGGATGGGATGTGGTCCGGGCATGGATCTGTAACCTTGTGATGTACTGAGTCGGTGATTCAACATGTACAGTCTCTCTCTGTCCATTACATGTGTCTTGTCAGCTGGTGTCTATTTATCTGTAGTGGCGTAAGATAAGGGGGGAAGGCGCCAGCCCCCCCCCCCCAATCAAGGAGGAGAGGGGGCCTGAATATATGTGGACCCTACGATATAATGCACACATTTCCAAAATTAAACATCTCTCACATAGGAAAAAGTGAGAGCAGAGTTGCTTATGCCCCCAATCAGAGCAAACGGAGCCTACTTTTTTATATGATTCCAATACAAGCGTGTATAAACGACATCATACTCAAAATTAACGGTTTAAAGCTGTTTGCCCCCCCCCCCCCCCCCCAAATGAAGATTTGCTTCCTACGCCTCTGGTCTGTTCTTCCGCCCCTCTCCCCCCCCCCCCTCTCTCTCTCTCTCTCTCTCTCTCTCTCTCTCTCATGTTGATCAGCACTGCAGGTCGTATGCAGTGATAGGTACCATTGCAGCAGGTCTGTAAGTAGTATATGTACGATATATACACATGGCATGAATAGGGCACATAAATAGTATATGAAAAGTGGCATTAACAATGCCTGTAAGTAGTATATGAAAAGTAGCATTAAACCTGGCCTGTAAGTAGTATATGAAAAGTAGCATTAAACCTGGCCTGTAAGTAGTATATGAAAATTAGCATTAAACCTGGCCTATAAGTAGGATATGAAAAGTGGCAACCTGGCCTGTTAGTAGTACATGAAAAGTGGCATAAAACCTGGCCTGTAAGTAGTACATGAAAAGTGGCAACCTGGCCTGTAAGTAGTATATATGAAAAGTGGCATTAAACCTGACAATTAAGTCGTATATGAAAAGCTGTATAGGACCTGACCTGTAAGTGGCATTGAACCAGGTCTTTATGAGAACACAATAATGAGCTTATAGATTCGTGGCGTAAATTGTTTATACCAGGTTGCTTTCTCTCTCTCATTCTGCTCTCTATAGCACTTCCTGGAAGGAATTATTTACACACATTAACTTTAAATCTTTAAACATTGTCGTTGAGGTTCCAATGATAAGGACCCATGAGGATAGTTTATGGAATTATCTGTACTTCTTCAGGATATCATTATAGTATGGGTATGGCTGTAGCTGCCTTACTATAGTATTGGGCCCTGGGGGCTAGAAATGGAAATCGACTGCATTTACTGTACAATGCTATCAGCGTGCTCTTGCTACCCGTCCAGTACTTAACGGTCGGAGTTCCGGCACACTGTGCCCTTATAGAGTATAGGGAGGGTAAAGTGCCGTATAGAGCGTTGGTACAATATGTCGGCATGATGCATTGATGCAGGTCTGATGTGTAACTCCCCAGTGCTACATTCAAGTATCAGGCTGATCCATCGGGGTCGATACACTCCTATAGAGTAATGATGCAGTATATTCACCAGGGTTGCATTCATGCGGTAGTCGTGAATTTTATGGGAGAGCGGGGGTTAAGGAGGGAAATGAATGCGGACTGCAAACAGTTCAACCCTATTTTACCAAGACCTATGCATGATATGGAAAGGGACCAGAGGGAGTTTATATCCCTCCTATAGCAGGGCAGCAAAAATATGTCTTGGCATTGGCGGGGAAAAAAGCCCTCCCCTCCTTAAGTGGAACGCCATCTGACGTGTGTGCACATCCAGTAACGTGATTCCCACGTGATTAACCTCAAATAAATCTCCAACGACGTACAGTTATGTTTATGTAGTTATGTTTATTCATAGATGTAAATCTGAATTGCCATAAAGATCTTGATTTTCTTCTTATCCTTGGTGTAACACTGAAAAGTAAGTTTAGGATGTTCTTGTCCGATAGGGAGGGTAGTGGGTTCTGGGGAACATAAAAAAATGTTGTTCCCCCACCCCACACAGTTAAATAGTTGATGAATACTGTATACAACACTCCCTAAACCAAAGAATGAATGCAAAGGTCAACCCCCTGGCTTCCCATTTCATCCTTCTTCACTTGTGTCGCATTACATGAAGGTTCTGTGCGTTAATGACAGAGTGATAGGGGTTGGATGTGGCTTCTACACCATACACGTACATGGACCCTTCAGAAAGAGAACCCCGTTACCAAGGCCGGTTTGTCATAGGGAGTAGACCTCTCTATAATTGTATGCAATGTTTCTCTTCCCTCATTCTGTGGTCAAACATATCACGGCGACGCTCTGTAAATATAGACTCCCTTCTTCAGGGACATTCCATTTCCAAAACACCACCAGGTAATGTCGGCTTGCGCAGGCGCACTGATTACTATGACAACCGCTCGCACTGCGAAGTACTCCTCCTGCTGCCACACCGGAAATGACCCCTACATCTGCGCGCGCAGAGTGACCGGAAGGAAGTGACAGGATACCCGATGTGGATGCGCGTGGGGCAGGGCCGCGTGTTTGGTAGGTTTGGCGTGGGTTGTGGGATGAGGGAGTAAGGGGAGGGTGTGTGTGTGGGGGGGGGGGGGGGGCAGCAGGGGGATAGCAGGTACATGACTCTGTCATGTTGACACCCGCGGCCGCTGAGGTAGCTGAATTACCTCTGTACTGGACAGTGGGTGGTGGCTGGAGGCTATCTAAGAGGTAAGATAAACTGTTGGTATCCCAGAGCAGGCCCTAGGTCTTACATTATCCACCTCCTTAGCATGAATCCTGAATCAAGAACAAATAAACATGGCGGCACTAGAGTTATGGGGATACCAACAAATAACCATGAAGGTACATGTATATATATATATAGGCCTACATATATATATATATATATATATATATATATATATATATATATATATATATATATACTTATATATATATATATATATATATATATATATATATATATATATATATATATATATATATATATATATATGCGGTACTCGATCGATAAGTATACCGGTTCACAAATGGCCTGTCTAGTCAACAGAATCACCAAATCCAAGGCATGGCATTGTAGATCTAGAAAGCTATTTGTAAATATGCTTTTTGAATTCCATGATAATTCTATACCTATCCATATATCTTTGCTCCCTTAGAAGGATTTGGGTGGGTCTAGCTGAGTTTGGATCCAGTATCCGTTTGATGAATTCCATTTCCCCTTTATATTTCCACACAATATGAAAAAGACATGAAATCTTTAACCGAATCCAATGAGAATTTCTACACACACCATTCATAGGTGAATGCATCATCTATCCAAGTTTCATGTTCTAAGATTTGATATTAATTAAACTAATCGGTTATTAGCTATTCGCCCTTACCTTAGGCTTAATTTTCCTTATTCTTTGCACCTAGACTTATGTGTAGAATAGGGGAACCTGTTATATGATTCTTTAGCTATATGGCTTCCAATACGATGCTCCAAAATTGGGCAGGCACCATTGAGAGGAGGCATACAGGGTATAAGGCTCAGTCTCATGAGTTTGTAACAGTTGAAACGTCTTTGACAGGGTGTCGTCTTTGACCGGTGTAGTCTTTGACCGGGTGTCGTCTTTGACTGGGTATCTAGAAAAGATTTTTTTTCCATTTTCTTTTTTAATATCATATATGTATATGATGTAATGTACTTGGTGGGACTTTTTATTATACAATAAATTACCCAATCTCTTTACTATTATAGTACTTTAACCCTACCCGGTCAAGGACTACACTGGTCAAAGACTACACCGGTCAAAGACGACACTCGGTCAAAGACGTTTCAACTGTTACAAACTCATGAGACTGAGCCATAAGGGGACTGGTTAGAGGATAACTATGTAACACGGGACAACATATTATAATGCTCCTAGTTTCATATTTTCTTGCCATCTATACCCTACACCTGCTATGTATATACTCCTGAGCTGAATGAATTAGTTTGAATTTCCAGTCCGATGTTTAATTAATTGTTGGTAGATAATCCTACATGCCACACTGGAATCGATCAACGGTATATGCGGCTATCATTTAGCTAATACATGTACTGATAAACGTAGCAGAAATGGGGCATTGTTTTCAATATCGAGGTTCACTACCATATCACACATAACTGTCCCTCTCTGCCCAACCCCAACCACCCACATTAATGGCAGGAGACGTGCAGTATCATGTGGTAAATCCTGTGTGCAGCCAACCCTTGCTGTAGTTTCCTTCATTATAGGGTATCAGGGACAAAGGGCACTTGTTACTGACATTCAGATACGTGCCCTTATATATGTTGGCGGATGTGCAATCCATCAGCAGCAATCCTACTTAGATATATGCCTGTTTATTTAATATGAAAGTGTAATATACACTGTAAAAATATTCTGTTGAATATACGGAGAATCAGTGTAAAATTTAACGGTGATTCATCAAAACATATGATTATGGTGAGGCAATGTCAAATCAATCAATTTTACTTTGAATATCCGTAATCCAATACAGTGAAACACCGTTTATCTTTACAGTGAAACACAGTTTATTTTAAGGTGAAGCTACGTTTAATTGATTTCAGTTTTATCACACCAGGTGGCAGTTTGGTTCATGAAGAGATTTTCCTGGATGCTAGGAACACCATTTTTGTGGTGATAAGAAATATATATACAGATACAGCTGTAATGTTTGCTCTGTAGCCATCCTAGAGTAACTTCTGCTCATGGACTGGTATTACAAAGTGTCATGAAGCATTCTATAAGGCTTTCATAGACTAATTCCTAATGATTAGGTCTGAAGTCTTGACACTAAGATGATATTGCTGATTGGAACCAAATTGGGTTTGGAACCATATTGAGCATGGAGTTAGGTATAGGGGGATAAATGGACTGAATAACACTGGGACAAATCAGTTAACTTACACAAAATACCATTACAATTATTGTTTAGGCACTGAATCAGAATACAGTGATGTTTTGTATTCTGTTAAAATAACGGTGATTCACAGTTCCGTAGAAATGACGGTGACTTTGGGAAAACGGTGACCGTGACAATAACGGTGAAAGTCCAGCACCCAGTGTTGCCAGTGAATCACCGTTTTTTTAACGGCACTGAGAATCACTGTTAAAAAAATTTATAACGGAGATTTCTTGTTTAAAAATAGCGGTGACAGTTCTGTAAAAATAATGGTGACTTAGGAAAAAACGGTGACCGTAAAAATAACGGTGAAAGTCCGGCACCCAGTGTTGCCAGTGAATCTCAGTTATTTTAACGGAATTTTTTTACAGTGTACCTGTATAGGTAGATACAGGTAAACCCCATATCCTCAATTAACAGTGCAAAGAATGCTGACGCGGCATCTACCTAACTCCTGGATACTTTGTGCACTGAGGTAGAAATTGGGGTTAGCCTAGGCTAAACTATTAACACGGCTAGATTTGCACAGTTAGTAAATCTGACTATTATAAAGATACACAACCATGACTACACTGAACCTGGGACCTGCTGGCGAGGCCAACAAAGATGTTCTTTAATCAGGTCACAACTTGACTGGATACCCACTGGCTCAGTGACAAGTTATTCAGGGCAATATAATGTGGGGTAGGTGCTGGCTTCAAGGAATCCCACTTTGAGTTGTAAAACTAGTGGTAAATGTGGTAACCAGGAGGATGTAAAGTTTACAGTGACTGTAAATAACGTTTGTAACGTTATATATACCGTTTTGCAACACTAATGAGCCATAGAGAAACGTTATATAATGCCGTGTACCGTGTTTTCTTTTGTTTACTGGCGGACCTTCTGAGTCAAGACAAGTTTCAGCTTGGAGAGATTTCAGGGATTTGAATTTCTAAATACCATGTGTTTATGGATGAATTCTATTCTAAGGATTAATTATATCCTGGTGTCATATCTATCATAATGACGTCATGGTGGAGAGCGTAGGCGTGTTGAATGGGATCAGTTTCTACCCCCCCCCCCCAATGTGTAAGACATTGCATTGAAGAGGGAGTCATAACCCTGTTCTTCCTATGACATTCCCCTCCGGGGACAAGTTCATTTCGTACTTTCATTAAAATGATAATTCGATACATGAACTCCTCCGCCTTATCGCATTATAACATAATTATCTGATGAATCAAATGATTAAAGGAAACCAATTCTATCACAGTTAACCCTCACTACCTCAAATAATTACTACGTCGGATCAATCATGATCACTTTCTCAGACAGTATTCCTTGCAACTGCCCTTACTAGAGTTGTACTATTCTATATTTGGACTTATAAGTCCTCGGTCAATTTGCTTCCTCAGCCATCCTTCCTTGTATTGTATTGTGCTCGCGGTAGAGTTGACCTGAAGTGAGGTACATGAGGTACATCCTACAGACAGATGCCGAGCCTGACCCTTTAAGGACCGTATAGTGCCTTAATGCACTGTGCCCTTTGTCGTTGTGATGCATGGATGCAGCCCTAACAGGTTTTACTTGCCATGGTTGTATTCGTGCATCATGTCGGCCTTTTGGGAATGTATCAGTCATGTATGATCGACATGATGCTTGGATGCAGCACTGTTGGGTAACTTGCCAATGCTGCATTCATGCATCATGACGGTAATAAACACTAATATAGATGGAAAAATGTGATTACCTAAAAAAGTGTGACTCTCTAGTGTAAAATTGGTTCTACGGGGAATTTTTGAAGTCTGTATTCAGTTTTGAGTAACTGATGTAATTACCAAAAGATGAGGATAAAAATCCTCCATTTATGACCATGAAATGGTTTCCATGGCAACCGCAAAGGGGCACATGGCCCAATTTCCCATAGAAAACGTTCCATCTACATTCCAAATATAAAATGTTAGCATCTAAAATGGAACAATTCTTAGAAAACTACTGAATTCCTCATTTGATAGACATGGTCTGGTGCCCTGAAACATACCATTTTTTATTTCTTCCTTTTAAGCACCTCCTGTTCTGCTCCCAGGGACAGTGGCCGGGCACACAGGCCGCTCAGCTTCCACCCCGAGCAGCTCAGGCTACACAGGGCTGAGGTGTCCGGAGCAGCTCAGGTGACTTTTAATATAGATATTGCCCATAACAATGCTGTAGAGTCTATACACTACTTCCTAGTGAGAAACCTGCTGGGATATAGACAGAGGTTCATGGTGATGTGTTCAGGATAACAGTTTCTTAATGAGAGGGACTTGATGCGTATCACACAAGGCAAATGTAATACGCCACAAAGCAAATGTAACACAACTCCCGCAAATGAGGAAACAGGAGGCAAGAACACCTTTGATCAGATCTCTGTATTTATTTCATTTATTATTCATTGATTTCATAGTGGTTTCATGGCTATTCTGGTGACGTCACAATGGAAAACGTAGTCGTGGATAACAGGGTCTAGTTTCCGCACGCACCCACGGAGAATAGGCCGCCGCATGCCCGAGAACATGGTTTTCGAAATCAATCTTAATTTAAAAAAATTAAAAAAAGGACTTGATGCTGGCTGTTGATGTACAGTATGTGCGGCTTCCCTTGAATATGCCACTTTAAGTTTGATTTGCCCAGGGACAGGACAGGACAGACCCATCATACTATATCCCCAGTAAACAAAATGGTATACAACGTTATATAACGTTTCGCTATGGCTCTATAGTGTTGCAAAACGTTATATATAACGATTAAAAAGTGAGGGTATTGTTTACATGATGAGAGTATTGTTTACATGATGAGAGTATTGTTTACATGATGAGTGTATTGTTTACATGGTACGACAGGCATGTTTTTATCCCGACTAAACCAAGCCAAAGGTACAATGCAGAAACCTCAGATTAAGAATACTATAGATGGCTGTCAGTGCCAGTTAGCGGTGGACACAGCTGCCCTAGAAGCTGATACCCACACTATAGGGGTCCGCAGACATTGAACCCTCTCACCTTCCCAAGGCCGCCTTATTGATTGTAAAGCCTCTGGTGGGGCTTCTTCAACGTGCTTCCCCCTGCAGGGGCTGAGTGGAACTAGACCGAGACGCTGACATGAGCATCTCGTGTCTACTCAGACCCTGAGCAGCTTAGTGTAGTCAGGGACGGGTCGGAGATGGGTCAGGGACAGGTCAGGGACAGGTCAGGGACGGGTCAGAGATAGGTCAGAGATGGGTCAGGGACAGGTCAGGGACAGGTCAGGGACAGGTCAGGGACAGGTCAGGGACAGGTCAGGACGGGTCAGGGACGGGTCAGGGACGGGTTAAGGACAAGTCAGGGATGGGTCAGAGGCAGGTCAGGGACGGGTCATGACAGGACGGGTCAGTGACACACAGGGACGGGTCAGGGATGGGTCAGTGAGTGGACGGCGAGTGTTTAGTCTCGATCTGCTCCCCAGTTAAAATGGGGGCATATCATAAAAGGGCTATTTAGCCCTTTCACCACTGGGTTTCTTGTAACTCAATGCCATTTTGTGCAATATATTGGCTTACTGTGTGGAAAGGGTTAACATACCGTAAATTCCCGCGTACTACCCGCGGGTTGTACGCGAACCAAACGCAGCTTTCATTTGATACCAAACATGCCTATATAGGGTGCGGGTTATACAAGGGTTTTTATTACTATAGAACAGTACTAAAATTGAAATTTTCAAATTAAAAAACGGGTTATAGGATTCGCCTGATTTGGGGGTGCGGGTTTTACGCGGGATGCGGGTAGTACGCGGGAATTTACGGTAGATCAGATATGGACTAGGCGACCAGCTAGACCCCCGGCCACCCTACTTTATGCACCAGTCTGTGTGATGGATGAGTGTCTAACCCCTGAGGCCCCCTGGTGTCGTGTTTACTAACTAGATCAACAGGAAAGCAGCTCAACAGCAGCATAACCTGGCACTACCTGTGTAGGTAGTCATGGCCCAGTCACACCGCCCTTATCTACCTGAGTGTGTCTTTTGAAGTGTCTGCTGGCATACGCTGATGTCCACCATCCTCAGGGCTTTATGCAGCCGATGAGTCACGGGTGTTCTATATATATTTGGATGTTGACGGTGGACATAAAAGCCAAGGCATAACTTAAAGCTCGACCGTCATGATTGAAGTGAGGCCAAAAGCATGTTTGGATATAGTTCAGTTTTGATTTACAAGAGGGCTCTTAAGGGCTGGGAGCTCAGCTATTACAGGTACAAGATAGGGTGAATATGTTGTTGCTGGACAATGCTCATGGTCCCCTGTCCAAACGCTGCTGCCCTCTGGTAGAACTGTTATTTTAGTCTATGTATGGAAAATACTGAACTTATTGCCTAACGGCCTAGCTTTAAAGTGGCATGGTCCGATTTTTTCAATATTTCAAATTTGACTTGAAATTGTTCAAAATGTCATTACAATACCGTATTTGCAGGATAGGGCACAATAACATATCATTGATATTGGGGAAGAGGCCTAATATTTAACAGCGTATGGCCATATATTGAACATTCTAATTCGTTTTTAGCAAAATAATTTTTGATCCCTAATCCCGGACCTTATCCTCGGACTATGCCACTTCAAGATAGGCCCTATTGATCCGATCCGTCCCTAGGTCTACAACTCTGGGGGGGGGGGGGGGGGGGGCACTTGGTATATTTTGTATACGCAAAATCCTCCTCACCAAGGGTCACTTTTCACCGAAATCCCCCACACTAAGGGTCACTTTACAGGGATTTCAACAAAATCACCCCAGAAAATGTCACATTCTGGAGTTTTTGCCAATTTTTTTGCAACAAGGGCTACTTTTGACCAAAATTCCTCTCTCCAATGGTGACTCCTTGGGAATAACGACTAAGGCACTTTTGTCCAAAATCCCCCTCAGCAAGGGTATTTTTTTTAGCCGCACACTTGTTTCAAAGAAATTGAGTGCCCCCCCTCCCTCCCCCCCCCCCCCCCCCCCCCAACGCTCAAAGCACCAACTCACTGCAGCTTGGTATCCAGACAAAATGATGACGGCTCAGCTGTTTGGTCACGTGACAAGGTAGTCATCAACCCGCTCTGGGAACAAGGCTGGACGCAGGCCGATTCACGCACGTCATTTCGTTGCTAAAGTAGGGAATCTTTTACCTTTCTATTCTCATTACATAATGGACATGGGGCTAAACAGATCAGAAAGTTCCTTTGAGGTTAGTATCAGAGTGTAGGTCTATCTACTGGTGCCATCATGCAATGACCATATTATATCTTTATAAGGCCAAATTTAGATAAAAAGGTTTGATTCAGGTCATCCGACCCGACATTTTATTTTGTATTTTGAAGAAGATTTCATATTTTTACACTTTTCTGCCTTTTTGGTCTCATTTTTAGGGTTTACATGGAGGATGGCTAGTACTTTCATGTTTAAAAAAAGTTAATAAAATAAAATAAATATCCGATCTACCGACCCTAGTCTTTCTTCCCAAGCAACCTGAAACATAGCTTTTTATTTTTTTGGCCTAAGTGTACATAGGCCTAGGCCTATAGACAAAGCTCCGACATAGCTAGCCTATCCTATGGTAGCCGATATGTTATGCCCATAATAGGCCTAAATGGCCTACTGGCAATCATTATTATGAGTACATGTATAGAAGTGTAAGAGTAAGAGGTACTTTCGGCGACTTTCCAGCCAAAGTTAACCTTTCCTCCCTATGTTTTTCCCCATAACTTCGGACTCAAATTGGGAATTTAATGACCTTTGACCTGGGGACTTGACCGAGTCCCCACTTAATTGAGACCTGTTTTGGGCCGGAAATGGTTAGCTAGGCTCATATTAGGGTGGCCAGAGGATTTTTTTTAATGAATTAGACACACATTTATCATGTAGGCCTATGTCTAGAATGCCTCAATATTCGCATTTAACAAATTATCATTGTCAAGTTGATAGAGTAACTAGGTAACTAACTGTAGCTGATTACATATGCCTCACCTCTCCAACCTTTCTGACGGATCTGAAGGCAGGTACATAGAACATACATAGGGGCACAGTGCTGCCACCAATGTGAGTAGTATAGTATGTATCGGAACGGGACTATAGTTAACTACTGTTTATTACTCAATCGATATGCAGCCAATCAGAGGCCGCCATTTGGTCACGTGACCCGTTGCCATGGTAACGTGACCTACTTAGGGCTCTCAGCCAATCAGAAGCCAGCATTCTGGGTGACCTACTGACCTACTTAGAAGCTCTCAGCCAATCAGAGGCCGGCATTCTGGTAACCATGGTAACGTGACCTACTTACGTCACGCGACCTACTTAGGCTCAGCCAATCAGAAGCCGGCATTCTGGTAACTAGGGTAACGTGACCTACTTAGGGTTTTGTTTGTAAACAACACCACGTGGCTCTCTTGTTTGTAAACAACACCACATGACACGTGACTGTTTGTAAACAAACAACTTATATATAGAAAATAAACACAACAAGTTCCATGTTATGTTAAAATTATATTTTCAAAAAAAAGCACATCTGTTACAGCGTCTATGTGTAACTACGCGCGTTCTCATTCAAACACTATAACACTATCATACCGTAGCAGCAGCAGGTAGGACTGGAAGAAAAGCAAGCGCACGAGCAGAAGCGACGACACCATTTGCACCATCCGGCCGTCGCGTTGGTAGCCCTACTACTCGTCGCGCGTTCAACTGGAGGTTTAAGAGTGACAAATGACGATTCTTTGTCGACGCGACTGCTAACATCAGCAGCATCAGCAGCATCGGCAGCATCGGCAGCAGCATCGGCAGCAGCGGCAGCAGCCTCGGCAGCAGCGGTAGCAGCAGCAGCAGCAGCGGTAGCAGCAGTAGCGTGAGCATTAGCAACAACAGCAGCAGCGACAGTAGCAAGGGCGGCAGAGCGGGCACTAGCAGCGTTATCAGCGGCGACATCGGCAGCCGCAACAGCATCAGCAGCAGCAGCGTCGGCATCGGTGGCATGAGTAGCTGCATCGGCGGCAGCAACAGCAGCAGTCACAGCCGCAGCGGCAACAACAACAACGTCATCACAACCAGCGTCACTAACAGCCGCAGTAAATGCAGCAGTAGCACGCTGAGCAGCACTAGCAGCAGCAGTAGCAGAGGCTACAGCATCAGCTTCACATTCGCGCGCCGCTTCGTCATTCCGCTTCATGTCACGGTAGCAACTTTCCATCATGGGGATCTGCAAATTGAGGCGCGGTGCTGGTGGTGGTAGTAGTAGTAGTAGTAGTAGTAGTAGTAGCGTGAACGATGATGACGATGCCGAATACGGTTTCACTCCCCCTTATATACCCTTACTCCCCCCTTTTTTTCAAGCCACCGGCCAGCTGCCCCCTCACGGCAGGTCTTTAGATCAGCCTTAAGTCGCTTACTACGCGGCTCATCATCCCTCTAATCGCATTTTCCAGCCGCCGGCCGGCTGACTGCTGACGACAGGAGAGGGTGATTTGTTTTTCTTTAGATTTAAGCCGCTTACCACACGCGCACCCTCTAGTCACAGACAGAGTGACAGAAAGGGAGGGGGTCGCTTTGTTCACGCTACCTGTAGTTGTTTTTCTATACACACGCTGAGCCCATGACCCGCTAATCCTTTATACAGGTAACACGCGTTCAACTAATTACTCTATTGTATGACAGTCGGTACACGGATTTAATTTTAAACCACCTTCCCATCTGGATCCATGTCTGGCGGGGTGGAAGGATCCAGCTGAAAAGCGTGATTAGGGCTTTTGTTTCTCTTATGATAGCAGCAGGTCAGCATGCGACAGCTGAAAATGTCAGACTCGCCGCTCCTATAAAAGACTGAGATGCGTCTCTCTTTCCACACACCCTTCTACCATCGCCGCCGACACCGCCACCGCCGGCCAGCCGACCGCCGCCACCGCCTGCAGTCACCGCCATCACGCCAGCAGGGAATTTCGAGCTGAGTCTGCTTATTGCTTATTTTTTTTCTTTGAGCTTTTTGTTTTTTAAAATTTTTATTTTCACTCAGTCTTTTTTGTTTCGGAGGAAAGAAATATGGCGCTGCAGAGGGCGCGAGTTTCTAAAAGACGGTCGCGCGAACAAAGTGCCCTCCTCAACTGCCCGGCTATTTTTTTATCTCAAAGGAGAGAGCGTCACGTAGTTGAGGTTCACGCATCTCTTGAAGCGTACCGAATTCTCGAGAAATGCAAAGCTGAGCGCCATCGTCGTTATACAAGAGCGGAAAAGGAAAACGTAGCGACATGGCCGAGAGCCGTCTTCTCAGAACAGTATTTACTCTACCATTGCATAACAGCCGCTCTCAGCGCCCCCACTCGTTGGGCGTTTCATGAAAAGAAAGAGCGCCGCTACTCTCCTCACCCTGCCTCCTCTTATAAAGTGAGAATAAGTGCTATGAAACGATTCGACAAGCCGATCGGTTTCTTGGGAGCGACTGCAGCTCCCACTCGGTGGGCGCGCGTTGTGGCCGACGTGAACACGGTCTCTAAACGTTACGACGTCGTCACTTGTTATCCCGCATATTGCAGCGCAGCCGAATTGAAGAAGATAGGGACGCACTATTTTAAACCATACGCTCCAATATGTATTTGTCACCGCCGCGCTCACACGCCTTATTGCTTTTTCGAGACGATCGTGTCACAACACAGAAATAGAAAAAAAAGCAGCAAAGCGACGAGCTTTGCCTAAATGATCAAAAAAAAAATAATAATAAATAAATTAATCTCCTCCTCCTCCTCCTCCTCCTCCTCCTCCTCCTCCTCCTCCTCCTCCTCTCCCTCTTCTTTTTTTAAAAAAAATAAATATTTGTATCAGACTCCTCTGGAGTCTGATACAAAACATTTATAACTATTGAGTGAAAATAGAATTTTATCGCAAAAAATAAAAAGAAAAAAAAAGACACTTCTGCCGCCGCTACTGTGACACCGGCCGGAATCAATAAAAAGGTCGGCGGACTTTTCTCCACAACCATTCACTACCGACCGTTCGAGTGAGAAACACAGCAGACAGTCAGACACACAACCGCTCTCTCACGCGTGCTGAAAAAAAAAAAAAAATAATGTCGAGCAGTAGAAGCAAACTTTTCACAGAAATTCATTTCGACGCTCGACTTCAAGGACCCTTTAGTTGTATCATTAGCGGTCCGTCGGGTTGTGGAAAATCGCGCTTGGTGGATCAATTTCTGAGCGACGTGAACAATTTGGTCACGCCGCCGGTGGAAAAGACTTTTTACCATTACGGCGAGTGGCAACCTCTGTTTGAAAAAATGCAAAATCAGTACGGTGTGGAATTCAGAGAAGGTCTTCCTAGCAAAGAGACTATAGCGGGAGACGTGGAAGTAGCAGAAGACGCCTTACGACCCCACACTCTACTGATATTGGACGATCTGATGAGCAGTTCCAATCAGCAAGTGGTAGCCGACATCTTTACTAAATACTCGCATCACTGGAACGTGAGCGTCATATACATCACTCAGAACCTATTCCAGAAATCACCCGACTTTCGAACTATGAGTCTGAACGCTCACTACATGATCGTTTTCAAGAACCCGCGCGACATGGGGCAAATAGCTAGTCTGTCTCGCCAGGTGTTTCCGTCCAACGCGGCGGCCCTCTCTAGTATATTTACCCATGAACTCAAGCGACCTCACTCATACCTCCTTCTGGACTTCAAGCAGTCAACACCTGACGATCTGAGAATACGCTCCTCTTTGACGTCCATACACTCTCAGCTAGTGTTCGTACCGCTAGACAAAAAAAAGAACAAGGGAAAGCAGTAGCAAAAATGTCTTCTCATCTACTCGACTTGGACTTAGTGTTGAACGATCCCACTTTGGAATCGCGCGAGAAAATGTTGAAATACCGAAGGTTGTTGAATAGATTGCAATTTTTTCTCGCGAATCCCCACAACAGCAACATCTCTTCGTCCTACTCTTCTTCGCCCCCGGCTCACCTCCGTCAGTCTGCTGAAGAGGCCAGCGCGTCCCTACTTGAGCGGTTGGCGAACCAAGTTCCCAAGAGGAATCGCACCCGGACCGTGGCGCTGTACAAACAATTGGAGAAATCCGGTGTGATCAAGTGGAACGAGGACGGTGCGGTGCGCGAGATGTCGGGTCGGAGAATACCACCTGAGCATCGCATCAACATAGTGGACTTACTGAACGACGCCGCCAGGTTCAGGAAGACGGCGCCCAGACCGGCGGGCTACTCTCCGTTCACGAAAGCGCTGCGCGAAGCAGTTCCCACAGACTCCTTGATCGGAAACCATCTGTATAAAGCGAGCGGACCTGGCCAAAGCTTAGACACACGGCTCGCTGACAGAGGTCGGAAACGACCGAGCTTCCACTCGGAAGAAGGAGAAGCAGCAGCAGCAGCAGCAGTAGCAGCAGCAGACTCTTCTCTCCAGGTGGACGATCCATCCTCTGACGACGAGGAGGACAGTGAACTTTTCCAAACTCCGACTTCCTATAGGAGCGTGGCGAGTAAGAAAAGGAAAGGGCGCAACCGCCTAGCGGCGAGGTCGTCGTTCACGCCCTCAACAGGCCCACCATGGGCAAACCAGTGAAGAGACTGACCAAGAAGGAAAAAGAAAAGAAGCGCGTAGTAGCTAGATATACCGACGTCAAAGCGCCCTCCAGTTTCACTAGCGTGACTAAACTCCAGAAACATCATTTTCGCCACCTAAACCCGGCCGTCATCCGAGATGCTTTAGTGTCGCTGGACGCCTACACTAAACATAAACCCATTCGGAGAAAATTCGCAAGGAACAAGACTATAACCGGCGCAATCGATCAGCAGTGGCAGATAGATCTGATGGACATGCAAGCTTTGGCGTCTCACAACGACCGCTTCCGGTACGTGGTGACGGCGATCGACGTTTTCTCTAGGTACGCGTGGGCCGTTCCCATTAAATCCAAGAGCGGCGCTGATGTCACCGAGGCCTTCCGAGAGATGACAGGCACTGGCGAGAGACGACCGCGCACTGTTCAGACAGACAAAGGGAAAGAGTTTTTGAACAAGATCTTTCAAGATCACTTGAAGAGCGAGGGCATAGAGTTCTTCACTGGCGAGAACGACGACATCAAAGCTAGTCTAGTGGAGCGCTTGAACCGCAGTCTGAAGGAGAAGCTGTGGCGTTATTTCACACACAAGCGCACGTATCGCTACGTAGACGTACTGCACCATGTAGTGTCTTATTACAATCGCACTCACCACAAGACGCCGGCTCAAGTCAGCTCGGAAAACAGCGAAACAGTTTTCTACCGACAAGATCTCCCAACTAACAAACAAATCGACGAAATATGGAAAAAGAAGAAAAAAACAAAGACGTCCGCCGTCGACGTCATCGCTCCGGGTGACAGAGTGAGGATGTTGAGAACTAAAGGCGCCTTCGACAAAGGGTACGAGGGAAACTGGCGCGAGGAAGTGGTCGACGTTGCTAAGACGTTGGGAAGCAGAGGGTTCGAGCTGAAAGACGACAAGGGCGAGGAGATAAAAGGCGTCTTCTACCCGGAAGAGGTTCAGAAGGTGTACAAGAGTCGTTACGACAACAACTACCTGATAGACGAGGTGTTGCGCCGCAAGACCGTCGACGGTAAAGAGTTAGCTTTCGTACGTTGGTTAGGTTACGACGACAAGGTCAACGAGTGGATCCCCGTCAAAAAAATAACGTAGAAAAAAAAAAAAAAAAAAATGAACATCACTCTACCTAGCAACAGCTCTATGGAGTATTATCCTGACAACAGCTTGACGTCTTTCCGAACTCACTTCGACTCGCCGCTCCTTCTGCCCGAAGCGTACGAAGCGGCTCTGACTGAGATCATCCTCCCTACAGAATGGACTAACGTGCACGACGACGACTTGATCATCGTTGTTCCTCTGCGCACCAAGGGTTCGCTAGAGGAGGCGATCAACGTTTTAAAAGAAACTAAATTCGGCGAAGGAAGAAAACCACAGGTAGACTGGAGGGGAATGAAAAACGCGAACGGTCTGAGCAAGCTGACGTTCAGCTCAAAATACTCGCTGAGCTGGAAGGAAGCGAGCTATGTAACGGTGGAAGAGATATCAGACACGTCGGAAGAGCAGCGATTGAAACCGGAAACAAAAAGGTTCAAGAGAGAGGTCGACTTGAGACAGACGAATGCCGTATACAAGCAGTTCTTGTCCCCGGCGGTGAAGAAGAAGGCGATCAGCGATCAAGCAAGACAGATGATCGAAGAGATGGAGAAAGACATGGGAGTGCGCAGTTTCATGCCAAACATATTCCAGATACCTCCTATTTTCACCGGAAGCAACCACACCCTAGTCGAGCGCTTGAGTGAGACGATGCGAGATGACAGACTAGAGGGCTCCAGCTTCTTGCTCAAACCGATGCGGATCTTATCGTACGACGCCAACACGAAACGCGTCACCATCAAACCGCCGAGACACTGCGCTGTCCTGCTGACTCAGCATCTCGCATGCGTTCTAGGCTTCGGAGAGAAGACGTGTTTCGCGTCGCCGACTACCGGCGCCTACTCGATGGATGTTTACGGGGACGTGCACTCTGTGTACATATACACCGACATGATCCAGGAGAGACGTGTGGGCGACATGCAAGTGCCGCTGTTGCGCTGCGTCGCGGTGGACAGAGGCGGAAAGCGTCGAGGTGGCGTGCAAGCTATCAGTTTTCCCCATTTGGATTATTTCCCCTTGAAATCCAAGAGGTTTACCGAGGTCGGCATCTATTTAAGAGACCGATCCGGTCATTCCATCCCATTCGGTAGAGGCGAGGTGACCGTGACACTTCATCTGAGACCTATTGAGCGCTGAAAGAGAGAAAAATGATGCGTCAACGCGTTCCGTACTTTCCACCCAGGTGCACCGTCGGCAGAGGGTACAGCGATTACTACAACGCGCAGCTGGGCAACGGCATCAACGTGTACAGCGGGCGCTCTTTCCAGAGCGGGCACGGTTTGGACGGCGCTCTGTTAGGTCTGATGCGCTCGGCTACCCCGCTATTGAAGTCGGTGGGAAAAACGCTGCTCCGCGCCGGTGTGGGCGTAGCTAAAGATGTGCTGGCGGGTCGGACTTTAAAGAGCAGCGTGAAAGACCGAGGCGCAGGCGCTCTGAAGAGACTGGCGAGTACGGCGTTCTCGGGAGGAAAGACGACTGTTGCGTCTAAGAAAGGGTCGAAACGTCGCCGGCATTCTCCTCAGACGGGCGGTGGCTCTTGCAAGAGACGTAGAGGGGATGTATTCGACCGGTAAGCGCATAGGCGTTCAGGTATAAATAAAAAGACTGGAGGCGGCCGGCGTCAGTCTGTTGGCCGCGTGAAGAGAGAACACAATGGCTTACGTACACGAGAGCAGTAACGAGTGCGCGCTCTCTAAGCTCGACCTGCACACCGTAGCGCCGACTCAGACTACTATCTTAAAGTCGTTTTTCCTGGGGATAGAAACAAAAAACTCTTTAGAGGATGGAGGTAACATAAATTTCACCATCAACAAGTCGCAAGAGTACACAGACCTGAACGAGAATTACCTTCATCTGGAATGTCAAGTGCTGAAAGCGAACGGAGCGGCGATCGAGGACACCGACGCGGTAGCTCCGGTGAACAACTTGGCTCACTCGCTCTTCAAAGACGTCCAAGTCTCCATCGGCGGTTTCAAAGTGTCGGCAACACCAAGACCTACCCTTACCGAGCTTACTTGGAAGGGTTACTCAACTACAACAAAGACGTGAAGGACGGCGTCATGAGCGCTCAGGGGTGGCATGAAGATACGCCCGGTCAGTTTGACACGTTGACTGACGCGAATGCGGGGTACAAAGCGCGCAAGAAGCTAATCTCCAACAAGCGCTTTTCGCTGATGGCGCGACTGCACTTTGACCTGGCTCATCAACCGAAGCTCATCGTTGGAGAGACAGAAATCAATCTCACTCTGAAACAGGCGGCGCCCTCTTTCTATCTGATGTGCGCCGCTGACGGAGGCTACAGCTTGAAGATCTACAAAGCAAAGCTCTACGTGCGACGCGTGCTGGTGGCGGACGCTGTAGCGGAAACGCACGAGAGAGCGGTGATAGAACATGGGCCCTTCGACTACCCGGTGAACAGAGTGGAGGTGACGACGTACGCCATCCCTCAAGGTAACAGAGATCACAGCTACACGCACTCCAACACAGGCCAGCTTCCCAAGTCGATGATGATTTGCTTCCTGGACCACGACGCCTTCAACGGTAGCTACACCAAGAACCCGTTCGAGATGAAGCATTACGACATCAGCTCGCTTCAAGTGATAGTGAACGATCAGAAAGTGCCGAACGACGCCTACGTGCCCGACTTTAAGACCAAAGCGGCCGTGAGAGAGTACTTGGCGCTACACACGGAAACGGGGATGTACGAGGGCGCGCGCTCCTGCGGTATTTCATACGATCAATTCCTGAACGGTTACACGGTGTTCCCCCTCGACTTAACCCCAGACAGATCGCACGACGGGTGTCGCGTGAACCTTATAAGAGCGGGTCAGCTGAGGGTGGAAGTCAGTTTCCGCTCGGCGCTACAAGCGACAACAACGGTGCTACTCTACTTGGTGTACGACAACGTCGTCGAGCTGACCCGAGATCGACACCCCGTCACCGACTACCACATGAACTGAAGACAAGACGGCGGTACTTGGCGTATCGTATGAACACGCTTGAAATAAGCAGAGTGTTGAAGGAAAACGTTCACACAAAACATCGTTTCCTGGGCGTTTTCTCTTGTGACACTATTCCGAAGCACCCTATCAAAGACACTTGTTTCGTGAGCAACACAGATCCGCAACATTTACCAGGTCAGCATTGGGTGGCGTTTTACGTGTCGAGCACGGGTGAAGTGTACTACTTTGATTCCTTCGGCTTACCGCCGCTGAGTGCGGAGTTCTTGTCTTTCGTGGAACGCTCTGCTCCGTTCAAGTGGCAAAGAAACCGCATTCAACTACAAGACACTTCTGCTGACACCTGTGGACCTCATTGCGTTCATTTCCTAATTGAAGCATGTCGAACAAGAAACCCCAAGAAGTGTGTCATGCGCATGAGCAAAATCCCAAAGCTGAGCGACCGGGCCGTGAGTCAGAAGCTATCGATGATGCTGTTGTGACGGGTTGTTGCGATGGCGGCCGTTTCATGGAGGCAAAGATTCTCTGCCTTGCCGAAATGGTGTTGGATTTATCCAAAGTCGTGCAATGTCTATTGGAGAGAAGTCGTCCGGGGTGTGGTGGTGCGAGTGACGGCGGCGTGAGACTTTGCGGCCTGTTGAGTTGCTGCAAATCGAAGAAGCAAGCTAAAAAAGCATAAACTTGTGTGTTTTTTCTGATTGAAATGAAAATAAAAAATAAAATGAAAAGAAAAGAAATTATCTTGTTGTGTTTTTATTTCTATATATAAGTTACATAATTTTTTTTGTTTGTTTGTTTACAAACAGTCACGTGTCACGTGGTGTTGTTTACAAACAAGAGAGCCACGTGGTGTTGTTTACAAACAAACCCTAAGTAGGTCACGTTACCCTAGTTACCAGAATGCCGGTTTCTGATTGGCTGAGCCTAAGTAGGTCACGTGACGTAAGTAGGTCACGTTACCATGGTTACCAGAATGCCGGCCTCTGATTGGCTGAGAGCTTCTAAGTAGGTCAGTAGGTCACCCAGAATGCTGGCTTCTGATTGGCTGAGAGCCCTAAGTAGGTCACATTACCATGGCAACGGGTCACGTGACCAAATGGCGGCCTCTGATTGGCTGCATATCGATTGAGTAATAAACAGTAGTTAACTATAGTCCCGTTCCGATACATACTATACTACTAATGTGTAATGTATACACTAATTACCCAGTAATTTACCGTGAACTACCAATTAAAAACTTCTATGAAAAAATGGGCACGGAAAATAGACAATTTTGGGGGGCTTATTTCAAAAAGATGTAAATTTCTTAAAATGATATAGGACCCTCCAGGGTATACCTGCATTCAAAACGCTTCAATCAAAAAAAGAATCTCGTTCATACATGGCTTTACCATCAAGTAGTGCCTATTCTCCTAAATGATAGTTGCAGGTGATTACTCATTAGACAGCTCAAGACAGACTCAAAATCTGTAGGTCTGTCAACATTTTCTCTGAATTAGGCTACAGTAGGCCCTAGGTTTTTTGTATGCTTATTCCAGCCTGTATATGATGGACCCATTCAGGATCTCTTTAGGCCTATATAAATTTACTAGAAGTTTTATCTGCTCCCTAGTTAAAATGGGGGCATATTACCTATAATTTAAAAGGGTCATTTAACATAAGATCAGATACGAACTGCATGGGCGCGCTCAGCTAGACCCTCCGGTCACCCTACTTAGGGCCTATATGATAGGCCTAGTACCTAAAAATCGGTTTCCGCAAAAGTCCCCAGTTCACCAAAGAATAAAGCAATCTAGTAGGGTCTAGCCTATAGGCCTATATAGGCCTAGCCTATTTGAGGAGGCATAACCTTAACCCTTTAACTTTAAGGACGGCATAATACCTTGATGCCTAATGCCCTTGGTCTCCATGATGCATGAATGCAGCCCCTGGCGAGTGACTCTCCAGGGCTGCATTCAAGCATCATAGGGCTACCGACCCTACATTGGGCCGCTAAGGGGTTGAGACATTCCCAAAGAGTCGGCATGATGCACCAATATAGGCGAGTTGCTCAGCAAGGCTGCATTGGTTTATCATGACAAAGGTCATCTTAAAATCTTTTAGAGAAATGCCATCCCTAAAGAGTTAAGGCCAAAAAAGAAAAAAGGTGTGTCTTAGGTAACCCGACCCTAGATTTAAAAAAGGGCCGACCCTAGCATTTTTTCCCCCAAATTTTGGAGATTATTTTTTTTGATTTTTACTGTTCATTTTTCTCAATTTTTACATTTTTTTTCAAGAAAAACAAGCTCCCAGTGACCTCAGAGGCCTGAATAATTGATTAACTTCAGAAAATGGCTTTTTAAGAGGAATATGCAATAACTTCTTGATATTCCTAGTCAATAGAGGAATTATTGAATCATTCTGATGAGTTGCGAGTCGATTTGTCGATTCACGACTCATTCCTGGTTCTCTCTAGGGTAAATGTGGGTAATATCGTGCATGTGGTAATATCGCGCACCCCCCCTAAATGGCACAATTTTCAACTTTTAAATTTTTAAATTTCTTTTTTTTAATTTGCCACAATTTATTTAGTATCATTTTAATGTATTTTATTAACCTGTGCTATACATGTATGTCAGGAACCAGAGATGAACAATATCACCTAATAATTGGTATTTTTAATACTTGCTAAATCAGCAGTTTCTATACTAATTCCCATAGAGCTTATATCGCTCAGGCATGTTGTTATATCGCTCACCTGTTTAGATAATAAAAAATAATATATCAAATAACAATAAAATGAGTGGACTATGGTTAGAGGGTAGCTTTATATGTTGTCTAACACTGGTATAAATCTGGGTATAGTGCTCCTCACCATACAGGTGTGAGAGCATTTTGGCTAAAGCACCCTGTTTTCACACTTTTGGGTGTGAAAACAGGTGAGCGGATTTACCCATATGGTCAAATGCACTCTATTTCAATGGGTGAGTGATATAACACAAAGGTGTGAGCGATATAACAACAATCATGACGATATAACCCAAACATTTAACCATCTTTAACAGCCCCTGCTTACCATACAGGGGGGTATGATTGGCATATCTTTTTTCTCCATTTTTTTTATTTTAGATTATTTTTTCAAGAAATGCACATAAAATAGTTCTTAATGACAGTGGACTCGATTGGTGAGGAACACTTGGGTAATATCGTCACTAGGTGCGCGATATTACCCACATTTACCCTATGTTTAAAAAAAATATATAAAAAAAATCCGACCTACCTACCCTAGAAATTCTGACCATGTTGCCTGAAACACACCTTTTTCTGTTTAGGCCAAAAAAAAAAAAAAAGGTGTGTTACAGTCTCGCCCCCAGTTCTTCGTTCTAACGTGAAACAAAAACCGACTTGGCGCCATCTAGCGTCTCTTTTGTAAACCACAGCGGAAGTGCCCGAAGTGCCCACTGCACCTGCGTCAGAAAATGAAAACATGGCGAAGTTGAAAGAGGAGTTGCTCCTGTTTTGTGTTTGTTTTCTACTGTCTGGGGTGAATTCTGGCTTCCTGGACTTTGAAGAATTGGCGTCAGTGAACTATGGGATCGATATCGTCGACAAACCGGTAGTGATAGGGCAGGTAAGGGCGGTTTGTTATGTGCCTTTTACAGAACTGTCAAAGTTTATGAGGCAGCAGACGATGGTGTACAGTACACCAATCACAATCCAACACGATCATCTATTAACCAACGTTTTGATGATATCAAGTTCTTGTGTATTATTCTGTATACCGATGCTGTGGATATGCTGTCAAATTTGGGGACGAATCGAAGGTTCAGCCATACATATTAAGCCAAACCAATTGTGGTTAATATAGCCTACATCATTATTAAATCGAGAATGTTACTCTACATTTTATTTTTAATATAAAAATAAATAAGGGCATTATTTATTTTATCATCAGACAACAGGCCCAGGCCCGTGTGTGTGTGTGTGTGGGGGGGGGGGGGGTGCAAAAATTGTCGACCCCCCTAGCCTAGGGCCTAGAGGGGGGGGGGGGTGGGAGCAGAAAAATGCCACCCCTTTCTGCTATCAGCGTAGTAGCCCGTCCTTTTTTTTAGTTCAAAGGGGAGGCGGACGAATTTGCAGCGTCAGGGGTGGGGGGGGGGGGTGTGAGTAGAAAATTGTCTCAAGGGGGGGGGGGCGGAGAAATGTTTACGCCTCCACGTAAGTCCACCATCCCCCCCCCCCTCACTAGTCAAACCCATTTTTTTCTGTGTGTGTGTATGGAGGGGGTGGGGGGACTTGGGGGGTGATTAGGGTCACCCACATTGTGGGCCACAAGAGCAAGAGAGATCCAAATTAAGTACGGCACACCCCTCCCCCACCCCCCTCTCCACAGCAAGGTTCAAATTCAACGTAGGCAAGACAGACCCCTGACTGCCTCGTCTCCACAGAGTCACAGAACCACAGCATGTGGTATAGTACAATTACATCTCGCTGATTAGAGGGATAGGTAAATTCCCAAGTTCCCGCTTACCGGTATCTCGTGTATAATCCGCAGCCCGACTATGGGAGAATCCTATAACCCGCACCTGGGGTCTGAAATTCGCCATTTTACTACTGTACTATAGGCCTACTTATAAAAACCCTTATACGGTATCACCCGCACCTAAACCTTGAGGATATTGTATAGAACCTGCACTGGAGGTTTACTTGGGAACTTACTTACAAGATTTCATTGTTGTTGCAGGAGCCCCAGGGAGCTATCCTGCTGCGGTCTAAGTACGGCCAGCAGTACCAGTGTAGCTACACCGACTGGGAGAAGGAGGACGAGCGGGAGCGACTCGCGCAGCAGGAGGCCATCGCCACGGGCATACCCGAGCTGCTCCGCCCCCTCACAGACACCTGCCTCGTCTATGTGAGTCACTGCTCTAAACTGCAGCCTAGAACCCGCATCTAGGGTGTAACCCGCACCTGAATTTGGGGAAATCTTATAACCCGCACCTGGACTCGGGGGGGGGGGGAAATTATAAGTATAACACGCACCTGGGGCTGGACTTTGGGGGAAAAACTATGACCATAACCCACACAAGAGCTTCAGCATTTGTATGGAATATAGTTATGTAGTATAAATCTTTGGCCTAGGCATATATACGGCCTATATACGGTACCTGAATTAGGCCACTCAAAAAATAAAATGGTTTCTCATCACCGTGCGCATCATAAAAATCAGGTTTTGGGGAAAACTTCTTCTTTTTTTTTTACCAACTTTTGATGAAAACCTCATCAAAATGGATAAAATTGGTCATATTTGGTATCAAATCAAAGCTAATAATGCCAGCAATGCAGTGGTATAGAAATAACTTCCCCCACTTCTAAATCAATTCTTAACCAATAAAATGTGAATTTTGGCCAAAGAAACCCGTAAATTGTCCTATACATTTTGGCCTGCTGGTAAAAAAAAAAAAAAAAAAAAAAAAAAATGCCTCCCTCCCTCGTCATATTTCTCAGACCTTGGTGATGAGAAACCAGTTTTTTTTGAGTGGCCTTATCACTAGTATCAATACAATCTACTGGTTAATGTAGCATGTTTTGATTGATTTCTCCACTGCTACTTACAATAGGAGTAAAATTGTAACCAGATGTTTTAAAAGTATGTGAGAGTGAAAAATATGTTTTAATTAAAGCCCAAGTGCCCACTATTATGATAGTAATGATACACCGTTTAGTGTTTATAGAATATGTCTTTATTGTGTCTGCAGCCTAAAGACTGGTGGACGTACGAGGTGTGTTACGGCAAACACGTCAAGCAGTACCATCTAGAAGGTAGGACCTCCTCATCACATCTATTACTACAACCCTTTGACGTCTCTTCTCATCCCTTTAACTTACAAATTACTTATTACTAGATCAACTTGATCATAAACCTAAACACTTAAAAATAGTTTAATTTCAGTATGAGAATAGTTTTGTGCATCGAGTTTGTTGCATACTACAGATCTCTCAAATTACAAATAGATGCATAATTAGAAATTCAATGCAGACAAAATTAGCGTTTGTATGTGTACATATAGAAAAATTGGTCCAAATTGTTCACCCTTTATTTCAGACAACACTGTTGTAGGCAACATTATATACCTGGGACACTACCAGTCAGAGTTCGATTGGGATAATATCACTGAAAAGGTAAGCTTAGACGTCGACGATGATGAGAATTTGTATAGCCCGTACCTTGGGTCTCATTTCTATAGATATTACTACTGTACTTTGCTGTAAAAATCATATATCCCACAACCAAACTTTGTGAATATTGAAAAACCAATACTAGGGTGGGTTGCAGTCTTTGCGGAAACGTGCAGGACAGTGGCAATGTCCTTCTAAAATGCCACCGGTCCAGCAGATTCACAAGTGTAGCAGGACCTAATGTCAAGTCACATGTTGGGCTTTTCTGAACTAGAATTCATTTGGCCTTTCAAAGCTCAAATATGTTTGTCAATACACTGTTTAAAACTATATATCTATCCTGATTTGGCCATAAATGATTACAAATACAATGTATTTCTTTCTGATGGAAAAACTCATCTATACTACAAATGCAGATAACATCAGATATGTGGCTATACGGTCCTCCAAAAATGTAGATGGTCCTTCAACATTAACGATTTGCAGGACCGAATGTCCTGTGGGATGAAAAGGTTTTCGCAAAGACTGGGGTTGTAAGCACAGAAACTAGACACAGTACAGTACAATTTATGTGTAATTATTACTTTAGAATATGTACAAGGCAGTAGTTGAGAAGATGTCGAATGATATTGACGTTTCAGCTAAATTCATTAGTTTTCTTCAGGGAACCAAGTTTTGCACCTATACTATTCTGTGTATCTTAATATTTTCTGGTTATATTTCAGGATAAGAAGCGTAAATACCACACGCACACGTACACTAACGGTACGATATGTGACCTCACCAACAAACCGCGTCGTGTAGAAGTACGGGTGAGTCAGCATGTGAATCCCACAGTCTAATTAGTCTTACACATTACAGTGACACCCATTAAATTTGTTTGCCCTCCAAAGTCAGGGATCAGCCTATTAAACGGTTAGGTGAGCTAATAGGTGGGGTGGGTTTGTTATCAAGATTAACAGGTAATCCATACTCATTATATATTATCACAAAAAAGATATAATCACCTCAGTTATAGCGAAAATCTCTATATTGTCCTCAATGATAAGGAACAAAATATTACTACCATTTTGTGTTCTATTGACACTTTCCAATATTTTGATCAAAGGATAATGGTATTGTTTCCTTATTGCCCAGTTTGAGTGTGATGAGGTGGAGACGGAGACTATATCGGAGATCTCGGAGGCCCAGACGTGCGTGTACACGATGACGGTCCACACTGCGCGCCTCTGTAAACACCCCTACCTCAAGAAGACGGTCCCCGCCAAGCCCGTGCCCATCACCTGTAACCCCCTCATCTCTGCCGACCAGTACCAGCAGTATCTCAACACACAACAAGGTACTTATCAAACACTACTGTACTAGTAATGTCTAGTTAGTCCACTGTTTGGAACTGCTAACTGCATAGTTAAAGTGCTATATCTTTATATTTGAAAAAGAGTTGGTGGTAAGAATACAGAGTACCGTATTCAACGTAATAAGCACCCCATTTTAGACTATAAATAACCCAAAGTATCTCAATTCTCTGAGCCCAATTCGACCCTTAGGCTTAACTACCATAGATGTTTTATGTATGGGCCCGTAGATTCCTGAAGCTGCGGGCCTGGGTGACCCATGGCTGAAAAAGTCAGTGTCTACCCCTGGACCACACTACCTATTTAGGAGGGGTGAATGCGGCCAATATTGCTGTTTTGTTAGCGTACTACCGTAAAAACTCGCGTATAAGCCTAACTCGCGTATAAGCCGCACCCCTTACTTTGACAGATTATATAAGCCGCAGAGGGGGTCTGAAAATTGTTAATTTGGTACTTAAGTATACTTACAAAAACTCTCGTATAAGCCGCACCCTATATAGGCATGTTTGGTATCAAAAGAAAGCTGAGTCTGACTCGCGTACTAGCCGCTGCTTATACGCGAGGTTTTACGGTAATGCCTGTCTACCTCCCCCAGAGCTGGACCGTCGGAAGGAGGAGGATCACCAGAAGTACAGACTGGTCAGCACCCACGGTAAGGCATACAGTCGGCCTCAATGCGGGAAACTTTTTTTTTTCTTTCTTTTTATTTCAATTTCTTTTTTCTAAAACAAATCTATTCATCTTCGTGATATTCGACAAATTTGCATTTTTAAGAACGTGCAGATTATTTCAAGGCAGTTTCTTTGATTATAAAATGAGGATTACATTTATTTAATATATGGATATGATGCCCTTTTAGAATAAGACTCATATCATGCTCAGGGAGTGGTCCCTCACATTGAAAACAGTATAGTGGGATCATGGGGCATCTAAACGTCTCGGGGGGACCAGGTAAACAATTTTGCAATCCTGTTGCTAGGGTGGGGTTAATGTATCAAACGTGCCAAGCCATGTTAAAATGTAGGGCCATACATTTAAATCAGAGAAAAATGATTAATTTTCACCTTCCAGAATTTCCATTTCTCATACAGGTTACTGTTTTCTATTGTATCCAGGAGAGGGAAATAGCTACACAAAGAAATATAAGTTGATAGAACCCACTGAACCCGAGAAAGTGAGTGATATCAAGGTTGAACATGATACTGGCCATATCCCAAGTCCCTCCCAAGGTCAGGCCAGTGACCTTGAACCCGGGTCAAACAAGGCGGACGATAACACCGTTGAAGAATGTGATTACCTTACTAACATCATTAATGTTCTTAAGTTATTTGTTACTTTTATTTCTATTTTCAGAAATTTATTGTTGGTTCCCTTTTGCTTTGCATGCATGATTATCAGAAAAAAATCCATGTTTGATAAGTTGTGATTTGTAAGATTTCAGTTGAATTATTCATTGCTTTTCAGCGTTTATATATTTTCCGTTTTTTTCCCCAGTTAGGGTGATGCGTTCCTATAGACCAATGTAGCAAGAAAGGGTGACTTTTCAGAAAAGTTGTTGATAACGTTTTTGAACATTTCTAAAGTGTGACAGACAAATACATAAATATAACCTCAAAATCCTGCATTCTGATATATACTATTAGAAGGATAATTGTCCTGGGAATCTTCTGACATAGCCAATACAGACAATGCTGTGAGGATTCTGCTAAAACCAAAGTAAAGACAACTTTATTATGGAAAAGTCGCCCTTTCTTGGTGCATTGGTCTAGTGTGCTCACCTCCAGATGTCGCTCCCCCCAGACTACGATCCATGCACTACTGTGTTCTTTGGTTGGCAGTGTCACCCACCCTCCTACATTTGACATCACACCATGATAAACACTAGATGTCTCACTGTGTGATTTATAATTTGCATGTTTCAGAATGGTAAAATTCTGATTTGTTTTCTCGTTTGGTAGATGTGTCTGTTACCCAAACAAGTAGCCCATGAACTCAAGTAAATACAGTGACAATGTGATAAACACTTTCTATGGATTTGTCGAAGATAAATGATGTACAATCTCATTATGTCTGCTTTACACCTTTTCAATTGTTATTTCAGCTAAACTAGACTCTGTGGATACTAAATTTACCAAAGGTAAATACTGAAATATTCTTTGAATTTACATACGTCTTGACCATTTTGAAAAAAAGATCCTTGTGAATGAAACATCTTCATATTTTCCATCCCAAAAAATTCTATAAGAAGCAGCTCAAGTGTCATATAGGCCTAAATGAAGTATGATGTCTATGTAAACTCACAGAAATACTCTCTCTGTCAGGAGTCCACCATTCAGCAAGTGACAAATCACAATTATGTTTTTTTCAGACATGTACGTGGTCAGGGATTTCCCTGAAATGGGGATTTCAAAGATCCGCTGTTTAAATAAATACTATAGCGTAAATGAGTACATATTTAGGAATTTTGCCGATACCAGACTTACATCTCTGTTTTTTTATAACCTTCCCAGAAGATGTAGAGAAGATGCGATCTGATGTCTTCACTAAGGAGATAATACAACAAGTGATGAAGGTGGCAGGCATCCGGACAGACGCCAAGGCTGAAGGTCAGGAGGTCGACTCACAACAAGATGAAGGTCTGCCTGAAGGTCAAGGTCCAGATAGAAAAGACCCAGAGCTAGGTCAAGACCATGAGCTAGGTCAAGACCCAGAGCTAGGTCAAGACCCAGAGCTAGGTCAAGACCAAGAGCTAGGTCAAGACCCAGAGCTAGGTCACGACCAAGTCCAAGGTCAGGATGTGGAGTCCGACCAAGGTCAAGAATGGACTGTACAGCTTGAGGGAGAGTTGGACGTTGTCGGGGCTGAGGGGGCCGCACAGCAACCACTATTACAGTAGGTGCATTTAATTTCTAAAGATAACAATATGGTGGAAGTGAAATTTGACTATTTAGGCTACATATAAAAAAAAGTCTGCTTTGTAGACACCGCCCGCATCAAAAGGACAACATCGGTGCTTTTTATTTGATATTTTCATGACACAATATTGCAGAAATCCCGCTTTTATGAAGAGAGTTAAAAGAATTTTTTTAAAGAAATAATCAAATCTCATGCATATTTCGATGTGAGAAGATAATTTCTAAAAAGCACTCTACTCATACACATTGTTATGTCTACGAGTTTGAATTATCATTTTAAATCAATACCAAGTTTAAGGTTTCATATGTTAATGATAATACCGGTAAGGTTTGAACTAATTTTGAACTTGTCCACGCATCACCAAGTTTATATACTATAGCTATCGAGTTTTCAAAATGTAATTTGTGTGATGCTCAGCCAATGTGAGAACTTACAATGATGTGTTAGAATAAATGACTACTGCATATTGCAGGGAGGACGTAGACGATGATGAGAAGATAATGGCCGAGTTTGATAAAGGTATGTTTCTACATTTTATTTATCATATTAACCTTTGCGTTATAATCTATACTACATATTATGGCATACTAATTGAATATTTGATTATCTATAAATGACATACTTCTATTAACATTTTTGGAAACATCACACCGCAAGTAGGAGACAGCGTGGGCCCAAAGCGCTATTGCTGCTATTAAATGTGACTAAGGTCAAACCCAGACGTACCCAAAAACGTGCTCTTGTCCCGGGTAGTCCACAGGTATTGATTCAAGAAAGTTTAGATGAATTTTCCTATCCACCATTTATGACAATGTATCATTGAGAAGGGAGTGCGGGGGGAGCCGGGCAAGTGGTTATGTGATAAATATGCACACATTGATTGATGGGAAGAAGTAAATACAGTATTCTGGGTCAGCAGATCTAGGTGCGGGGCCTAAGACTTCTGGTCTATGCCCCCAGTTATCACAATTTTAGAAATGTATTGTACATCCATTAGAGGTTTCTTATAGGGCTAATATTAAAAAGTATCTCTTTTAATACTAAAAATAAATGTGTTCTTTGACACCTTAGAACTGAATGAAATCGTGGACACGGCAGAGAAGAAGGCGCACATGGAGATGCGTGGAGAGAACATTGAGAGCGCCATGAGTGCCAAGTTTTCTGATATTGTCGATGAGGTAGGTGTTAAATCTTAAATTAGGAACTCCAGCATCTTATTCAAATTTCAATATATTCAAAATCTCCGCCAGAATTGCCAGATTCCCATTTTATAAAAGTTTAAAAAAAGGCGAACTATATAACATCACTATAATATTAGCAATACAGTCATTTTAAATGACTTTGCTTTGTCCCCCAGGCAGAAGAAGAGATGGCACGGGAGGGTAACCCGGTAAAAGCGGACAGAGGGCAGGCTTTCAGTGACCTCGCTAAGACGCTGACCAAACTGCTGTCCCGACTTCACCGCACAGAGAGAGGTCAGTATATTATACATATACTACTGTAAATTTTCGCGTAGAAGCCATTTCTTGTACAAGAATTAAATCTTAGGTGTAGCTTATAGATTCTTCCAATGTGTGTGTGTGACTTGCACAAGGGTCTTTAGAAGTATATTGCATTTGTAGAACTACATTAAGTGGCCATAATCAGACCCAAGGCGTGTCTTATAAGATTCTCCCGAATTAGGGGTGCGGCTTATACGTGGGTTAGGCTTATATGGGAGAATTTACAGTGCATTAGGTCTCCTACAGAGTCATGTAAATTTGGCGATGGCATTTCAAAGATGTCATTCTTCCAGCTCTTGCAGGAAATCCTGCTTTATCATTGTATTAAATTATGTTTAATTTCCTGCAAGGATCTGACCAAAATGATAATTTCTGCTGCATTCTGTCATTCCTGCATTGTTTAGTCCTTGGGTTGACCTACATAGAAACATGTCTTTGTGCCGCAGAGAGGAGAGCGGTGGAGAAACACCTAAAGAAGGCACAAGAACTGGCAGCCGCAGCCAGGGCCAGGAAGCGGGCCGCCCCGGTACAAGACACCTCCAGCCCGCCCGCAGACCAGCCAGCCTCCACCGGTAATCCAGGCTTGACTCCTTCAATTAGATTAAGAGCAGGGTTCCCACCTGTCAGTTTGTTTTTTTTTTGTTTTTTTTTGCTAAAAAAAATCAGTCAATTTAAATGTCAGTTAAAAAAGAAATTGTCATATTTTGTCAGTTATTTTCTAGATTTTGAGAAAATGTTAGTTTAAGAAAATATTCTGAGCAAAGTTTTCAAAATATTACAAGAGACGCCGGAATGTACCATTTGTCTTCCAGATTTCTCAAAATTTCTGGGTACAGTTGTAGACGAAAAGCAGGTTATACGTGGAAACATCAATACCAAACTTTTTAGTTAAAAGTCTGTTAAATGTCAAACTGAGACTGAAATATAGTGGGAACCCTGAAGAAGATGTTGAATCTGACGTGCCATTAATTGTGTTATTTGTGAAGTCCCCAAGGTGAAGTCTTGTTCCTTTTTTAGCATTCAATGTATCGAGATATATTTGTCAGTCGCATATTTGCGTTTCATAAACAGTGATATTATTTACAATTCCATCAAACACATATGATTATGTATGTAGGTCTTCTCTGTAACCTTCTGTTGTCAATTCAAGATAACACTCCAGACCAGACTGAGGATGTGAACACACAAACAGACAAAGACGTCTTATCTACCACACAAGACGCCCCTAAAGGCCCCCCTACCGAGGACACCCTGGAGGACTCTGACGTCACTGGTGACGTCAAAGACGCCAGTGACGTCACGGATGACGTCACGGATGACGATGGTAGCAGTTTGACCCAGTTACATTCATTAAATAACCGTGTGCGGGTGCGTGTGACGCGGATCAAGCATGCGGCGGGTGGGGCGGGCGGGGTAGGTGGGGTGGCGGCAGGAGAAGGGGCCGAGGGGGACAAACAGACGCTACAGCTGCCGGACGAACAGCGCAAGGAGCTAGAGAGTACCGTCAAGAGCGAACTAGAGCGGGCAGGGCTAGAGACAAAGGGTAGGTTTTATAAATATGTTATATTCCCATAATGTCAAGCCTAGAGATCCCATATATGGATATTGTATCATGATTTTTTAAGGCCGAAAGGCCCCGTAGGGGCCCTGGTGGTGAGCTTGCGAACTACCAGGTTGAGGCATTATATTGTTTTCATTTGACAGGAAGTCAGTACGGGTGCCGCCATTTTGTTTTAAGGTGTCACAACACAAATTTATACACATAATGATAAAATTAATATTAATCAACCTTCGATCCTGAGGTTGATCATAAGCATACCTACCCCCTCAACAGGGACCCAAGGAATTCAATGGTTCTATTATTTTGTTGCAAAGACAGCTGGTTGCCTAGCAACAGCTATTCTAATTGTTTATCTGCCTAGCAACACCCATTTCCATGCTCCTGAGGTTGATTACAATCCTACTTTCCCCCCCTAACATGGACCTAAGGAATTCAATGGTTCTTTTATTTTGTTGCTAAGACAGCTGGTTGCCTAGCAACAGCTACTCTAATTGTTTATCTGCCTAGCAACACCCATTTCCATGCTCCTGAGGTTGATTATGATCCTACCTACCCCCCCTAACATGGACCCAAGGAATTCAATGGTTCTATTGGTTTGTTGCTAAGACGGCCGGTTGCCTAGCAACAGCTATTCTAATTGTTTATCTGCCTAGCAACGCACATTTCGATGCTCCTGAGGTTGATTATAATCCTACCTACCACCCCTAACATGGACCCAAGGAATTCAATGGTTCTATTATTTTGTTGCTAAGACAGCTGGTTGCCTAGCAACAGCTATTCTAATTGTTTATCTGCCTAGCAACACCCATTTCCATGCTCCTGAGGTTGATTATAATCCTACCTACCCTCCCTAACATGGACCCGAGGAATTCAATGGTTCTATTGGTTTGTTGCTAAGACGGCCGGTTGCCTAGCAACAGCTATTCTAATTGTTTATCTGCCTAGCAACACCCATTTCCATGCTCCTGAGGTTGATTATAATCGTACCTACCCCCCCTAGCATGGACCAAAGGAATTCAATGGTTCTATTAGTGCTGCTGCACTGGTGGCCACCAAGTGGCTGTATATTACACTAAATCCCAGTAATGGCATGTTTTCCCCTGTTGTGTCACATCCGTCAGTTATATCATCCTCCCGCCCTGTCTATATGGTGTCTTGAATGGGTCCCCATACAAATATACCAACCATGTAGACATTATGTTCCTTCAAATGCAAGAATTGTGGTTGTTGCCGCGTATAAAAATGCCTGAGGCATTTTTTTACGCGGCATCAACCGCAATTCTTGTTTATATAACGTTCATGACTATATGGTGCCAGAAGAATTACTGGATTTAATTGATATGAAATGCTCTGTATCTTTCCAGGTAGGTTTATACAGTTGCTTCATCAGTTTCGAGGTTAATATGGTTAATTGGTTTTGTATTTTCAGGTCAGAAAATCGAGGTTAAGATCATTACAGCCGGGTACTTTGACACCAATAAGGAGGGCATGCACGTCCTGTCTGAGGAGGAGAGCTCGGCCTTCAACAACATGATCATCTCCATCCTGGTGGGTACTTTATATATACTGTAACTACTGTATATATATACACTGTTAACAACATGATCATCTCCATCCTGGTGGGTTATTTATATACTATAACTACTGTATATATATACACTGCTAACAACATGATCATCTCCATCCTGGTGGGTCCTTTATATACACTATAACTACATGTACACTGCTAACAACATGATCATCTCCATCCTGGTGGGTCCTTTATATATACTATAACTACATGTACACTGTTAACAACATGATCATCTCTATCCTGGTGGGTCCTTTATATATACTATAACTACATGTACACTGCTAACAACATGATCATCTCCATCCTGGTGGGTCCTTTATATATACTATAACTACATGTACACTGCTAACAACATGATCATCTCCATCCTGGTGGGTCCTTTATATATACTATAACTACATGTACACTGTTAACAACATGATCATCTCTATCCTGGTGGGTCCTATATACTACTACATGTACACTGTTAACAACATGATCATCTCTATCCTGGTGGGTCCTATATACTACTACATGTACACTGTTAACAACATGATCATCTCTATCCTGGTGGGTCCTATATACTACTACATGTACACTGTTAACAACATGATCATCTCCATCCTGTACTATAACTACATGTACACTGCTAACAACATGATCATCTCCATCCTGGTGGGTCCTTTATATATACTATAACTACATGTACACTGCTAACAACATGATCATCTCCATCCTAGTGGGTCCTTTATATATACTTTAACTACATGTACACTGTTAACAACATGATCATCTCCATCCTAGTGGGTCCTTTATATATACTATAACTACATGTACACTGTTAACAACATGATCATCTCCATCCTAGTGGGTCCTTTATATATACTATAACTACATGTACACTGCTAACAACATGATCATCTCTATCCTAGTGGGTCCTTTATATATACTATAACTACATGTACACTGCTAACAACATGATCATCTCCATCCTGGTGGGTACTTTGTATACTACTACATGTACACTGCTAACAACATGATCATCTCTATCCTAGTGGGTCCTTTATATATACTATAACTACATGTACACTGTTAACAACATGATCATCTCCATCCTAGTAGGTCCTTTATATATACTATAACTACATGTACACTGCTAACAACATAATCATCTCCATCCTGTACTATAACTACATGTACACTGTTAACAACATGATCCTCTCTATCCTGGTGGGACCTTTATATATACTATAACTACATGTACACTGTTAACAACATGATCATCTCCATCCTAGTGGGTCCTTTATATATACTATAACTACATGTACACTGTTAACAACATGATCATCTCCATCCTAGTGGGTCCTTTATATATACTATAACTACATGTACACTGCTAACAACATGATCATCTCTATCCTAGTGGGTCCTTTATATATACTTTAACTACATGTACACTGTTAACAACATGATCATCTCCATCCTAGTGGGTCCTTTATATATACTATAACTACATGTACACTGTTAACAACATGATCATCTCCATCCTAGTGGGTCCTTTATATATACTATAACTACATGTACACTGCTAACAACATGATCATCTCTATCCTAGTGGGTCCTTTATATATACTATAACTACATGTACACTGCTAACAACATGATCATCTCCATCCTGGTGGGTACTTTGTATACTACTACATGTACACTGCTAACAACATGATCATCTCTATCCTAGTGGGTCCTTTATATATACTATAACTACATGTACACTGTTAACAACATGATCATCTCCATCCTAGTAGGTCCTTTATATATACTATAACTACATGTACACTGCTAACAACATAATCATCTCCATCCTGTACTATAACTACATGTACACTGTTAACAACATGATCATCTCTATCCTGGTGGGACCTTTATATATACTATAACTACATGTACACTGTTAACAACATGATCATCTCCATCCTAGTGGGTCCTTTATATATACTATAACTACATGTACACTGTTAACAACATGATCATCTCCATCCTAGTGGGTCCTTTATATATACTATAACTACATGTACACTGCTAACAACATGATCATCTCCATCCTGTACTATAACTACATGTACACTGCTAACAACATGATCATCTCCATCCTGTACTATAACTACATGTACACTGCTAACAACATAATCATCTCCATCCTGTACTATAACTACATGTACACTGTTAACAACATGATCATCTCTATCCTGGTGGGACCTTTATATATACTATAACTACATGTACACTGTTAACAACATGATCATCTCCATCCTGGTGGGTACTTTGTATACTACTACATGTACACTGCTAACAACATGATCATCTCTATCCTAGTGGGTCCTTTATATATACTATAACTACATGTACACTGTTAACAACATGATCATCTCCATCCTAGTAGGTCCTTTATATATACTATAACTACATGTACACTGCTAACAACATAATCATCTCCATCCTGTACTATAACTACATGTACACTGTTAACAACATGATCATCTCTATCCTGGTGGGTCCTTTATATATACTATAACTACATATAACTATACACTGCTAACAACATAAGTATACTATATGTACTTTTAACCTGGTGGGTCCTTTGTGTAATTTAGTCTAAAACTAACTACATTGTCAAGAATATGATCTTTTCCATCCTTTAATGTACCTAAACTATACTACACTGTCAAAAAACTGTCAACAATATGGGCTGAAAGTAGAAATAGTTCACAGAGAACGGGTTTTAGAGTTTTACGGAGCATTCATGACCTAAGAAACGCTGGATCATTCTCAGAGAAATTTACCTATATGATATTACTGTAGTTAACCATGTAGTCCAAGCTAAAGAATATGCTACTTTAATTATGTTTCTACACCCAATAATAGCTGAAATATGAAATTCCTTGTTTTGAGGGGGCATTTTTTTCAGTGGATGTGGACATATTTATAAAACATTTTAAGGAAAATTGCAATAAATAGCAATGATGCGGCCCCTTTTAAGTGATGCGGGCAGTGTCTATTAAGCTGCTAATTTTGTTAACGGTTGTACCTTACAGGGCGGTAACAGCCAGGCAGCCCGGGAGATGACGCACCAGCAGCGTATGGAGGAGGCCTACACACACGTCTGGGGAACCAGCGACAAGAAACAAAAGTCACCATCACAACCAGCCGTGCCTCCCTCCTGAACCTCCACCGCGTCATTTCTGTTATTAACACAGTGTTTTACTGTTAAGCTGCTTAAAGTGGCACCGTCACGTACAGAATGCCACTTTAACCCTTTAAGGACTGCCGGTCGCTAAAAGATGGCATTTGTCGTCATGATGCACCAATGCAGCGCCCGCGAGTAGCGCGACGATGCTGCATTGGTACATTATGCCGATCCTTAGGGAGCGTCTCAATCGGTCCTTGTTAAAATTAAGTCTTTTTTTAGGCATACCAGGTTGTTGTCATAATACGTAAATGTGCTTCATTTGGATTGATATTAATATATACATAGTGTTATTATGATGTTGTAAATAGTAAAAAGTTCAGTTATGTGTATATGTTATATGGGTAGTAATTACCCACGTGTGTTGCATTTAATTATTTGTGAGAAGGTGCGGGTTGTAATATAACTATAGTAGAGTGGCTGACACCCTATAAGGGTGCCAGCCAGTTTACTGTGGTTATTTTGAGTTAGCCTCACATAACCATTGTCTATCTGTTTTAAACCACAGCTGTGAGTCTAAGTGGAAATAACCAAGGTGTGAATTCCTTTGTCTTAGCCCTCCGCTGTGGTTTAAATTCTAGTAAGCTATGGATATGGTATATGGAATTGTCACTTAAAGATTCCGGTATCTTCAGTGTGTCAGTGACAGTTATGGTATGGGAGATGTGGATGTTAGGGTCCATTACTTTGATGCATTAGAAAGTATTCCCTGTATTTTTTGGGAACTAATTTTACTACCATATTGGTGATATTTGTTTTGGTGTGACTAACACGGTGAATAACATACTGGTCAATTGATATATCTACGCCCACCGTTTGGTTATGGCATATGAGATATGTATGGTTTAGTAGATACCCTTAAATGTTGCTGTAAATATTCCCTATTTGGGAGTAAATGGCATAAGTGGAATAAAATACCTTAATATTGCTGTAAATATTCCCTATTCGGGAGTAAATGGCATAATGGGAATAAAATAATGTGATATTAGATTAATTAGACGAGATAACCACAAAAAGCTTTGTACAGGTAGTAGTGATGTGTAAGAGTTGGACAACTGAGACAGGTTCTCTTTTACTCTTTATACCTTGCTGTGTGCTTTGTATTACTTTGAATACAACCAACGTGTCATACATCTCAGTGTGAAGGTTAACATGGGGAGCAAGGAAACAGCCTGTGCAAGTACCGTGCCATCAGTCTGATATTATTTAATAAGTATAGGCTAAAACAAGGGGGTGCGATATCAAAGGAGGTCTATTAAATGGCTGATGGAGATGCTGCAAGAAACTGAAATTCAATAGTACCCTAGAATTAAGGCATATTCGAAGAATCAAAACTTTTAAAAAATTGTGCTATTTAAGACTTTCATATTAATATATGTTTATCATTAATTGATGTCTGAACTGTCCACATGCAGTAAGTTGTTTAAATATGCGTGGTTTATATCAGGATGTTATACCTTTATATGTTCAGTTTAAGCTGTACACTATGTAAGGAGTAAAGTCCCCAATAACCAGCATTGCCTAATGAGTCTTATCAAAACGTTGTATATACATACCGGTACAGGCCAAAAGTACTTTCCACTATATCACAAATCTATCACCTAAACCTCTAATACTGTGGGGTATCTTTTATAAACTCACGTTGGCCATACAGTTTGTTTCATTAATATGTGTAAATCTTTCTTCATGTGCAATTTGTATTCATCCCATGACTTGTCAAATGTTCAAGTACTGGTCAAGTGTTATTATTTAATTGTTATCACAGCTGACTTAAAATGAGTAATATGTGTCCACTATCACTCATAATATTTTGTTAATCTCAGATTAAATTTAGACCATTTTACCAGGAGATGTGGAATTCCATAAGCTTGGAATAGAGCAGTGGGCCTATTTTAAACTGGCATTTTACATAGCACTTAAAATCTCTTTTTTATACCCTCTAGTAGTCATCATTTAACCAACCAATCATTAGCTACAAGCAGGATCATTCCATGTATGTAAAGTGTCCATTGGTTCAGAGCATTTTATTAATATTCCCACCAACTGTTTTATTATTGATGGTGACCGTAGTTAGATATTATCAAATGTCAATGACATTTACATCGTCGTGCTTAGTTCTTGTTCCAGGAAATTGTTGTTATTGGTAGCATTTCTGTTAGAATTTGATGTTCACTAGATCTCTTTTGATTAACACTCATATAACTTTGCAATAAGAATGGAGCTGAACGTCATAAACATGTGGTTCAGGCTGGGGATATCTAGAAAAGGAGTTATTTTCAATATTCTTTATACATACCCTGTCTCAGCACTACAATTTCTATATTAAATCCCGACAATTAAATACATGCATAGCCTAAATTGCTTTATATGTGCAGTATTCCTTGAATTGAGAGGAATTGTTTCAGTGTACAGTAGACGTTGTCTTGTTTATGTTGGACCTATCATGTTTAGTGAGAAAACTATGCCTCTTTTCCATTTTCAGGGAAGGTGTTAAACTTATGGAATAAAATAGGACATGTCATAAATGTCTGTGATGCAGGTTGATTATAGACCCATGCATCAAGAAAGGGTGACTTTTATTTATAAAAATTGTGTTAACGTTGTTTTTAGCAGAATCTTCATAACATTATCTGTAATAATAATATTTACAAACGCTTCACATCAAGAGATTCACAAGAGGATTATCTTTCAAACAGCTCATATTTGAATGCAGGATTTTGTGGTTATATATATTCTTTTGTCAGTCACTCGTCGGAAATGTTCAAAAACTTAATCAACAACATTTCTGAAAAGTCACCCTTTCTTGCTGCATAGGTGTATAGAGGTATTTGCCCTGTAGGTGTGAGGCGACTATCTCTGGCCTGTGCGTCCATCAGCTGTTTCAGGTGGATGCTGTCATGGCAATCAAACGGTGTCATGGATTCTCTACATTCCAATAAAATGATACACAGTTAAGGTGTTCACTACATTTTTTTGTCTTATGAACTTTTGTCGACTACTACCTTTCTGATATAGCATTGGCAATCCCAAATGCAGTTCAAATGAAAGGCTTCAATTAATGAACATCAAAGTCCATTCTGATGTATAAATAGAGGCCATGAAACATACCGTTAAATTAATTTTCTCATTAAGATAAATCAAAAACATGAAACAAATGCATAACAGCCCTCTAAAGTATCCATGCATCCAGTATCTTGACTCGTGATACATGTACCTTCGCGTACCACTAATGAGGAAAGTGTCTGTTTGGACACTTTAACGTGCAGCTCTGTCTAAACATATATAGACACTATATTATTCTGCATTACCATACACAGGGGGGTGAGCGTTTGTCTGGCATGCACAAGATCGTGGGTTCGAGAATCAGCAGCACCCTGCTGATTGAGCTGCAACCTCTCTTCTGCTGTGGTAGACATACAGCATATCAAAGGCCTGTCCATCTCACACTGTGCTTTTGTAGTGTGGGATGTAAAAGAACCATTGCCTCGGTAAAAGTGTAGGGGCATGCTTTCTAACTTCAGTCATCCATAGATTCGATCACCATCACCGCCCTTGAAATGGCCTCAGCTGTTGATTAGGGCGTAAAGCAACCCAACAACCAACCAACCAACATAACACAGTGACACACGCGTGTATATTAAATGGCCATCGGTTGGGATCTGATAAGCTGTATCAAGGCCTCAATAAATATACCTAAACAATGGGGCATTGTTGATGAAGGTGTGACAGTCCTCGTAACGTTGATTGTTTCTTCTTGAACATGTGGTTTCATGGATCAGGGATGTGAAATGCCCATGGAGCCGCGCCATTTCCCCACAGGGACGATGAGAGAGACATTTCTGAAAGTGAGTGAGTAAAATAATTTGTTCATTTAGCATGTGGACATCTTGAAAGTGACTTATAACACAGATTTGAGTGGTACCCCGGTAGTGTTTAGTTCTCTAGGTTCGACTTTTTAACTTTGTTGCACAATGCTAAATAAATCTTAGGATGACATTAAGGGGGGTCGTATTTCTACTCGTATGAAGAATATGCATGTATTACATGTGTACACCTACCCTTATAGTATTCAATAAATCGGGAGTATTTCTTGTAGGAATAATACTTAAATTGGTGTCCAAATGTAGGTATTGATGGTAGCAACACGACGTTACGTAAAGCAGCGAGCATCCTTAAGTTTAGACTGTATAATGGTCAATCTGGACAGATTCGGATGCACTGGAAACAATGCTTATAATGGGGGTTAGTAAGGTGTATTTTCTTAAAATGGAAAATAGGGGATCTCTTTTTTTAAATAATTAATATCTTGGTATTTTGACAAATGAAAGTATTTACTTCTTTTCTCTGCTTGAATCTCTTCGATTTTATCTTAGTATTATCAACTGTTATATACACAGAATCTTTGGATTTGAAGTTACTCGGTCCGACAAGTAGTTTATTTTAGGGTGGGTCGCGGCCATTGCAGAATGGACTACTGCGCATCTTTCTGCGCATATAGCTTATATATGTCAGAATATTGCCATTTTTGGTAAGCATATGCTCGGAACAATGTTCTATTCCCAAACAAATTTTTGGACGATTTTGAGAAAAATTGAGCATTTTAGAGCACTTTTATATTTTGACATGATAATTATAGGTATTTTGGTCATTTTCTATGATTCTTCTAGGACTTTAATTTATGAAGTAATAGATGGGATTTAAAAGAGCACAAAAGGGAATGAATTATTTGAATATATCCAAACCTACATGACAAGATCATTTTATATGCAGATTGTTGGGAATTGACCCATAATACAATGCTTCAAAGATTTGATTTAGTCCTTTTTTTCATTACTTTTTCATTTCAAAGAGCCAAAATCCTCAAATTATGCACGGGAACCCATATCAAAATTACTTTTATTCATGGGCAAATCATCTGAGCAATCTCCCGGGAAAGTTTAAGAAAAATCTGAACATTTTTTAAACTATTTTTCTTTGATTATGTAAAGAGATGATGAAAATTTATTCCTACTTTTCTCCAAAAGATGGAAATTTTTACCCAGAATGCAAAGTGATAATACTCCAAAACTATTTTTAGAATAAAGGTATATATCCCTGTGTTCATTGTGTGATGTTTCAAAATTCTACGGTTTTTGATTGATAGGAAATAAAATCAGACAAATTTTGACATTATTTCCGTTTTTTTAGTGGAAAATTATATAACTTTTATTTTTCAAAATTCCATGTTTTAAAAAGTAGCACGGCAACCCCTACTTTTCTTTTCATTTTCTGTTTTCAAATGATTTAGGGTACTCACAGAAAAAAAATTATGATATTCTGAACACTTTGATTCAATGGGATCGACCCACCTTAAGCCACTAATAAGTGTTGGCTAGGACCAACAACGCAACACATAAAGATACACACTGCCAATGTCATGGATGAATAAATAACACATTTCACTTAGAGGCCTTTAGGTGTGCACTGGTGCGTGGCCGGCTTGGTGGTTTATAACTCATACTTACACACGTACCTGACAGTTGTACAATGGTTGAAGCAGGTTGACGCATCATCGATTGTCCGACAGTAATGCATTATTCGATTGAACTTAAGAAGGATTCCGAACTCAATACAACTATGTTGACTTTTCATCCCAATACTTAAAGATGCACCAAATCAGTGCTAGCGAGTAACTCGCCGGCACTGCTGAGCATTTGGGAGTTCATCAACCCCATTATTCATCCACAGGGGGTTGATGGGTTGGGGAGGGGGGAAGTGACAAAAAAATTCGACCCCTCTCGAGGGGAGGGGGGATAAAAAAATTAATCCCTCTAGAGGGGGGGGGGGGGGTAAAAAAAATTCAACCCCTTTTCAGCGTTACTATAATAGTTTAAAGAGGGGAGACCTGTCTCGAGTCAGAAAATATTGGAGCCCTGTGGAGGCAGGGGGGGGGGGGGATGTTGCGTGCTCACGAAAAATCCACCAACCCCGGGCCCCCTGCTGCCAATTCATCACTGAGTCGTATTAGCAAACGGTGTGTACATGCGTACCTACCTACCTTTGGATCCTACGATGCCATACCGTACCTTGGGCCACTCCAATCTTTTTAAAGGGCTAAATGGGTAGTGTAAGCTAGGCTCTCGGTGAACTAAATTATTATTTTAGTAATGATATGATAAATGCAAGGTACGAATATGCATGTGTTCTCTATTCTATCACATTTGCAGAACTGTAAGCTTTAATTTGATATAAAATATTTCCATATTTATCCATTATTATCATGTTTTTCCATTAGAATTTGCAAAAAATAAAATAAATTTAAGGCTCGGTTTTGGTGATAAGAAACAAAGATATTATTTGGAGTGTCCTGATGTAACAGCTTCTATAACGTAATGTAATATAGCACGATGGTTATCATGTAGTATATAGATCATAGCTTAATAGACAGTGAATGTAAATAATCAGCTTTAAAACATCATATTCATTCACTCATCAAAATCAAGATTAAACAAATCTTTGACAAATTTGAGCTTGTTCAGACTGTTTCTGGTTTCTGAGATAAGCGTGTATAATATACATACTGTCGGGATACTGCATATATTTCACGTCATCAAGTATCAGGTAACATGATGAGAAACGAAATGAAAGGATTGCTATAACAATTAGAAGACTAGATGATGCACCAATGAAGCACCAGCGAGTTACTCCCCGGGGCTGCATTGGTGCATCATGACGGCACATGACATCTTTTTGTGACATGCCGTCCTTAAAGGGTTAACGTTTACCATTTTCTTTGGCTGATGGACTCCATGCGTTAAGTTAATCTGTTAGACGTTTCAAATCAGTTTGAAATGTTCTTCACCCCGCCCACATGATTATAAGTCATTATTATATTTATTGTTTGTGTTGAAACATTGAACTGAAATCCAACTAGATGGCTATTGTTCCCTTCTCTATTACAGACGACTGTACAAGCTATATGCCAATCTAATTCATGCATGTAATCATACTGATATTTACTTTTACATTATAATATACAGATGATAATTGCTGACATCGATAGAAAAGAGTTAATCTACGTATAAAGTTGTCTACTCACCAACGCAGCTGTAGCCAAACCCATCCCGAACGCAGTTATATCCGGGGTCTGGGCAGGGGTTGTGTAAAATTATGCAGATGTTAATGGGGGGAAATGGAAGCGAAGACTGCAGGGTACGAGCTACCAGCAGCACCACGCCAGCCAGCGGCCACCAACACCTCACCCACATCATGTCCGTCTCCAGCTGTCTTATTAATTGTCGATATTATATTCTGTAAGTTATACTGATATTGGGGGTGCAGAGGGGTCCCCGCCCCCACCGGTTTGGAACGTCGCCGAAAGTAAGGGCCCGAGGTAATTGAGCTTTCAACCTCGGCAGCCGGTACCAGAGGCATAGCCACACAGCTATAGGGCCCCAGGTTGCAGCGTCACCTTTCTAGACCATTTGTGCTAAAACCAAAAGTCGCCAGGTCGCTTAAATTGTTTTGTCCTTCTGAGTGAACTATGAATCAGTCAGTTATATCTAAATATGCATAGCCAATTGTCTGGTAAATGAGGTAATTATAATCATATGCAAAGTAGCCATGAACTTCTGCTTGCTGATGCAGCTGGTTGCCTTGATCTTGACTCCCAACTAACACTCCCTTTAATAGTCTGAAATGCCACATTGCCGACAATATATTTATGGCGACTATTCAAAGGCCATTTACAGACTCTGCTCACTTTGAGGTTTCTAAATATATACCCTCTTGTACAGTCGGATAGAAATGACTTCTGTCACTATAGATCTGTTGGCAATGGCAGATGTAAGTGTCTCAGAGATGTCCGCAGTCAATGCACTGTGTCTGCTGTACATAGAATAGCTCCACGTTTCTAGTCACTATCCAGATAGTTCAATGAATTAGCCCAGGCTGTAATACCACTGAGGTGTATAAGGCGCTGTCCTTATGTTGGGGGATCTCCTTCTCAATGTATCCACAATGAGGTGGCAGGTCCCATCAGGCGGTAGAGCTGTCTTCTCTGGGAATGTTTCCCCTTCCTCTTAGGTTCACCCTCCGATGCTCTGCTATGGCGATCGACATTTTAATGACCAAGGGAGTGATCACTTAGTACGTATAGCGGGGAATTTGTTACAGAAGGCCAGACAGTATTTCCCTCTCATTAAGTTAATAGCCAGTATTGTATGATGGGTTCACGTCTGCCCTGTACCAAACAGAGGTACATCTGCCTTATGAAGGCAGATGTACCGAGGTTTGGTGCGGGGCATGCGTGAAACTAGCATACAATACAAGCTTTATTACACGACCAGAAGACAATTTTCCAGCCCTCCTACCCTTTAATTGTCGTTTACATCGCAAATTTAGTTGTTTACATCATTAATTTGCATCGTTCACATCGTCGTCTGCTTTATTCACATTGCCGCCATTGCCAGATCACGTGACCAACATGCTGGCTTCTGATTGGTCTAGAGCCCCAAAAAGCGTACCACACATAGGGGTGGTACGGGACAACGTACCACACCCCCGGGTGGTACGGTTTTCCTTCTTTGTTCTTATACAGGATTGTGCTTATAACGTTAGGTCGTGTAATAAAATATAATACTTACTGACCGTATGTCCGCTGGTGAGGTAGCGAGTTTCTTCCTTTGATATGGTGAAGGGTACATCTCTAGCAGTAAGGTACATATTGCAGTAATGAAGCATCCCTTATCGAAGGGTAGGCTTTGAGTGTGATATAAAGGTATAGTAAGATAATCAAAATCATATGTGTGTATATCTCAACCATATTTCCAAGATCCATAGTATGCACTATCAATGCTAAGTTTGAACGGTATTTTTGAAAATCTTGATTCATTCAGGATAGAAACTACCTCCCTGGAGGTGTCTTAGTTTCAACCCAGTCCAATCTACACGTATATATTATGTCACTCATATACACAATTAGGTGGTACAACAACATTGACGCCTTGGTATGGGTATGAGATATATGCACTTTTGTCAGGAGGAGGGGAAGGTATATAACCTACACTGCAAAAACACAATCCTAAACACATTCCTGCCCCGTTTTTGTCCACACAATATGATCCTAAACATGTTTAGACAAATAATATGTTAAGCTCAGTGCTTAGACATTTATGTGTTTAAAGCAATGTGTTTAGGACAATGAAGTGTTTAGAATTCAAGAATTTAGCATATCATTGTGTTTATCTGTCAAGTTTTTAAGGCTAAAAGTGGTGTGCCTAGAGACCTATTATCATTATGTTTAGATAAATAAATAAATAATTTTATTTCCATATAATGTCTTGAAGAGACTTCTAGCAGCCCCCCCCCCTAGGGCAATTTGTGCATCATTATTTCACATAGGCCTCTATTTTAACATAGACACAGCCTTGAGTCAATACAACAGACCTTCAGGGAAGATAATGCTTTATCCATTCTTAAAGTTCTTAAAAGAGGTGTCTATGTAGCTGATGTATCTTTATTGCATCGTGATCATAGTGATATAGCATTCAACCCTTGAATCCTGCAATGTGTATTATTATCTTTTTGTATCCCATGCAATTTAAATTAATTAACTCAGATTTAAGCACCTTTAGATCCACAATATCATTAAAGTGGTTGTAGAAACTACAGCCAACCACAGAGCTGCTATCTGGTATGTGTTTGACATACTATGATCTAAACACTACATGTTTACATTCTAAACACCGACTTTTCATACTGTTTAAATTCTAAACATCTAAACAGATTCAATATAACTGTTTAGGCATTTAGAATAAAAGTGTTTCATTCCTAAACAGAAGGATTTAAAGACACAAATCTAGTAAAATGTTTAGACTTTAAACATGTTTAGACCTTAACGTGTTTAAAACCTAAGCACCTTTTTTGCAGTGTATAAGAAACACAGCCACATAATGACATTAGCCGTTTAATCATTAATATGAGAGACTATTCATTGTCAATTTTACTGTCACATCTTCTCTGTATGGATATGCCCTGTTGGTTATCAGAAAAACTGACATGCATTATCTAGATATTTTAATCAAATAAATATATAAAATACAAAAGAAAAGAAAAATGCTACCCCTTCTTATTGAAAACTGACCACTCCCCAAACTGTCGATACCTTATGTATGTGCTCTCTAAAATTTGCCCCCTACCACCTCAATGTAATATTTACCTCAAGACATTGGTGCCAGCTTCTGCGTCATAAAATCCCGGATATATGCATTATGTATCCTTGCACATTGCGACTGCGTATAGTAGATCAAGAAGCATACCAAAACTAACGCATATGGCTGAAATACTAGTCTATACCTCAAAAATGATACAATAAAAAGTTGGTTGTCAATTCCCCTCTGCTGATTTTTATTCCCGTGGTAAGTTTTTTTGCGGTCAACCCATGGTTTTGTCAAAAAGCGGTATGCAGTCAAAACACTGCATTTGGCAAGGGCAAGGAGGAAGCCTATTTTCTTTTCCCAATTCATTCAGAAGTATGAGTTTGCCCCAATGGTGAAACTATTTCAATTTTAACATTTGTAATTTCAAATTAACTCGGATGAAAGTTGGTATTACATATTACAGGTCTCAGCAACAGTCTACATACCCAGACATTGACATTACTGCCTCCGTGGGCATATTTGCCTCTGCCCCTACCCACCCCTCCCCCACCTTCCCACCTGTAGTAGTCTGGCATAGGTGAAGTTGGGTGTGAAATCCCTCCATAAATCAACATTGTAGATGTTAGATCTTTTGGATTTGGATATGTCTAGCGAGTTACATGTATGAATTACTTCACAAAGTTGATAACTCTTTCCTAAATGCGTTACAGTACCAATTTTTGCTAGTTTTTGTGCCATCATTATCATTGTAATATGAGTATCAGTTCAGGCCAGATGTTTAAATAATTTGATTTAATTCCAAATTTAAAAGCAAAAGTCTGTTCTGTAGTCAGATCTGCTGACGAGGGCAAAGTTAATGGCCCAACCGTAGGAATAACTGCCCCAGTCTGCACCACTGACAACGTCGAGAGTTCCTGTGTTGGCTGATAATTTACTGTATAACACAAAACTGGACAAATGGCATCTATGTGTATTATCTTTATTTGTTCATTGTTACATTTGACAGATAGTTCGATAATGGATATAAGTGTAATTATATAGAAATTAAGTTGGTGATCTGGTATGGTCAATGCCAGAGGGTACACAATTATAGTCAGGATAATAAACATAATCATTAAAAGATCTATATAACAATTGATGGCATGATCAAAGTACTATACCCTATAAAATGTCACACACACATTTACTGGATACAGGACGCAGTTATGGAAAACTGTTGAGTGACGTCATTATACGTAAGCATATCAGAAATATTAAACAGATGAAAAGTTCATACATACAGGCCACGGGCCTGATTTATATGCAATTCCAAGTAAAACATTGTCATTTTAATTGCTAAGATCGCATGTAACTGCTCATGGAATTGACAACTCATGAGTAGGTGGTTTACACATATTTAGATACTAGTAGTAATTTTATGATAATGAAATTTCGATTCTCTAGTGGTATGAAGAAACATTTATAATATTGCAGTTTCTAAACTGTCAAAACTGACACTTATTTCTTAAAAAGAATAATTATGTTTTGTACAAACAATATACTGTCCCATGTGTTTCTTTTTGTAAGAGCATAGTTCATTTCTGGAAAGTGCTAATCAACAATATGAAATGGTAAAAGTAATTATTAATATTGAAAAGAAAGGAGAGCTATCTCAGAAGAGATTATTAGGCCCCAGAAAGGATCAGAAATCGAATCTAGGTCGGTAGGTGTTTTAAATTGATTTAAGGAAAGAAAATGTATGTGTAGTGACCATATTGATGATGACCCATTGAAATGCTACTTTGAAGAAATATGCAAAATGGCTAGAAATAATTATGTATAACTTTAGAAACTGGCTTGGGGTTTGTAGGGCAACTGTAATTTCTTCACACCTTTTGTGGGAGTGGGGGTGGTACACTTAACGCTGGGCCATATGGGAATAAGTTCAGCGTTTTCCATACATGGACTAAAATAGCAGTTCCACCAGAGGGCAGCAGTGTTTGGACAGGGGACCATGGGCATTGTCCAGCTACAACATTCACCCTATCTTGTACTTGTAAGAGCTAGGCTCCCAGCCCTTAAGAGCCCTCTTGTGAATGAAAACTGAACTATATCCAAAAGTGCTTTTGGCCTCACTTCAACCATGACGGTCAAGCTCTAACACTGCGGAATACCACAGTATGTCAGTTCGCTATTAGCCCAACAAAATGGCTGCCCAAAGTGTGACCCTAAATCCCTGCAGTAGTTTGCAGCAGCGGCACGGCTGTTCTCCGGGAACTTGTCATCAGAGAGTTCCCCAAGGCTCCAAAAAGGAGGTAGAGAGGAAGGCCAGGTGTCACATACATCCCCTGTAGGTACAGTGGTGGCCTTGGTCCCCATGTAGGCTATCTCCTCATCGCTGCTGTAGCATGTAAGGCTGCCTGTCCCTCCCCAGTGAGGGGTGGGACCGGCCGGGGCCGGGGCCGGGGCCGGGGCCCCGAGCATTGGGAATTCTGGTGTCGTGTCAGTCTGAAGATACAATATGAAGATTGTCTTCAGTTATTTGATTTGGACATGCTTGCTCTAGGATAAGGGTGTTATTAACCAACAATCTGCTATTATTTTGACCAAACACCTTTAGCATTATAGCAACAATGAATCACTTTCGTTGTTCCTCCCCATTGGGAGTCAATGAAGGAAGAATATTGAAAATTATATTCACTGGTTTTATGAATGTATTCTTATAGAAATAAAAATTCGTGTTAAAAGACTTTTTTTTTTAAATCTTGAAGCATGAATCCGTTAATTATATTTTATCCCACAACCTCTACCAGATACAGATTTCCCCATAATTAACTATAATATAGAAACTGCCGCCTTGCACACAACGGTGAGAAGATTGTCTGGTACCCTCTATTCAACTTGTATCAAGTGATGCGAACTATGGTGCTATGTATTATAGGGAGTAATATATTTTTAGCAACAGGGTTAGAAAATCGGTGCGCGTAGGGGCACTTTGAAGCATAGTAACGCGCTACTTTTTTCGCTGAAAACAGGAGAAATCATTCTGCACCACCCAAGAGGAGCCGACATTATTTTACCCCCACCCTCCCTTGTTGTTAAAAAAAAGTACATGACGAGTCTTGGACTTACCCTTTCATAGACAACCCCTACACCCAGAGCTGCGGGTATCAGAGCTCGGTTAGTGATGAGGACACAGCTGCTGTCATAGGAGAACCCCACACAGGCGTCCTTCTGGACACAGCTGATGGCACATGCTATCACACCACTGCCCGAGTCATCAGCTGGCACCAGCTGAGAAGAAACCCGCGTGAAGAAGTCACCAGAGGTTGAAGATACAGGATCTGAAAATAGTTCAAAATGTCTAGATTAAGTGGATTTCTGAGACAAATCATACAAGAGGGGCTTGAAGTTGAACTCACAGTGTCAGGATTCAGAGATGGGCTATATAGCTACCAAGTGATAGGGTATATCGGAACTCACTAGTCACGACAGTCAAGGCGGGGGGCGGGGGGGGGGGGGGGGGTTAGTACAACAGGGATAGCATGGGGGCATAATATCTTTTAATCTATCCATGAAATCCTACAGAAGACCATGCAATCACTGAATCAGTAAACGTGCAGATGTAAAATTGCCCATAAGTGACATGTCACATAAAGGAACATACAAAAGGAATATATAAAGTGGCCACATTATCTGAAACGCTGTACGTGCTATATCATGATAAGCGACTTTAAGCAACTTCCAATTCCTTCTTTAATCAGCTTTAACCAAATCTAAGTAAATCTAAAGTCCTTCTTTAATCAGCTTTAAGCATACTTTAATTCCAACTTTAATCTGCTTTTGGGCCCTCGGAAAGGAGGCCATTACACATCATTAAAGGTTGATTAAATTCTGACTTTTGGTTCTTTATTGTTTGCTGACAAGTTCGCTTAGAGTTGATTAAAGATGCGTAATGTCCTTCTTTAATCATGTTTAGGCAACTCTTAAAGCTGCTTAGATTGAAAGTATTATGCAGTGTCACATCGTTAATCAGCTTCTGAATTTACGGAATTTACAGAATTATCCTAAAGCTGTGTTCTACTTTGGTTATCTATTTCTTCTCAAATAAGTACATATTGTACACAGGATGTTATTGGGTTAAAATGAGGAAGTTCAATAAATCCCGTAAAGACATTGTTAAATTATCATGAACGAAATGCAAATCTCAAATGATCCAAAGACTCACCTGTCAGAAGAGCCAAGATGGCCAGGGCCCAGAATGCAGTAGTCATGACGTGAGGTCGTGTATCAGAGAGCGTGTGTCACCGAGTGATGGACTGAGTGCTGTGGAGGTGCTCCTACATAGCCCTACCCAGTACTGCATTCACACCTGGGGAAAGGGGGAAAAAGATGTGTTTGGAATAACACAACCATGCGTGGCATGCGTGTTTTCTAATCTTTGTCTTACCCTAAAGAGGGTGCATGCGTCGCCAAACAAGAGCCATTTCACACGTTCTCAGATGACAAAAGAAGACTTTATATTCTGAAAATTCCCAGCTGGTTCTGAGGGGAAAAGATACATATTTTCTAGGTTGAAAGGTATTAAAATCTGAATTACATGAAGGTGCCTAAAAGTGTTACTTGAAACATAGCTATTCATTGTTGCCTAAGTAGACACTTGATACAAGTGGGGAATAAAATGACACCACACAATATAAAGTACACCGTCCACATGACACTATTGATTACACATTATATTATGATCCATAGTTACAATGTTTAGAAAGCACACGGGCAAAACCAACAACCATACACCAACTGTAGCTGCCTTGCAACCGGTGCTCATGTGGATGAACTACATCTCGGAAACTAAGGATATTAATAAAGAAATAACTCTCACCGATGGGAACTGTCTGAAAATGAGTCCCTCTAATTAAATCGAGTAAATACGGAGCTGGGACATTTTGCTCTTTTAAAAAAATATTAAACTACGTGGTTTTTGTAGGAGAATGCCTGTGTACATAAAGTCAACTCCCTCTAATGTGGCCATCCTTGAGACTATGGAATATTAAGAGCGGGTCGTTATCTACTTTAGTATGGATAACTCGCAGCAATGCTGTCCAAATTGAAACGTAGAGATTCTGACTTATTATAGCTGAAAGTAGTGTTTGGTTTATTGTCAATGGGGCCCAGATCGATCTCTGCATCTCAAGAATTCTAGGATTGATGCTCTTGAGAACGAGTAATGTGCTATTATTGTAAAAGTAACTTTGTGCTGGCTGGTATTTGACGTCTATTTGAATATTACATAAGTCAAGGAAAGGAAACTGTCAGGGGTGGACCCAATCTTTTCTCACATGTCCTGAATACGTCGGAAATATATATATATATATATATGTATATATATATATATATATATATATATATATATATATATATATATATATATATATATATATTTATATATATGTGTGTGTACATGTATATATATATATATATATATATATATATATATATATATATATATATATATATATATATATATATATATGGGTGCCAATAAGCAATGCCGACTTGGCTGACATACTATTCCATACAGGGGCAAATTAGTTTGCTGAGTCAGTGTTAACCTAACAAGGCAATACAGTAGCATGCACACACTAGTCCTGATATCCGCAAATGATATCCTTCTACATAGAGGTTAGTTCTCATCGACTCTCTTTGTAATGACGCTGTGTACTTAACCATCTAAGGACAAAAAAGGTTTCTTTCAGGTAACATGGGAGAAAAATGTAGGGTTGGTTGGTGGGATCTGCTAAATGTCGCTAAATGATGACATTTGTCGTCATGATGCGCAAATGCTGCTCCGGCGAGTAACTAGCCGGTGCTACATTGGTGCATCATGCCAACCCTTCGGGAGTGTCTCAACCCCATAGGATCGGCTTGATGCTTGAATGCAGTGCTGCCAAGTTACTTGTTAGGGCTGCATTCATGCATCATACCGACAAAGGTCATGATACATTAAGGCATAATGTTGTCCTTAAAGGGGTATTGTGTATTATTTGTAGTGGACTCTGCAGCTGAGAGTCAGCCACCTGAGAACTACACCACAGTGGGCCGATCAATGACCTATGTAACCCAACTTATAGAGCCACCAGCAAGTAAAGGACATGTTGACTCAATAGGTCAGAATGTGTCACACCTCACGTCTCTTATCCCTTAATCAACATTTAGGGTTTGAGTATGTCTACGCTACCGAAGCTTTGTAAATGATGAATAGTGATATTTAAGGTAGGATAAACGGGAACTAAGTATTAACCAAAACTGCTCTAATTTATTATCCTTCTTGACCCAATTGATTGATTACACCGAGGAACATTTCTGCACTTTCAGAGAGCAACTGGTATAAAAGAAACTGATTTTGGTCAATTCAAGGGTGCTTAATTCAAAGATTATAATCACATTGCTGGGTTACTTCTCATTTCTGAGTTATTTGACATTTTAGATGCATAAAATGCGATAAAACACCCTATACTAGTGAAAAGTTTGGTAGGAAGCTTATTTTTTCCATCATTAAATTTACGTATTCTGGTTAATACAATCATGTCTTTGACATCAAGAAAAAGTGGTATATAGCTACTGAGAACCTATTCTTTGCCTATGAAATAATGCTTTTTAACTTCAGATTCTGTGATATCAGATAGCGGTTCAATAAAAACATCACAGATTTCATCATATATAATGCATATTTTACTGTAAGGTTTCCCTTGCATTGACATGCTAGATAATCATTATATAACAGTATTGTATGACCCTAGAATAAGAATAAAATATGCTTTGCCCTGTATATAATTCAGTAGTTGGGTGAATCGGTACTTACACATTTTAGTTATATTTTTAGAAAATGGAGAAAACAAGAACTTTTATTGTTATCCCTGTTATCAGTGAACTAGACCAAAGTGAATTTTAGTGGTTTCATTCCAGTGGCTTTTCGGCTGTTCCCCAGTGTTATTTAACACATGTTTCTATCTAAAGATAATTCTCTCGGATACATTCCTAGCTCTCTTCGGCCATGCTTAGAGCCATTTCCCATTAGCCGATTTGGAGGTGATCGGCAGGCAATCGGCAGACAATCGGCAGGTAGAGCCACAAAAATTACACTACACAGAGTGCACTTATCAGTGGTTTGTTATGATTCTACCTGCCGATCACCTCCAAATCGGCTAATGGAAAATGGCCCTTAGGCCCAAAAAAAAGAGGTGTGTTTCAGGTTACCCGACCCTACCTAGCAAAACAGGGCCGACCCTAGAAATTTTCATCCAATTTTGAAAAAAATATGTATATTTTAAGTAATTTTAGGGCTATTTCAGAGTCAATTTCATGGTCCACGAGACGACGCCAGTGTTGGCGAGTCAGCGCTGAAGTTTGCGAGTCAGTTGCGAGTCAGGGAACTTTTCAGGCCAATGTAAAAAAATAATAATAAAATAAAAATAAAAATCCAACCTACCCTACCTAGATTTTCAGACTATGTAACCTGAAACACACCTTTTTTTGGCCTTATAGCGCCCCATGCCATGTGATCCTAAAAAAAGAATGTATCAGTAATATTATACATACCGCCGTAGACAGGGAAGTACATAAGGAAAGCTATTCTGAGACACATGAGATAAACACTATTGCAGCCTTAGAATAATTAACATTAACTACATGTATGTATATCATGCATTATATACAATGTAGGCCTATAAATCCTACCCCGTTGTCGAGGAATTTTAAGATAGTATAGGCCTTTCATGATTATATTGCGCGAGAATACACAATTTGACATTTATAAGGCTGTTATGACGCTGATAAGCATGTTTTGTCGGCGTCAAAACAGTCTTATAAACCCTTGTGGACATAGGCCTAATGACTGTAAAACGGCCACTCTCTGGATTCGTCTAGATAAATGAATACCTTCATACTAATTCAAACCGGGAACACACCACTGTGGCATGGCAGGTTCTAACTACATAGATGTACATCTGTCCTTCAACATAAGGGCTATTTTCCATTAGCCGATTTGGCGGTGATCGGCCGGCAATCGCCAGACAATCGGCAGGTAGAGCCACAACGATTACACTGCACAGAGTTCATTGAACTACCAAACAAACAAACAATTTCTTAGTCTGTAAGTTCATGATTAGCAGCTGTTTCAGGTCACGTGATTCCATGTTACTGATCAGCAAAGTGACTACCGGTAGTTGAATGATTACTAACTGTGTAATCTGTATGTCTGAGAGTATGTGTTAAACTAATATGATGTTATAATACGACCAGCGTGTATGAATGTAAGACTTTCTGGTGTGTGACCTTAGGGGTGGTCTACTGAGCTTGCTGAACCCGCCCAAATAATAGTAATTGATATGATGTTGTGATAAAATTGTGATATTGACATCTGGATCCTTGCCCTATCATGTTTCACACGATCATGTGCTCACATTGCTACCTGAATTCCCTAGTGCCAGTCCACCACCTTCTGCTGATCGAGTATCAAATGAATCTATTCTTATATTACGATAATCTATACTAAATACAATATCAAAACTATCAGCCACACCTTTGCCACATCTAAAAAATAACCAGAAATATCTTAGAGATATCTTAGAGAGCCCAGAAAGCGAGGAATACAAAGTAATGGTTGTAACGTCCATAGCTGCACTATGTTATACATTGTATTCATCCCCTCTGTTACGTTACATTGGAGAAAGGACAAATAGCAAACATCCACATGAATAGCTTGTAAAAGACACCAAAGTCAGGTCCGATGATGCAGTCGTATAATGCAATTATATTCTACATTATTAATAATTATTATCAGTATGTTGGTGTATTGTGTCAGTAGTTAGTGGAATGGAAATTGGTCAGACAAGTAGGTGCATTTTAAAAACGTTGGCATAGCGCCATAGAGAAGTGTCGGCCAAATCTTATTTCTTCCGATTTATTTTTCCGTGGATTATATATGTTCTGTTTCAATGTCCACAGTTCACAGGTAAAGAGACAACGATGTACAGGTGTCTCCTTCTGCTGGTGGCTCTGTCAAATATCACCTTAACTGCAGGTAAGCAACATTCACTTATTAACCATAGGGAAGAAACCATTACAACAGGGCCATTTGCCACATGAATTGAGTATTACCCAACACACAGAAGTACATGACAAAACCTCATCAAGAGTCCATTTCCGGGATGAGATGGGGGGAGGGGTATTCTCTAAGAAGGATCTGGACTAGATTCTGGAGGGAGGGTCCTGCATCGACTGAGTCCATTTGCAGGAAGAGTCAGGTAATATAATCTAGGGTAAACTAGAGTCAGGCAAAACTCTTTCTCAAGAGTGCAAGAGTCCAGCCTGCCACGGCCTTATTGGTTATATCGGTTGCTCTCCAAAGCCTTTGAATCTTCCCTTTGACAGAGGGGGTACCGTGTCGTCGCATATAGGTGCCGGGCAGCTATTTATTTGGATACCCATATACACCCGGCTCCTATTCAATACAGGCAGCTATTCAAGGCCCGGCAGCTATTGTTTTGGGGTCACTCACCCCCTGCCCCCCCCCCCCCCTCCCAAAGAAAAGGAAAATAGCATCTAACTGAACTAATAGCAAAACCTACTTGCATTGGTCGTCATTGTTTTACATCTTACAAGGGAAGCACACTAATTGATCAAAGATGGCTAATGCTAAAGCAAACACCCCCTCCCATCCCCAGGATATATAATAGGCCTACAATAAGCTGCATCCAATGTGAAAATTAGCACATTAAAAGAGTCTCTTTGTAGTCATTGGTTGGAGACCCCCGGCACCTATACCTATTCAAGGCCGGTAGTTCAAGGTAGTTTTAGCAAGGTGCGTCCCAGAGCTAGGCTGGCTCCCGTTGTTTCTCTCTGTATATGCACTGATATTCTTTGGCTCCCTATACAACCAATCTTTCAGTCACTATAGTGCCTTTAAACCAAGTTGGTCACATTTGGCTCCCTATACGCACAACATAGATTAGTTATTGTTGTCAGTTTGGTCAGTAATGTCCAACTCACCTTGGTCTTCCTATTTTAGGCTAAGTCCTTTTGAATAAGGCATTAGTCATATGTTGTTTTGCCTCAGTCATTCTTTAATAGCACTTGGTCATCCCTGACCAATGTCCCTATGGCAGACTCTGGATAGCCACTACAGTCTAAGGGCCGGGGCCTTTAGATTATCTGTACAGCAGTTTTACATGGCTTTCTGAGAAGAAGTGTGTACAGTGGGGTGTTTCACAAGGAGAAAATAGATACAATTAATTTTACATGTTTTCTAAGACCAACTTAATATCACCCAATATTAATTTTATCTTGGTGTTTCACAAGTTTCAATTGTATCTATGGACATATACTTAGATACAATTGAAGATAATAATGCGGCTTGTGAAACACCAACATAAGACTAACATTTGGTTAAAGTAAGTCAACCTTAATAACCATAAAGCATTAATCTTAAATACGCTCCCCTTGTATAATGACCACATAGGATCAACATAAGTGTTGTTTAAATGTGTATAACCAGTTTATTTTCATCCTGAATAAACCAATATTTGCAGGGATTCTTGTGTGTAGTATGACACATATATTGCATGAAAAAAACGTGAAAAAAGATGTAAGGAAAATATTAGCGGGCATGGTATGAGCTCCACGCTAATATGCATTGTGAAACACTTATACATTAGTTGTATCTCAATTGTAGGCCAAGACCCTGACTTAACATCTTGGTTGTAGACCTTTGTGAAACACTTTTTAAAAGCAGTATACAATTGCTACAACCAAATGTCGGTCTTACTGGTTATATACAATCAAGTTCTTCTATAGAAACACTTATTCTACAATTAGTTGTATATGCCCCTTGTGAAACACCCCACTGGCAACGTAGCTCATTCATACGCCAACCTTAATTGCAATACATAATTCTATACCACAATACATTTCATTGAGGCCCCTAGAATCATTGACTAGAAGTCCTCCCTCATGAGTCTATCTAAGGGCATGCCCCCTAGTGTGAATAATGAAACAACAGCCCATATTCAGAATCTGAAAGTCAGAATTTGGCATCTTTTAACTATTTGGTTGATTTTCGGACCCCTATGCGGGTGAGGCGTTTGACTTGTGTTGGTTTGGTGATTCTCAGGTATTTTCAGCCTTATATTCCACAGAATAAAAAACAAAAAATTAAGAAACCCTTAGCTTTCAGGAAAATTTCCTAACATTTGCATTTTTTCCAAGGGAACATATTATTGTATTATCACCCTTTCCCTCGCCATCGACTACTTTGAAAGTAAAAAAAAACAGAAACTTATCCCTGTCTGCACATTGAGGCCCAGGATGGGGGGGGGGGCAACGCCGTGGCTCCACCTGGTGTCCAACGCATCCATAACATTGTCCACTGATCTGTTGGCTCTTCAACTTAGCATGAGAAAATGTCATAATACTGTTATGGTACTACCACATGTGACATGAAGTCAATGGTATATCCACATCAAAAAGACTTGGTCATTTGCATTGTTGCTAGTTGCATTGACATTGGGTTGTCCAGGGAACCTGGAATTAATAAACTTTGATCTGTTACTGCAAACATTTAATTGAAAAATGAATAGAATGATAAATGATGAATAAAAATATCAACTGGAGCATATTGGAGCATCAGTGCTTGTGGTTGAAAAGAATATTTTAGATTGTGTAATGATCACACCATGCCACTATAACCTTTAATAGCTAGTTCCCCCAACTGCCAGTGGTGTCACCACCTGATGGCTCTCAGATCACTGAACATCCCTTTGGCTGCTAGATTGGACAATGTTACGCTTGCCTTTGACACCAGCTGAAGTCGCGGCGTTGTCCTCCTCTGTTGAGGCCAGTGCAGTGATCCAGGGCAGAATTAATGGCCATGCCATGGCAATATTTAGTAACAGTGACCTTTGTTATCTTACCAAACAGGAGAGACATGTCGAGTTGCACTAGACATAGTCGTAGTTCTAGATGCCTCCGGCAGTATAACCACCACGAACTGGCAGCTCATGCAAGACTTCACCTTCAAGTTAATCAACGATGTTGTCATTGGTCCATCCAGCATCCAGATGGCCCTGGTGGTGTACTCCACCTCCACCCAGACCATCAGTACCCTGGGGCAGTACAGCACCAACAACCAGCTACAGGCAGCCCTTAAAGTTAGTACATCAAAAAAAAAAAATATTTTGTGAATTCTACTAAGATTGACTGTTGTTCTATAAACTGTGACAATATTATCCTAAAATGAAGGCCAAATCTCGAATGCAATCCAAGGGCTGTAAGGGTTCAATTAAGGGGTGCCATTGTACTCATATAGCCTTGTTCTAGTGTATTTACAATGGGTTCTACTTCATTCGTGCCCTTCGAAATGTGCACCTTGGCCATAAACTAAAAAAATGTAGTCAACTATAAGCAGACATGTAAGGAATGAAAGTAGATAATATGTGTAGCAAACAAAGTTTAACTTTTTTTGAACATCCTGACTCAGTTTTTAATTAAATCGATTTTTGACCTCCTATCATCGGATATGCTCACTTTAAGACCAATGCCCGGATCTCAGGAGGCACCAACACAGCCCAGGCCATCCTCACAGTGAGGGAGGATATCCTTACTACCTCCAGAAGTGATGTTCATAAAATAGGTAGGTCTGAAAAAAGGCTTTCAGTAAATATAAGTTTGTTAGATATTTAGGCCACTTAAAGAAATAAAATGGTTTCTCATCACTGCGCGCATCATAAAAATCAAGCATTGAGGAAAACTTTTTTTTTATCTTGCCAATTTTTTATGAAAAACATGATAGAAAAGGACAAATATTGGCATATTTGGTATCAAATTAAACCTTATACTGACAGTAATGCAGTGGAACAGAAATACCTTACACTTTCCCCACTCTCAAAGATCAATAAATTCTCACCTACTAAAGTGTGGATTTCGGTCACCAAAAACATATTTCATCCTATACATTTAAGTTGGCGGATTAAAAAAAAGGAATGAAAAAGAAGCCTCCATCAGATTTCTCAGTCATTGGTGATGAGAAACCACTTTCTTTTGAGTGGCCTTACTTTGCTTTTTCCCCCACTGAATCGGAGATAATCCCCACAAAAGCTGATACAAACATTATTGGAATTTGGTGCTTGTAAATATATACTGCTTCACGAGGGAATTTATCTTGAAATATAAATCATATCAAATTGACTTTGGTGGAATACTGAAATATTGTTGTCTATTTAACAGTTAATTCATCTGATGCAGACATTTTAAACTGAGTTTTCTGCAAGTTCTATTTGTCAATCATCACAACATCTAATGACCAATTGCCTAACAAATATATACACTTTATATACAATGAAAAACGTATAATGCTGATTCTCAATGTTCAGTGATACTGCTCACCGATGGCCGCTCAGACGCCCCCGCAGCGACCCGGGCTGAGGCAGCTACACTCCACAACCAACCCCTGACACACATCTTTGCTATTGGAATAGGGACTGAAATAGACAAGACTGAGATTAATGGTAAATATCATATATCACATATGTGGTTGTGTTTCTGGTAACGGTCATAATGATGTTTTTTATGTCAGGACAAAGTTAGCAAGCCTTCCTGTCAGGCTGAAATAATAAAGATTCGAATTTTGAGGATAATATTCTACCTATACCACTGCAGCCTGCAATGATTGGTCATATTATTGTGATACTTTTCTGTAGTGACATAGCTACTATGATATATATTTATTCATCACTGATATAAGAAATTGTTGATGAAAAAAGGCAATTAAAACAAAATCTTATCTAAATGTGATGCTCCAAAAGCTAGTTGCATATTTCCACAGGCAATCAAATGTTATGTGGTGAACCCTGTTTGATTCAATCAGAATGGTTTTGTTGTTCATATTCTTTATGTGGATTACACTATAAATTTGTCCCATTTCCCTCTATCTATAGATATTGCATCGAAACCTGCTTCATTCTATGCAACTACACCCAAGACGTTCAACATTCTTCACATCATAGCGGCACTGCTAGGTCCCCGCGTCTGTCAAATCGGGCTTGGTGAGTGTCCAGGGTCAGCTGCCCCATCCTGGAGACATTTTATTTCTCAGGGCGGTGTAGGTTTATTCACGCCCATTTTATATTAGTCTTGCTATGTCAGGATTTAACCAACCTCACACAGCCCTCTCCAGTATCTCATGGGCTATGCGTTGTTGCCTTCTCCCATACTGTTCACTGTATGCTTGTTGCAAAAAAATACAATAGTTATGGCACCCTGACCAAGACAGGAGGTTTGCTGAAACTGCTTACATTATTTCTAACTGAGGGTTATTTAATTCGGCTTTAAGTCCATCAGTTGTGAATAATTCTGAATGTCATGATGCAGCCATGATTAGCATAAAATATATGTTCACCCAACATGATATACACATTCATAAAACCTAAACCATATTTTGATAAAGTTAACTACCTCAAAATGACTAGATTACTAGATGCAAGAGTACTGAATATGTTGCGTTGATGTTGCAGGAGTTGTGACACCCTCCACCTGTGTAGATGACACCCAGTGTGCAGCTGTAGCAAACAGTGCCTGTAGGTTTGGGATCTGCTCCTGTCTCACTCAGCGACTGCAGTATGACAGCGTGACAGGCCACTGCATCCCCAAACCACCGATACCAGGATCCTGCAACTCCTACCGCGACTGCTCCCTGATGGTGGGATCTCAGTGCGACTCTGGAATGTGCAAATGCCCGGTCGGTGTCACATGTCGAGAGTGTAGACTAAGAAAGCTGTGCGATTCAACATTGTATTGCTCAGATGCCATCAGCGGTTGGCAATGCTCTCTCGAAGGTGTTCAGTTGTGCAATGCTTCTCGCGTGGAGAGCGGTGATTATTACTGCCGTGTGAGGACAGTTGGGGACAGTTGTACATCTGATGTACAGTGTAGTGAGTGTAATGGGACCTGTACTTCTGGCACTTGTCAATGTAAGCATCAGGGACTAATCTACAACAGTGATAAGATTCAATGCGTCCCCCGTGAACTTGGCAATCCATGTATCGTGGACGGTGACTGTAGTTTCATTAACAATGGCACCTGCATCAGTAAGAGATGCACATGCTCTAGTCCATATGTCAGCATGTCTGGTCGGTTCTGTGGCTTCTGTCCATCAGAAAACTACATCTACGAGGAGTTCTCTGGAATTTGTCGCGAAACCGGCTTTGGCGACCCTTGCTCAATCGATTCAAACTGTGATAATGTCGCTAATCTAGCTTGTATCAAGGACATCTGCCAATGTGCAGCTGGGTTCGGCCAGGTGGGAACCTCAGATACCTGTCGGACATGTGGTGGGCTGGGTTCTGCCTGTGAGTATGAGATAGATTGCACTGAGTATACAGTGAACAGCTTCTGTGGTGGTGGTGGTGTGTTGGCCTGTGTGGTGGGCAGTGTCTTTGAGCATGGAGAGTGCAAGATGAGGACCCTGGGTGCTGTCTGTGGGACCTTGGCTGACTGTGCCCACATCAGCCATGCAGGTTGTGTTCAGGGTCAATGTCAATGTGCCACAGGCTACAGGAACCTGCTGGTGAGTATTTAAAAAAAAGTATTTTATTGGGTAAAAGATAACAAATACAAAAGTAGATGCATCATCCTAGCTTCTAAAGGTGCAGTACCTTGCTTCCACTAGGTCCCCTATCGTTCGATTAGAATATCATAAGTACAATATAAGTTTGGTTATGGCGTAACAAGTTGAATGATAAAACAATCTATGAACAGACATTGGGTATATAACATTCCATAGTCTAATCAATTGATTACAGGTGATGAGATGAGATGGGATGATGGGGGTGGTGGTTTGGTGCGCAGATATAAAAAGGTCCATATGCCCATTTTCCATTAACCGATGTATACGTCCTATCGGTCAGTAGACCCACCACTGCCAACGGATAGCAGATGGTGCTGTGGGCAGGTCTATCGATTAGGAAAAATCAGTAATATGCAGGCTTGTAGAGTAGGTCTACCATTGGCAGACCCATAGGCCGATGAGTCTGCCAAAAGCATCCGGGTGCAGGTTACTTGTGTTTATTGGTCGGTAGGACGTCCAAATAGGCTAATGGAAAATGGGCCCAAAACTCAGTGTTATTTACAATCGGGTGACATCAGCGCAGAATGAAGGTCTGATTCTTAGGCTGATTGGGGTCTTGGAAAAAGTTTATGGTTGAGACTCCTGATGAAGAAAACATATATGGCCCAGCGTTGGTATGTCTTTTGTTCAGACATGTATTTTGCAGGAAAATAATTTCTCAAGGGCGTTAGGATTGACTGACCAATGAGAAAACAATATCCCAAATAGTGACTAATGAGCACATCGGGGCCATAACATACTCATAACAAGTTCTGTACCATTTAACTGGACATTAAGCAAATGAAAAATTATTTCATGATGAATGCCACAGCTCCATTGATTTAACCAAAGAACCCGGTATCTAACATCAACACTAGATATCCCCCCGACAATATTTCATGGCCTATTAGGTCTGCACTCTATACCTCTCACCATCCGTTACGTTGATGAATGTTACAATATAATTCAAGGTTTACATCACCTGCACCATCAGAGGGATCAAGATTCGCTGAAACTGGCTCTGGGCTGTGTCTCATGAGATCAGGCCATTGTGAACGTCTTTGACAGGGTGCCAGCTTTGACCAGGTGCCAGCTTTAACCGGGTGCCAGCTTTGATCGGGTGCCAACTTTGACTGGCTACCTCTTATACCAGCGAATCTTCTATATGAAGGGGGGGGGGGTAGAATTTCTTTTAACGTTTCTCTTATTAGGTCAAAGCCATTCATAAAAAGTAATAAATGCAATAAATATGGTATCCAAGCACAAGAATTTGCACTAAAAAACACATTTATTGCCTTATTGCATGCTTTCAATTAATGAATCAATTTATACCCATATTTACATAAGCTTCCCCCCTATTTTTTACATTTCCTTTCTATCCGGTCAAAGCTGGCGCCCGGTCAAAGCTGGCACCCAGTCAATGCTGGCACCCGGTCAAAGATTAAAACATTGGCCCGATCTCATGAGACATAGCCTCAATTTCACATTACCTTCGGCTTTGGCTTGCCTCGTGATTATAGCCCTCAGTTGTGAACAAATCTTGTGAACCTTTATATATATAGGTATTCATGTCACATCGTAGCTGCGTAGTAACAATTCATACAAAAATACACCGAGAACTCTCTTTATCTGATTGCAGAATACTAATTGTGAAGCTGAGCCCAGTCTAGGATCCACGCCTACTGCTACTACTTCTGCTAATAACAACAATGCTGTCACTACGACCACTACTGCCAGTAACAGTACTGCAAATACTGCTTCTACTGTCACTTGTTCTGCTTCTATTGGGGGAGAAGCTACGTCAACAGGAGTAAGGTATAAGCACAATACAGCAATCGACTTTTGGGGTTCTTGAAAAGAAAACGTTTTTGTTCTATTTTCCTTCTACAGTACTGAGGTAAGAGCATTCCTACAATGAATCTGCATTTAGCACGTTCAAGTCCTCCAATTCCAATTCTAAAAACAAATTTTACCCAGAAGTAGTTTAAACTTTTAATTATTCTCAAAATGGACCCTGATTATTGGTATATCATTTTCACTTTTAGTCTGCCGGTGGTTGTAGGTAAGCCTTGACAATGTTTTGTGTGACCCTGTGTTCCCCATGTGCTGCCTGCTGTGTATTATATGTCTGTGTACATACATGCATACAATAATTATGTGGTATGGTATGGCACAATAATTCTACACCCTCAGAAAAGTGAGAGTCATTGTCGCTAAAACTACCCACACCTGAGAGTCAGGCAGTGCGTGACCCTCAGGTGAGGGTAGTTTTAGCGACAATGACTCTCACTTTTCTGTGTGTGTAGTTATGGCGTAATTTAGCCACAATAAGACGATCTGCTTCTATCGTCCTCGCTAATTCTGAAGGTATTCCTGGTATTTTTTTACATCGAATCACGCTGTGCATTACTTTCCTATCATTACTATCATCCTGGTTACGATCACCCTTGGTAGCTACGCTGAGCCTTCGGCCTACCATCACTTGTGGATAACGTGCCCTCTGGACGTTAAACTAACTTTCTCTTTTTTAAATATTAAGAAAAAAACCTGAAACTTGAGTAAGTCTCCTCTGCAAAGTCAATGGGACATTAAACTACACCAACAAACAAACAAACAAACACAGAAGACATTGCATAAATACATCTCGACCACAAAACCACATATGGCACTTCCTGAAGCAACAGAAATCTCGGTCTTCCCCAGCTAACAAAATAAAACATCTTGGAACGTTAACAAATATTAAAAAGCATATCATGAGGGGCTTGAATCCAAAACATGTAAAAACAAATTGGAAACGTTCTGTGTTAGCAGAGTCGCTGATGGCTACTTGTATACTGTATAATATGCATGTGGAGAGATTATTGGAACTTGAGCTGAGGCTCAGCGTAGCTACCAAGGGTGATTGTATCCAGGATGATAGAATCTATGAGATGAGCCAAAAGATAGAAATCCCGCTCCTACACATTTACCGAAGCAAGGCCTTTAATATGCTGTAAGTCTACCACAGCATGGGAAAGCGTAGCCATAGGTGTAGTCGGGAAGCAGTATTGTGAGTGTGAATACTAAGTGGTTGTGGTGGTACTAAGTCATAATAACAAAGACAATGTGCTTTTATTATGATGCTAATGTTTACATTTTTGAAGGTACAAAATTAATGACGATTATAATAAAATGTGAACCACACTGTGAATTAAGGTTCCCTCCACATAAATACACTTACATACAAATAAAGTAGAGCTGAGTGGTGTAGTCTTTCTCCACATTCTCTTGTATCATTTCATCCTGCTGTTAAAGCTTGACCGTCATGGTTGAAGTGAGGCCAAAAGCACTTTTGGATATAGCTCAGTTTTTATTCACAAGAGGGCTCTTAAGGGCTGGGAGCTCAGCTCTTACAGGCACAAGATAATGTGAATTTGTTGTAGCTGGACAATGCTCATGGTCCCCTGTCCAAACACTGCTGCCCTCTGGTGGAACTGTTATTTTAGTCCATGTATCAAAAATGCTGAACTTATTCCCCGACGGCCCAGCTTTAAACTAAAATGATTAAATACCTTTTCCTGAAGGTTGGACATATCACTGTAAACAAGTTCTTCTCTTTTCAGCACTGTTGGCATCTTTGCTGGCTGCTTCGCTGATTGCTATCTTGGGCTTGTTGAGGTAAGTCTCTTCACTAATGATAATCCTGGCGTATCATATTTATGATAAGGAAAGTATAGCATTATGCGTTTGGGAAATATAGTCGTTTATAATGACCTGATCCAAGTGAACAGTTATATTTGAGTATAGCTCATCTGTATCACCTCCTTTTCAAATACAATTCCATATACATCCTCTAAAGGGGGTCCAGGAACTGGATGGGTACACTTGTCCCAAACGCCATTCTGGCATAGAATGGCATTTGCAACCACCACTATGACTTGCTGGGTTTAGGCAGTCCCTGTGGTTAGCTCGGAACCAGCAAACAGGAGCCAGAACTGGAACCAGAAAGTAGGATGTGAGCACTATCATCAAACATTTTGGTTCCTATTTGCTGGTTTCAAGCTTACAGCATATGGGTTGCCCAAACCCAGCAAAATGCAAGTTCAAAATAAAGGTGATTGTTACCTTCGGAAGGTTCTGGAGACGAGAGTACTGGATGGGTAGCAAAACTTGGACCTTTATCGGGTTAAAGATGGTATTGCAACTAATACACTTCACAAACATTTTTTTCAAAAGGATTGCCATAGGTTCCATTTATTTTAGCTGATACATATTACCCAGTATTTGCCAGACATTTGTCTATTAATAGATGATTTGAGATGGATAAGAATGTAGCATATTAACACCACTGACTCAGGCACTCCCCCATGTGAGTCTACGGGGAACTAACTTGGTAGAGAAAGAGCTGAGCCATGCAGTGTCAACACATAGGAAGTTTTATGGTGTCGACCTACAGCAAAAATCATTGCCCTACATGAGTTAATCTTATGGATTTAGACTCTGCCAATTGTTTTAAAAATTAGGAATTATGTATAGGATAGAATATGCAATAGTAATATGGCATGATTAAAAAGTCACCAAATATTAGCTGAATAACCCTTTCCTATTGCAGCTACATTGGCCTGAGTGCGGCTTCAGCGGCGGCGGCGGCAGCCTCACAAGCGGCCATGACAGCAGCCACTAGTTCACTCACTCACCGCGTGGTGGCCAGCTTCGGGGCTGCCACCCTACCCTGTCATGGCGGGGAGGTCATGGGCTTACCCCCACCCCACGTCAGGCCTGATGCCTAGAATCATCCAATTGATGCAATGCTTTTCCTAGAGGTTATTTTTAGGGGTGTTCTTTTTTGGTAAAGAAATACTTAGATATTACATACATATTACATTTGCATTGTACATGCAAATATTTTAACAATGTTGCATTGGCTACTCAGGAGTTTTATCAACTACATGTATTGCCAACTATACTTTTGTCCGTACTTTATTTTAGAAATATTTCTATACTGTACTATTTCTACTAGTTTATAGTTTCTAAGTTGCACATAATGTGCATTAATTTTATCAGAATGATTCATGAAAAGCACGTATCAGATCAATATGATCAGTTCTTCAATTTGTTATTATTGTTCTGGTTGGCGCTTTTATGTTGTATTATATTTTGAACTTCACGACTCTATAGGTATGCTTCAAAATGTTTGTATTAATTCTGTCCGAACTGTCAGGCAACGTAAATTCCACCTAGATATGAAGATGAATCAACGTTGCATGAAACCTTATTGCTAGAATATTGGTGTTCCCGCCTTGGGCAATACCCCCAACTGAGTGTAATCATAATTTATTAACTTGTGTTTTACTATGCTTCAAAGGGTGAAGGGGCATGTTAAAAATGTGCATGCCCTGGGCCCCATGCAAAAACATACCCCCCTTGTTTAGAAAAAAGAGCACTCCCTAACAAGGGTAACATTTGTATTGGAAAAGTCCCCCCCCCCCTACTAAACAAGGGCACATTTCCCAATTAGCAAATAAGGTAAAGCCCCATATTTGTTTCAATTTAAAAGTAGGTGCCCCAGGCCTATATTCCCCTCCACCAATAGCCCTTTCCCTACATCGGCACTATCAACCTCCACATGGATATATTACTGAAACTTCAATGGACAGTTGTAAACATACTTTATTGAGGATGTAAAATCAATGAGGAGATGTGAAGATGTATTTATATACAGTGAATATTTTGATACTATACAGATCTAATTGGACAAGTGCGATATATCAACATGATACATCTTTGGTATGCATTTATAATTGATTAATATCATATGTACACAGTAATATACTCTGTATAATGATTATTACTACTCTAATACTTCTCAATAAAAGCATAGTATTAAACTGCTTGCTATCTTCCACACTGTGAAAGTTAAAGATCATTCTATACAGTACACCGAAGTACTGACATTCTTCCTTTACACCCTCAGAAAAGTGAGAGTCATTGTCGCTAAAACTGCCTGACTCTCAGGTGAGGGTAGTTTTAGCGACAATGACTCTCACTTTTCTGTGTGTGTAGCTGCATTGACAGCTGCAAAGTACAGATCAGGTCTGGGCATGTGCTACAGTTATAACTTTATGTAAAAAGCACATAATCTGTAATAGAGCCCTCATGACTCATTATTTATACACTATTAGTATTGCTTTCATTATATCCCTGAATTAACCATTTAATGGCAGCATTGTGCATTAAGGCTTTACATGTATAGGCATCTGTCCCTGTCGTCATGATGCATCAAGCCAGCACTGACAAGTTACCCACCAATGTTGTATTTGTGCATCATGCTGACCCCATGGGACTATCAAGCCCACAGGGTTGACTTGACCGAGGACCGGTGAGTTACTCACTGGTGCTGCATTCAGTCATAATGACAACAGAAAGTGGAGTAGATGTGCTGGTGTTAAATGACCTCCTTTTTGTTTTGCTTCTCACATTGATAACAAGGGGATCAGGACAGATTATTAGCCAGATACAGTCATGCAGAGAGAAACATATACAGAAACAGGGATAAAAAATACCCAAACTTTAACCTCCTAACCCTTTTCAACCCCTAATTAATTGTATATACAATGATTGATTCTTTGTACAATGATTATGGTTATTTGATTACTTCTCAATAGAGAATGGGATTAATATATTAGTTATTTTCCCCATTGGGGAAAGCTACAGATCGTCCAATACAGTACATTGTAATACTTAAATTCATCCATTATGAATAATAAAAATACACGCATACAGCTGTGAACTACAGATCAGTTTGGGGCATGTGCTACAGATACTGGGTTGAGGCCTTCATGTAAAAACACATCTCCTGTAATGGCCGAGTAGATTATTGCTTTGAATATAATTATCGTCATGATGAATCAACATATCACTGTCAAGTTACCCAGCAAGGCTGTGTATACTTAGATCATGTTGACCACATGGGAGTATCAATCTTAAAGGGTTGATAAGATAGAGGACAAGTCATTTACTTACTGATGCTGAATTCAGTCATAATGGTGACACGAAGGCAGTATAGGTGCACCAGTGCATTAAACCACTAACATTATCAGGACAGATCATATGCTTTCTCAAATATACCTAAGGAAACATTGAAATACAGCTAATTTTTGTAATACTGCTTGTATCAGGTTTTATCATATTTCTCATTATCTATGTCTCCAAGCACATTCTACAATTCTAACTATATGTCTACTCAATGAAAAAATAAATATTAAAATGGTAATACCACGTTAGTTGCAATTATACCCTTCATAAGGGCATATATATACAAGTACAGACGGATCGGGAGCGAGTGCCATTATAATATCACACATACTTCGTTTTGACAGCAAAGATATGTGCAAAATGTACAGATCATAAAATGAAACATGTAAAATGCCTCACATGAGCACAGGTCTCAAGAGACATATTGAAAACGAGGCGAGCTAGCAATATACAGACAAACAAATCGCTTTCGCCATATTTCTTGTAAATGGTTACTAGGACATATTGATGCGTCCTACCCATGGAAACATGTATATTTCCTTGTAAAATCAAGGACACGGTTTATTCATGTAATACCTAATAAAATAAACATTAAAGCAAAGGTGTTATGGACAAGCAGTGCAAGCCAAGTAAATAACACACATTTAAGAGACCATACAGCGTGCCTTTTAAGACAAACTGTCCAGTCATGATAGAAAGGAATGCGACGTATTATGTGTCTTCTAACAGAGTGAGGATAAATAAGTACATTCAATGTATACCAGGAGGCTTTCCCCTTTGGAACTCATGCTCTTTAATAAAGACACAAATCTAACTGCTCCTCCGCCAAGCGTTGGAGTAATGCGGGGACCAGTGACTTTAGCCCTCTAAATATCCACTCTGAGTCATGCAGAGATCAGAGTGGATATTAATTCTAGTTGCATACCTTCCCATGGTACCCTAAAGCCTACTCACTCTCCAAGCTGAGGTCTTGTTAAAACCTACGCTCTAGGTATAAGATAGGATAATGTAACACAATTCATCATCATATGGTGGCGTCACTTGGTAGGACTCTGGTAGATTTGCGGAGATCCTCTATACTGGACATGTACGCCGTGTAGACAGGGGTAGGGATACTTAGGCTGTGATGACTCTGCAAAAAAAAAAATTAAGAATATACATGATTATATCTACTAAGAGAATACATACTGTACTATATATGGTTGCTAGCTGACTACAATTTAATATGACAATCTGCTGGACCAGAGGTAGTATGAAGCGTACAATATATATAGATTTGTTCAGCCTCGGGACAAACTGCAGAAAGGGCTCGCAGGAACAGAGTCACAGAGACTCACAAGACGTTGTGGTCATTACAGGACAAGAGGAAATTGGGTTGGCTCTGCCCTGAACCCCTTTTACTTTCTTTCATTCCCTTTTTTAAAACTGATGGCACAACTATAACTCAATTATCTTCTAGAATACGCAAAGTATGTAGTTTAATGATACACGTGGTATGTAAATATCCAGGCACATGGTTCAGTATGTTGCTTTTTGTACAGAGAGGTTAGACTTACCCGAGTCTTATAAGAGCCAGACTTGACCATGGACGTTTTCCGTCTGAGGAGTGGCTCGTCTTCATCCTAACATGGAAAAGGCTTCTGGTTAAAGTTGGCACATACATACAAAGTGTGAGCAGTGAAAGGAGGAAATTTAAATCTTACTTATCCTTGACCAACATCAGAGTATATAATCACATCTGGTGAATGGACGACAATCTTTTTGTGGGCAACACATACACTATTAGGTGCACGTACAGGATTTCTTTGCTGAAGACAGTAAGGGGAGTTCCAACGCTTGTTAGAAACTCCAAAACAAAACTTGTTTCTCATTAGGCCATGAAAAATATTGTCACGGCCTATATTTGTTCATTTTTATCATATTTGTTAAATTAAAAATCCCAGAAGAAAATCTTGGTGACGCATGCGGAACAAGTGTGTAATTTAAAGTTACCTAAAGATCATTCCATTAAAATTCAGATAATAGATCGCATCAACGATGAATTGCACAAAATGATTGACAATTGTTACGCTTTTTTACTCCTCACTGTTTAGGGTGCTGAACAATTTGCTAAATTAAATATTTCCTGTCATATTAGGGAGTTCATAATCAAGGATCAGAGGGGTATAATATCATCTGTTGATAAATCCCTTCCCGTGATTATACATATCGTATAGTTGAATTAATAATTTGTATTAAGTCTCGGTGATCATCTGTGATCCAGACTATGTTGTAAACATTGTGTTATTCTATTCTATTCTACATGTATGTCATAAATTGTCAAAATCATCAGTTTCCCATGTGATAAGGCCAAAAAAAGCACGTTTGTTTCAGATAACATGGCAAAAAAAGATAGGGTCGGTACGTCGGATTTCTATTTTCTTTAGACTTTTTTTTAAAACATGAAAGTACTACCCAACTTCTCCAAATACCCTAAAATTGACCCAAAAAAAGGGTAAAATACGAAACTTTCTTCAAAATTGCATTAGAATAAACAACGTAGGGTCGGCCCTGCTTTGAAAAGGGTCGGACGGGTGACCTGAAACAAACCCTTTTTATTTGCCTAAATAAAAAAAAGTTTTAAAACAAAAAGACCTACCAGGGTCTGTGCTACTGGAGCGGCGGCACGTATGTTACGGAGAAGGCAGGAGAACTGGCAGAAACCCAGGTTAAGTACTCCAATACCTATCACCAACCTGTGAAGGGGCAAAGCATGTTTAAACTACAGATTACTCCAATACCTATCACCAATCTCTGAAAAGGCAAAGCATGTTTAAACTACAGATTACTCCAAAGGCAAAGCATGTTTAAACTACAGATGCCGATACATCGACGTGAATGAAGTTGCATCACAAAAGGGAATAACCTGTCTATTTTCCAGAAATGTTTCTCGCGTTATTTAATGATGAAAATGAAAGTATAATCAGTGAAATATTATAAGTTACTCTTTGTCCATATTATAGCGCTTACAAAGTACACCTGGTGATTCCTATCATTATGTACCGAGTATAATAGTTTGTGTTTATATGAAATGAAATAATCATGAGATATTATTTTGGAAACTAATAAGTTCAACTTATCAGGTACTTACACTTCAAACCCAAAGTTGTACACTATAGGGCCTCCAATAAGCGGGCCTGAAATAAATTTGCAAATTTTATGCTATGTGATTGAATATATGACAAACCATTGAATCACATTTGTACATGATTATGTATAAAACTGTTCCAGTCAGAGTCTTTATGATATTATTTAAACTCTTTTCATTATGTTTATGGACATTGGTACATGGGACTTATACATAGAACACAAGTTTGCACATTAACCCATGTTTTCATAATTCGTATCTCTACCATTCCTGACATAACAATAACATCAAGTGTAAGGCAAATATTTGACTAAAATCAATGTTAAAGAAACAATATTTTACAGCCTTACCTACAAACATGGCCAGACACACTGACATGTCAGATATGGCATACACATTACTGTATATACCAGAATGCCTTGCATCAACGATCTGCGCGAAGATGGGCTGCATTGAAGTACTCACCATACCTAGTTAACAACAAAGTAGGAATAGTTATTAGTCCATGAGCCAAGTATGACTAGATGAGACACCAGGAGGGTGTTTCACCAGGGCTGAAATACATTTTGTAGATCATTCTTTTTTTAAGTGTTTCTATGAGGCCTGAAAGGAGTTACAAGTGTTAAGAAGCAGCACTACTCCTACCTCTACAGATCACTATTTTTTGGGGTTTTAATGAGCTCTAAATGAACTCTTTTATTGACAGACAACACGTCCGAGACGCGGTATATATTTATAAATATTGAATACAAAAACTTGCTAGACCTTATAGCATCCCCACATTTTCTAACTACTTCTTGGCCCACATACGTCCTTTTGGTAAGGCCAAAAAAATTAGACGGTTTGTTTCAGGTAACATGGCAAGAAAATGTAGGGTCGGTAGGTCGGATTTTTCTTCTTTTTCTTTTCTTTTTTTCTTAACATAAAAGTACTAGCCCGCTTCTCCGAAAACCCTAAAATTAACCAAGAAAGGGTAAAAATACGAAACTTTCTTCACAATTGCATAAAAAAACGTAGGGTCGGCCCTTTTTTGATAGGGTCGGTTGGGTGACCTGAAACAAACCTCTTTTTTTGGCCTAAGGATGCCCCCAGCAGCCACATCCAAGTTACTACAAATGGCTATTACACGCGTCAAAGACTTTTGTACAAACGTTACATATACAACTAGATCAAGAATATTGAGGATTTTCATAGAAAAAATATTGGAAATGTATATATAACTTAAGGGCCTTAGACAATAACATAGTAGTGAGACTCTGGCAACCTCACTATCTCGTATCACAGTACTTACCCAATGCCAGGCCTAGGAATGTGGTGACTATTAACATATTGACGAAGGTGTAGCAGAAAGCCAGCTGTAGAGGAACCAAACCACACTACCATTATTTAATGATGGACATTGAACTATGTAAGGGATGCTGATTGCGTTAATACGTTATGCCCTTTATCCTCACAGTGCATACATACAGCCCTGCCAGGACCGGTCAAAAACTACAACTGCGACATGGGAGATATTTAAAATGTTCTACTCAGTAATACATCGAAGTAATGCACTAACGAGTTACTTGAAAGAAACAGCAAGACAATGATGTATACCTTAAACCATTTAAGGTATAAACTGGTGTATAACATTAACTTACCCCGACTAAGGAGCCTGTGCTAATGACGAGACCTATTAGTGAACACAACCACCTGTCAAACAGAGACACCAATATACATATATACAAATGTTTATTAATGATTGAGTACGTGTTATCTATTAATATGAATATAAGGCTGTGTCTCATGAAATTGGGCCAAGTTGAGAGTCTGTGACCGGGTGCAATCTATGAACGGGTGCAATTTATGACCGGATGCAATCTATGACCGGCTTGAAAGAAAACGGTTTATTTAGGGCAGATGTAGATAGAAATTGAAATAAAATGAGTGATATAAAGTCTTAAAAGACCCATTAACATTTTCCACCATTCATATCTTCATATGCCCTGAATAAAGCATTGTGTTTCCCAAGCTGGTCATAGATTGCACCCACTCATAGATTTCACCCTATTTGTTACACTCTGCTGGGCTCCCTGCTCGGCCTCCGGTACTCTCGTTCCCGAATCCTTTCGAAGGAAGGCTCTAGTAACAGCCAAATGACCTTGAACTTGGGATTTTGCTGGTTCTGGGCAACCCCTGCTGGTAGCCTGGAACCAGTGGACAGGAACCAGAATGTATGATGGTAGTTTTTCTGTATTTTACCATCAGACTTTCTAGTTCCCTTTCCTGTTCCGTCGCCCCCCCCCCCTGGATCCGCCAATGATCTCAGATACACTTCTATTAGTGTATCTCATACGTACATAAAGCTGAGCATCGACCCCACTGGCCTACCGACACTTGACATCAATGTGTAAAGGGAACCTGGGTGTACAGGTCTTGTCTATGGAAGGTGGAGCACAGTGAACTAAATCTGGACAGGATAACCCTTTAATGACAGCATATGCGCTTAACATATCACGTTCACTTGTCTTCGTCATGATAAACCAACGTAAACCCCAGTGAGTTACTCGCCCATGTTGTATTGTTATGTAACGTTTTGTCACAATAAGGAACCATAGAGAAGGTTATATAACGGTGTAACTTTTTTTTTACTTGGTTCCCCCCTTCCCAAAGCATAGCCTTGTGACTATGCTGCCCTGGGTTAATGCCATGGGATGTGTGGAGTAGCTTACCTGGGCAGGTATCTGGCGGTACGTGGCACGAGCACCCCGGCTATAAGGTATCCTATAGACGTCGGTAGCACCACCACACCTGTAAGACATACACCATAATACTGTAGGTAACTTACACCACACATATACAACATACATACCACACTGTATATACTTTACACCATACCTATACCACATACTCTGATACTATACATACTTAACAGAGGAGACTAGAGGTCAGATGAAATTATCTTTCATGAGTGAGGTGCATTGTGGCCCTGCCTCAATATACAGGAATAAAAAGTTCAAACTCAACTAAATCTCGTGGTACAAGGCCAATCATATTGAGTCATTATGGTATACACGATGAGTACCTCTAAGTACCTACCAACCTGTCATGTGTCGGGGTCTGTGAGGTCTATCAGCCTGAGGGGTGGGAAGGGGACACTTACCAAGCTGCCATGTGTCTGTGAGGTCTGTGAGGGGCAGAGGACACTTACCAAGCTGCCATGTGTCAGGGTCTGTGAGGTCTATCAGCCTGTGGGGTGGGAAGGGGACACTTACCAAGCTGCCATGTGTCAGGGTCTGTGAGGTCTGTCAGCCTGAGGGGTGGGAAGGGGACACTTACCAGGCTGCCATGTGTCAGGGTCTGTGAGGTCTGTCAGCCTGAGGGGTGGGAAGGGGACACTTACCAGGCTGCCATGTGTCAGGGTCTGTGAGGTCTGTCAGCCTGAGGGGTGGGATGGGGACACTTACCAAGCTGCCATGTGTCAGGGTCTGTGAGGTCTATCAGCCTGTGGGGTGGGAAGGGGACACTTACCAAGCTGCCATGTGTCGGGGTCTGTGAGATCTATCAGCCTGTGGGGTGGGATGGGGACACTTACCAAGCTGCCATGTGTCGGGGTCTGTGAGATCTATCAGCCTGTGGGGTGGGAAGGGGACACTTACCAAGCTGCCATGTGTCGGGGTCTGTGAGGTCTGTGAGGGACCGGAAGCGGACACTTACCAAGCTGCCAGGTGTCGGGGTCTGTGAGGTCTATCAGCCTGAGGGGCAGGAAAGCTAGCACCACTGACACGTCCAGGTTCAACAGAAACACATTAGCTGAAAGAAATGAAGGAAATTAATTGTTTTCTCCTCTTCCTCTACTTTAGTTCCAGTACTAAAGTATGAAATGCCTAATTTTAGACTCTATACGTCATTACATAAGGTCACCTCTGTACAATGGTAATATTTACCGTTAGTTTAAAGATGGCATTGGACCAAACACCGTTTAGAAAACACTTCTATCATATTTGCACATGGGTACCATTACCTAACTTCCTATTGTTCAGCATTCCTCATTTTATACAAAATGCTACATTTATAAAGTCCATGAGGAAAACGAAATGAAGGCTATATTTGTTTGTTGTGGACGTGGCGTTCGTTCCTCCCAACACTACATACCAATCTGACCGAGGTAAGTTTGAAATTCCCTCTCTGTGCCTGGTGCTGGTCATGTGACCCAATCTGAGTGATTTCATTGGCTGCCAGAAAGCTGGTCTAGCATTTCAGGTTTGTGTTTGACTTTATTTCACCATTTTATTTATTTGTATTTTAATAAAAGTTTGAGTTTTCCTAGGAAACTCTTAGATAAATAGAGTTACTCTATTTATTTTTCATAAATTTGGAATAGGTGTAGGTCCAATCATATGATTGGCCCATGGTGTTTTGTAGTCATGCCAATGATATGGCCACACTCAGTTTGGTATCTAGGTATGTTTCGGCCCTCTAGGGGACTCATCAGGTGTAATCTAGGGGTGGATTAAATGTTTATATTTAAAGAGGAAATTTATTTTTGTCTTAGACAAAATGTATCTCCTCTGTGACCAGTTTGGGTTTTACCAAACTTTTTTTTCCCACGCCAAACCGGCAAAAATTGGGGAAAATTTCAAACTTAGAAATTTGCCCAATCGGTACAAACCAATGGTCAGGAAAAATCCTCAACCGAAATGAAGGCTATATTTCACTGTGGTAGGAAAGGAAAGCTGCCAGGTGCCCAGGCTAGAGCAATCTATCAGACTACTGACTGTGTGTATAGTAGCCCTTATATTACGAGTATGGGTTGATTCATATAAGAAAGGAGAGCATGTTGAACAATTGAATAGGGACCAAGTATTACACTTTCTATTGCATGAATGTATTTGTTTTTTTCAATGCATTTATCTACACACCATCAAACAACATACATTAATGGGGGAAATACTGATAAATAAACTTTTCCCCTTGGTGGATGGAGTTATCCAATCACCCATTTGTACTAGATAATACAAACCTACCCTTGCAGGTTCATACTACTTATAGCATTGGATATACAATAGTATTATGGCATCAATAGAAAATTGACAAATTTTAGGTGACAACCCATCTTTAAGTCCACCGGACAGTTACTCAGATTGTCTGATTTTTGCCCTTTCTCAGTGATTAAATGATACCAAATTGCTTTAAAATCTTGCAAACTGTGAGAATAATTATGGTGAGAATGCGTCCACTATGCGAATAGAAATTTCCCTAAAATTAGGTGTGATTGTATCTTTTAGCAAAGAGGGTACCTGCTAATCATGTATGTACTCTATGTTAAATAAGTAACATAAACAGATAAACACCCCACCCCTCTCAACGTATTAAGATTTCGTACTTACTTGCTACTACAGCGATGTAAGGGTCACACATAAGTTTGAAAACAGCTGCCATGGAGTGACTCTGAAATTGGTGAGAACAAATTCTGTCATCCCAGTAATACCAACTGGCGATTAAATCAGGTAGATGATGTGTTTCTTGCTATGAGAGCTGACAAATGGATTTACTATATAGTATGTAGGGCTTGTCGAGACTATGACTTCATTTCGGCCCAAAAAGAGAAGAACCATATTTATATGTTGTTGACACTCACCGTTCCCCCCGTGTCACATTTGAAGCCAAATAGCTGCAAGGCTGCAAATATAGCATCCATCATGTTTAATGTGGTCTTAATAACCAGAAACCAAGTAACAATCTTATAAGGAAATACAGCATCACTTGGTGAAGCGATTGTATGTACGATACAATGATACATGGGTGTTTTTGGTGATTGATGGGCTCTGATAATATCATGGTACATACATCACAAGGTAAGAGTGTGTATTCACCTTTAAGATGTCTTATTTATGTCATGTGATTCAATACTTACCTATTGTGCATACAACCACTCCTGCTAGGGCCAGGAAAGGCACAGCCTGACCAAAAAACTGATACAGAACACTGCCATAGATTGGTCCGGCTGAAAAGAAAATGCATATCCCAATGAAATGCTAAAGATAATGATTGTCAGAAGGTGTATTTTAACTGCGCTGCTGATGGTTGAGTTGGGGTCCTGTTCACACCAGACACGATGCCACTTTAGCCAGTATTGATCCTCAGCAAGCCATAGCAGAAAAGGGAAGTCATTGACAGCATTTTAAGAGGTACAGATTAAACAGAATATACTAGTATGTCTCCTTTAACTATAATTATGTCTCTTAGTTTCAGTTTCAGTTTCAGTTTTGAATTTATTTTATTTTATTACACGCTTACAGTCTTTCACATACAGCAGAATCAAAAGATGAAAAAGAGAAACTTTACAGTTCTCATATTCAATATACACCAACACAAGGTCATTCGCATACATGTAGTGTCGGCTATTCTGAATTTCAGTAACTATGTTATTGATGATAATTGTGAAAAGGAGCAGTCCAAAAGCAGGTCCCTGAGGAATGCCACACTGTGTGGTTTTTCCAGCTGGGGTACTGGTCCCAATATTAGTTACTTATACTCTGTAGATCAAATTGCTCTTGAACTAGTCCAGCGTGGATTCCCCTCTGGGGCGTCCACGCCTCTTTAATTCACACAGCAACAGCAGATGATCCACCGTATCAAACGCCTTGCTGAGATCCAGGAAGACAGTTGATAGCAGCCCCCCCCCCCACTATTGGGTGCTTAATAAATGTCTTAAACCAGTCGAAAGATTGCCTCCGTGATAGAATGACCCGGCATGAATACAAACTGTCTTTCCGCGATCAAATTATGAATAAAGTTTTATATAGTTAATCAATATATAAAGCTGGATTGGTCACTATAGAAAGTTTACCAGATTCAGGCACAGGCACGCTTAAGCTCAGGGGCGTGCCAACCGGGGGACGGGGCGTGGACAATTCCCTTTCCCCCACCTTTGACCAACCCTGAAAAAGGTCGAACCTAAAAGATCAAGCCGAAAAAGGTCATATTTGGCCAGAAACCCCCCTTGTTCCCCCCACTTAGAAAATGTTTGCCACGCCCCTGTAAGTACTAGTTGAACGGACCGGTTGACAATGGACAGACCAACTGAATTCACAAACAACGCAGGCTTGTCCATGAAGAAATACTTAATCACACTTGCCCTTACATGACTTTTACAGGAAGATGCATCTTCTTACTTATCTTTAGTGGAATCATCAACATCAATCTCAAGTAACAAGACTGACGGACGCCCCAGATCATTGATAACAGAATCGAGATTAGCGTGCCCACAGTGACGTCACGAGCTAAATTGACTCCAATATCACAGTGACAGTTGTTTACCCCTTTAAGGACGCACGTCGCTAAAAGATGACAACTGTCATAACCACTTCTGTTTTTAGGGCCTTTTCACAATCTAATTACCTACCAAACATTACAAGGACCGTGGCTATATTTCGCCAGCATGGCTTGCGTGCGAGGAACTAAAAAGATGTGCGCTTTTAGCGGTATAATATAAACATCGCCCTCACCCCCTGATTATCGGATAAGAATGATTCTTCCAGAAAATGAAGCATGATGTTCCCAGCTTTCCAATTACACCAAATAATTACTACAATTTCATCTACGGTTTGATCATAAGAAACATAAATATATTCCAATATTTATTGGGAAAAACACACACTAAAATCACTTGAGATGCGGGGTCTAGCAATAGTGACGCAGATGGAATACAGATATTCGCCGGACAGTTGATGAAACCATAAAAATATTGATGAAAAAAATTTCATTAATTTTCATGGAGATCACTGCACAGATTTGCTATTATTCTCAGTAGGGATGCCCTCATGTGTATGCACCCCAATTGAAGATTTGCCAATCCCAAATAGAATATTCCCAACTAAAATAGCAGAACCAGACCTCCTCGGAGGATTGACAATACTTGAAATCAGGGGAAAAGTATGTTTCTGGTTGTGGTGGGAACCTGACTTAGAGTATTCTCCCAGCAATTAATGGAAAGGGCTTTCCAATAGGTTTCAAAAAGTCAAAATAGTTCGGAGCACGAAAGGGCCAACAATGCCTTAATGTCTCTTTCAACACTCTTAACTTTAGGACAGAAGCTGGTTGATAATGTACATTATGCAAAAGGAAAATAGCCTATATCCAGGTCTCGATCTTATTTTACCATGTACACACTTGCATAGACATACCTATGATGCCTACTGAGATTCCAGCTATGGCGACACCCATGACGTTTCCCCTGTCGGTGTCATCAGTGAACGTAGTGGCCAGGAGCCCCATGCCTAAAGAAGAAAGGAAACACTCCTATAACATCTCTTATAACAAGATAACATTATCTTGATTTTCACAACTATGTAAGTGTGAAAAACATGATAAGATCAGACAAAAAAAGCTCCCTCGTCATTCTGCCTAGTCCTTAGTGATTTATGGAGTGGTATAGTGTGTTTCATATAAGGTGTAACGCAAGATTATTTTCAATAATTTTCTTACTCGGTATGGTAATATTTTGAGGTGGTTTGAAAAACTAGTTATGTATAAGGTGATGAGGGTACCTGTAACTGCAGTGACTGATGAGGCGGCACCTTGTAACATACGGGTCCCAAAGAGGAAGCCATAGTTGTCTCCGAATGCAAAGGCTGTAAATAATTAACATGTGTATCAGATAGCTGCAGAGAGCAAGATGTAAGGACATGTAGTGTGGTGATGTACAAAACACCATTAGACCATGTCCTTCTTCAGCTAGCCCTTTAAAGATAATGCCTTTTGAAAACACGGCAAGGAGGGCTTGCCTTTCGTATTATTGACTTCTAGCCTACATTTCCCAAGAAGAAGAGGATACTGTATTAACATGGTGGTCGTTACTTTAATTTGAAGTGTGTCGTAGATCTAGGCTAGAGAAGTAATGATAAATGTGTCGCAAGGAGAAGTAATTGTGCCTATTATATCATTAGGAAACTTGGTTAGTCTACACCTAGAATACGTAGAAACTCAGGACACTGTGGGGTGCTTCACAAGGGGGCCATACAATTAATTGTAGAATAAGTGTTTCTATTGGAGGTGCTAATTGTATATAACCACTAAGACCAACATTTGGTTGTATCAATTGTATACTGCTTATAAAAAGTGTTTCACAAAAGTCTACAACCAAGATGTTAAGTCAGGGTCGTTGGCCTACAATCTAGATACAACTAATGTATAAGTGTTTCACAATGCATATTAGGGTGGAGCTCATACCATGCCCTGTTATGCCCTTATCCTACAAAATTGCCTTATCCTACAAAAATGTATAGTTTTGTAGTAAAAGGGCTGTCAGTCAGGCCTTTATCCTAAAAAAATTGCCCTTATCCTACAAAAAAGTTGCCCTTATCCTACAAAACCTATGTATTTTGTAGGATAAGGGCAATCAGTCAGGCCCTTATCCTACAAAATTGCCCTTATCCTACAAAACCGATATCAGGTGGGTTCTGTAATATAAGGGCTATCACTCAAGCCATTATCCTACTAGATTTCCTTATGAATTATATAAGAATAAGATTTTTCAGGGTGCAGTGCATTATCTTGTATTCCCTCCCTTATATAGGTTTTGTAGAATAAGGGCAATTTTGTAGGATAAGGGCTTGACTGATTGCCCTTATCCTACAAATCTATATATTTTTGTAGGATAAGGGCAATTTTGTAGGATAAGGGCTTGACTGATTGCCCTTATCCTACAAAACTATATCTTTTTGTAGGATAAGGACAATATTGTAGGATAAGGGCTTGACTGATAGCCCTTATACTACAAACCTATATGATTTTGTAGGATAAGGGCAATTTTGTAAGATAAGGGCTTAACATGCCCGCTAATATCTTCCTTGCATATTTTTCACGTTTTTTTCATGCAATATAATGTGTCATACTACACATAAGAATCCCTGCAAATATCTGTTTATTCAAAAAAAAAACTGGTTATACACATTCAAACTACACTTATGTTGATCCTATGTGATCATCCTACAAGGGGAGCGTATTTAAGATTAATGCTACATGGTTATTAAGGTTGACATACTTTTACCAAATGTTAGTTTTATGTTGGTGTTTCACAAGCCGCATCATTAATTGTATCTAAGTATGTGACCATAGATACAATTGAAACTTGTGAAACACCAAGATAAGATTAACATTGGGTGATATTAAGTTGGTCTTAGAAAACATGTAAAATGAATTGTATCTATTTTCCCCTTGTGAAACACCCCACAGAGGTCATAACTCGCTACGGCATTTTCCAGTCAGATTAGACTACATTATTGAATGCGATGTGTGGGCCCAAATCTTCTATAGCTCAGACAATTGTAAGTTCGTCTTGATTTCCATCTGTTTATTAGGCCAAAAAAAAAGAAGGTTGGTTTCCGGTAACATGATCTGACAAGCTAGGCCCGGCCGGTCGGATTTTCTTCTTTTTTTTAATTTCTTTTTTTTTTGCTTTTTACCTTGTTATGGCCCGGTTTTAAGGTTTTTGCCATAAAATCCTTAATAATTGTCCGATTTACGAACCGTAAAAAACGGCAAATAGCAAAATTTTCCAGAAAAAAAAAAAGAGGGGGACCCGGCCCTGTTTTGCTAGACCCGGTCGGTTGACCGGAAAAAAACACTTTTTTTGGCCCTAGATAAAAAGGACAATCATATAGTTCATGTATACAATTTTTGTTTGTGAAATAAATATTGAACTTACCTATGGTAGATGCGGCTAGGACGATACTGCCAATTAGCATCGGGCGGCGGTATCCAAACCTGAAAGGGACGCAGGATTTCACAATTATACATGTGAGGAGAGTTGGTAATACACAATTTTGATCCCCAGTACTGTTAGGCCAAAAAAAAAAGGTTACATGGTCTGAAAATTTAGGGTAGGTAGGTCGGATTTATTTTTTTTTTCTTTTTTTTTTAAACTTTGGCCTGAAAAGTACCTAGAAATTGACTCGCGAACTTTAATGCCGACTTGCCGACGACCGCCTCGACTCGTGAATTATCAGAACAACTCTTAAATTGCCCTAAAATGACCTAAAGTATAAATATTTTTTCAAAATTGGATACAAATTTCTAGGGTCGGCCCTTCTTTCCTAGGTAGGGTCGGGTAACCTGAAACACACCTTTTTTTAAATTTGGCCTTAAATACGCTTTGGGAATTATTTTCCGCATCCTGAAATGAAATGTATAGTCTATCTCATATAGATAAAATTGCATGCTTGCCGTGGGGTAATAATTCCGATGCTATCAATAGCAACTATGAGTCTATTTATATCGATATGTATTTCCATTATTTAAATTAATTATAACAAACACAATAATTCTTTATATCTTGGCATGAACAATTTGATTTTTGATCAGCGTCTCATTGAAATGTCAATTCATACATGGTCCTTTTGGCACCATCTAGATACGAGCACCGCCCAGAAAATCATCTCATGAATAAAAATACTTATAAATTCAACTGGTATTTTCTATTATGAAAGCTCCTGACACTTCTATGAGAGGAAAAGGACAGGATGCGTGCTTCCTTTTTACCTTTTGATGCGTAAACTGTCATTACATGGTAATTGCCTTTAACCCTTTAAGGACGCTATTTTTCCTAAATGCAACATTTGTCGCCATATCACACCAATGCAGCGCTGGTTAGGAACTCCCCAGCAATGCATTGGTACATCATGCATACCCCCGGTAGTGCATACACACCATAGGCGCGTCATGATGAATGCAGCACTGGTCAGTTTTTCTACAGGGCTGCATTTATGTATCATGACAAAAATGGCATAATGCAGTAAGGCACGATGTGGTCCTTACAGGGTTTATTGTGTGTCTGTTTGATGTAAGATCTCTCTCATAATCTGGATGGATCTAGAGATGGCAGCAGCGCATAGAAGAACACTCACCCCTGTTAACCATTGGTCAGCTATGGCAGATTAGGAAAATTCTTTTTTTGTCAAGGACTTCTTTGGTTATCTGGTAAATTGCCTGACAGTAATCACTAGGCTAGACCAGCTGAAGGGGATGGTTATAGTAGCTGTCGGAGTCGGGACAGGTAATCACGCCTTTACCACACCGCCCCTGGCTTTGAAACACCTACATTCACGAGAGAAAATCTCTCATCTGTCGCTCATTCGTCAATTCCTTTACTACGCTGGTAGTCCCTTTCATGGATGACTAAAATAGCACCGGGGGGCTCCACTATTGTAAAATGGGTGTTGGACTGAGTAGTTAACAAAGGCATTTGATTGTGGGTTGACCGTGCACCGCTTCTCACTGCCATCAACTGCCGCTAGTGGACAACGCAGCATGTCATTATCTCGGAAGTATTCAACCAAATAGGGTTCATATCAAATTTCCTAAGAGCTGCTGCAACAGCCTTTCACATGGTAGGCCCTATGTATGAAATTGATCATATTGGTCACCATAGCAAATCTACCAACATAGCAAGTCCAATAAGGTATAGATACTGACAGCTTATCCTAACATTAGTAAATGTGGTCTCGGACATAAAAAAGGTGTCCATGTATACACATATGTGTGCTTTTGAGAATTCTGCTCAGAACTTGATTGTCAAGCACTAGAGTTTCTAATGTGATAATATTCTTCATATATTTCACTTCATAAGTTTCTATTATCAGAGTTCGTATAGAACTGGTAGGGGTCCTAGCGGAAGTAATCCAATAAGCATGTGCTAGGTTAATTTCAATTTTTCATTTTATTACGTAATTATTATTAATCAACCCAATAAAACACTTTTACAAAAGAGCGTAGTCAAAATGCAGCACAATACCCCCACCCCCAATTTCTCCTCCAGAAAGGCATCGGGTCGTTTATCTAGGGTATGTGAAGTATTTCTACATACACATATATATTCATGAATGGGAGAAAGGCTCTTTGCGTACCTAATTCAGCGGGAGCACCCCTTTCTATAGAAGCATCTACAGAAGCACCCAACTATAAAATAGGATATACCCCTACACAGCAACAATTTAGATGTCCTACACTAACATGAATGGAGAGGAGAGTCGAATACAGGGTAGATTTATTTTTGCCATAAACCATCGTAAACAGGGGGCCAAAGAAATTGCTGAATTATGGACCGAATGATTAATATTTGGGTTTTATCTGTCTCAATCCGATGATGTTAAGATCAACTATACTTAATGTAGGCAGCTACCCTATAGAGTTAACGATTCGAATTTCAGTCTACTTTACCATCAATAGACAGTTAGAGTAGATATCTATGATTTTACATCCGATGAATGTATTCAGTTCAATATCCCAGATTTCAGTCAAAAGATATTTCAGCCAAAGAAGAAATATGGCAGCAAAAACATTAAAAATGTCTCCAAAAAAACAAAGAAAAATTTGGGTATGGCCTAAAAATAGGTTCGGTTGGGATACCTGAACACAACTTTTTCTCTTTTTTTTTGGCCTGAGAGAGCCATACCCATCTTGAAGATCCGATAGCAGCTCTACCCCTCCTGTGGGAATGCCTCAGGCCAGTAGAAATAACGAGAAGGGTGTTTGGGGCGGACTATAGACGTCTATAAATAGAACAATGCAGCAAGAAAGGGTGACCTTTGAGAAATGTGACCCACACAAACATGACTTTAACCTCAAAGGCTTCTATTCTATCACATACCCTTTAAAAGATAGTTGTCTTGTGAATCCCCTGATATATATGAAATGTCTGTAAATATAGCTATTACAGGAAGTCTTAGGTGCATTCTGCTAAAACCAACATAAACACAACTTTATGTTTGAAAAAGTCACCCTTTCTCGACGCATTGGTCTATAGCCCTCTTCTGTAAGGACAACCAGCGGTTGCTCTGGTGAGAGGCTGCTGGGTCACTGCATCCTTTTTCTTCTCTTTCTTATTTTTCTCTCATAGAACTAGTTAGATACATTTTGTCCATTTGGACACACTCTAACTAGTTCCCCACTTAAGGTCTACTATCTAGATTAAGAAGCTTTAAGATCCTTCTCAGGTGTAATATATGGATAAACCTAGGGAAGCATTTAGTCAGGTTAAGTTAAGGTTAGATCGTCCTATCTTTTCCCCTGATGACCCATTTAGGACTTATGGCACACTGTCTCACCATTTTCCATCTAGATATAAGTGCATCAGCCATCACCCCCACCTTGGGTGGGCTCCTTGTTATTTCTGGTCTGTCCTGTTTTATATGTTGTCCCTAGTTCTGTGTCTGCTACACCACAGCCTAATCACTGCCGTGGAACAAAGCCTTCATTTACATGGTACTTCTGTTCAGGAAATGATACATCGCTGCGTTGCCATTCAAATGGCACAAGGTCAAAATATCCAATATCTAATATCCTGTTCCCTCCCCCTCCTCTTCTCTCTTGCCCCTGTCATCTCTCCTTGTATGGCTCCTGGATAATCCTTAACTTTCAGTTTCTCCTTAGTTTAGCTCAGTCTATAAATGGCAATGTGAGACTGGCCCCTCCCCTCCCTCTGTGGGGGCTTTAAAGCACTCCTACTGTAAATTCTCGGGTAGAAGCTGCGGCTAGTACAAGGGTCAGGGCGCCGGTGCGGCTTATAGGATCGGTTCAGGGTTGGAGCGCAGCTTATACACAAGTTTTTGCTATACTATAGGACAGTATTAAAGCCACCAACATAAACAGATGGCCAGTCTGGCTTATAGCATCTACCCAAACTCGGGGTGCGGCTTATATGAGAGTTAGGCTTATACGCAAGAATTTACGGTACTATAATTTTACATAATGGCCGTCAGTCACGCTATTTCACTGACACTCCTTACAACTTGCAGCAATTTACCACACACCTTTATTGGGCAAATACCCCTTATTGAGGACCCTAGGCAGCCCAGTGAGGCCTCTGGGGCGATGGAGAAGATGTCACATTTTTATATTTTTATATTTTCAATTACGCTACCTGTGTGGACTAAGGTGGTTTAATAAATGTGCACAGACAAAAGGACGCCAGTATGTCACATTTAAGGTCTCCCTGGTTATGTGATCTGGATGAGTAAACTTATAGGGCCTTGGGGCACCAAGAAGACGTGTCAGACAGATTATAATGACATACGCTGAAAACCCAATGGGGGTGTTCATGGTGATCTGGGAGAGTACCCTAGTGCTCACTAGGTGGTCATATATTATGTGATGACCCAGGGTGATCATGGTAATCACCCAAGGTGATAATATATATGATTACCTAGACAATCCTTGGTCGACTAGTATCTTTTTCTGTATAAAGAGCTATCATTTGAATATAATTCCCCCCTCCTACTATCATCAAGACGCATGTGAGAGCACTTTATAGTCCTCCCCATAGATCCAATAAGGTTATATTGTGTGTATAACAAACAACAGCAACTCATCACAATTGTGCCTATGGTTTCAGAGTTTTCTAATTTACTGGAATTTGTAATGTCCCAAATACTCTTCATATCCCCCATTTTATTATAAAGACTATGAGAGTGTATCAGCCCCGTTTGGTAGGTATGGTGCTCAGATGCAGCACTGGTGAGTAGCAGTGCTGTTAATCGCAGCGTTACTCGCCAGGGTTGCATTCAAGCATCATGCCGTGCATATTAGTGAATAATTAAAGCACTATACGGTCGTGTTAACATTGGCCACACACGAGGGGAGGTTGCAGCAGTGCAGGTGCTACCAGATACAACCAGTATAGAGCTCCTAGGGGTTAGGCCATGGGGGCATCCATGTTCGGGGGTTAGAAGTTCAAGCAGGTAACACTAGGTGGACACCTATAGACTCAGTACTGCCCTGTGACATCATTGCCCCCGGTTAGCTGCTCCACCTACTGACCAAGGGCCCGTACTGCAGGTTCTCAATTTACCACAAGCGGCGCTGCTATCGACGGCCAGGTGCCCTATATAAGGCTCTAACACGATAGCCCAGTGGACCCTCTGGATGGAGGCAGCCATCTTGGAGGACACCAAATCTCGTGCCAATTCTCATCCCATGAGTGAGATTCCATGAGACTCCCATTGTCTCTGGCCAGCTTACCAGTGTTATCTTAGGGTATAGATAGTGGAGATAAGGACCGAGCTGGGAGAGATGAGGGCTGTACAGGTGTGAAGTAGCTCAAGACAGGCTCCACTCAGTCATGCTTTAGTGACTCTCCCTCTACTCTCCACACATATGTTTGGCCACTCTCCAAGCAGAATATAATTATTCAATTAAAGTTTTAGGATAGGAAATTTACGATCTGACTTGGTCGATGCATGCAATATGATATTCAGATGTCATGCATGCAAAAACCATTGATAAAAAATACACAGTGAGAAGTGGCCAAAGTAGACTGTACAAAGAGGCACAGTGACATCTTGTCCTACCATTTAGATCTGCTGTGTGCCACCAGGTGGTGCCACCCCTTAACATGTTAGCACTGGTTAGAGCCTAATAGCCTCTGGAGGAAATTTGTTCCCGGGACGGTAGTGTGTACACTGATACAAGCATTTCATTTCCTGTTCCGGTTCTGCTCTCGCAGCTAAGCTTAATTGTTGCTTGCAAGCTATGGTGTGTGGATGTGTAGTCACTGCCTGAGTCTCACGATACATTGGGAGCTCAGAACTAATATGGCCACCCATATGGAGAAAACCGAAACATCGCTATACGACCAGCATCATCTATATATCATGTGTCAAAGTCTTGTCTATGTATGTAACACATCACACGTGATGTAATCAGTATGCCAGGCATCACCTTACGTGTCTAGCCAAAAAGCTGAATTACGCCACACTTGGCTGCATAGGTAAAAAAGAAAAAAGTTACAAGTTCAAGGTCTATGAGCGGGTGCAACCTATGAATTGTATGAAAACGGTCTACGTAGGGCAGATGTATACATATTTTAAGATAGAATTAGTAATATAAAATCTTTAAACATGTATATATATACACTTTTCCTATCTACATCTAACATTCTGCCCTCAATAAACTGTTTTCTTTACAATGTATATTGCACTGCATTTCTGTTTCTGTTGCAATATAGACAGTGGAGGGAACATGCATTGAAATATACCCATGATTCCAGGTCAATATGCTCAAGTTGCAAGAGAAATTGCCAAATTGCAGAAACCTTTCACATGAGCAAAGGAAAAAATCTAAATTATCTAGATGTTAGAGTAGGCCTGGATCTCAACAGACACTTAGCAGTTATAGCTCCCTATAGCACTTACATCTGTTGCAATTCAGAGGGAGGTCCCTATTATTGCAACAGAATCAATAATTGCAGAAACTTTCAAGTATAAATTGCAACGTTGGATTTGAGCTTATATAAGCCAGCCACCCACTGGCCACAGGCAGTTCCCACTGGGTACTCTTGGTTAAGACAACTCTTGGAGGGAGTCTACCACCAATACAACCCCAGAGCCCCCCTGCCATCCTTGGTCGTCACCCAGCTAACACAATTGTGTTATTCTATGTCTAAATAACAGTATTTATTTTTTATCAAATACGACAGCTTCATTGATTTAACCAAGGAGAGCCGTATTTAGCACCCCCCGTGAAATAACCCATGGCCGTATTTCACGGCCCTGTGACGTCATCAAAACGGCGGTTTGTTTACATTTGAACTGCGTAGAAAGAAACCAATTTAGCCCTTTTAGGCTCCCCCCTGCCATAATTTCAGTATTCTGAATCGAAAAAGATAAAAAATAAACACAAAGGTTCACTTATTTCAGTCTGTTGACTGGGTTATTTCACTTGTTGACCCTTGGGCCGCATTTCACTCGGCCTACGGCCTCGTGAAATACGGCCCAAGGTCAACTCGTGAAATAACCCAGTCAACAGACTGAAACTCGTGCACCTTTGTCTATTTATTTTTAAATGGTTTGACGAAATATCAAGTCAGGTAGGCTTAAGCACTGAGCCTCGTATTGCGCTAAAGGTGAATAACCAGCCCCCGTATTTCCTCAAACCTCCGTATTTCGCGAAAACTTCACTTCCGGTTGTGCGTAAGGATACCTAAGGTCAGCGGGTCAAAGTTGCCGAGTGACACTAAATATAGGCCAGTCCTTTCGACAGAGCTGCGGAGATGGTCTAGTGGTTAGCGCCCTCGCCTCGCACCGCGGCGGCCCGGGTTCGTTTCCCGGACGAATCTGTGACGACGTTCGTTTTTGGACGATTTTTTTTTTTTTTTTCATTGACTCCGTTTAGGGGTTAAAATACCATATTTTTGCTTGAAACCAAGCCTAAACGGCACAAAACATCCTATATTTACACGTACTATAGCTCAATTAGGCCTTAGCCCCCCAGAAAAATTGGTTGAGGCTTCTTAACTTGACGGATCAGCGAAAAAATGTATCGTAAAATTTTCCCATAGACAAACAGTAGCGCCGAAATCTCGACTGGTGTGTGAAAAGAGGGGCGGTATGATCGGTCTCCAAGCATATTCTTTGCAACGTTATACTACAAAGCCTCTGCTCGGAGAGTTCAGCGCCGATCAGCTGATCGTTGGCCTATATTCAGAATGAGACGATATCCTTTTTTTTTCATTGGCTTCGTTTGGGGGTTAAAATACCATATTTTTGCTTGAAACAAAGCCTAAGCACTACAAAAGATCCCATATTTACACGTACAATAGCTGATTTAGGCCCTAGCCCCCCAGAAAATTTGGTTGAGACTTCTTAACTTGATGGATCGGCCAAAAAATCGATCATGAAAATTTCCACGATCAACTTGCCAGTGGTTGAGGCCGCTGGTCTTGAACTTAAACTTGACCTAGATATAGATTTATTTTTCGGGGGACGATATATTTTTCGGCGATAAAGGACGATTTATACTTCAATCGTGTTCTTTTTTAAGAAATTAACACACTAAAATTGTAAACCAGGCCTAATTTGTACAAATAAAGACGATATAGGCCATCGAGGGGGGGGGGGGACTTTTTTTTCGCGCAGGGGCACAGACCGGAAGTGAGTGTCGAGCAAGGTATCATGGCGGCGTTCAGACGAGAGGGAGACGATGCAGGTTAATAAATTGTCTTTTTCTCCTTTAATATGTGACAAATACATTTAAAAATAAATACAGGATCAGTTTAAGTTGTGTATTTCCCCTCCAGATTGAAATCTCAACGCCCCGTATTTCGTTTCAACCCTTATAAAGGGTTTCAACGAAATACGGGGCCTTTCGATTTCAATCTGTCGGGGAAATACACAACTTAAACAAATCCTGTATACATCTTATATTCTGTTTTGCCACGATGAGGAGCTATAGAGAAACATTCTATGTAGCACTGTATAACTTTTATCTGTTTACTGGGCAGATGTTCCCTTATGGGAACCCATTGGGTGACACCTACCAAGATCTCCACACTACCAAGTAGTCAGGGTCTACCAGACTTTCCATACACACTGTTTATTCAACATCTACATACACTTTGTATGGCATTCTGAACCTCCTGTACACTTTGGAACAGCTGCCTTTTGTGAACCTGGGTTAATGGTAACATGATCTACGGGTAGCAACACTAATCTTAGTGCAAACTAGAGTTACTACACTAAGGATTCACTGAGGAAGAATATAAGAAAGAAAGAAAGAAAGAAAGAAAGAAAGAAAGAAAGAAAGAAAGAAAGAAAGAAAGGGGGTCAACATTTTGAAGCATAGTAACGCGCTGGTTTTTTTGGCTCAAAACAGGTTCAATTCTTTTGACCCGCTCCCTCCCCAAGAAGGGTCCAAATTTTTTTACAAGCTTTTTTACACATTTTTTGATCAATCCCTTAAATGGTTAACGACAAACAGAGCATGGACTTACCTGCCCACCAGGAGCCCCACGAAGGGGCTGCAGACGAACTGGGTGGCGCCCTTAGCAGCCACCAGGTAGCCGTACTTGCCGTTGTTGTTAATGGCGTCTGAGGCCGTGTCAGAGCCAGACGCTGTGGCGTTGAAGGCATTATGTAAGTTGTCAATGTTTCTTATGATGTCTGGTAATATAGGATCTGGAAGAGAGATAACTCAATTAGAAGTGTTTCCATTTTTGATGGTTAAAAGGTCATGTGTATAGAGGCCAGCATGATACATTAATGTACACCACTTATTTGGGGGCCAGGCTAACAATATTAAGGGGGGTTGGTGTTGTGACCAATACGTTGGCTGAAACTTGAACTAGGGTTTATTGAGGGTGCTGATTCCGAATCTGCCATGTGAAAAGTGATACCTGTGTCGCAACAGGGTAAAATACCTTGACCTTATAAATTCAATAATAAACTTATAACAGTTTAAGCAGGGTAATAGCAGTTAAAGCAAAAGGTTCATTCTATTTCATTTGCAATCACTTGTACTGGTACTATATCAACAGTATGACTAAGGCAGATGTGAGTCAGATATGTAAGATGAATAAGCTTCAAAAATTAATATTTTTGCATTTGTTTCGAAATGTGTATACCCATTTCAGTCTCATTATTATACTATATTGTGACATTTGACCTTTGATTTGACCTTGATGCAACACAGATATCACTTTACAGATGGCAGATTTGGAATCAGCACCCTCAAAATACCTTAGTACAACACTCAAACAAAGTATTGGTCTCCACACCAACCTAAAGTTAAATATCAATATTTGGTCTTCTTGGCCCCCCAAGTAACTAGCAGGCACCCTCAACACCTCACCCAGCCTATATAAAGAACTTGTACTTAATTATTAGTGGATGATAAAAATACTGTCAACTCGTATCAAGTTTAAGGTTTGAGTAGCTACACGTCCAACCGTGTGGTTTGAAAAAAATACCACATGCCCGGAGGGATATAATTCAATGTGTTTGCTCTATGTATAAAGAATGAGCACATACAGGATACGTCACGTGCTATGAGGATTTATGCACCCATGTAACATAAATTACATAGAGGTAAATCGAACTAGGTAAAAGGTGACCTGGTCTATAAATAATGCACACACACACCATTCATCATAGTCATTTCCGAGATTACAACTATGTCTCTCCGAAGAGACTGAGGAGTTTTGAGTTTGAGTTTTTTTTATTGGCGTACATTCCAGTTGTGTACATTTGTGTCATGTCTCTCACATGGAGCTAATCTGTTATACCATCACATGATACAGTACATGCAAATACCCTGTATCATAATACTACAAGTAGTTTTATTCTGCACATAGACTACACAACATACAGAAACATTGGGGTAGCAGCATTAGCTGAGACGTATGAATTTGATTCAGTACAGCTTAACAGCACACGTACCACCACCTATAAGGCACTGACCCCACCTTTGAGCCCTCTTACACCGTACTCAGACTAGACTTGAGGTCAAATCCCACAACGCGAAAGAGGGTCAGAAAATGTTGTGAATTGGTCTTTATGCCGATTTTGGGCACTACATTGGCTAAGACAGGCCTAAATTGGTAAGAAAGTGTTGCCTCTGCCTTGTGATTTTGGATGCCTCCCAGCAGATCAGCATAATCACGGAGGGGATCAACGTCAATGGACTGGAATAACTTGCAAGGAAGATCAAAACACCCGCTCCACATTATGGATTCAGCTTACAGCTATAGCACCGAATTCTTCACTAAAATGAGGTGAAATCCTTTTGGTCCCTCCTCAAGAGGGTTCACAATTCTTTTGGTCTTCCCTTCTCAAGGACTCAATTATTTGTCTCCCCCCCTCCAAATCCACAGACCCCTACTGCAAGCCCCCCCCCACCCCCCACTACCCCAAATTTATTTCTTTAGAAAATGACCTTTTCTCTAAGAGAATGAGAGAACCACTCACCCACTAGTGTGAGTAGCATGCTGTCGGTGAGCAGGGAGAAGAAGACGATGATAATGATGAGGGTGGTAGAATTATGAATTCTGCTGATCATCTCCGTGCAGGCCGACATGATGGTAGTTTAACAAGTCGGCTTCTACCGCCTCCAGCTGGGTACTGATGGTGTAAATAGGCTCTGAAATAGATGGAAATAACAGCACGTCATTAGTATGTGTACACTTTTTTTTATTTTTTTTATTAGCCCCATACCTAGGGATAGACACTAAAACACGTAATTTTTTACATTCTACAAAATGTATTATGCTGGAGATCATTCAGGCCTGCTAGAGCATTGTTACTAATAATTTGTTTGTATCATATGTGACACATTCTGCAACTAAGGCCCTTAGTGCATGTCACATATATAGATTATATATAATCTTTCTATATTCAGGGACGCTAACTGTCATGGAATTTGTGCCATTATAATTTCTCTCAAAGTTGCTGTTCAGGGATTACAGCTGACCTTATTTATTATCACACACGACACGACACTGCATATTTTTTTCACTATCTCCTATTTAACCTATATTTCAGCATCTACCATGATGCCCAGCATTGCATGACTATGTGACATGTTTGGGACAGGAAACCCGAGTAATGGTCGAGATAAAAGAAAAAGAAAACACAGGTTAAAATATAAGCTATAAGCGTGGTCATGTGAAAGGTTAGATGCATTATACCATAGTTGTGCCTCTACATGGGTACCCTTTTGACCATGTCGGCGTGTCGATTTTTAGCAAAAGGGCCGTGTCGCTGGGTCAATTTTTAGCTACATAAGAACTTAGAGAAAAATGACTGTGGGTCGATTTTTAACGCTTTTTTCCCTGTGTCCGTCGATCTTTAAAGAGGCTGTGTCGCACGTGTCGAATTTTAAAGGGGCCATGTCGCCGTGTCGCGCGTGTCGAATTCCACCCATGTAGAGGCACATAGTTGATTACTTTATTATTTCCATTATAATAGCTAAGCAACGTGTGTTATTCAATCAATGCTGGTGTCGGATGTTTTCGAGCTAAAAAATCTCTTTTTGTATACTGGATAAAATAAACGGGTTTAACGTGTCTACGTTTACTCATACTCAAAAAAACCACGGTGACTGTATGAGGTCATGGACGGCTGAGAGTAGGACGCTATAGTGTTCATGTTAGCGTCATTTAATGTGACAGACACATAACCAAAAAGCCTCGAGGGACTATTTTGAGCGGAAAGGGTTGAGATTATTAAGTACAAAGTCATGCGCCCTTCTTCTCTGGGTGTTTTGAGAACCTTCAGAAACTGTTCAGAGACACACTATACATGTTAGATGCAAGCACAGCAATTGAATCACCGGTGGCTTGAACACACTAGGTCCATCCGGTATGTATGCAGACAAGGTCCAATTTGGAAAACGTTATGGTAGTTTTCTACAAGGCTTGAACTCACAAGCTCTTGATAGACAGGCAGGCTTGCAGCATCTGCCAGGACTTCTTATGTTATGATCATCGATGTCTAGCCTGGTGGATTTTCTTTTTAATGCAGTGTCTAGATGATAACATTATATCCTATCACAGAAGGGAACCCCATGATGTCCCATAAATCTTTGTCCCATTATATGAAGGGCTGTGATATGCGCTTTAATTCTTGTTTAAAGGTTGAATATGGTCTTGGGAAATTATAAAATGAATCTTTTTGGGTTTGGTGACAAATTGTATTTTGTGGACATTCTGTGATGTTGAGTGTGGACAAACTGTATATCATGGACACCTTGTGATTGAAGGCTGTGGACAACCTGTATTTTGTGGACAATTTGTGATGGAAGGTTGTGGACATTATATGATGTGGACACTTTGTAGCCTGTGGACAAGACGGGGCACTACAGGGTGCGCTTGCAGTAGCGCACAGTATGGTGTTGTCCAAACTTTATTGGTATAAATTCCACAGTGGGTATGTAAACAAGACATCAAATTAATCGGTACACATTTAATTCAGTGGCAATTAAGATGGAATTTCATGTTAGATAGGACTGTTAGGACGAAAATGAGTTATGGAAATATCCCAAATCTCTCACTGCAAAAATTGGAAATTGGGTATAGCCGCAACAAAAGGCCTGTACAAAAAGAATAAGTGTGGGCCACTATGTGCCATATCTCATGGGCCTAGATATTTGGGAAAATGTGTATCTATCTATAAGAAATAAGTAGTGGCTAAGCCCTACGAACAGCATGGGTATTTTATATTTGCACATATTATATGCTATATATAGGCCTATAGTGCGAAATTATTTAATGTACATAGTGCCACCTCAGATTAGAGCGCAGCCTCGAGCCCTCCAGGCCCATTACAGCCGTCAGGCTGTAATGGGCCTGGACAAATTTGTATCTAATAACTGTGACCTAGTTAGAAAATGATCCAGGATCCTGGATCATTTCTTAATGAGATAGCTCAACCACTGATTGGTTAGCCATGGTCACATGACCATGAATGAGGTTGTGTATGGCCTCATGGGTTCGAATCCCACCTTCGGCAAACCATAGGTTCGTTTTTTTACATTCTTTATTTGGCCTATTTGAAGCATGAATACCCCTATCCTGGCATAGTAATATTACATATTACAAATTTGGATACGGACAATAGTGTAATAGAGGTGCATTGTACAGATATCAAAATGAGTACCCATTGTGCCAGGGTGGGACTCGAACCCATGATGTCCAGATTGGTGATATCCAGTAAAGGTCAGTACATGAGTACTCTCCCAGACTGTATACGTACAGTCAGGGCCCGAGACTGATTAGAGCGAGGGTCGGTACACTGTGCCTCTATAGGGGTGTGTGTGTGGTGGAGGGGGGGGGGGGTTGAAGGACCGCTGTATGCCCTTCGTCTGCAGGTGGTTCTGTTTAAGGTGGGTCAATCCTTTGGTGAAAAAGTAGCTAGATCTTCATCAGGTTTCTGCCATAAGACCATAATAGCATACACTTTCCAACAAAGCTGGGAAAATAGGAGGGTCCCGAGCTGTTTTCTGAGATATTCAAGCCTTAAGTCAGTGTTTCATATAATAGGAGTATTATGGTGTTTTGCCACATATTATGTACATAAAATAGTATTGAAAAGTAGCTAAATATCTATATAACTCTCTCAGGATATAGATTTTAATGTTCACTCTCTAGAGAATCCCTTTTAAACATATGGTCCCGGACATATTTCTAAAGTTTTTGTCCATTGAATAAAAAAAGTTGAAAGGAAATAGAAATATACTAAGGGCTAGTTATGTATGACTTCTGAATGACAGCCACCACCACAGATTCCATAGTTCAGAGGAATAATGCAGGTCTTCATATCCAAAGGTTGATGGTTCTCGTCCCAGTCAGGCAACATCTTTGTCCATTTTAGGACAATTTGATATAACTTGTTCCAAAATGACACAAAGGTCCCCTGGTGATCTATGGTCAAACTAGAGAATGTACCTGCGCAGGAAACTGCGCAGTGAATGGAAATGGCATCATATTGACCCACCTTAACCCTTTAAGGACAGCATGATACATTAACGCATTATACCCTTGGTCGTCATGCATCATGCCGACCCAATGGGGTTGAGACACACTCGTAGGGTCGGCATGATGCACCAATGCAGCACTGGCAAGTTGTCCTTTAATGTTAGATGGCTAATTAGGATACGCGCGGAGCTTATCAGCAGTTTCAGGCCCCGACTCTATAATAATAGAGTTTGGGCAAACTCACATGAAAAACTTATTTTACTAACTTCTTTTCATGAGTCCACCAATCAAATCCTGTGCACTAAATCCTGTACAAAGCCTGGCAGGAAGTAACAATCTTAAGGGGCATTTTCACCACTCGCACTTCACCACATACTGTCATAGTAGACTAGAACAGTACTAGAATTGTTAGTGGGATACGCTCGGTGAGAATGCCACTTTAATATAGCAGTCCCACCAATCCCTTTTGGAGCCCTTGTGGCGGAAAGGGTACTGGTTGAGCGAGTCTGCTTATCTGTAGATCCGTATTCAGGAACCCAAGGACCCACATACCCACCAAACACAATTACAGCTAATTAAGAAGCACACATGGGTTGTAGAACCGGATATTGACCCCGGGTCACCGCCCTTTACAAGCTTTAACCCTTTAAATAGGGCGTGAGATGAGATATCATCTGATGTCAATTAGGATAGAGGCGCCCCTTTTAGACACTCCTAAAACGAGGTCTCTTGACTGTTGGATAGCAGTGTGGCCGATATTCAGCTGTCTGTGCACCGGGGTATACTCCCAGTAGTGTACCTCTGGTACACAATAGACTGACCAATCAGAAGCTGGCACCTGCTGCAACAGATGCATGGGGAAGGGTGTATGCCCTTCGTCTGCAGGTGGTTCTGTATTTAGAAACCCAAAGGATGCACATACCAATCACTATCACTTAACCCTTTAAGGATGGCATGATACATTAACGCATTATACCCTTGGTCGTCATGCATCATGCCGACCCAATGGGGTTGAGACACTTTCGTAGGGTCGGCATGATGCACCAATGCAGCACTGGCAAGTTATTGCCTGGGCTACATTGGTGCATTATGACGACAAATGTCATCTATTTAGCAACATCCATCCTTACATGTTAGAGGGCTAATTAGGATACATTGGTGCATGACCTTCTTCTGCGCGCAGCTTATCAGCAGTTTCAGGCCCCGGATCTATAATAATAGAGTCTGGGCAAACTCATATAAAAAACACTTGTTTTACTAACTTCTTCTCATGAGTCCACCAATCAAATCCTGTGCACCAACTCCTGTGCACAGCCTGGCAGGAAATAACAATCTTAAGGGGCATTCTCACCCACTTGCACTTACCACATACTGCCATAGTAGGGGATATAGTAGACTAGAACAGTACTAGAATGGTGAGTGGGATACGCTCGGTGAGAATGCCACTTTAATATAGCAGTCCCACCAATCCCTTTTGGAGCCCTTGTGGCAGAGAAGGGTACTGGTTGAGCGAGTCTGCTTATCTGTAGATCCATATTCAGGAACCCAAAGGACCCACATACCCTCCAAACACAATTACAGCTAATTAAGAAGCACACATGGGTTGTAGAACCGGATTTTGACCCCGGGTCACCGCCCTTTACAAGCTTTAACCCTTTAAATAGGGCGTGAGATGAGATGTCATCTGATGTCAATTAGGATAGAGGCGCCCCTTTTAGACGCTCCTAAAACGAGGTCTCTTGACTGTTGGATAGCAGTGTGGCCGATGTTCAGCTTTCTGTGTACCGGGGTATACTTCCAGTAGTGCACCTCAGGTACACAATAGACTGACCAATCAGGAGCTGGCGCCTGCTGCAACAGATACATGGGGGGGTGTGGGGGTTGAAGGACCGCTGTATGCCCTTCGTCTGCAGGTGGTCCTGTATTCAGAAACTCAAAGGACGCACATACCAATCACTATCACTTAACCCTTTAAGGACGGCATGATGCATTAACGCATTATACCCTTGGTCGTCATGCATCATGCCGACCCAATGGGGTTGAGACACTCTCGTAGGGTCGGCATGATGCACCAATGCAGCACTGGCAAGTTATCGCCGGGGCTACATTGGTGCATCATGACGACAAATGCCATCTATTTAGCAACATCCGTCGAGTCCAAGGTACCTCAGGTGCACAATAATCTGACCAATCAGGAGCTGGCACCTGCTGCAACAGATGCATCTGCTGCTTTCCAAGATCTGTCTGTGGGATAGACAAGTGTATCAGGGATATCTTAGGGGCAGAAGTGTATCTAGGATACACTAGATACACCTACCTCTAGAAGTGTATCTGAGATGCACATATCACTCCCACTACTGTTGACTCATTTAAAGAATGACATCATTGGCATCATTGATTGAGTATGAATAGAAATACATCTAATACGTTGATTTTAAAAAGGTTGGTTGCACACACAAAATCGGACACCTCATGCCAGAAATGATCCCAGAGTCGGACAATACGTCCTCTCATTGGTATTGTAGGCATGCTCGACTGTATGTTCAGTATTCTTTTAATGAACATATTATATTACACGATAGCAGTGCTTGCTCTTTACTGGTAGAAGTGTACTTAGGCCCCCCATTCATCATTCTATATTTATACAGACAGTATGTATGCAGCTAAGAGAGATTAATGAGCTCGGGATCCAGAACGCCATTTGAGTGATTGTGGGGGACTAGTATATAGAATAGGGACTGAGTATGCTGCCTTGGTTACTGTTTAAGATACACATAGCAAATGAGGACAACCCCATGAGCCATCACTAATACAAAGTGTCAAAGTCTGGTGTAACTAGCATTTTCATGTGATTGTGCACAGGGAAAAGAAACAGCGTCAAAAGGGAGTCCAGGTTGCCTCCAGAATGACTCCCCTCTTTAGGGGAGCCCATGCTGTCTGAGGGATTCTACACTCATAAAATAAAGTTGTCTGCAGACTATTCTATGTGACAAGGTAGCGGGTGTTCTAACTGTAGTTAGAAGCCTGACGTATGCCAGCCCTAGACACGTCAACCAGGGCCTGATTCAGGATTCCCCCTGTAGGTGGTATCAGTATAGCATGCATTATGTATAAAGTGAGGGAATGAATTGCATAATTTCTATGTTGATGTTAATCATAATTATGGAAATACACATTCATGCTTTGGTGAATCTTGAGAATTATCTGTTGGGGATGCTAGAAAAGGTAAAAGATTCAAAGTTTTGATGTAATTAAGACAAAACAAATATGTGTAGGGCATAGACACCTCATTTGTGTTTATTTCAATAGTACAATAGCTGCAAGGAAACCCTCATTGGTATAATATCCACATATATGTGTTAACAGTCTGTTACTGAGGACTAGAAATGCTCTCATACAAACTTTCAGGACATGGCAGCGATTCCCCTAACCTATATACCTCTATGAATTAGCTATCACAAACCTGAGGATTAGAGACATGGACAGTAACTATGCCTAGGCTCAGAAGCACATTTGAAATAGTTCGCATCTAATAAAGGGTTAACTATTCTAGGGTTGTGAATTTGACGACCCTAGACTCATCAATTGGAGTGGGCCACCACCTGGGCTAACATTGTCAGTTAGATGAGTCTAGTGTTGTCTTGTGGGATGGTAACTTGGTAGGTCCTCAGGTAGACAACCTTTAACTCGTTTATTTTATGACCGTCACTTTAAAGACCCTAAACTCTTCTTATAAGACGACCATTGGACAAGTTTGGATCCCTTCATTTTATCAGTGTAGGGGACTCCCTTTATGACCTAAGGGAATCACCTAGAGGGAGTCACATAGCTCCCTGACACACCTAAGGGAGTCACATAAGTACCTGGGCTCCCATAAATAGAGGAATCATTCTGGAGGCAACCTCGAATCTTTTTTTTCTGTGTGTGTTGTGCAACAGACCACAGTGCCAGCGTGTCACTTCCATACCTCTAACCTCCTATGTCAGTGGCGGCATATTTACCTTTTGCTTTGGCAGCTCATGAATGGTCCACCCTGCAACGAGTGCCATAAACTGGTGCATTGGGTGCCAGGGAACCTGAGAGAGCAGTCTCTCAAGGATGTAAAAATCTTAGAAACTCTCTTGGATGATTATTGCAATGAGCTAGTGAAATTCGTCCAAATGTATTTGATGCCAAAATCACACCTATGTTATAGCGTTGTAAATCAATGCTTTTGGGCAGGTGGTTTGAGAGTTGCCAGGACAGAATAAGGTGGTGCTTTTGAAGTATGGATTGTCCTGCCAGAGCCTGGCATGACAAGCTATATCTGTTTAATATATTAACGTTAAGTTGACATGTAAAATCGTTAAGGCTTTATTACATTGCCAGGGTGAGTGCATTAGCGAGGTAACTCGGTGATGCATTGCTAGGGAACATTCACAAATGAAGACAGCTTATTTGCAACCCTTTCCATCCCTCCCAGCCCCTTGTCACCATTTTGGGCATATTGACCGCCCGATTACATTTTGTCACTCTAAACCAAAAGACTCCCAAGACATCTAATCCAGCAACCAGTTGAAAAAAACTGATGCGACTATGGAAATATATTTAATGTTAAAAGCAGCATGTTGTTTGCTATAAGAAAACGACCATTTTCATGAATACCTAATAAAACAAAAAAAAGTTAACCCCTAAATCAATCTTCCAAAAACTCATAAAAAATTTAGAGCTGTTACACACATGCGAATCGCATAGGAATTGACAGATGGATTTATGATTTCAAATATTTTCGTCAGCCATCTTGGTCGCCATTTAGCCACCATTTTGGACGCCTTCTTAAATGTCTCAAACCCCTCAACAATGCCAGCCAGGCATCTTCAAGATCTTAAAACTGACCTCCTGGACCCAAATCAGCCATAACCTGGGGGTTTTACTGCAGGGTTTCAATGATAATGCCCTCTTGATACCTGGACTAACAGTAACACCCTAGCCGGTGACATAATTTGTGCGCGTTCTCTAAAAGTACTTTCCTCATAGAACTGAGGTCCCAGTGTGACCCGGCTTTATTTGTTATGCACAAACCGGGAATGGTGTCCATGACAGATGAGACTGAACTGAGTCCAACTGAAGCTGCCAAATTGTGCATCATGAAAGAGTTTTCTGAACTCGGAGGTCAGAATCCACTTCATCCTTCATAATGACGTACAAACATGTGTGTTTGGGAGAGAGGGAAGGGGCTCTTCTTCTTCTACTATTGGTTGCCTTCAGCTGTATGTGGTACCATGGTTATCTATAGATTCTGACCAATGAGAGCACACGGACTGTCCTTGAGACATCACTCAGAGGCACCATATACAGCTCACAACACAGCTGCATTAATTTGTAGATATCTAACTCAATACAATAAACGACTAAATGGAAGGATTGAAATACCCTTAAAGGGGCATTCTGAATGAGAATGTACAGATCACTGAGCTACTGGGCTACATACACAAGTACTCTCTGAATGCTGACAATGTAGTGACCCCCACCAGAGTGCTCCGAGGTAACGCCAAGGTCAAGATGAAGGTGATGCGGTCAAAAGCGATGTCTACATCAAGAGTCCGCTGTGCCGTGGAGTCACCGCATGGGATCTACTCGATCCTGCTATTCAAAAGCTCGTTGATACACAAACATTCCAAAAAGCTATAAAGGCTCAACCATAAAGAGACCTTGCAATACATATTGAATGTAACAATAAGAACTCTATCCTAATTAAGGACTCCAAGTTAACTCTATACTGTCTTCTACTCCTTTGGCTAATTAATGAAAAACTCACTGTATTATTTTTGAAGATTTTTCAGCCAATAAATATTATAAATACAATACTTCATGCACTATTCTATTCTAGTGTATCAATAGGTGAGTGGTGGGAGAGAGCCTTTGATGATATCTCAGTGTTGATATGGATTTAATATCGGAGTTCAATATTCTTTATCAGAGGTTAAGTGCGCGATGTTCACTGTTTGGGTGTATGGAACGCTTCAATGAATGATAACACACACTGCCCTAAATGCCACTGCATTTTAAAGCTGCAATTTATCAGCAAACTAGCTGTGGACCTTTATGATTATCTTCTTAAACCCTTTGTTAGGCACATGTTATTCAACCAGAGCTACCTTTATAGACCATCGTAGGGGGTGCAGAGGGGTCTCCTCCTGGGGTGGAAAAGTCCTTTTTTGACCTTTTAACTTTTTGTCAATTTTTCTCCAAAGTCGCCAGGTCGCTTATATTATTGCCTTAAGTCAAAAGTCACCTTCAAAACGGCCCAGGTCGCCATGTCGTTTTTTGACCCATCTGCTGTCACATAGTAGTCAGCTAATTTGTGTCTCAAATAAAGTATGTGATAGGGTATCACGCCATTGAAGTACATATAAGAATACAGTGTAGAGTGCCTTTTCTAGTAGCATGTGATGTGAAGTAGCGTTAATCACATGTTAAATTGACTACCGTAAAACCTCGTGTATAAGCCTAGCCCGCATGTAAGCCGCACCCCAACTTTGGGCCGATCCTATAAGCAGCACCAGCGATCTGGTTATGGTGACTTTAGTACTGCACTATAGGAGCAAAAACTCGCGCATAAGCCACACCTGGACTCTGTGCCGATCATATAAGCCGCACCAGCGATCTGATTCACGTACTAGCCGCGGCTTATACGCAAGGTTTTACGGTAACGTTTTTCGTATAATTGAAATAATTATATTGTTATCTATCTGTGCATGGTTTGCAATTTGTTATATTGCATGATCATGCCAAAAGTAAACCCCAACACCTATCATTTTGGGTTTACTTTTACATGTATCTGGAAGTCCATCGTTCATTATATAGATTTATATACATGGTGTCAATGCTACCGTCGATTATTTCATGATAATTATGGTGAGTTGACATGAAAGCTTGTCAGCAGATGACACATATCCAACATGTATACATGTATGCTCGTCGGGACACACTCACGTGGGGGCGTCAACAATCTGTCCAATTTTAAAATGACAAATCTTAAAAATGTTACAATCTTAAAGTTCATGTGTCTGCTAATGGACATTCTTTATAAAATATACAGATGCCCCCCAACCCCCGTTATTCTTTCCTGTTTTACCCCTTCTTTTATAGTACTGATGGAATCCCAGTTAAATAGCAGCTAGGTGCCATCTGCCTGGATTGTCCAGGTAAAATGTGTCAGAATATTCAAATGGACTTTCGGTGAGAATCTTAAATCAATGTTATAATATTAACTTTAAAATGTAACGTTTTTAAGATTGGCCAGTTTAAGATTGGACAGATTTTCTCGTTGACGCTCCCATAGTGCACGTGAGCATATCTACTCGTGCTCACTGTATACATGCATAGCTATAGGAAACCCTTAGTTATAGGGTGGACCTGAAAGGCCAATATATTATTCATAACTCTTGATGTGAATGTACCTCCAGAAGACCATAAAAGACATTTTACCTCTGTTTCACATAAATACATGTATATTATATTGCTTACCTTTATGAAGGTATAAGATCGGGTACATGTACGTAATCTATAACTAGACCTACACGTTTGTAGGAGGTAGATACAACATGACTTTTGGAGGTAAATCTATGAAGCAAAATTACGTTGTTTGAACAGTAAATTTGCGTTTATTTACGTTTATGGGAGGTAATTGTGTTTAATAGGCTGCCAGCTAAGTGCACTAAGGTATATGATCTAAAATACAAACAATGGCCACGTGTTACTATAACTGTTGAGCATCACGCCATTGAGACAAACAAGAATGCCAGGGGTCAGTGCCTGGTCAAGATAATATGTGAGCATCATGTGATATCAATGTCACCTTGATAAACAAAAAAACATAATTGACATAATTACATTGCCATAAATCAGTGCATGCTCTGCAGCGTCCTTAATCGCGTGACAATATACTCAAAGAGATACCCAACACCTATCATCTCTGGCAGCTATTTAACCAATGATGAATGGATAACAGGCATACGAGGGGATGTATCACTGTATAACGCCCGAGGCGCACAGCGCCGAGAGTGTTATAGAGTGATACAGCCCCGAGTGTGCCTGTTATCCATACATTATTAGGTTTATTATACGATTTTTCAACTCAAATGTGGTTATTTACCTTTAAAATGACCTAATTTCGCCATTTTGAACGATATATATGCATAGACTAGATTGAGCAAGGTGGGCGCCATGTTGTGGAAATCTTCAGTAGGGGAGGTGAGGATGAAGGAGCTAGGCGCTCCCCTGTATACTTCAATATAGGCAGCGTTTCCCTACCTTTTTACCATAGCCAGATATGAATGGGGGCTAGAGGGTCCGCCTCACACATCAGAGGTCCCCGGATCGAATCTGGGTGGAAATGGACAATTTTCAAAGTGCCCATATGTATGTGACAAATAGGTAAGTGAAGTCCAACTACTACCTTTATAGTAAAAAAGAAATTATAAAAAAAAAGATTTTAGGAGAAGTTATAACAAAAAGTGTAAAAGTTGCTGTATCTCTGTTAATATAAGGGCTGGGAATGTGTCTATAGACTTCTTGTTTTACCCCTCCCTTCTGTATGGCCGGCACGGTCTAGTGGATAGGGCGTTGGACTCGTAGTCTTGCGGCCCCGGGTTCGTTCCTTCGACGAAACGCACGATTTTAACTAAGTCGAAATTTGGAACTAGGAGTGCCTGTTATCGCTAGATAACAGAACTGTGTTATCCAAAAAAAGCACGATCAGAGCCCCAATCGTATAATAATGCTTTATAATGTATCATGAAATTCACTGTATTGATCTACATGTTGCGCATGCTACTGAAGCTGCGTATAGCACAAGTATAACCTTAGGGAGTGCTCATTTTTTAACAACAGGGGGGGGGTGGTGAGATTTTGCGCGGAGCGCGTGAATTTTTTTCACCCCCCCCCCTCTAGAGGGGTCGAAATTTTTTACCCCCCCCCCCGGCAGGTCGAAAATCGCGCGCGTTCGCGCCCCTTTGTAGCATAGTAACGCGCGGGCTTTTTCTCTCAAAACAGGTTGAATTTTTTTGCCCCCCCCCCCAAGAGGGGTCTGAATTTTTTACCCCCCCCCCCCCGGTCAAGGGGTCCAAATTTTTTACCCCCCCCCCAATCCACCACCCCCCCCCCTGTTGTTAAAAAATGAGCACTCCCTTACGCTTTCTTAAATTCATCCGAGCTTCGACCTCATCATGCCATTGTTATCAGTCTCTACAAGAGTTGTACATAACGGTATACATGTTTCATCTAGCCAGATGTGTGAGATGATGTCAGAAAGGCTGTACAACGGTTAATTGTATCAATCCTGCTAACTGTAGTAACTACACTTAGCTGTCAACCATCCAACTGCTAAGTACTATTGATACAGTTAAGGACATTCACCCTCAGAAAAGTGAGTGTCCGTGTCGCCAAAAGCAGTCTCACCTGAAAGGCAGGCAGTGTATACTGGTTGCTACCTAATGCCTTGCCCCCAATGCATGATGACCCACACGTACATTATGTACTGGATATACTCCTGGGGGTCGAGAGGCAATATCATTGATATAAGCCAAGGCCGAAGGCCGAGGCTTCTATCAATGATATTGACTTGAGACTCCAGGAGTATATCCGACATACAGCCCGCTTTCATAGACTGATTATGTAAAATAGCCTGATTACAGCTCTTTTTCCACACATGTGGCCTAAGAGGATATCCTGTATAACCCTCCTAGGAGGTTATATGATCATCAAACATATCCTCTGTGTGTTCTTATAGAAATACAATGATCAGAGCACATGCTGGAAGAGTGTAGCCTCATTCTGATACAGCATAGCCATATATAAACTAACCATGAACCAACACTTACAGCTGGCTTCTGGGGTGAAACTCCTTGAGTCCATGGTACTTCTGGTTTAGACTTCCAGACCCTGGGTACAGATCCCATGTAGAGCAGAAATTTTGATATGCCTGGTACACTTTTTTTTTTCTTTGGCTATTCATATATTTCAAGAGAAAAAAAAGAAAACAAAGAAAAAGGGGTTGCGGGCGTGGAGCCCCCGAATTATACAACAGCAGCACCAACTAAACAGCACTCTTAACTTTATCTAATGGGACAATACCTCACCAACATAGGCCCTAGTTAGCTAGTTGGCTTTTCTGATATTTCAAGAAAGAAATAGAAAAAGAAAAAAGAAAAGGGGGGTGCAGGGGCAGAGCCCCCGATTTATACAACAGCAGCACCAACTAAACAGCACTCTTTACATTGTCTAATGGGACAATCCCTCACCAACATAGGCCCTAGTTAACAGGCTCAAACACATGTGGCTGGGTGGTCCTGCTGCTAGCATACAGGGATTGGGACCAATTGGGTTCGAACCCCTCAAAGTTTTTAGATAACATTACTCATTGAGCTAAAAAGGCAGAAGTACTACATATACTATTGGCTGTTTAGTATCATTGCATGAGTCCCGGTGGAGCAGTCAGTTAGCTGTTGGGCTCAATGTTCTGAGGTTGTGGGTACGGATCCTGCTAGATACCCAGGCTCTCAAAGAGAAAAAGAGCTCTTAAATATAACCACCTCCTAGGGGTGTATATAGATTGATGCAAATCAAGGTTGGATGGTCTGCCGTGACCTGTCTTACTGCAGATCACGTCAGTTACTGCAGATCAAAGTTGTACACCTACCCCCCCCTTTTTTTGTCTTTCTTTCCTTTTTTCTTTTTTGAAACTGATAACAGAACTAAAACTGAACCATTAATATTAGTTTAAGTGCTGTGTGCATTCTAAAGGATGGGATGATTAAGACTACAGGAAATGTGGTTTGGGGGAATCATTAAGATTACAGGAAATATGGGTTTTCAAGATCCCAGGTAATGTGGTTGGTGTCTAGTCACTTGGTCACTTCGTCCCTTTTTGTATAAATCATTGTACCAGGAGATGGGCAATCAATAGCTTTATTGATGAGCTCTATGTTGTATATTCATTAATGCAAGTTGGGCCCTGAGCCATATTTTACTTGCCTTGTGAAGCATGCACTAGTGGACAGACTCACGCGGGATCGTCAACAAGAAAATCTGTCCAGTCTTAAACTATCTTAATTGTCAAATCTTAAAAATGTTGAAATATTGAATCTAAGATAATAACATTGATTTAAGAATGTCATTTTCCCCCCAGAAAAAGGGAAAAAAAGAATTGGGGTTTCTCCTGATGTCTACAATAATAGTAATACTAGTGCTCGTAGCCACAAGTAGTGCCATCTTACCAGCGTCATCTGGGGAATAGGGGGAGAAACCGATTATCTTAAATAAATGTTTTGTTTGAGATAGTCCATTGGCTTTAAGAGTGTAACATTTTTAAGAGTGCCATTTTAAGGTCTTTAAGATTGGACAGATTTTCTTGTTGACGCTCCCTCGTGAGTCTGTCCCGTCGAGCATAAAGTACAGTCCTGTACCTCTCACGAATGATGCAAGCTCCCTTTATTTTCCTACAATATGTAATGCATTTAGTCGGGTCTATGTAAATCAGTCAACTCTTTAATAAATAACTAACTCAGGATCAGGATAAGGATCAATGTAGGCCTACTGTAAATTCTAGAGTATATGCCAAACTTGCGTATAAGCCATATCCAGACTCTCGGCCAATCCTATAAGCCTCACTAGCTGCTGCGTGAGTGTTTACAGTAGGTATTCAACTGGGAATCCCACCATAACAACTTAGGGAGTGATCATTTGTTATCAACAGGGGGGGGCAAAATATTTTGGACCCCTTGACAGGGGGGGGCTGTAAAAAATGTGGACCCCTCTTGGGGGCGTTAAAAATATGTAACATGTTTTGGGCCAAAAAGCCCATACATTACTATGCGTCAAAGGGCCCGCGCATGCACAGATTTCCGACCTGTAAGGGGGGGATTTTGACCCGTTGACTTAGGGCATGTCAAAGATTTCACATGCCCCCCCTATAGTTTAAAAAATGATCACTCCCTTAATGAAGTGCAGCGTCCTACACACTGCCTGCCTCCATGGTTGCAGAGCTACAAGCTAACATCAGTTTAGTCACAGACATGGTAGGGAAGGCCAGCTTTATCATCCGCACCTTGGTTCTTGGTATTTACTTGGATAATTTAGAAGCCAGAAACTGGCAGCTGAACAGTAACTGAAGAGTTTGGTTCCAAAATGCAATAAGCGCCATTTCGAAAAATGACACCAAGTTTTGACAAAGGTGTAGGGAAGGAATAGGTAAATGGAATTTTGAAACAAATTATTCTCAAAATTCTATTTTTCATGTCTGTAGGTCCTCTCTGGTGTGCACATTATATCTGAGGCACTTCAATTTCCAATATGGTAGCCTTACATAATTCACTACATGCTTCAATTCTGAAATGGATTTGTTGCGTTTTGCAATGAAACTCTTCAACTATTCTAGTCTGGTCCTCAACATCTAAATAACTGATTATAATATACATAATTTGCTACAGACTATGAGAATCAATAATGTTGGTTAACTGGCAATTCCACCATTACGTAGGATGGTGCTGGGATTACTGTAGAGTGATGTGATGGATGACTTCCATCATCACAACTTAATGAAGTGTATCCACATACTTCCTGCCTGCCTCCATAGTTACAGTGCTACATGCTAACACCAGTTCAGTCACAGACATGGCTGGGAAGACAAGCATTATAATCCTGGTTCTGGTTCTTTGTATAAACCTGGATAGAGCAGCATCCAGTCACTATGATGCGTGTAGGAGGGTGCTGCTACACAGTGACTTCCGCAGTCCCTGTGGGAGTCTGTCAGCTCTAATTAAAAGGCCATGTATGGTGTCTACTCGTGCTGACCAACAATACCTCAAGGAAGCCCAGGTATTGCAATTTTGAGCATAGGTGCAGGACCTCCCCTGAAACCCAATATCTCTCTTTAAAGGGACTCGTATAAGCGCAGGAGGACATGGACATTATTCTATGAATTATCTTAAATGTGTAGTCTTAAAACCCTTTAGTTTTAAGACTACCCTTTAATTTTAAGACAACCATATTATTCTTTACGCTATCTTAATAGTACTCACCATTTCCACCGGGGGGATTTACTAATTCTTTATATATGTAGGGTAGGTTCACCACTTTCAACCGGTCTGATTCATGTTTTTTCATGAGCTACCTTTCAGGTCTAACTGCTCTTAGAGTTTTTTGTGCATATCCTTCACAATTGAACCAAACTTTAGGTATTGCTCTGGAGAGTCACTTTCATGATGTCTTACAATGCCATATATCAGTTTACAGTATTTAAATCCATGATTTATCAGAGTATTCAGAATTGCCCCTTTTCACCCTAAGTCAGCCAACATGCACCTTGAGTCAGCCATATTTGAGCCACCAGAAATATGTGGAATAAACCAGTAATTTTCTGGTTTTCATAAATGGATGAATGCATTCATCATATATCAATATGTTACAACAAACAATAGAGAAGAAAATGATTTATTGAATATGGAATAGTCAAGACAAAGTCAGTACTGTATCTTAGATGAATACAATTGCATTATGAGCTATCAATACAAGTAAACATTACCTGTATGAGCAATGAGGACCAAATATAACATTATAAACATGCAGTATGGAGTTCTATTGAATATATCGGGGGCTCTGCCTTCTCACCCCCTTTCCCCCCCTCTTTTTGCGTTTCACCCTTGCCCTCTATACAATACACAAGTAGGCCTGCTATCCTTAACCCTGTAGTAGAAGAGGGTATTCTGGAAGGAGGAGGTATTCACAAGGGTAGGGGGAATGTTCTTGGACAGAAATTCAAGGTGAGAGAATTCCAGGGGAGATTCCCGAGAAGAAAACCGCATGGTTGACTTAAGGTATGATGTGGCTGACTTAGGGTGAACTCATGGCTGACTTAAGGTGAAATGGGTATACCTGACGAAATCAGTCCTAAATATAATTTAGGAAATTAATTTTGCTCAATTAAGACATGATTTGTGTGATTTAGATACATATGCAGCTCACAAAACCGATTGACACTGTGTATGAAAGGGACAAACACTTCAAATCAACTACCAAAGAGTATGAACAGTGGGGAGATTTTCATTCTCTGTTTGCCAAAACAGGTCAAACAGGAGTACTTCTGACTGATTTTATAGTATGAAAAAGAGTGATGATGTGGATGCAATGTGCAGTATATATTTGGAAAACACTTGAATTCTTAAATCAGTGGGAGTTTATTGTCACCAGATGCATATTGAACTTGTAATTTCATGTCAAAAGTGGTTGACTCAAGGTATGAGTTTGACTCAGGGTGAACCTACCCTAGGCTATATCAGGGGCTCCGCCCCAAGCCCCCATTTCATTGTGATAATGAACTGTCTGTTTGTCTGTATTTAAGATAATGCATAGAATAATGTCCGCATCCTCCCCTGGTGGTGTCCATACTTGCGTGTATAAGCACAGGTGATAAAATGGACTTGAAATTCATAATCGCAGGTAAGTTTGGACAGGCAACTTATAATACGGTAGTACTTCATTCAAATCACAAAACTAAGATAGGTATAGTGATTCTGAGGATATGATTTGGCTATCATATTAATATATCCATTATCCATTCATCAATATGCAACAAATTATGCTCTATATTTCAGATGAAGTACTTTTACCAAGAACCAGGTGTCACAGGCCCCAAAATATGTGCCCCCAGATGGAACAAGACCCAGAGTGCTGAGTGTGTTTCTGCACCTAAAGTAGCTGATGACTCTGTAGGTACGTAGTCCTCTATTTCCCTGGCAACATTTAATAATCTTAAGTGGAACTAGCGCTACCATAAATTCTTGTGTAGATGCCGCGGCTAGTACGAGGGTCAGATCGCTGGTGGGGCTTATAGGATCGGCCCAAAGTCGGGGTAGGCTTACACGTGAGTTCGGCTTATACACGAGAATTTACAGTAGTTATTTATATAGTGGCAAATCCAGGATTTTAAAATACGGGGAGGACATGCTATTGGATTAAAGTCTTCCTTCCCAACAAAAATGATTTTACCCAAAAACAAGGGGGCAGGCACTGCGGTGTCCCCCCTCTAAACCGGCCATTGTCATCATATCTCACCTTAAAATACATAAATGACTGAGAAAGAAAATGCAACCCAGTTACTCTCTTACAGGAGTCAGACATGTTGATGAATAAATTACTCCCTTCAGAGAGTCGCTAGCATTGCCAGACTTCATTTTCAAAGGAGTCAATGCTGGACTCGGTCCTCAAAGACAGCCATTTTATAGTGACACTATTTTTTCTATGAAGTTATTAGCTATCAGCATTGCTAATTCCTCATTGATTCTTCGACCATCTAGTTATAGCTTATAGCCTATTGGAAATATCTGTTACAAATATAATATTGATCTTGAGGTTAAGTAATGTATATTTTCTATAATGTTACAGCTTGGACATGGAGTCAGTGGTCATCATCTAGTGAACGCTTCTCCAGGCGGGTTACTCTGACCGGTTACGATACAGATGTGCAATGTATTTATGTGGAGAGCCTCAAAGGTAAATATTACATCATTTCTATGAAATATAGATTAACTGTATGTAGGGTCAGACTACTGATCAGTTATAATAGTACAGGTATAACCATATAGAGACAGAGTGGTATAGTTAAAGTTAACAGACCATGGCTTTATTAAACATTCAACAGTCAACTCATGTATTTGAGTTTGAGGCACTACAATCCCAAATACAATGATTGAGTTTTGACAGGTTTTATTTCTCTTTGGCATGGTCTACCTACAAATCAATGTGTACTGACCTACCCTTCCAAATTTAAGTTATTTGCATAAGACAAATATGGGGAAAGAATGGGCAAACTCCCCGATACAAGTATTAAGGTGGGTCAATATGATGCCATTTCCGTTCACTATGCAGTTTTCTGCGCAGTTACATTCTCTACTTTGGCCGTAGATGACCAGGGGTCTCATATTGGAACAAGTTATATCAAATTTTCCTAAAATGGACAAAGGTGTTGCCTGACCAGGGCAAGAACCATCAACCTTTGGATATGAAGGCATTCATTCACTGTGCTATGTAGTCTGTGGTGTTGGCTCTCATTCAGAAGTCATACATAACTAGCCCTTAGTATATTTCTAACGGTCGCGCAAAAATCATCTGGAAAAAGCGGGACTCGAACCCAAGACCTTCAGATCACGTAACCTGCTGCTCTACCAACTGAGCTACTTCCCCGTCTGACAATCTGACCGCCTCGTACGTTACTGGGTTGGTTCGGTGCGCGGAAGGGGGTGGTAACCACTTCCCTTACACTTTCAATTTTTTTTTTCGATGGACAAAAACTTTGGAAATATGCCTGGGACCATATGTTCAAAAGGGATTCTCTAGAGAGAAAACATTAAAACCTATATCCTGAGAGAGTTATAGTAGGTATCCCAGTAGGTGGCCCCTGGCCGTGTCCTCGCGTGTAAATTTACCAAAACACCTACTTTCGGAAATGGTCTAGTCTTCAAATTATTTGGTGTATTGCCTATCTAAAATATGCTAGTGAAAGGTCTAATGTATCCACATTGCTCTGATGTATCAGATCAGCTGTATCATGATGCAAAGTACTGCTGCTGATGCTGTGAAGTTAGGTAACATTTGGAAGACAGGACCTTCTTTCAGTGATATGCCATGCAGCACTGGTGGACACACTGTCTTTCTACCTATTTTGCTCCCACGCCATGAAGTATACAGTCTAAGAAGATGTACCACTGTAAGCAGGACACTTTGGCCTACATTTTGATGTAAAGTACATGCGGGTAGGCCTATAAAAAGTATTTTTTAGATAAAAAAAATTTGAAAATGTTACATACTCATATTTGAGGCCATTTGAAAGCTATGTTCTCCCTCTATCAGATGCATCATCTAGCTAGTTGACATTATTAACAGAGTAAGAGGAAAACACCATGAACTACCCAATACCATGTACCAGAGGCCAACTATGAAGGCACATCACCTCTCATACTGGCTATATAAAGATTACATAACATGGTATATCGACACATATAATATCTACACCCTCAGGACACTTTATACTTGAGATTCCATACAAAAAAACCTGATTAGATGCATTCAAATACTTATTGTAAGCCCATTTGTGCCCACCATAGAAAACCACAATACGCTATGGCAGTGCACCTCCAGAAAGTACTGGCAGTTCTAAGGTTATGAGGATTTGTCATCATTATATAATAGGCCAAATAGTTATATAATTGTGTTTTTGTGTTCTAGGAATAGTATAAGTATGTTGATATTAAAAGTTAAAATCAGCTGTCAAGAAGAATTTCCATCCTAAGGTGCTATACAGTAACCCTAATCAGCAATATTTCAGCAAATTCAGAGCATATCATGATTTTCATCAGATCACACAGGATTATTTAATACTTTAAAAGGGTAAAAATTGCTTGGAACTGATGTGTACCATATTGACCTATGCCTATAAAAGAATTCAACTTGATATATGAAACAACAGCTGTGTGGTGTTGATTTGGAGTTGGGTCATTTTCACTGCTCAGGGACAATGGGAAAACTAGTGGTTTCCTCATTCTCAATTGATAATTATGAGATCAACCATGATTATCCAGAACAGAAAAAAAATAAGCATGGTCTCCATTTCCTAGAGAAGGGATCCCCTGAGAACCAAAGGTTTATCTGACATATTGGTGAAATCAGGCACTAGCAAACTTGCTATAGTTTTCATATCTCTGTGCAAAAACTATGACTTACATGTAATATATCACAATTTTGAGGGCCTGTAACAATTAAACTTGATGTTTGAACTCATTGAGTCTTCATTGAGATAAGAGGATATATGCTGTGATCAGGATCCAATCAGTTTACACAATGTATTCCTTTTCCCAGATGTTACAGAATGAGTATAATATGCATTCATAATGAGCTTGAGGAGTGGGGACAAATTAGGCTAAGTCCAGACCTTAATATGACACATTCGAATGACTCCCAAATCTAAACCGCTTGACCGATCTGTATCATATAAAAACTGGTTTTCCTCTTTTAACAAGGTCTATCAATCTAAGTAGTTTCCGCATATGCAACAGTGATATCTTCAAACCTCCTGGGATACCTAGTTATAGACATTTAGCTACTTTTCAATGCTATTTTATGTACATATGTGGCAAAACACTAATATATACTCCTATTATATGAAATGCTGACTTAAGGCTTAAAATAGAATAAAAAGTTGTGTTTCCGGTCACCTGACCCTACCTAGCAAAACAGGACCGACCCTATTTTTTTTTTGACCCCCCCAAAAATAAAATAAAATAATTTTTTTAATGAAAGATATGATAGAAATAAACAAATATAGGAATATTTGGTATCAAATCAAAGCTGATATTGTCGGCAATGCAGTGACTTAGAAATAACTACCACTTTCATAAATTTTACGGACATTGGACCCTACAAAAAGGCTCCTTCTGCAGTCCGGAAAAATTTATTTTTTTAAAGAATAAAATCCGACCCTACCTACCTTTCCATGATGTTACCGGAAACACACAATAATTTTTTTGGGCCTTGAATATCTAAGAAAACAGCTTGGGACCCTCCTATTTTCTCAGCTTTGTTGGAAAGTGTATGCTATTATGGTCTTATGGCAAAAACCTGATGAAAATCTAGCTACTTTTACACCAAGGGATCGACCCACCTTCTATCCAGCCAAGTGGCCTTACTATCACCGAGATCCTGTAGGATTATCTACTACCTGTTATCGTCCCTTTTATAACCTAGGTTGCTAGCTAATAAAAGCATCTTCTGACTCACACTTAGAAACTGGTGTTCCGTCTCTTTATAAAACTTATACTTAACTTATAAGAACCACCACACATTATTGTTACTTGGTTTGATACTTTTCTGTCTGTAGTTCTTCCAGATTGTGCAGTAGCTAAAGATGCCGGCCTTCAAAGCGGAGTGACTACCATTGCCCCAGATGGTGTCACCAAGATGAACGTCTACTGTGACCAGGACACTGCCGGGGGAGGCTGGATTGTAAGATACTGCAACACTGCATTATATGTCTGGGTGCTGTTTCTCCACAAATTTACGGACCTCCACAAATGTGCGGACCTCCGCAAATTTGCTTCCGTAAATTTGCGGAGCATGGCAAATATATACGGAGGTCCGTATTTGTATGCTTAAATACCAGAAAACGAATTTTTTCATAATTTTTATTTTCCCAACAAATATATGGAATGTGTGATGTGGACATACACAAATTTGCAGGGTGCTGTTTCTCCACAAATTTGCAGACCTCCACAAATTTGCAGACACATTCCAAAAATTTGTGGAGCTCCACAAATATATATATATATGGAGGTCCTTATTTGTATGTATAAGTACCAAAAAACTATTTTATGGCCACTCAAAAAAAAAAAGTTGTTTCTCATCACCGTGCGCATCTTAAATTCATGATTTGGGGAAACTTTTTTTTTTTTTTTTTTTACATTTTTTATGAAAAATATGTTAAAATTGGATAAAATATTGGCAATTTTGGTATCAAATTAAAGCTTATACTGTCAGTAATGCAATCAGCTAGGAATAACTTGCATTATAACTAATTTTACCGATCAATAAACCCCGAATTACTAAAGTGGTAAAATTGATCGCGAAAAGTCCAAATTTCTGCATGTTTTTAAGCCCCGAGTAAAAAAAACATTTAAATAAAAAACACCCTCGTAATATTTTTCACTGCTTGGTGATGAGAAACTTCTTTTTTTTTGAGTGGCATATTCATCATTTTTATTTTCTCCAATAATTTATGGAAAGTGTATTCCGCAAATTTGCATCTTCACACTATTGATTTTTCTTGACTATTTCCAGGCTTCCTCTATAATCTATATCACCCTTTCTCTGCCTGTATACTTGATTCCTTATTTCTTCTGACTTAATTATAGGTTTTCCATAAGAGAATCAGTGCCTCAGACTTCTACTTGGACTGGGTGAACTACACAGCAGGGTTTGGGGATCCCAGTACCAACTACTGGTTAGGGCTGGACAACATCCACCTCCTGACCTCCCTGTCCTACACACAGCTGAAGATCGTCATGGAGTACCCTGGTAGAACCTTTGTACATGCTGACTACAGTTCATTTGAAGTTGGAGATTCTAGTACTGACTACACCCTCAAGGTGTCAGGGTATTCCAGTCTTACCAAACAACCCGCAGGTTAGTTCAAAATACAGAATATCAGTTATAATTTTAAATATGATGAATGCTTATGTTCTCATATCACATTCAAATTAGTTAAATTGAAGAGAAAGTATTATCACACAAAGGAATTTATTTATAAGGTGTTTATTTGAAGTTTTCCTGTAGTTTTGACATCATACAAGTTTTGTTGGCACTTATTGCTGTATGATCTTATAATTGTAACATTTCGAGTAATTTACCACTTTTCATCAGGCAAAGATAATTAAACTGTTTTAATCAATTCATAGGAACTGACCATCGCTCTGCCTGCCTGCCTCCCTCTCCTCCACTGTTTCCCCTGACTGTCACCCTTTCCATGCCTGGGTCATCAATGATCAAAAGTGTCTCTTTTCCAGGGGACTCTCTGAGTTACCATAGCGGTCAGAAGTTCTCCACACGAGATGTGGATAACGATGTTTCTGGGACAAACCACTGTGCAGAGTCCTACAAGGGGGCTTGGTGGTACAGATCGTGTCATTACTCCAATCTGAATGGTCTCTATGGGAATAATAAACATCCAAATGGCAATGTGTGGTATTGGACATACAACTCTTACATAGCACTGTTCTCATCTAAAATGATGGTCCGATAGACAGTCAATGTGATAAAGGACAGAACATTCAAACTGGGATTTTTGTACATTTTGTTTATGCCAATAGATTTGTGATAACGTAAAATATATTAGTTTATTGGGTTCATATTGGAGGTGGGCTCAAAATGTGTAGACTTTGCGACATGAAGTACTTTGAGAATATTTGTTAACAGGTTTGTAATTATGATAGGTCTAACATCATCCTAAATCTATTAAATGTGTGGAGAGTATTTACTGACTTTTCTATGTTCAGCGCTTGACTTCAATAAACACCTTGTAGTGTGTCTCATTGCCTTTGATTCATTAAGTGAGCCATATATAAATGTGAGGTAAGACCCAGATGTTTGCACTGGTATATGTTGATGTCTCATACGTCACTGTTATACGATACAAATCCATCCATACATTGATGTTTTTCTAAGCATTTTTATTTTTGTTATTTTAATTCTTTTATTGCATCTCACATGGTTATATTAGATGCAACAATAAATCCATATAAAATGACTCAGTTGTCCACCTTTAATATGTGTTACGTCAGGTATCAATTAATATACATATTGTTTAAATCACTCAAGGTAGATAACATTTTGCTAATTCTAATTCCTAGAACATGTATTTATCGACATAGGGTTGGGACGAGTAGTGGACTCAAAGACCATTCGGGTAAAAAAATGGTCGACCCTTCTAGAGGGAGAGGGGGTGTATTTCTGAAAATCACATCATGTTGCTAAATATCCAATTTAGAAATCAACCAAAGATACTACTGGTTAACAATTGGTATAGTGTGTAATAAACGATACTTTGTCCTTTATAATACTGATATATTATTAAGTAAAGAACCAAAGTCGACACAGTTCGGATCAAGTGTACAGACTGCGAATCAAAGGTTTATTCAGTAACCTAGACAGGCAAAGCTATATCAGTGCGAACTCGCGATAGAGTTTGGAGCGGGTCAGTAGGCTCGTAGCCGATATGATCCCAGGGCCTCTGTCCAAGCGTGGATCCAGAGTGACCGATGAGTCCTATCAGATGCTGGCTATATATAGGCAGCCAGCCTGCGCATGCACACGCAGACCGGAAGCCTATAGCGACCTCTGTCCATACCTCAAGCCCGGGGCAGGTGCTGCCACCTGCCGTCGGGCTGGAGGGTTCGGACTGAGTTTGCAACACAGCATCCAACAGAACCCGCCATATAAACCCCGTATAACCCTAGCCCCTCAAGTGTTTTCTTTTTCATATTCAGCACCATACAATGCAATAGTCTTGAAAATACATTTGAGCATTAAGGCAGTGTTCATTTATATATTACAGGGGGGGGCGCAAAAATTTCCACCCCCTCCTGAGGGGGGGGGCGTAAAAAATTCGGACCCTTTTTAGCCAAAAAGCCTGGGCGTTACTATAGTTCAAAGGGGGGTGGGCAAAAAAATGTTGCCGCCTTCGGAGAGGGGGGGGGGCGCGAAACGTACCACGCGCTCTTGAGGGGGGGGGCGTAAAAAAAATTTCGCCCCTCCGCGCGAAATCTCACCACCCCCCCTGTAATTAATAAATGAACACTCCCTAAGGTACATGATATAATGTCAAAATGCTACTAGCAATTTACTAAATATCCAATATAGAAATCGACCAATGCCGTTTTCTTTTATTTGATTATTAAGGTAAATGTGTATCTATGTCAAGGTATCAATGTAGAATTCAATCAAAAATACCACTGGGAAGCAACTGACGCATATGGGAGTGTAGGTTGCAGTGAGACAGAAAAGTTTATTTTCCCCCACAGGGCCTGAACTCTGAATTGAACAAATTTTTAGATGTCAACATTTAAAAGTGTATTATTTTCACTCTTTTTGGAGTAAGCAACATATTTGCTGTGATTAATGGGGTTTGACCTATGGGCAAAATAAAATGTTGTCTCACTGTGCCCCACTATGAAATATAAATTATATTAAATATAATGAATAAAATAATGTCAATTTTACTGATTTTATAGGTGAATAGAACCACAAGAAAGCATTCCACTAATTATATTTCTTCTCGTCTAATGCTAGGGAGATATGTAGGGAATAATAATGTGACTATACATGGGTAAAAATCGACATGGGCGACACAGGCCTTTTAAAATTGACATGGGCGACACGGCACTTTTAAAAATCGACGGACACAAAGATTTAGAACAGTTAGTATTTGATAAAAATCAACACGGCGACACGTCACCTCTGCTCTTCGATTTGGCGACATGGTCAAAACTCTGCGGACCCATGTATAGTCACAATAATAACAAACGTCGGATCAAGTATATGAGTGGCGTGAATAGTGAGAACAAACTGATGAAAGCAGTGAATCACTGTGAAGGCAGATATGAATGTTGATCAATAGCCCTCGGCATAATCGACAAGGTGATCACTACACCTCTGTGGAAAGTCCTGGAGAGTAAGGAGCATGTAAGTAGCATGACTGAAAGGTTTGAGTAAATTGAGAAACTGATGGAATGCCTGTTAAAAATAACAAGAATTGCAGTTGTTGCCGCGTAAAAAAAAATGCCTCAGGCATTGTGTGGAAATGTGTGTTGCTAGGCAGATAAACAATTAGAATAGATGTTGCTAGGCAACCAGCTGTATTAGCAACAAACTAATAGAACCATTGAATTCCTTGGGTCCATTATGGGGGGGGGGAGTAGGTATGATTATAATCAACCTTAAGAATATGGAAATGTGTGTTGCTAGGCAAATAAACAATTAGAATAGCCGTTGCTAGGCAACCAGCTGTATTAGCAACAAACCAATAGAACCATTGAATTTGTTGGGTCCATACTAGGGGGGGTAGGTATGATTATAATCAACCTCAGCACCATGGAAATGTGTGTTGCTAGGCAGATAAACAATTAGAATAGCCATTGCCAGGCAGCCAGCTGTATTAGCAACAAACCAATAGAACCATTGAATTCCTTGGGTCCATATTAAGGGGGTAGGTATGATTATAATCAACCTCAGGACCATGGAAATGTATGTTGCTTGGCAGATAAACAATTAGAATAGCCGTTGCTAGGCAACCAGCTGTATTAGCAACAAACCAATAGAACCATTGAATTCCTTGGGTCCATATTAGGGCGGGTAGGTATGATTATAATCAACCTCAGGACCATGGAAATGTGTGTTGCTTGGCAGATAAACAATTAGAATAGCCGTTGCTAGGCAACCAGCTGTATTAGCAACAAACCAATAGAACCAATGAATTCCTTGGGTCAATATTAGGGTGGTAGGTATAATTATAATCAACCTCAGGAACTATCAAAGGTTGATTTATATTATTGTTATCACATAGCATAAATTTGTGTTGTGCCTCCTTAATCCAAGATGGCGGCACCATCCAAGATGGCGGTGCCCGTTCTGACTTCTGGTAAAGTGCAAACATTAAATACCTCATTCTGGTGGTGCCTGGCGGCACCAGCAGGTGGCTATGCCACCACTTCGGCATAAAAAAAAAGGTTAAATGATGCAAGGGTGCTGCTGGATAGCTGTGTGGCAAGGCTTTCAACCTTGGCATCCGCCTCAGTTGAGCGTCGACCTATTACCTCACACAATAAATCACTCCTGTACACTTACATGCAATGCTTTTTACCGGATTCTTCTGGTATTTCAACTCCATAGTATGTCCTCTCCTATTTTGCATACAATACAGTACATTTCGCTATCTTTATCTTATTAGTAGTATATAGGAGCATATTCAGCTCGTAGAAAACCGGTGCAAGTAGGTCAGTTGACACTTGCAGAACGGAAGTGACCTTTAAGAGCCAATCAGAAGCCTCTATTTTACAGGAAGTGACGTCACTGACCTAGATTAGGGGTCATGACACACTTTACAAGCTGTTGATTGGCTACTACTTGTCAATATGACCTACTAACTTTGTAAATACAAGGTACACATGCTGTACACCACGTGGACTTCAAATGTCAACAATGACATTTAGTAATACCATCACATGCTGATGGAATACTAACTGTAGTATTGGACAAATACCGTTGTTATATACACAGATACACGACACAATTTGTTCTTTTCATTGTTTTTTTATTTCACACAAAGCAAAAAAGCAGTTACAAAGTGAATGAGTTATTGGCACAGTTCAACTCACACCCTCCTCCAGTTTTAGTCTTCTCAACTTCTGCTTTGTCTTGAACTTCTTCTAGTTGCCGCACTCTGTACATGAGCTGACTGATCATATCTATTATTTTATCCATGACATCAGCGTTACTCTTCAACCCATCGATCACATCTAATTCTCTCTGGGTGCTGTCTTCAAGTAAGTTGCGTTTAGTAGTGGCAGCTTCTTGCTCTAGAGACTTTAGTATAGACTCATGTACGGTTCTACCATTCGATCGGTTAAGTTGGTTGGCAGTTGAAGAAGGTTGTGTAGAGTGTGTTGAGGGTCTTGGGTTCGACATGTTTCTATCAAGAAGTTGATGCAATGAGCGCCACAAGTCTTAGTGTATAAACTTTGTAGTTGTTGCTTGTTGAACGTCCCACGCTTGTCTGACGATTTCTTCAGGAACGCTCTGTGATATACACTCATAGGGGGTAAACCATAAGGGTTGAAATAGTGCACGACACCATCACTCTGGACATAAAAAGCTATCCAATGTTGCTCAGGTTGTGTGTGAGGGTGTGTATTACTGACAAAGCAAGTCAGAGGTGTTGCTTCAGCAGGGCACTTATCACTGGGGAAAGTACCTAGGAAGTATCATCGATTGTGCGGGTGTTGGCTAAGAACTGTATTCAATTGTGAAGTCTTCATCTTCTCAAGCTATGTGGTAGTCTGTGACTGGTAGTCTGTCAGCTGTGAGTTGGATGTTGTTGTCATAGAAAGCACAGATGACAGCAGAGATGGCGTGATTTGTAGTGACTTCAGTTCCTACTAAGTCTAACAATGTGGCTTTTAGGGCGTAGTCTTCATTATTCCCTGTCACTTTCTCTCCGTTGATCAACAGTTGGACAGAAGAGAAGAGAGTGCAGCTTCGTCAGCTACTGCTAGAGCTGTCCCAGCAGCATCCACGACTTCTATTTCCAAGTACATTCCAAGTCACTCCTACTGCGTGGAGATCTAACTCTCCTACAGCACATGTCTGGCCTCGAGGATGTAAAAGACTCATAGTTAGAACAGTAGTGTCTTACTACCAGCAAGACTCTGCGTCTTCTTCTTGCGCCCTTTACCTGTCTGCTGCTTAGTACGTCCTGCACGTCGGACTGTTGCACGGCGTTTGGCTGGAGTCGGTTGAGACACTCTGTTTATGTAGTTCTGAGCTGAAGAATGAGCTCTCTTCAATAGATCTTGGCTTTGACCTCTGACATGTTTGTTCACACTCTTCTTGAGTTGCTTTCCAGCCATGACATCTGAAAGTACTCCTGCACCTGTAGAGAGTAGTGCTGTGCCAGCTGTCTTAGCAACTTTGCAACCGATGGTGCTCAAAAGGGGGACAGCACCTCTCAGTAATCCTGCTATAATAGAACCAATACCATGACCACGTTGCCTAGCTACTCCACCGTAAGCTGGTAGAACACCGTATCCAAACTGAGATTTAGCGTAGTAAGCTCCATACTCGCCTCTAGGGGCTAAGTATGCAGGTGGTCCAAAGCGCTGAAGCATAGTGTTACTATATGAGGTTGCTTATAGGTTTGAAAGCGAGTACTACAGTCACTGCTCCACGTTCAAATGGTATAGGGTGACCTGTGCCGTCTCTTAAGTAGATGTCGATCTGTCTGAAGCTGCTCTTGCTCACAGGTTGGTATATCAAAGGTTGGAAAGTGACAGTCTGTGTATCACCTAGCAGTGGATTAATGTTTACAACTCTCAACAGAGGTGCTCTCTTGTCTCCAACTATGTTATGTTTCACTATATCAGAGTACACATAGACAGTCTGACCTCTGAACCTCAAGTCTACTACAGCTTGTCCTTCAGTCTTATTTATCAAAAAGGCACCACCTCCGAAGCCTAACTGTACACCTAAGTTTACTGGTACTTGTAATACAACATCAGGGGGAAGAGCTACAATACACTTCATGGTATACCTGTTGTATGTGAACACGTTAGATTTATTGTTCTTGTGGTGTGTCCGCAATTTCTTGACTATACTAGGGTGTTTCCTGTTTATACACTTGTTCAGATAATTTATGGAGTCTGCGTTGTCTTGTAGATATACACCTTGCAGAGAGAAAGCTGTATAAGTCCGAACTGCTGGGAACTAGCAGCACCTGTGTGTAATTTAGCATAGGATACTAAGTTTGGCAGACACATCCACTCAATGAGCCAAAGGGCCAGTTCAAGTGTCACAAGGGCGGATTTTATCACACACTATCATGAAAAATTTAGTATATTTAAATTCTAATAACTATTATAAGTAGCTGCTGTAAAACCTCGCATATAAGCTGTCGCTAGTACGTGAGTTAGATCAGCAATGCAGCTTATAGGATCGGCCCAGGGTCAGGGTGCGGCTTACACCCGAGTATTTGCCACTATGGTACAGTAGTAAAGTCACCGTAAGCAGATCGCCATTGCGGCTTATAAGATCGTCACAAACTCTAGGTGAGGCTTATATGTGAGTTAAGCTTATACGCGAGGTTTTATGGTAAATTTTTGTCTGCCCTGAGACATGTCAAGTACACTATAAACGAAAGATTTAACTGGATAGTGCTGGCAAAGAAACAACTATACTTTTTAATTAGTTTCAGTTTTATTGCTTGTCATGTGAACTATAAAGATCTTGCTCCTATATTGTGAGATTATTATCAACTCTTTTACCCTTACACGTGAGTAAGGGCTAAAGCCTGGCCCGTATCAAACCGAGAGACATGCAAACAGGCGATAAAAACTGAACCCCTAGAACTTGTTTAAACATAAGAACTTTCTGATTTGTCCTTCCTCAACCCCCAACCTCATAACTCGGGAGTTTGGCGCATCTCTCTCTCTCTCTCTCTCTCTCTCTCTCTCTCTCTCTCTCTCTCTCTCTCTCTCTCTATCTCTCTCTATCTCTCTCTATCTCTCTCTATCTCTCTCTATCTCTCTCTATCTCTCTCTATCTCTCTCTATCTCTCTCTATCTCTCTCTCTCTCTCTTTCTCTCTCTATCTCTCTCTATCTCTCTCTATCTCTCTCTATCTCTCTCTATCTCTCTCTCTCTCTCTCTATCTCTCTCTCTCTCTATCTCTCTCTATCTCTCTCTATCTCTCTCTATCTCTCTCTATCTCTCTCTATCTCTCTCTCTATCTCTATCTCTCTCTCTCTATCTCTATATCTATCTATCTCTCTCTCTCTCTATCTCTCTCTCTCTATCTATCTCTCTCGCTTTCTCTCTCTCTCCCTCTCTCTCTCTCTCTCTCTCTCTCTCTCTCTCTCTCTCTCTCTCTCTCTATATATATATATATATATATATATATATATATATATATATATAAATATGTATATAAACACACATATATATATAGTGATTTTGAATGAGGTCTTGGGGGTGCCTCGACGGTGCACTCATTTTGGCAATGTGGCCGAAATGCCAACACTGTAAGCTGCCAACTCAGTTTTGATGTACATTAAGCATACGTTAATTACATCACGAGGTCCTCACATGCCAATAAGTGAATAAAAAACAGCACGAGTGTGGGGCAGGGCCGGCTCACATTGCATACAGTGTGACATTTTATGGCAGTGAATCTCGTGCCAGGTACAGTTTATTATGCAGCTGCCAATCTCACTTACACACAGCACCTTATCAATTGGCTAAGCAGTGGGGACCCCGCAGTAGGTATATGACACCTAGATCACGTGAGTGCATGGACACACGTTTACAGTGTGTCTTAGGCCAGTCTTACAGATGCCTTTGTCTGAGTCTTACAAATAGTTCCACTGGAAAGTTTTGAGGCACATCATTAAGACATTTGTGGGTACTACAGTTATTGTTTGTGAAACTGCTTGAAGCCACAACAATGTTACTCAAGTCTTAATCTTAGTGTTAGATTAGATGGAAAAAGAAAAAGGCAAAATACGGCGGTTGGAGGGCCGAGCCCCCCATAGCATACATGTTAACAACAGACTTTATCATACTTTGGTTGCAAGACATCCGCTAAACATCTGTGAGACATCTGTAAGACATCTGTAAGACTTGCTTAAGAGGTGTCACAGTAAATATTTGGAGGGGGAACTAAGGTACACAGGTGGAACCATTTATATTCTGGATTGATCTTTTTGGGTGTAAGACATCTGTAAGACTGGCTTAAGACACACTGTAAACGTTTGTCCATGCACTCACGTGAGATGGTACCAGGGATGTCTCTTTCACATCGGTAAGATGTTCCACATCGGCTGAAGCAGAGGGTCGATCACCCCAATTCTCGGAAAGGGAGCGAACACCGAGAAAAGAAGTAGAATCACACTGATTCCCACATGGGAACTCTCCCCTCGTCTCTAAAGTTACTCCAATGATTAGAGAGTCCGAGTGTACTGACTCCCTGTGCAAAGAGACATTGCATTTTGTTTTTTAATTTCGGTCAGTTCATGTATTGGTATTTAGTGAATCCCCTCTTTCACAATCCTGGGTACCATGCATGGTTGGGTGGGGGGGGGGGGGGGGGGGGAGTGGATGACACAGGGCACCCTTCTACCGCCCACAGAACCAGAGAGAAAAAGGTCCACATTTTGGGCCCCCAGAGACTGGCTCTCAAGTGAGTCTCACATCTTGTCATCTTGTCAGTCAGGCATGAAGTAGGCATGTATCCTTATGCAGCCATGTGGGAGGGGTAGGGGGGGGGGGGTGTACGGGAAGATGTGGGAGGGGGAAGAGGACGATTAACAAGTCCAGTACACAACAGTTTGCTCGGGTAGGGTAGATGGACCCAAAGGCAACGGTATATATACCTTAAGATGTCCACCTCAACTTTGTAGTCATTCATGCACAATAATCCTGTGCGTATCACAGTACGCTTCAAGTGATTCTCTTTTCAGCAAAGGACAAATCAAGACAATACCATGCATGAATAACTACATAATTAAGGTGGACATCTCAAGGTACGTGGTTATCTTTAGGCCTATCTACCCTAGGGTAGATTCACCACTTTCGGACGCTTGGCAGTGCAAACGTGACCCCTGTTCTCTGGGTTACAGCTCCCTTAATATTCCACTCAGAGCTATCATCTGAATATGTATAGAGAGAGGAGCATTGGGAATTTATACCCAACCAGTAAATGATGAATTATATGTATTTTTAAATGAAATATTTCACATCAAAGTTGGGGAATTTAGTGTCCTGATTCCACCTGAAGTCGGACACTTTGGATATCCTATGTTATTTTCAAGTAATAGGGACTGATTGTTCTTACTATTACGGCAAGCATAATAATATAATGTATCCAAGGTTCACATATTAGTAAGAGTTTTTGACATATCTACTTTAAGAATATGCTTTTAACACTAATAGACCTGCTCAGTATAGAAAACCTACAAATACCTCATTTATCATGAGAAGATGATATGTAGAGCTCGGAATTAAAAGGGTGTATATTGTGTCATGGGCATTACTATCTGTCACTGAGAGGGTTATTGCATTGCTTTCTCCAGATTTATGGCAAAGGGAAAATACAGGGGACAGTGATGTCCGGCTCCGGTGAAATTCTGACATATTTATGAAATGTCTTCAAATAGTTTCCCTGGATATCATTTAGTTTTTCTGTCCAGATTTGATTATATTGTCCGGGTGTAAATATAACAGCCATATTTTGCATGATAACACCCTGTCCGAAATGAGGTACCATGTAATTTGACACTTTAGGCATAGGCTCCTCACCAGGAAACAGGCCTACCTCAGGGGATGATCAGGTATAGCAAATATTGATTTGCATGCATGCAATTTTCTTTATCGGTAAGCAGAACATTTTGATTTTACTGTAATACCCTCATATAGTGCATAGTACCTTTTTTATGTTATGATTTTTAATGTTAAAGGTGTGTGTCCGTCTTTGGGTGAATCTACCCTATATCTACAATGGTGAAATTCCGAGAGACACAAGTGCGCGGACAACCCTTGTATGTTTTATCGAACAATAATTGAGTTCTGGAACAGGCAATAAACAAAATACTCAGTCTACCATCGTCTTTCAACCTCAGATGGTGCCACCTGTCTATGGTGAAACACATGGGCTGCAGGCCTCAGATAGGGAATTCCGGGGTCATTGAGTACATTATTGGGGAAAGAAGAACTCTGCAGTAAATACTAGGTGAGTTCCGGGTGGTCAAAATAGTTTGGAAAATTTGCTAAAATTCTGTAAAAAATCACAAATGGCCCTCAGCATATCCTGATTGAGATGGCACCTCAAGATATATGATTATTGCAGGGATAGGCCTATATTTCAATGTTCATTTAGTTTCGGTCTGAAATGAACTTATTCACTGCACATATGGTCAATTATGGTGGTTCATTCATGTTAGGAACTGTCATTTCAGGTTTAATTTTTTTATATAGTGTATAAAAGGTTTTTCTATTCATTCCTAAGAGATTTTCCATCAAAACCCGGCTGGGAATTTTTTTACCGCATGTTACGTTACATTAAACTATAGTGGAAATTCAGATCCCTGTCTGAGACCTGCAGGGTTGAAATATGTTAGGAGTCCACCTCTGTTATACCTCATGCCATACATAGCCATCAGGCCTGTAACTATTATAGGGGACCCATTGTTTCGAACAAAGAAGCCCACGTCCACCATGGAGGAAAAGAGTTGCCTTCCAGAGTGTAAAGAAGACATCATTGGCTACATGCCATTTTTTTACCGCTTGTCAATCGAACAATTATTAAGGATTCTAGAGGAAAACGTAAGAATGCTTTAAGGTGGCTAGACCCTATTGTAAACACATGAACTGCGCAGGTCATTGCGCATCTGCACATGTAGTTGTCCCAGCACACACCAGGAGGTGCCTTTGGTCACATTCTTGTATAGTAGATATATATGTTCATGTTTAGTCAAAATTACCCTACAAGACCTGACTGAGGCTTGAACACCGGGTCTCCTGCATGTGAGTCTAAAGCTTTACCCCTACTCTACTGGGGCTCTGGTAGTAGGCATGCTGAAACATATACCTGTACCACATCAAGACTGTGTGCTCCATTTATCTATATTTTTTATTTCAAACACCAAAAACCTTTAAAATATGCAGGGGACCATATGTTCAAAATATTGTTTCTGGGTGTAAAAGATTATAGACTATATCCTGAGAGAATTATAGGGAAATTTAATTACTTTAAGATGCTATTTCATGCACATATGTACTGTCACCATCTGATCCTATTACAGATCACTCCAAACTCAAAGCCAGATATCTCAGAAACTAGCTTGGGACCCCCCTATTTTCTTTACATCATTTGAGACTACTTATAATATAGGCCTCATACTGAAAATCCTGATGAAATCTAATAACTTCTAGACTATGGGGACTACCCACCTTAAATATCACAAAGTTCCACCATCATATTAGAGAAGTCCGGTTCCACCATTGAAATAATCAGGTCGAGTTCGAAGGCTAGTTATGGGCCTCGAATAATTTACTCCAAGTAAAAGCATGCTGCTCAGTTTAAGCCTGTAAAACACTTCCACACCTTTCCCCTGCGTTCTGGTATATGACCTTAAAGGCACTCTGAACCTACGACCTCATTTGCACCAAGTGCTCCTTTAACGGCAGAGGTGTTCACATAGGTGTACACATATTCACATAGGTGTACACATAGATTCCTATCTACCTTTGCTGTGATTTATCACTGGTATTCTGGGAAGATAGTACCCCACCACTGCATGCGCGGTCAGGGGTGGGTATGTAATGGGTGTGGATGGCTAAATTCGACACGGCGACATGGCCATTTCTTAAAATCGACATGTGACATGAGGCCTAGTGACATGCGACATGAGGTTTGAAAAGATAGTGACAGGGGACATGAGCAATTCTTAAAATCGAGATGGGACATGGGGACTATTAAGCGACATGGACATGCGACCTGGCCATTTCTTCAAATCGACATGCGACATGGGGACCCCCCATCTACCCCCTTTATGTGATGATATGCCCCAGGGGGGGGGGGAGTGACTCCTTGATCCTAGCTATCAACTGCGAAGCTACACCCCCCCCCCCTTATTTGCTCAGTTGACAACCTAGAAGTCTATGGAGCGAATCATTTCGTGAGGGAACACCCGGGTGCCACATTAACTAAGAGTGTGGGTCCCCCCCCCCCCCATCATATCTCTTCGAGGAGAGTTTTAAGTGTAAAATCCGGGGAATTCTTAACATCTCTAGCCTATCTTTAGTTTTGGTATGTTCTGATGGGTTCAGGGGCACAGTAAATCTATCAATTTAGATTGTAGAGTTGTGCATTCTGTGGTATCTTTTAGGAATATCTATTGCTTCTGGGAAATGTTGATATTATAACTTTGGACTTGGGAGGAATGTTTGGGATTTCTACTTTAGAAATGGTATAATTTTCTGAAGGGTTCTGGGACATACTGCTCCAATGAAATATAGTAAATATACTGTTGATTTGTGTGTTCTAGAATTTTGGCCCATTCTACCTTTCAATTGGGGACTTCTGGGGAGTTTTCTGGTCAGATCGCTCCAGAAAAACTTGGATTTCTGTCTATAGAAAGGTATATTCTGAGGGACCTGGGAGAACTTAGAAAGTCTATCTCTTAGACAGATATATTCTGATAGTTGTGAGGTCAACTAAATATTGACATGCTTTTGCATGATTATCGAATTTTGAATTGACCAAGAGCTTTCTCTAGGAATTAAAGGTACTGTTATGCAGAAACTTCTGAGTGGTCATTTTAGACAGAAACACATTACTTTTTGTTGAAGGAGAATTGAGCTCTTCACAAATAGTTAGGTAATGGTATTCTTTGCCCTGTTGCGTCACATTTTTCTTTTCATTGTTGCTATCAAAGTCTTCTTTATCTGACAACACTATATGGAAAGATGGGGGGGGGGGGAATGCCCGGGCCACTATAATGGCGCATTCCGACTTGTGTAGGCCTACTTGTGAAGGAGCAGGCTTAGTCTGGAGTATATTCGTACGATCTGCACTCACTTAAATAAATATCCCCCTAAGATTGTGAGAAAAGGTTAGGCAGGTAAATCTGAGGTCACTGACCGCTGAACATGGCTGGCCGACCGGGCCCAGACGCTGGAGGGCACGAGTCAGCTTTGCTATGAATAGAGCAATCAAAACAACCAGACCCACGGACCCCACGGTCAGGTGACAAGTGTATAAGTGGACGGGCCTCCTGCACAACTGCTAAGTGTATCAATCCTGCTAACTGTAGTAACTACACTTAGCAGTCAGCCATCCAACTGCTAGGTGTATCAGAAATCTGCCAAGTGCATCAAGTTCTATTAATACAGTTAGCATTGATACACTTAGCAGTTGGTAAGACAACTATCTAGTAATACAAATGTAAAGTAACCATCTTGAATTTAGGTAAAAATGCAATACTGAATTTAAAGAAACACCAAATAAAAACCAACCATGCGTATATTCTATGGGTTTATGATAGCTTTTACACTGAACATAAATTCTATAACCCATTAAATCTCACTAAATTACAATTTTGACCCAATGAATTGATTCCACATCTTCATATGTTGGATGGAAAGATAGAAATGTGCTAGTTCTTTGCTGAGAAGACCACTTCTATCAGCTCCAATTTTTTTTTAACCTTGCAGCCTATGGAGAGTTCATTTAGTGGGTAGTCATTTAACAGTACTTAAGTTTTTAAAGAAAAGAGAGAAAAAATACGCAAAGATCGCAGTCCATTTGCGAGTAGAAGAAAAGAGATATTGATTTACTTTTTGAAGGAAATATTTGTCCCCCGATCTTGCCTATCCTTTTATTATATTGTAGGGGCAGGATGTCACCGGGTGTGTCCCGAACCCCGCAGGGGGTGCCATAACCAGCTGTCATCGTGCATCGTGCCCTATATGTCCGAGGGACTTGTCAATGCAATCCAGTAAGGTAGGGAGCCGAGAACAGTCAGACAAGGGTTGGTAGTGTAACGGTTAGCACGCTTGTCACCGGTGCGAGAGGTCTGTGATTCGATTCCCGGCCGATCCAATGACTAAGTTTTCCGCGACCCCTACACTGGTGGATCGACCGGGATTCGGTAACGGTGTTCGCTGGATTGCATGACAGAGTGATACGCTTCAACTAGCTGGGTACCCCTGAAGCTCCGCAAAATGTCGGGCACCGCTCTACCGAGACGGGGAAGTGTTCGCGGGGTGGCGTAGCCTGGCTGCCCTGCAAAATGTCGGGCACTGCTGGTGGTGTTTGCAGGGATGGTATGTTGAAGCTGGTTGGGAGGAGTGTAGGGGCAGGATGTCACCGGGTGTGTCCCGAACCCCGCAGGGGGTGCCATAGCCAGCTGTCATCGTGCATCGTGCCCTATATGTCCGAGAGACTTGTCAATGCAATCCAGTAAGGTAGGGAGCGGAGAACAGTCAGACAAGGGTTAGTAGTGTAACGGTTAGCACGCTTGTCACCGGTGGGAGAGGTCTGTCGTTCGATTCCCGGCCGATCCAATGACTAAGTTTTCCGCGACCCCTACATTATTGAATTTTTTGTAACTAAAATACAAACTGAGTAATAAGGATTCTAAAATGGCTAAAAAACGTCTTGAAGGAATAGGCAGGTGTCGTATATGCCTCAGGGTATGAACCCTGAGTCAATTATTAGTCCAAGCAAGATACACCAAGAGGTAAATAAAATGTGGCTGAACTGTAATCTAAGGATACCAAAACTTAACTCTTTCACAAGCTTGAAAATAGTAAGGAACATGCCCCAGTAGCATTTTTTCAGTCCATGTTCTGAACGTTGATGGAAATACCAAAACGAGTGAGGGGAAATGATTAGCATTATGATAGAAAATGGACAGGCAGATGGGGGCCTTCATATACAATTAAGATGCAATTCTGATTTCAGGCCCCCGGTCTTTTAAGGCCCAAACCATAGGCCACAACCTTTAATATGTCTGTTTCACTATCTGACCACCATCTCCTGACGTACACCACCTCCTCCTCACGTCCAATACCACCTCCTCACGTCCACTACCACCTCCTCACGTCCACTACCACCTCCTCACGTCCACTACCACCCCTTGTCCACTTCCTTCCTATGAAGACCGGGGACTTGTTATCAGTGTGGCCTAAAAGCAGGAGGCTCAAGACGTGCATGGCTTGTTTTCAATATAATAAAAGGTATACTATAAACACTTACATATACCCGAGCATAACTCAGACCAGTCTTGTTTGCAGCCTCACTGATTGTTGCTGATGTTGTGGACTGGACCTTCATGCCATTTTCATAGAATGATCGCAGAATGCTGGTTTGGTCAGGGGTCTAAAAAGTCAAAAGAAAGGAAAAAAAGATTAGCACAATACAATAAAGAGATTGAATATAAGTTGGTACCTTTTAACATCTATAGAATATCTAGTTTAAACATTTGAAGTGATATTTGTATAAACTCGGTTTTCCTCAAAACCTAATTTTGTACGTTCTGTCATGAGAAACCATTGTATTCTTTTTAGTGGCCTAAGGTAGGGAGTCAAATATTTCAATTAATCTCGCACAGGGGCGGGGGAGGGGCTAGGAGTTTTGCAGACGCATGAAAAACAAGTACCTCCATATATATTTGAATATTTATGGAAAGTGTATTCTGCAAATTTGTGGATGTGCGCAAATTATTATCACATTATTTTCTGCACAAATGTATGCAATGTGTATTGCGGATATGCGGACATGCGCAAATTTGCGGAGGTCCGGAAATTTGTGGAGAAACAGCACCCAGACTACAATACTTTCCTATTGTTAATGAATAATAAACCAGGATGCTGTTTCTCCAAAAATATGCGGAGGTCCGCGACTTTCCGGAGGACCGTAAAAACACTCTCCATATATTTATGGAGGTCCGCATACATATATGGAAATCGTTTTTTTCCCCTATATATAAAACGGCAATAGTTGGGACCAGCGAATCACCCCATTGAGTTAGGCCTGGGTGCTTGACAGGAACAGATAAACCAAAAGAGGCTAGGTGCAAGTATGTACTTTTTTCAAAGTTAACTCGATTTTTCTCTTTGATATAACTTTAGATATGTTATGAGTCCTTAATATGCGATATTCCTTCTCTCTATGATAATAATTCTCGGAAATCCATTGTATTCTAAAGAAAAACTAAATAAATGATGGAAATACTCTCGCAAATGGGATCTAGCAACAAGAGAAAGAAAATCTCACAAAAGTCCGCCATTTTTTCCAGCAATAAAAGGGTGCTAAAGTAACTTATCCACAATTTAGTGATGGTCAAATAATACGGAATTCCAAAGTAGATACCCACTTAATTATCCCCTCCAACTATATCCTTCTGAAACATTTAAATAGCTGAAATAATCGGACCTAAACTTTCGAGTCGGGCCTCTCCGTAAGAATCTGTTAGGAGAGTGAGTGCAGGTTGATAGGGACGCATCTCCATGGCAACCTCACCAAGCACTATCTAGAGCACAAGGGACGCTGCTCTGCGCCCTGCAGCTTCCCGCTCTGTGGGTGACGTGCACTGTCGAGGGCCGATGGGGGGGGGGGGGGGGGGAGGCACCTCTCAAAGAGTAGGCCTACATTGGGATGGTTAGGGGGGGGCGAAGGGAATTAGAAACGTAACGGAATAGGCCTATGGACTATCCCCCCCACCCATTATCCCAGTCCCCGAAGGGGCTGGTTAGTACTTAAGCATGCAAATATGTAAGCAAATTTCGTACCTCCGCAAATTTGTGGAGAAACAGGACCCTGTCTACCGCTTGTCAACATGCAGGCTATTTTTGCTTAAAAGGGTCTGAATTTTTTACACCCCCTCTCCTCAAGAGGGGTCAGAATATTTTACCCGCCCCTCAGGAGGGGTCAGAAATTTATACCTCTCCCCCAACCCCCCCCCCCTGTAACTAATAAATAAACACTCCCTAAGACCCCCCCCCCCCACCCCGCATGAATGGTAAAATATTGGGGCCCTTGATAGGGAGGTCCCCATATCCCATGTCTATTTGAAGAAATGGGTATGTCGCCATATCGATTTTAAGAAATTCCCAATGTCCCAGGCCAAAAAAATAAAGTTGTAGCGACCCTCTTTTTTTGGCCCTATCCAAATTTTTTTTTATCATCTTTTTTTGAAAGGCATTTTGTGTTTTTTCTACCAAAAACACTTTTTCTACCAAAATTTCAGTCATAAATGTACTGAAAATTTTTCTTGGAAATTTTACGAAAATGGGAGGAAATTTGTCTCAAAATCCTTTAAAAATTTGGTAAAAAAAATTAAAAATCGACCTACCTACCCTATTTTTTTGGGGCCATGTTACCTGAACACAACTTTTTTTTTTTGGCCTCATGTCACTATCTAATTTTTCCTCCTGTCCCATGTCACTAAGCCTCAAAAGGGTCTATGTCGCCATATCGAATTTAAGGGTCTAGGGCCATAATATTTTCTCATGGCATCTGTACAAATCAAAGGGGTGACAGCTTGGGCTTTAAAAAAGAATAAAACCGGAAAAATCTGGGTATAGTGACACATGAGGCTTGAGAAAATATAGTGACAGACGACATGAGTGCTTCATAGAATCGAGATGGCCATGGGACAGGGGCATCATGTGCCCCCCCTCCCCCCCCCCTCCCTCCCCCCCCCCCGCCCTCCCCCCCCCCCCCCCCCGCCCTCCCCCCCCCCCCCCGCCCTCCCCCCCCCCCCCCCCGCCCTCCCCCCCCCCCAACCAACGTGATCTGTGCACATGACGTGGTACGGTGACTACTTAACACACTGCAGAGGTCATGGTGGGCAAAAGGGGGTTTGTGTGAGTACCGTGTGAACGTGTGTTTTGGACCCCGGGTAGGGGGTGGGGGGGGGGGGGGGGGGGGGGGGTAGGAGTGGAAGGGCAGACGTGACCAGGATTTTTACAAATGGCTGTTGCCGTGTCGATCCACCCAAATCAATGTGATTCCAAGTCAAGTGCATATACGGTATAGGGAGCTGCATGAGGCACACACTTGCTTAGATTAAGTGTAATATCTCATGGTAGGCCGTTTGGGAGAGGATCGGACGAGTATACAGGCCGACATTGGCCACCCCAGGTTAGCCACGCACCCTCCGGCTCCGGCTGCGCTCATGCGCTCATGGCTACGTCAAGGGTAGGGTACGTGACGATGTGCGTGACGTATGACTATGAGGACACATGAAGTAGGCCTATCGGCCCTACATATATAGATCAGCATATCATGTACTCACCATTGGTCTTGACTTCTTTTTCTCCATAATAGGCGATTCTTTGCAGATACAGACTGGTAATCACGGTTCTATTTCAAAGTAAGTGAAAAAGGGCCTAGAGTTGGTCAAGGACCAAAACTTGTGCTTTTTGAGTTGGTGGAGCACAAGGTCAGTCGCACTCTCCCTGCAGAGGCTGGGTGGAACAGCTCGCATTGCATCCTGGTCTGCAGTTATTGTTTTATTTGAAAGTTGTATTGCTGCAGTTAAGAGTACATTTGACATTTTTCCTTAGATATTTTTGAGAATAAAAGAAGGAAAAGAGAGAAAAAAAACAGGTACATTATGAAATTCCGGTCTGTCCATTATCACTCTGCAGTGCCATCTGGATGGTGTACCATGCATTATACGGCTAGGTGGTGTGGTGGTGTAGCACTAGGGTGATTATGGCGCTGTGGGGCAGTTCAATTTCTCACAGCTTAAAGACATATTGATAGAATTCTGTGCATGGTATAGCACTGGTGAGAATTCCATAAGAACAACCTCTACATGGCTGTGAGAAGCATTGATACGGATATCGACATTTATACTATATTCCTATTATGAGAGAGATAGCATTTATAGATATAGATAGCAGTTGGATGTCCCTATAAAAGACATCATTCATTCACCGACGGTGGAGGGCTCATACAATAGATTTCACACATTGTGTATATCGCATACCTTCACATAACCGAGGGTTAAATCAGATAGCCTACACCTGTACCCTGGTATGCTTTCATAACCACTGCCCACTGGTCATCGACTCGGTGTATAACACATCGTCTTGACCTTGTGGGGCAGTGGTTATGAGGCATACCAGGGTACAGGTGCAGGCTATCTAAAACGTACTAAGTATTTCGCTAAGACGAACTTATTCTGATCATTTTCCAATGAGAAAGATATTTTTGACAAGGCTAGGGATCGGACGACCTCTCTGCACGATGCAACCACTGCTAAGAAAATTTTACAATGAGAAATACACGTTTTTTTTGGACCCCCTGGAAGGATGAAATACTCACACGCCAGAACCTTTCCAATTTCCAATTCTTACATCTTCTGCATAGAGAAAAGTGGGGGCACAGTGGCCTGCCCCCCCCCCCCAAGCAGAACTAAAGGGGGCTCAAATACTACTTTCTATACAATGCAATATAAGCGTGTATATGATACATCATGCATAAAAGCCGATACTTAAAGTTGGTTGGAGTGCCCCCCCCCCCCCCCCAATGAAGATTTGCTTCCTACGCCTCTGATAATGACTATTCCCATAAATAAATCAGAATAAATAAGTGCATCAACTTACTGTTATGTGTACATCAGTATCGCTGCAACTATGTCGAAATATGCGTCCTGTCCTCAGGGCTCGTGCATGAGTTTTGCTGTGCCCCTTAACCACCGCTGCATGGGCTATTCTTGCTGCTGAAACATGCACTTTGGCATTGTGGTACCCAGCCTCATATGGGCGAGATTAGAGCCATTAATAATGGTGTAATACTCTACACCTGTGTTCACTGGTGTTGCTGTGTAGATGGTGTCTCTAATCCATGCAGTCCTCCATGCATACAGGTGGGGTGTGTGCCTGCAGTCATCTGGCCGCACTCCGGCCTCCTGCTGCTCCTGTTCGTGTGAGGGCACGTTAGGTACTGACAGGGTAGGAGGAGGAGACCCTGTACCTGGGGTACCCAGACTCGCTCAACCAGAACCCTTTTCTGCCACAAGGGCTCCAAATGGGACTGGTGGGACTGCTATATTAAGATTGTTAGGCTGTGCAGAGGATTTGGTGCAGAGGATTTGATTGGTGGACTCATGAAAAGAAGTTAGTAAAACAAGTTTTTTATATGAGTTTGGGACTGGGGGTACCTGGAGGCTACTGGTGCGCCGCACCCTGATGTATTAATACATGTACCTGGAGGCAAGTTACAACTGGCCAAACTAAGGCACCACTAGTAACGGTACTAGCAGTTATGGCAAGCCGTTTGGGTAAACTCAGGAGATATATACCCCGGGGAGGGCACTGGCTCTTTGCGGGTAGGTAACAAGGGCAAAACTACAGACCACCCATTTCATGATATGACAGCAGGCTAACTTTCCCTTTATCAATTAACAGCCTCCCTAATTTCCTCAGATGTCAGCTGACAGCTTCCTGCTAGGCCTGATATTGTAATATATACAACTTGGGAGGCTTAATACAGGAAGTGTGCCATTAGAATGGGGTTTCTGCCATGAAATATGAGTACAAACTGACTGTAACAACAGCCCTCCTACCATGCATCTTCCAACAGCCCCCTGTTTCAGAGCCTTTAGCACAGTGACAGCCCTCCTTTTCTTATATTACGGCGCGTCACAGCCACAGCCCGCCGGGCCCGTTTTGCAGTTGGTACCCAAACCAGGGTTGAGTGCCCCCCCCGGGATATATACCTGGTTTCTGCGGAATCTGCTATAGAAACCTGGCCTTTGCACACAGAAAGCTGGATCATGTGCATACACCCACCTTCTTTTCACAGAAACGGGGGTTCGGGGGTTCTAAACCATGTGTCTGTGTACAGAAACTGGATTTAATCAACCCCTGTGCCTCTGCATGGGTCCTCACAATTTTGACAGTGTCGCCATGTCGCTTTTTAGCAAAAGGGCCGTGTCATCGTGTCGATTTTTAGGTATATTTATTTATAAGAACTTAAGAGGAAAATCCCTGTGGGTCGATTTTTATCCCTAATTTTCTTGTGTCCGTCGATTTTTTAAATGGCCTAAAAATGGCCGTGTCGCTGTGTTACCCAAGTTCAACCGAAGACCCAACCTCTGGCATCAAGCCCCTCCTTTGTATATATTTTTAAAATTATTATTTAACCGATCATCACATACAACAAGTGATACATGAAGGTCTTCTCGATTAATTATGCGGGGGTAATCCATCCAGTGAAGTGGATACTCATAGTTTAACATACGCTTTATCAATGTTAGATAACCTTTTGGCTCAATCTGGTTTTGCTGCTTAGATGACAGTCTGTTACTAAACTACATATTTTACATTTAGATTATATTTACAAATGAATGAGGTGGTACGACGATTGATAACTTAAAGGGACGGTCATCCTGCCGTAGATCCAAACCTCTAGGCCAGCCTTGTTAAGTTTATATAACACCTTAGTTATATTTAGAATCCCCCAAACAGAAACCTCAAACATGCAGGCATATCCTAGCCCTGTGAGCCTGTATTCCCCAGCACCGGTACCCCATGTATAAAGGCTCAGGCAACCAACAAATAGTTTGCTGGTTGTTCCTTCCCAGCAATGCTCTGGCCTAGATAAGTTGCACTGGTGTGACTAGCAGTTGGACTGTGCCAGTGGTATAGCATTGAGTTCTATTGATACCCACCAGTGTACTGACTGCCACCAGTGTGCCCACAGAAAACTGTATACTCCCCCTTAAATAGGCCACATGCTATTATTTTGGGTACAAGAAGAACATCTATACACAATGGTACCATTACACAATGTCTATACCTAGAAGCCAATGTGTAATCATCAAATCTAATAGGGTGCTATAGTTTCATTATGCTTTTATAGACTATTTAATTCCAAGGAAAGCCTGATTCATGGTCCCCCTACTGAAGTCACCTGGCCAGGACAGCATGATTACCTGGTCTCACTGCTCACTGCACCCTTCACCCATACACTGTAAAAAATGTGAATATAATTTAAATACTTTCACCCAAACATGTTGATGGCAAGTTTTTTTCTAGCTATTTGTAGGGATATGGCCGCCAGTGAGGGGTGAGCTACAACAATGAAAAACCGTGGGAGAGGGCAGTTTAACTAGCCCACTGGTATTATTCTCCTATTCCTTGTTCAGGCTTTTGCCCATGTACAGGCTCTCCTTAGTCAAATATAGTACCCATTGTATTGGTTGACATCAATGACAATTTAGATAATGTCAACAATAATAAGTAAATAGTGTTGTCCAAAATATTCCAGTGGCCTTGTCCACCAATATTTCACTTTTGTAGGCTCAACCACCACCAGCAGCCATATCCCTGCACCTGCTGACAGAAAAAAGTGCTGAGATTCTGAGATTCAGTGAACGTGTCCAACTTTAGTATGTTTGGGTAAATGTGTTTAAAAATTAGAAACACTTTTTTACAGTGTATGTTTGAAGGCTGTCAGCACACTCAAGACTGACTGCAGTCTACCAAGTGGCCTTTGGTGGCTTGGGGCCTTGTTTACAGACACATCTGAAAGGTCACTTGGTTATGAACGACATGCTCTACTCTAAGCTGTTGGATCTACGGCAGGAGAACCGCCCCTTTAACTGCTTGTATCCAATACCGAGTAGGTTTACATAGAGTAGGTTTGAGTGTAGAGGGGGAGGGGGGAGGTAATGTTAAGGTCAAATCCCACAGGGCGATCTATGCTGGAAAATCTCTGAGAATTGGCAATCTGTTGCGAATTGGGGATTTCTGTAACAAAAACAGCGTTTCTGTTGAGTTCATCCAATCATGTACAGCATGATAGAGTTTGTAATGTATATGGTACAAGTGACTTGCTGTATAAGTGTTATAAGACAGGGTAATTGTCCAAGGTGCCAGCCAAGGGTAACTACCATTGTGAAGGCTTATAAGACCTTTGGAGCTAGTCACGCGGGACCATATCTGACAGGCAGTTTCTTTACGCGGTGGTCAAGTTTCCATGAATGTCAGAAGGGTTGAAATATGTAAAATTAATCTGTAAATCTTTTAGACGAATATTGATGCCAATTGGGATAATATACACTCAAAAAGTAAACTTGTCTCCAGACTCTTCCAAGTGACGGTCATAAAATAAACGAGTCAAAAACTTGTCTAAGTGACAGGGAAGGGGGTCTTCTAGCTGGAGATAGAAGACCCACTTGGCATGTGCCAGCCCAAAACCCGACATTTGCCACCTCCAGATTCTATTTGTGGGATGGTAACCTGATAGGCTAGACAACGTTTGACTCATTTATTTTATGATAGTCACTTGGACGATTCTGGAGACAAGTGTACTTTTTCAGTGTAGCTGCAGATTGGACAAATTTGTGAAAAATGCATTCTGACCGTGTTCTGACTGCAGGCAATATGGCGGATTGAGTGAGGTGTGTAAAACAGTGTTACTGCTTATTCTTATGTATGAGAGCTGCAATCTGGTAGATGGATATCGGGAATGGCTTATGTAACGGTGTACCAGACACAATGATTGTAGGGTGTTCAGACTATTTTTATTGACTGCAGAAACATTGCATTTATCATTCAGAATGGATAGGCGGTTTTCAGACAGTAGATACTAGACACATATGGCATTTAAATATGTTGTCACACACTTTTAGCCTCCTAAAATGTTAAGGTGTTTCAGTATATTTTAGAAATGATTTCACTGTAACTCTGATTCTGGGAGTGTGGGAAAAGTGTGTGACATAATCAAATGTAGGCCTATATCTTGGCTTTCCAATGAAATCATTTCCAAATTTATCAGAGAAGATTACCCCGGCATAAAAGTCATTCTCCTACGGAGTGTTTCTGGGGGGCTCTCAATTTCCAGTGCCAAAAGTGGGTCCTCCACAGGCAGCACATACTTCCCAGTTCCCACTTACTCATTCAAATAAAATCAACAAAATTCAACAAAATTCAACATGTACAAATCATTACAGAAACTTCATGTAGTGTAGACTTAAAACATAGCCTTCCAATGGTGTGAAGATACCTATGCTTATTAGGGTGAATTAGCTATAAATAGGACATGAGTGTACAGAGAGGGGAGGTGAAGGGAAAGGGCTGGTTGTCCGCGCTGTGGCAGGCCACTCTGAACGGCCCACACAATGTTAATGTAAATCCACCTTTATGTCTGGCCTCTAATTATAGCAAGGATTAAGTCTTAGTTAGCCTACACCTGTACTCTGGTATGCCCTATAACCACTGCCCCGCATGGTCGAGACGAGGTGTGATAACACTGTGTCGATGACCAGTGGGCATACCAGTCTACAGGTAAAGGCTATCTGACTTAACCTTCGGTTATGCAAAATAACCAAAGTGTGAAGTGTTTGTCTTAGCCGTCATCCGTGGGTTAGAGGAAGGTTTAGTGACGTCTGATGACCGCTACGACCTGGGAGACTGACCCAGCCAGTGACGCATGGAGAAAAAGTTATATAAGGACACTGACCTGTCTGCTAACACGTTTGTTACACAATTAGTATGCCAACAGTTTGGCCTTCTATCTGTAAGCAATCCCAATGGGGGATCTGGCTCTGGAGCCAATCATTTCAAGGCCCATAATTCACTGCCCCTGAACACTAAGCGTAGCGTGGCCACCGGTACTTTATTTGATGGGCGGGGGGCTAACCATTTAAGGACGCATGTCGCTAGAAAATGACATTAGCTGTCATTGGTGCATCATACAGACCCGTTGGGGGTGTTTCAACCGCTTATGGTCAGCATGATTCTTGAAAGCAGAACTGGCGAGTTGATCGCCAGGGCTGCATCAATGCATCATGACGACCAAGGGCATGATGCATTAAGGAGTCATGTCGTCCTTAAAGGGTTAAACAAGCAGTCGCCAGATTTAGCGTGTCTCTTTAAGCAGAAGAAGTCACTGTGTACCCCCTCCCATGCCACCCCATGCCCCCCCCCCCCCCCCATATAGCCAAACTCCACGGTACGATTTAGGTAGGAAAAATACTGCGTCAATGGGAATAAAAGAGATTTTGGCAATACAGTCAAATTTCTAAATATTTAGATCATCAATTCAAATTTCAAAATATTTAGATTTTTCCTGCAATGCTCTAGTCTAGACTCCCTGCAGTTTACACATTTGCAATGTTTTGTTAGATAATGTAAGACATTTCAAGCCTGCTATCTGCAAATTGCGTTTCAATCCAAAATGCAGAGGTTTCCTGCCAACAAATCCTAACAGTGTAGCTTGAAAAAGGCAATGTTGTGTTGGGAACCCTTGCTGACGGCTCAGTAAGGCGACGATCCCAGGTTGCAATTTATGCTGGAAAGTTTCTGCAATTATGAATTCTGATGCGCCATAGGGTCCTCCCTCTGAAACGCAACAGATGTAAGTATAAGTTACAACATCTCATCCTCATCTCATCCCTTTATCAAAATGACAACAAAAGACTGTTTTATATGGATTTTTCTATTGTCAAAATCGAAATTATGAAGACGCCATTACACATTAGCTAGTTGGGGATGGATAACCATAAACTGCCTGGGCATCAAAACGGCATTGCCGAGCCCAGAGGCAGATTATGTATTTCCATAATAACTGTATATACCTTAATTTTTTTTAAACACTTTTAAAAAAGTATCACGGGGAATTATAACTGCTGTACGGTTGCAATTTGGCCCTCCACTAACATCTACATTTTATAGATATTTTCTCTTGCTTAGGAGGAAGGTTTCTGCAGTTTGCCATTTTCTCTTGCATTTTGGCCTAAAATGGTAGGTACATTGCAATGTCTGTATTGCAACAGATCTGCCTAAATTGCAGAGATACAGTGTCACATAATATTATATTGTATAATGGGAATTTGGAGTAAGCTCTCTTGCGATAAGCCCTTGTAATTTGGAGTAAATACAAGGCTCCCAAGTCGCAAGGGCTTCAAATTGCAGGGATTTCGGTTCTCTCATTCCCAAATCCTTCCGAAGAAAAGGCTCTGGTAACAGCCAAATGACCTTGAACTTGGGATTTTGCTGGGTCTGGGCAACCCCTGCTGGTAGCCTGGAACCAGTGGACAGGAACCAAAATGTATGATGGTAGTTTCACTGGACTTTCTGGTTCCATTTCCTATTCCTGTCCACCGGTTCCAGGCTACCAGCAGAGGGTTGCCCAGACCCAGCAAAATCCCAAGTTCAAGGTCATTTGGCTGTTACCAGAGACTTCCTTCGGAAGGATTTGGGAACGAGAGTAGGATTTCGGAGGCATAGAATGCATGGTGGGATTTGAGCTCAAGGTACAGTAGTACCTAGTACCTCTACCTTTTGTCAGCCGCCCCCATAAACCCACGCCGTTCGTTACATGTCACTGGCTATCTACTTTGTCCATCAACCATGCAGTTCAATCCTTCAGTAAGCTTCCCTAGACCCATGCCTCTGGGGGTCGTTTCATAACCACCAATCAGTAAGGCTAGGATCACAGATTAACATGCCTTTTGGGAGAAGATATCTATGTTAATTATGTAGATTTTACTGATTGATTGTCACCGCTATAGGAGTACCTTAAGTGGCAAAGGGACTCAACCATGAGTAGCCCACCAAAAGGGGTTTCCTTCTCTCTCTCTCTCTCTCTCTCTCTCTCTCTCTCTCTCTCTCTCTCTCTCTCTCTCTCTCTCTCCCATCTCTTGGTGCATGAATGTAGACTCCTGCACTGGACGCAATTCTGATTATAGATAGCCACTATAAAGTAACTTAAACCCCCACCGCCCATATTTTATAGGGCTGAGTACCTGTCCCAACTGCACTCCGACTAGTATCGCCTTTAACTAAGGAACTGCATCTTGCAACGTGTCATACTTATTCGGGTTTCGGGTAGCCAGTGCCCACCATCCAAGCTGCGCCAAGACTGCTGCACAGGACTAGTGCGGCTAGTTTCGGGTCACGTACGTTGTCCACCATCTAGTTCGAGGTCACATTACTAACTTTGTACTAGAATAGGACAATAAGCTTGTATTCCCTAAGGCAGCTTGGGGTAGCGTGATAATTCAACCTTTGACTGTCCCAGCTATTCTTGGGATAATAACGTTCCTAGCTCTCGGGTGGGGGTAGGTGTGACGTCCAAGGCTGTGTCGGTAATAAAACTATCTATTTATCTAAGCCTTGGGGTTGTGTGTGAGCGTGTGACAAAAGGGGACAATTGGGGACAGAAGGGGCTACTTTTAAATACCACCAACAGTGTTAACCTCCACCCAATTGGAAGAATTATTCAGTACTGTCATATTTCGGTGCCACAATAGCATTCATCTAACTGCACACTGATAGCTTTTCTGTTTAGACCCCCTACATTCTGTACTCTTCTCGTGTTGAATTAATGCTCTTTCTGCAGTTAATTATTGTTGCTTTAGGAAAAGAAAAGTAGTGAATCATTCATGTGTCGATTGGTAGGCAAGAAATTAAGCAAAGTTCTACCGTCTTTATGACCCCAATTCGCGACATGTGTCGTGAAATTCGCGTCACGTTGTGTCAAAAAATACCCCCTCCCAAATAAATACCCCTAAAAAAAATGACCCCCCCCCCTCAGAATAGGTTGAAAAAAAAAGACCCCCCCCCTAAGAATAGGTTGAAAAAAAAAGACCCCCCCCCTCTGAATACCCCTAAAAAAAATGACCCCCCCCCTGATTTGCACACCCCCCCCCCTGGCATAAATAATGAACGCTCCCTAAGCCTTCTGATGATATATTTAGCATCTACCTTTATTATAAATTAGTGCTCATTCTTCTCAGCGTGTGTTGAGGGCGTATCTAATGGCCAGTGTGCTATCACGTGATATGGTGGCCACATTGGTTTACCTCTCCCCTGTACTGGTACCACCGTCCCACTGCCCACTGCCTGCCACAGGCCGCGGCACCAGCATACCTCTCCCCCTAATACACTCCATTATACTCTTTGGGTGTGCGCCCTTCTGTGTATGACAATAATGCTGACCTTTTCACTGGATACAGTTGACATTTCTTGCACCCCCTCCCCCGTGCGCTCTTTGAAAGATATATCCAAGTTTGCAAGCGCCGTTATTTGTTATCACTTCCTTGTGGGTGTTGATCCCTAAATTCGACATAGCAACATGGCCTTCTCTTAAAATCGACATGCAACATGAGGCCTAGTGACTTGCGACATGAGGCATAAGACGATAGTGACAGGGACATGGGCATTTCTAACTATCCATGTTTGACATGTGCAATATTAAGCGACATAGACGTGCGACATGCTCATTTCTTAAAATCTACATGCCACATCCCCCCATCTATACCCCCTTACTTCACCTTGCTCTAAATACTCCTTCTCTTATACCTTTCCGCTTTCTGTCTCTTCCACCCCTCCATATGTCTGCTCCCTTCCTTTTCCACTCTCCCCTTCCCCTTCTATTAGCTCATCTCCATTTCTAATATTTCCCATTTCCTATGACCTCCATCCTTCATGTTCTCCTCCACACCTTCACACGACCCCCTCCCCCAACTCCCTTCTCCCCCACGTCTCCTATCCTTGTCTCCTCTCCTCCCAGGGAGGTATCTTGAATTATTTTTACCCAGATGTGTGGTCATGGGCCTGAACATCTGACCCATATAGGAGTATACTGCTGACTAAAATAAATTACCTATATTGGTGTAAGATCCCAAAAACGTATACCCATATTAATACAACACCATAAAAGAAACTACCCATGACACTACGTTCTGCCTTAGTATGTAAGCCTAGAGTTTGAGCAAACAAGTCCCTTTAACTAGCCAACAGTGAAATTGATACCACTAGATGTATAAGTTCAATCAGATGTGGCAGGATGCCATTATTTCATACAATGGAAGTACCACACCATAACCATAAGACAGGCCCATAACAGAGGTGCCCCCAGAGAAAATATACCCATATAGGTGTACACCACCTCCCTCCCTAGGGGCTGATAAATGACCCGTATCTCTCCAAAGCATGATCAGACCTATGGGTATGGTTGATACCTCTCCTCCATCCCGCTCTCCTCCCCTTGTCCATCCCCTTAAAGGTATAGACCAGGGTTCGGTCAATTCTGATCTACCCACAATTTATCTAAATCACTTTGGATTATATGAGTTTGATATGATGTAATAGAAGCGAGGAAATCAATACCTCATGGTTCTGGTGGAAAGCCGCTATGTTTCAAATTTGTGAGAGATTGACCCATAATATCTCAACCAAACTTCTTCGATGTTTAGAGGAGATTATATGCAATATAATCAATCCATAAAAATGAGTGGTCATGGATGAAACTAAAGAGCCATGACCGATTCAGGGAAAAAACTAATTTTAAAAAGTCTATTTTCTCTACATTTTGCAATGCAGAAAAAAATAGGGCAACGTTTTGTATCACAACACCCTAGCCATCTGTACATGAGATCAAAGGATACATTTTACCACAAAAAAAAAGAGATTCATTAATGAAGGATTTATTCAAATATTTTCTAGTCAGCCGAGACACCTATAGGATAGCTTAGGACATAGGATAGCTTAGGGCATAGCTTTTTGAAGCAGAAAAAAAACAGTGATAAGATGTGTAGGATGCCATAGTACTTAAGGCATCTAAAGGGTTAGGGCATAGGCAAAAGGGAAATACGTTTTTATCATGGTTTTAAGTAGTTTCACTTTTTTGCCACCTGGTGCTGTATGCGTAGACCCTGGTCTATAGGGAGGAAAGCCTACATGGCATGGGAGCCGCCATTTTCTTTCTGTCCCCTGACTCAGAACAGTGCATTATGGGTAAATCTGTTATCAGCCACTGTTCACACCTAGGAACAATAACCACAGACAACACTGATAAGACTGATGGGTGACATCCCACCCCTATCTTAATCACCTTAATCACCTCCCCATTGTCTCAGGTGTGAAGTGAGGGACTTAGCCTGATTGAGAGACAATGCATTAATAACACTCTGACTGACTGACATGTGGTCACACACAGAGGTGTTAATGCTCTATTTCTCTAAGATCTGAAATATTCACATTGCTGTAAGCTTATCTAATTAAAGACTGTCTCATGGGGAAAACATTAATCTAATTTATACAGAATATAAACCAATAGTAAATGAGAGATAACCCTCCAAAGTAAACTACACAAAGGGGGAAAATGGAGGCTTGACACACGACTACCTGAGCCTCCTGGTACATGCCTCTGGAACCAGCATAGGCTCTCCCCCCTATACCGTTAACCTTTCTGTACTTAGGGGAGAGAGGGGCACGTTGAACCACTTATGCACATTTATTTTTTTCCTGACTTTATCAAGGTCATCTGAGCTTTGGTTTTGTATCTAGCAGTTACCTTGTATCATTGCGCTATATGACGACCCATGGCAAAGCAAGTATGGTCATTTGTTGTATTTCTTTAGATTTTTTGAGAATAAAATCTTTGGGTGGTTCAATGTGCCCCATGCCCTGGGCAGGTTGACCCACCCACTGAGGCACCTTGAACCACATATCTTGAATGGTTCAAACAATCAGCAATATGGATTTATTATTGAAAATTAAGGTGGAAATACTTGCTTTTGTTACTTTTGCATAGGATTGAATATGAAAAATACATATTCAATGCATACAAGTTATTAAGTTATAGCTTCTAGTATAGTCACTGGGTTAGAGCTTTACAACTTTTCCTGTAGGCTAATATTAACCATTTTCAGAGGATTGCTGCTATTTGCACGTACCGTATAAATCTTTCATTATATTCTTTTATGATATAACAGGCTGTTTTGCTTCTTAAAAATGATACATCTGAGAATAAACACACTCTGAATATGCTATGAAATAATTTATTATCACAACTAACAAAATATGTATTCTATCCTACTTGTATAACCAAAGTGTATATTGTGGTTCCTTCTGTGTGGCTTAATTCTAATGAACTATGGGGGGTTTAAACCATGGGCCTACTTGTTTGGTTAGCCCATTGTTGACCTGAGCAATATCATCTCATCATTGCCTACAAGCTGACAAGGAGACCTTAAAAAGTCTGCCCTCTGGTGAAACGTGGTGATACTTTGTCCCTCTATGCATTGCATAGGCACATATGTGGAAAATAATGGAACTAGTCTTTCAAGACAGAGATTTGGGTACTTTGAGCATGGTTCAAGGTGCCCCAATTTTTGTGGTTCAATGTACCCCATGTCAACCATCATAGATAAGGTTGATTTAATTCGAATTACATAACACATTCAGGATTAAAATCAGGTTCTATGTAAGCATTCAGATATATACGTTGACCTCCATAAATTATAGATCTTAGGCCAGCAATGTTTTGTAAAAACATAAGAAGAAAAGTTTAACAATTGCAAATTTTTACTTTCAATGGCTTAAATCTTTCATATTGTCTGAGCTTCTCCTCAGCATCCCAAAATAAATATGATGTTGCTGCTCTGAACCGTCTATATAAGGGGGTAATATGGTAGGCAAACTGCTGGAAAATTCCCAAAGGAATAGCAAAGAGAGCATGTGGTTCAACGTGCCCAGGTGGTCAACGTGCCCCTCTCTCCCCTACCCTTTGAAAACAGGTGGAGTGGAGCGAGGACTGCTATATATACTTTGGGCGTTGCATAAGGTGGGAAGGGTTCAATAGCCTACACATGATTAGATCTTTTTTTAGTCAGGTAAGTAACAGTGACGCAACATGGTGGATGGTGACATTAGGGGAAATAGCCAATAGTGTTCTAAACATGATATTTTAGGAGTTGAGTTTTTCAAAGTTTTTATTTGGCTCAAGTTTTATTACAAGTAACGTCTCTCAAAGGAGGCCAAAATAGCATGTGCATACATTCAGTCAATATAAAAATACCCAAGCAAATACCGAAACTCCAGCTATTCAGTACACAATTAAACGGAGACTAGACTCTAGATTTAGCTGGTAAAATAGGGCTGGGTTAGACAATACAACTCACCCTCTGTATGGTAGCATATAGTCTCAGTAAACAAATACATACTGTAAACGTAGATATTTTTGCGCTGTACATATTTTCGCGAATTTTGAAAATCCGCGAAAATATGTACAGAGCGAAAATTTATACAGTATACGGTAGTCACACTACTGCAATCTTCTGAAAATCGTGAATTTAAATACGTGCAAAAATGCACTTTTTAGCAAAATCGCGGAAATTTATACTCACGAAAATATATACATTTACATTTGAGATGGAAATAAAATGATTTACAACATGGTGTTACTCTCTGACATGTTATTAATGTCTATTCACATTTGAAATGTACATTGAGATATTACAAGAATTGAATTGGTTGTGAGGGATTTGCTCATGGCCAAATTCTTCTGACGATTCTGACTACACTATCATCACGATTCCATTTTTATTCTACAAGGGTCCTGTTTTTACCCAAAAAAAATGGCGTCCCCTCTTATGTCACCTTATGCCGTGCTTTCAAAGCCCCTTGATTAAAGGGAGCTTTTATCAATCCATGCCTCTGAAGAAAGAGCAGTATACATAGCCAACTGATGTCAAAGTATAATTAGAACTTTCTAATTTGCGCCGCCAATCCTGAACAAAAGAAGACAATCATGCAGCTTAACCTACCGGGCTGCACCCACACTACTGAACACTGCGGCACATTGTGTATCTATTGTTAGTTTCCATAGTCTATCGAAATCCTGGCATTCAAGATTTTCTGGCATTGCATTGAAAACCTTCATACGTAATAAGATTACTTTGCCACAATTAGATTTAACAACAACAACAACAACACAGGCCCGGCAGTGTAACGCCCACCTGTCCAATACACATTGTTCCTCCAGGGTAGCCTCAACCCCCCCCCCCCTCCCCTAGCTGCATGTTACAAACATTGCCGTAATTTCCTTTCTAGGCCTTTCTGTCAATATCTTACTAGTAAGAGAGTGATCATTTTTTAACAACAGGAACAGGGGGGGGGGGTGGTGGGTTTTCCCCCCCGGTCAAGGGTTCAAAATCTTTTTACCCCCCCCCCCCACTTAGAGTCGAATATCGTCGTTGAAGCATAGTAACGCATGGGCTTTTTGGCTCAAAACAGGTTAAGGTTGATCGCTACTCATTGAAAATGGAGCACTGCGCAGGTCTCTGCGCATATAGCTTAAATGTATCAGATTGAGCTAATTTTAGAAAACTAGATACATATATATGCTTACAAAGCCATATTAAAAGATGAGCTACTTTTGAGCAAAATTGAGCATTTTATTGGACTTTGAAAATTTGATACATTTATAGCCAATAATATTTGCTATTTTCAATATAAGTTAGAATATTGGACTTCATAATCAATAAATCATTATCTAGATAGATATAGATCTCATCAGGTTCTTTAAAATAACAAAGGGTAGGATATAGAACCATTTCATACCCCGATTTTTGCCATTTTACCCATTATTTTAGGCTTTACATATGAAATTTAGTCCAGTTTTGCATTATTTTTTAACTTCAAAGGCCCAAAACCATAAAAATATGCCCCGGACCACCTATCAATATTCCTTTAAAATGTTAGCTATTGGTCCAAACAATTTTTTGAAAAAATAAAAAAAAAAGTTCATGGATTTTTTTCAGTGATATTTAGATATTGCTGAAGAATTATGCATTAAATTTGAATAATCGTCATAAAACCATCCCGTTTTTTCATACAAAAGTACAATTTTGGACCACGATTTAATTTTTCCCATTAAGAAAAATGACCTAGGATTATTCATGTGCAATACAAAATTAATGTGGGCATTGGTTCACTAAGAAAAAAAATCATGAAAATTTCCCATTTTTTTGTAATTTTTGGCAAAAATTGACAATACTTTTTTTTTCAAAAATCTGTAATAAAAAAAGTAGCTCGGGACCACCCCATTTTTTTTACATTTTCCTTTTCTAAATGATATAAGCTACCTTTGGGGGAAAAAACAGGACATTTCATGGATACAAAGTTAAGAGTAGCGATCAACCTTAAATTGTTTTGACCCCCCCCCCCCAAGAGGGGTCCAAATTTTCTTGCCCCCCTCCCCTGTCAAGGGGTCCAAAATTGTTTCCCCCCCCCCCCCCCCAACCCACCACCCCCCCCCCCTGTTGTTAAAAAATGATCACTCCCTAATATATGTGCATGTATACGTTTTGTATTAGCAGGATGAGTCTCACAACCATCACATTAAAATTCAGCCTTTAACGGGACAGTGTATACGTCAGTTTGTCCGCCATTGCTGGCCATTTTAGGCTACTCTTGACCTTGTTTTGCCCAGTAGATCCCACCCAAATGTCACTACAGGTCATGGTATGCAAAATAGGCAAGACCACGTTGTCTGAGGTGACCTTTGTGGGCTACTTTCAGTACACCTGGGCTATATACGGAATGGAGTGTCCATTATGTATGGGGAGGGGGAGGTGACGTGGTAGGGGGTAGCAGACAGGTCTAAGGGTCAGAATATACGTGGTCTAGTCCGCCATAGCTGGTCGTTTTAGGCTACCTTTAACCCTATTTTGAATAGTAGATCCCGCCCACAACATAGTAGATCCCGCCTACAAATAACAACATGTCATATGACATGCTTAAAGGAGCAATATCACCACTCGCGCAGCTACCACATAGTGGACTAGAACAGTACTAGAATTTTGAATGGAATACACTCAGTGATTATGCCGCTTTAACACAACTGCATTTTAACCCAGATATAAAAAGAATTAGCAACAGTAGGGCTAATCATGATTCCCCCGTGAAGTTCTGGTTTTGAGACATCTCCCCCCCCCCCCCTTTAAAAAATAAGAAGAATCTCATAATCATGCCCTATATCTTGAACTACTGAACATAAAGGATATCATTAATAGTATTAAGTCTCACCACACTCTAAGGTCCTGCTCTTTTGTTACCCTCTTGTCGTGCCCCGTATTGTCCACATGCTGCGAAGTGTCCACATCACAGTATGTCCACAGCCTACCGTCACAAAGTGTCCACAGAATACAATTTGTCCACTGCCTTCCTTCGCAAAGTGTCCATAAATAACAGTTTGCCCACGTCCTACCATTAAAAAGTGTCCACAAATACAGTTTGTCCACACCCAACATCATATAATGTCCACAAAATACAGTTTGTCCATGCCAAGCCATCATAAAGTGTCCCCAAATACAATTTGTCGACAACATTCTGTACCACAGTGTCCACCAAAAGCACTTTGTCCACACAAAGTGTCCACAAAACACCATCTCTTCATGACAAATATACTGTGGCACCATATTGCCATACCTTGTACCTCCTTTTTGTCTGACCCCCCTCCTCCTCTTCACCTTACAACCTTACTCATCTAGCTTTGGGTCTACCCTTTTCTGAAAGGGGACGCAATATTAGCAAATATTTTATATTTTGATGGGCCCACATCACATTATGTCCACAGCCTTCTATCACAAGGTGTCCACAAAATGCAGTTTGTCCACAGCCTTCTATCACAAGGTGTCCACAAAATGCAGTTTGTCCACCTCCTTCCTTCACAAAGTGTCCATGATATACAATTTGTCCGCGCTCAACATCACAGAATGTCCACAAAATACTATTTGTCCCTCGCCAACCATTGCAAAGTGTCTGCAACACAGTTTGTCCACACCCAACTAGCACAAAGTGTCCCCAAAATTTAAATTGCCTGCTATTACAAAGTGTCCACACTGCACACTTGGTCCACACAAAAGCATCACAAAGTGTCCACACAGTATACTTGGTCTACACAAAACAATCACAAAATGTCAACAGAGGACACACAAATATGTTGCAAAATGTCCAGAAAGTAGGCCACACAAAACTAGTAGAAGAAAATCAGTTGAAATGACTGTGCTTGTGCTGTTTAAAGTTTTAAAAAACGCCACATTTCATGCACGCACGGTATAGCTCTCCTAGGTGAGAGGACAAACGTTTAGAGCGTTATCTTATTAAGACTATTAAGGTGGGTCGCTACCCTTTGTTCAAAGTTAACAGAATGTCTCAATTTTTTTTCTATAGACAGTCTGAATCATATAGAAACGGAATATGAAAAGAAAAATGGGAGGTGCCGACCTACTTTTTTAAATACAGAATTTTGAAAAATTAAAGTATTTTCATTTCTCTCTAAAAATGAGAAAAAATTGTGAAAGTTTCCATAATTTTTTTCATACCAAGCATTATGTCCAGAAATGTAAAACTTCACATGTGAAACGCCTTTATGTTACACTTTACTGCAAAAATAATGTTATAGTTGTATGCCATGGTATTCTGGATAAAAATATGATGTTTCGGGAAAGAATAGGAGTAAATTCCTATTATTTTGTGGCCTTATTTGCTAAAAATAGTGTTCAAAATTAACAGAATTTTTTTTAACTCTTTCAGAAAATATAAAACGTCCTGATTAAATAACCTTGGTTGTTTTAAACAACATGAGAAGCTCTTTAGTATTTCTGAGAAGATTCATCACTAAATAATGCCAATACACTAATTCATGTTAAAAATAGAAAATATTATCAGTTACAAATATATCAAATAGCAAAAGTCCCATAAAATGCTCAATTTTAGTTGAATCGACCTAATTTTTTTATATGATGTGGGGAACTCATATATGTATCAAGCTATGCAATATTGTACCATTCTGATACATTTGAGGTGTATGCGCAGAGACCTGCGCAGTGAGTTCATTTACAACAGGTAGCGACCCACCTTAAGATGGTCTTATTTGTCTTAAGTTTAGTACCTGAAGTCGCCACCTTACCTTCTATATAAATTGACAGAGGGAGCCACAGGTTAAGTCTATCCGTAATCTGGCTAAATGGATGTGAGGGCGATCATTATCTGTGACAGTAACTATGGAAAAAGGTTAGAACCTAACCCCAACCCCAACCCCAACCCTGACCCCCCTAACCCTAACCCTGGGTGTGATATATGCCCATTGACAATACAAGACAATGACACCTATGCGATAGATAAATGTCAAACCAGTTTTACGACCTGGCATCACAGCCCAATTTACATTCATTGTGGAGAAGGAGGTGGATGACCGTGTCAAACGCCTTCCTCCGATCAAGGAAGACCATGGCCACCAATAATCCCTTTTCTTTAGGTTGCCAGACTTGGGCAACAGGATAACAGTAGTTTTTTTCTGTTCTGATCAAGGAGCTGTTAACTGTGTGTCCATCTCTAAAAAGAAAAAAATCTATCTCTTCAAGTGTCACGATCATTAGTTGTACTATTGTTTCAGGTTTACCTGTGAACGTGATGGGAGCTTACTGTCCAATAGGGAGGACAAAGTGGAGGGTTAGAATTAGAATCGTGTGTGCTTGACTGGCAGGCCTGAGTCGGACCAGATGCACCTATAGTGTCCTACATATAGAATGCATATGGTAGGTCGCTTACTGTTGTCATAGGAGGAATCCCCTTAGTTGGGAGACTCCTTTAATATGAGCTATAAGTTGACTAAGTCTTGAGGTCTTGTAGTATAGTTGGTATTTTATTACAAGTTGACAGCAACAGTACAGTAAGTACAAGTAGGTTCCACTCAGTTACACCTATCCACACAATAGTATAGGTCTTGGTAAATATACCTAAGAACCCTGAGGTTAAGTAATGGACTAGAGCCAAGGGGGTCCTACACCATGTCTGATAGTTGGGCCTAGTAGGGCATAGCCTATAGCCTTGTTCTCAGTCAGTGGAGAGGTCCTTGCTCAGTGGAGTCCATGTGTAGAGTGAGGATGGAGATGCCCAGTGCTGGGACCTGACCCCTTTTATGGTGGGCAGGCCACCAGCATGGCATCTTAGTTGGCATCCACATGTTAGTGTCAGTTAACACTCCTCCCCTATGGGCATGTGGAAGAGGACAATACAATTGGCGTTCTCTCAGGCATAGTACAATACAATTGTCGTTCTCTCTGGCAGAGAACAATACACCCCTATCTAACCGACAGGATGCGCTCGGCGCCGGTGTGGGCGGCGGACCGGCGCGCGCCTGCGTGGGCCGACAACAGCAGTAGCGTCTGCCGCCGTCGGCTTGGAACGCGGGCGCCCGCAGCGCCGGGCACGCCAGTCATACCTGACACTGTCATCGTTAAAAGCCAAGATGCATGGTTCTAGGCGTTCTACCCCCTGGAATTTATTGCACTTCTAGTCCCAATGGGAGTTTTCTCAGCGCACACGTAGTTTAATTACAATAATCCATGTTTAAACTACGTTGCTATTAAAGCTATTAGTCTTGCATAATGTATAATGAGCTATAGTGATATGGAGTTCTTCTCTCCCCTGCCCTCATTAGTTTGATACTTTTGTCCGGGCCCCCGCACCCCCCTTTTTCATTTTCCCCTTCTATTTCCTTGTTCTCAACAAGACAAATCCTATTTCTTTTAACCCTATGTAGAAGAAGGGAGAATTCTGGAGGGGAAATTTCCAGAGGGGGGGGGGGATTCCAGGGGAACACCAAAATGCACAATATGCTCTCTCACATATACAATTATGTTGATCTCCTATGGCTCCACAATTTCTACAGACAAGGTATCACAGTGCCCCCCGTCTAACGGTTCCTAACTACAAGCTAACAATGTCTCAAAGGACCCCAGTCTATACGAAATCCTGCCGGACACCAACTATAGCCGGCAAAAAGCCTGCCGGGCCGGCAGAAACGTTGCTACTGCCGGCCCAAATGACAGGCTGTCATGTGCAGGTCTTTGCCTACATGCCAGTTTTTACGGCTTGTAAATCGGACCAGTATTAAGGTTTCTACAGCATAAAATAGAAAGCATGAATATTTTCTGTAATTTTCTTCACTGATTTACATATTCGATTGATTTGTATATTTGTAACATACAGGGTAACACTATTCATTATCACTATTAGTATGAAAAGTTGCCTTTCATTTGATTTTTAAATAATAAGACTGTACTCCAATATCCGGGCCTGCAAAAAATAAGCCGGGCCTGCAAAATTAAATATCTGCAGGACCGCATGTCCTGCATGGTGAAATGTTTTCGTATAGACTGTTCTTCAGGATTCAATAAAGATTTCAATTTCAAATAAAGATTTCAATTTCAATGCAATATACCATTGTAGGCACAGAGTTGTGGGAAAGCAGGCAAACTGACGAGACAGCGAACCGTCAAAATTATAGCTGGGGCTCCACTACCGGATTTTTTGGTCAATTCTTACAATCCTATTTTTCTTGATGTAATTATAGACAAACCCCAACATAAACAACCGTTATGTTGATATGATCTGTAAAATTTACTCTTGTGAAAAAAGGACCAGAAAATCGGGTGGTGGAGCCCCATGTTTATAGGGCCAAAAAGGTTTGTTTCAGGTCACCCGACCGACCCTATCATTTTAGGGCAAAGAAAATTTACGCATTTTTACCCTTTTTGGTCAATTTTCAGGTATTGAAAAAAGTTTGCTAGTACATTAATGTTTAAATATTTGTTTTCTTAAAGCTGGGCCGTCAGGGAATAAGTTCAGCATTTTCCATACATGGACTAAAAAACCAGTTCCACCAGAGGGCAGCAGTGTTTGGACAGGGGACCATGGGCATTGTCCAGCTACAACATTCACCCTATCTTGTGCTTGTAAGAGCTGAGCTCCCAGCCCTTAAGAGCCCTCTTGTGAATGAAAACTGAACTATATCCAAAAGTGCTTTTGGCCTCACTTCAACCATGATGGTCAAGCTTTAAATCCGACCTGCCGACCCTACATCTACCCACCATGTTACCTGAAACAAACCTTTTTTTGGCCTAGTTCAATGATGTGTTGGGAAAACAAATCGCACCAGGAGCAGACGCTTATAGCTGGGACTCCACTACCAGATTTCGTTGACCTATCGGGGCTATTCTCACAAATCCGATGCCCTGAAGTAATTATAAACAAACACAAGCATGAACAACCATTTATGCTCAGGCTATGTAACAATGATTTCGCAGATTTACTTTTATGAGCAGAAAATCGGCGATTTGAGCCCCAGCTTAAATGTAACCGTCGCCCCAATCTATAGTCCTGATCCCTTTTTGAAGATGCACTTTTAACATGATCTCATTTATAAAAATGGTTCATTCGGCCACTAGATTATAAGTCTAAACTGCTAAATATACAGTTTTGGAGTATTTTGATTTGGGGCGGCGGTTTGCTGATAAACTACTATAGAGTTTATCATAATAAACAATCAGTACGGTAACTTTACTTTATAATATTAGGCCCAAAAATAAAGGTTTGTTTCAGGTAACATGGGCAGAAAATGCAGGGTCGGTAGGTCGGATTCTTTTTCTTTTTGACTTTTTCTTAACATGAAATTACTGGCCGGCCTCTCCCAAGACCCTAAAACTTTCCAAAAAAGGGTAAAAATACGGAAATTTCTTCAAAATTGCATAAAAACTTAGGGTCTGTCCTGTTTTGATAGGGTCTGTCGGGTGACCTGAAACAAACCTTTTTTTTGGCCCTTATCATGAAAGCATACTCGAGCATGCAATGATATCCACCAGAATTATACTATAGATGTAGTGTTTGGTGTGTCATCATAAAGTATACTTTGTATTCACACAGTGCATTATATGGGTGTGGACCAATTCAACATGGCTATCCTCACAATCGACAATCGTGCCTCTACATGGGTAAAAATCGACATGGGCGACATGGCGACACGGCCCTTTTAGGCCATTTTAAAAACCGACGGACACAGGTAAAAATCGACCCACAGGCATTTTTCCCTAAGTTCTTATATGCCTAAAATTCGACACAGTGACATAGCCCTTTTGCTAAAAATCGACACGGCAACACGGTCAAAATTCTGGAGACCCATGTAGAGGCACACAATCGGCATGAGGCCTAGTGACATGCGAAATGAGGCTCAAAAAACATAGTAACAGGCGACATGAGCAATTTGTAAACTCGACGTGGGAAATGGGCATTATTAAGCGACATTGACATGCGACATGGCCATTTTTTAAGATAAACATTCGACATCCATACCCGCTGCATTGCCGTTACTGAGCTAGGTCCCAACCCACAGTTTCCCACCAGATTAACATACTGTAATAAATCGTAGCATAACGGGAGTCCCTATTGCCTTATATATGCTGCGGGTAATTTGAGGTAAGCTACCATTCTGCACAAAAATTTGCTCACTTACTGCAATTATAAGCGACTCCATTTAGCCTGTGGCTAATTACGGGTTCCAAATTGGCATCAGAAGACCCCAGTCTGACGTTTGTCAGATTAATACATACTTACCTGAGAGTCATGTCCCTTTGAGGAGATTGATGTATAATGGAACATGACAGAATCAAGGAGATTCATTATTAGATGATTAGTGTTGATTATATTTAATCTCTATTTAATTCCCCTTCAGGACCACTTTAGAATAATGTGAACTGAGTGATTAGCTGTCAACAAGGAAGTAGGTAACGACTCGGTGATACCACGTGCAGCGACTAGAGGGACGTCTATCAATGACCCGGCAAAAGTCCCTCAGTAATTTTATATATATATATTCCTCGTCAAAAACACATTACCGTACAGTGGGAATGTGAAGAGGTGTGCAGGTGGAATAACTTGGATAAAGATCAGGGGTAGACACTAACCTTTTCAGCTGTGGGCCACCCGGGCCCGGAGCTCAAAAAAATCTATGGGCCCTCAATTTCAGCTGTGAGCTCGGGAACAAATTTTTCTTTTTTCAAAGAGAAAGTCATATTTTCTATGTTAAGATGAAATCAAATTGGCTCATTTGCTCTCATTTACCTCTTTCAAACGACATATTACATGCCTATACCTGTTAGGTATATTCCCCTTAAACATCTTGCAAAATTCCCTGTGGGCCGCCCGGGCCCATGGGAAGGTATTTCTGTAGAAAAGTATGGGCTCGGACCCAAAATTATGGGACATTGGCTCCCGAGCCAGCGTTAGTGTCTACCCCTGAAGATGTCAATCATTCTCCATGAGGTATGAGTCCCTGTAGTCCCACACCACTGTAATGTCCCAATACATATGACTGTAGACAGATGTCATCAATGGGAGATAAGGGAGTGGTCATTTTTTAACAACAGGGAGGGGGGGTGGATTTCCGCGCGGAGCATGCGAGATTTTATTCATCGCCCCCCCCCCGGTCAACAGGTCGACATTAAATCCCCCCCCCCCCCCCCGGCGTCGAAAATCGGCGCGCAGTTGGGCCCTTTGAAGTACAGTAACGTGCAGGCTTTTTGGCCCAAACCAGGTAAAACGTTTTTGAACTCCTCCCCCCCCCCCCCCCCCCAAGAGCGGTCCAAATGTTTACACCACCACCGCCGGTCAAGGGGTCTGATTTGTTTTACCCCCCTCCCCCCCCCCCGATTGATAAAAAAAGATCACTCCCTAAGTTCTAGTTCTGTAATGAGATGCTGCATGCATTTACCAATCAGACAGGACATGATACCATCACACACCAGAAGGAGTTGTGTGGACGCTGCTGCCCCCTGGTGAGGCAGACAGTCACTAAATTCAAATGGCTGATGGGCCTGCCAACAGGTGGGCAGTACGAGAACCATACTCAACGTCTACTCCTCTACCCCCCCCCCCCCCCTCCCCCACCATTGAAATAAGTTCTTTGTTCACTAGATGTTTGCAGACTGTTGTCTTGATGTACTGTTTGTATATGTATTCTCTACAGGCACAGGTCTGGAAAACATTTCAATGGATGCAGGTTTTTGTAATGAGAATTTCCATTTTACAGGTGGCACCTTTCCGGATATCCCCTCAGTTGCTTTATCCTCCACATTTTTTAATTCAATGACATCATTTGCTATTTACGGGTACTACTTCTCTCCCTGCCAAAGCGCTTCGGATCGCTCTAAAAACTTCCCTACAACATGATTTTCAAACAATCATTTATACAACTATTGATTGATTCAAATACTTTAAGGGATAGATGACAAAGAAACGTTACATAAAATGTTGGTCTTGATTTTATGGTAGATGGCCTTATATTAAAAACTATGCTGGGCGTGTGCTTTCACATTTGGTAGGTGCTGCTTTAATTGGCTGCACTGAGAAAAATATCAGCGTCAGCCAATCCATTGGCTAAAATGTCGCCAAAACAACCTACTGATAAAAGTCAAGCAGTTTTGTCAGGATCAGGTAATGCTGGACTCTCATTTCAATGCTGTACTCACCCAAATGTAGGGTGTTTACCCCTAAATTGAAATAATACGCCTAAAAAGGTGTAAGACCTATCATCAGAAAGGGGAATACATGTATATCTGGAAAACAATGCAATAGACTGCATATCAATATCTGGTTTAGATCCAGCGTAATTAAACATAATGTGAGCCAGAGTCAGGGTTATTTTGGGAAACCCTTCCCATACACTTGACATGCAGAGAAAAGTGGTCAGTGCAGGGTAATTACTTGTAGGCCTACTGTGGCACTAGGGTCCTCGAAAAGGGTCATTTCTCTACTTCACTTGATGCACTTTAATTGTCCATCATGTCCATGATATTCAGTGTAAAATAGAAATTCCAAAAGGATATTTAAGCCATGATATCACACAATAGGCCCATAGATCTATATTAGTATTTATGGATTTTTTAAATATTCTGTTGCCCCCTACATCCAGGGAGTCCAATATTTAGCCAGGGAGATGTCCTTATATAACCTAAAATCTGTTCTAAACTACTGAAAATACAATATAACATGCAATAACTTTTTAAGAGCTAGAATATAGTTTCTTATGATGTGCCTAGGCCCCTGATGATATTGAGAATCTATCGTGCCGAAATGAGCTGTTCACTTCTAGTTTTTATGAGCAGATATACTTAAAATAATGATAGAAAAGGGGGCCTGACACCCAGATATAGAGAAAATACCCCCCTACACACTAAGGGTATCAGAATAATTTATCTTAAAGCCATCAGGCACGGATTCAAGATGAGAGAATATGTTACCAATGCAGAGACTCCACAACTGTGCCAGCTCAGTGAGGTGACTACTGTGTGCAAGAATATACTCAGAATGACTACTATTATACTACCAAAAGTTGGATTTTTCTGGCAGCCCAATGGATGGGCTGCTAGCCCAGAGCATTGGCATTCTTGGGGTGTCAATATATTTCTGATATTCCATTTATTCCTACAAAAAAGGTGAAAATACTAAAGTAGAGTAGAGAAACGGCCGTTTTCGCGGCCCTCAGCGGTACAGGTAAACACCCTACCAAATGGCTGGAGGGTCTAGCCATGCTGGACTCACTTCCCAGTGTCACGGACACTGCCAGCCTCTGGTAAGAGGGTCCGGAGTGGCTAGACTCTCCAGCTATTTGGGGAAGTCCAGCAATGCCTCACTCTCATTTGATTGGGTCGAGCAGTGCCCGACCCTCTCTAAATTATGGCGACATAGTCAATGGGCAGGCTCACTAAAGATAAAGGCCGTCAATACATTATTCATACCCTGGCCCTGGACAGTTAATGTAGACCTTGTATCATCTAAAGTGGTGTAGTTGGTCTCTTACTACGTATGTAACACTTGAGTACAAAAACCAGACAAGGTAAATTAGACTTTAATATACGGCGACTTTATTGTAAAGGTAACTCTTGGGTATTATAGTACAAGTATAACCAGCGGATATACAAGATCAGAACAGATATATAATACAGTGGGCAACCCTACAGCATAGAGTTAAGCCCGTGAGCACAGGGTGGTCATGTCACGACAGTCCCAAACCTGACTGACTTCCAATGGAGAAGTAGCCGTCTTATATACAGCGCTGCATAGCCACGTGACCGTACTAGCAGCGCCACCTGTTAGGTTTAGTTATGTAAAATGCTTATGTAACAACTACCGACGGTAACCGAAGGTGGTACCGGTACACTACCGTATAGATAACCGAACTAGAGGAGTCGGTGTATGTAACGAACCGACGATACTAGTTAGATGAATAAAACAGTTATTAAACACAATAGAACCGTGTTGTCTTACATCATACAACATACAATAGATATACAACAATAACAGTTAGACTTATAGTCAACCCGTTACACTACCCCCCTTTAGAATGTAGGAAGGGTTGGTTTTATAATAATAATACCTCTTGGATACATTATATACCACGTATATCTATTTATCAACAAGTAACATTTCTACTCATAGTAACAACAGGCATACATACATGAACAACCAGGTTAACATGTATATAACAGTTTATATCAACAATATAGTCTTTGGTATCAAACCATAGTCCCGTAGGCACATGATATAAAAACTGTCCAACTGATAGTCCTAGACTAGTATCAGTTAAAAGTAAAGGCACCAAATAACCACCTTGGAAACTCAACACATCACCTACTTCATTCAGCAATGGTGCGAATCCGTGTGGAGTTAGTGTCCTTATATATAAATAATAGAACTATAATAGCTCTCACTTCCTTTGGCGAAGAAAAGTTTTATAATTGGAACTATAGCAGTTCCCACTTCCTTTGGCGTAGAAAAGTTTATATATAAAAATCCATATTAGCGTATCCTAAATAAGGTGGGATAGATCGTCATCCTTATTAGGGGCGGTACTCCAGTACCTAGCAGTTTATGGCGGTAGAGATGGATAGAGTCCAGTACCGGTATAGTACTTCCATCTCTTGTGAAATATAAATATAAAAAGGTAGGTCCGTGCCTCCCTATAAATAATTATCACAGGAGGATGATCCATATAATAGTTCATAGGTCACAATAGTAGAATGTGACCACCGGATCAGGAGCCCTGGACAGTAGTAGAGCACCGACGGTTGTGGCTTAGTAGTAAACCACGGTTGAAGACATCAGGCTGCTTCCAGTGTGGTGGCAGTAGTGACTAGGTTAAGTCACGACAGCACCGTCGGTCTGCTTCGGTTGTCCAGGGGCGTGTAGCTGCGTCGATGGTTTAGTTTTACCTCCGAGGGGCGGAACAGTGCACCCCAGAGGGCCTGACAGGGGACCATCCTTAGGTGTCCATAGGGACACCGCCGGATGGCTTTCCTTCCCCATCAGGACTTCCTCCAGGAGGGGCCTCCGTGGTGTAAACCACAGCAGCCTCCACCTGGAGAGGAAGGGCTCCACCTGGGGCTACCGAGAGGGTACTCGGCGCCGCAGTAGGCTCCCCGCCACTGACCACCCGGGTAGATTGTGCCATGAAAGAAAATGGCATCTCATACCTAGGTGGGTGTACTGACAGTACCGGGGTCACAGGAGGAGCAGGCCTTGCGGCAAGCCCCAACCTGGACTGGAGATCTGGAAAACCAGTTCTCTCCCACTCTGTCAGCTTTAGCCCGAACTGCCGGAAGAACTTGGCGTCACAAGTTGTCAACCTTGATTCAAGCTGTTCGATCGTAGCCCTCCAGAGGGCATGATCTTGCTCCAGACTCGCCTCACGCTCGGCAAGGACTCTGGTGCGTTCAGCAACCCAAGCTTTCCCTTCCCGGATAGCCTGTTCTCTGAGCAACTTGTACTGCTCAAAGTAGGACTTCTCCAAGAAAGAAACCTGAAACTGGAGTAGCTTACTTGCGTTTTCAGCCATCTTAGCTCTGTAGCACTCAAATCTGGGGACTAGAGTGTCAGAGAATCCAGTGTCAAAAGCAGGACCATCTCCAGGCAACACAGGTAACCCTGCTAGCCCTTCGTCAACAGCCCTGTGCTCAGGTACTGGAGTCACCTCGTCATCCCTTGCGGGGTTAGAGGTTGCTCCGTGCTGGGGTGGAGCAGTCGGCTGGGCTGACGCCCCATCCGGCTGTTGTACCTCTACCTGTTCAGCGTCACTGATAGGTGAGATACTCTCCTGTGGAGCTGAAGCTTTCTTTTGCTTCTGGCTCCACTTGTACTGCTTGACATAGTCAGCAGCAACCTGACCCGCCTGCTCGTCACCCAATGAGTTCTGAACAATAGCCAGTGCATCACCCAGTTTCTGTCTCTCCTGCCTGGGCAGTTGATCAGCAACCGAGGGCAATGCAACCGAAGATACCGTGACGGTACCGACGGTTTGGCTACGGTCGACCTCAGATGTTACCGTGGCGGTGGCGACACGTTTCTTCGCAGGTTCACTGCGGGAACGGTCACGTCCACCTTTGGTATCATCTTTGGATGACTGGCGGCCCCTTTTCAGATCTTTCTTCTTCTTAGGAGGGGTATCCTTTCTGACAGTGGGCATCGGAGTTTCTGTTTCTGGCCCGAGATCGGTTTGTTCGCACTTGGCGCCCTTACACAATCTCTCCCAGTCAGCCTCCGTGAGGTAATTCCACTGTTTAAGTTTGTTGGTTCGCCACTTATACTGTAGATTCCCTACACGTTTGTGGCACCCCCAAACCTTCAGTGCAGCCTCAACTCCACGACTAATAGTGCGCTTGTGAACGCCCTTATTGTCGCAAAGATGCCTTACCAAACCAGCCCTCCGTTGGCAACGGAATAGCTCCCCGTCACTGTACTCAGGGCAGGAAGTACTAGTACTCCCACTCACACAGTACAAGTAGGGACGCACATTCATGTGCTTCTCTACTAAATGACGGGCGAACTTGAACAGGTTCGGCCACCGTTTTGCAGCTGTCGAAGCCCCCTTCAGGCGCTGACAGCGAACATACGGGCAGGGATCCCCTGGCACGTAGTTCTTCCAAGCATATTTCAGCTTGGGACGGCATGACCTATGGATGTTAGGTTTATTCCCTTCCAACACTGCCCTGAGGTACACGAGGTACCAGTCAATGGGGTGGGAATCACCTGTCAACCAGTCTTCGTCGTCTGAACCCTCGGTCGTGTGAGGTGCAGGAAGAGCCATTTTGCCATTTTCCTGAAGTAAATCAGAAAGGCTCAGGTTCTTCCGGTCATCATCACGGAGACACAGGTTTAGACGAACATGCGCTGCCTTGGCGCGGAGGCGGCGATTGGCTCTGCTCTCTGCAACAGACCATCCCTCGGCTTCCGCCTTGGACACTCTATCAGCAACAGCTTTGAGCCTATCTGCCTCAGTCGGTGCGACCTCTTCGGTAGCAGGAGTTTCAGGGGAAGATGTAATCCTCCTCTTACGCTTCCGCTTCCGTTTGGTCTTAGCACGAACCGTGGACCCGTCTGATGAATCACCATCAGGGACCGTCGGTTCTTGTGCCAATACACCGGCGGGTTTCGGAGAAGATCCCCCTGCAGGGTTCTCCTCCTGGTTGGTATTACTACCACCCAGACCAGGTTCTGTTTTCGGAACAACATCACCCGACCCCTCAGGGTTAGGTTCAGCTGGTACCGAAGCCGAGCCTTGACCGACGGTTGGAGCACCGGTAGTGTCCATTTCCGTGTCAGACTCGAGAACTCGGTCATCCCCGTCGGAGGCCTCAGCCTTCTTCGGGGCCGTGCATGTGCCATCTACACGGGCTGCCATACTGTTAGCTCAGGCGTAGGTGAACCTCACGGTTCACTCACCCGAGCCTTTAGTAGCACAGCAAGTAAAACAACAGTGTAGGTACTGCCGGGCAGACCTAGGCACCACTGATCAACACGCTACCCTACGGGCAAACGTGTTGATCTGAAGAAGCCTGGCCGCCTGTGGGGCTTATATACCCCACCCGTCCCCCGTGACCTCGCCCCTTGACCGGCTTCTCAGCCAATCAGGGGTCGCGTCTCGAAGACGCGCCGAGGTGACCCAATTTCTCACGGCTCATTTGGCGGGAGAAATCGATCAGGTGACGCGGGCAGCGCCCTTCCCACGTCTGGCATATCCGACGGTGGGAACTCTGACTGTTGTTTACAATTTTCGTGGCGGAGCCACCGGAAAACCCGGGAATGATATACCGGCATTAGAGGATATACACAGCAGCGTGTTACTAAGCAATATGTGGTCAAAACTAATCCCATACTTAGAACTAATCGGCAAAGCCAGCCACCCGCCCTGAACACGTGCTTTTCTACCTCCAACGGATAACCACACCGGATAACCCGTCTCTTCTCGTTGTGTTTTGGTGATCGAGTACCGGGCCAATGACCACCGGCCCAGTACGGAACTGTCCAGGGAAATTTAATCAAGCCAGCAGCTAAATGTCGTCAACAAGGTAAGAAAAAAATGTTTACACAATTTTATCTCGCTCTCTGACACGTGTGCTCCTCCGTAGACCTTGTACCGGTATGTCCAGCAATGATGACACCGGAGGTATCACCTTGCTTTGTTTACCGGTGCCTACGGTTAGTCCTTTACGCACAGCTGACCCTTTTTTACGAGGCCTACCGCGCTTGGGCTTGGTAACACACGACTGTGGTTCAATCGGTAATTTCCTAGGACGACCCCTTCGGCGCGCTACCGTCGGTACCGACGGTATGACCGTTGGTCCTGCCTTCGGTATCTTCGGTAGCGCAGGGTCGGTTGGTGCTGGTACTCGACCAGCACCGAGGGAATCTTCACCGTCATCTATATATGGAACTCCATACCAAGGTCGGAGTCTAGCCACATGTGATTTAGTGAGAGTCCCTTTTTGCAACCGTATTACTACAGTAGTTTCACTAACCACCATAGTAACCGTATGCAGACCATCCCAGGAGTACAGGGTCTTGACTTTGGAATTTGGTGTGCTAAATCTCGCGACCTTATCCCCCACCTTGAATTGGCGGAGTTTAAGGCCCGTGTCATAGCCCACCTTCTGCAAACTAGCAGATTTTTCCAAGTTGTCCCTTACTACTCCATAGGACTCGCGTAATGATTGTCGAAGTGACTCAACAAACATCACTGTGCAGGGTTGCTCGAGCTGGTGTCCCTGCACTCCATAGACCATGTCACTAGGCATGACTATGTCTTCACCCATTACGAGCATATTAGGCGTACAGCCCGTCGACGCATGTTCGGTAGCATTGTAAGCATGGGAGATATAGCGAGCGTGCTCATCCCAATCATCCCGGTGCTCATTAACCATTGTCGTGAGACATTGGATCAACGTCCGATTGAAACGTTCCACCATACCATCCGATTGAGGTCGGTAGGGGTTCGTATGCGTCTTGCAGATGTGTATTTTACTACACAGTTCTGCCCACAGTCGAGATTCAAACTCACGACCCTGGTCGGAGTGAAGCATTAAAGGACCTCCCCACGTGAGGATCCAATTCTCGAAAAGTGCTTCTGCGCAGGTAACAGCTGTATGATTTACCAACGGATATACTTGGACATACTTGGTATAGTAGTCCTGTACCACCATCATACAGGTATTCCCACGGGGGGTCGTGTTGAAACCACTAATGATATCAACAGCGATCCGGGCAAATCGAACACCGAATAGCTCTTGACTTAGAGGTAGTTTACCAATACCAGGTCCAGGCTTTGATAAACAGCATTGGGGACATTGTCTCACCCAACGCCGTATGTCCAAAGTCATACCAGGCCAGTAATATCTACTCTTAATCTTTGCCTCAGTCCGTTGTCTGCCAAAGTGTGCTGAAGTTCGGTGACCATGACAGTAATTGAGCAACTGTAGTCTGAGTGACAAAGGCACTACAGACTGAGCTGTTCTCTTCCTGCCAGGTTGCACCCTCCAGCGGCACAATACACTGTTCCGTATAAAAAGATTATCCCACTGAGCTAACAGTTGTCTAACTTCTTTACATTCCAGCGAAAGTGCGGGGCGAACAGGCTTGGACAGGCCCAACAACTTCAAGGAGTACACCCTCGAAATAGCTGGATCTGCAAGCTGCTCATCCTTCAAGTGATTTAACGTCCAGTTAGGAACTTTCGCACCCACAGACGCAATCACTGCATTGTGAGACCCACAGTCTCGGCAGTCTACACGGTGACAGTTCCGGATAGGATAGCGGGACAAGCTGTCCGCATTCACATGATCTACTCCACTCCTGTGTATGATATGCTCATTCGTCATGCCAAACTCAGAGAGGTGGTTCAACCATCTACCCATCATCCCCTCAGCGTCCTTGAAGTTAAGGAGCCACTGCAGAGATGAATGATCCGTCCGTACGAGATAATTCCCACCATATAGGAAATGTCTGTACTTTTTTGTGTAAACCACCACTGCCAAGAGTTCACGCTTGGTTGTGCAGTAGTTACGTTGTGTTTTGCTTAGACTGTTGGACGAAAATGCCAGCGGCACTTCTCGCCCATCCTGGATCTGCGACAAGGCAGCACCAATACTTGTATTAGAAGCATCAGTGTCCAAGATGAACTTACCAACAGGTGCAGGGTAGTGCAAAACAGGTGTTTCTAAGAAGAGTCTCTTTAACTCACTGAAAGACTGTTCTGCGGCTGGAGACCAGACTATTTTAGCCTTAGCCTTCTTCTCTCCAATCATCAGCTCTTGTAAGGGAGCTGCGACTCTCGAGAATCCAGGTATAAAATCTCTGTAGTATGAACAAAACCCGATGAAAGAGCGTATCTCCTTCGTGTCCATCGGACGAGGCCAGTTCTGTACCACTTCGATCTTATGAGGATCAGCCATGATGCCATGTTCAGAAACAATTCTACCTAGGTATTCAACTGACTTCCTAAAAAGCTTGCACTTTGAAGGTTTCAATTTCAGACCATATGATAAGATGCGTTTCAGCACAGCTTGGAGGTTCTGTAGAGTTTCCTCCACAGAACCACCGAAGACGATGATGTCGTCCAAGTATACTAGGCACTTTTTCCAAAGTAAACCCCGTAACATGGTTTCCATCATTGCCTCGAAGGTTGCCGGGGCATTGCATAGCCCGAATGGCATGACGTTGAACTCAAATAGTCCCATATGGGTAGAAAATGCGGTTTTTTCTCGGTCCCGGGGGTCCATGCCGATCTGCCAATAACCAGATTGTAAATCTAGTGTACAGAACCATTTCGCCCCACCCAGAGATTCCACACATTCATCTATCCGAGGTAGAGGATATGCATTCTTCCTAGTGAGTCCGTTCAACTTCCTATAGTCGATGCAAAATCGACAGGAGCCATCCTTTTTGGTGACCATCACCACAGGACTTGACCATGGACTCTCACTAGGTTGAATCACATCTTCATCCAACATCTTTTCTACCTCAGCCTCCATAGCACTTTTTTTAGCCATGGGTAACCGACGGTAGGGGATTCTACTGGGAAGCGCGTCCCCAGTGTCAACCCGGTGTTGTACCGTATTGGTACGCCCTAGAGGATCTCCTGGTTGCGCAAAGGCGTCAGATAACTCCGACAGCTCATTGGCCACCATTTCGCTCTCTAGGGTTGTGAGGTGTGACTCACACAACAGGGACCTTAAATGTTTCGGTAGGTTGGATTTGGCTAGAGCCTCTTCGTGGGAAGAGTCTCCCGCCACCACACCTACTTCCACAAAGTCCGTAGTTAGTGAGTCTACCCCATATGCTCGCGAGGTGTTACCAATAGGCGTCCCCTTTCGTAGAGTGATTTCTCTACTACTCGAGTTACAAATCGGTATCACCCCCCAACGAGCGTTGGCCAGGTAAGTATGATAGCCAGCAAGACCTAACTCAGAGAGCTTTTGATCTTCTGGTTCAAACATTCCCGGCCGTTTGGCCTGCACTCCCACGCAGCTGACTAGGACATCGGATACATGTCCTGCTGCCAACTTTGTGTCTTGTGCCACTGACGCCACAGAAGAACCATTCCTTAAAACGCACTGTACAGATTGTTTATAAGGATGTTTAATCTGAAGTCGGCCCGTTGCGGTGTTCATTGTTACCCCGTAAAGAGCAGCAAAGTCCATCCCCAGTATGCCATCATCAGTGATGTCGGTGATGGTTGGACATATCCAGTATGTCTTGCCATCAACCAACATAGGTTTTACAGTTCTGCCATAAGTCTGCATACTATCTCCCGTAGCAGTCCGAGCCTTTACTCCCAGTAGCGGAGCTTCGGGCTGGTTGCAAAGACGGGCCATGAATCTACGATTGACCAAGGTGTGAGATGCACCCGTGTCGACCAAAAATTCACCACGCGTCCCGGAAATAACCAGACTCAGGTACCAACGCTGTCCCCGTAAAGGGACACACTCAGAGGTCAGCATCGGGCTTCCCCCTCCATCCATAGCAACCCCTTTTGTCAGGAGATAATCCCAACACGGGTCGCTCGGGGAGTCTTGAATCACACTGCTCTGGGCAATTGATTCTAACCAAGACTCCTCTAAGCCAGCGACTACAGAATCCTCCGGATTCCGTTCGTCCTTGCCAGCCCCGCCTTGCCAGATGCTTACAGGTTGTACAGACCCTTCTGCCTCTGCGCGGCCTTGGTTCATGGAAGAGTTAACACCGTCTACTAATCCCTTACAGGCATGGCTAACTGTGGGGGCGCCATCCTTGCCAAGAGGATGGGCCCCATTCAGTTTTCCGTCTCCTTTTCAGTTTTAGCAGCGACGGGTGCAGGGGCTTTGCATTCGCTAGCCCAATGACCCATCTTTTGACAGCGTCTACATGGCTGAGGTTTCGTGTCCTTTTTCTTCTTTTTCCTTCTCTTTCCAGATCCAGAATCAGAAGTGGACGCAGAGCTCTTTTCCAAGTGCTTCCGCAACAAACCCTCAATCATCTTTTCCATGTCCCTGTCAGGCATTACTGCCGCCACCTCCTCGGAGGCGGGCTGTTTTTTCTTAGGTGGTTTTGTGGCGGCCTCTACCACCTGAGCTCCTTTCGGGGCTACAGATGGAGCTGCCGACACTCCTCCACTAGGAAAAACAGCCTGTTTGGTGTCATACACATCTGCATGGTCAAAAAGGTCAGCTAGAGATAAGTCTGGCTGCCATTTCTCCCGCAGATATGCCTGGAGATTGGTGTCTCTGACTCCATTGACAAACCTGGAGGTTAACTCCTGGATGACAGTGGGGGTGTCAGGTCTACATCCCTGATAACACTCGGATATCAGTTCTTGTAGAGCAAATCCGTAGGATCTCAGATGCTCGTCCTTGCGTTGGACACGTTTGAGCAGCTGAGTCCTTGGGTCATGCTCACCAATCTTCCCAATCGCCCATTCAGCTGTTTCTTCAAGTGAGCTCAATGTCTTGATCTTCACTCTCTCGAACGCCAACAGGGCTGGTTCACCTGGCCCGTTGCAGAGTGCTTGCTTCAGAGCAACCAGCGCTTGCTGATTGTTCCAGCGATTGCTCTCCACAATAGCCTTGAACCGAACTTTGTACTTTCTCCAGGGTGGCGACCCTGTGAAAGGCGGAATATCGATGGCCTTTTGACGGGCTGCATCAGGATGTTTGATCTCCCCAAAGTTGAAAGGAGAATACCGTTCATCCAGTTCATCGATGTCCCGCGGGACGATGTCTGTCCCCAGCTTCTCAATAGCCGGGTTCCTGTCGTACTTAGCCCGCTGGACAGGCGTTAAGCCTTGTCTAGCTCTGGGTTTCGGTACTGGAACTGAGACCATGGTCTGCTGCTGATTCAACGTCGTTGAACCAGTAGATGGGTGGGTGTACCCTGGAGGTGTTGCCGTGCCTCCAAAGGCGCCACCACAGACCGGAGTCTGTAGATAGCTAGCCCCCATCTGAGGTGTCATACCTGTTACCGTGGTGTGTACTAGCGGCGGGACACTTGAAGGTGTCACTGTCGTGTACACACTGGGTACGGGTATGACTGGAGGTACCACCGTGGAAGGTGGTGGTACTTTCTCCGACTTCGTCTTCAGGTCCTGATTGACTTGCCTTAAGCTTGCGAGGTCCTGTCTGGCTAAGTGGAGCTGCGTGCTCAAATCCTTTCCCAAGGAAGTTAAGCTTGCAACCTCACATTCGCCGGACACCCTCTGGTGCAAAAGTTTGTCAACCTCCACCTTGTGGGAAGCCATCTCGTTCTGGAGTTCCAGTAGGAACTTTTTCTTCTCATCAACCTCCCTTAGGAATAGCTTCCTAGTTTGATTGATGGAAGCAAGTTCCCTCCGGGCTTCCGCGAGCTCGTGCAACTCGGTTTTCCTGGTGGGGATACCCATGGCAGCTAGTAGGTCCCCATCCAGTGGTAAACTGGATGGCTCATCTACTGCTGGCGGGTACCCCTTACCAGGAGCTTCTGTTGCCACATTAGTCTTCTTTGATAGCCCGCCACCCCCCATACCGTTCGGTGTAGGAGTGGCACCATCAGTGAAAACCGACGTGTCTGGATCCAATGAAGGATCTGCTACCGTCGGTGTAGAACCGAAGGCAGCTGGGCCGAGAGTTTTAGGCTCTCTACCCGGTATTTTCTGACCCTCAGGACAGAAAAGATTCGTGGAAAGGGAGTCCAACGATCTCCTGGAGCTTATATCAAAGGGTCCCGGGATTGGAGATTGCTCCCCATCCTCTCCTTTGGTAAAGGCTTCCACAATAGGATCACCTATTGCTTCTTGGGAGAGGTCGTCACCGGGCACCTCCAAGGCTGCCCGGCTCTCCCGCCTATTGGATTTGCCTGTGAAGAAGCGTACATTCTGTACGGCTTCCTCACGTTCCTCAGCAGGGGTTTTAGTCCTGCCGCTGAACGAGCTGACAAAATCGTATAGGTAATCCATATACTGTAAGTCTATTTAATACCCTATCAATGGTCGGTTCGATCAAGTGGTCACGGCACCAATGTAGTTGGTCTCTTACTACGTATGTAACACTTGAGTACAAAAACCAGACAAGGTAAATTAGACTTTAATATACGGCGACTTTATTGTAAAGGTAACTCTTGGGTATTATAGTACAAGTATAACCAGCGGATATACAAGATCAGAACAGATATATAATACAGTGGGCAACCCTACAGCATAGAGTTAAGCCCGTGAGCACAGGGTGGTCATGTCACGACAGTCCCAAACCTGACTGACTTCCAATGGAGAAGTAGCCGTCTTATATACAGCGCTGCATAGCCACGTGACCGTACTAGCAGCGCCACCTGTTAGGTTTAGTTATGTAAAATGCTTATGTAACAACTACCGACGGTAACCGAAGGTGGTACCGGTACACTACCGTATAGATAACCGAACTAGAGGAGTCGGTGTATGTAACGAACCGACGATACTAGTTAGATGAATAAAACAGTTATTAAACACAATAGAACCGTGTTGTCTTACATCATACAACATACAATAGATATACAACAATAACAGTTAGACTTATAGTCAACCCGTTACAGTGGTATTAAATGTGTAAGGCCAAATAAAAAAAAAAGGTTTGTCTCAGGTCACCCGACCGACCCTAGCAAAACAGGGCCGACCCTACGTTTTTTAAGCAATTTCGAAGAAGATTTTATATTTTTATACTTTTTGGGTCGTTTTTAGAATTTCCAGGGAGGATAGCTGGTACTTTCATGTTAAAGAAATAAGATGAAATAAAAAAAATCCGACCTACCGACCCTAGTCTTTCTGCCCATGTTACCTGAAACATACCTTCTTTTTTTTTGGCCTAAGCTAACCTGATAAAAGCCTGTAATCAATATAATGATTTGGATGTCTTTGTTGTCAGTCCATTAAGCTAAAACATGGCAAATAAGGCACCCAGTGGCCTGTAATCTTTGTTTGTAAACCCTTCTCGTTTTCCTGGTCGTTCCGTACCCTTATTGGAATGTCTTATTTCAAGCCAACTCTACAGTAGGAATGGTTTGGTTCATATTAATAACGAGATGTTGAAATAACTTCATATGTGCTGATATGTGAATTGTACATAATAAAGGCAGATGTTACCTGCAGTATCTAACAATATGTCGTACAAATAACACATATGTCTGTTACGATATTATATAAATAGGTATACCTGATGTTATGGTGAAGTAAATGTTTGAATGAAGGTAATCTGGGGTGTGAGGAGTTATTTTGAGTGTATTTCGTACTGACCAAGAATTCATCATTTCGACTTGTGAAATAGTGTTGTTTGCTTTATTTTCAGATATTGCAACATAGGCTATGGTGTGGCCATATATACCTACTATATCTTAACTGAAATTCTGGGAAAACTGATAAATCTGAAATATCTAGAAATAATATATTATTAAGTATTGATGTCAATATTAAGTAGGAATAATAAACCATCATTATTGTGTAACCCTAATTGGACTTTGGCCATTAAGAATTAAAGTCCTGATAAAGAAGCTGTATGTTGCATTTTTCCAATGAATAAGTCCCAAACTTCAATGTGTAACACAAGTTTATTCCAAATTGATTCATGATTTTTATTAAGCAATTTATTTCCAAAATTCTTGCTTTTCATAAGACAATAATCCTTGCTAAGTTATGTGTTAATGGCTTTAATTCTACTCCATGTCCTTATTACAGAGTGCTTGAGGGATTGTCAGTAGGAACACCTCTTTTTCACCAGGTAGTGCATCTGTGGCATATCGGCAATGCCGGATCCAGGATTGTCTAGAAGGGGGGGCCCAAAGCTGGCCAATCTGGAATAACTGTCTTGTTTCCACCAAGCGAGTTGCAGCAGCCATACAAAGGGAATTTGGGGGCATGTCCCACAAGAAAAGGTTGATGGTCTAGATTTGAAATGGTGCATTCTTACACATTTTAGGACAGAATATTTTCCTCTTTTTTTTGGGGGGGGGGAGCAAGGCCCGTCGGGCCACCCCCCTGTATCCGCCAATGTATCGATACCCCTTATCTACCACTGCAGTCATGTCAAACTGGTGAACATAGAAGTACTGTCAGTAACATTGTCAGGGTAGAGTGGAGGAGTGGTGGTGCAATCTGTAGAAGGCTGGAACTGAAACATCACGATGGTGTAACTCACTAAGGTCCCAGTCAGCTGAAATGACAGAAAAGATAAAATGTTTAACTCTATATAAATGTCTTCATCCTAATGAAAAACATTATGTTAATGTTGTAACCCATCTTACCAGAAGTGAAGATTTTTGGTAAAATCCAGGTTATTTTGTTCGATATCCACGATTCTAAAACACTTCCCCAGATTTGGAACCAATAGAAGTCTGTAAACCCAAGTATTCACACAGAACAGGAAATTTGAATTTCAATTGAAGTGACATGGTCCGATTTTTTCCACATTTTAGATCCTACCTAAATGTGTTCCAAGTGTTAGTATAATATCATATTTGGAGGATGGGGCGCAATAAATTGTCATCTATGGGCAATAAGAGCCAAATTTGATAGTCAGATATGGCACAGGTATAGTTTTGTACAGTTTATTTTCAGTTGGGAGATTATAGCATGCACTCCAAAAGTAGTAAATGAGACATAATTTGATTATTAATCAAATTTTAAGCTGAATTCTAGGTACTGATATGAAATAAAGTAGTTAGGACATGAAGTGTGGCCATAGGGAACATTCTGGTTCATTTCACTCATTTTTAAATTTAGGTGAAGTCACTTACCGTCCGTACGAAGGAGGAATCCAAGAAGCCCAACATGCTGGCAGTGAGCCCTATAGGGGGACCATTGAGCCGTATCAAGAACAACTGGAGCTGGACACAGACAGGAATTAGACCATTTATATCTAACCAATATACCACAGAAACTCATTGAATTTCAATTTAATGAATGGGTTCTTTTGACATAAATAATTCTAGGATACAGTTCCTTATACTTATGCTCAGCTATGAAACCCTCATAAATTCTACGATAACTATGTGCTATTACTACATGTATTTGAATTAACTGATAATCATTTGATTTAAGTTAGAATCAGACACTGAAAAAGAATTGAGGCAAAGCAATATTTGCAGCTTAATTAGCCTATGTAATCTGTAAGCCATTGATATTTCTGTCTACTCAGGCGAATTGCTTTCTGGAAGTGATTCTTTAAATTCAATATTTACCAAACGTCTGCAGTCTTTGTCCGTTGTCTTAAAGTGTTGTTTGTATAGGTAGTCCCTACAGACATACATCTGAAATGAACACAGTTGAACATAGACTCAGCACCCAAGTACCACTAAAACAGCTTGGAGTCGTTAATTCCAAAGAAATACGTTAGAGTTGCACATACTATGCATCGTTTTAACTGTCTGAAATGTCTTACTCCTTCCGGTGTTTGAGATTCCGTTGTAGCTACAGACTGGGAACGGTATAGGCACCTCTCTTTTTTGCTGATTTGAACAGCATTATGGATATTATGGGACGGAAATTGGCCGAAATTCTTAGTTTTGTTAACATTGATGCCAATACCTTTTTGAAGGCATTATTGACGGTTGAAATGATGCAAAGCTTTGACACATTTATTCGGAATGAGCCACTCCAAACTGTTGTAGTGGATAAGTCTATGGGTGATGAGAGTCGTCATAATCAGTGATTCTATTTAAAGCTTGCGTGTTTCATTACAATCTACAATACAGCATTTATAGAAGTACCTATTCTATTTCCTTACTAGTTTACATATATTTTGAACCATCATTATAATAATATGGTCACTTAATTGAGTTTTCAGTTTATGACTGAGTATTGTCCGTATCTGTATTCAGAATACAGAGTTTGACAAAACCCAACAGCCTTAACTGACTTTAAATAGAAATAACATGAAGGAGATGGACCCAGTCAGGCATTATTGAAACAATTATTATATTGAAACCAGTATTGCACTCACTTTGCTGTTGGGTATTCCAGGAATGATTGCAATTGTCAGGAGCCAAATTGACATAGCGATTGTGTAGACGGTGTATGCTATTGAGTTGCCATGGCTAGGACTTGCAGTGAGGTATATGCAGACACAAAATATGCATGACACTGATATTACACTAAACCCCATATATACACCGCAGCATTTATCAACTTGTTTTACAACATCAACACAATATTCAAAATCAGATATTACAGTTTCAAAAACAGTAATTGAGGGTTTATCTTGCTTGTAGAAGCACAGAATGGCCTTTGAATTGAACTCATTGAATAGAATGCAAAGCAAGGCACACCATAATGAATAGTAAGCCAACTGCAACCACCCAATAAACAGACTATAGAATATAAATATATTTACAGAATATCCCTTTATGTTAGCAAAGACTTCAGAAAATGTGAAAAGATTCTCATCTAATCTAAGGAGTAGTTCATAGTGCCAGAATAAAACCATAACAAAAGTCCACGTTATTAAGACAATCACAAATGCCCAGTTAAATAATGAATAGGTACGAGATATCTTTGCTTCTACTTCTCTATTCATCTTGATAAAGGCATCTTCAAGAACAGAAGTGCTTTTCTTAATGTCCCTGCTGTACCACACCCACAAGAGAAAGATGACAAAATGGTAGACGACTGGTCCTGTAAGCATTACCTTGCCAAGTAACACACGGACACATGTATGATAAATAACAAACCCAATTAGATCAGCCACATTCATACAGACCACACACAACATTAACAAAAATACAAAACAGGAGTAAAGCTTTGCAAGTTTGTCCAAGTATGGTGCCCTCCTTTCAGAACGTGAGTACAATCCTCCTATGAGACATATGGATAATATTATCTGCATGTGTTTCCAAATGAATCCTTTTTTCATGGGTGGTATTTCACCTTCTATATCTACTGCGGTAGAACTTGTACGTTCAGTGACATTCATGTCCCCTTTGTTTATACCTGTAAAACCTCCCCTTTACACTGTTACACAATGTATACAAAAAGATAGGTATGCCTTTCCACGTTACTGATGCCAGATGCATCCGTTGTTACTGCGAAGGTGTAAGCAGGAATATAGACTGAACCTTACAACGGGATGCTTCCTTCAGCATCTCTGTGTGCAGTGTTATGAAATACACTGTAAAAATATTTTCTTGAATTCACAGAGATTGATAGTGAATCACTGATATTGTAGTTTACAATGAAGCGGTGTACAGTTCATCAATATTCCATTGGACCCTCATTTATCAATTCAATGAAAAACGTTTACTCCTTCTACTCTGAGCGTTAGGCTGGCAACCTCCCATGACCATCCCTATTACTAGTATTGCTTTTACTAGGTATGCCTGGACAGACTGTAAGTCTGACTGAAACTTTGTCTAATGGGATGTTCCATCTCCTCCGATATCTCTGATTCATGATGAGACCTGTTTCTGGAGGGTTTTAATTATAAAGTATTGATGCCAATACTTGCGATTACTTTATTCGATACAAGACATTACCACACATGTCCAATCTAAGTTTGATGAAATGAACATTGTAATTAGAAAACTTGATTGTCTGGTACACATGTAGTTTGCGGGCAATACACACTCCTTTTGAAGGGGAGGAAAGGAAAAAAGATTATATGCTCACCTTTGTAACTGTTGTTTATAGGATGGGATGACATGGGGTATATTCATGATGAATTTTACAGTGACGAGTGTAAAGTAATGATGCTGAATCACAATAGAAAGGGGATCACCTTGAACCCAATATAATTGCTAATTAATTATTCCGGACCATTATGTCAAAGAAAAGGTGAATATTATAGTGCCTTTCACCAAGAAAAGATACAGAGAAATCGTGACTCTCATTGATGCCAGTGATTCTCTCATTTTCTATGGTATTTGATTTACAGTGTAGCTTGCACTTAACCTTGCATTCAAGCTTCGCTAATGCTGGGTAAACACTGGTTTGATTACCTGCTTAAGGTCAAATCCCACAACGCGAGAGAGGGTCAGAAAATGTTGTGAATTGGTCTTATTGCCGATTTTGGGCCCTATTTTGGCTAAGACAAGCCCAAATCGGTGAGAAAGGGTTGCCTTTGTCTTGTGATTTGGGAAATCACAAGGATCAAATGAGTTAGATATTTGCCCCCAGAATGCCTAGAAAATGTTGCTTCCCAGTGGGCACAGAACATTGAATCAACATTGATAAATGGTTGTTACTGTTGATTCAATGTTGATACAATGTTAATTCAACGTTGGACTGAATTTTGTGCAAACTGGGTTATTGGAATATGTCAATGATTTGGCTTATATAGGGGGGGGGGGCACTCCAAACATCTTTAGGCTAATTGAGAGGGAATAGTGAGGACAAATCATACTGTGAAGTAACTCCCCTCAAACAGATCCTTTAACCAGTCCTGCACGCAACACGTTGCTTGCCTATTATTGACCACTGTGGGATTTGGAGAGGCATAAGGTCATGGGACAAGTGTTGCAATTCACAATATTGGCAACAGTTGCCCGTTGTTTTTAAGTCAATAATCAACACTTTCTGGTCCATTTTTCGCTTTGTGGGATTTGACCTTTACTGCGGAAAGGCTGTCAATATGTTAATCAGCAGGGGAACATACATTAGACCTGTGAGCCTTATATTGACCTGCCATCGTTAAAAGTGGTATGTGCTAAGTAAGCCGATCTGATAAAAGCATGTATTCAATATTATTGATAGAGCTGTCTTTGCTCAGACATGGTAGAGGAGATACCCATAAGCGACAAGTGTGAACCAGTAGGGACTGTGGATTCATCAATTTCTGACCAGAGAAACCATTATGCTGTTTGCTAGTATTGACACCTTTGCCACTGAGACTAGTGAGAGCTATTCCGCCTTAGCTAGATGTCCAGTGTACTGCGTCATTTGCAATTGTACCCTTCTTAGGGGGTTCCATCGAAAATAAAAAACCTACTTTACATAATATCTAAAATGTAGACTCAATAGAGAACACCTATACTAATCCAATGTAAAAGACAGATTGATAAAGCATATAAAAGTAAATGCTTGGGAGCCATTGGAAGATGAAAAAGTCTCTAATCCTTTACCCCTCCGACTGCCTACTGTGGCTACCAGGCCTGTGGCACCTATACTAAGTGTATACTGGGGCATGCAGCACACTGAGTAACCACCCTGCGTGCAGTCTGAGGGCCTGGTGAGGGGAAATACATGAACTTTACATGTCAATAGATCCGCAACTGTATTTGATACATACCTCATTATTTTAGCATTATAGAATATAATTCAAGATCTTTCAGAGGCTATATCTTTTATTATTGTCATGTAGGGCATTGGTTACTTTGTTGTGACCCCCATTAGGCTTGAAATCCGGGAGAAATGGTAATAATTAAAACAGTTTTTATGTGTGCATTCAATTTCCCTATATCTAGCCTATAAGTGGACCATACCCCTTTTTTCATTTTATTGTTCTGTCCTCCTTATACAGCAACATTTAATTCTGTTTTAACCACAATTTATTAACCAAACATGATACAAAAAAGGGGGTGGGTTAGGGATGTGGCCCTGAATGTGTAGAATAGTTCCATGCCTTTTGATTTAATGAGATATGGCTAGATTTCCCCGGATTTAGCATTAACTGAGAGGTGCCCTTTGCATGCTAATAGACAGGGACGTGCCACAGCCGCCCTGTACTCGCAGTGGGGGCATTGGGGACACGCTCTGCTGACTGAATGGAACCCCCTACCCTTCTGTATTCCCTCTGCTCTCCAGCTACCAGCTCAGCCAAATATCATGTCCGAGTTTAGGGTACAAACAAGGTGTGAGTATTATGAGTGGGTGGTACCTGGGCATTCCTTATGCCATCTGTCCCTCATAGAGTAGTGGTTAGACCCTCATGCCTGAGAGTCTGACAAAACATCTGAAACGTCCGTTTATAATTCTTGATCCAATTCAGATCCCATTACACATCATTGATAGAACCTCTCTTTCAGCCTGAAACACCTACACTTTATTTTCTTTACTATCAAATATTGATGTCTCTTCTATTGATTGAATCTAACTTTGCAATTCAAAGAAGCCACAGTACACGTTGCGATATGAAGTGTATCTTTATTATAACTCAACTCGTAACAGAAAGCACAATCCGTTTCTACGGTTCCATCTACAAATTCCGTTACAACTTTCTGCCAGGTCCTTCTCACAGACTGTTTGGTATACTGACATTAAAGCTTGACCGTCATGATTGAAGTGAGGCCAAAAGCACTTTTGGATATAGTTCAGTTTTCATTCACAAGAGGGCTCCTAAGGGCTGGGAGTTCAGCTCTTACAGGCACAAGATAGGGTGAATATGTTGTAGCTGGACAATGCTCATGGTCCCCTGTTCAAACACTGCTGCCGTCTGGTGGAACTGTTATTTTAGTCTATGTATGGAAAATGCTGAACTTATTCCCTGACGGCCCAGCTTTAATTCAGTTCTGCAGTCAAAAAACTCGTTACCATAGAAGTAATGTCAGTGACATTGCCTGGAGCATCCCTATGACATTCCGTGGACGGCTGGAACTGAAACATCACGATGGTGTAGCTCAATATAGTTCCAAGCAGCTAGAGAGAAATAGGAAAAAAACACAGACTTGATGGCATTCATCACTATGACTACAATATTATGAAAGATAAGTACTACCATTTGACATCGCCAGCATAATTATTTGGATGCCGTCCAAGGGGACCGGCAGACGAGGACAGGTGTGGGCGACCCTGTTGTTAGACCGAAAATATGACACAGACCAGGGTGAGATTCACCTCCACAAATTTTTTGCGGAAAGCCAATTACCTGGTACCACTCAGGGGAGGTCAGACATTAGGCTTGGGAGAGTGAGAAATTTTCACAAAAAAATGATATAGTAGTTGGTCTCTTACTACGTATGTAACACTTGAGTACAAAAACCAGACAAGGTAAATTAGACTTTAATATACGGCGACTTTATTGTAAAGGTAACTCTTGTGTATTATAGTACAAGTATAACCAGCGGATATACAAGATCAGAACAGATATATAATACAGTGGGGCAACCCTACAGCATAGAGTTAAGCCCGTGAGCACAGGGTGGTCATGTCACGACAGTCCCAAACCTGACTGACTTCCAATGGAGAAGTAGCCGTCTTATATACAGCACTGCATAGCCACGTGACCGTACTAGCAGCGCCACCTGTTAGATTTAGTTATGTAAAATGCTTATGTAACAACTACCGGCGGTAACCGAAGGTGGTACCGGTACACTACCGTATAGATAACCGAACTAGAGGAGTCGGTGTATGTAACGAACCGACGACACTAGTTAGATGAATAAAACAGTTATTAAACACAATAGAACCGTGTTGTCTTACATCATACAACATACAATAGATATGCAACAATAACAGTTAGACTTATAGTCAACCCGTTACACTACCCCCCTTAAGAATGTAGGAAGGGTTGGTTTTATAATAATAATACCTCTTGGATACATTATATACCACGTATATCTATTTATCAACAAGTAACATTTCTACTCATAGTAACAACAGGCATACATACATGAACAACCAAGTTAACATGTATATAACAGTTTATATCAACAGTATAGTCTTTGGTATCAAACCATAGTCCCGTAGGCACATGATATAAAAACTGTCCAACTGATAGTCCTAGACTAGTATCAGTTAATAGTAAAGGCACCAATAACCACCTTGGAAACTCAACACATCACCTACTACATTCAGCAATGGTGCGAATCCGTGTGGAGTTAGTGTCCTTATATATAAATAATAGAACTATAATAGTTCTCACTTCCTTTGGCGAAGAAAAGTTTTATAATTGGAACTATAGTAGTTCCCACTTCCTTTGGCGTAGAAAAGTTTATATATAAAAATCCATAGTAGCGTATCCTAAATAAGGTGGGATAGATCGTCATCCTTATTAGGGGCGGTACTCCAGTACCTAGCAGTTTATGGTGGTAGAGATGGATAGAGTCCAGCACCGGTATAGTGCCTCCATCTCTTGTGAAATATAAATATAAAAAGGTAGGTCCGTGCCTCCCTATAAATAAGTATCACAGGAGGATGATCCATATAATAGTTTATAGGTCACACAGTAATATAGTGACCACAGGATCAGGAGCCCTGGACAGTAGTAGAGCACCGACGGTTGTGGCTTAGGTGTAAACCACGGTTGAAGACATCAGGCTGCTTCCAGTTTGGTGGCAGTAGAGACTACGTTAAGTCACGACAGCACCGTCGGTCTGCTTCGGTTGTCCAGGGGCGTGTAGCTGCGTCGATGGTTTAGTTTTACCTCCGAGGGGCGGAACAGTGCACCCCAGAGGGCCTGACAGGGGACCATCCTTAGGTGTCCATAGGGACACCGCCGGATGGCTTTCCTTCCCCATCAGGACTTCCTCCAGGAGGGGCCTCCGTGGTGCAAACCACAGCAGCCTCCACCTGGAGAGGAAGGGCTCCACCTGGAGCTACCGAGAGGGTACTCGGCGCCACAGTAGGCTCCCCGCCGCTGACCACCCGGGTAGAGTGTGCCATGAAAGAGAATGGCATCTCATACCTAGGTGGGTGTACTGACAGAACTGGGGTCACAGGAGGAGCAGGCCTTGCGGCAAGCCCCAACCTGGACTGGAGATCTGGAAAACCAGTTCTCTCCCACTCTGTCAGCTTCAGCCCGAATTGTCGGAAGAACTTGGCGTCACAAGTTGTCAACCTTGATTCAAGCTGCTCGATCGTAGCCCTCCAGAGGGCATGATCTTGCTCCAGATTCGCCTCGCGCTCGGCAAGGACTCTGGTGCGTTCAGCGACCCAAGCTTTTCCTTCCCGGATAGCCTGTTCTCTGAGCAACTTGTACTGCTCAAAGTAGGACTTCTCCAAGAAAGAAACCTGAAACTGGAGTAGCTTACTTGCGTTTTCAGCCATTTTCGCCCTGTAGCACTCAAATCCGGGGACTAGAGTGTCAGAGAATCCAGTGTCATAAGCAGGTCCGTCTCCAGGCAACACAGGTAACCCTGCTAGCCCTTCGTCAACAGCCCTGTGCTCAGGTACTGGAGTCACCTCGTCATCCCTTGCGGGGTCAGAGGTTGCTCCGTGCTGGGGTGGAGCAGTCGGCTGGGCTGACGCCCCGTCCGGCTGTTGTACCTCTACCTGTTCAGCGTCACTGACAGGTGAGATACCCTCCTGTGTAGCCAAAGCTTTCTTTTGCTTCTGGCTCCACTTGTACTGCTTGACATAGTCAGCAGCAACCTGACCCGCCTGCTCGTCACCCAAAGAGTTCTGAACAATAGCCAGTGCATCACCCAGTTTCTGTCTTTCCTGCCGGGGCAGTTGGTCAGCAACCGGGGGCAATGCAACCGAAGATACCGTGACGGTACCGACGGTTTGGCTACGGTCGACCTCAGATGTTACCGTGGCGGTGGCGACACGTTTCTTCGCAGGTTCACTGCGGGAACGGTCACGCCCACCTTTGGTATCATCCTTGGATGACTGGCGGCCCCTTTTCAGATCTTTCTTCTTAGGAGGGGTATCCTTTTTGACAGTGGGCATCGGAGTTTCTGTATCTGGCCCGAGATCGGTTTGTTCGCACTTGGCGCCCTTACACAATCTCTCCCAGTCAGCTTCCGTGAGGTAATTCCACTGTTTAAGTTTGTTGGTACGCCACTTATACTGTAGATTTCCTACACGTTTGTGGCACCCCCAAACCTTCAGTGCAGCCTCAACTCCACGACTAATAGTGCGCTTGTGAACGCCCTTATTGTCGCAAAGATGCCTTACCAAAGCAGCCCTCCGTTGGCAACGGAATAGCTCGCCGTCACTGTACTCAGGGCAGGAGGTCGAAGAACTCCCACTCACACAGTACAAGTAGGGACACACATTCATGTGCTTTTCTACTAAATGACGGGCAAACTTGAACAGGTCTGGCCACTGTTTTGCGGCTGTCGCAGTCCCTTTCAGGCGCTGACAGCGAACATACGGGCAGGGATCCCCTGGCACGTAGTTCTTCCAAGCATATTTCAGCTTGGAGCGGCATGACTTGTGGATGTTAGGTTTATTCCCGTCCAACACTGCCCTGAGGTACACGAGGTACCAGTCAATGGGGTGGGAGTCACCTGTCAACCAGTCTTCGTCATCCGAACCCTCGGTCGTGTGAGGTGCAGGAAGAGCCATTTTGCCATTTTCCTGAACTAAGTCAGAAAGGCTCAGGTTCTTCCGGTCATCATCACGGAGACACAAGTTCAGACGAACATGCGCTGCCTTGGCGCGGAGGCGGCGATTGGCCCTGCTCTCTGCGACAGACCATCCTTCGGCTTCCGCCTTGGATACTCTATCAGCAATAGCTTTGAGCCTTTCTGCCTCAGTCGGTGCGACCTCTTCGGTAGCAGGAGTTTCAGGGGAAGATATAATCCTCCTCTTAGGCCTCCGCTTCCGTTTGGTCTTGACACGAACCGTGGACCCGTCTGATGAATCACCATCAGGGACCGTCGGTTCTTTTGCCACTACACCGGCGGGTTTCGGAGAAGATCCCCCAGCAGGGTTCTTCTCCTGGTTGGTATTACTACCACCCAGACCAGGTTCTGTTTTCGGAACAACATCACCCGACCCCTCAGGGTTAGGTTCTGCTGGTACCGAAGCCGAGCCTTGACCGACGGTTGGAGCACTGGTAGTGTCCATTTCCGTGTCAGACTCGAGAACTCGGTCTTCCCCGTCGGAGGCTTCAGCCTTCTCCGGGGCCGTGCATTTGCCATCTACACGGGCTGCCATACCGTTAGCTCAGGCGTAGGTGAACCTCACGGTTCACTCACCCGAGCCTTTAGTAGGACAGCAAGCAAACAATAGTGTAGGTACTGCCGGGCAGACCTAGGCACCACTGATCAACACGTTACCCTACGGGCAAACGTGCTGATCTGAAGAAGCCTGGCTGCCTGTGGGGCTTATATACCCCACCCGTCCCCCGTGACCCCGCCCCTTGACCGGCTTCTCAGCCAATCAGGGGTCGCGTCTCCAAGACGCGCCGAGGTGACCCAATTTCTCACGGCTCATTTGGCGGGAGAAATCGATCAGGTGACGCGGGCAGCGCCCTTCCCACGCCTGGCATATCCGACGGTGGGAACACTCACTGTTGTTTACAATTTTCGTGGCGGAGCCACCGGAAAACCCGGGAATGATGTACCGGCGTTAGAGGACATACACAGCAGCGTGTTACTAAGCAATATGTGGTCAAAACTAATCCCATACTTAGAATTAATCGGCAAAGCCAGCCACCCGCCCTGAACACGTGCTTTTCTACCTCCAACGGATAACCACACCGGATAACCCGTCTCTTCTCGTTGTGTTTTGGTGATCGAGTACCGGGCCAATGACCACCGGCCCAGTACGGAACTGTCCATGGAAATTTAATCAAGCCAGCAGCTAAATGTCGTCAACAAGGTAAGAAAAAAATGTTTACACAATTTTATCTCGCTCTCTGACACGTGTACTCCTCCGTAGACCTTGTACCGGTATGTCCAGCAATGATGACACCGGAGGTATTACCCTGCTTTGTTTACCGGTGTCTACGGTTAGTCCTTTACGCACAGCTGACCCTTTTTTACGAGGCCTACCGCGCTTGGGCTTGGTAACACACGACTGTGGTTCAATCGGTAATTTCCTAGGACGACCCCTTCGGCGTGCTACCGTCGGTACCGACGGTATGACCGTTGGTCCTGCCTTCGGTATCTTCGGTAGCTCAGGGTCGGTTGGTGCTGGTACTCGACCAGCACCGAGGGAATCATCACCGTCATCTATATATGGAACTCCATACCAAGGTCGGAGTCTAGCCACATGTGATTTAGTAAGAGTCCCTTTTTGCAACCGTATTACTACAGTAGTTTCACTCACCACCATAGTAACCGTATGCGGACCATCCCAGGAGTACAGGGTCTTGACTTTGGAATTTGGTGTGCTAAATCTCGCGACCTTATCCCCCACCTTGAATTGGCGGAGTTTAAGGCCCGTGTCATAGCCCACTTTCTGCAAACTAGCAGATTTTTCCAAGTTGTCCCTTACTACTCCATAGGACTCGCGTAATGATTGTCGAAGTGATTCAACAAACATCACTGTGCAGGGTTGCTCGAGCTGGTGTCCCTGCACTCCATAGACCATGTCACTAGGCATGACTATGTCTTCACCCATTACGAGCATATTAGGCGTACAGCCCGTCGACGCATGTTCGGTAGCATTGTAAGCATGGGAGATATAGCGAGCGTGCTCATCCCAATCATCCCGGTGCTCATTAACCATTGTCGTGAGACATTGGATCAACGTCCGATTGAAACGTTCCACCATACCATCCGATTGAGGTCGGTAGGGGTTCGTATGCGTCTTGCAGATGTGTATTTTACTACACAGTTCTGCCCACAGTCGAGATTCAAACTCGCGACCCTGGTCGGAGTGAAGCATTAAAGGACCTCCCCACGTGAGGATCCAATTCTCGAAAAGTGCTTCTGCGCAGGTAACAGCTGTATGATTTACCATTGGATATACTTGGACATACTTGGTATAGTAGTCCTGTACCACCATCATACAGGTATTCCCACGGGGGGTCGTGTTGAAACCACTAATGATATCAACAGCGATCCGGGCAAATCAAACACCGAATAGCTCTTGACTTAGAGGTAGTTTACCAATACCAGGTCCAGGCTTTGATAAACAGCATTGGGGACATTGTTTCACCCAACGCCGTATGTCCAAAGTCATACCAGGCCAGTAATATCTACTCTTAATCTTTGCCTCAGTTCGTTGTCTGCCAAAGTGTGCTGAAGTTCGGTGGCCATGACAGTAATTGAGCAACTGTAGTCTGAGTGACAAAGGCACTACAGACTGAGCTGTTCTCTTCCTGCCAGGTTGCACCCTCCAGCGGCACAATACACTGTTCCGTATAAAAAGATTATCCCACTGAGCTAACAGTTGTCTAACTTCTTTACATTCCAGCGAAAGTGCGGGGCGAACAGGCTTGGACAGGCCCAACAACTTCAAGGAGTACACCCTCGAAATAGCCGGATCTGCAAGCTGCTCATCCTTCAAGTGATTTAACGTCCAGTTAGGAACTTTCGCACCCACAGACGCAATCACTGCATTGTGAGACCCACAGTCTCGGCAGTCTACACGGTGACAGTTCCGGATAGGATAGCGGGACAAGCTGTCCGCATTCACATGATCTACTCCACTCCTGTGTATGATATGCTCATTTGTCATGCCAAACTCAGAGAGGTGGTTCAACCATCTACCCATCATCCCCTCAGCGTCCTTGAAGTTAAGGAGCCACTGCAGAGATGAATGATCCGTCCGTACGAGATAATTCCCACCATATAGGAAATGTCTGTACTTTTTTGTGTAAACCACCACTGCCAAGAGTTCACGCTTGGTTGTGCAGTAGTTACGTTGTGTTTTGCTTAGACTGTTGGATGAAAATGCCAGCGGCACTTCTCGTCCATCCTGGATCTGCGACAAGGCAGCACCAATACTTGTATTAGAAGCATCAGTGTCCAAGATGAACTTACCAACAGGTGCAGGGTAGTGCAAAACAGGTGTTTCTAAGAAGAGTCTCTTTAACTCACTGAAAGACTGTTCTGCGGCTGGAGACCAGACTATTTTAGCCTTAGCCTTCTTCTCTCCAATCATCAGCTCTTGTAAGGGAGCTGCGACTCTCGAGAATCCAGGTATAAAATCTCTGTAGTATGAACAAAACCCGATGAAAGAGCGTATCTCCTTTGTGTCCATCGGACGAGGCCAGTTCTGTACCACTTCGATCTTATGAGGATCAGCCATGATGCCATGTTCAGAAACAATTCTACCTAGGTATTCAACTGATTTCCTAAAAAGCTTGCACTTTGAAGGTTTCAATTTCAGACCATATGATAAGATGCGTTTCAGCACAGCTTGGAGGTTCTGTAGAGTTTCCTCCACAGAACCACCGAAGACGATGATGTCGTCCAAGTATACTAGGCACTTCTTCCAAAGTAAACCCCGTAACATGGTTTCCATCATTGCCTCGAAGGTTGCCGGGGCATTGCATAGCCCAAATGGCATGACGTTGAACTCAAATAGTCCCATATGGGTAGAAAATGCGTTTTTTTCTCGGTCCCGGGGGTCCATGCCGATCTGCCAATAACCAGATTGTAAATCTAGTGTACAGAACCATTTCGCCCCACCCAGAGATTCCACACATTCATCTATCCGAGGTAGAGGATATGCATTCTTCCTAGTGAGTCCGTTCAACTTCCTATAGTCGATGCAAAATCGACAGGAACCATCCTTCTTGGTGACCATCACCACAGGACTTGACCATGGACTCTCACTAGGTTGAATCACATCTTCATCCAACATCTTTTCTACCTCAGCCTCCATAGCACTTTTTTTAGCCATGGGTAACCGACGGTAGGGGATTCTACTGGGAAGCGCGTCCCCAGTGTCAACCCGGTGTTGTACCGTATTGGTACGCCCTAGAGGATCTCCTGGTTGCGCAAAGGCGTCAGATAACTCCGACAGCTCATGTGCCACCATTTCGCTCTCTAGGGTTGTGAGGTGTGACTCACACAACAGGGACCTTAAATGTTTCGGTAGGTTGGATTTAGCTAGAGCCTCTTCGTGGGAAGAGTCTCCCGCCACCACACCTACTTCCACAAAGTCCGTAGTTAGTGAGTCTACCCCATATGCTCGCGTAGTGTTACCAATAGGCGTCCCTTTTCGTAGAGTGATTTCTCTACTACTCGAGTTACAAATCGGTATCACCCCCCAACGAGCATTGGCCAGGTAAGTATGATAGCCAGCAAGACCTAACTCAGAGAGCTTTTGATCTTCTGGTTCAAACATTCCCGGCCGTTTGGCCTGCACTCCCACGCAGCTGACTAGGACATCTGATACATGTCCTGCTGCCAACTTTGTGTCTTGTGCCACTGACGCCACAGAAGAACCATTCCTTAAAACGCACTGTACAGATTGTTTATAAGGATGTTTAATCTGAAGTCGGCCTGTTGCGGTGTTCATTGTTACCCCGTAAAGAGCAGCAAAGTCCATCCCCAGTATGCCATCATCAGTGATGTCGGTGATGGTTGGACATATCCAGTATGTCTTGCCATCGACCAACATAGGTTTTACAGTTCTGCCATAAGTCTGCATACTATCTCCCGTAGCAGTCCGAGCCTTTACTCCCAGTAGCGGAGCTTCGGGCTGGTTGCAAAGACGGGCCATGAATTTACGATCGACCAAGGTGTGAGATGCACCCGTGTCGACCAAAAATTCACCACGCGTCCCGGAAATAACCAGACTCAGGTACCAACGCTGTCCCCGTAAAGGGACACACTCAGAGGTCAGCATCGGGCTTCCCCCTCCATCCATAGCAACCCCTTTTGTCAGGAGATAATCCCAACACGGGTCGCTCGGGGAGTCTTGAATCACACTGCTCTGGGCAATTGATTCTAACCAAGACTCCTCTAAGCCAGCGACTACAGAATCCTCCGGATTCCGTTCGTCCTTGCCAGCCCCGCCTTGCCAGACGCTTACAGGTTGTACAGAGCCTTCTGCCTCTGCGCGGCCTTGGTTCATGGAAGAGTTAACACCGTCTACTAATCCCTTACAGGCATGGCTAACTGTGGGGGCGCCATCCTTGCCAAGAGGATGGGCCCCATTCAGTTTTCCGTCTCCTTTTCAGTTTTAGCAGCGACGGGTGCAGGGGCTTTGCATTCGCTAGCCCAATGACCCATCTTTTGACAGCGTCTACATGGCTGAGGTTTCGTGTCCTTTTTCTTCTTTTTCCTTCTCTTTCCAGATCCAGAATCAGAAGTGGACGCAGAGCTCTTTTCCAAGTGCTTCCGCAACAAACCCTCAATCATCTTTTCCATGTCCCTGTCAGGCATTACTGCCGCCACCTCCTCGGAGGCGGGCTGTTTTTTCTTAGGTGGTTTTGTGGCGGCCTCTACCACCTGAGCTCCTTTCGGGGCTACAGATGGAGCTGCCGACACTCCTCCACTAGGAAAAACAGCCTGTTTGGTGTCATACACATCTGCATGGTCGAAAAGGTCAGCTAGAGATAAGTCCGGCTGCCATTTCTCCCGCAGATATGCCTGGAGATTGGTGTCTCTGACTCCATTGACAAACCTGGAGGTTAACTCCTGGATGACAGTGGGGGTGTCAGGTCTACATCCCTGATAACACTCGGATATCAGTTCCTGTAGAGCAAATCCGTAGGATCTCAGATGCTCGTCCTTGCGTTGGACACGTTTGAGCAGCTGAGTCCTTGGGTCATGCTCACCAATCTTCCCAATCGCCCATTCAGCTGTTTCTTCAAGTGAGCTCAATGTCTTGATCTTCACTCTCTCGAATGCCAAAAGGGCTGGTTCACCTGGCCCGTTGCAGAGTGCCTGCTTCAGAGCAACCAGCGCTTGCTGATTGTTCCAGCGATTGCTCTCCACAATAGCCTTGAACCGAACTTTGTACTTTCTCCAGGGTGGCGACCCTGTGAAAGGCGGAATATCGATGGCCTTTTGACGGGCTGCATCAGGATGTTTGATCTCCCCAAAGTTGAAAGGAGCATACCGTTCATCCAGTTCATCGATGTCCCGCGGGACGATGTCTGTCCCCAGCTTCTCAATAGCCGGGTTCCGGTCGTACTTTGCCCGCTGGACAGGAGTTAAGCCCTGTCTAGCTCTGGGTTTCGGTACTGGAACTGAGACCAAGGTCTGCTGTTGGTTCAACATCGTTGAACCAGTAGATGGGTGGGTGTACCCTGGAGGTGTTGCCGTGCCTCCAAAGGCGCCACCACAGACCGGAGTCTGTAGATAGCTAGCCCCCATCTGAGGTGTCATACCCGTTACGGTGGTGTGTACTAGCGGCGGGACACTTGAAGGTGTCACTGTCGTGTACACATTGGTCACGGGTATGACTGGAGGTACCACCGTGGTAGGTGGTGGTACTTGCTCTGACTTCGTCTTCAGGTCATGATTGACTTGCCTTAAGCTTGCGAGGTCTTGTCTGGCTAAGTGGAGCTGCGTGCTCAAATCCTTTCCCAAGGAATTTAAGCTTGCAACCTCACATTCGCCAGACACCCTCTGGTGCAAAAGTTTGTCAACCTCCACCTTGTGGGAAGCCATCTCGCTTTGGAGTTCCAGCAGGAACTTTTTCTTCTCATCAACCTCCCTTAGGAATAACTTCCTAGTTTGATTGATGGAAGCAAGTTCCCTCCGGGCTTCCGCGAGCTCATGCAACTCAGTTTTCCTGGTGGTGATACCCATGGCAGCTAGTAGGTCCCCATCCAGTGGTAAACTGGATGGCTCATCTACTGCTGGCGGATACCCCTTACCAGGAGCTTCTGTTGCCACATTAGTCTTCTTTGGTAGCCCGCCACCCCCCATACCGTTCGGTGTAGGAGTGGCACCATCAGTGAAAACCGACGTGTCTGGATCCAATGAAGGATCTGCTACCGTCGGTGTAGAACCGAAGGCAGCTGGGCCGAGAGTTTTAGGCTCTCTACCCGGTATCTTCTGACCCTCAGGACAGAAAAGATTCGTGGAAAGGGAGTCCAACGATCTCCTGGAGCTTATATCAAAGGGTCCCGGGATTGGAGATTGCTCCCCATCCTCTCCTCTGGTAAAGGCTTCCACAATAGGATCACCTATTGCTTCTTGGGAGAGGTCGTCACCGGGCACCTCCAAGGCTGCCCGGCTCTCCCCCCTATTGGATTTGCCTGTGAAGAAGCGTACATTCTGTACGGCTTCTTCACGTTCCTCAGCAGGGGTTTTAGTCCTGCCGCTGAACGAGCTGACAAAATCGTATAGGTAATCCATATACTGTAAGTCTATTTAATACCCTATCAATGGTCGGTTCGATCAAGTGGTCACGGCACCAATGTAGTTGGTCTCTTACTACGTATGTAACACTTGAGTACAAAAACCAGACAAGGTAAATTAGACTTTAATATACGGCGACTTTATTGTAAAGGTAACTCTTGTGTATTATAGTACAAGTATAACCAGCGGATATACAAGATCAGAACAGATATATAATACAGTGGGGCAACCCTACAGCATAGAGTTAAGCCCGTGAGCACAGGGTGGTCATGTCACGACAGTCCCAAACCTGACTGACTTCCAATGGAGAAGTAGCCGTCTTATATACAGCGCTGCATAGCCACGTGACCGTACTAGCAGCGCCACCTGTTAGATTTAGTTATGTAAAATGCTTATGTAACAACTACCGACGGTAACCGAAGGTGGTACCGGTACACTACCGTATAGATAACCGAACTAGAGGAGTCGGTGTATGTAACGAACCGACGACACTAGTTAGATGAATAAAACAGTTATTAAACACAATAGAACCGTGTTGTCTTACATCATACATCATACAATAGATATACGACAATAACAGTTAGACTTATAGTCAACCCGTTACACTATCCATCGCCAGCATAATTATGATGTTATTTAATTTCTGGTTAGGCCGTTTTATTTTGATAACTTGGATTACGGATCCGCCGCTGAGATTTTTGGCATTTTGCAAAAAAAGAAGTGTTTTTTTTTCTACCTTTTCCCTCCGAGAATCTTAAAAAAATTTTACCAAAAAAAAGAAGTACCTGTTGACCAGCAAAAGGTGGAATGAGGCCCTTCAGATTGGGGACATTTCTCAACATACCTTCATTAGATTACCAAAAAATGAGGATTTTCCATGCTTTTTTTTGTTATTTTTTTTGCCTCTGCCCTTTGGAGAATTCTAGGTACTCCGGGTGGTGTGTAAAGCAGCTTTTTTTTCCCTTGGCCCTTCCAAAATATTTACGGTAAAAGCCTGTAATCCAATTTATCAAAAAGGTGGCCTTAAGTAGTCGAATCAATCAACAAATGTCGTTATGAAATTAATGTTATCGTTGCCTAAGAAAGGTGAAGTATAATTATGAACATGATTAATCAAAGTATCATTACTGACTGTCCGCAAGAAAGAAGAATCCAAGAGGCCCAATGGACTTGCAGTAAGACCAATGGGTGGTCCATTTAATCGCACCAAAAATAACTGGATCTGGACAAGAATGAGAAAAAGACCAAGATTAAGTACATCAGAGGAACTCCTGTAAACAGGTTAAATACTCTATTTGATCCTAGGACATTTAAATGTCATCGTTTAGTTTTTTAATAGCTTAATGGGCTCATGGAAAAAATGAAATTTTCAAGTGTTTTAGGGCGGTGTTCATAAGAGTGGGCTGTAGTGTTTACTATGTTTATTAACAGTTAGTTTGCAACACTATCTGGGATTCAGTTCCCTGTGATCATTATTAACAGCTGATTATCATTCTGACTAGTATGATACTGGCTCTGATAACTATGATTTGATTTGATTTGATTTCAATTTATGCCAACATTTGATGCAATATTAAAGTTTATAACTTTCAATCAATCTGTCCATCTCTAGATCTCGATCGCTATCAATCAGTAATCACTATCAGCAAGATACTATATAGTCAGTGGGTCTAGTGGCGCCAGGTTTGCAGGCCATTGATATATATTTCCACCGAGGCAAATTCGATTCTGAACAGTTCTTACACAATATGTAATCTCAGTGTGAAAAGAAAGTCAGTAAAATCAAATAGATTAATTATCTATTCACCAAATGCCTGCAATGTTTGTCTGTTGCCTTGAGGTGTAGTTTGTAGATGGATTCTCTACATACACAGATCTAAAAGTAACAAATTGCATTGGTTCATTGGTTGGTCGGATCTCTGAGAATAAATTTCAGCTCATAGCATTAGGCAGTTCATTGTCCATCATTGTTGGTATTAATGAGGAGATTTTCCATTAAGCAATGATTCTGTTCAAAGTGTATAAGTCTTCTGTAGTCAGAATATCGGGGATAATTAAAGCACAGCATTAACTATGCACTACCTCAATAATTATTACAGTAATAATTATATTTAATCAGTTATGTTTGCTATACCCATTACATTAAAAAAACACTATAATACTTACTTTGCTGTTTGTTATTCCAGAGAAGATTGGAGCCAGCAGCAATGTTATAGAGATAGCTGCTGTGTAGACAATATATGTTAGTGAGTTTCCATGGTTAGGACTAGCAGTCAGGTATATGCAGACATAAAGACAGCATGAAGTTGATATAACACTCAACCCAGCAAATACACTATAGCATTCATCCACCTGCCTCACAGCATCAACACATTGTTCAAAATCAGATATCACAGTTTCAAAAACAGTAATTGAGGGTTTATCTTTCTTGCAGAAGCATAGCATTACTTTTGAGTTGAACTCGGCGAATAAAATTGCCAGCAAGACACAGCATAGCACATAGAGAAGCATCATTGCCCCTCCAATAAACAGAGATAAGTACATATAGACGCTAACAGAATGTCCCTTGACTTTATTAAAAGGTGAACCAAATGTGAAATGATCCTCATCTAGGTTTAATAATAGACCATAGTACCAAAATATAGCACAGAGAGCAATCCAAGCTATCAACAAAATGACAAGTGAACAATTAAAAAATGAAAGGATGCGAGCTATTTTTAAATCTACTTTTCGATTTATCTTCATGAAGGCATCTTCAATGGCAGAAGCACTTCTGCGTATATCCTCTCTGTGACAAAGCCACAAGAGATATGATACAAATTGGTAGATGACAGTTACTATCACCATTACCTTGCCAAGTAAGACACGGACACATGTATGATAAATAACAAAGCCAATAAGATCAGCCGCAGTCATACAGACCACACACAACATAAACAAAAATACAAAACATGAGTAAAGCTTTGCAAGTTTGTCCAAGTATGGTGCCCTCCGATTAAAAGGTGAGTATAATCCTCCCATTAGACAAATAGATAATATTCTTTGCATGGGTTTCCAAATGAAATCCCTCTTCATTGCTGCTGTTTCATCCTCCACATTGACAGTAGCAGAGGATGTGCCTTTAGTGACATTCATTTTGATTTTCTCACACCTGTCCAGCTCCCACCTTCCTCTATTAATTAAAGACTGTGAGGTAGGTCTTGTTGTTATTATATCTAATTGTTGTTGCAGGAACGGCTTGCTACAACGCGACCATCGTCAGGACAATAGGCTGAGAACGAATAGAGACTGTTTCCTTCAGCTTCTTAATGTTTCCAATTCCATCAACTATATTGCACCCAAGATCCTACAGCTGCAGTGTGGTACCACCGATAGTTAAGATGTGATTCCCACTTAAAGGCTCAAATCTGGGTACCGCTCCAGTGACAGTCGGAGTGGGGTCGGGATGGGTACTCAGCCCTATAAATATATAAATATAGGGTCGGTAGCGGCCTCTGTGTGGTTGATCTCAAATATTTATGTAATGACCAAGTGGTGGTTTGGATTATGCGACAGCTAATGTGTATTGCAGGCCTGTTCAATATTGTACCTGGTGTTTTGTAAGCTGATGCCATAAAAGCCTGCATGGGTGCCATATTGATTGCTTGTCCGGCTGGTTTCCATTGCTACCAAGCTGACCCATGGTGTACGGTTACTACAACTAGATGGATAAATGTGACCCATACTGAGAGGACGAACCTCAGTAGGGGATTTTGTTGCACTGATTTTGGCCAACAGGGGGCATGAGAATAGCAAATCAGTTGGAAATAACCCCTAAAATGTTTTATGGTACTTTTACTGGACAATACAGTAGTCATCTGAGAATTATTCCATCTTTGAAGCTAATATTTTTCTTTTTTAATGTAAATGGAACACTTTCTACGGGAAATTGTTTTTCGAAAATCTTTTCAAGAATTTTTCTATTTATTATGAGATACAGTTTATTTATCATTTCAGTTATAAGTAACAACTTTTGTCCGAGATATGATTGCCACAAGAATATCTGGGATGTCTTAGCTTATGACTAAGTGAGGTACCAATTGCCCCCAAGATACCCCATTTCACCTGCCTGGTCACATATCTTCCATACATATTTGGCGACCCTTTGCCGTCAATACCATATGATTATGCTAATAACGTTTATAATATCTCCTCAAATGGCCTGGATGACATCAAGGCCATTAGCAGGAAAGCATTTTGACCAATAATATAGTTCCTAGTATTGACTCTGTCATAGCGATGAAGATCGAATTAAGAGGCAATCGTGTATTGTAATAATCAAAAGGAGCAGTCGTTTTGAAATTATCCAGATCTGATGACGAAAAACTACCCCTTATAGCAATTACAATTAGTATAGAGTGACTATAAAGGTGATTGAAAGTTAGTTTTTTTAGTGTGAGTTTGAAATGTGTGTGTCAATGGGGTTACCTTAACTGACGCCAAGGTAATCAGATCATACCAATGTGACATTGTGTGATCCCATGATGGACCACCTGGGGAGGACTCACTCATTGACATATTTGGGGAAGGGTGAGGTGGGGGTATACAATCAGGAATGATGGGTACACGTACCGATACAGAGACAGCCAGCAACTCATCAGCACTTCATTGGTACATCATGATGACTAAACCCTCACTTCTTATATAAAGACCTAGAGTAGCGGGTCTTGCGCAGCCCCGACTTTTACTGCAGGGGCAGCAAGCGTTTCGCCTTTAACGCATATGACACCATTTTAATTGCTCATCACTCAGCACACAAATCTGCCGTTATATCAAAAATTATCCCCCACCCCATCTTATAATAAATGACTGGTCCCTATATAGATATATACAGTACATATAGGATTATTAGGATATACAGTACAGGATAATATTATTACATGAGATGATCCTGTATCATGGAGCACAGGCACCATTGGAAAATATATTAGTAGGCCTATACATGGGTAAAAAAGCCGATGGACACAGGAAAAATTCGGGATATAATTTGAAGACACGGACATTTCCATGAGTTTCTAGTCTAGTCCTATGTGCATAAAAAATGACGGAGTGGTCTGTAGTTGTATTTTGATATTTTCATTTGACCATAAAATCACATAGAAGTGACACGCTGGCTCTCCTAAAACAGTGAAGGAGTGGCGTGCTCAAAAATGTGTTTTCTATGTATAGACACATCAATTGTAATCTTGTATCCATGAATGAAGGGTTAGCATGATGCGCTGATATATATATATATATATATTTATATATATATATATATATATATATATATATATATATATATATATATATATATATATATATATATATATATATAATATATACAGCACTGCCGAGCTACTCACTGACGGTGGCATTGGTGCATCATGACATCATGCAGCAAATTGGAGTCTACCGGCCCCTGGAAAAGCAATAAATACCCTATAGTCAACTGAAGAGTTAAGCGTCAGTAGACCCCACAGAAAGTTACAGACAAGGATGCCTGACCCCTGCCCACTGGCCGCCTGTACTACCTATAGAGAAAGTTACCCTTATCGTGTTGATCCGGCCTGGTCCGCTGGGGGTGTAGGATTATAGTGGTAGTCCTAGGTAGCACAATCTACATACGATAACCTCTCTCTACACTCTGTCTCTGGGTGAATAGATCCACTCCAGCGTTTTCTCAGTCCTATTTGGCACTGCTTTGACAAGGGCCCCACCTGGGAGACCTAGATTCATAGTAGGTCCATCTCCCTGGAGACAGACCATAGGCTGTATTAATCCGCCAATAGTACGTATATCATCTTTGGTATGTTGCTACATAAACAACAATAGATACATACACCTCTCCTGGGGCACGGGTCCTACAGCTACCGACTACTTGTACTACTCTTGGATATCTAAATCAAGAACTTGTAAGAGGTATGTTCTCAACATTTAGATGAATTTGATTAATTTCTGCATAAGAAATAGGCCTTATGCTCTATGTCTTGCTCAGAGATGCTATCATTTTATCTGTGTATTGTGAAAATATTTGAATACGTAATTATTAATTAGTAATACGTATTATTGCCCATGGTCAATGCATACAGTATTTCTGGTGGCAAAACTGAGTGTGTATCTGTCATTTGAACTGAATCGAACTTTTATATTAAATTATTCTTTTGCCTTTTAGAAGGGAATTAATTTAGAGCTACTTTGACCTAATGCATCTAGTATGACCTATACTGAGTATGTCAGTATGACTGTGTAATATTATCAAATTCAAAGGAAAATCAGGCCCGGCGGGGATTTGAACCCCGGATCTTCGGTTTACGAGACCGACGCCTTGCCACTTGGCCACCGAGCCAGCTGAAATTAACGCAAAAATAAGATTTATAGCGCCATAAGCGTGATGCTTTGATATGACAAAACTACATGTTTGTAAATGTTAATCTTGACTTGCAGATAAAATATTCAAAATGAAAATAATACACCAAAGTTCAATATCACTCTTGGACACATTGGTATATAAGGTCCGGCCACAGTTGGTGACACAATGTGTTTGCTATAGGTTAGATCTGAAAGTGTATTTCCGGCTAAGTAGAAACAGAAATGATCAAATCATCTTGAAGCAGTAAATCTCACGACTATTCAGTCCAGAGCACAACCCCGGCCTATCTTCCCATCTCTAGACTGGGTCCCTGTACCTCTCGTTTCCTCAGTGTCCTGGGTACCACAGACACTCTGGGTGTCACATTCCACATCCCAGTACATACATGAACTTAATGAATTATGTTCATTGGCATTTCAAATGTGTAAGGTACGGTGTATATATGCAAGGCAGACATGTAATCAAGCTAAAGATACATGTAGGCAGGCAAGCAAGAATTCAGAGGGGTAAGGCCAAAAAAGAGGAAAAAGGGGAAAAAGCAGTGAAAACACCCAAAGATTGACTCACTAACTTAAGTGCTGACTCACCAACAACGGCGTTCACTCATGGACTAACTATCAAACTGATTCCGAAATATAGCCCCAAAATTACGACACACACCTCGTTCACATAGCCCCAAAATTACTTAAAATACAATTTCTTTTTTCAGAATTGGAATTGGATAAGATTTCTTAGGGTAGGCCTTGGTCTGCTAGGTGGGGTCGGGTAACCTGAAACAAACCCTTTTTTTATTTGGCCTGATATAGAATTTGTTGAGGTTGATGGAGAAAGTTTTGTTTAATGAAGATGGCTATTTCAGATATCGCACCTACACAGAGAGAAGAAACAGCTTCAAAAGGAAGTCCATGTTTCCTCCAAAATGACTCCCCCGCTTAGGGAAGTCCAGGTGGGCTAAGGGAGTCACCTGGGGGAGTCATATGACCCAGAGAGCTATATGACTCCCCCAGGTGACTCCCTTAGGTCAGCCAGAGAGTTACCTAGGCTCCCTTAGGCGACCTGGACCCCAGCCTCGAGCTCTCCAGGCCCATTACAGCCGTCAGGCTGTAATGGGCCTGGACAATTTTGTATCTAATAAAAAAACTAGCCTACTTAGAAAATGATCCGGGATCCTGGATCATTTCTTAATGAGATAGCTCAACCACTGATTGGTCAGTTATGGTCACATGATCATGGATGAGGTTGTGCATGACATCATGGGTTCGAATCCCACCTTGGCACAATAGGTGGTTCGTTTTTTTACATTATCTATTAAACCCATTTAAAGCATAACTCCAGGTACAATGACATAATAATATTATCTATTCAATATGTGACTAGGTACATTAGGTAAAATTCAGGTCAATTAAGCAGATATCAATTGAAGTATTGATTGAGCTACAGTGGGGTTCGAACCCACATCCTCCTGAGTGCTGAGACACAGTAGTATAGTATATAAGGGCGTTTATAAGGGCCAGTGTAGGTATAGGTCTATAAGTAAACCCCCAGACTGTAAACGTACAGTCAGGGCCCGAGACTGCCTGGACCCTAGAGAGGGGAGTCATTCTGGAGGAAACCTGGACTCCCTTTGACGCTGTTTCTTTTCTCTGTGTAGTGCCGCCATGTTTGGTGTGAGTAGTGTGAGGCACCAGTTTAACTCGCTGGACGTCTCGGTACAACAGTGGCACCTCAAGCAGCAGGAACGGAGATTGCAGCAGCGACAACCCGACACCCCGCCCGAGGAGCAAGGGGCCCCGCACTGTAAAAAGTAAGTGTAGGTACACAGTAAAATCTATTGTAACTTTACATCATCTATTGTAGAGTTAAGGTTGATTGTGCACCTACAATAAACTGTACACTTACAGTAGATTATATTGTCACCTTCACTGTAAATAGTTAGTGTGGGTACAAAGTAGAATCTACTGTAGATTTATCGTAGAATCTACTGTAGATCTATATTAAAATCAACTGTGGATCTATAGTAGATCGACTGTATAATGGATGTACAGTATAATCTACTGTAGATTTACGGTAGAATCTACTGTTTACCTACAACAAACCGTACACCTATACAGTAGAATCCACTAGACACCTACAAAGATGGCAACCAACTTTTTACAGTGTATAGTAGATTCTACTCTATACCTACAATAAACTATACCGGTACACCTAGAGCACAACTAAGATTCTAATAATCACCTGTAGATTCTACTGTATACCTAAAAAAAGGCAACCAACTATTTGCAGTGTGGATGCTAAGGCGGCAGAGGAGGCCGAGCCGGCGTACCGCAAGTACCTGGGGATACGTCCCCGACGTCAGGCTCTGAGACTGTCCTCCACTGAGCCCGGACAGCGGCCACGCCCTCAGCCGTCCAAACACGCCACATTTAAGGACAAGATGGTTGGGGTGCTCAACGCCAACCACGACAATAAGGTGAGGACCGAGGGGCAGGGAGGGAGGGAGGGAGGGAGGGAGGGAGGGAGGGAGGGAGGGAGGGAGGGAGGGAGGGAGGGAGGGAGGGAGGGAGGGAGGGGGGAGGGAGGGAGGCACGGAGGGAGGTACGGAGGGAGGGAGGGAGGAGGGAGGCACGGAGGGGGGAGGGAGGGAGGGAGGGAGGGAGGGAGGGAGGGAGGGAGGGAGGGAGGGAGGGAGGGGGGAGGGAGGGAGGCACGGAGGGAGGTACGGAGGGAGGGAGGGAGGAGGGAGGCACGGAGGGGGGAGGGAGGGAGGGAGGGAGGGAGGGAGGGAGGCACGGAGGGAGGGAGGCACGGAGGGAGGGAGGCACGGAGGGGGGAGGGAGGGAGGGAGGGAGGCACGGAGGGAGGGAGGCACGGAGGGAAGGAACGAGGGAGGGAGGCAGGGAGGCAGGGAGGGAGGCAGGGAGGGAGGGAGGCAGAGAGGGAGGCATGCAGGCAGGCAGGCAGGCAGGCAGGCAGGCAGGCAGGCAGGGGGAGGGAGGGAGGGGGAGGCAGGCAGGCAGGCAAGGAGGATTAATGTAACTAGTATAAAAGGCCCTTACTACTGTTCTCACCCTGTACTTGTTGCAGTTAGACAGCCTAAAGCGTCACATGAGGACGTTACATGACCGTGACATCCGCCGTCACGATGACGAGATGAGTAAACTCGAGTACGAGCTCAGACTGATGCAGTTTGACCTGCAGAAAAACGCCTTGTCACGGGTATGTATAGCCAGATCCACCGCATGAACGTTCCCATTTAAGCAAAAACCAAATTATTGAACTGGCACTTTCCATGTCGTGTTAAAGTTATTGATTAAATTTCCACAACACTTTAATCAATTATGTGAAAAGTCACGTTAATGGTCATGTTTGTCCAAATGTTTAAAATGGCTAAAATTCTATAGTCCTGAAGATTTTCAATGGTATCCAGTTGTGGATTTAAAGGGGAAACGTGCGTATTTTAACATATAAAATATGGCCAAAAAGTTGTTAGTTGTCATATAGCAAACATTATCATGTAATTATTTTCACACTTTACGTCACAGCTTTTGATCTAGCGTGTAAGGTATACACTGTAAGGCTGTAGTACAGATTCTACCGCTCGGCTACATTAACGTCTAACGGTGCTGTAAAGCTGTAGTACAGATTCTACCGCTCAGCTACACTAACGTCTAACAGTGCTGTAAAGCTGCAGTACAGATTCTACCGCTCAGCTACACTAACGTCTAACAGTGCTGTAAAGCTGCAGTACAGATTCTACCGCTCAGCTACACTAACGTCTAACAGTGCTGTAAAGCTGTAGTACAGATTCTACCGCTCAGCTACACTAACGTCTAACAGTGCTGTAAAGCTGCAGTACAGATTCTACCGCTCAGCTACACTAACGTCTAACAGTGCTGTAAAGCTGCAGTACAGATTCTACCGCTCGGCTACATTAACGTCTAACGGTGCTGTAAAGCTGCAGTAAAGATTCTACCACTCAGCTACATTAACGTCTAACGGTGCTGTGAAGCTGCAGTACAGATTCTACCGCTGAGCTACATTAACGTCTAACGGTGCTGTGAAGCTGTAGTACAGATACTACCGCTGAGCTACATTAACGTCTAACGGTGCTGTGAAGCTGTAGTACAGATTCTACCGCTGAGCTACATTAACGTCTAACGGTGCTGTGAAGCTGCAGTAAAGATTCTACCACTCAGCTACATTAACGTCTAACGGTGCTTTAAGCTGTAGTACAGATTCTACCACTCAGCTACATTAACGTCTAACAGTGCTGTAAGGCTGTAGTACAGATTCTACCGCTGAGCTACATTAATGTCTAACAGTGCTGTAAAGCTGCAGTACAGATTCTACCGCTCAGCTACATTAACGTCTAACGGTGCTGTAAAGCTGCAGTACAGATTCTACCGCTGAGCTACATTAACGTCTAACAGTGCTGTAAAGCTGCAGTACAGATTCTACCGCTGAGCTACATTAACGTCTAACAGTGCTGTAAAGCTGCAGTACAGATTCTACCCCTCGGCTACATTAACGTCTAACGGTGCTGCTTCCTCCTGTAGGTGCAGCAGAAGAACCCCACAGCCGACCACGGCCTGGAGGAACGCCGTCTCCAGAACCGCGCCAAGTAAGGCACAGCTTATTGTATGGATAAGGGGAATCCATTAACACACCACACCGGGACACCAGCCCGAAAACCGTTTTTCAATTTTTATTTAAGGTAGATTCACCTTGGGTCGGACACAAACCTTGAGATTTTTGGGTTATTCAAGCATTTTGCGCTATTTTGTTGTTGTGAATGACGGTAAGGTAAATTAACGATCTCAAATGCCACTGTCCGTTTCGAGGTATGTTTCCGACTCATGGTGAATCTACCCTAATAACACCGTGAGTCTCGTTGAATCATTTTAGTAGATTTTCGGTATCATGGTCAGTTGGGAGGGTGGGGGGTATTCAGTTCCCAGTGGGGAAGACCATTGAATCAACATTGATAACTGCATGGTTGCCAATGTTGATTCAGTCATGTTAAACTGGATTTTAATTTGACCTAATCGGCTATACTTAGGAGCGGTTTGGGGAGAAGGGGCCGTGCTTATGACATATATAACAACTACATCCCTCTACCATGCAGGTACTTGGCGTATGACCCGGGTGCGTGTACCTACATCAGCAAGAAGAACCACTACCCATGCCGCAGCCGTAGCCGCAGCGTCCACACATGCGCCACCGTGCGGGAAGCGCGTAAACTACTGACGGCGCGCCACGAACAACAGCGGCGGGAGCTCACACAGGTCCTCATCAGGGAACGCTCGCGCACGCGCCCACTAATTCCGGGCACCGACATGATGGCCGATATGGTGCTAGCCAGGAAAAAGCTCATGCTCATAAAGGAGATGGAGAAAAGGGAGGCAGCCGGGGAGGCGGCTTTCCTCAGTCCCAAGCTGCTGAAGTTCTACCTGAAGCACACTGTGGCCGAATTGGACGGTCCCGAGATGGAGATTCTCAAACACTGGGACGACCACGCACATGGCATCCACACTGAGAACTTACGCTGGGACGACTTTGAAAAGCAGTTCTTCCCAAGCGTGTGATATTTAAGTCGATAGAAAGGCCTTTATCAAACTCTACATCTAAAGATAAAATAGATATAACGCTTTATCTAAAACTCACACACATGGAATAAGTATACATGTGTATGTGGCATGCAATTGATATAGATATAACATACGCTGGTATAACGTGTTATATTCACATAAACATAAACGGTTTATGTTTATGTGAATTATAAAACATGACATGCACATGATGGGGGTCTAGATGGGGGGTCCCTATGTCGCCTGTCGATTTTAAGAAATGCCCATGTCCCTTGTCACTATCTTTCTATTCCTCCTGTCGATTTTAAGAAATGCCCATGTCCCCTGTCGATTTTAAGAAATGCTCATGTCCCTTGTCACTATCTTTTTATTTCTCCTGTCGATTTTAAGAAATGCCCATGTCACCTGTCGATTTCAAGAAACAGCCATGTCGCCCTGTCGATTTTAGGGGTCTACCCCCATACATGATATAAGTAGGGGAAGGTATTAGGAGGTGTTCATTTTTTAACAACAGGGGTGGGGTCGATGGGGACGTGGTTGAAAATCTGTCACCCACGGACCCTTTCACATAATAGTTATGTGCAGAGGAAACAAGTGCCATTTTCAGATCTCCGCCAAGTTTGGGGTTTGGGGCCTCAGTCGAAATAAATGTTTATTATCAAAGGTGGATCCTATTGGAAAACGCTTCATTATTATTGTTGCGTGTCAGCCGTGCCTACTCTTGTACCATATATGCTAGCTAATGTAGGAGATGTTTAACTATAAGTACATAGCCCTAGATTCCGTGCAGTAATGGTAAATGGAATGAAATCCTAGCATGTAAATGTGGAATCCTCAACGTAATGATGACTTTCGTATACATGTACTGATATGCTTTGTAAATGAAAATACTGACACAGTAGTTTTATCAAGTGTTTATCTCTTTATTTCACACTTACATAGACAATATTGGACAACAGGATCAATTCATTTAATAGATCAAAGAAGCAATACCAAGGACAAAAACTATCATCTTGTTTTTGATATATTATAAAATGTTCCTCATTTTGGATTAAGGCTGTGTCTCACAACCTTGGGCCAATGTTTTTGTCTCTGACCGGGTGCCGTCTCTGACCAGGTACTGTCTCTGACCAGGTGCCGTCTCTGACCAGGTGTCAGAAAAAAGGTGTTTTAAAAAGAATTATACTCGTATATATAAGGATTTGTAAAAACGTTATGGCGGTTGTTATATAATTTTAATTATAATTATGATTAGCCTCCTGCTGTTGGTATTTTGACCTTATCAAGCCAAGCCGGTCAGAGACGGCACCTGGTCAGAGACGGCACCCGGTCAGAGACAAAAACATTGGCCCATGGTCGTGAGACACAGCCGTAAGTACATCTAAAATGCACAGTCAAACGCATCACGGCCCCATTAATGTTTTCAGATATAACAATGAGATTAATGCTGTTCAGATGGTAGATATCCAAGGATAAATACTAACCAGGTCCTCTGGCCGTGAAAGTTGTAATCACTAGAGGAGTACAACTGTTGTATAAATCCCCTGTGCTACATAGATGTACATAGATGCCCCTTCTGTACTAACTGATATTCGTGGGGGTGGGGGAGCCAACTGCAAGAACTCCATCTCTTGGGGAACAGGGGAACTACAACATTGCTCTGCAGTCTCTCCAACTCGACATGTCTGAGAAAATGCCATGATTCTTTAATACTACCACATGTGACAACTAACCAATAATGCATCCTTCTCAAAAAGGCTTTACCCTTTTGAGGCATGAAATGCTTGATAATAGACAAATAGTACAACTTACTTGCACACTTTTGAGATCAACACCCTTTTGGCAAAAAGTGATTGGCTGTTGAAATTGGCTGCAAGAGAGTATGTGAACGTAACACACCTTTCTCAGAGAGTAATAACCACACTCCGACTGCTTCGGAGTGTCATTGCACTTCTAGGAGCCTACGTCACCGGACAGCTACCTCGCAACATATACAATAGCCTCAGAGACTATGAATATGAATGTATTAGATATGAATATGTTAACATTAATTGTGGATTCATGAAAATGCTCAAGAACATTATGACATAAATATAGATAGATCAAAATGTCATACCAATAGACACAATAGCACCAGGGCCTCATTATGTTAGATAACTACAAAACACTAACATATGTTATATACAGTCAGCCTTCATTTCCTCGAATTTAGAAAAAAAGCAAAATATCTGAGGAAATAAGTCCAAATATAAGTGGGCATGTCACGTCTCAGGGCTTCTTTCCGAGGAGGTGACGGATTCGAGGTAGGAATTGCTCAAGAGAGCGAGGGTTGACCGTAGATTAAACTTTTAAATCCACTGCCTAAACGTCAAGCTTTGACCTGATGCTCTGTTATGACACATGTTGTCAAATTAGCATATCTATAAATTCTGTTCAGGCACAGGACAATAAGACATATTGAATGTACTCACCAATACGCCCAGGTTATATACTAATGAAATTGATGAGTGCTAATGTGCGTAAACATGACACTAAATAATTATATAATAGACAAGGACATCTGATATCAATACTTTAGTAATTCTAGCTACCTGTACAACTTATCATAATTGGTTCATATATAAAAGGTTAAGAGGTCAACTCCCTCTATTAATTCGACCATCGTTTTGACCACATCTCATATGTCAAACTAGCTTTTAGATATCTAAGAACAAAAATGCTATCCATAAACTGTAGCATACAGTGAGTAACTGTGTCATGTACATGCCTTCACGACCCTTTAGGCTTGTAGTAGTTGCTTATTTAAGTGCAGCGCTTTTACATAGGCACAGGTCTCGTTTAAGCACAGGTTTCAGTTTGAGTTAATTGGCACTAATCCTTTACAACAGTTGAACTCTTTTGACAGGAGCCAAAGGTGACAGTACTGATCGGCAATATAATCAAGACAGTCAAGAACTTATACAACAATAGGTGTCGATAATTACACAATCCAAGTGCAGCAATTGAGGACTACATCACTCCATTTCACCATCATAAAGTTCAAAGTTCAATGTTCAAATATATTTATTCACAAGGAGATGCTTCTTTACATTTGTAAGGTATATGTCACATTTCACAATTGTAGAATTTCTTTTATTAGATAAGATCATGTTACACTGTTAGAAGTAACTGTAGCTGCACAGCGAGTTATACTGTAGATTACCAGTATGATAGGAAGTTTCAAAACCAAAAATACCTCCTTTTATATTGTAAATCTCCAGTATAACTCGCTGTGCAGCTACAGTTACTTCTGGCGGTGTAATTATGACTCCATGTATTACAATAAGCTTCTATAATGAATAGGCTTAATAATTATAAGCCAGTTCTCGTCTGAGCCAGTCTTAATGAATACACTATTAGTAACAATATGTATGTAATTCTTATAGTATAGTATTAACAACATATAAACAACATTCATATAAATTCATAATCGAATCACAAAATTACATACTTCCCATCTTGGATTCATAACTAATTACTTATCTTATTTACAAACATCTTGCAGGGATTTAGCCTCCGTACATCGGTATATGATTTATTCCAATACAGAAACCCCCTTTAAAGTGAACTTTTACGATTAAATTCACCCTTTTAAATGACCTTGATATGATGTCTTGTCATTTTGGTTCGGGATCAGATAGAGACTTCTAGTAACTTGGGATATTGAATGCATCTGTCATATACTAGTTGGAGTAAGCAAAATGAATTGTATTACATACTGTAAATTAGGAGCAATGTTGACAGCTCTTTACATTTCGAGCCTGTTTTTAGCTCTAACTGAGTGACCTCTTGGGAGTATCATTTGGGGGAATGGGCACTGTTAAATGGCAAATCCATGTATCAACAAGATTCTCTTTTTGTTTAAAGCGTCTTGTATGCAGGTACACCCCATGATATAAATATTTTTTATGATTCAATATTTTTATAAAACCCTTTAATTGGCAACTTACGGCAAGCTAGTGAGAATAGTGCTGAATCAACTGAAAAGGATGCACTTGGAATAGAAGTAATACAGCCTACCACCAGCCAGCGTCAGGCAATCTTCTGGGGGTGATGTGGTGATATCTATCAGTTTAGATAGTGTTTTGATACCAGATGGCAGCACTTGGTAGAGATTGCAGGTAAGGGCATTAGTGTTAGCCAGTATACCCTAGGGGGCGTCACTGTTACATTAAGAAGACCATGCGGCAATCATAATGGTAGGCATGGCCATGGGACAAGTTCAAAACCTGTCAGAAAGTGTGGAGAGGTGAGGGAGATTCAAACAATCACACTCAATTCCCTATCTAGTGTATCCCCATAGAGCAAATTATCCGTTAAATCTGAAAAGCGGGGCTATAAGTAGATGTGCTTCATGTGCATGTTATACCATTATTAAAAAATGGTCCAGCCACCCGTAGTACGGAAGCCGACAAGGGCCATAGACATGCACTATGTCTCTTAGTGATCTCATATGTAGTCTCTAAGACAGAGGCATGTTTGCATTGCTGTCAACAGTGAAAATGTGCTGTCAGTCTGTCAATTTTTGTCTTTAAGCTTGCTGTCAGGGTAGGATATCTGCTGTCTGTCTGTCAGCCTGGGAGGTAGGAGGGGTTGGACGAAGGTTCAGGCGGGGGCAGGGCAGGGCAGGGCAGGGCAGGGCAGTGCAGGACAGGGCAGGGCAGGACAGGGCAGGGCAGGGCAGGGTAGGGCAGGATGTGACATGATAGGGCTTGGCATGCAAGGGCATGGGATGACAATGTAGGGCATGGCATTGCATGATAGGGCATGGCAGGGGGTAGCAGGGCATAGCAAGCCATATTATTGCAGGGCAGGGCAGGGCAGTGTGTAGCAATGCAGGGGGGGGGGAGGAGGGAGGGAGGGAGGGAGCATAGAGTAAGTCCTGCTGTATCAGCAGGGGAGTAGGTGAGCAGGGTGGCTGGGCAGAGGAGTAGGGCAGTGGTTTGAGTAGGCAAGTAGGCAAGGAGCAAGAGGGGTAGGGGATGGACGAGTGGGACAGTAAGGGGGCAAGTCTACATAGATCGCTAGATGTGACTGCAGAGGGGTTTTCGGCGACCTGGCGACCTGGGCCATTTTCCAGGCGACTTTTGGACCTGTGGCATTAATTTAAGCGACCTGGCGACTTTTGCACAAAATTGATTATAGGATAAAGGGTCGAAAAAAACGACCTTGCGACCTGGTGGCCTTAATTTCGGCGACTTTCCGACCTGAGGGTGGGACCCCTCTGCACCCCCCTAGATGTCCGCCCCTTCCCGCCGCTGCTGGTAGGTATGTTACGTCATACTGAGCCGTCAGCTTACTATGGGGTGCCATTAATACCCATTGTAGCAATGTGCCGCATTGTAGCAATGTGCCGCATTTCCTTGTTTATAAGCCGGGCCCATAATATAAGCCTGCCTCGTTTATAAGCCAGGGTAAATAGCATATTCGGTTCAATATAGGCCAGGGCCTGCATAAAAGCCATGTCAAGGAATAAAAAGGCATCAAGTAACACTTGACTGGTCATAACTTTGCATCTAATTGGAGTATTTACATAATTATTTCAGGTATAAAATCGGAGTTTAATTCATATACTACAGACATAGTTATGAAGGTGGTCAGCTTATATTTTGATGAAGTATTCGAGATTTATTCGTAGATATTAATGAAGAGTACTGAATTAATCAGAAAATATGATAGGATAGAGAAAAGCCCCTTGCAAAAATATTATAAGCCTGCCCCATTTATAAGCTGGGTCCATATACCACTTTAAATCCATATATAAACCCAGGCTAATAAACGGTATGAGCATTGATGGAGAACTTTAGACTTGACTATCTCAATCGCATTTGAATGTTTAATGCTGGCATATGGTCCCATATGTGTATGGGGAATATTAAAAGCGCATTTGCTGTGGAATGCCTTATTTTAGTACCATTATTTGGTAGTTAACTTATTTGAGAGCCCTTTTGTTGCTGGAAAAGATGGCGGAATTTTGTCAGGTGTTCTGTCTCTTTTTGGTAGAGTCAATGTGCGAGAGCTTCTCTATTATTCATGAGACTTAGGAACCAACGGCACCCCATAGCTTTCTCTCCCATGCTCGGAGTCACTGCCTATCTGGGAGCTGCCACCGCCGGTCTCTATAGCAACACATGACAACGTTTAACCCTTTGCAGCCTGTATAGTGCCTTGGGGAGGTGGGCATTTTGATAATCATTAGTGATCAAAAACCCTAGTGAATAATTTGCCAATGCTGCAACTATGCATCATGCATAATATATGATACACTCCTGAAGGATGATACATCAAGTGGGGTAGAGAGGAGGGAGGAAGTGGGGGTTAGATGCAGGATGAAGCACTGAAGAATTACGTCCATAGTACTATGCCGTCTTTAAAGGAGCGTGGGGAAGAGATCAGTGTCTGTCCAACTCCCCTGGCCACGTCCCCGCCAGGAAATGTATCTGGGTAGACTTGCAGCAGTCCTAATTAGCACTAGGGAAAATAATGAGATAAAGAGACAGAACGAGATACAGAGACAGATAGCGACAGAGAGAGAGGGGAGAGAGGTAGTGAGAAGGAGATAAAGGTAATAGCACAGAGAGAAACAAAGTGAGACAAAAAAGGGAGAGAGAGACAGAGGGACAAGGCGAAAGGTAGCTAGAGGGGGAAGAGGGGAGAGGGAGGGAGGGGGAAACAGACAGACTCACTGACTAACTCCTTTACTCACTCACTCACTCACCCACTCACTCACTCCCTCACTCACTCCCTCACTCACTCACTCACCGGCTCATTCACTCTCTCATTGACTCACTCTCATTGACTCTCACTATTCACTCACCTGGATACTCACTCCCCAACTGACTCCTTCACTCAGTTGCTCCCTCCCTCTTTCCTCCCTTGCCTCCCCCTCTCTCTCGCCCACTACCCCGCACCCTCCCTCACTACCCACTTACTCACTCCTCAACACAACTCTCACAATAAACTCCCTCCTCTCTCACTCACTTCCCTCCCTCCTTCCCGCCCTCAGCCACTTCCCTCCTCCCAGCCCTACCTCGCTCCTCCCTAAATCCCTCCCCTCCCTCCCTCTCTCCCTTCTTCCCGCCTTGCACATTCATACTCCCCCTGCCTTAAAAATGGCCCTACCCTCCATACAAATATGTGAAGCCCATACCCTGCCCACCCCTGCCCATTCCCTGCCCGTTCCTTGCCCACCCCTGCTAGTCCATGCCCTGCCCTACCCTGCTAGTCCCACCTCATTCTTACCTGTCCCCTACCCATCCATACCTTCTATACAGACAGTGCATGTCTTCCATAGAGAGCAAGCTCAAATACAGAAGTTGACATACTGACAGCACAATTCTCACTGTTGACAGCAATACAAACATGCATATATTTCTCTCTGTATACTTCTGTATATGGGCCTATATGCAAAAGCACTAAGAGACATAGTGCATGTCTTCTGGCCCTCGTCGGCTTCCGTACCTACGGGCCTTGGATCGCTCAACAACTTCAATCAAACCAATCAAAACATGCAGTCAATAAGGGTCAGGGTTGTTGGTTTCCCTTAATTAAAGAACTGTTGGGTCAGGCAGACCACTGAACATATGTGGGTATATACTTGGGGGGCCAGAAAGACATTATTGTTTTCTAAACTTAGGTTGGTGTGGCGACCAAAACTTTATCTGAGTATTGCACCAGGGTATTCTGAGGGTGCTGATTCCGAATTTGCCATGTGTAAAGTGATATCTGTGTTGCATCATGGTCAAATTCAAGGTCAAAGGTCACAGTTTGATGTAAAAATGAGACTGAAATAAGTACACACATTTGGAAACAAATATAAAGATATCAAGAGTGAAGCTTATTCACCTTATGTATCTGACTCACATATCTCTTAGTCATACTATTGATGAAGTACATGTACCAGTACAAGTGGTTACAAATGAAATAGAATGAACTATTTGCTTTTAGTGCTATTACCCTGCTTAAAATTTCAGTCTCATTCTTATACCAAATCGTGACCTTTGACCTTATATTTGACCTTGTTGCGACACAGATATCACTTTACACATGAGGGGTCAGAATTGTTTACGCCTCCTCCCCCTCACGAGGGGTCGGAAATGTTTACGCCCCCCCCCCCCCAAGACCCCCCAGACCCCCCCCCCCTCCCTCTTACTAATAAATGAACACTCCCTAAGATAGATTATTATTGGTATGGAGTTTAGCTCTAGCCTGTGTGCACAGTATTGATTTTGGTCAGCTTACGGAAGGCTGCTCTAAAATCCTCACTTTTCCAGGCATACCGTAAAACCTCGCGTACAAGCCGCGGCTAGTACGCGAGTCAGATCGCTAGTGCGGCTAATAGGATCGGCCCAAAGTCGGGGTGCGGCTTATACGCGAGTTTTTCTAAATTTTGATTTCAAAAATGGCCATAAAATGGCCTTAATATGACCCTAGTTTTTACCCTAGCTACACTGTTGGACTCCCAACCCAGGTAGCATCTGTGGCGGTCACACCTCGCTCCCCATACCTATCCCCAACCCCCCCCGCCCCCTTAGGAATCACCATACAGGGGTGGGGAGGGGGGATTAGCGGTGTACTCCAAGGTGTACTGTTAGCTCCTGACAAATTTGAGTGTCCAGTGTCAATGCTTTATGTTTGCACCTTCCAAAGCTTTCTTACCCCTCCCCCACCGATGCACACCACCGCCAGGTATGTGACGGTGGTGTGCATTGTGTGTGTGGGGGGGGGAGGGGGTTAAGAAAGCTGTCACTACTATTAAATTGAGGCCCCACGGGCCATGAGGAGGCAGTACAGGCCACCAGGAGGACCCTGACTGCATGTGTGACTCATTAATTTGGGCCAAAGTTGGGGGTGCGGCTTATACGCGAGTTTTTCCAAAAGTTCATTTAGAGGGCCTCTGCGGCTTATAGGATCGGCCCAAAGTCGGGGTGCGGCTTATACGCGAGTTAGGCTTATACGCGAGGTTTTACGGTAGATGAATGGATTCAGCCATACATTAGCCCAGTAGATAAGGGCTCCCACCTTCTCATAGTGCGCCCAGAAACTGGCGCGTGAGGAGCCTTGGAAGATGTAGCCTAATATCTGTGGGGTATAGCATGCATAGTAAGTACCCAGTACAGTCACCATCATCTTAGCTATCTTTTTCTGCTGCCGGTTCAGAGTGGCCTCATAGGTATCGTAGGGCTGGTTGAGGGCAGCTATGACTTTTCCCTGCTTGTATGCAATCCTGCCTATTGCTACATAGAATGGAACGGGTAGAAATATGAGGACCATGAGGGGCATGAAAAGCACAATATATGCCTGCCGTGGGAGTATATAGGAGAATGCACATTTTATGCCGATGGTGAGGCGATGAGATGATACAAACGTAGTGATTATTGCAGTGACTAAAAAAACCCAGGTGATGCCAATGATATTGTAGCTCTTGCCGGCTGTGACCCACAAAGGGTACTTTAAAGGGTAGGCGATAAAGAAGTATCTGTCTATGGAAATCCCCAAAATGCTGATGATGTTCATTGAGGTTGAAATCAGGGCCATTGTTCGGTGGATGAGGCAGAGAAGCACAAAGATGGGTTCATCCGGCAGCGTCTCATGGGCAAGGTTGACTGGAAAGGTGATACAGCCTATGATATCAGCAGCAGCCAGGCTACATATCAAAAAGCTAGTGTTATTGTGGAGTGTTTCAAAGCGAACTACTGCAATGATGGTTAGAGTGTTGCCACATATTGCCAAGCCAGTGAATATGCATTTTAAGACAATATAGAATACCTCAAAGGCTATGGGAAGTTGGGGATCTGTGGTGGTTGTGTTTGTCGCTGTCAGTATCCCACCGGTGGTTGAGTTGGTGTCCATCATTGCTCCTGTGATGACTGTGATGTTGTCCGGAACCAGAGTGTCCACAGTAGACATAGCAGCAGTTACGTCCATTTTTCAAGGGTATTGTTCTGTAAAATATCAACGTTTGCCAGGGTTGAACCAAGAGTTCCTATGCGAATGCAGTGTGGACACGCAGAGAAAAGAAACAGCGTCAAAATGGAGTCCAGGATGCCTCCAGAATGACTCCCGTCTTTAGGGGAGCCCAGGCTGAATAAGAGCGCCTACACTGAAAATCCATAGGTTGAAAGGATTAGTCAGTACAGACTAACCCAGGTTGGTCATATGAGTGTCAGTCACAATGGCAAAGTTATATTCAAAAATGACCAAGGGGTCAGTCAGTAGTGGCTAACCTAGGTCCATCATCGGTGTGTTGTATTTGTATACCACTAGTTGGGGCCACCTGTGATGGCCACTCAGTGGCTCCCCCTGGAACTAAAAAGACTAAGGTGGGTTGGTCAGTAGTGACGAACCTGACAATAATAACTAATCTAGGTTGGTCGTATAGGGAGCCAAAAAATGACTAAATAGGTTAGGCACTAGTGACTGAGAGGTTGGGCGTATAGGGAGCCTAGGAATATCAGTGTAGGTGATTCCACTATCCGCACTATAAACCTAGTGGCTCATCTGTATTCATGTACACATTAGTGCATCAGATTCTGTGCGGATGGCAGCATTATCACAGATTGCTGCCCACTTTATGGACCCAAAAGTTCATTACGCATTACACTCTTCATTGCAATGTTGCATAAATGAGTATAACATGTATTATGGAGCTTTCACTGTAAATAGTTGGTGTAGGTACACAGTAGAATCAGCTGTAGACCTACAGAAGAATCTACTGTAGAATGGATTTACAGTAGAATCTAATGTAGATTTACAGTAGATTCTACTGTTTACCAACAATGAACTGTACACCTACAGTAAAATCTATTGTGCACCTTCAAAAAGGGCAACGAACTTTTTATAGTGTTTGACTGGCACTGTGCGGCTTATCAAGCCTGTTTCAGGTACTGCCCTGCGTTTAATGATGAAACTGACCAATTTTAAGCCTCATGATCAGCTAGTGATTCCTTTAACCACATTGAAAGTATGTAGTTAGTGTAGTTGATGATGCCTTAGCCCTAATGTAGGTATGTGCACTATCAAATGTCAAAATTCTAGCATTTAAATTAGCTATGATACTGTAAACGTAGATATTTTCACGCTGTACAGGTTTTCGCGGATTTCACGGATTTTAAAACCTAAAAATATTTACAGAGCGAATATTTATGCTATACAGCCATACAACGACCATATTGCAAAATTCGTAAACTTAGATACACGCGAAATCGCACTTTTTAGCAAATTCGCAAAAACGTATACCAAAAGAAAATATCTACATCTACAGTAGCCCAACAGGTTTCAATAAAAAGGCAATTTAGGTTTGAATATCCCATATAGCTGTGTCAATTGTGACAAATTGACATACCTTTGTGAAGGCTTGTGTAGCGCTTGGAACTGGTGATAGAGACAGGTGGATTGCTTGGTTCTTTAGCTCAGCGGATTGCAGCTATATAGTAGTGGCTCTATCCACCTGACCAACCACTATATATAGTATATATACATGCCCAGGGTCTAGGACCCTAGACTCATTGAGATCTTTTATAACGTAATTTGACATCTATACGTCAATTGGTAAGTTGGTGGATCTATTCAGCCACACCCTTCACGATGATAGATTAAGTGAGATCTTATTTATTGAATAACCATGTACTTACTGTCGTGTTCTAATACATGTGGTGATGAGCATGACACCTCAGTAGTTAATATCTGAACAGCCCAGTATTATAAAACAAAAAACGTTATACAACAATTTAAGACGTTATATAATGTTATATAACGTTCTAGCACAACGTCCTAGCACAAAGCAAAAGAAAACGAATGAGAGAATTATGATTCTGTGAAGATTTCCGGGCGAAAAAATATCGCCTTTATTTGATCAGCTGCAAAGAAGCAAATATGTAAAAATAAAAATAATAATGAAAATAATAATGCAATTTCAACATGCATAGCGATCGATCTTTCTCTGTCAAATTGCTGGACATAACCGATAAAGGTTTGACAGAAAACTAATATTCTGGTTTTCAATTTGGTCCAAGCCTTGATAATATTATGATATACATGTTGTAGTATATTATATATACAGTACATCATTTAGGCCTATAGGCCGGATGTAATGGAATCAATTCCTTCATTAAAGCAGCAAATTACAGTGTCCATACATACGAGCAGGTGCTACATGTATTTGCAGAACTGAAATTAATACTAAATGTAGAGAAATCGTAGTTACAATTTCTGGCACGAGATGGCGGGGTGAACTGCTGGGTTCCCTAAACTCTCACCAGGTGGCAGGGCAGGCGCCATTACCCCTTTTCCCATTCTGCAGCAGAGGAGTAATCAGAAGGCCTCTCTCAGGGTTTCAAATCTCTCTCACAGATGTCACTCTCCCAACACATTTTTGGTCTACACTCAAATACAACTGATTAAATTAACATAAATTATCCAGCAGATGCCCAAGATGGCCGTATCCATACAAAGAGGTAATTGACCTCGATCGGTGCATCATCTCTCGCTACAGAATGCCTTTTTTCTGAGTCCTAAGAAAAAAAGGCTATAGTAGGCCTAAATCGAAATGGGGTAGTCTAAGAGGAAAAGGGGAACCCTATGAGGAGGATCCAGAGGGGAGGGCGGATCCTCAGCGGTTCCCGACATCCAGAAAAAAAACAATCCTTTTTATCTTTTGAAACTTTGAACAGTTCAACTTCAAAGTTTCACAGTTACAAGAATCATACTTTACTTTTCTCGTGCCGATTTTGTGTAAATAATGGAAACTTTGTGGGCATTTTGTGATCGTTCTGTGTGGAGAAAATTGCCTTCTGTGGACACTCTATCGTGATTGGTTGTGGACAACTGCGTTCTGTTGACACTTAATTCTAGTAGCAGACTGTGGACTATCAACGTGTTTTGTGTGGACATTTTGTATCGGTTTTGTGTGGACACTTT